>CM048745.1:655424683-656838016 GCA_026315105.1 Locusta migratoria | reverse complement strand
ATTTCGATACAGGTGCAATTCCGGTCAAATTAGGGTTTCGCGCTATTTGTCAGTCTCGCACTTGCCTTTGTGTGGTGTTGTGGTGTAGCAGGTTCTATAGCTCCTCCAAGAATACAACACTTTGTGCTACGGAGACATAATTTTTTTCCTGTTAAGAGGTACGTGAAGCTATGTAGTCTAACGCGCCCTTATAAATTTTCTAGTTTTGGATGACTGGGTTCGCTGTCAAAAATGCAATGTTTGGTACCGCGAAGTTTGCGTTGGTGCCCGAGGAAAAAAAAAAAAAAAAAAAAGATTTTTACGTGGAAGATGGCAGTGGTCAATATTGTACGTTGAAGTGATCGCAATTATACCTAGTGTGGTACATTTTCAGTCGATTTTTCTCAATTACATAACCTTTTTTGTGTTTATACCAACATTTGTAATTTTCTAATATTTGTGTTACATATTCATAGAAACATCCCAGGAAAAATGCCATAGTTAAAATTATTTCTTTTCTAAATTTATTTCCATTTACAATAATACATGTCCGAAATGATTGCAATTTTACCCCCTTAGCAATATTGTGGATTAAATTAAACTCAAGGTTTATTTGGTGCGGCAATGCGGGTTGTATACATTACAGGGGACTGGAAGTTCGTGCGTATGTTCAATACTCAGTGCCCTCGCACAGTATGATGAAAACAATTATAATTCCTCTTTCCGTCACTAGGTAAAATATTATGCTGTAAGAAATCCGACTGTGGTGAGGTTCCAGGAATAGAGGGAAACGATCGAATGTTCAAATGTTCAAATGCATGTAAATGTATGGGACTGAACTACTCTCGTTATGTCCATGGCGTACAAAGTACTTAAACTAAATTAAACTAACCTAAGGACAACACACATACACCCATGCCCGAGGGGAAATTCGTGTTCAAAGTTAGTCCGGCACAAAATTTTAATATGTCACCATTAAATCATCATGTGATGCTGATTCATATTCTTAAATGCGAATGTATAAACAGTTGTTTACAAGTGTGTTTACAAGTGCATTGACTTTAATTACCGTTTCTTGTAATTTCGTTTCTGTCTCGTCCTGAACCTTCACAATTTGTCCCTTTAATGTATTTACAGAATGATTCAGTTTAGTACGTATTTCCTCTTGTTTGTTACTGACAAGCCTTACTTAACGATCAACTTTAGTTTCTACCTCTTTGCGAATCTTTTCTGCCTTTTCTTCTATACTCTCATTTATTATCCCTTCCATGGACCTAAACTTTTCAGTTAACTGATTATTCATGCTGTCACAAAGATACTCTTTCTGCTTTTCAATTTCATTACTCATTAACTTCTTTACACATTCTAATTCGCTATTAAACTTTTTATCTAAACTCGTTATTTTACTGTCCATCTGTTCAGTCAGAGTTTTCATTTGTTCACCAATTTTCGTGTCCAGAGAATTTATTTTACTATCAAAAGCTTGGCTCAGAGACTGAACTGATGAGTCTATTTTGTTATCTAAACAATCAATTTTGCTAGCTAACGATTTATTTGATAGCTCTATTGCATCTATTTTGTTAGTTATGTCTTCAGCTAACGCTTTGTTTGATTGAGCTAACGATTGATGTGACTGACTGATAACTTCACTGATCCTTTGCATCCACATATTCGGATCAAATGGTAGATTTGACATTGGCTCTGGTTTCATTTTCAGACCCACAGTATACTTAAAACTCTCTGTGTATGTTTCATCCGTATCCTGATCACATTCTGGAATTTCCTGCTTTATTGTCACATCGCCTACATTTTCTGTTTTCACGTTAAAATCTGTGTTACGGTCGGCGTCTGGCTCACCGCCAAACAATGCGGGAGCCGGCTCCAGCCTTTGTAGTGGATGCCCCGCCTGCATTGTCGAATTCGATATTGTTGTTTGGTCTACTGTTTGTTCCGGCATTTTCTTTGAAATTTCACAATTTATTCAAATCCTAAGATTACGCTACTCAAGACGAGATAAGTACTGTCCTGTCCACTACGGTCACCACGTATAACCCTACCCGTCCTACACCACCGGTAAGAATATGATAATTAGAAAAATGACCCGTGTGCCTAATTATCTTAATTTGGTGGAAAAGCTATCGGTAATGAAGCCGATGATGTAGTGGAGGCTATAACCGGAACGTTGCTGCACCTCTTTGGTAAACAACAACGATCGATAGGAATAAAGAAAGTGGAAGGTAAAATTTGGAATAAAATTATTAATGTTTAAATGAAAAAAATTGCGGAACAAACGGAACACAGGGATTAATTTGGAAAAAGTGAATAACTTATTGATTTACGGTCGCCAGCTCGATGTTGGAGCAAATAATTTGGTGGGATGTCAATAATAGCAGAATTAATTAACAAACGTAAAAAAATTACGTAAAATTCGGGTGGGCCGTGAATCACAGTATGTGCATCAAATCCGGTACAAAAGACACTGAAAATATACTAATTACTGAGAAATAGTTTACTAACACAGGGTTCATTGTAAGACAGCGAAATGCAAGCCATAGCCGCGCAAATGCAACATGTAGCAAATCATGCAAAACTCTCACCTTAATACTTATTATTTACAGCTTCAAATAATTAATCATTTATATAAGTACCAGAACTTATTCTACAGTGAGTATGCCATGCGCTTTAGCAATAATCAAGTTGTAACTGAACTATTAACTATACTAATGACAAGCTCAAAAAATTAATTAATGACTTGTCGTGCTAACACTGAATATTTAGAAAAGAACCATTTTGCTCTATCTTTAACCAGGAATTATTAGCATTCAAACACTTGTAAACAATTACTATTCTCACTAGTCAGTACTTGCAAGTTAAAACAAACTTTACCTCAAAATAATATACAGTGGAAAACAATTAATCTTTTACACTGTTATTGAAAAATATCTTTTGGAATTGAAAGTTAATCTAGCAGTTTCGTTCAACTTAGCAAACCTATTGATCTGCAACACTGGCATAAGCTACGTTTAGTAAAACTTTTCTGAACACATTTTATTATTGTCTTTAATGACTCTGATTTTTAGTTTTCTATAACTTTGTGAATATCCTCGGAAAAACAATGGATGAGGAAGGAACCTGTCTGGACAATGACTATGGGTAATGATTTTTAAACACAGGTTCACAAGTAACAGTGTTCGCTATTGAACAATCATCACTAATACGCTGGTTAGCTGTACATGCTAAGACAAACAGGACAGATCTTACTGAATTTGATGTGCGACGTGGTGCTGCTGATTGAAGACTGTTGGCACTTAACAATTGGCAAATACAGGCTCTTCTTGGCGACGAATGTTAATTACAATTTAGGGCCCACAGCATTCCTCTTGAAGCATTTATTAATTATTTAAGCTGTGGCCGTATGAATAAATAATATTGCCTCTTCGCCGTCTCCTCCACTAGTGCCAATCCACGTGCTTGTGCCGTACACCACTAAGCGCACTGTCCGCCGCTACTTCTCAACAACGACTCCTTCTCGCTGTTCGCCTCTGCGCTACCAGCGATAAAAAACTCCCTACTCAAAGATGATTCTATACAATAGCAAAGCCCTTGCTAACCCAGCGTGTCTACTACATTCACAATATTTTTGACATATATGGAAATTAGCAGGACAATGCAAATATATCACAGAAACAAAATATACAAATACACAATAAATTACAAAAAAATACAAATAATGAGGAAAAATACATAAAGCATCGTTTTATATGTCACCCTGCACGCACACATGACTGGAAAGCACCGTTGGTCACTGTGTTGTTGTGTCACAAAACCCTCAGACTTCAAGAAGATTATTGTGATTCCAGTTCCTAAGAAAGCAAGGGCAGACATATAAGAAAATTGAAGAACTACCACTTTAATAAGTCATGGTTGCAAAATGCTAACACGAATTATTTACAGACGAATGGAAAAACTGGTGGAATCCAATCTTGAGGAAGATCAATTTGGATTTAGGTAAAATGTAGGAACACGAAAGGCAATACTCACATTACGACTTATCTTAGAAGATAGGTTATGGAAAGGAAAACCTACGTTTTAGCACCTTGAGGTTATACAAGTCGATGTAAAGCACAGTTTATCACTCAATTTCGGTCATACGCGTCGTTGCAACGACGAAAAATACAAAAATCAATTTAACTTACAGACATGACAGCTCTTACAGTTGTTTAGATTCTGTATTCAGGGGTAGTTTATGACGAGATTACGGTTTCATACGTCGATGCAGAACAAACGTTGGAATTGTTCACTTTATTCAAACAAGCGTTGAGTACCACGCGAATTAACTGAATTTTGTAAAATAAACAAGTTTTAAAAAAATAAAATCCACATGAAACAGTCAATATCTGATGTTTTAAATCTTTCACAATAAATCATATTGCATTTAATTATATAAATTTTCTTATAATGAGACAAACATCTGTTACTACTATTGAAAGTTAATTAACTTTTATACATATGTATATACATCTGCTTTTCTCCATTATTATCTTAACTGTCTGTAAATGTTCAGGATAGAGTGCGAATTATTTGCATGGGTCAACTAGTTATTTGATATTTTGATTGAATAATGTATTGTTAAAACACTAAATTGATGTAAGATTGTGGTAGTACGGTTTCATGTGTTTTAAATGTTACTGCGCATGACTACAGACAGTTCTTATATGTAACCGTGTACAAAAGAATGATTGTAAAACATGAATTGGTGAACAACAACAATTACAAGGCACTCTAAAAATACTTGTTACTTACAGACCCTTTATTTTAGGAAGGAATTATCTCCAGTTATCACCATTACAGTCACCCACCACTTCCAAACAAGCCAGTGTCCAGCGGAGAAAGCATTGATGGTTTTCAGAGATAAACATCATATGCGACGGATCTGCACACCTACAATGACAAGAACACGAGTACAGTTACTGTGTCATAACAAAAAAGGTTAAGGCATGTTTGATAATGCATAGGAAATGTTGTAACTAAGCAAGCTGGTGGTGGTTCCATACTGCTGTTGGCTGTTTCACACAGAACGGAATGGGTCTTCTGGTCACACAGGGACTGGAAATGGCTATGTTTGGCTCGAGGGGTAACATTTGGCGTCGTTCATAGATTTCCTGTTCCCAGACAACAGTGGAATTATTATGGATGGTAATGTAAATGCTCGTGATTTGAGTGAGCAATATTCTGGACTACTCAACCGAATAATTTGGTCTTCCAGATTATCCAAAGTTAATCCAACTGAACATTTTAGATGTAATTGCTACATCAGTTAATGTAAAGAAATCATGTACCGGATACGCTTCCATATTTATGGACGGTTATAAAGGCAAAAGAGTGAATACGCCTGCAGAGACCATGCCACATCGATCAGTCACACTTCGGCGGATAAACGGGACTGAGGAAGTAACCCGTGACTTTTGTCACCTCATACACTACTGGCCATTAGAATGGCTACACCAAGAAGAAATGCAGTCGAGAAACGGATATTCATTGGACAAATATATTATACTCGAACTGACACGTGATTACATTTCACGCAATTTGGGTGCATAGATTCTGAGAAATCAATACCCAGAACAACCACCTCTTGCCGTAACAACGGCCTTGATACGCCTGGGCATATCAAACAGAGCTTGGAAGGCGTGCTCAGGTACAGATGCCCATGCAGCTTCAACACGATACCACAGTTCATCAAGAGTAGTGACGAGCGCATTGTGACGAGCCAGTTGCTCGGCCACCATTGACCAGACGTTTTCAATTGGCGAGAGATCTGGAAAATGTGTAGACCAGGGCAGCAGTCGAACATTTAACGTATCCAGAAAAGTCCACAGTACCTGCAACATGAGGTCGTGCATTATCCTGCTAAAATAGAGGGTTTCGCATGGATCGAATGAAGGGTAGAGTCACGGGTAGTATCACATCTGAAATGTAACGGCAATTGTTCAAAGTGCCGTCGATGGGAACAAGAGATGCCCGATACGTGTAACCAGGGGCACCCCATACCATCACACCTGGTGTTACGCCAGTAAGGCGATGCCGAATATACTATTCCAATGTGCGTTCACCGCGATGTCACCAAACACCGATGCGAACCATAATGATGCTGTAAACCGAACCTGGATTCATCGGAACAAGTGACGTTTTGCAATTCGTGCACCCAGTTTCGTTGTTGGTACACCATCGCAGTGTCAAAGGTAACCGCAGCCATGGTCTCCGAGCTGATAGTCAATGCTGCTATAAACGTCGTTGAACCATTCCTGCAGATGTAATTGTCTTACAAACATCCCCGCCTGTTGACTCAGGGATCGAGACGTGACCGCACGATCCGTTACAGCCATGCGGATAAGATGCCTGTCATCTCGACTGCTAGTGATACGAGGCCGATGGAATCCTGTACGGCGTTCCGTATTGCCCTCCTGAACCCATCGATTCCATATTCTGCTTACAGTCATTGGATCGCGACCAACGTGAGCAGCAATTTCTCGATACGATAAACCGCAATTGCGATAGGCTACCATCCGACCTTAATCAAAGTCGGTAACGTGATGGTACGCATTTCTCCTCCTTACACAAAGCATCACAACAACGTTCCACCAGGCAACGCCGTTCAACTGCTGTTTGTGTATGAGAAACCGGCTGGAAACTTTTCTAATGTCAGCACATTGTAGGTGTCGCCACCGCCAACATTATGTGAATGCTCTGAAAAGCTTATCACTTACATATCACAGCATCTTCTTCGTATCGGTTAAATTTCGCGTCTTTAGCGTCATCATCGTGGTGTAGCAATTTCAATGGCCAGGAGTATATATATATATATATATATATATATATATATATATGTGTGTGTGTGTGTGTGTGTGTGTGTGTGTTCCATTTCCAGACACTGATCACTTAGACAAGATAAACCATTATATCCCATGAACGCCCACACCATTATGAAAGCACCACCAGCTTGCATAGTTACAACAGTCTCCTTGGGTTACCAAGACCAGCAGCACGCATAAAATAGTCTTTATTAATATGACAAATTAGCATTTCACCAGTTTCAGTCAGAGACCGCATTCAGTACATTATTTTTCATATCAGATGTTATATGTGAGCCTTGCATTACAAAATATTTGTAAATGCTGTATTTTGGCATTTAATTTTTGGCTCAAATATGTAGAACTAGCACTAACAAAAATAACGCAAATTTCTCCTATCCAGAGCTGATGTACAATTACGAACAAGCGGTAATCATGTTTCCAATTTACAGATTTTTCATATTTATCGAATTTGTGGATCGAACTGAACCAACATTGTTTCCCTTGATAGTTTGTTTTTTTTATTTTTTAATACTTTGGCTGAAGAACACACTGTACTATTGATAGCTCATCGCTTGCTCATGCGGGGAAAGTGTTGATACAAATGAAAACTTAAGTAAACATGCACTCAGTTTTCACAAATGTTCATTTCTAAGTTACTAACACCACTCACTAAGTCCACTGGTCGACTTTAAATAAAAATTTCCAAACTGGTTACCACGACAGTACAGTGAAATATTCTAAAACCTTAATATGGTCCGGTTAATGCACTTACTCCAGAATGGGCGAGAAGGTACGGCAGACTTTTTTTTAGCGATATCTTCTTAAGAGAACCCATGTGGTACTTTGTGGATACTTTGTGGATACTGCAGTATTCACTATTCCAAGAATACTGGCCTTGTTGGGGCTCGCTAGGTTTTAAATAGACCCCGAACCAAGAGTTGCGTAAGGATATTGTCTTCCCATGTTGCGCGGCGCACTCTGAAAGATAGTCCATATTAGTACTAGCGTTGTTATTATTTTGACCATTATTGCTTTGAGGTGTTTTCCTTATAAGCGCTTGCTGATTTGCTTGCCCGGTGATCCGTCATGTAGGTTGAGTTGCCGTCTTTTCAGGGGCAGCGGAAGTCCGACAGTGTAAGAGGAAACACCCATTATGTCCCGAACGATCAGTCTGAACTCAAGTATGTTCTCATTTGACTAATGTTTTTGGTCTGTAGAGCAAATTGCGAAGAAAACAATCTGATTTCCTTTAATCTTCCCTTGCCATGTCAGTATTCGACAAAAATCTCATGCAACATTAATTCATTTTGCAATGGTGCAGCTCTTGTATCTTCCGTGCTTGCAGTATAAGATTTTGTAATTGATTCCGCCTTATGCGAGACACTTTTTTGTTATAGAATCATTTGCACAAGTTGTTTGGTTTGACATTTTTTTTAGATGTTTTAGGCCTAATTTAGTCAAGGGACTTACATTCAGTCATTCGCAGAATTTTCATGTGCATGAATTGTGAAATGAGAAGTTTTCACACCCTGTCATCTGCAAACAAGAAGACGTTTTTATTTACGAAAAATGACTGATTTATCGCACGCCTACAATAGCCTGGAAATTACATTGAAAATTATTATTATGCGGCTGTTTTGGCTTAGTTATATTTGAGCTTTGGTGTTGCTGATTGCTTGTTTGTGGCGTGTTCTTATGTTTTATTATCTTCAGTGTTATTTTTTCTGCAAAACATCATTGTTTATATCGCCATTTTCCTTGTTGTGGTGGCTGTATGGTGTTTCATTTGTTTGTGTGGCATGTCTGTGATGTGGCGCGCGATTTTTGAATGGTTTCGATACTGACATTGTTTCGTGGGTGTATATTTGTGTATGTTTTGTTGTGTGTGTGTATGTGTGTGTGTGTGTGTGTGTGTGTGTGTGTGTGTGTGTGTGTTAAACAGAGAGAGATAGAGGGAGAGAGAGAAAGAGAGAGAGAGAGGGAAACAGAGAGAAAATATTGTATGTGTGTGTGGGGGGGGGGGGGGGGAGCTGTCAGCTGTAATATGGTGGTGGAACTTATTTCTGATACCTACAGGTATAGTGCGAAAAGCGTCTAGGAAAGGCACACCAAAGGATACCTTTTTCTGGAGGAACATTTAGAAGTTACAATAGTTGTACTGTAGAAACTACGTACACTACACTTCTTCGCCCTATTTAAGAATATTGTTGCACAGTGTGTGATCCACTTGTGTTGGGACTGACGAACGACGAAGAAAATTTTAGAGAAGAGCAACTCGTTTTTATTGATCCGATAGAGGTCAGAGTGTGTGATGGAAATGATGCAAACGTTGCGGTGGAAATAGTTGGATGGTGTAATATTTCTGGCTTAAAGCCATCATATTAAGATCGAAGTATTTCTTCAGTGCAGCCGGTTAGGACCAGTAGGCGACAGATGGTGAGAACCACGACAGGTGGTACAATATGTCGGGTTCTCATGGGAAAGAGTACTGGCAAATCTCCCAGAATTCTAGGGAAGTCCCAGAGTGGCAGGCACTGGACGCCGATTGGCTGTAGTACTGGCGGTCACGCGCCAAAACGGATTCATATTTTATTGATATTTAATAAACTAATTATTTATTCAATGTCAAATTCAATTTAGAAAAACCCCTCAAAGCTAACCATTGCCCTGAGTAGGTAAAACATATTAACAATTGCTAATTCAATAAACAAAATAATTAATTTAAGACGGACGATGCACGGCAGCCATGTTTGCGAGCCAAATTGTGGAGCGAAGGCAGCCTTGCATCGAGCCGCCACAGTTCAGAACAGGCACTCGGAAGAGTAACATGTGAGTATAGAACACGTTCTCGGAGGAGTAACACGCATACGTAGGCGGTCGTAAGACATTGTTTAATCATCTTACATGGAAATGACTTCATATTTACTTTCATTTACAACAATCTGTGTCAATTGGATGTTATTATGCAGTTTACTGGTTTTCTGCTTACTTTAAATAAATCAGTTGGCATCCCGATTCCCGAGGATTTCAATTTTATTCAGTAACTAGATCAGTTCTTGACAATAGTATAACAATTTCAGCCTCAATCAAGAACTCCGACCTGCGTATATCATCTGCGTAGGGACGACAGCTATAGAAGACTTCAGCTTGGTGAACTTTTAGAGTTTCTACTCTTCGCACAGTGTAGTGGGGAGTTACTACAACTGCCGGCTACGGTGGCCGAGGGGACTGAGGCGCTTCAGTCACGGTCTGCACGGCCACTACGGTCGGGGGTTCGAATCCCCCCTCGGGCATGAATATTTGTGCCGTCCTTAGTTGTAAGTAGTTCATAAGTAGTTTGTAAGTTTAGGGACTGATGACCCCGTAGTTAAGTCCCTTAAGCTTAACAAAGATTTGAACATTTTGAGTTACTACAAGTTGTAAAGGCTTTATTCGTTGCGGTGAGATCTATTTGCCAATCGTCATAATACAATAAGAGAAATCAGCCTGATTACGGAAGGTGTTCCTGTTTCCCCCGCGCTTTTAGAGAACCCACTCTGTGACGGGCAGTTAAATATGTAGATGTGGACGTTATTCCATTCAAATCCATCAACTGTTATCCGTCAGGTTGGTAACGTCGCTTCAGCCGCTGAACGCCGAATGGCGGGAGCGAAACCCTGGCGGTGACGAAGGGTGGGGATTTGTCTGCAAGCAGCGGCGCTGATTGCTGAAGGGGTGAGGCGCCGAGGGGAGACGCGCTGCTGAGAAATCGTCCGGAACGTGCGCTGCGGTGTGGCGTGGGGAGGGGGAGGGGGAAGGCCCGCACAGGGTCGCACACAGCCTGCGCGGAACATCCCACCCGTGACGTGGTAATCCACGTGACACCTGCCGCAAAACACCATCTGTTCTTCAGTCGAAAACGGAGCTCGTTTGTGTCTTCCACTCCCTTAAATGAAAAGCTTCCCCCAGTATGCCAGGCTAGCGCCACCAACAGTCATTTACTGTCACATATCACTTTAATTTACGAAATCCGAGTTCCTTCCATCTTTTACGAGGCGCGTCCAGAAAGTAAGTTCCGTTTCAGGTTATTTCCGCTGTAGAGCTGCGACTACAGCTCCGCACATGCGCTGTAGACGATGTGTATCAAGGAGAAGAAAGTGCGCCATTTGGAAATCGCTGTCAGTTACGTACGCTTTGTTGTGCTTGTTTGAAATGTCAGCGTTGATTGAAAATCCCGCCGCCTGTGAAATAAGGTCGGTGATTCGATTTCTGAATGCCAGGAAAGTAAAACCAAGTGAAATTTATCGGCAAACTTGCGATGTTTACGGACCAAATGCGATGAGTGATTCGATGGTGAGAAGATGGGTCCGACACTTCGACGGCGGGTGTAGTGATGTGCACTATGAAGAACGAAGTGGGCGTCCACCTTTGGTTACAGAAGAACTGGTTCACGCGATTGATGACAAGATCCAGGAAAACCGTAGGTTTTCAATTACTGCTCTCGCTATGGACTTCCCCAAAATTTCACAATCACTGATGCATGAAATTGTTACCAAACAACAGGCGGCAGATTTCTATGAAGAAGGTGTACAAAACCTGGTGCCACGCTATGACAACTGCCCGAAAAATTTCGGCAGTTATGTGGAAAAGTAGTCTAAGAGTTGTAGAATTTAGTGCAATAAAAAATTATTCTGTATCTCTGTACAATTTCATTTTATTACCAAACGGAACTTATTTTCTGGACGTGCCTCGTAGATTTCCTGTGTCGAGGCAAACGATTACGGTTGAATATGCTGACAAGGAGTACCTTCCGTGCCAAGATGCAAATTCACCCTCTAGTATTGCTCATTTGAGCCGTGTAATAGGGTAACTCAAGAAGGTTGGACCACTTTTTGGCCCACTTTAGGTTACGGTAGTAACACTAAAAGTGGGCCTTTGCGATCGTCTTTTGACAGCTCGAAATTTAAATGAAAATAACGGCTTAACTATTCATCTCACACGAAAATTGAATAACCGAATTTGTAGAAGAGAGAATTCTCTACAACTTTTCTCTCTTATATTTTTTTTTCATATCTCGAAGCGTTACAGAGATATTTGCAAAAATAACAGCGATTTCCGATGTATGTCTGTCTGTCCGCCTATCTGTCCGTAATGTGTTCCCACTTTTTAAGACGAACCGTTCAACCGATCGGCACCAAATTTCACAGACGTGATTGTAGCCCTCCGGAGACCAGAACCTCCCTTTTTCAAATTTTTCGGACAAAAAATACGGTAGTAATACAAAAAAACCGTTTGTAATATAATTGTATTGCAAACGAACCTTTCATCTGACACGAAAGAAAGACCTAATTCGTAGAGGAGAAAACTCTCTACAACTTAGCTCCCTTTTGTTTTTTTTTTATGTCTCGTATCGTTTGAGACATATTTCCAAAAATAACGGAGATTTGACACCCTCCATTGAATTAACGAAACCAGCCGTTCGAAGATGTCACGTGACATTCCTTGCCCACAACTCTCTCTGGCATACGCTATCTTGCGTTGCGTATTTGATGATTTTCTTATTGTAACTTACACGTTGTCATTTTAAAGCAATGGCGCACTGAAGAATTAACAAAAACACATCGTTCTTCGTACGATAAATGATAATCTAGTGACTACAAATGCCATATTAGCATCACTTAACAACGGCCATCAATAGTACGAGATTTAGGACTCCTGTTTTGATTGATAGCTGTTGCGTAGTGGGCAAGACGTTGGACCATGACGCTAAAGGTGGGTGGTTCGGGACTCGCCACTACCAAATTTTATTTTCCTAAAAGGGTTTCACTCTTATTAATTAATTTGTTATTATTTAGATTAATGTTTTGCTCCAAAATGTTTGCAAAAACTTATAAAACTACAAATCTAAAGTGGACCGTAAAACACGTGAGTGCGACTTTTTTCTTTAGGGTGAAATTCATCAGTTTTTAATTTTTTTTATTTCTTACAGCATTTTCCTTTAGATTGGCATATAAACGTACATACAGTAAATTATTCAGGCCCTTCCACTCACAGTGAAAGTCACACAACGAAATAAAAATATACATTAGTGGTCCATTTCACCCGTAGGTGTACGGATGAGGTGGACCAGTGTAGTGCGAGAGATAGACCAAGCAAATAATTGCTACACATGAAGAAGAGAGTGAATGGAAATCACATATTTTTATTGGAATATGTATTAATGAATACAGACAGTAAGACATTTCAGACCAAAACAATTTTATCAGTTTTTTGTAAATAGTAAGCGAACAATCGATTACCATTGATTTGCAGATTTTGTGCAAACTTAAGGATACTTTTCTCCTACCACAGTTCTTACACTTATTAGCAAATGACGAACAACATTCAGGTGGGGATTAATATCGATATTGCGTCTAAGAAAAGAATGAATCGCGTCGTAACCAGCCTTTTTTTTAAGTCTGTATTGAAAGTTGTTGTATATTTAGCCTTTCAGCTATTTCAAATGGCACACTCCTTACCGAATCTCTACATGGAGCAAAACCTCGCTCCTGAAGTTTCTTATGTGAGCGATGACTTTTCGTTCATTCTCAATACCCAGTAAAGGTTAAGTTCTGATGCTACCCTTAGAATAATTTTTTGACTGCAGTCTTCTTTTCAATGTAGTTTTACGTATACACCCTAGATATTATGCCGCACAGCATGTCTAGCCTACATCAATCCATCTTTGGTCCATGTGCCTCGCTCACAAGAGACGGTCCTTTAGTAATTAGTTGGCATTTTTCTGAAAGAGAAAATTACCAACTATGCAAAACATGTTGTTCGATCAATTTTTAAAATGTTAATGTAATTTTCATGGTCACTAAGATATAATTAATTGTGGTCCATTCTCCCTAATTAAAATGCATGGTCCATCGCTTACAAATACAACTGGTCCATCTGTCCCTATTGTCTGAGAGTCTGGGAGAGATGAATCACCCCGATTTCAGGCTTTAGTTTTAGAGCTCGATGGCCATTTTAGGTTAGGTACATGCCAACACATTTGTCAAGCTTTTAGTAATAAAACTGCAGGAACTGTGCAAACTGTGTCATAATACTAAAAAGAACGTAACTACATGATAAACCTTTTCGACTTACCAAATCAGAAAATGTAATTTTTCCTGAACTAAGACGATAATAACAGCAACACGTTTGTGCGACATTCATTCAACAAATAGCTTACTCACAACTGAACGATGCTGTTCTCTCTAGCGGCGCGTGACGTGACTGGTCCGTCTCACTCACTGGTCCAACTCACCCTGAGTTACCCTACATCACTAGACCAAGCGCCCTTTCTTTAAATTATCTGATGTCAGTGCATTCGATTTGAAACAACACAACCTATTCAGGATAAAATAAGCGTTGTTTTCGTAGCAACGGTTACCACGTAATACTCGAAAACTGTAAGTGCAACTTCGTTTCATTTCCATTTCTGTGTCACAAAACCACAAACCACAATCTAGATTGATGTTTTGCAACAGTAGGTCAAGAACCACTTGGCGGCATCTGGTCTAGTAGTGGCAATGCTCGTTCACGCCTTCGTGAAAACACCAACGAGACACAAGATGCGAAAAAGAACGACATGCTTGGAGCAAAATAATCCTAGTGTCCAAACTTTGAGTTTTTGTTTACAAAAAAAGGTGGTTCCACCTAAGATTCCTACCAACATTGTATACCGGAAGGTATCAGATAGATTTTATAATGGTAAAACATAGATTCCGGAATCAGGTTATAAACTGCAAGACATACCCAGGGGCAGATATAGACTCTGACCATAACTTGTTAGTCATGAACTGTAGGCTGAAACTGAAAAAACTGCAGAAAGGTAGGAAAATAAGGAGATGGGACCTAGATAAATTGAAGGAACGTGAAGTTCTGGTGAATTTCAGAGGGAGATTTAGGCAACAATTGACAGAAACTGGGGGAAATAAAACAGTAGAAGAGGAATGGGTAGCATTGAGAGATGAAATAGTGAAGGCAGCAGAGGACAAAATAGGTAGAAAGGCAAGACCTACAAAAAATCCTTGGATATCACAGGAAATACTAAATTTAATTGAAGAAAGGAGAAAATATAAAAATGCAGTAAATGAAACAGGCAAAATGGAGTACAGACGACTAAGAAATGAGATTGATAGGAAGTGCAAAATGGCTAAGCAGGAGTGGCTAGAAGCCAAATGCAAATCTGTAGAAGAATGTATAAGAAGGGGAAAAATAGATACCGCCTACAGGAAAATCAAAGAGACATTTGGGGAAAAGAAAAGCAATTCTACGAATATCAAAAACTCAGATGGGAAACCAGTTCTCAGCAAAGAAGGGAAAGCTGAAAGGTGGAAAGAGTACATAGAGCAGCTCTACAAAGGAAATGAACTTAGAGACGATGTTGTAGGAAGGGAAGAGGAAGTAGATCAAGATGAAACAGGAGATAGTATACTGAGAGATGAATTTGACAGAGCCTTGAAAGACCTAGGTCGAAACAAGGCCCCAGGAGTAGATGACATACCCTCAGAGCTACTAAAGTCTCTGGGAGAGCCAGCCATGACAAGACTATTTGAACTGGTGTGTAGGATGTATGAGACAGGCGAAATGCCCTCAGACTTTAAGAAAAAGAAATCAGGCGCAGACAGGTGTGAAAATTACAGAACCATCAGTTTGATAAGTCATGGTTGCAAAATTTTAACACGAATTATCTACAGGAAAATGGAAAAGCTGGTAGAAGCTGACCTCGGAGAAGATCAGTTTGGATTCAGGAGGAACGTACGAACCCGGGAGGCAATACTCACTTTACGTCTTATCTTAGAAGATAGATTAAGGAAAGGTAAACCTACATTTTTAGCTTTTGTAGATTTGGAGAAAGCATTTGACAATGTTAACTGGAATACACTCTTTCATATTCTGAAGTCAGCAGGGGTAAAATACAGGGAAAGGAGAGTTATTTACAACTTGTACAAAAGCCAGACTGCAGTTATTAGACTCGAAGGGCTTGAAAGGGAAGCATCTGTTGGGAAGGGAGTAAGACAGGGTTGTAGCCTTTCTCCGATGTTATTCAATTTGTACATCGAGCAGGCGGTGAAGGAAAGCAAGGAAAATTTTGGAATAGGGATTAAAGTTCAGGGGGAAGAAATAAAAACATTGCGTTTTGCTGATGACATTGTAATTCTGTCAGAGACAGCGAACGGCCTAGAAGAGCAGTTGAATGGAATGGACAGTGTGTTGAAGAGAGCGTACAAAATGAACATTAACAAGAGCAAAACAAAAATAATGGAATGCGGTCTTAGAAAATCAGGCGATGCTGAAGGAATTAGATTAGGTAACGAAACAATGAAGGTGGTGGATGAGTTTTGTTACTTGGGTAGTGAAATAACATGCGATGGTCGCAGTACAGAGGATATAAAATTCAGAATGACAATGGGAAGAAAAGCATTTTTGAAAAAGAGAAATTTGCTAACATCGAAAATTAATTTAAGGGTAAGGAAGTCTTTTCTGAAGGCATTTGTGTGGAGTGTTGCCTTGTACGGGAGTGAAACATGGACGATAAGCAGTGCGGACAGGAAGAGAATAGAGGCTTTTGAAATGTGGTGTTACAGAAGAATGCTGAAGATTAGGTGGGTAGATCACATAACTAATGAAGAGGTACTGAACAGAATTGGCGAGAAAAGGAATTTCTGGCATACCCTGACTAAAAGAAGGGATCGCTTGGTAGGACACATTCTTAGACATCGAGGAATCGTAAATTTAGCATTGGAAGGAAGTGGGTGGGGTAAAAATCGCAGAGGGAGGCCAAGAGACGCGTATAGTAAGCAGATTCAAGTGGATGTGGGTTGCCGTTCTTATGAGGAGATGAAAAGGCTTGCTCAGGATAGAGTAGGGTGGAGAGCTGCATTAAACCAGTCTCCGGACTGAAGACCATAACAACAACAACATTTTGTAAATATAAAACTCTTCTGGGTGTTGGACCGCATCGTCAAAATATCAAACACTTCACCGACGTTTCGGCCACTATTGCAAGTGGCCATCTTCTGGGTGTTACATTGTAACAATGTAACACCCAGAAGATGGCCACTTGCAATAGTGGCCGAAACGTCGGTGAAGTGTTTGATATTTTGACGATGCGGTCCAACACCCAGAAGAGTTTTATATACAATGACAACGGCCGCGGAAGCCTTCGTTTACATTTAACATTTTGTAAGATTTACAGCGCAACAATTAATGAACTAAGTGAAACAAAATGTATATTAGTTATAAATTACGGCGTGCACAAATATTATTCAACATGTAAACGTCAGTACAGATATTGGGATTTAGTATATAAGCCTGTCTTCCGTCGCGATAGTGTGGCGCAGAAAAATAGTGAAATTCTGAATGATCCGCTGAAGTTCGGAACATCCATACTTTCGACCACGTGTAGAATAGTTGCTTTCAGCTCAGCAGTGTTATTAGGGTTATTACTGTACACCTTGTCTTTAATGCAGCCCCACAGAAAGGAGTGGCGTGAGCAGGTCCGGAGAATGCGCCCTGCTACTGAGGCCTATGCCAGTGGGCTTCGCAGAAACTCTTAGCCACAATGTGGTTCTCAGAGGTCTCCTCATGGACAGCAAACAATCTCCTGCTTTGACAGGCTCGAGCTTCGTCTTGCAGGAACCATATCTTGTCGATACCAGGTCCACTTTCGATATTGGTTTCTCTTCGGAGATTGGTTTAACGCAGGTCCTCCATTCTCCATCCTGAGCAAGTCTCTTCATCTCTTCATAAGAAGCGCAACCTACATCTTTTAAACCATACAATTCCCTCCAATGCTAAATTGACAATTCCTTGATGTCTAAGAATGTACCCCATAATCGATCTCCACGATTTTTTTTCTCTCTCGTACGCTGTTCAGCAATTCCTCATTAGCTACGCGATATACCCACCTAATCTACAAGATTTCAAAAGCTTCCATCCTCGTATTGTCTAAACCATTTATCGTCCACGTTTTCTCCCGTGGGAAGATGTTAACAAATTTTTCTCTTGCTCTTCTTCCCATTACCATTCTCCATATTGTATAATCTGGACTGCGACCATCGTGCGTTATTTTAAGCCCAAGTAACGAATGTCATCTACTACTACCATTATCCTGATACCTAATTAATATCTTCAGCATCGCCTGCTTCTCTTAGACTACAATCCATTATCCTTGTTTTGATCTTATTAATGTCCATCTTATGTGCTCGTTTCAACAGACTGTGCATTCCATTTCATGGATGTTACAGGTTTTTCGCTGTCTCTGACAGTATTACAACGGCCACGATGAATCACAATGTTATATTTCTTTGCCTTGAACTTTTGTTATATTTCTTTGCCTTGAACTTTAATTTCTTCTCCAAATTTGTGCTTGCTTTCTTTCACGGCTTGCTCAACGTAGAGACTGAACAACATTGCGAAAACGCTGAAAATCTGTGTACTACTCCCGTCCCAAACAATGCGTCAACATTTCAAGGCCTTTGCCTCTTAGAACTGCAGTCTTCACTAATCCTCATTATATAAAATTTCACACTGCCCATTTCTTTTTTTCTTCAAATTTTCTATCCGTCGTGCCCAATTAAGGTATATGCCAGTATTGTGTCTCCTGATGACATCCTCCTGAATGGTCCCCGCCAGGATTCGAATGGAAGAGTATTTTACCTCGGACTATTTTACCCAAGAGGATTTCATCATCATGTACTCATACAGTAGAGCTGCATGTCATATCAAAGAGTAACGACTGTAGTTTCCCCTTGCTTTCAGCCGTTCAAAGTAGCTGCATGGCAAGATTACATTAGTTGACGTTACAAGGTCAGCACAGTCAGTCATGCAGACTGTTATCCGTGTAACAAACCGTAAGGCTGCTCTCCCTCTTCAGGAAGCGAACGTTTTCCTGGACTCAGATAACTCTCAGCTGTGGTTGCACTTGCTATACAGCTCACTCCATCGTGCAAGCCATCACACCTCAGCAATGAAATCATTTTCCAACGCCTTCACGAACCATTCGGTACTCACCGTACGATCAAAGGATATCGTACCAATTATTCCGTGACTGGACACTGCACGCTACATAGTCACCCATTACAGTTTAAGACACTTCCTAATCACGAAATGCTGATTGTCCATCATCTAAATGGGCCAGTTTTGTTCAGCGACGAACCATCCAGATAGTGGGCTTCGGCGTTAAACTATACCATATGCACCTCCAAGTTACACTTCGAAATTCTGTGGACAATAGTGTGGATGAAACATAATTACAGTTGTATAGCCGTGAGGTTAATGGCCGACGGGTTTTAATTTCGTATGAGAAGAGGTGCAGGTCTTCAACAACAATTTTTTTCTTTGTCTCCCAGTTCATTTTCACCTGTTGTACAGCTCATCTAATAGTTTACCTGGGGCTTGTTAGAAACACAAAGCGCGTCTTCTCTATGTTTGCACATGCCGCGGAGGGTTATCCCGCGCATTGGAGCGCCGTGCTGCGGTGCGCGCGGCCGTCCGCCGTCGGGGGTTCGAATCCCCCCCCCCCTAGGGCATGGATGTTTGTGTTGTCTTTAGCTTAGTTTACCTTAGTTCAAGTAGTTTGTAAGCTACGGACTGATGACCATGCAGTTAAGCGCGATAGATTTACAAACATTAGAACATTTTGATGTTGGCATGCATTTTCCCCTTTTGGACGACCTACATTGCCAACACAGTCACCATGAATACTACCCTTTTCTAAAACTTGTTTGTTGTTTCATTTGCAGCGGTTGTCTTCAGTTTTAAGTCGGTCGCAAACTCCTTTCGAGCCACGGGTCGTTATCGATCGCTTTGTAGGCCTTCACAACCGCTATTACGCTTTTTCACATGAAAATGGCCGACAAGAACAAGGCTTGTGCACATCCGCGTTTCTAATTGCGTCCATGCCCCTCAGCCAACAGTAGACTTTGAACAACCTAGTGCAAACGATTTTATTTCATGTAGTTCAGTAACTGATACATAGTAAAAGACAATAGGTAGCAATATTTTCTGGTATAAAGGCAGCAATGTAGTAACAAGAAGTGGCACATTCAGAAGCGAGCGAAAGAAGAATTAGATTGCACTGAAAAATGCGTCGTCAACCATTAGCTATTTATTGTATTTAAAACTTTACCGATTTCGGATATCATCAGAAGAGTCTGATAAAAAATTTACAATCATGAATTGTACACAACTTATAATGAAATATGACATAACATATTAGTGTCATCCAGACGATAGTTACAAAATTAAACAGGCTGATTGATAAATAGTGTCGCATTTCCATTTCACACTGAACGATAAGCCTTCCACACTATTCCCTATTCTGACAAATGTGAATACTCTACAATGCTTCCGGTGTTGTTGTTGTTGTGGTCTTCAGTCCGCAGACTGGTTTGTTGCAGCTTGCGAGGTTAAATGGAGGGCTGATTGTGGAAAATCTTACATACAGTTAACACTATCAAGTTCACTGGCACATTAAGTTTGTATGTTTGTATAGTCTATGGGACTTAACTACGGGGTCATCAGTCGCACATTAAGTTCTGCTTTGTATAGGGGATGATAAAAATTCGTCTACAGTCCCCACCTGCATATGGTTAATGAAATACAAAATTGAGATGAAAGGGCGCATTGCATATAAGTAACTTTCACAACGCTTTCGTTTAAAATTTTACATAGCATGTTTATTTATCAGTTCCATGATTTTTATCTGTCACTTTCCACTTCTTTCACCTCTGCCAGTGTTGCTCATGTGAAAAATACCGAGTAGCACCGTGGTTCTGAACCCACGTTAAACTGTAGGTCCCCCTATAACTGGCTGGGTAAGTTAGTTCGAAGGTCAGAGGAAGGCAACGGCATACCACCTCCAAACAGAGACCATGCCTAGTAAAGCACTGTGGTGTTAAACCAATCTTCGGATTGTTGACTGCTTTACCTTTTAAAAAGTCGGCCGCGGTGGCCGAGGCGACTGAGGCGCTCCATGCACGGTCTGCACGGCCACTACGGTCGGGGGTTCGAATCCCCCCTCGGGCATGGATATTTGTGCCATCCTTAGTTTAAGCTAGTTCATAAGTAGTTTGTAAGTTTAGGAACTGATGACCCCGTAGTTAAGTCCCATAAGCTTAACAAACATTTGAACATTTGTTTATTTATCAGATCAAAACTGGTAAAAACTGGTAAAAACACTGTACAAAATTCATCTTGCCGAAAATATTTCGAATTATCCATTCCATAAAATCGTTCCATTAGCCTGTGCTTGACTTCGAATACTTTGCCTTTAGATTCACTCGAATCGCAGTTTCTTTGACACAAAAAATGTTCAAGAACAAATATCTGCAAAATTCAGCGGAAATGAACGAATGTTTATGAAAACTCAGCTAACACTTCCTGACGAGGTGCACTTTTAAAACTAGTTTTCAATAACTTGGTATAACTGTTCCGATCCACGTAATTTTATTGAAGTTACAGTGCCTATTTTTCACATGCTGCAATCTTCAAGTTCTCCGTAGCACTCGGCAACTCAAGAAGAAATCTTTCAAGTTTAACAGTAACTCGCCTCACTCGTAAATTGTTTTTTTAAAGTTCGACTGCACTTTCCGCACTCTGAAAACTTTTAAAGCCTTACTCTTCTGAAAGTCGCGGCACAAACGGGCACAGATTCGCCGTCGTGATACTAGCCAAACACACAATGTCACACCTGGGCCTACCACCCAACCTTTATACCTGTCCTCCGGAGAAAGTCATAGGTCACGAAATTCCCCGTTGCCACCCCTCGCCAACGCACAACACTTTGCCAAGTATACCGTAAATTAATACATATCCATCTTTAAACACACTAAACACAAATAAATATGAAACTGAGCATAGTAATTAACAATTCATTTCATTCCTCCTATGGACCGATTCAGATATGTCGACTTTCCCGCACAGTTGAAAAATTCTGTATGAAACACGTTTTTGTATATTGTGAGCTTGCTCTAACCAATAAAACAAGCCGTTTTGGCTTATAAATTCAGATTAAACAGTTATGGACTATTATATACAAATTAATTATTTAATCAAAGAAAACGTGCGTAAGTAAATTTGAACAATATGATTTTGTGGTATAATCATTTTGTAATACGGCACCTGCGAACAAACACTGTCATGCTGGTCGTGTATCTGTCTTGTACTTTATGTTATTAACAAGTGAATTAGTTTTCCTGTGATCAGTATTTATCGTACCTCGAATATAAGCCTATCAGTGATGCACCTTGTTGAGACCTTTTATATGAGCCCTCACTCAGTTATGAATTTTTAACTAAATACTAAATTGCCATATTTTCATTTTATTAAAACTTTTTATACGTACTCGATACAAGGGATGTCTGTACGTTACTATACGTGTTAAATGAAACTCTATCGGAAACTGTGTCACATTTATCTCTCGTTACTATGTTTTATTCTTAAATTTAACTTTATCGTATAGAATACACTGCCACCTCTCTCGCTGCACAGTGAATTTCCTCTGACGGCACGACCTTTCCAAGCTAGCGCTGAGCTCCTCCCCCTCCACCCCCCAGGCCGGTTGTTTCCGTCTTACACACACAAGCTCTCCGCTTTCCATCAATGTCACATGTCTACATACATATAATGCTACCAAAATTAATAAAAAAGTGTAACAATTTTTTGCATTGGCAAGGTCAGTGTTTGCGTTGCATTTAATCTATCTTAAAAAATTTCTCCAAACTCAATGACTGAGTTATATTATATGACATTATAGTAAGGAGTGTGTGACTGATTAATTATTTATTAAATTCCACATATACAGTGGTTGAGCCATGTCACACAAATTGAATTTTAATTTACAAAACTTAACTAGTTTCAATGACCTCTGTCATCATTATCAAACATAACCAAAAATTGCATTAAACACAAACTGAGAAAATAAATTATGAAAAGGTGTAGTAAATGTAGCCAGGCCATCTAGGGGTGTGACAGTGACTCCAAATTCAAAATTTTCGTATAGCTTGTGCGACTTAACTACGGGGTTATCAGTCCCTAAACTTACAAACTACTTATGAACTAGCTAATACTAAGGACGGCACAAATATCCATGCCCGAGATGGGATTCGAATTCCCGACCGTAGTGGCCGTGCGGACCGTGACTGGAGCGGCTCATTCCTCTCGGCCACCGCGGCCGGCACAGTGACTCCCAACTGTCTACCATAGTCACACATAGTATCGCACCATTTCCAGCTATATATAATTCCATACCATGCCCCAACAGCTGTATTTGCAATATGAATAGTATTAGGCTGTTGAGCTGCAATAGCCATGTGCCGATACAGCTGTTGGGGCATGGTATGGAATTATATATAGCTGGAAATGGTGGGATACCATGAGTGACTATGGCAGACAGTTGGGAGTCACTGTCACACCCCTAGACGGCCTGGCTACATTTACTACACATTTTCATAATTTATTTTCTCAGTTTGTGTTTAATGCAATTTTTGCTTACGTTTGATAATGATGACAGAGTTCATTGAAACTAGTTACGTTTTGTAAATTAAAATTCAATTTGTGTGACATGGCTTAACCACTATATATGTGGAATATAATTAATGACTGAGTGCTACTGCCACAATGCACCCACTTGTGACATCAAAACAATGTGGAGGATGTCGCAAGTAGCACCTAAACAACAAACCCTCATTTAAACAAACACAAATCACACAAATAACTAACGATCAAGATTTGTGCACCTACATTTAGTGTGCCTGTTGTTAATTCAGGGACTTGGCACTACAACATAAAAACAAATTTAATATTTAAATTTAATAATCTTTGATAAATCTTCTTGCTGACAATAATTAATTAATTGAAATTCCTTTCAACTCTCATCGCACAATCATACACGTTTCACTGCACAAACACTTTCAAGGATTCTCTCACCACCTTGTCGCTGCCAGCAGTAGAGTAACCAATGAAGCAGCTCTTCACCATTGCACCTGGACCAATGTCCCCGTTTTATCAGCCAGTGTGCTGATACAGTCTAAGATAGTGGAGCTGGATCAAACACTCCTACCCTCTCAGGTCACACAAAAATTCACATCAAAAAGAAGAAAAAGAACCACTCAATAAGCAAAGAGAAAAAAATATTGTTCGGATACTAATAACCGCTCGGACTTGCATTCTACCCCGTCTGCCATACACACTCAGTACAATCGACACTAAATTTCCGGGACTTAGCTAGACACACATTGACCCACATGATAACAAAAGAAATTATTGCTATGGCAGAATACCTTCAAAACAACTTGGGCTGGTCTGACCTTGACGTGAGCTATTCAAGGTCAGACTAGCCCAAGTCATCATGACTGCACTCCATCTAGTTAACAACTCTGAATGAGGCAGGCAAGAACATATGTGGCATAATTATTGGCCCTGATTATGACATCATCAAACATGACTGGACTAGCATGAAAACATCAATAACATACTATACATTTCTAAAATTGACAAAATTTTTATTTAAGACTGCCAAAACTAACATTTATAACCCTCAATAAATATATAGCCAACTAAAATATTCCACAAATACAAATTCACGGTCAACATGTCTTCCACCCCTATGCACACAAAAAACATGATAACTATTGCGTGACCAAATTAGCATCACCTCTTTCCCTGCATCAGCCTCATGTGCTTACACTGTCTTTAACATATTGTTCAAGGTAATTACAATTTTTTGTAGCCTGTGAACGGCAGTTGCCTTCTCCTCTCCTTTACTTCTTCAGCGCATTCCCATAAGTAAATCCCTCAATAAAATATCTAAGGTTAAAGCCTAATTTCAAAATTTACTAGCACAAAGCATCTATATTTTAAATAAAATATCGCCATACCCTGTTGATACTTATCAGACTGTTACTGCAGAAATTGTTCAGTCAATAGTTGAGTACCGTTAGAGAAACAAAATGTGTAACCAGCATCATTTCAATGAAACAAATTAGAGCACTCCTTATTAGGTAAATAGACTACCAAACCCTCAAAAGAAACAGAAATTAAAGAGCAGACACAACTACTGAAATATATCTCGCTCCAACCCATCTTCAACCACAACAGCAACAACAAACATACATTCTCCACTTCTGATCCATATGGTCAGTCACACCCAAATATGCACCACCATCACCCTACAGACAAGGATAACGCCACACTTCTCTTTCACGGTAGGAACGTTTACTTGAAGACTCGGCCTACCAATGCTTACAGAATAACCCGATTGAACGAATTATACCGAAGACCCTTTTCTACAAAAGAGTTCATTACCGGATGATGTACCCAAAAAGTCTTTCTGGTGCCGCCGTTCCGCCGAGATTGTATGGTCTGCCCAAGGTACATAATTTTGGTGCTCATACAAGTTGGCGAAGTATCTGGCATCAATTCTCAGTCGGAAAGTTCTACTTTCTTCATTCAGCGATTGAAGTTTTTGTACTAGGTCTCTCAGACGTCCTCGTCAATTTTGATGTAGTGTAGCATTTTATCCGGGTTTCTCTGGATGAATCCTTGCAACTAATTAGCGAAAAACTGGATGAGGAAGCGATGGAGCCTTGCCGCCACGCGCTGACGTCTACCTACTTTTCGATTAACGACAAATATTTTAAACAAACTGAGGGTTTGACTATAGGCAACCCTTTATCCTCCTTATTTATGGAAGATATTGAGGACATGGAATTAAAGATGGCGTTCTCAAAATCCACCTGTTTCTGGAAGTAAGTTAACGATACGTTCTTGATACGGCCACATGGGAGAGTTGTTCTGATTTTCTAGAACATTTTACATGTCTTCATCCTAGCATCACGGTCACGATAAAGGTTGAAATGGATGGAAATCAGACGTTTCTGGATGTCTAAGTGAACAGGAAAGATGATAGGAGATTGGGACACACTGTTTACAGGAACCTATGCACACGGATAGGGGTTGCATGCAACAAGTTGTCATCCGCCATACCGACGTACTGGTGTCCTGCGAATGTTGGGAAAAAGAGCTTTTGCCATTTCAGACGCAAAATGTTTGACAAAGGAAGTGGACCACCGTAGAGGAGTATTCAAGCAAATATACAGATCTGACGTGCATTTGAATCTGAGGTTTCGCGGAAACCCTAAGAAGACGTAAATCGTTGGCTTTCCTACCTTTTCCTGGAAGCTAATCGTCAAAACCAGGCAGGCTTTTAGTCCGCCAGCCTAGGTTAGAACGCTCCTGGACTCAGTGAAGGATTATTTCGAACTGAGGAGGCCTGGATAAATTCAGACAACTGGAACCATACAAGATCGACGTACCGAGCACCATCGTCGCACACGGTTGTTTCAACCAGATAAATCTGCGGTGGCCGAGCACTGTATTTCCGAGAGGGACAAATGATTTATGAGGACCCGTAAATTGTTGCCTTTGCATCTCACAATTGTGTTTGTTGAAGAAGTCAACTGAAATTCATCTCTTGGACAGCATTATAAATAGAGACAAGGTGTTTACCTTAAACAAAATGTGGAAGCTGTTGTTATTACGCACGAAAATACAATCCGACTCTTCGTTTACGCCGCGGCGGTATATCTGCGATCATTGGAGCGCCGTGCTGCGGTGCGCGCGGCCTTCCGCCGTCGGGGGTTAGAATCTCATCTCGGGCATGGATGTTTGTGTTGTCCTTAGGTTAGTTTACCTTAGTTTAATTAGTTTGTAAGCTACGGACTGATGACCATGCAGTCCGATAAGTTTACAAACATTTGAACGTTTGAATCTTCGATTTCGCCGACTGCCTCCACTGGGGCGCTGTACGATAGTGGGCCGTATAAGGAGAGAATGCCCATGAGTCAGACCGCTGCTGATTGGCTGAGAGCCCAGGACGCCATGTCTTTACCAGATTGCCTGTGTGAATAGCTACTGTGTGCGTATCTGTACTGTAGAAGGACTTGCATATTTGCGACAGCGATTTCACTGTACAGTTGTTTTCAGATTGTATTACGTTAGGCATTGCTGCACTCTGTAATGCTGCTTTCGTATGAAAATGAGTGTTGCGTATTAAAAGTTAAGGTTGGGGACCGGAAATGAAATTTAACCAGGTAGTGAATTATTTTTAAATGAGATTACTAAGCAATTTTGGCAAGGAAGGGACAATTTAAACAAAATTATTGGATTCCGCCATTAAATGGTAGCGATCGTAATTTCGGTGGCAAATACAACACCAGAAAGTAACATTACAGAAGAAGTCGGCGGAATCTAAATTTTACCTTATTGAGAGCTGGTACAAACATTTCGGTCATGTTTTGTAGTGATTCTAGCTGAGATGACTGGAATATTACTTCGATAAATTGATGCTGGGATTGTGCATTTCGGTTACTATTGTTCTATGACCGTGTTGAAAATTAATCATGATAGTCGCCAAAAATTGCAAAATTATTGGACGTCATAAACATTACGAAGATTTTTCTGCAGGCATTAAAATGTAATAAACCATTCATAGACACGAAATAAATAAAAGTTACACAGAGAATGTTCTAGTACATTCGCGAAACAAATCGCAACAATACCCGAGCATCACTTTATGAAGCACTGGATCTGCTGAAAATAAATAACTTTAAAATTAGTGAGAATGGGGAAGGGATTGTAAGTAAGTAAAATATTTCAAATTAACTGTGGAGGTTTATTGAAATTAATAAAAAAAAACTAAGCTCACACTTACATGAATTACACCAAATCCTGGGACACGTCCTAGCACATGAAGGAGAAGAAAGTAAAGTGACGAACAGTTCCGCTCTCTCCCTTCAGCTTGTTGCAAAAAATTGAACGTGACAAATGTCATATGTTTATCGATACGCTGGCAGAGAGAGGGCAGAAGTCAGCGACAAGCATCGCACAAGTTATAAAAAAAATCATTAATGTATTACTACAACTCTCGCACGTCTTCTATCAGTTCTGTTTACGTAAAGTAACGCTTTGTTCGTCTGTCGTTGACGATAACCTTAGAACTTTGCGATAGTTATTATGATTAAATGTGGTTTTGAACTGATTTATTAAGCGTAATTAATAATGTGTATTACATAATCATTCAGGACGGAGAAGAGAAATGACTGGTTGTTCCTCTGTTGACGCCGCGGCGAAGAAGCTGAGCGCATTGAGGTGCTATGCTCCGATACGCGAGGCCATTCCCCGTAGCGGGTTTCAATCCCCCCTCGGGCATCGATGTTTCTGCTGTCTTTAGTATAAGTTAGGTCATAAGTAGTTTGTAAGTTTCGTGACTGATGACCCCGCTTTAAGTCCCATAAGGTTAACAAACATTTGAACCTCTGTTGACTGTAAAAACCGATGTGAAGAATGCTATATGATACTTGTGTTCTCTAGGAAAGAGGAAATACGGAAACAGTGGACGGTGAAAGTTAACCGACAGAGCGGGAACCGAAAGGCGACTTAAGCAAACCAACGAATTATTCGTGTCTCTGTGAAGTAAATATCTGCTTCCCCCCAGCCTAATGGACGAAATGCATTGATGAAAGTCAGTAATGTAACTACTGCCTACGAAATTCTCGTGTGCCGTAGTGGTTGCGTACTGAAATTGTAATATGGGGGTCGCGATTTCGAATCTGGTAAACGGTAATTTTTTAAACAATAATTCAGCTTTTTATTAGTTCATAGTTTTAGTTTTTTGCTTGTCATGTTACAACTTATGTTTTAACATGGCTACAGCATCTCCCCCTTGGCTGTATATTATTGGCTATTCACAATTCTTGGAATGTAACATAAAAAAGAGATGGCCGCGGTACTTTTGACTCGTAGTAGATATTCATTTACCTATTTTGAGTCTGTTTCCACTGTTTCAGTAGAGATAGTATCGGTATTTCTCCGATTTTCTGTGGTACAATTTTCCTAAAAGTATGTACAAAATGACGTTTTTGGTATTTCCCATTGTAGGAAAATTTTTATAAGGCCGACAGAAACACAATTAAATCGCATTAAATAGAGGCGGGAAGCAATAATAGTGTACTACTTTCAGCGATGTACATGCAGGCAGAAAACTCTGAAATAGCGTCACTCTCTTTGAGATACATAACATGAATTAAGTCCCATAGATTTACAAACATTTGAACATAACATGAAATGCCTTTCTTATTAATCAACTGCCTATTATAGAAACTACCAGAAAGTCGTGAAATATGCTTCACAAGACTTATTTGCTTACTGATTTATTAGCCTATTATATACTTCGGCCTCATGAATCGAATTGATGTCTTGTTTTAATCGTCGAGTGCCTGTATTTCTGGCTGGGTCGCTATCGAAATGCACGGCCCGCTCGTAGTCTGGTAAAAACATGGCGGACAGTGGCCATTTGGCTACTCTCTCCCTATACAGGCTCTCTAGAGGGCCGTACCGTTGTTACATGCGCACTCGCTGCTGGCCATCCGGGCGGCCATTCGCGGTTTGAACTCAGTTCTGGTGAGTTCGTGTAACAGAGGACACACACACACACACACAAACACACACACACACACACACACACACACACACACACATTCACATGCGGGTGGCGGCCAGATGGAACGCCGAAATATTGTGTCTAGATGACGTCCTGATCTGGCAGACAACACGAGAAGAACACCAAATGTTGAAACATCTTGTTGTGTTGTTGCGGCTTGGGTCCCGTGGATGCTCACAGAAGAACAAAAAACTCATAGAATGAAAACATGTCAGGACAAGCTGAACCAATGTAATGCTCAAGGAGACAACTTTCTGAATAGCTTCCTCACCAGATATGTGACTCGAGGATGCTGTTCTCAAAGCCGTAATAAAATGATTAGCCTTAGCTGGTTTGCAGGCTGTACTTCTTCGTTGGTAAAAGGGCAGAGTGAAAGGCGGTGACTACGTGGAAAAACTGGCGGTCTGCAACTGAAATATTCGTCTGTTTGGTTGTGCTGTTCTCATTCATGTTATCTCCAGTAGTTTCAGTGAATAACAATAGGAAGTATTACTTTAAGAATGGCCCTGGAAGATTGCACTCTTGGCTTGTACGGTGCTAAACATATATAGAATTTCAGAATATGTAATCATAATGATCCTCAAGCGGTATGACGGCAAATTAATTCAGTAACAGTACTGAACTGCTTATTCAATTTAGTGCGGAGGACTGTGAGCCTCTGCATAATTGCCTAAATTGTAAAAGCCTGCAATTTTCTCCAAAACAACTAACAAGGTACAGTGACGAAATGATTAGAGGACATTGTCTCAATGTTTGGTACGTAGACACAACCGATCCACCAGATGGCAGTAACATACTGGTGAGTAAGAGACCGTCGATTGAAGGTAATCTGTCCGCCCGGCAGCTTAGTGCGTTGGCAGTGATATAGAAGTACATCCTGACGGGATTGTATTTATGTGAGAAAGATATAGTGGATATCGTGTATTTGTTTTTAAATCGTGCCCATTGTTAGTTGACGCAAGGAAGGTGTTAGACGCTTCCCACCAGATTGAATGACCGTCCATCACGTGAAGTACCGCTACCTGAAAAGAAAAATACAGTGCAAACGCGGTCTCAAGTTTGATCCAAAAACTTGAAGATGCCAGCGTCACTGACAACCTGGAAGATGATGAACTGGTGCAAATGCCTTCTCAGGTGAAGGTAAAGGTAATAACCGTTACACCTTCCGCAACATGCCTTGTTCAACCTTTTGATATACAGGGTGGTCCATTGATATTGACCGGACCAAAAATCTCTAGAAATAAGCATCAAACGAAGAAACTATAAAGAACAAAACTTTTCTAGCTTGAAGGGGGAAAATAGATGGCACTAAGGTTATCCGCTAGATGCCGCTGCCAAAGGTCAAACTGCATTTTTTTGAAATAGATGTCCCCATTTTTATTACATATTCTTCTAGTACGTAAATAAATAAGACTTTGAACACTTTTGTCGCTTTGTGATAGATGGCGCAGTAATATTCACAAACATATTGCTGTCAATTTTAGACGAGCAATGAGTAACTTCTAGGTTTTTTTTAAATTGAAACACAGAACGTAGGTACCTTTGAACTTTATTTCGGTTGTTCCAATGTGATACATGTACTTTTGTGAAATTATCATACATTATGAGAACGCAAGCTCTTACTGTGTGATTACCTATAATTATATTATGACTTCACGAAATTCTCAAAATAATGTCCTTCAACTTCAATGCATTTTGGCAATATACGTAACGAAATTCCTCTTAACACCGATCAGTAATGTTCTACATGCATCGAGAATGCGCTGACGCATGTTTTCAGGCATTGTCGGTTGAATCACGATACCAAATATCCTTCAATTCTCCCCACAGATAGAAATCCGGGGATGTATGATCCGGTGAACGTGCGGGCCATGGTATGGTGCTTCTACGACCAATCCACCTGTAATTTTAAATATTCCATTTAAGTCCGCTTCAACTGCGCGCGAGCCATATGCCGGACATGCATCATGTTGAAAGTACATCGCCATTCCGTCATGCAGTAAGTAACATCTTACATTACGTAAGAAATCGGCATTCATTGCACGATTTAGATTGCCATCGATAAAATAGGGGACAATTATCCTTCAGCCCATAACGCTGTACCAAAAATTAAGCCGCCAAGGTCGCTGGTGTTCCACTTGTCGGAGCCATCGTGGGTTTTCCGTTGTCCAATAGTGCATATTATACCGGTTTACGTTACCTTTGTTTGTGAATTACGCTTCGTCACTAAACAGAACGCGTGAAAATTCTATTATCGTCCCGTAATTTATTTTGTGACCAGTGGAAAACTGTAAACGACGTTCAAATTCTTCGACATGAAAATCCTGGTGCAGAGAAATATGGTACGTGTGAAATTTAAGTCGATGTAGAATTGTCAACAGAGACGTTTTTGAGATTCCCGATGCTCGCACAATTTGTCTGCTACTGCAGCTAAAACACTTACTTGGGCATCATCATTTGTTGCAGGTCGTGGTTGACGTTTCACTTGTGGCTGAACACTTCCTGTCTCTTTAAATAACGTAACTATTCGACGAAAGGTCCGGGCACTTGGATGATGTCTTCCAGGATAACGATCAACATTCATAGCACAGGTCCGTTGGGCATTTTGATCACAATAGTTATACATAAATACCACATCGACCTTTTCTGCAATTGGAAAATGGTCCATTTTAACACGAGTAATGTATCACGAAGCAAATACAGTCCGCACTGGCGAAATATTGCGCGATACCACGTACTTAAACGATTGTGACTATTTCAGCACCATCTATCGCAAAGTGATAAAAGTGGTCCAAATGAAACATTCTTATTTATTTACGTACTAAACGAATATGTAATAAAAGCCGCGGTGGAGTAGCCCAGCGGTCTAAAGCGTCTCGCTGCGGAGCGCGCGGTTGCTCGCTTTGGAGGTTCGAGTCCTCCCTGGGGCATGGGTGTGTGTGTTGTCCTTAGGTTATTTTACCTAGGTTTAAGTAGTTTGTAAGCTACGGACTGATGACCACGCAGTTTGGTCCGATAGATTTACAAACAAACATTTTTAATAAAAAATGGGGGTACCTATTTTAAAAAATGCAGTTGGACCTATGGCAGCGCCATCTAGAGAGCGAACCACAGTGCCATCTGTTTTCCCCGATCAAGCTAGAAAAGTTTTGTTCTTTGTAGTTTTTCGTTTGATGCTTATTTCGTGAGATATTTTGCCCGGTCACTATCAATGGACCACCCTGTATACTTCTTTGGCCAGTGGAACAAATTCACTACATGTTTTTCATATTGAACTCCAAAGTCGCAACGCTATCGTCAACCTTCATGCATTCATCCATAGGCAGTATATTTCCGATTTTATGTGGTGCTCCTTAAGCTCCTGGCAGTTTTATATGTAAAATCGAACATTGAAGTTGCTTAACAGACAACTGCAGAACCGCATTATTAATTCGGAGCTCTTGTTGTCATTAGCATTTGTGTGTAACAGATTTCCGTACCAAGACTCTCAAACATGCTTCATAATAGGCACATACAGCTATATGGTATAAGTAAATCAATTATAATAACCATTATTCAGTTCACTGACTGTTAACAATATTTTATTCAATTGGAATGAAACACACAAGATAAATGTGTAAAATCCTGCAATTTTTTTTTTTTTTTTTTTTTTTTTTTTTACGAACGGGCTTTCGGCTGTTATGCCATCAGCAGGGCCGTGGTGGAGTAGCCGAGTAGGCGGTTGCTCGCCGCCGGAGCTTCTAGGCCTCCCTCGGTCATGAGTGTGTGCGTAGTTGAACTCAGCGTACGTTACTTCAAATAGTTTGTAAGTCTAATGACAGATGATCATAGTAGTTTGGTCCAGTAGGTATACATCTTTCAGCGGGTAAACAGTGATACATAAATGTAGCTTGGGAGATTAAGTTTCAACTTCTGTGGTATATACAAAATAACTTGCTACCGTGGCAAATTTTACATTGGTCAATCAGGCAGTGCAATGTGTACCAGACTGAAAAAATTCCACAGAAGTTGGGCGTAAGAAAAAAATTTAATGTTTGCAGACCACACGCTAGAAGAAAGCCACAGCTGTAAGGAAGTTCTACACCATATCCAGAAATAGAATAAAATGAACTACTTTGAGGTATTGGATATTAATAAACATATGCCAACTTCCACAATTCTTTTTACTTAATGACCAGACCCATTTTCCATTCTCTCCACTGCGGTCTGCAGAATCTAATCGCACACACAAATTGCCCACTCTTATTCACTTGTGTCATTTCCCCATTATAGGTCAGTTGCCTAATCACTTTGTATCGTCACAGGACTTTAGCTACTTGCGTGACATCAGTTGTAATTTATTCAGACTGTTCAAATGTTTGTAGAACTTATGGGACTTAACTACTGGGTCATCAGTCCCTAAGCTTACAAACTACTTATGAACTAGTTAATACTAAGGACGGCACAAATATCCATGCCCGAAGGGGGATTCGAACCCCCGACCGTAGTGATCGTTCAGACCGTGACTGGCGCACCTCAGACCGCTTGGCCACCGCAGCCGGCTGTAATTTATTACTTTGTTAGTAATATTGGAGATTTAAAACAATAACTATGGTTTAATTTAACCATTTAAAATTTTAACCTATAGGCCTATATTTACAGATGCTTCACTCAGTCTATTCGCACCCCTCTATGATCCAAATATTTGATCTGTAAAAATAAGATAATTTATTCAACCTATTGTTCAAATTATTTTCTTAAGTCAAAGGTTGTATTTTATGTCTTAAGTCATTTTTTATCAATATTGAATAATTGTTGGACAACAATTTCTGTGGAGTAATTTCCATTAGCGTAGTTTTAAACTAAAACACTAGTCTGTTTTCAAAATTAATGTACATATTTTATTTATACCGCAACCTAAGTTCCTTCAACATTAAACACGCTAGCTGCATTGCTATATCTCTGTTGAGTTTACCTGATGATAGCATAACAGCCGAAAACTGTTTTGAAAAAACAATGAACATGGAAAACATTACACATTTATCTCGCGAATATCATTCAAAATAATTAACATGTTATACTGCTACGTGTCCTTCATCTACTACACTGCTCTTGCAGAAAACAAACATTCCATTACAGGCATAAATACCAACCTCAATATACTACACTCTGTAGACAAGGGACTAAAAATGAATCTCCTTGAACAATTAGAGATTTTCATCCACAAACATAAATCACCACACACAATTCTAAATGAGCAGACAGAATTAGCAAACACCTCATTCTTCCAGTATTTTGAAGACTCTTTAAAATTGAAGAATTAGACAATCATTCACAAATACACCCCCCCCCTTTACACACACACATACACACACACGCACGCGCACACACAACACAAAAAATCTCCTTGCACTTACACTCTTTCTTTCGTCTTCTTCTACTTCATCCCACTCTACCCCACTCCTTTCACTACCACCCACAGTACTCCCTACCAAAGCCCAAAATTATTTTGTAATTTTCGAATCAATGAATAACACACAAATTCAAATGTCTTATATGCCACCTAAAACAACACATGTGACGCATGTAAGCAGATGTTAAAGTAATCACAAAATCAATACTCCTAATATTAACGTAACTATCATTCTGAAATCATATTATATACATATGTTAACTTTGTAATACAACTTTTGATCTTATGTAATCTAAATTGGCATCATATTTATATCCTACAATAAGATAAGCTTTTGTCAGTCTTTGGTTTCACATAGTTCTTATGTTGTGGTATAAACATACTCTTTAGTTTGTTTACAAGCTGAAAGTTGTGGTAGTGGCTGTAAAGTCGTAATGTGTGTGAAGTGTTTGTTAATTTTACCACTTAAAAGTCGTGAGAGTTGCTGTGGTGTGTTGATGGAAAGGAAGTGTAGTGAAATCCTATCCATAAGCGGACCAAATATGGACAAATTAAATGTGAAGCGCATAACTGTAATTGATGTTTTGAAGACAGACTTATATTGTTATTATTCAGTATAGCCTACCAAAATTAGTGTTTACTTTTTCTCGTTTTCTGCACTGCCACAGATACAAATGTAATTCGCAATAAATGTATACCATCTGATGATGAGTGCTAGGCAGCTTGAAACCGGTAATGGCTTAAATATATCTTCATTAAGAAGAAACAAAAGGCGACTGGTTGCAGTATTTACACACTGTAAATATGGTAAAGAGTTTTATTCAGATATTCGTTACATTTGTAATCGATATTTTAAGATATTTTACTGTTTCAACTCTTTACTTGAAGTTTACATGGCGTTTACTTAGAGCGATTCATCATGGGGCTCTCATAATAGTGGAAGAGTAGTTCTCATTGCCCTCTAATAAGGTGTGTGATCACCTCTGACGGCCAGTATAGTTGTGCCCTTGCATGGCATGGAACGGATGAGGTTATCAGTTGGAACTTCAGGGATATTTAGCCAATATCTGCAATATCCAGCTCTGTAGTCGTTGTGGGGGTGCTGGTCTGGCTGCAATGTAACTGCCAAGTACATCCCGAACATGCTCAAACGAGTTTAAGTGAACAATTTTACTACTCCATTCGATCAATTCTCACAGCTTTAAACATGTTATCCAACAGCGCAACTCGTGGGGACGAATGATGTCGTCCAAAAGAAAGAACCCATTTCCTAAGGCACCAGCCTAGGGCACAACAAAATGTCGAAGGATGTCATCTCTATACCTCTGAGCAGTCACAGCGCCATTCTAAACGACATAGGATCATTAAGTCCGACAATACTACTTCCTGCCCACCCTGATATGGTAGTGATCCTTGCACATAAGCAGGATTGTTCCACGTTCTCTTCAGATGAGGGAACGACGATTGTCCGGCTAAACACAAAATGTTGACTCCTCCGTGAACAGAACACGTTGCCATTCGTTACGACTCCAATCCAGATGTTCCTCCGTCTACTTTCTGCTGCTAAACGCTGTCGTGGTTTTATTGGGACATACATCAAAGGCTTCAAAGCGTGGAGGCCACATTCTCGAAGACGATTTCGTACTGTTTGTCACGTCCCGTTACTACCTGTAGAATCCTTAGCAGTTGTTGCATTTAGCCCCCTGTCTCAAAGGGCTGTTAACCGCAGATAACGGTCATCGCTTGCTGAGTGGTACCGGTGGCTACTTTGGCCTAGCCTTCTTTTAACGGTTTCTGCTGTCCGAAAACGCGTCCAGATCCTGAAAAAATGTTGAAATGTTTGTTAAGCTTATGGGACTTAACTACGGGGTCATCAGTCCCTAAACTTACAAACTACTTATGAACTACTTACGAACTAGGACGGCACAAATATCCATGCCCGAGGGGGGATTCGAACCCCCGACCGTAGTGGCCGTGCTGACCGTGACTGAAGCGCCTCAGTCACCTCGGCCACCGCGGCCGGCCAGATCCTGAAAATTACACTTTGGGACACTGCAGTACCTGCAGCCGCGTCACCCTCTACCTGTCCCGCCTTCAACCTTCCTATGGCGCCGCATACAATCGCGTCAGATAAGTCACGTTGTTGCTGCATTGCACTACCTACTCACTACACTGTCTGGACACCACTGCTTGTGTATTTTCTTTACTGCAGTAGCTTTCTTTTATAACCACTATCTCGGTAACCGTAATGTTGTTGTCTCCATTTCATAAAACCGACAGAAAGGCGTCTAACCATTTTAATTCATTCTTCTGATGGCAATACTTCAGAAGTTAGATATCTCAAATGATTCCCTATTTTTTTTAATGCATAGTCCACCATCAGCTGTTTATTGTATTTAAAACTTTACCGGTTTCGGATATTATCCATCATCAGAAGAGTCCGTTAAAATTTTACAATCATGAATATTATACAGAAGTTATAATGAAATATAACATAGTAGTGTCATCCAGAAGGTATAAAATTTAACAGGGTGATTGGTAACTACGTAGTTGATCTGATAAACGTAGCAGAGAACGAAGCATTCATGGTGTGAAAATAATATACCTTTGACCGCTATCACAGGATATATCTTTGATGAGGTGTCATGGCGACTGACACACAGAGTGCTATGTAAACATTACGTAAAATGACAGCTTGTACCATAAAAACAATAAATATGTCCCATAACAACCATTGTTTGTCAAAGTATAAAGTAAGGCAAACGAAATATGCATACAAACGTAATTCTAGGGAAAATGCAAAATGTTATCCTGTGACAATTATAATTATAGTGAACATATGCAGAGGAACGCTAATGGACGGTATTGAGGATAGTATTATAACATAGCATGCTTAATAATATGTATCGATAAGTTTGTAAATGACCAACAATTAACATATTATAATCAAGTCTAAAAGAGCACTGCATGAAACAGGCAGACACTGGACCATCTAATACAGGCATTGAGACATAAGGCTAACAAGGGGTGTGCAGTTATGTAGTATAGGCTTTATGAAGTTATATTAAATGTGAATACAGCATTCACTAACAGCAAGTACTGTAATACAGTTTTATCATGAACGTAATCTAGTAACATATTTAAATAAATTGAATATAACATGTTCAAGTCTAAAAGAACATTGCAAGTAGACCTCAGGTTACAATCATAACTGGTAAGGCATAGCAAACAAACTTTGTTTCAGTTATACAGTGTGTTACAAAAAGGTACGGTCAAACTTTTAGGAAACATTCCTCACACACAAAGAAAGAAAATATGTTATGTGGACATGTGTCCGGAAACGCTTAATTTCCATGGTGGAGCTCATTTTAGTATTTCTCTTTAAATGTAAATTGCAATAATTCGTGCAGACAATTGTCAAAATACCCAATTGTTTCGTTAGTATGTTCTGCACTTCCTCGATTCACCGCGAGTTGGCCCAATTGTAAACGTTTGGGCAGGAATTGTTGGTGGTGTCTGGATTGGGCCTCATGTTCTTCCACCTACGCTCACTGGAGCACGTTATCATGATTTCATACGGGATACTCTACCTGTGCTGCTAGAACATGTGCCTTTAGAAGTACGACACAACATGTGGTTCATGCACGATGGAGCTCCTCCACATCTTGCAAGGTTACCATTAAAAAAAGAAATGATGTGAAGTCCTGTATCAACGGGTAAGGTGAAGAACGTGAGCGTTTCGAGTTACAGGCGATGCTCAGGTGTTACAGGTGAGCAGCGCGGTGGCTGAGATACCGTGGCAGGTGCGGGGCGGGGCGATGCACGGCCCGACCGCTTCGCTGCGCCGCCGTAACTGATCCGCGGGGGCCTCTTAGGCGCCAAGCACTCTCGGCTTCCAGCACACGCGGCTTCCGGTTTCCGCCACGCATCGATTCCCCTGCGCCTCGTAAAGTGTTACACGCGACGCGCGGGATGATACCGTTTATGCCGTGATACGTACCAAGCGTCATATTAGATGGTATTAGGAACTGAATATCATCAGCATCAGCATCACATTCACGGGCCTTCCGATGCCTACAACACAAAATAACACATTAAAGACGGGGGAAAAACATAAAACACAGGACACTACACAAATAAACAGAAATAAACATTATTACAATCAATTAACTGGTAATGCTGCAGATAACCTGGATAGGTCTCAAAACGTTTCACACGTCACACTTTAAGCACAGTATGACTCACATGATGCGTTTCGGTCATTTCCATCATCAGATTTACATTAGTTTAGCCACATGTTTACAGATGCAGGTACATACTGCAACGCTGGGAAACAGGCGGGGAATTTAAAATACCATGTACCACTTCAGCACGTCAAATATAATTATAATATGAATTTACCAGCAATCTTGGGCACCCTAAACAGTAAATTTAACAATTGCTGGAGAGCTTTACTAAGAGCACTATAAATACACCAGCTTTAAATTTTAATAAGGTCTGAGAAAATTTATAAGAGACAATAAATTACGCTAGCTTCTATGCCCAACAACTTTAATAGTCTTAGAAAAGTGACCTCTGGAACATTCAAAATTGAACCTGAAAATAGTTAACCACAAACATAGTTCGCCTCCATGCATGCACAGACGCAACCACTTAGCAGACTAGAAGGCACTGCGTACCCCCCTTTTAAACAACCGGTACAATCAACCAACGTTAAGGAAGGGATAAACACACAGTCTCATCCCTTGCCGATATAACAACAGAGACCCCTTTAAAATTCTATCATGGGCAATGGGGGGTAGAGGAAAGAGACACGAAAGGAACACGGCAGTACGAATACATAAACCATACGCTGGGCGGCTATAAAAAACAGGATGCCTCGAAACAGGAATGGAACACGCTACTCTGCAAGAAACCTTTTAAGGTTACGCACGAGGAACTGTACTGAAGGCGTAGTAAGAGCCTAGGAGTGCAACTGATGTATAGATAACTGATTTAGGAAGCACACTACATTTTACAAAGCCAAAGTCGCTTCTCATAAAAAACACTTTAATATACTTCAATATTACTACTAATGCCCTCCTTGTTGAGATTCACTATGGTGTCATTTCACGTGCCGTGATAAATTTTCAAAATTTGCCACAAAAGAAGAATAGAGTATCTGAAGTGTAGTACGGTGCAGTTAGCTCAAAAAACGGCCTAACCCAGACAGCCAAAGTAAAAGTTTCCCTCCAGCACCAAACTGTTCTATACAGCCCACAAATTGTTTGGTAAAAAGTTACACCATTTTTAGCGTCGGCTTTGGGGGGGGGGGAGGGATAAGTTAGAAAATTAGCAGTTTTTTCAGTTTTTCTTAAATATTTAGAAAACTATGCGGTTTTGCGCGAAATGTGCCAAATACAAAAATAATCCACATTAAATTGCGAACAAAACTTGTTCTACATAATCTCACTAAAGTGAACGGTTACAGAGTTACGGAGGGTGAAAGAGTAGAAATTTTTGGATTTTTTCGATTTTTTTGGAAAAAAAATTAAACAGAAATAACTAAACAATTTTATTAAAAAGTAATATTCTTCCAGCGAACTGTAGTCAGAAAGAGGCTAAGAGGCACCACAGAGGGTCATAAGCGTACAAATACTGGGAACGAGAGCCGGCTTAGTAGAAGCGCGGCCGAGCGTAGGGCGTGCTGTAGGGGCGGTACAGGTGAGACTACCTGCAGCCGGCACCTGTCTGTCGTCCACTGTCCTCCCTTCAGTCGTAGTGGGAAACCAGTTGAGTGCGTTTGTGAGTGTTATTTCTAGTCAAGTTCTGCTGTCATTTTTTAAATCTTTAGTCTTTATAATACTGTGCGAACTATGTGATAATCACTTAAAAGTGTGTGAATTATTGGCGGAGTGTGTGTTGAAGGACAAGGGTGGTGAACTAATTACTCTGACTAGGAAGCCGGTGGACAAAATAATACAGTGCAGTGAAATTCGTAAAGATGGTGTTAAAGACAAGTTTCTGGAGAATGACGCGCTTCAAGTACATAGTAAGTGTCGACAAAGTTATATATTACGCCCAAAGCCACCTCAACATGAAAAAGAACCTCCAGCAAAGAGTCCCCGTGAAACATTTGATTTTAAAACCTTATGTTTTCTTTGTGGTCGCAAGTGTGTAGATGTATCTAAATGCGGAAACCCAGCTCAAGAAATGTGGAGCTTAGTACAGAAACTTGAAATGATTGAAAGCATCCGAACGGAAGCAAATACCAGGCATGACAAGCGGGAAGATGAGGTAAGTGAGGCTTTCTCAGGTCATAGACCTCGTCAGTTCTGATGGGAGATACCACTGGCACTGTTAGCAGACATTTCCAAGGCCAGGTTCATCACAGCCCAAAAACAGGAGCGGCAACAACCAAAGGTGGGTCAAGCTGTGATGCCAAAAGGGAAGATGCTTTTGAAAAGCTGTGTGATTATTTGGAAGAAAATGATGAATGTCAGTACGCATTTGAAGAATTACAAACTTAAGTTCCTTCAACTTTGTCCCGAAGTTGAGCCATATACCGACAAACATTTGAAAAGAAAACTTATCCAGCGCTACGGTAATAGCTTGAATTTTATAGAATTATCAGGGAAAAGAAATGTGATTTCTTTTTCTGGAGCATTTATTAAAATTTTTATAGTTTCAACAGCGACTGATGAAGCTAAGAAAGGAGATGAAGTTTGCGTAATTGCTGATGACACGGACATATAAGAATTGCTGACGGTCCACGCTCTACCAGAGAACAAATTAAAAATGGTCGTACAAAAGGAAGGCAATCAGCAGGACAAAGTGTACACTATTTCTGACATTCAGCGAGTCATTGGGGACATGAAAGGCGTACTATTAGCAATATACGACTTCACAGGGTGTGACACTGTATCAGCTGTCTACAAGAAGGGGAAAATTACACCTTACAGGAAAGTGGAAGGCAACGACGCCCTTCGTACGAAACTTCTAGTCTTGAATGACCCAAAAGCTGACCCCAATGCAGTGGCTGACGCTGGAGAGCATTTCTTCTTGCCATGTTTGGTGTCAAGAACACTGAAGATCTAGATTGTTTCCGCTACCAGTGTTACTTGCAGGCTATTGCAAAATAGCCTATACATTTTTTCAAGTTGGCTGCACTTCCCCCCACTTCAGCAGCTTCCAGGCAACATTCACTTAGAACCTACCACCATGTGCAACAGTGGTTGAATGAGGAGAAGAATCTGCTTAAGTTGGGGTGGAAGAAGATTGGCGAACACCTAAGACCAATTACAACAGTACGTCCTGCAGCTCCCCAGGAGTTACTTTCCCTTAAAGCGTGCGCTTGTAAAGATGAATGTGTCCGCAACTGCGAGTGCAGAAAGAGTGGTCTAAACAGTTCAACCATGTGCGGTAATTGCTCAGGCCTAGGACGTGATAACAGGGACACGAATAAATCAGAAGAGAAGGGTGCTATCTTTAAAGACGACTGAATACTTATAAGTCGTTTACATTAATTTAAGGTCGCATTTAACATTCTACCTTTTTATTCAATAGCACAATTGAACTCAGTTAACTTCAAATCTTTTGATAAAACATGGTTGCAATATATATTCAGTTATACCTATTTTCTAAAGGAAAACCTCCGAAAGCTGTAGTTTCAAAAACATTATGTTACAAATGATATAATTAAATATCGTAATTATAATAGAGATTATTTATGTTGGAAAGATATTTATTCTTAGTGCGGAATTGTCCAGTGAAAATTCAGAGTGGGTTTCTCCGTACCACGGGTTTATATGGCCTAGGCCTGTGGGAAGCCTCTTTTCCCTTAGAAAGTAGCGCCCCTGGAGAAGATGGTGAGGTTGTCGTTCCTTCAAGGGCTTCTCACTAACAAACCACCGGCCACTGAAATCGCAACCTTCTTTTACAAAACGAAATTCCGTAAAAAAAAGTTTCCTTAATGATTTTCCAAAAAAATCTAGAAAAATGGGAAAAATTGCTACTGTTACTACCTACGTAACTCTGGAAATGTTGACTTTAGCAAGATTATGTACTAGACCATTTTTGTTCGAAATTTGATGTAGATTATTTTTGTATTTGGTACTTTTCGCGCTAAACCGCATAGTTTTCTAAATATTTAAGAAAACTGAAAAACTGCTAATTTTCTAACTTCTTCCCCGCCCCCTCCCCCCCAAACCCGACGCTCAAAATGGTGTAACTTTTTACCAAACAATATGCGGGCTCTATGGAACAGTTTGGTGCTGGAGGGAAACTTTTACTTGGGATGTCTGGGTTTAGGTTTAATTGCACCGTACTACTGTGGAACACAACATTTATGAAAATGTTCAACATTACTATCATGTGGCGTAGGTTTTTGTTCAGACGCCAGTATTTAATTTGGGTGATTTAATATCAGAATCTTGTGAGCATCATTGTTCAAAATATTTATTTTTGGACAATATCTGACAATAGTTTGAGTTTTCTTTCTTCTATTAAGGATGAAAGAAGTGTCTCATAGCTGAACACAGGGCATTTATGCTGTGTGTTTAATTTTATTACTAACTGTATCTCCATTTTGCCAAGTTCAGAATTAAAGTCACATAGTTACATTGATGTGTGGCATAGAGTCTTCATTTTCAAATGTATTAATACCTATGACATAGTCCCTAAACGGAGGAAGCAATGAGAAACTGGCATACATTTCTCCACTTAAACACAAATTTGGAATAATTGAACTATAAGGTATTTTATTTATTTATTTTCTACTTTCATGCAATCATGAATTTATGAACATGATTTAGTAATGATGATTCGTTAGCAGTTTAGCAAATAAAAAAAATTTGTTTAACATTTTAGGTTGTATAAGACTCACTACTCTAAAACGCACACTATTTTAAAATATTATACAATGATGCCCACAAGATTATGATATTAAATCAGCCAAATGAGTTCCTGGTTTTCTTCGTTTTTCCACTTCAAAAAACGAATAATTTTGGAGCTTGCTGCGGAACACGACCACCCAAACACGCTTGTGAAATACTGGTGACTGCAAAAACCAAGGGCCCATGTGTTGATAGTTGTTCTGATCGTTTTGATAAATGTAGTGCTCCACATTTCAGATTGGTTTTGTATTGATTTATTCTGTGGTAAATTTTGAAAATTTTCCCTGTAAATGTGTCTGAATCATTGCAATATTTTCTTAATCACACGCACTTAGTGTGCCGAAACTCATGGTGAGCTCATAGTTATATGGCAGTATATTAAAAAGTTTCTAAGAAGTGATTGTGTATTTTATCTACATTAAAAAACAAAAAGCACAGCAAAAAACGTCATTCACAACAGAGGAGATACCCAATGCAAAAATTAGTTCATCATTAGCGGTCTGTAGATCATACTTCAATATTTGTTGATTCCACTTGTTTAAAGACGTCCTTGGGCGCTTTAGCTTCATATTTATTATGTTCCGCGGGACCAAATTCTGGAACAAGTCTCCATGATTATTAAAGGAGCGAGAACGTCAGATTATAGCAAAGAATTATTAATAGATAAATGAAACGTAAAACATTCCTAAGCACACAAAGCACACAAAAATTTGGTTTTATTTTAAATTTTTGTGGGATTCGTCGACAGAATATAAAGAGTGATCCACGAGGAATCTCTTCAATTTAGACTTGAAAGTGACCGGGTTACTAGTATGCTCTGAATTTTATAGCTTCTTATTAAAAATGGATACAGCAAACGAATATTTGATTTCTGTCTAGTTTTACGTGTGTCATATATGCTAATTCCTTGTAATTAGCAGATAGTGTTAACAATTAACGACATTACAAAAAGTGTATTCAGAAGGCACTGGGCCATGGGACAGGGTTTGATAAGAGGTTTGCAAGCTTACACCACATACTGCAAGAAACGCCCGTTTCTGCAGAATAAATACCCAGTTTGAATTTGATTATAATTGCTGTTCGTTAGTCTCGCTAAAACTCGAGAACGGCTGAACCGATTTAGCTAATTTTAGTCTAGTAATATTCGTGTAAGTCCAGGGAAGGTTTAAACGGTGATAAAATATGGAATAGTTTAGCAAGAAAAGAGGAAAATCGGGAAAAACTGAAATAGCTTTTTCAGTGAGCTATTAATACCGTTAGTCCAATTGCGATAAAATTTTGTACATTACATGTTGAAAACAAGAGGAAGGTTCGGATCAAATAAAAATTTGTAAAAGTCGCTCGGAAAGTAGGAAAAAATAGTAAAAACCGAAAGTGATTTTTTCTATGAATAAAAATTGATTGTTACATTTTTGTAAGAGCATCACATGAGTACGGCTTGACAGGACAAGGTTTGTATGAAATAAATTTTTTGGAAAATTGGAAAATTTGAGAAAACCAAAGAGCGTTTTTCAATATGTGAGAAAAACTGAACATGCGTTTTTCAATGTGTTTTAGTGAATTCAGCACTATAACTGACTATTCGCACGACGGGGAGGGTAATTTGAACCAAGTTCCTTGTCCATTGTGTTTCTAAATGTACTCAACACTGTAAGTTGAGAACCGTTTATCTGAATGCGATAAAATTTTGATCATTTCACGTTCAAAGAAAGATGAACGTTCTTATGAGCTAAACATTTGGGAAAGTTACCCGGAAAACCTGAAAATTCGCGAAAAACTGAAAGAGCTTTCTTCAGTGGGATATCAATATGATTCGTCTGATTGCGATAAAATTTTGCATATCTGACGTTCAAAGCAACAGGAACGTTCTTATGAAATAAAAATTTGGAAACGTTTCCCGGAAAATGCAGAAAACATAGATTTTTCTATGACATGTCAATACCATTCGTCTGGATGCAATAAAATTCTGCAGTTTCGACGTTCAAAGCGAGAGGAAGGTTTTAGTAAAGTAAAAGTTTGGAATAGTTGGCCAGAAAATAGCAAAATTTGTGGAAAACTGACCGTTACTTCTTTTGTTCTCCCGTTCCATTCACTTTTTACAAAAGGGACTATGCATTTTAAAAGTTAATTAAAACTTCTGAAAAATAGTTAAGAAGTCAAAGAGTAAGTAGCTTTTCCAGAGAGTAATTATTGTTCGATACTTCGCTTTATATACTTCAAATCAAAAAATATCTATCTCCACACCAGATTTCATCACAACAGATTCAATGGTTTATGTAATGATGAATAGCCAAATCGGTTCAGCCATTCTCGAGTTTTAGCAAGACTAACGAACAGTAATTCGTTTTTTTATTTGACAGTTCATATACGGGTTCAGATCGTGTAAAGCGAACTTTACTCTTTCAATGTATATATCTGAACGCACCCAACACAACAAGCAAGTCATTATTTTACATGTTTTAAATCTAAATTTTCCTCGCAATTTTTCCACATTTTATCGCCGTTTAAACCTTTCCTGAACTTCTAAGAATGTGTCACGAACATTAGCCTGGACATATGTGCGTGATTTTCCCACTCTTTGCGCAAACTATCGAGCCGATACTTAGACTATCTGATGATGCCTTTATAAAGCTACTGGGCCTAAAACACACGTGATTTAAATTCATATGGTTTAAATTATCTGGTTACCTGGTTGATCGCCGGCCGCGGTGGCCGAGGGGACAGAGGGGCTCCAGTCACGGTCTGCACGGCCACTACGGTCGGGGGTTCGAATCCCCCCTCGGGCATGGATATTTATGCCGTCCTTATTATAAGGTAGCTGATAAGTAATTTGTAAATGTAGGGACTGATGACCCCGTAGTTAAGTCCCATAAGCTTAACAAACATTTGAACATTTTTGAACCTGGTTGATTTTATAGACAGGCAACAGTCATCTCTAATTCTGCCTTTAATTTTTATCCTGACCATCCCTACATCTCTAAGCTGTGCCGGTAGTGGAACGTCTATAGCTGCGACTGAGTTGTGCACAAAGAGCGCGACGCCGATTCTGTGGAGTCTATTTTTTCAGTAGCAGGTACACCTTGATATGTTGCATTATGCACCATCGGTTAGCCATGTTTCGCACATATGCACATTATCTCTTATTAGTGTGCGTGTTAGTAATGTGCGTCTGTCTTTAACGCCTTTTGCTTCCACTAATAGGAGGTTTAGGTTTTGTTGTGGCTGTAGCTCTATTTTGTTTTCTTTTCCTTAGTTCTGGTGGTAAGGAACTTACTTACTTCTTTTTGTTCTTTAAGCTTTGGTTTCGCAATTTTCGTGTCTGTAGCGAGTCAATGGGGTTGTGCATATTGTTTTTGTACTGTCATTTGGTCCTGTACTGTTGTGTTGCACTCGAGTTTGGAAATGATTGATCTTTGTGTTCTGAGTTCCGTTTATCTTCTTTTGGATTTGGGATATGTTGTGGTGTTTTTCGTGTTGTTTCGTTTAATTTTTGGGGTTGGATTGGTGTGGTAGGTCCTAGCGTTGTATCTAGTAGGGTTTCTGGGGTATCTTTGTCACTGTCACATGCAGACTACTCCCAGACTGTGTGGCCTTCACACCCCTTTGGAGGATCCTAAGTAATAAATTGTTAATTGTTTTAATAATTTCCTTTTTCCTGTCCTGTAACAGATTCAGATTTTACGACTAACTCTTGTTGCGCAGTTTCAGTTACGGATCCATTATTATGACCAGGGCACGAAGTTCTCCTCTAGTGTCTATTGTGAACGCAATCTTCTTCTTGAAGAACTAATTTACTACCACTAAACTTCATCTACACTATTTAAAATTGTCCCTACTTCGAAGGTGGTAACAGAACTCCGTTGGAGCAGTCAGAGTGGTTCCTCGGTACAGTGTGACGTCTTGTGTAGCGGGCTTCTTCAGTGGCGTCTTCCGCGAGTCTATCGTTTGTATGGTGGATGCGACACTAAATGGCGAGTCGCCTGGCTGGACCCTAAAAGGCGATCGCCGACTAATCGTGAGCTAGCGTAGGAATACTTTGCTGATTGACAGCTACGCTCGAATACTCGAGAACACTCTGATTATTTACATTCGCGTGTTTTTCGCGGTATAACGCCTACTAGCGATTGAATCGGCGGACCCGCCGAGCTTGAGGTCATGGCATGCTGCTAGCATATTAGGTGTAAGCTATAGCACACCTCCCTTTCGGGGAGAAGCTGACCGTCCGGGGGTGACGATAGCGATGTTCTGTTGGCCTCTTCGTGAAGGAAGCGATGGAGGCCCGTCTGTAGGCAGTAGGGTGCGGCGTGACAGGCTAGATGGGCAAAACGGTACCTTGGAAGAGGCTGGGAGAGAAACAACTGAGACGCAGACCATGGGTACATCGTCGTCGTCGATCGAGAGTGGCAGTGACACTAGGATTGGCAAAGGTTCTGGCTGTGAGGCGAACTGTTGGCCGCAAAAGCGGTGTCGGCTGTGTCGGCAGTGATGCTGTAACATCGCACATCCAGCGATTACATTGCTGAAAGGTGGGTGTGTCTGAGGAGGAGAAGGAGGAGGTGGTGCCCATGCTGGTGTGGGAGGAGCTGTAGCGGCGGGGTACTGGATGCGGAGTTGCTTGACATGCTGATTGACGATTCTGTCGTCTATGCGAACTTGAAATATCTGGCGGCCTTGCCCCATGGAGCCATCCAGCCTTAGGGACAAAACTGCGGGCCCAAACTACTGAACCAGGAAGGAAACGAGTGCGCCTAGCCAGTACCAGTGGTCTAGGCCCGAGCCAGAGGAGATGCAGGAGAGTACAGTGTTGCCGCCCACGGAGGAGTTCGCCCAGACTGTGGTAATCTATTGATGTAGATCGAGAAGAACTAAGAAACACGGTTAACGCTTCATCCAACAACTGGTCTCTTGAATATCTTGTCATCTGAGCTTTGATTGGATGGACGAGGCTCTCAGCCTCTCTTTTCGACTGTGGATGAAAGGAAGAGGTCAAGAATGGTGTATTCCGTTGACTGTACAAAATTCCTCGACCTCCTAGCTCCTGAACTGGATTCCATTGTCGGTAACCATGGTGCTGGGTAAGGCTACCAGTGAAGAAAACCATGTTGAGGGTTGACTAGGTGATGTCAGATGCTGTGTTTTCACAATGAACCACAAAAGAAAAGTGGGAAAAGGCATCAGTGAACAGGAGCCAGTGTCAGACTAGGAATGGATCCACTCCCAAGGGGTTGTTGGCTTGGTCCAGGAGAGGAATATCTGGGATGGGCGGAGGAATTGTTAGGTACATATGGATCAGCCTCTAACCATCTCGGTGACGTCTTTGCTAAGGCTAAACCAGAAGATATGTCGACAGTCCAATGCCTTGGTATACACTATTCCCCAAAGGCCATGGTGTAAGAGATGCAGGACCATGGACTGCATCTTCTGTGGAATGCGAGGCGCCGTTGCTAGTTCCTTCCACAGCAAGACTCCATCGACGACAGACAGCTGTTCTTTAGAATAGTAGAAGCAGAGCTGCTGTTGATTTCAGGCAGGTGGAATGGCGAGCCAATCTTGCTTAACATACATTCAGATGGCATGCAATGGATTCCTCCTGGTGGAGGCAGCATTGGGGAAACCTTGGAAAAAGTCTCGGACGTCTGTGTGTACCTAAAACAAGGAGCCATTCAGAAGAATAAAATTCTGGGTCAGGGCATGTTTCTTGGTGGATCTGATAACTAGGGTGTTTTTGAATTGTGACAAAAACGATGCCCACCTCTGAATACATTCTGATGTCTTTGTAAGAAGGCTGGCATCTCGAGAAAGAGAGAGAGGTTTTTGGTTAGTTATGAGGTGAAACATCTTACCATTCAGGAAAGGTAGAAACTTAGCTTCCTTCTGTATATGGAAATACTTGAGTTGGGTGTCAGACAAGGTTTTGGAGACGAAAGCTGTCGAGCGTTCTATTCCATCCTGAAGTTTATGAGACAGTACGGCCCCAAATCCATAGTCAGAGGCGCCCGTCGCCAGGATCAGTGGCAAGGATGTGTTATATGGCACTAAGAAGGAAGCTGACGCTGTTGCTTGAGAGTGCCAAAACCATGGTACAGGCAGAGAACCAATGGAATAGTACATTTTCCTTGCAAAGGCTATATAGGGGGATGGCACTTCAGCCACTGCTGGCAGATACTTCTCCTAATACGTTTCCTTGTATTTCAATTGTGTGATGTGGTGTGGGAACGTTGTCGATTGCTTCAATACTGGAAAAAGAAGAGGGCATGCCCTGTTGCGATATGGCATGTCTCAGATACGATACAGAAGGCTGAAAACGCCCTTAATTTTTGTTGCAGTTCAGCCTTGCCTGGCGTAGACGAAGAAACAATTTACGAAGGTTTTCCAGATGAAATGTTGGAGTGGGACCTGTGACTATATTATCGTCCAGGTAATTGATGCAGCGTGGCAGGTCACACAACAATTATTACAAGTATCTTTGGTTGATAGCCAGGGCATTAGCCAATCCAAACACGAGACGTGGCAGTCAGGCCAGAGGGGGTGCTGATTACTGTAAACGCTTGGGAAGCTGGGTCAAGAGGAACCTGGAGAAATACCTCGGTGAGGTCAATCATAGATAAGTATTGCGCCCCTTGCGGTGATGGACAGAGATGAAGTCCTTGGCGCACCCTATACCTGTCGAGAAAAGGTCCTGGAACTCTGTACACAGGACGTCCACATCCTGAAAAGGAACTTGAGGTGAGATCAAATGCACATGATCGTCAATCATGACTCTGAACAATCGGAAGGCGATCAACCCGAACAGGTCTACAGTGTTAGGACTGTTGACTACCAGGGAGGAAACCCATTGGGTGACGTTCTCAAGTGAAGTGACAGTTCGAGTTCCTTTTTTATGTATGTGAGAAACCGTCGAATGGTTGGGTGGAGTAGCGGTGCACCCAACACGGTGTAGGTGATGTGGTTGATGAGTGTGGTTCCCTTGTCCACTTGCATCCGGAGTGGCTTCCCTAATATAGAAACGCTGATGAACAATTTGCAGGTGCTCAATAAATTCACTTGATTGATGTCCATCGGAACAACTGGAGAGGCGTAGAAGGTAGGAGAACGGCAGATAGAGACTACATGTCCTTCTCGGCTGCAGCGTTGGCACGTCGGCCAGCAGTCCAGGCAATCGTCTTGTTTGTTCTTGGAATAACAATCTGGACAAGACACGGTTCCTTGCGGCGGCAGTACAGCTACTGGCGTGGCCCGCGGAATGTCTGGCTCGTGTCCTGGTCGATGGAAGTTCTTGTTGGTCGTTGCCTGCAGCGGTTGGCATTACGAGGAGACGCCTGTATGGCTGCGATGTCTTCTTAATCCGAGTTGTTGGAGTCTCCGACGGCGGCTACGTCGGTCCATGATTTGAACCTCTGGTCGGCTACTTAAATGCCATCTCGATGATCTGGTCGAACGATCGATCGTCGATTTTTAAGGCATCATGGCGGAAATCTGCATCTGGGGTAGCTTGAATCCCGTGCCATGTCATCCTGTTCATGCGGGTGACATAGGTTGACTTCCGGCTGAGGCTCTGGAGTTCAGCAGCCCACTGTCGGTAAGTTTGTTCTGGTTTTTCCGGCTTTGGAAGAACTCTGGCGACCAGTATGTGGTATCTGCGACGGCGGAGATTCTGAACTTCGGCAATGATTTGTTGCTGCATTTGAGCAAATTGGTGAAAATGTTGGGTCAGTACCTGTTGAACTGAGAGTTCCTTTAGTTGTTGTTCCGTCATCTTCTACGAGGGGTCGAGTCCTTACTCATTGCCAATCTATTGTGAACAAAATCTTCTCCTTGAAGAACTAATTTATTAAAAATAAACTTCTTGTACATTATTTACAATGGTAGTTACTTCGAAGGTGGTTACAGAAGTCTGTTGGATCAGTCGGAGTGGTTCCTCGACACAGCGTCGAACGGTCTTCGGTGACGTCTTCCGTAGTAGGCTTCTTCTTCTTCGGAGTCTTCCACGAGGCTATCGTTTCCTAGTTACATGCGAGACTGACTAACGAGTCGCCTGGCTGGTCTCTAAAAGACGATCGCCGGCGCATCGTGTGCTGGCATAGGAATACTTCACTGGTTCTCAGTTATGCTGCGACCTCTGCAAGAGAAGGTCCAAATTAGAATGGAGACTTTATTTCCAGTTGCGTGTTTGTCACGGTATAATGCGGTATAGCGCCGAGCTTGAGTTGTTGGCATTCTGCTAGCTTGTGGAAGGTAATCTGACACAGCTTCTTTGGGTTTGTTGGAGCATTTGGGGCAGAGGGCAGAGTGGTTATGCTGGCATTTTTCACATTTTTCTCTCTTGATGTTGTTGCTCATAATTATGATTGCCCCCACATTGTGAGCTCATTCGTAGTGATTTGCAGTGTACCGATGTGTGCTCAAAGGCAAGGCAGGTATCTCATTGTGAAAATAGTGGAGGGGTTTGTTTGGATGCGACAGATACCTCTTAAATTCACCTTGATGATCGAAGCACCATCCTCTCAGTGGTTACATTTTTCTTGTGTTTGTTTACAAATGCATATACCAATCATAATGCTTCTTCATTGCATTATTAACGACCAGTCAGTTGGTAGAAATTTCTTAAGTAGGCTGCTTGGGTTTCCACAGGAGGGCAGAATTGTGAAATTCGGCATGGCCAAACGTCCCAAATGCTATACAATAGCTACCCAAGTATTCAGTCGCTAATATGTTTCATTTGTTACAGCTGTAATGCACTGTAACGATTTGACAATTCCTCGCGGGACACCCAGTAGATCGTTAATTTGTAGTCTTCTCCTACAGGATGCAAAACAGTTTCAAATCAGTGAAAACAGTGGCGTGAATCTCATTTCAGGACATAACTCGTTAAAACTGTGGGCTGCGCTAAAGTGAATAAGCGGCGGCGGCGGCGGCGGCGGCAGGTTGGTTGGCCTGCGGGCAGACAAAAGCTGCACGCCTGGTCTCCCAGCCGCCCTCTTCCTGGTGTCTCTGGCGGCGCTTACCGCTAACGCTGTTACACGGACGCCCATCACACCAGGCGGGGCGGGACGTTAACTTCACTAATTAACTTACGGTGCCAGCGCCGAGGTGCGGCCGTTAGCCCGGCCTCTTCTGGAATACAGTTACACGTTTCAGGAATAATATTTTAAGTCAGGTAGAAACATTCCGCTTTAAACGTCTGGCTCCAGCCATGCCGGATGCGTAAAATTTGCGGTACATGCGACAGAGCATCGATTCCTCGCGGCATTTTCCTAAAGAGATAAGGGAATAATTATTTTAAAATTTTTTACTGTGACACATTTTATATCGGACTTATACGAGGTTTTCCCCATGAAAGTACGAGTAATTCTATTTCTGCGCACGGAAACTGCAGGAAATACACAGAACACGCCAGCGAAGCTGAATGGAACAATAGTCGCCACCATCCATCTTGCACTTTTGTCAACGATGAACCAGAACCTGCATGTCACGTTTGTAAGACTCTAATCCATCGGAGGCTAGCCACTTCCTTAAAGCTCATTGTGTTAATACCACGCGTAATTGGAGCTGACAGACTGAGCGAGGTGGCACTGTGGTAACGCACTGGACTCGCATTTTGGAAGACGGTGCTTCAGATCCACCTCCGACCAACGAGCCTTAGTTTTTCCGTTATTTCCCAAATTCACTCCACGCAAATGCCGAGCTGGTTCCTTTCAATGGGCGTGGCCAATTTCCTCCCTCATCCTTACCCTAAACTCCGAACATCATTTCCGTCTCTAATGACCAAGTCGTCGACGGGAAAATAAACCCTAGGCATCCTTCCTATTCAGAACATTGCCATCTTCAACTTTGTATTGCTCTAGCAGAACCCGAATTATTTCTATTCTATGAACTAATTTAAATCTTTGGTCGTTATACTTCTAACATCACGGATTAGTTGATCAAGACTCTCTTCACTGCGAGGGATGATAGCTGTTCAGAGTTGACCGGGCTGTGGAGGCTATTCATACAAACTCTTTTCATCCCCTTAAAAACGTATTCATCACCTCAGATTGCTCATGTCTAATTTATCTTCTCCACACACCCTCAGGAGATGTCAGTTGATTTCAGTGGCTGCAGTTTCTTCTGCAATGGGGTAATCAATGAAGCAGCGCTATTTTAAACGCTCATTCATACAGATTCAGTTTTGGAAAACTCCTGTGCTGGCACTAACTACTACAGATCGGTTGACATATTGTCACTGCAGAAAGGACATCTGGCCCAGATATCCAAAGTCTTCACACAAAAGCATGCATCTTCATAGTTACAAGATAAGATCTCCAAGCTCCATACAGAATTTTAACCCCTTAGAGACATTCCTACGAAACGTTTTGCATGTGTCCTGCCCCTCACTTTTGGCTGCCTTACTATACATAAGCTCTAGCCCCTTCCATTAACTTAGTACCTGCAGACTCTGCACGCTGCGTTGGTATCTCTTACTCAGTAAATTCTTAGCCTCGCCCGCCCCCGCCTCCTCCACAGCTGACATGACTCCCAGCCACGACCGTATCACCTATCGCCACCACAGTGAAAGCCCCCTTCACTTTCTTAGCACCCTAGCAACCGTCTACACCACCATCCTTTACACTGGTTACTACCCCTGCCTGTGGAAAATTTCCCATGGTCCTCATATTTCTTAAACCTAACAAATGATGCCTCCAACTACCATGCAATTTGCCTCACCCTGATGTTCAGCAAGATCTTCGAATCCATCCTATCCCATCGCATCCATCACCACCTCCAACTACCACCTTCGCCCTGGCACTCAATGTGGCTTTCATCTTTCCTTCTCCACCAATGACCAACTCCTTCGCCTTACCAAACTCCTCTCCATGCAGCTCAATTTCCACAGTATGGCCATCTTTGTCTCCTTAGACCTCAAACAAGCCTATGACTGGGTCTGGTATTCTGGCCTGTTCATCAAACTCCAAACCTACGCTCTTTCATCACCCTTGTCTGGGTCATTGCCTCCTTCCTCTCTGACCGCACCCAGCCAACAAGGAGTCTAAGGAGGCGGATGTGGGAGCAGACTTTTTCTTGGATGGTGTGGAGGTGGAGGGTCAGGTGGAGGGTGCGATCTATGGTGAGGTCCAGGTACTTAAGGGTGGGAGTGAGGCGGACAGGACGGTTATGGAGGGTGAAGTAGACATAATGGGGGCGAAGGTAGGAGTGGTGCGACCTATATTGGCAGGATTTATCGGTAGGAGCCATTGGTTACACCAAGTGGTTCAAAGGTCAAGGTGTTCTTGGTGGTTGGAGCGGACAAGGGTGGGAGCTGAGACAAGGAAAGCGGTGTCATCAGCATAATGGAAGAAGTGTACGGGAGGGGCAGGTTTAGGCATATCTGCGGTATACAGGAGATAAAGGATGGGAGGACGGAACATTGAGACACAGTGAGCAGAGGGATAGAAAAGACGGGAATCGGTGTTGCCGATGGTACACTGTATCTGTGATACCCATGAATGTTCGTTTGGTACTTTTAGATATTTGCTAAGACTACGCCATCCTTATAAGCATAGTGTGCACATAAATTTTCTAAGCAAGATATGTTTCCTTTCCTTGATTCGATTTTGATGAAAAGAAGCCTACGTTTTGCTTCAAGCTATTTTAAAAACTACATCTGCATACATACTCCGCAATCCACCATAAGCTGCGTGGCGGAGAGTACAATGTACCACTACTAGACATTTCCTTTCCTTTTCCACTCCCATATAGAACGAGGAAAATAAAAAGAATGCCTATATGCCTCTATACAAGCCTTAATCTCTTGTCTTTGTGATTACTAAGCCAAATGTAAGTAGGCGGCAGGAAGACCGTACTACCTTCAACTGCCGGCCGCGGTGGCCGAGGGGACTGAGGCGCTTCAGTCACGATCTGCACGGCCACTACGGTAGGGAGTTCTAATCTCCCCTCGGGCATTGATATTTGTGCTGTTCTTAGTCTTAGCTATTTCATAAGTAGTTTGTAAGTTTAGGGACTGATGACCCCGTAGTTAAGTCCCATAAGCTTAACAAACATTAAAACATTACATTCAACTTCAAATTCCGGTCTTCTAAATTTCCTCAACAGATTCACGAAAGGAACGTCGTCATTCCTCCAATGATCCCCAACTGAGTTCCCGGAGCATTTCCGTAACACTCGCACATTGGTCGAACCTACCAGTAGCAAACCTAGCTGCTTGACTCTGAACTGCTTCTATGTCTTCCTTTAAACTGATCTGCTGCGGGTCCCAAACACTTGAGCAATACTCAAGACGTAGTATCCTTTACAGATGAAGGTATAGAGATATGGTTTGAGTTGCCATAACATAATATTACTTTTATCAGAAATAGATAGGGGATAGAAGTATAAAAAGCATTAAAAGGGTGCATAAAAGGAAAAAAAAGGAAGTTTCTCTCAAACCGTAGAAGGGAACCTATAGTCGTCTGTAAATTTCTAGGAAGAGACATAATAATTTCCCTCAGACACTGCTAGGAATATGAGCACAGCAGCCGACCACAAGTAAAATAAACGTGTTTCCTCAACCAGAAATAATTTGTAGAAAACTAAAAACAGGTAGTAGACCAATAGCGAATGGCTATGTTCCATCAGGTGTTCTGGAAGTGGTATAGGTGTGAGTGGCTGCATATGGACAGAGGTATTCACTAAAACAGAGTTTTCATATCTTTTGTTTTATTCAACTGGAATAACATCTTTATACGCATAACGAATATTTGTTTTATTTCTGCAACTTCTAGTTTCCACAAGTTTCTAACTTCCCAGGAAAGACAAAGTGAAAATTCGAGGGTTATTCACAACCTATACAAAAGCGTTACATATTTGCACCTATTGCTATACTTCAAAGTAATTACCAACGTTGTGTAGAACCCGTTTCCAGCAATGTGGAAGGCGTAATATACCGTTAGCAGAGCCTATTCTGTTGATGGTGCGAATGGAGCGGTATACTGCCTGTCGCATCTCTGGAACAGCTCTGAAGCGAATGTCACGAAGTAATTTCCTTATCTTCGGAATCATATTCAAAGTCGAAAGGACTTATGTCAGGAGAGTATGGTGGATTGTGCAGTACTTCCCGGTCCCATCGAGTGTACAGAGCAGCCACAGCCTCGCGCTGTATGCGACCGCACAGTGTCGTGCAAAATTATGGGTGAGTTGCGAAGAAAGTGTTGTCGCTTCTTGAAGATCTTGATGACATTGTCGCACCGTATGACCTCTGGCACGTTCAACCTTGATTCAACTTTACTGTTCCTGTTTTGGAAACATAGTGGCACCGTTAGGTTAAACCACTCGCTTACAAGTGACTGTTTCCCTCGACTGTGCGCAAGCCGCTGATGTGATACAGGCGAGTTCGTTTGCTCGGAGGTAAGGAGGGCATTTCAAGAACATGTGCTATCAGCTACAATAGTAGATTCAAATGAATAATTTTTGCAGATTATTATTTGCTGTGCTCCGATGCTCGAGGCCGCTTCCCGTCGTGGGTTCGAATCCCCCCTCAGGTATGGATGTTTGTGCTGTCTTTGGTATAAGTTAGTTCATAAGTATTTTGTAAGTTTAGGGACGGATTACCCGTAGTTAAGTCCCATAAGTTCAACAAACATTTGATTTTTTTAAGTCCGTAAGTACCCCCCTCCTCCGCCGTCACATACACCATACGAAACGTGATGTATATGCTTTTGTACTGAAGGTCAAGTGCAGGAAATGTTATGGAGATCTGAATAAAACTATAGCTTGGTGTCGCAATTTATAAGTAAAGTAGGCTCCACCACATATCATTCGAAATTTTATGTGGACAGGTAACTATCTTCTTATTTTGAAGATCAGTTGTGCAAAATTTCATCAAGACTGGAAGAAAACTGTAGATGTGATTGCAATGCAAACACACACACAGTCACTCTAAGTTGTACATAAAAATCATATGATTACCAGTCAACATTAAATGCAATGTTTAACTCCTGATCTGAACTTTTTCAGGAGCCCCTGAAACAGCAGTGACACTTCACACCAACACGGTGTGCAGATGTTCAAATGTTTGTTAAGCTTATGGGACTTAACTACGGGATCATCAGTCCCTAAACTTACGACTACTTATCAGCTACCTTATACTAAGGACAGCACAAATATCCATGCCCGAGGGGGGATTCGAACCCCCGACCGTAGTGGCCGTGCAGACCGTGACTGGAGCGCCTCAGTTTCCTCGGCCACCGCGGCCGGCACGGCGTGCAGACTTCCAAGGCTCCACCACAGTCCGCAGTGATCCCCAGCCCCCACAGTTGTTTGCACACAACTTTTCGGTTACTGTACGGTACGGTTTGTTTCCTGGTGGTCGCCGCCGGCAGTCGTCAGATGTGTACCCCCCAAATGTCAGCATCACTGTACACCTTAGTGAGTGTGAACATGGATTGTATCCGCAGCAATTGCTGACGTAGTTTACCGGGACCGAAACAGCGGAAACAGCCTTTATTCATCGAGGAAGATGCAGAACCAACTGAAAACTCACGTATCTACGTTATTAATCAGCCGGACGGATTCTAACCGTACCTGCAAATCTCCCCGACCTAAAAACGGTGCATAAATCGCGTGGATAACAGGGGATGGGGTATTTTATAGCGTAATTGATCAGCTCCTAATTATTAACGACCCCCCTCGGGTATGGATATTTGTGCCGTCCTTAGTTGTAAGTAGTTCATAAGTAGTTTGTAAGTTTAGGGACTGATGACTCCGTAGTTAAGTCCCATAGACTCTACAAACATTTGAATTATTAACGAGTCGCTCAATATTTAGGTTCAGCCGCTTGTGACCGTAGTATGATCATCGAGAGGTTATTCGAACTACGTATTTATTGTTTGAAGTAATCCGCTATATTTAATTTCGTCTCCGGATATTACGATTTTTGAGATACACCCCACACGCGTCCTCGTCGGAGTGAAAAGTGTTCGAATAAATCTCTTGTCACTTTTTACGATCTGTAGCCTGGGAAACAACGCGAACGGCAACCGTCCAAATTTAAAGCGTTAGAGCACTGTTATGTAATTCCAATGATTTATGCCACTAACATGCGAAACCCTTGTTGCTTGCAGTGATGGGCTGCTCATCATTAATGTGCAATATTTGCAGTACCTGGAGGGACTTTCGCAGTACATTTTCCATATTTTATACAGAAATCACTGACTCTGTTGCGAATTCTGTTTAGTTTTTGTGATGAGAATTTTCATTCACTTTTGTTTTTGGACAGACGTGAAATAAATGTTGCTGCTGCTACGGTCTTGCCAGCAGATTGATACTTCTGAAATCTGGTGTTTATCCCGGGCAACATAAATCCGTTTGCAACTGCTTACTATAGACACTCGTTTCTCTCTATCCGCAATTCTTATACGCTATATTTCCTCCATTTCTCATCTGTATTTTCCCTTATTTGACGAGGAAGTCGCCTACCTGCTAATCCACCCCTCTTTTGCATTGTACCATATCTTTATTTACTTTTCTATTCGATTAATTACTGTCTCAATAGTTACCTGATCTGCCCAACTATTCCTCATCGCTCTTCTGTAGAAACTCATTTCAAAACGTTAATTCCCTTCCTGTGCAGACAATTTTACCTCCACGATTCCCCTCCGTAAAATGGAATACTCCAAACAAATAGAATGTAATAATGGTACACAAAGTAGACTCCATCACACACCATGAAGTGAGTGTTGGTGTATAAAGCTGGACGTACATAGAGACATCCCTTCAGAAAACATTTTCAGTCACTAAAAATTGTTGTTAAAAACTGAAGTTCGTGTTGTGGAGAGAGACGCAATTTAAGACAGTCCGTCCAATCACTGAGTCTATAACGTTGCAGTGACTTAGTGATTATAGTGCTTGCCTACCAAGCAGAAGGTCCCAGGTTCGAATCTCAGCTGTGGCATGATTTTCAATTAAATTCAACATCCTTGATATATTTCTCTGTTTCATAAATTCTTACTCTTGCCAAGTCGACTATTTTGCTTTACCTATACCAAATATAATCTACTGAATTTATGCGGAGGACAGAACTGTTCGGAAAAATAAAATTAAAGGAAATTGTAAGCTGTGTAAAACATATTTGAAGCACAAATAGGCACACAGAAGGTGTAACAGATTTTCGCCTCTAACGCCTTGTAACAGAGGTGTATCATGTTTTCTTGTAATATTTTTAAATGAAAACATTCACTTTTACGTGCAGAAACCTATTTCTGAAATTTAAATATTAATTACGTAAATTAAGATTTTACCAAATGTGAAACTATGTTCCAAGGAACAACATGGCCATAAATCCAGGACTATTTATTCTATGAAGCCAAAAATCATTACACTCAGGGAAATTTTCTTTTACTTTGGTACTCTACAACCAAAAAACCTAAGTAAGCAAAACGAAGTGTAGTGACAAACCAGTTATTTTAAAACAGAGCCGGCCGCGGTGGCCGAGGGGACTAAGGCGCTCCAGTCACGGTCTGCACGGCCACTATAGTCGGGGGTCGAATCCCCCCTCGGGCATGGATATTTGTGCCGTCCTAGTTCGTAAGTAGTTTGTAAGTTTAGGGACTGATGACCCCATAGTTAAGTCGCATAGACTATATCAACATTTAATTTTTTAAAACAGAAACTATTAGAAACTGACATAAAGTTTACTTTCTAGACAGGGAAACTTGTTGTGTCATTAAAGAAACCCAAGTAGCACCTGTTCAGTCGTAAAAGAGCTGATTCAAGGAATTCAGTGGTGTGCAGCGAAAATCCGGCAGCCCCTACCGCTGTCATTTTAGTCAACCACGCTATGCAACACGCTGCACTGCCTGTAAATAAATTAGAGTACATGTTCCGACAGTTCAAATTTTAATACTTTATCTACTTCTATGATTTCGTTTTTCGATATACCTGTTCGCTAAACCTGAAGGTGGTCCTAATGTCGATTTGTCAGCAGGCAGAAGAAAACACACAACAGGAATGAGGGGTTATATACTGCACTGATATTATCCATCTAGCGAAACATGCTGAACACATTCAATAGGTAGTAGTACTTTCCTGAAACATAAATCCGGTTAAATAAATAACGTAGTGAAGTAAATAATGTAATGGTTGACCGCAATGAAACTCTATTGAGCATGTCTGGGTTGAACTTGGCAGACGCTTTGCAGCCAGACCAGCACATCCTACAACGGTTGCAGAGCTGGATACTGCACTCATGGAGGAATGGCCAGACGCGGTGTAGTAGCCGATCGATCTGAGACATCTGGCCGTGGAGCGCGTGATTGAATGGGTGTTTGCGTTAATCTTAGCTTAAGTAGTTTCTAAGCCGAAGGACTGTTAACAAAAGACACATTAAAAAAAGAGTTTGTCCAGATATCCCTCACGTGTTGATTGGTAACCTCATACTGTATATGCCAAGCAGGTGTGCAACTGTACTGCCCGTCCGAGGTGTATATTCGTCATATCAGAGGACAACGAAAGGTACTTTTTCACTATTATGGTAGCCAAATGGTGCGTCACTCAGTGTAAACATCATGTAAGAAGTTGAGAATATCGTATTGTATCACACACTAATTACAATTATAACTAACACCTGTATAAGCACAACCACACACATACACACACACACACACACACACACACACACTATATATATATATATATATATATATATATATATATATATATATATGCAATCTAGTTGAACAATGGACCCAAACAATTTGGCACAGCTTTTGTTGTGATAAATCGATTACAGACTCAATAACAAACTTCCATTCAACATCAGAAAGAATATCCACAATCACATTTAAGTGCCTGGCAGAGGGTTAATCGAACCACAATTATACTATTTATCTCTCTTTCCATTATCGAATAGCGCGTGGTAAGAAAGAACACCGTTCGAGCTCTGATTTCTCGTATCTTGTTCTGATGATCATTTCTACCAATGTAAGTGGGAGTCAACAATATAATTTCGCATTCGAAGGAGAATGTTGGTGATTGGAGTTTCGTAAGTAACCCACGCCGCAGCGATAAGCGCCTGTGTTGTAATGATTCTCACCCCAGATCCTATATCATTTCCGTAACGCTGTCTCCCCTGTATCGCGACAATACGAAACGAGCTGCCGTTCTTTGGACTCTTTCGATGTCCTCCGTCAAAGCCACCTGTAAGGATCCCACAATGGGTAGCAATACTCCAAAAAAAGGACGGCCAAGGGTAGTGTATGCAGTCTCTTTTGTAGTTCTGTTGCATCTTTTAAGGGTTCTGCCAATAAAACGCAGGCTCTGATTCGCCTTTCCCACGACATTATCTACGTGTTCTTTCCAGTTTAAGTCTGAAGTAATAATAATTCCTTGGTATTTTGTGGAGTTTACGGCGTTCACTTTTGATTGATTTATCTTGTAAAGAAAGTTTAAAGGATTTCTTTTCGTACTCATGTGGACGACTTTACACATATCATTATTTAGAGTCAATTGGCAATTTTTATATCCTACTGATATCTTATTCAGATCGTTCTGCAGTGGGTTTTGATCTTCAGATGATTTTACTAGACGGTAAATGACGGCGTCATCTGCAAACAACCTAAAAGAGCTACTTAGATTTTTCCCTAAGACCTTTATGTGGATAAGGAACAGCAGAGGACCAATAACACTACCCTGTGGAATGCCCGATATCACCTCTGTTTTAGTCGAAGCCTTACCATCGATTACTACGAACTGTGTCCTCTCTGACAGGAAATCCCCTGTCCAGCCGCAAATTTGGGGCGATATACCATAACCAGGCAATTTGATTAAAAGCCGTTAGTGAGCTACGGTGTCAAAAGCCTTCTGGAAATGAAGAAATACGGAATAGATTTGCGAACTCTTGTCTATAGCACCCATCACTTCGTGTGAATAAAGAGCTAGTTGTGTTTCGCATGAACGATATTTTCTAAATTCGTGCCACACGGGTGTGCAACTGTACTGCCCTTCCGAGGTGATTACTAGCCATATTAGAGGACAGCGATAATTACTTTTTCACTATTATGGTAGGCAAATGTTGCGTCGCTCTATGAGAACACCATGTAAGCATCACGTAAAATTTGAGACAGCAAAATATCGTATTGTATCACACACAAATTACAATTATAACTAACATGTGAATAAAATATATGATATCTCACTTGATCCCCTAACTGTTTTGAGCAGTGTATTTCTAATTTTTTAATTTTTTAGTAATCGATCCAGTTTATCAACCGTGTTGTTGCCAGGCATAGATAGATGCATCCACCCTCCCTCCACCCGACATCATGCATTACGCGTATGCACAGAATGTCCTACAGCACGTCTCCCTCCCCAACTCACACACACTAATTCTGCCTCGATGTTCCCCTATGTAACAGGTGTAAGCCTTAGCAACGCTCTCCATAGAGGTCGAGCACCCCAGCAATGAACGTTAATAGGAACGATCCTGCCTCAGGCATTCGTGGTGTCCAAAACGCCGCAGTGACTGGCAGGATGAAGCAACTAGCTAGTAAGCAGGACGTCCTGGGTTCGTATCCCTACAGTGGTACAAATTTTAATTCAATGCCTCTCTTCCTATTCAATATATTTGATACATTCAGAAAATATATCTCTAAAATTGAATTAATGTTGTTATTAATAACAGCTAATTGTAATTACTACTGACACTGACGTAATAATAAAAACAACAGAAGGGCAGCTCGTTTCGTATTGTCACGATACAGGGGAGACAGCGTTACGGAAATGATACAGGATCTGGGATAGGAATCATTACAACAACGGCGCTTATCGCTGCGGAGTGAGCTACTTGCGAAACTCGAATCGCCAACATTCTCCTCCGAATGCGAAAATTTATTGTTGACTCCCACTTACATAGGTAAAAATGATCATCAGAATAAAATGCGAGAAATCAGAGCTCGAACAGAGAGATTCAGGTTTTTTTTCTTCCCGCGCACTATTCGAGAATGGAATGGGAGATAAATTGTATTATGGTGGTTCGATGAACCCTCTGCCAGGCACTTAAATTTGATTTGCAGAGTATCCCATGTAGATGTAGAATAAAGCAACCTCGAAATCAACTCAGAAGAAACAAACGCATATACGCACACTAACACATCTACAGAATCAGACAACATGGACACATGTAAATGACAGAACACGGCAACGGCATTTAATGTCAAATATAATTAAAATTATGTAAATTTAAGAAGCGTTTCTCATTAATCATTCAGGCCATATCACTTTTCCATCAGAAATGTTGTTCTACTTACGTTATCTGTCTTCCACTGGTAAAAAGCTGAAGGCATAGAGGATTCTTGTAATGAGTGTAACACTGAAACTAAAACCGCTTATTACACTTTGTTGGGAGATTTTCTTCTCAACAGGTGTAAGCCTACTTAGCTGAGTATGGAAATTTCATCTGGGGTGTGCTATAAGCTGCGTGGGATGAGAGTTTCCCCGTTAGCGTGTAATTAAGCCCCGCCGCCCGCGCTTACTTGGGAACCAGCTATACGCTCAACACCGCTCAATAAATTCAAAGTGTGGTCGTTGCCTGGAATCTTCTGCAGCAGGCCCGCAAAGCCTTTCCGTATCCCTTGAAAGCTAACGAATTTGAGTCAGGTCAAGGATAGAACAGATGTATAACAACGAGGCTAGCTGAAAAATGTGGCTAGGGAGACTTAAGATATTTTGCAAACTCCAAAAGAAAAGAGAGAAAAAGAGCCTTTTTCTTCATTTTTGCAACCAGCTCTAGAGCGATCTGTGTCATACGGATGACCGTGGGAGTCAGCTCACTGCCCTCAGCAGTTATCGACTTCGGAGGTACTTCTCGGACATGTAGCTCTTCGTTTGCTTTTATAATGTTGATTACACGCCGTTCCAGGCTTTCCAGAACATTTTCTGTTAGTAAATTAGCAAACGGATCGGACACTTACCTACCAACATTCTATGGCCATAAATACGTTGATACATAGGATGACTGTCGAAAGGCTGAAACACTAAACATCTTTTTCCAAAGTTGTTTCACATAAATTATTGAACTGTAGTTCATCGTCTTAATTAACGTACAAACAACAAAATAGAAGATTCTGGAACAAATTAAATGGGGGAAAATGACATTATGATAAGAAAGGAACTGTAATCGCTCAACAGACGATAGGCCGCTAGACGTGAAAGAATGTATACGAAGGACATTGAGTACCTTCTAGCAGCAGTTTACCATAGGTCTCTAGACGAGCGGAGTGTTCCAAATGCATGGGGATAAAACACGCAGAACATTTCTAATTTTAAGAAGGGCCGTCTCTGTTTCATCGTAAGAACTTCATGGGTCTCGTGTATGAACTCCGCCACTGCTTAAATTCTGGAAACAATTTGTCTCTAATGGCCAACAATTTCTTCTGGAATAAAAAGTCAAAACTCGTTATGCCAACGGCGTAATAAACTGTCCCCAAACAGTAGAAGACTCAGCAATAATGGACGACATGATAATGGAGAAGACAGTGGAAACCATTGCATTAACACTAGAACGGCGGAAGTGGTCAAAATTACGCCTGCCATACTTCTTTCCTTCATTGTCATTTTAGTTGATTTACTTTCCCAATGAAATCATATGACTTTTCCTAATTTTTCTCCTCTTTATGATGATGTATTAGAATTTAAAAAGTATTTATATTTTCTTTGACATTTCTATCGATTACCTAGAACGGCGGATGGGGTCAATTTGACCCCAATGTAATTTCCTTCTGAATATAAGTAAGTAATGCAACAATGTGGCCTGTCATTGTTGCAACTTGGCACGTGTTCGTTCCAGTCTGCCACAGTTTATATCGTGTCATTCTGGTGATAGTTTTTGTCCTCGAAACCCGCCTTTGAAAATGTATCGTCAGCGAAAACTCTCTGATAAAGTGTTACAGCTCTTAGAGAATTCCGCAGTTAACTTCGCTGATAAAGATGATTATTATGTACCTGAGACAAGTGAAGATGAAGACATAGTGAATGAGGAGCGATTAGTGGAAGAGGTTTCACGTGCTGATCTAAATCAGTCACCACATCTTTCATCACAGCTGGCACAGTTGGCAGCGTCTACAAAGATGGTTGCTAGGGATGGATCCGTGTGGTAGACGACCAATTTTTCATCTTCTGGAGCAGATCGGCTGTGAACGTTCTGAAGGGGAAAAGAGGACCCACTGCTTATGCTTGTCAACGAATAGACGACTCTGTCATCAGTGCCTTCCGTCTTATTTCTGATGAAGCAATGCTAAGTCTCATGAATAAATAAACAGAGTGAAATGCACGAAAAGCACCAAAAAATAATCGCTTGAGGAACCGGAGAAACTGATAGCCATCATGTATGCTCGGTGCGTTACTTGTACAAAAGGTATGTCTGTGGATGATATCTGGTCGCACTCTTGGGGGCCTACTTTTATCAAGGACATTATGCCAAGGGACAGATTTCAGGAGCTTCTCCTCCGTTTCGATGAAAAATCAACTCGAGTTGAACGCCTGGCAGCCAACAAATTCGCTCTTGTATCTGAAATTTGGGGAAAGTTCATTGAAAACAGTATTCGTGCTTACCGTACTGGAGAAAATATAACCATAGATGAGCAACTACTACCAAGCAAAACAAGATGCAGGCTCACTCAGTTCATGTCCAACAAAACAGACAAATTTGGCCTCAAATTCTGATTGGCTGTCGATGTGAGGACAAAGTATATATGTAATGCTTTTCCATACCTTGGCATAGAAGACATGCATAGAGAGAAGCAACCACTTGGAGAGTACGTCGTTCTGCGTCTCATGGAGCCATTTGTAAATCAAGGAAGAAATGTGACGATAGACAGCTTCTTCACATCTTTTCAACTTGTTAAGAAACTCAAAGAGAAGGAAACTTCATTAGTTGGTACAATGAACAAGATCCGTCGTGAAATCCCTGGTGCAGTAAGGAAGTCCAATGCTGAAATATACTCCACCAGCATCCCGCACCATATGGGCAACCCAGAATGCACCATGACTGTTTACCAAGGAAAGAAGAATAAACACGTCGTTCTTCTGAGTACACTACATTCTGAAGTATCAATAAGCAAGGAACAAAAGAAGAAACCTGATACAGTAACATTCTACAATGCAACAAAGTATGGGGTGGACCTGGTAGATCAAATGACCTGTAAATATAGTACAAAGGTTGCATGTAGGAGATGGCAACTGCATGTCTTTTACAACATCATGGACATGGCGGAAATAAATGCATGGGTCATTTACAACATAGTAACAAACAAGAAAATGGAAGGGAAGAAGTTCATACTTCAGCTGGCTAATGTACTCAAGGGAATGAAAGAGCAAGAACATCGGGCAAAGTTAGAGGATACTGGATCGAAATCAACTAGAAAGCGGAGGAAGTGCCAAATCAGCCTCTGCAAAGGCAACAAGACCGCGAAAACTGTGTAAAGTGCCACAAAGCCGTGTGCGGAAAATGTGCGAGTAAAACAGAAATCATATGTGCTAAGTGCGTCTAGCAGATTCCAGTAACTTGAGAGAAAAGTGATACAAAGCTGTGTGTAGACCACGTTTGAGAGTAATATGGACCAAGTATACTAAATGTGTCTACTAGTTTATACAAATAGGAAATTTGTTATCAGTAGCAGCAGTAAATTCATAAGATGTTTTGCTGTTGAAATAAATAATTATTGATTATTATTAATTATGGTGTTTAATACTTATTGTCCCTGCTAGAGAAAAGATGTTGATTAACAAAAAAATCTTTTTAGTCTAATATTAAAATATTTTATGTGGGGGTCAAAAGACCCTTTCCGCCGTTTTAGGAATGTCAGAAACTCCGCCGTTCTAGTGTTAATAACACACAGTACGTACGCACAATATATGTGGCCTGTAACTGAGAAAAAAGTTTCATAATGATCTCTCCATTGGAAAATCAATCAGGAATAATCCCCGTTTTTGAGCAGTGGGAAGGGACTACCAAACTGGAGGTGACCATGAGAAAAATGTTGAATAACGTAGTTGTGGCAGTCAATGAGTCCCAGAATTAAACGTCAGAATCTGGAGGTTTTCGCTAAGCTAGAAAATCTGAAAAGGAAAATCTGGGAATTGTAAAGGACAGCGAAGTCAAATAGAAAGAAGAACATTATTTCTGGTCAAATGAATGTAAGGAATTTAGAGTAATATGAACAGCATCAGAAGATGGTGTAATGAGGCTAGGATTCACTATACAAAAAATTCGACAGAGTGAGATGCTGCAAACAGTTTAGTAGTAAGGTTGTTTTCATCAGATTCGAGAGCGATCCAACGCCGACAAAGATAGTTCATTTATGAACGTTGACATTAAAACCAAAACATGATGAGGTAGACGTATTATATGAGGACACAGAAACGGTAATCCGGTATGAAAACGGATATTATAATTTGATAATCATGAGAAACTGCGACGGAAATATAGGTGAAGAATTAGAAGAGTGCATTTATAATAAGTAGAATTACACACTATTATATGCTTGTACGGCACACGACAATAACTCAGAAAATCGTACCATACGACTGTAGTTTTCACGCTACGAAAGGGATTTAGATTTGATCAAGGTGATGTACCTGTACAAAATGTGTCGTACAGCAATTTGTAAGCTACTGACAATAGTTTCAAGGGGGAAATGGTTAACGAAATAGTATTAAACATCCAGTAAGTTATATCATCATACAGTAATTAACTACTTAACAATTCATCAGCAGACTTGTTATGCAAAGAATATGGATACGCAGAAATAGTAGATAATCTTATAATTTGCACATGGTACTAAATGTTTGTAACTGTCGTGAAAAAGATTAGTATGATGAAGTCAATGTTCTATGTATGTATATCTGTAAAAATGGTCTCCAAGGCTATAACGTCGATGAAATATTCAGAAACTCTTCAGATCAGCCCAGCAGGAGATACAGCAAAGTTTGGTAGCAATCGGATCAAGACATTTACTAACATATACATGAAAGTTTACGTCTGACACTTAGAACGAAAGTAGCCCCCCCTGTTACTACAATACTGCAGCTTGGAGCTATGGTATCGCTATTATGACAGTTCGGGTTAGACTGTAATTGATAGTGTGTCTATGGTTGACTCTTTCTCCTCTGGAGACACTGATGTCGTTTCAAATGCCGGTCGTATATTTTTAAATATAGTTTCCACTGTAACATTAGCATGGAAATATAAACACACCGAGGATTGTAAAAGGATGGCATCCATTGCGTTTAATCATAGATAGTAGATACAAAATTTCAGACTGCATCTCACTAACCTGAACCCTTGGTTGATAGTGCAGTCTGATCACAATTTATTGCAGTATACATGAGGTACACAATAAGTACATAAATAATTCTTGCTATTAGCCACTAGTTTCAGAAATATTTGAAAGGAATATTTATTTCGTTTAGTACTGCTAACTGTATTCAACTATTTGTATTATCTACAAACTTCGTTAATATTCAGTGAAAAGCGTCCGTTTGAAAAATCGTCTGAACATGAATAATTTCAATACAAAAATCCTTCTATTAAGGTTGGATTTGTGTAAGCACAGTATTTACTAAATAAGAAATAATAGAACTTGATTTTCTCTTTTTAGAAATCACGTAGACATTTCATCAGTTCACATAACCGGAAATGAAATGTGTCATTCCTTACCAACAGCTAGGTAGAAAGACAACAACTAAAGTAATTATTGGATAACACAGGAATACCTAACTAGTTGATGAAAGAGGAAATTATAAAAATAAAGCAAATCAAAAGGGAGTACAGACGAATAACAACTGAGGTTATGTAAGTGCTAATTCACTAAGTAGGTGGGGTTAAGATAAAGATAGATACCTCAAGGAAAATAAAAGGGTCATTTTGAGTCAAGATAAGCAGTTGTACGAAACTTCTTGGCACATTAGAATTGTGTGCTGGAACCGGGATTCGAACCTAGTTCCTTTGTCTTTCACGGGCAAGCGCTCTACCGCTTGAGCTATCCGGGCACGCTTCACGGTTCGACCTCACAACTTTACTTCTGCCAGTACCTAGCCTCCTAATTTCCAGACTTCACTGAAGCTCTTCTGCGAACCCCGCAGAACTAGCACTGCTGGAAGAAAGGATATGGTGGAGACTTGGCTTAGCCGCAGCGTAAAGTATATGAAAAATTCATTCTGCAGCGTAAAGTAGGAGGCAGGTACTGGCAGAAGGAAAGTTGTACGGACGCAACGTGAAACGTACCCGGATAGCTCAGACGGTAGAGCGCTTGCCCGCGAAACGCAAAAATCCCAGGTTCGAATCCTGGTTCCGGCACACTTTTAATCTGTCATAAAGTTTCACATCAGTCTCACAAAGTCTCATTAAAGCTGTTGTATGGTTATCAAGAACTCAGGTAGAGAACCACAACTCAGCAAAATTGTATAGGTGGGAAGGCTTTATATGGGAAATTGACATGTTGTCAGTATTGTAGAAGCGGAAGAGGATGTAGAGAGGATACGGTAATGCGAAAATATGTTGAGGACACTAACAAATTAGATCCAAAATGAGGCCTCTGGAGCAGGTGATATTCCTTCTGAAAAGTTGATATTCGTGAATAGAGGTCTTGATTACACACTGTAGTTTATTTAAAAGATGTAGTGACTAAATTATTGATGTATTTGTGGAAGGGCCACTTATGAGATAACTATTTCACCTAGTGTGTAACTTGTATAACACAGGTGAAATATTTTCATATTTGAAAAAAGGTGAGGTAATTGCAATTCTGACGAAAGGAAGGGCAGACAGATGTGAAAATTACACTACTATATAATTACGAAGCCATGGTTACAAAATACTAATTATTAAAATTGAGGGAGAAGAAATAAGAATTTTGCATTCTGCCACTGACATCGTAATTTTGTCGTAGACAGCAGACGACCTGGAGGAGCAATTGAATGGAATGGTCAGTGCTCCGAAAAGCGGGTTTGTGAATGCGAAACTACGGTAATGAAATTAATTCGGACTAAAGTAGGTAATATCGTGGGAGATAAATTAGAAAACGACACAATGAGGGTACTCGACGAGTTTATATATTTAGGCAGTAGAATAACTTCTCACGGCCGGGGTACAGAAGATATAAAGTGCAGAATAGCAACGGGAAGAAAAGCCGTTGTAATGAAGGGAAATTTGTTAACATTGAATTTTAATTTAAAAGTTACGAATTCTTTTCTGAAGGCATTTGTCTGCATTGTAGCTTTATACGAGAGTAGAAAGTGGATGAAAAACCGTTCCGACAAGAAGAGGATAGAATCTTTTGAAATTTGGTGCTACAGAAGAACTCTGAAGATTAAATGGCTAGAACACGTAACTAATGTCGAGGTAAAAGCAGCATTGGGGAGAAAAGGAATTTATGACGTATCATGAATAAACAGGGCGGGGAATAATAAGGAGACCAACAGACGAATACATAAAGCATATTGAAGTTGGGTTGATTTGCTGTTCTTACACCTGGATAAGGAGGCTTTCGCAGTATGGACGTGTGGAGAACTGCATCAGTCTAGTTTACAGACTACCTCTAACAAACAGAACCCCTTCAAATATTAGAATGGAAACTAGAGGTCAGTATGACGGTCGGTTGTGGAACGTTTTCCTGATTAGATTATATTAGATTTGATCAGCTGTTCGTTCCACAGATCCGTACTAAGGACATCCTCTTGGATGTGAAACTATATTTTTCTTTTTTTATTATTACTCGATATAGTAATAATACTAATGCAGTGAATAAGTAGAATCCATCATTGGCTTCTCTTCAAAAGTTCGACAATGGAGAATTTGACCACTAGTAAGTCTTTCAGGCAGCTCTTGACGGAAGGAAGCTTAGAGTTTAATGTCCCGTCGACAACTTGGTAATTGGAGACGTAGCTCACCCTCCGATTTTTGGGTAGGCTATTCCCCTAAGAAAGGAACCATTGCGGCATTTTACTGGAGTAATCTAGGGAAAACCTAAATCTGGAAGGGCGGTTGTGGATTTGAAATGCCGTCCTATCGAGTGCGAGTCCAGTATGTAACCACTGCCCCTCTTCGGTCGGACTCTTATAAAGTGATCTCTATTTTTGGCTAAATTTTTATGGTTGTTGGCTAATTATTCAATATGTATATTCCTTAGTAATGGACCCCTTTCTGAACTAAAGTAAATACCTTTAAGTCATAGTCTAGATCGTTCTTCATCCAAGTATTGTATGTGTCGACTGAGTAGTTTAAAGGGATGTATTACTTACGACAAATTTCATTAAGGAATGAATATAATTAGAGGCAGCAGTCAGTATTAACTGGAAGGGGAGACCGGGACACGTTGGCCATTTTTTTGTTAATATTAATTTATTTGACATATTTAAATTTATGTAATTATTGTTAAGTATTAGATAGATCTTTACTGAATCTGGATGGTAGTTACTAAGCTTGAAAATATCAAGTAAAGAATTAGAAAAAAATAATTACTGGACATATGTCATGTGGGCCAACCTGCCCCTACCTCGGGGTAAGTTGGCACAGAGGCTGGGGAACGTTGACCCATGTAGTCTTTTGGTAAGTATAACTAGGAAATCAAAATAAAACTAACAGTTGTCAAGAAATATACTTGCATGTATATAATATCAAGTTGAATATTGAGTTAAATGCTTAACTTTGACAACTTAAACATATTACGATTTATAGTGTCTTAATACAAACCAGTCAACTTTAATCAATGTCGAACTCCAAAGGATCAGCACAGTTTTAACATTCATAAAATAGTCCACGCATCTCTGATGAGCCCCTCTTATAGTTTAAGAAATGAATTCCTCTCCAGTTAGCTGTTTCAAATAGGGACTGTGACTTCCTCATGGTCATCTTTATCACAATCTTCCCTTTTATTGCGTTTTATGTCTCCTGCAGTTGATTTGGTTAATGTCGTTCTACTATTCCTCATACTTCCTTTTTGAAAAAGGGCTTTTCTAGCCTGTGATATATTTTTTCTTATTTCTTTCCAATGCTTTGCTCCAATGGGAAGGGTTGAAATTCAGTTTGTTCTCCGCAATGACCTTGGAAGATGCGTGCTGTCTGTCCAGTATAAGTCTTCCCACACTGACATGGAATGTGGTATATGCCGGTCTCTGACAAACCGATATCGTCTTTGACATTTCCCAATAATATTCATGTTTTATTTGGCGGGAAATCACAGATTTGCTTGTACGGGAGTGAAATATGCATAATAAATAATTCAGACAGGAAGAGACTAGAGGCTTTTGAAATGTGGTGCTACAAAAGAATGCTGAAGATTAGTTGGGCACATCGCGTAACTAATTTGGAGCCGATGAACAGAATTGGAAAGAAAAGCAATTTCTGGCATACCTTGACTAAAATAAAGCATCGATATGTATGACACATTAGTAGAAATCAAGGAGTCGTGAATTTAACATCGGAGGGAATTTCGTTGGTAAAAATGTCAGACGAAGTCCAAGTGACGAACACAGTAAGCAGATTCAAACGGATGTGAGTAGCCATTCTGATGAAGAGATTTAGAGGCTTTTTCAGGATAGAGGAGGATGGAGAGATCCATCAAAACAGTATCTGGACTGAAGACTCAATAATAAGAACAATTTCTTTAACATTCTTAACTGTGATTCTTTTAAAACTTCTCTACAACTTCAGACTGAAAGACTCAGAAATCCTGGTGAGCTTTGTGGTTTCTTTACTGTCCAGGGTGCCTCTATGAGAGTCAATGGAGGTTATTGGGCAGATACGTGACGAGAAGACGACCGATCTCTTTTGGTACGTCCTGAGCTGCACTTACTTTCTGTTTAATGGAGAATATGATGAAAAAACGGAGTGAGTCGCAAGGGACAGCCCTTTCTCACCTTTGGTCGAGATATTGTATATGAAGTACTTCTAGGAGGAAGCCCTGGCGGCATCCAAATGGAAAACTACTTAATTTCTCCGTTATGTGGATGTCACATTCATCATCTGGCCTAATATAAGGGAAAAGCTCCTTGATTTGTTTTACACATCTGACCTCCATACAATCGATCATCCACATGGTGAAGGAACATTACAGTCCCAGGACGCCATGGTGATGGTAGTCTGGAGCATGGTATATACCGGAAGAAAACAAACATGAACCTGTATTTTTTTTCAAATGTTTGTATAGTTTATGGGACTTAACTACGGGGTTATCAGTCCCTAAACTTACAAACTACTTATGAACTACTTACGAACTAGGACGGCTTAAATATCCATGCCCGAGGAGGGATTCGAACCCCCGACCGTAGTGGCCGTGCAGACCGTGACTGGAGCGCCTCAGTCTCCTCGGCCACCGCGGCCGGCGAACCTGTATTTCAAACAGCCGCGAGCTGCAGTCGCCACTGGGTGCTAAAAGTACTGGTAAACAGGGTATGTAGCACCTGAGCCGGAGTCTGCCCAAGACCTGGAACACATGCAGAAAAAAAACGAGTCTCATAATGGCAGATTAAATGCGATCTCCGCCCCACCATTAAAGTACGGTCTGTGGAGACGGAAGAAGTCACGGAGGAAGAGGTAGCAACTCCCTTTGTACCGTAATCTGAATTTCTATCGAGAAAAATAGTATTGAGGACACTGTACTTTACTTGCCCAATAAAATACCTACATCATTGGAAAGTGTTAAAGATAATTTCGGTTTGACGAAGGCCGGCAGATATTAGATTCCGTGTCAGTGTGGGAAGACTTATAAATGGACAGACAGTCATTGCCGATAACATGGGTGGCGTACTCGACTTACGTGTCCTGACAAGTCGGCGGTTGTTGAACAGTGTCAGAAAATCTCGTAACTGATTACGAACGTTTCATGATCTTGGCAAAGACTTCTAGATACTGCGATAGCTTTCTTAGGGAGGCCATCTGGATCCGCACCACGGACTGCTTCATCAACCGAGGCTGTGGCAACAAGCTGGGTATAACGTTGCCCTTTGCTTCGTATGATGCCATAATTGTTAAAGTAGATTCCGCGATTTTTGGACAAAGAATTGATGGTACCGAATTTTTGAATTTGAAACAATTTAGTTACAGTACAAAATGAACGTTAAAGCAAATAAACCGCGGGTTGCGTATTAAAGTCGGGCACCATACAAGCAACAGTACGTTATAAGACTTACGGAAAGCATCTAGCTGGATCCTGCGTTTCGTATAGTGTTGTTGTTGTTATGGTCTTCAGTCCGGAGACTGGTTTGATGCAGCTCTCCACCCTACTCTATCCTGAGCAAGCCTTTTCATCTCCTTATAAGAACGGCAACCCACATCCACTTGAATCTGCTTACTATACGCATCTCTTGGTCTCCCTCTGCGATTTTTACCCCACACACTTCCCTCCAATGCTAAATTTACGATTCCCCGATGTCTAAGAATGTGTCCTACCAAGCGATCCCTTCTTTTAGTCAAGGTATGCCAAAAATTCCTTTTCTCACCAATTCTGTTCAGTACCTCTTCATTTATAGTAGAAGCTGGAAATGATAACTTTTACTTATTTAATGCGTGAATGTTGGAGATACTTTCCGTAGGAGATCAATGTTCAGACTGTTCACTTCGCTTTTCATTGTTGTGTGACCGTGGGTGAAACATGAACTTACTGGTAATGACAGAAGAATTTAAAAAATGATCGGACTTCGTGAAATTATAAAAGACATGACTGCAGGTTCTAAAATCAAGCAAAGTCTTATATAAGGATGATTGATTGTGATTGAAATTTTGCAGACAATGCGAAGCGATTGTAATGGCGTCTGAACATTAAACTATTGCGGATTCGAAGGAGCTGAAAACATTAAGAAATTAAATATTTGACGTGGAGGAGTTTGATTTAAATGAAAACCAAGGAGAGAGAATGCTTTTAAATTTAAATAATATATTTTTAGCAACAGCTTGCATTATTCTTACTTACATGAGTGGATACAGGTATGAAAGACGTCTACACATGTCAGATACAGGTAAGAGAGTGAGTAAATCTACTATCACGGTTCTGTCTTCTCCCTTGTTCCGAAGTAAAAAAATTAAATTAGTTGCATTGCGAGTCAGAGGGAACCGGAGGCGATAAGCATCGCTGATCAGAGATAAAAAAGAAAAAAAAAATAGTGTATCGTTACACTTGCCCCCTCTGGATTTGTGTGGGGCAAATGCAACCTACACAAAGCCATACTAGACGGGTCTTATTTCAAGTGTTTTTTGTTCTTCTTGATTTTTTTAACAATATTTACATCAGTTTGTTATTTACATTTGTTTGTATTTATTTTCTTTATAAGTTTATTAATGAAATAAAGAATCGTAGCTACCTGACGGTGAGGAAGCCGAGGGCGGTGAGGACAGGTGCGACAGGCGCGACAGGTAGCGGTGACGTCAAACGGTAGCGCGGCGGCGACAACGGGCTGGTTGGTGTGTGACCTCAGCGGGTGGGGAGAAGCGTGACGTGATGGCCAACGGCGTTCGAACAGGGCTCCCCTGTGTCTCGAACACCAACCTTTTGGCCCTCTGTACGACGCTGCATCGCGCCTCCCATTATGGTTAACATGGAAACAAAATCATATACACAAAATTACATCCTGTTTTTTTGCATAGACGTTAGTTTTCCTTCTGAAAGATGGGGACACTTTAGCATGTTATTAGTGTGCGTATGTTTATGCGGTCATTTGAATTTATATTGGATGTGTTTTAGGCCAGAGTGATGCAAGCTGTACGGCTCTGACATGAACTCATACCGTTACATAATTTGTCATTTAAAAATCATCTATCTACTATGTACATTTGTTTACAGAAATATGTTCATTTATTCATTCACGCGAAGTAATTATTTTAAAGGTTGACCAGTTAAAAAGTGAACAAAATATTTCTATCATAATGATAATTTCTCAAGTGTTGTAGCACATTCTTTGAATTTCAGAATGTTTGGAATGTGCAGTAGCTGAATTTCACTTCTTAGGTTCATATGTTGCCAACGCATGGCGTCGCAGTAGCGGTTGGCTTCAACAATCACGGTCGGGCGGTAGTCGATCATGCGCTCTGTTCGTGTCAGTCCGTATTCAAACATTACTACTGTGTGGTTGCACTCCGCTTTCCGACTTCCGTGCGACGTAAATTGTGATTTCTTGCCGTTTTTCCGTTTGTGCACTAAATACTGGATTACAGTTCTCTGCAAGATCCACCGCATCTCGGTAAGTGCACTTTGAGTCTTTTGCGGCAGCTCAGCATTTGGTTTAACATCCGTGCAGTTTATTACACCATTGTGAGGGTGTGCACTTTAGCACTGTGACTATTACGTATTACGTTCAAGATCACTTTATATATTCTGTTCACAGGACAATTTATCGGTTCATGAGGTTTTAATTGCACGGCACAAAATAGTCTCTCAATGAAATCGTGTTCAGTTGTCCATAACATATTGTCTATGTACCACATTGTCCATGAGAAAACGAGCGGCACTGGAGTAGTGTCCCGTTCGTCGTTTTGAATGAAAGGTTTATCGTATCACACGACACTTTTGTTTTATCGTGCACTAAATAATGGTCACTTGCTACCTTTAGTTCGTCACAGCACATCATTCGACTTAGTAGCCATTACTGATAGTACAATGGTTTCTTTCACTTGCAGTGTACAGTGGATACTGAAAGTCTCTAATTGGCATCCATTCACATCCGTTCATTGGGTTTTGCGTTCGTTCGTACGTGCGTTGCACTGTTCTAATAGTCATTTCAGTTCGACACACGCAATCGTACACACGTTCAATGTGTTCATAAATGTAGATAATTTCAGAACGGCACGTGTACTTTTACAAAACAAATATATAAATATACCATGTTTAAGTCTGATGTTGGTACTAACTTTGAAAGTTTTCGTGACACATTGATCACGTATTTTTGTCTTTACAGGCAAGATAATTGCAGTCTCTTACTTTAGAACATTATACAGATACATATGTATACATCCGTTATTAACAAAGTTACACAAATTTATTGCGGGCTGCGTTCATGTCAGCTTAGAGGAGAATGTTAGCAAAAGGGACTGGCTGTTTTCAGCACCTCCGTATGATCTACATTACCAAATTTGGTAACATTTCGTCTCATGGGATTTGTTTACATATTTTATTGGTCTTAACGTCATCAGTTTTCGACATATTTCCTGTAGTGATTTCTTACTAAAATTCATGAGTTTCAAGTTGTATGTCATTTTGTACATAAAAGAAATTAACCATTAAGTATTTAAGAAAAATGATAGCAATTACTTTAAGTCTATGACATTTATAATAAACATAAACAATTACTATGAAACTTTGACACAGGTAAAGTCAGACCAGTAGGCATACTTGGTGCAGGAGGGCTTTCACTAAAGCAAATGTTTCAAATAGTCTATGGGACGTAACCACGGGGTCATCAGTCCCTAAACTTACAAACTACTTATGAACTACTTACGAACTAGGACGGCACAAATATCCATGGCCGAGGGGGGATTCGAACCCCCGACCGTAGTGGCCGTGCAGACCGTGACTGAAGCGCCTTAGTCCCCTCGGCCACCGCGGCCGGCTGCACTAAAGCTTACGGAAAGATAAAGATTAAGATTTTAAAAAAGGGGTTCATTACATGAGAGAGGGAGAAAAGCATCGCTAAAATAAGCATACGCATTGCAAATTCAGCATTACATTTCCTAACTACATCAAATACTACTGTCACAATCATAAATTACAATAAAGTTACAATGCAAGTATCAGGTTTAAATAAAAACACCGCGTTCTCTCGCTCCTCCCTCGCGGTACCTCTCTGCATCCCATAGGCCTACGTTTTGTTGCTATTGTCTGACTAGTGTGAAACTGCTGTGTAAAATGTGCCATCCTTACGAATGTTCATCTCGTTGTTCAATCCATATTTGTTAGTGTGAGTGTGTTTTGGTGTATACAGCGTGTCAAAATAGTCATAGCTCTATCTCATGTCTCTCCGAAGTAGCTTATAGTTCTGACGATCTCGCTGCAATGACGGCGGCACCAAGGTTCTCGTAGACGATGGAAACCAGCTGAAAGAGAAAACTTAATCTATTCTTAAGCTATTGATATGCTGATGTATGTGTTATCGTGTAAAAGATAAGAAATGGCACAGCTTTATATACATACCTGCAGCAAAAAAATGAAAATTATTTTACTTAAACAAAGTTGAACCATTTGCCAAGGATTAAAACTCTTCTCACAGTACAGTAAACAAGACCAGATACTACTAGGTGTAGCGTGTTTGTAAACATAAACAAGTAAACAGCTGATTCTATTTACATCTCCCATTCCTAGGTGTTCATGCACTTTCGTGGTTTCCCATGTCACGTATTGCTGTTGTACTTCACTCTTACATGTTATTTTTATAAAAGCTAGTTTATAAACAGATAAATTCATAATGATTCCTGTCATGTGTAACAAATGTTTCTGCAGAATATGTCTGTGTTATGCTTATGTCAGTATATTTGTTGCTTGACCTACAATGACATTCTCGCAAACGGGTCCTAATCTAAACTCTTCCTTTCACTATCTCACACTTACAAACTAAACCTAGACAATATAAATTCATTACGCAGTAGTGGGTTCCCTAACAAAAATAATCAGACTGTGCTTGTACGCTCCACCCCCATAATAATAAATAATAATAATATTTCCCTACTACTAGCCATAATAAATTGTTCATTGTATTAAACCTTTATATAAATAATAAATGACGCCATTCATTCAGTTGCAAAGTTACACCACCCATTTCAAGAAACTGAATAAATGTTGATAAGTTATAGTGCTCACAAGATTCTGTGAAAAGTGTTTATTATTGTGTCGGTAGTTAAAAGTGGTATCTGTCAATCACTGAGTATTTCAAACATAACAGTACATTCTAGAAAGCTTTATGATACACATTAAATCATAGAATCAGCTTAATAACAATTTATGCATGATATTTCTTAAGATCTTTGTGTGAATAGATTCCTCTAGGTCGTGTCGTGTGTACAGGTGACAATAAATAACTTCCTTCGTGAGGAATCTGTAATATTCTGTACGGACCGGAATAAAGGTATTGCCATTTTTTGTTTCTCTTTTGGATAGTTGGATGTACCCTTAACATTAAGTTTGAATTACTGTGTGCGTTTTAATTGTTTGTCGAAATAGTTATTACGTTTGAAAGCTGAGTTCGTTAGTGCAGCGATGGCTGCTCTCGTGGGATTTTTGGTATTGGGTTTACCCACTCATTGTTTTCTTTAGTTTGCAGAACTAAATTAGTTGGTGTGTATCGTGTGGATAATAGGGGTAAATTGTTGACTACTATGAGTTTAACGCAATTCATTTGTTTGACTCATTTCATTCCGTCTTGTCGATTGAGTAGTGCTATCTGTCACGTCAGTAATTGTCACAGTCGATCCGTTTTGTGTGTACTGTGTGCTTTGTGGTGGGCAGTTAATTGTCATCGTAGCCACAGGGACGTTATGAATTCCACTGTTATTGTTTGGAGGGGACTGTGGATATAAGTTCTGTGCATGTTGGCCGTTCCCGTTACTGTAAAAATTACGATTGCCACCATTACGGGTTTGACCACTGAAATTAGCATTACGCAACTGATTATTTCTATTGTTACTGAATTGATTGCTGTTGTTGAAATTTGCTGTTTGGTATGGGTCACTGTTACTATTTTCGAAATAACCTGGATTTAATCTATTGTCTTGTCGACGGCGATAATAATTCCCGCCATTAGGCGCATCGCGTTGGACATTTCTGCTGCGCGAATCGCTCGTCAACTGTTGTGTCTGTTGCTGAACAGAGGTGTTAACAAATGCTGGCTACTGCGGCTGAGGTGGGTATGGCATGTTTTGTAAACATTGTGCTGGCGAGTAATACGGCACAAGCTGGCTATTACCATTATTATGGTTGTTACGGAAGTTTCCGTTCTGATTGTTATTCTTGAAATTTCTGAAACCGTATTGGTTTGCACACTCGTTACCAACTTGTCCAATTTCTAAATTGTGCTCGAGAGCATGTGAGAGTTCCAGTCGCAGGTGTGTTGGCAATTTTGCCATTACTACCCGAAGCACTTCTCTTTAGCCCTTAGGTTCATCGAAAAATTTTGATTTATTTATATACTTTTCCAAAATACTTCCTGAGACTACCATTGCGTTCGTTAAATGGCTGGGGATTGTAAACTTCATTCCATAGGCGCTCTTGTGTAGCGGGGGGACCAAAATTTCGCAAGAAATTCCTGTTCAAATTCTTCTACAGTTTCACAAGTTTTGGAAGACTGATTTTCCCATACTTTCCTCTAATCTTGTATATATCCTGTGATAAACCGTATCTTTCGTTTTTCTGACCAAGATTTTGGCAAAATGTCTTGGAATGATTGAATAAAAACAACAGGGTGTACATTTTTACTGTCACCCACGAAAATCTGAAACTGATGATGTTTGATCATGTTTTCGTCCATCATGACGTTACTGATATTGATTCCGTTATTCGTCACGGAAGGTGAGTGCTGTGGTGACATCAGATTCCTACTACCGGACACAGAAAAATCAGGGAAATTGTCACGTGCGTTTTGAATGACACGCAGCGGATACGTGAGTGCCGCCTGACTCGGACGTGCCCGCCCACTATTTATGTCTGATTGTCGGTCTTTAAAGTCACAAGTCGGTTCAGTTTCCTATCTGTGGATTCTGTATGTTACTAGTTTTTATGCTTTAACTAAAGATTTCAGTTCAGTCAAGTCATCCTGCATTGCTTTCCCAGTCGTACCGTGCTTCTTATAAACTCGTTCAGTAACATTACTTATAACAATATTTAGCTCAGAGTCTATCTTTTCATTAAGCTTCATTTCTGTTTTTGTAAGAATTCTTGTACTTGATTCTGATTGTCTTTAACAACAGCTTCAGCCTCACTAGTTATTTGTGCGACAACAATTACAAAGCTCTCTTGTTTTTGTTTAAGTTGCGTTACGTCGCGTGTAAGTGATTCAGTAACCGATGTAATAGTTTTCACAGACTGGAATAGGGTAGCAATTTCACCGACAACAGAGGAAATTGTGCCATCAACTGATTGTAAAATTTCTTTAGTAACCTTTCCTTGTATATCAGCGAATTTACTGTCAATAGCCTGTTCAAAATTTTGCATTTGAGCACTGATTTGCCGGTTAACTTCTTCAGATATTAAAGTAGGCAAATTTTGTTGCACTTTTTCTAGTTTTACAATTTCCTCCATTGTCTGTTGTTGTTGCAATTCTACTCGTTCAAGGTGTTGTGTAAGAGTGGAGGACAAAACAGAAACTTGATTCTTTTGATCATTTATCTGCTGAGTAATATTCGAAGACAAAGCAGTAATTTGATTATTCTGATCATTGATTTGTTGTGTAAGATTTGAGGACAGAGCAGAAGTTTGATTCTTTTGTTCATTAATCTGATGCGTTAAATTCGCTGACATCTTTATAAGTAAAGCCTCAAATTTCCTTATCCAATCATCTGGTGGATTATGTGAACTGCTCCCGGGTGTAGAAGTGTTATCGGACGCGACAGTCGCGACCGGTTGCTCTGTGCCGAAATTTTCTGTTATTAATTCCGCCGGACGGGCCGCCATACTGACCTCTGCGTATGGAACTAATTGTTGTATGTTACTACTACTTTCTTCGGTGTTCATTGCTGGGATTTGGCTACGGGTTTTGACCATACTAATTGTAAATAAAATGAGAGAAATTTACTTCTATCTATTTTCACACGTTCAGTTAATTTTTACTAAATTAATAAATATTGCACTGTAATGCTGGACTTGATACAGAACGGAGGACAGCACACGGAACAAGCAAGAGTCGCGAAGTTAATATTTGCCCATAGCAACCTTCTAGAATCTTCCTAACGATGAACTGGCTAACTATGGAAAAATTTGGAAAAGGACAATATTACTAAAAGAAATGCGCATACTAGCGACAGATAGGAGAATCTATTAAAGCACCAAATAAGCCAAATTACTGGTCCGTCCTTACCTGTGTGATGTGTTGTCTTGTTACGCGACGTCACGGCTCCAGATAACACAAAATTTTATGGGCCGGTCTTGCAATCTTGTTCTCTTTAAAAGATCGGTTCAGGAACGGCTCCTACAATAATGTAGTTGTAGTACATGAAATAAAATAAAATAGGATTAGACGCATACGATGGTGGTATGAAATGAAACATTGGTAACAATATTGTCGCGTTGAAAAGGGGAGCAGGCTTGACTTCGAAGGGAACTGAACACGGCATTTATACGGAAAGCACGTTTATTACGAACTCAACATATACGCAGCACTAACTGCCTCTCAGGCTGGGTGCTCTGCTATTTATACACAGACAGAATTTACCAGAAATTAGAAAAACAGTTAACATAAGAAACAAGTAGAATTTACAAGTGAACATAAGATAGATGTAGAACCTTCTGGAATTGTTAATTACAAAGAAATAAATTTTTGCTGGTGGGCGGGATTGAATCGGCGACTTTCAGAACCGCAGTCGGCAGTCGGTGTTCGTGGTCTCTCCCGGCAATATAACGTGAATCTTAATTATTTTCAATTAATTGCTATTTTACAAATTTCACATGGTGGATTTTAATGAAAATGAAACAATCATTTTTACCAACATCCAGTCCTGTCACAAAGGGAGCCAATTATAACGTTGCCCTTGCTTCGTATGATGCCATAATTGTTAAAGTAGATTCCGCGATTTTTGGACAAGGAATTGATGGTACCGAATTTTTGAATTTGAAATAATTTAGTTAAAGTACAGTACAAAATGAACGTTAAAGCAAATAAACCACAGTTTGCATATTAAAGCAACAGCACGTTATAAGATTTACGGAAAGCATCTAGCTGGACCCTGCGCTTCGTATAGTAGAAGCTGTAAATGATAACTTTTGCTTATTTAATACGTGAATGTTGGAGATACTTTCCGTAGGAGATCAATGTTCAGACCGTTCACTTCGCTTTTCATTGTTGTGTGACTGTGGGTGGAACATGAAGTTACTGGTAATGATAGAATAATTTAAAACATGATCGGATTTCGTGAAATTACAAAATAAATAACTGCAGGTTCTAAAATCAAGCAAAGCATTGTATAAAGATGATTTATTGTGATTGAAATTTTGCAGACAATGCGAAGCGATTGTAGTGGCGTCTGAACATTAAACTATTACGGATTAGAAGGAGCTGAAAACATTAAGAAATTAAATATTTGACGTGGAGGAGTTTGATTTAAATGAAAACCAAAGAGAGGGAATTTAAATAATATATTTTCAGCAACAGCTTGCATTATTCTTACTTACATGAGTGGATACAGGTATGAAAGACGTCTACACATATCAGATACAGGCACGAGAGTGAGCAAAACTACTACTACGGTTCCGTCTTCTTGCTTGTTCGGAAGTAAAAAATGACGAACGATATTAAATTAGTTACATTGCGAGTCAGAGGGAACCGGAGGCGATAAGCATCGCTGATCAAAGATTTAAAAAAATTGTGTATCCTTACATGGGGAAGGCATGGAAAACAACAAAGAGTGTAATTAAGAAGAAGACATTCTGCAAAGAAAATGGTCGCGTAACCAGGAAGGACGAGGCAGGTACATCGACGTGACCACAGACGCCAAACCAGCGTCTCAGAGACCTCGGAGAGAACGCTTCGCTGGAGCGGGGTTCAGTTCGTCAGCGCACTTCACGGTGACATGATTAATCGCTGAAATGTTATGCCTGTTGCGTACTAAAAACCAGCAGGACACTCGTGGGCTATTTGAGGTGAAAACTTTGATTTCACAAGAAGAGTCACCCCAAAATATGACCACATTATGTGAGAGACAGCAAAGGACCTTTAAGAGCAAATAAACGGAATGAACAGAGTCTTGGAATGAAAGTATAAGATGAACATTAAAAAGAGTAAAACGAGGGTAATGAAATGTAGTGTCAGAAAAACAGCCGATGCTGAAGGAATTAGATTAGGTAATGAGAGAATAAAAGTAGTAGGTGTGTTTTGTTATTTGGGTAGCAAGACAACATCAACTGGCCAAAGTAAAGAAGATGTAAAATGTAGAATGGCTGCGGGAAGAAAAGAATTTCTCTAGAAGTGAAATTTGTTGACATCCCATATTAGTTTAATTGCCAGGAAGTCTTCTCTGAAAGCATTTGTCTGGAGTGTGGCATTGTATGGGAGTGAAACATGGACGAGGAGTTAAAACTAAAATATGATAGAAGCTTTCGAAATATGGTGGTATATATGAATGATGAAGATTAGATGGTAGATAACGTAACTAATGAGGAGGTGCTCAACAGAATTTGGGAGAAAAGGTGTTTCTACCATATCCTGTCTAAGAGAAGGGATAAGTTGTTGGGACACATTCTGAGATATCAAGGAATCATCAACTTAGCAATGGAGGGAAATGTGTAGGGTAGATATCGTAGATGGAGAGCAAACGACGAATACAGTAGGCAGATTCAAAACGATGTAGGTTGCCGTATGTATTGTCAGATGAAGGGGCTTGCACAGTACAGGGTAGCTGGAGAGCTGCATCAAACCTGGCTGCGGACTAAAAACCACGACAACACGATGTTATGAAATGGAAGCAAGAAAAGTAAGCGAGCTTTTTTATGTGTGTTATCACTCCATTTGCTAATACCGATTTGCTAAGGCCTTTCTGTTGTTCGGTTGTGTGCTCCTCCCAACTGAATTTATTATTAAGTTGTAATCCCAGGAATTTTAATACTGTTAACCTCTTCTATCTGATCTTCTTCATACCTTATGCATATGCTGGAGGGATGGAAACCTCTTACATGTTCAAATCGGCACATGGTGAGTCTTTTCAAAGTTTAATGTCAGTGAGTCGGCTGTAAGCCATTTTATTGTTGTCCACGAAAATATCATTACCAAACCTTTCTAGACTATGCTCTATGTCCATTAATGGCAACGCTTGTATCATTTGCAATCAAAACGAACTCTGCTTTTGGCAGTGTAACAGATAAGAGGTCGTAATGTACTCAAGTAGTGGCCCTAAGATGTATCGTTGTGGGACATGACACGTAATTTCCTCCCAATCTGATGATGACTGATGCCTTTATTCACTAGTACTTTGCACTGACACTCTTTGTTTCCTGTTAGCGAGGTATGACTTGAAGCATTTTGTAGCATTGCTCGTGGCACCAAGGAATTCTGATTTACTTAAAAGGCTGTTGTGGTTCACACAATCAAATGACTTTGACAACTCACAGGTAATACCAACAGGGCTTATAGATGAATTATGAATAGATTGTAATTTCCTGTACTTGGTTGGTAGATAGTTACTGTTAATAGGATGTTACGTAACTCTACTTCTGTTGCACAAGCTTCTAAATGCTGCTTTAGAAATAATTTAGCAATGTTATTGGCCTTGAATTTATGGCAGTATTTTAATAAATGTGGAAACTCCTCCTCCATCCTTATCTACTCTACAAAAGTAAAAGGGTAAATTTGAGAGGTTCCTCTCTACTCCATACATTTATATATCAATTATTCCCTTGCGGTTGCCCCATATTTCGACATACGGACAATCTGTGCTGGAATATTAAGATATATTAGTTGTGGGTGGACGTATTTAGCGGGCAATGTGGTGCACCATGGCAGGCAGCCAAGGAAACACCCCAACACTGTGACCTGGGCGAGCGTTAGACCTCCCCTTGAATATTGAGTCCCACCTGTATTCAGAGACAGCGCTGACATGGGGTGAGAAGCGTTTCGGCGATACCCTAGAAACCACAGTCCGTAAAATCGTAGCTGCGACGACTGTCTGTCTCTCTGGGCGACAAATGGGTGTCCAGTTCGGCCACTGTTAACAGGTTCCCTGCCAGCCGTGTCGATGAAACGGCATTTCCCGCCCAGATATGTCTTGCGGACTGTGATAGGCCAGGAATAGTGTGAACTCAGTATCACTCTACGCACTAGGGATAGTGTGGGTGTCTGGAGAGATGGGGCGGCATTTACACTCCTGGCCATTACAATTGCTACACCACTAAGATGACGTGCTACAGACACGAAATTTAACCGACAGGAAGAAGATGCTGTGATACGCAAACGGTTAGCTTTTCAGAGCATTCACAAAAGGTTGGCCGGCTGCGGTGGTCGAGGGGACTGAGGCGCTCCAGTCACGGTCTGCACGGCCACTACGGTCGGGGGTTCGAATCCCCCCTGGGGCATGGATATTTGTGCTGTCCTTAGGATTAGCTACTTCATAAGTAGTTTGTAAGTTTAGGGACTGATGACCCCGTAGTTAAGTCCCATAAGCTATACAAACATTTTGAACACACAAGGTTGGCGCCGGTGGCGACACCTACAACGTGCTGAAATGAGGAAAGTTGCCAACCGATTTCTCATACACAAGCAGCTCGTGTAAGGACGAAAATGCGTACCATCACGTTTCCGACTTTGATAAAGGTCGGATTGTTGCCTATTGCGCTTTATCGTATCGTGACACTGCTGCACACGTTGGTCGCGATGCAATGACTGAATCGGTGAGTTCAGGAGAGCAATAAGGGTTGTTAAAAATGCTAATTTTATGTGTATGGCATAATAATCATAATACAGAATAATAAAAACTTTAGTTTTAAAAATTAATAGTCGCGAATATTTGTTGAATAATTAATGTTCATTAAGTCTGTTCAACTAATAATAATGCGTAATAGGTAGTGTAACATCAGAGCTATAAATATGAAAACATTTGCTTCCTTTTACCGACGCAGAGGATACCGCGCTTCTGGGTTCGGTTTCCCTAAGGATACACTTGTCCACTGATCCCTACGAGTTTACGAGAGTAACTCGGGCTTCCGATCTTTGATTGATGTGAGTGCGCTCGTGCTCCCCCGTCAATCCACTTTCAGTCTGGGGCAACGTCCCAGAGATAAATTAAATTGGTCCCAATCCTTCGGTTCCAACCAAGGTTTACGGGAGGTTTTCCTTGGTTGTAAGCTGTATGCCTGAACTGGTAAGCCCCTCCCACTTATTCCCAATTGGTATCCCCTTTGCCCCACTATCAGCTTGCCTGATAATTGGCTGTAAAGAACCGCGACTCTTTATGGGCCGTATCTCAAACAGCCCGCTCCACTGCTCGGAATGGTGAACGAAAAAAATTAGTTTATTTTTCCTAACCTATAGACTTCTAACAAACTTGGTTTTTGTTTCCAGCAATCTATGAAAAAGCACGTTTAAAATAATATAAGATTTATTGGCCAAACATCACGTTCTAACATAATAGTCCCGAGATACTGTCTATTTTTTAACCCACAGCAATAGTAGCACCCCAATCGGCCAGAAAGCTACACTTATGAACACGATATCGACTAACTGAAACTTGAATCGTGTTTATTGAATTATGACGTATATTTTACAACAAGGGGCGTATGCAGTGCCTTAAAAACCTTCTTTTCTAAGAACAAAGCCTTCTTAGTAAAAACCAAAAGCGATTACATTTTGCAGAGGAGTGTTATATATATCTACCCTACAGCCCAAAATATATTCGCTACGCCGCGGCGGAGTGGCCGAGAGCATTTAGGCGCTATGTTCCGATGCACGATGCCGTTCCCCGTAAGGGGTTCGAATCCTTCCCCGGGCATGGCTGATTGTATTGTTTTTTAATATAAGATAGTTTATAAGCATTTTGTAAGGTTAGGGACTGATGACCCCGCAGTTAAGTCCCGTAAGCTTAACAAACGTATTCGCTACACTTGCAGTCAAATAACTTCATGTGGTAGACAAGAAACTTGTATGGAAAACAGTACCTCTGTCATTTAAAATGACAAGTCTCTACACCTGTAGCTAAAGTGAAAATCCATATAGACGAGATGATATAAAGGCAGATGCTATGAAACTGTTCCTCATTGCAAGCCTCTTCAACTCCACATAATAGCGGCAACCTACAGCTATCTGAATCTGCTTACTGTATCCATCTCTTGGTCTTCCTCTGCGGTTTTTACCCCACACACTTCCCTCCAACGCTAAATTCACAATTCCTTGATGTCTAAGAATGTGCCCTACCAGTCGATCCCTTATTTTAGTTAAGGTATGCCAGAAATTCCTTTTCTCCCCAATTCTGTTCAGTACATCCTCATTAGTTACACGATCCACCCAGATAATCTTCAGCATTCTTCTGTAGCACCACATTCCAAAAGCCTCTATCCTCTTCCGCGCTGTTTATCGTCCATGTTTCACTCCCATACAAGGCAACACTCCACACAAATGCCTTCAGAAAAGAGTTCCTTACACTTAAATTAATAATGGATGTCAGCAAATTTCTCTTTTTCATAAATACTTTTCTTCCCATTGCCTTTCTGCATTTTATGTCCTCTGTACTGCGACCGTCATACGTTATTTTACTACCGAAGTAACAAAACTCATCTACCACCTTCATTGTTTCGTTACCTAATCCAATTCCTTCCAATTCCTGGTTTTCTAAGACTGAATTCCATTATCTTTGTTTTTCTCTTGTTAATGTTCATTTTATACGCACCTTTTAGCACACTGTCCATTCCGTTCAACTTTTCTTCCAGATCCTTTGCTGTCTCTGATAGAATTACTATGTCGTCGGCAATAAGCAATGTTTTTAATTCTTCACCCTGAACTTTAATTCCTTCTCCAAATTTCTCTTTGCTTTCCTTTATAGCCTGCTCAATGTACAAACTGTATAACATTGGAGAAAGGCTACAACCCTGTCAGTAAAACAACCACTGCACCCCTTCCATGCCCTTCAACTCTCACAACCGCTGTCTGGTTTTTGTACAAGTTGTAAATAACGTTACGCTCCCTATTTTTTCTCCTGCTTGCTTCCGAACTTGAAAGAGTTTATTCCAATCAACATTATCAAAAGCCTTCTCCAAATCTACAAAAGCTAGACATGTAGGTTTGCCTTTTCTTAATCTATCTTCTAGGATAAGCCGTAAAGTGAGTATTGCCTCCTACATTTCTCCTGAACCCAAACTGATCTTCCCCGAGGTCCGCTTCTACCAGCTTTTCCATCCTTCTGTAAATAATTCGTGTTAATATTTTGCAAGCATGCCTTATTAAACTTATGGTTCTGTAGTTTTCACACCTGTCTGCGCCTGCTTTCTTTGGAATGAGGATTATTACATTTTCCTTGACGTCTGAGGGTACTTCACCTGTCTCATACGTCTTACACACCAGGTGAAACAGTTTTGTCATTGCTGGTTCTCCCAGAGACTTCAGTAGCTCTGAGGGAATATCATCTACTCCAGGGGCGTTGTTTCGACTTAGGTCTTTCAGTGCTCTGTCAAATTCATCTCTCATTATAGTATCTCCTATTTCATCCTCATCTACTTCTTCTCCCCTTCCTAACATATTGCCTCTAAGTTCATTTCCTTTGTAGAGCCTCTCTATATACTCTTTCCACCTTTCAGCTTTCCCTTCTTTGCTGAGAAATGGTTTTCCATATGTGTCCTTGATATTCATAGAGCTGTTTTTCGTATCTCCAAATATCTCTTTTATTTTCCTGTAGGCTGTATCTATTTTTCCCCTATTTATACATTCTTCTACATCCTTGCATTTGCCTTCTAGCCACTCCTGCTTAGCCATTTTGCACTTCCTGTCAATTTGATTTACTGTATTTTTATATTTTCTCCTCTCATAGATTAAATTTAGTATGTCCTGTGATACCCAAGGTTTTTTTTGTAGATCCTGCCTTCCTACCTATTTTGTCCTCTGCTGCCTTCACTATTTCATCTCTCAATGCTACCCATTCCTCCTCTACTGTTTTATGTTCCCCCGTTTCTGTCAATTGTTGCCTAAAACTCCCCCTGAAATTATCAAGAACTTCGGGTTCCTTTTTATCCAGGTCCCATCTCCTTATTTTCCTACCTTTCTGCAGATATTTTCAGTTTCAGCCTACAATTCATGACCAATAATTTATAGTCAGAGTTTATTTCTGCCCCTGGGTATGTCTTACAGTTTAATACCTGGTTCCGAAATTTATGTCTTACCATTATAAAATCTATCTGGTATCTCCCGGTGTCTTCTAGTTTTTTCCACGCATACCACCTTCTTTTGTGATTCTTAAACCACGTGTGTGTTATAACAAAATTATCTCCCGTGCAAAACTCTACCAGGCGGCTTCCTCTTTCATCCCTTTTGCCCAGACCATATTCCCTTCCCTTCTTTGTCCTACTACCGAATTCCAGTCTCCCATAACAATTAAGTTTTCCTCTCCCTTAATTGTCTGAATAATTTCCTTTAGCTCCTCATATATTTCTTCGATTTCCTCATCAACGGCATAGCTAGTTGGCATATAAACCTGTACTACTGTGGTCGGTGTAAATCAAATTTCACTAATCAAGCCGAAAAGTGATTAAAAATAAACATTATCCTGATGACACCTTTATTGAGCACTAGTGTCGCTTCAACTGTCAAAAGGTAACAACTTTCAAAGCAGAGTGTCGTGATGGTATGTATTCGATTGTGCTTCTAGTTTAATTAATATTAATATATCATATACCGATATGTAGGGACTGTATATTTTCCTGTTCCTGGTATGTTGGTGTCTATGGTCTACGTTACTAGACTGAAGCATTTCCAAAAAAATATCAGACCTGTAACTCGTATAGACTTTTTGGGCAGAACAAAGTTCTCGGCATAGTCAATACAAAGTTGTAATTGATCTATCGTTCGTAATACTCCACAGTGGAATATCCTTCTTGACTAACGCATTTAACTATTATTTTGGCTTCTTTAGTTGCCAGAAGCACACTTCGACCACTGAAATGCTTTGATGACCACCAGTGATTGTCTCATATTGAACTCATAATCTTAACAACAGCAGAAAATTAAAGCTGCAAATTACCCTATCATTAAAATAAATTAGAGCATCTAACATGCCTAATTATTTGGATCCAATAAACGTTAATTTCGGCAGACGATTCCTTAGAAAATGGTTGAAATTTTCATTCCAGATTTGCATCTTCACATGGAGCTCTATGACAACACTTAACTGTCATATCCCTGTGTATGAGTTCATTACACTGCAAGTAGTATTTCATCTCGAATGGGAGTCTAACAACATTTGATGCGAGAAGGCAGTGGAAACGTTGGTGTGGTCATACACAAATTGATATTTATGCTGTTTTTAAAGAACTTCCTGATGCTCAACTTAACTGCTTTACCCATCATTGTGTTCATAAAACTGTAAATAACGATCTACGAAGAAAAAATTCCAGCCTCTGAAGCGGATTCGCAAGTAATATCTCAATATACTAGGCATATCGCAAATGTAAGGTATGGTAAACCTTACTTTGCAGGATTGTCACTGATATGCTTGGGTATCGGAAACTCTGCACGAGGTCGTCGCCAAACCTGCTAACCGGTCAGCACAGAGAGCAGCGAATGCACTGTGCATGAAAATTTGTGGATCACTACAGGCAAGACGGGAACAGTCTGTTTTCCCACATTGTAACGGTGCACGAGATGTGGATAGCGTACATAAGCGTTATATATATATATATATATATATATATATATATATATATATATAAAACAAGCAATGGAGTGTCGCCATTTCGGTCCACCCAAAGTGTAAGAAATCGGCCAACACAAATCGCAAAATTATTGCTACCATATTTTGGGACGAAAAGTGCGTCCTTCTGATGGAATTCGTGTACCCTGGGACAACTATTACAACTTATGGGTACTATGAAAATACCAAACTGGCAAGTGCGAACGATAATCCACGCTGTTGGTAACTGTCGCCTGCCATCATTTTCCTGCACGATAACGCACGCCCGCGTGCCGCTGACAAAACCAAAGAGAAGGCTTAGAAAGTTTTGATGGGGACTCCTTGACCGAAGAGAAGGTTCCAGAGTTTTGGTGGCGACTCATTGACAAGCCTTTGTACAGACCCAATCTTGCTCCAAGCTACTATTTCCTCCTCCTGCATTTGAAACGGTGGCTTGTTGGACAACGATTTCAAACCGACGATGAACTCAAGCCGAGCTTTACCAACAGGTTCAGGTCCCGGGCGACGGACCTGTTCCTAGGGGTTAAAGAAGCTGGTGCAGCGATTATATGGAAAACAGAATTAGATATGTAGTCAAATATTACTGCCCAAAAGAAACTTATTTGATGAGCGATATTTTTGTTACGAGAAAAATACCTTGGTTTTCTGGAATCCGGGTCGTGAAGTGTCACACCACTCATACAGCAACAGCTCTGAATAGTTACTGTTTATTAATTAGGGTTATATCAGCAACCTTTAAACCTGGCTCTTGTGCAGTTGTGTCCATGAGTAAAGCTTTGTATTATCACACTGGAGAAAAGCACCCTTCAGCCGTATTAAATAACGGAAGAATGTGTGTTATCGCCCTGTACAGAAACAACAATTCAGTTTAACGCGATAGGATCAATAAATGAGGCCATGTGAACGAATTACGCCCTATTAATGGAAGCCAGAAGCACCAACTCAACCACCGTAAAACGTTCATTAAGCACCCGCCGCTCTGTTATTCCGCGTAATTGATTCCAACAGGGCTAAATATTGCAAAGAGTACACCTTCAGTGCGTTACAAGGTAGAAAAAAATTATCGCTAACATAATACCTAATTTTTCAAATACCTGTCTTATCTCTTAGTTATGAATATATGGGTCGTAACTGCATTTTACAATAGCTATAGGTTGATATTTTTCAAAGAGAACAGCCAGTCTTCACAGTGATTACTTTCTTCTTTGCATCTTTTTGAACAGCATAGCATTACCGTACTCCGATTACAATTTTAAGTGACAGATGGTACCGGTAATGTAGAGGAGCATTAGTGCCGCCTTGCCGGATCCTACCAAAGATACTGCGTGATACTGTGCGCGAATCAAAACAGAAACAAGTCATCTACTAACCAGCTGTTACCAACGTCGTTGTTGGTACGGAGAGCTGGTGTTGAGACCTGCTGTAGCAGGTGACGTGAGGCGAAAGTATCGTAGTGTCACGTTATAAAGGAATAACGTCTTGTTTTCTGGCAGATGCAAGGCGTTTCGGAAGGATTATATATTGTAACATTGTTAATAAGAAAAAGAAGAAACAAGCAAGATCCCTATTCTAACTACTAAATACTACAGAAATATCAAAACTAAACTTTTGTAGGATGTCTTTCTTTGGTAAAACTGCCATTATGTTTAGTAATCTTTTGAAGGAAAAAGAATTGTCAATATTTTTCTATGTCCCACACACTTTAGGTAAATGTTCCTTAAACTCAAATGACAAACAGCCAGCCATCATGAACAGTGAGAAGTATAAAATTATTTATAAAGAGCGTCAGTCCTGCTACATAGGATAGACAGGTCAGTCAATCTGTACTAGGCTCAGGGAACACCACAGGAGCCGGAGATTAAAAAAATCCAGAGTCTGCCTTTGTTCAAACATGGTTTAGACTAGGAACACAAATATGCAATAGATGTAGATTTCTCACACCTTGAAGGTGAAGGTGCAAACCTGCCTAGTTGTAAATATTGGAAATAGAAAACGGATGCCAACAGTCCTAAATTTGCTACTGAACGAGCGGAAAGAATTCAGTTATTCCTCTCTTCTACACTTTAAAAACTTCTAAACAGAAGATATAAGATTCTTTTCAACCAGAAGCTATAATGGTAAAGAAGTAATGAAACATATTGTCTATATACAATTATTAGTTAGATATCACTAGACAATTTCATAAAGTCATCAGCAACAAATATTACAATACGTCAGTATAAACATCTTTATTTTTAAAAAGCTGTTCCAAAGAAAATAAAATGCAACTGGAATAGTTCGCTTAATTAATTATTAAACAGTAATACCTTCCAGTGTTGCAGTCGATCAAAAAAGAGAATTATAGTAATGTAAAATAAAATGAGAGTCTATGAAACAAGTCATTAATTTAATGAAAATGTTTCACCAAGGACGGAAAGCTGAATCAATCAATATATGATTGTAGAAGATGTTGTTGGCTCTTTGATGTCAACAAGACCTACATAAAAATTAACGTATTCCATTTATGTATGTTTTTAAGTGACAAGAACTGCCACATCATTTTAACACATAGATCAGCGACTACAAATAAAGGAAATTTTTTATGTAATGTCTTAGCTTTATTACTTTCGTGCATGACTACAATGAGTGCCATTATTTTTATTACAACATTGCGACGAAAATACACATTTCTTAAAGATTTTTGAAGGAATATATCAACTCGAAACCTTTCCATTATCAGTCGAGTGTTTTACTTATGCACTAATTTGTCACACACTTTTGTTGCACGCACTCTTGTGACGGTAATCATAATTTGGATTGCGGACTTCATTGTGCTGATAAATTTATAAGCAACAAAAACACGAATAAAATACATGACTTCTGCACTGTGTTCAGGGCAACTTTGTGGTTCACAACTGCGTCCTGCTACCATGTAAATAATATTTACTACACATTTTCCTGGATTGTCTGTCCTTCGATACTTAAAAAACAATTTCAATCTGATGGCTGCATTCTGCGTACGCTAATATAGAACAAGAACACTGGATGTAAAGTATCAAGCAAAAAGATTTTTCAGTGAAAACATTCCGAATTAAGTGCAAAAGCTTTCTTGATTTCAAATCAACATATCTAGCACCACTGACTGGAAGGTATTATGTGAGACTTTAAGATGTGAAAAAACTGATGTCTTTAACCGGATTCTTTATTTACTATCGCTTGATAAACGTTGTGATTCCGATACTGTTCAATCTAATATTTTTGTACACCACGAACCGTTAACCAAGCTACACAGTTCAGCACCACACGTACTTTTCCCTAGTTGTACAAAAATATTGCTCCAAAAGATACGTTCGATGAGAGCGACAGTGTGATCAAGTGTCTAAGGGTTCGACACTGAAGCGAAGGGTCCTGATTTATGTTGTGCTTTTGAACAACACAAAATTTATTTTCCTCAACAAAACAATTACAATGAGTAGTTCACCGCAATACACCAATTAGAAAAAAAATTCTTCTGCTTCAATTCAGGAGGAATAATCGACGTCAGGCGATCAGGAGGCACTCTTTTAAGTCCAGGCACAGTCACAGGTCGAATCTCCAAGTGGTGATAGTACTCGTTCGGACCGACGTACCGGCTTGTATTTTCCAAGGGCGTGGTCTTCGTTTTCCTCTTCTTCGTCGGCTTCTTCCCGGAAAGAGTACTGCACACATCTGTAGGCGGCAGAGATCTTGGGTTCTAACTGGCGGGGTTATATAGCCAGCCCGGGTCAGTCTGGAATCTTCTCTCTTGCCACCGGCGACCTCTGGAAAACAAAGTTACGAGTTACGGAGTGTTGTTGTGGTGACTACTACGTAATGTTTACTTCCTTGTTCATAACTGCCGACCTCGGTGTCTGCCGGGATAGATTATGCAGTCCCACTATTCCTCCATGTTTCGCGGGTTGCTTATAGCCAACTGCCGGCCGCGGTGGCCGAGGTGACTGAGGCGCTCCAGTCACGGTCAGCACGGCCACTACGGTTGGGGGTTCGAATCCCCCCTCGGGCATGGATATTTGTGCCGTCCTAGTTCGTAAGTAGTTCATAAGTAGTCTGTAAGTTTAGGGACTGATGACCCCGTAGTTAAGTCCCATAAGCTTAACAAACATTTGAACATTTTTGCTTATAGCCAGCCTGGCAGTCGTTTTCGACGGCTGGCGGAACAGTTTACAGAACCATCATGTTTGTACATTGTAATTTGAAAATAGTGTTATAGTATCCTACAGATATATTGAGTAATAATGAACGAGGGGAAACGCTGCTAGTATCATCCGCGTTTGCGCTGGTCAAGGCACTAGCTCCTGTGCTTCTGAGAGTCTGACGGAAACGCACAATTTGACTCGAACGGAAGACAATGTACCTAATTCCCAGCTCTCACCGTGAGCATGCGCAAAGCCTCCCTCAAAGCAACATCAGGCCTTACAGTTGTTTTCGCGCATTGAAACGTATTACAAAAATACATTTGGTAAAATTTCTTATGATTAAAGGTGAACTAATGACGCATAACGTACAAAAACCTTCAAATGATTAATAATAATAATATCGCAAGTCACAAACTGCGATAATGACGGTGCTGTTAAAGCCCACATCATAGCTCAGATGCTGAATGCTCTCTGCAATAAAAATACTGAGCAAGATCAACTAAAAACGAACACGATCTCGCGACCGCAAAGCAACCAACTACCCGGCTAAAAAATAAAAGGCATAATGATGTGGAGTAAGAGGAAGAGGGTTCGCGGACAGCTGCGATCTAATACGTTGTCCCCATCTTCGCGTTTGTAACTGACTCCGGGACTAGCAATAAGATTTCGATTGTTACTTGCCACAAATTTCTGAAAGAATAAAGGAAGATTAGGGTTTAACGCCCCGTCGAGATCATGGAGTCGTCAGAGTCGGAGAAATGTTTGGCCATTTTCTCCGAATACGCCGCGATTTCGAGGGTCTATGATATTTATATTATCCACTGTCACAAATGGTTAGATGTTTCAGAAGAGATGGGAGGGTGCAGACTTTGCTCATAAGAAAGGTGCTGACCTGAAGTTGGCGTGTCTCTCTCTCTCTTATTGTTATTATTATTATTATTATTATTGTGTTTTGAAACCAGCTATTACATCATTAGGCTGTCAGCAGATCCATAGGCTGCTCTTCAGCCGAGAGAAAAAAAATACGTAGATGAGATGAAAATTAAAATACATGATAGGCGATAAAACAACGGAGGAACAACGACATAGACAAGGCGAAAATTCGTAGTGCAGACAGTTGACATCATTAAAATCAGATTTAGTCAGTTAAACGAGGAGCCACGGTGACATAAAAACCATATAGTACGACAATAACACAGGATGGAGGGTACACGGAGACATTAAAACGCTCGGTGCGATACTTGTTTATTAGCGGTGGACGCAGATAAAAAACACTTATCTGGAGCACTGCACACCATACTGATGGTAGCACTGTTAATTCTGTCGATACAGGACCCCCGCGGGGTGGGGGAAGGTGGGAATCTCGGGAGAGTAGGAGAAGGTGGGGGAAGAGGCGGCGGGGAGGCGTCGTAGGGACTCCAGGGTGGGGAGGAGGGTAGCCGAGCGGGGGGGTGCGGTAGCCGAGCGGGGAAAGGGGAAGGGGATGGGCGCGGGAGAGGGGAATCTACATCTACGGTGCGGGACCAGGATTAGTAGGACGGGTATATGTCAGGACGGAGGACGTCATCAGGGAGGGGGGAGGCTGCGGAAGTTACCCTGGGAAAGGATATGGAGGGTGTGGAGATGAAGGGAAGGGGGGTTTACAGCGGTAGAGGCGTAGTATAGGCCCGGGGTCGGTGAAGATAGGGTGGACCAGGGGGTTGCGGGAGTCTATTTTGCGGTTGGTGTAGAGGATACGGATATGTTTAAGGTATTCAAGGAGATGAGGAAACGGGATAAGATCATACAGGATCTGCATGGGTGAATGGAGCCGGATGCGGTAGGCGAGGAGAAGGGCGTGGCGCTCAAGGACGGGGGGGGGGGGGCGGAAATCCAGGCGGGATGGAAACTGCGGATGTCTCTGCGCAAAAATAAATAAATAAATAAATAATAATAATAATAATAATATTGTCACGAGAGTAAAAGCAAGGAATGAAAAACTTGGCATGATGAAAACATGATGACACTTGCAAAGCAGTTGCCAGTTGCAAAACCAGCAACAGCCGTCAGCAGCCGCGAGAGAGTTCGCAAAGAGATTCTGAACGCCTATACAGTAAAAAAAAAAAAAAAAAAAAAAAAAAAAAAAAAAAAAAAACTTTACTCAATAGTAGCACGACAAAAATTTCTGAATGAAACCCCGTCTGTTAAACTACTAACACAACGTGAAATGAATTTATCTCGATTATTTTCGTTTCATTTAAGGTTGATTATGAATGGGCAAACATCGTTTCACTGTTATCTCTATATATAAAAGGAAGTGTCCCGATTGACTAACTGACTGATTGACTGACTGACTGACTCATCATCGCCCAGCCCAAACCACTGAAGATAGAAACTTGAAATTTGTGTAGGGTGTAGGCGTCATTTAAGAAGCGATTTTTTGATATTCCGTCCGTAAGGGGGTGAAATAGGGGATGAAACGTTTTTTGAAAATACGTAGCTATTTAGGCAATTTTGAAGCTAGAACTACAAAATTTCGGATTTTAATTCAGGGTTCGAATTTAAAAGACGGCATTTTTTGAAATTCGACAAATAAGGGGGTAAAATAGAAGACGCAAAAAATTTATTTTCAAAAACATGTTGCTGTTAACTCAAATTTCAAGCTATAACTACGAAACTTAAGATATGAATTCTTCGTCAGGATTAAAAAGAAACAACTGGTGCTGACAAACCAGCCTACACATGCGAAGCAACGGGGGTTCAGCTAGTTTCTTAATTATGCAGTAGGAGCTATTAGGCAATTTAGGCGGTACTGATCAGAACTGGGGAGAACAGAAATTTCTTCCATACCTTTTCTAAATGGATCAATTGGTAGGACATAATGTCATGCATCAAGGAATCGTCACTTTAGTATTGAAGGGAAAAATGGTAGGTAAAAAATTGCAGAAGGAGACCAAGAGACAGTAGCAGGTTCAAATGCATACAGTTGCCGTTTTTATGCGGAGATGAAGACGCTTGTATAGAATAGAGTAGGGGGGAGAGTTGCATCAAACCAGACTCTGGATTGAAAACCAAAAAACTACTGCTCCACATGCACATTCTATAGATTCCTTTATCTCTTCTGAACCCGCCCCAACCCCTCCCAACGCTTTATTCGCCCTGTTCTGTTCATCTTATTTCATTGTTTAGTTACGGAGTTATGGGTAATAAAATATTTTGCCTCAAATTTAGCAACTTCGCTAATATGAAGCCATCGCAAAACTGTACGAGGCTACAGTAAACTACAAATTCCATTTATTTTGTCGTTATTGATTGGTGAAATAAAACATGAACCGTATGTGTATCTGCAAAAGTTTTGCAGAAATTGCAGAGAAGCAAAGAAATAATTAGTGAAAGTTAGTAATTTTTAACTACTTTGATCTTTTTTACAACTCCAGACAGATGCACAAAGTTCTCAAAAGAAGTTGTAAAGAATTTCATTTTGGAAAAAGATAGTAATAAAGTTAATTAAAACTGTATGGATGTGTCACATAATCTGCTTTTATTAATAACAGAGTACAATTCACGTTAATCCGCAAAATAAAAGCTCATTGTTACGGAAGTTGTACAGTGTACATACAATTTCACAATACATTAACAATAACTGTTCAAACATCTCCACCGTTTTCAATGCATTTAGCTGCAGGTGTATGAATAAATTTTAGTGTTAGTTTGAGTTTCACAAGGTTGTCGTTAATTTCGTCTATTACATTCATAATGCGAGCAAGTAATGCATCACGCGTATTCACATTGTCCTTTAGGGATGGATGAAACACATTTTATAAGTCAATCCATTGGTGTTAAATCGGACTAGCTGGGTAGTCACAGACGTGTAGCACATCGACGACTCAATTTCTGTGGAAATGTCTAGTAACTGCACGCCATCATGTTGAAAATGCTTTTCCAATCGGGTAGCAAGTAGGAAATCTTCTAGCAAGTGCGACATTTCTTGTTGAAGTGGTTGTAAGTACGTCTCGCCAGTTAGACGTCCATAGAAAATGAATGGTCCAATAAAGGGTGTGTTATTAAACCACATCACACATTTATGCTAAACCACTGCTGAAAATTACGTTGCAGTCTTGCATATGGGTTTGCTTCAGACCATACGTGCTCGACATAAAAGTTTTTTTTTTTATTTTGTATCCCATCCTCGTCGCCACTTTTGTGTCCCAGCCTCGTCGCCGCTTTTGTGTCTCGTTTCCGCCGATTGTTGTAGGTGTCGGTGGCCGAGTAGAAAGAGACCGACACAGGAATAAAGGATGCACGCTTGTGCAGGTACGGAGGTGACCAGCCAGTGGGACAGCAGATACTAGAAACACTAGAGTAAATTAGAACGAGATATATTTCGAAGAAAGTTTACAATACTTATCTTTCATAAGTTTCATGACTGCAGAACGCTGAAACATTAAATAGTTAGAGGCCTGCCTACTGATGATTCCTAGTGCCTATCTGATTCCCAAGTGTTAACTGGTTCCTATCTCAGTCTCAAGTGGCCGATGCAGCTATCGTGGCCACGAGCGGTGTTGCAGCAGAGGGCGCTTGTGTCTGACATCGTAAGAACGCCGCGCCGTGCGTGCATGGCGGCGCGCGGCGTAAGTACGTGGCGCGCACTTCATACTTGTGCGACACCACAGTTTATACCATCTGGAACAAACTGTGCCTCATCAATAAATAAAATGTGTGGGTGTAACTGCCGATTAATATTTGACTAGTACCAAAATACAAGAGAAGGGCAAGATCTCCCAGATGTAACTGATGCATTTTTTGTGCATAGTAAGGAAGCAGATTATTGTACTGCAGTGTACGACATACCTTAGATTGTGAAATGCCTAATAGTTGACAGAAACGTCAACACCATCTATATATCCCCAGTATCGTCTTCACGTATCGATCACTTTCGCTAATTATGAACGCTAAGTAGAGAACCTGCCTCCTGTAACATCTGAAATACTCCGAACCATCCGAGTTGGAAAACGTACGTGATATTCGTTAACTGTAGCCGTAGCAAAAGCAGCACATTTGCCGTAAAGAAACACCATATCAGCGTATCCCTCAGTCGTAAATATGAATGTCATCCATTTTTCAAAAATGATGTAGAAACTACAACAGTTACTGTGTGGATTTACTTCATACACTGTTATTATGTTCTTCCACTCAACAAAACAGAAAAATAACTCGTTTCAAGGTTAGAAAACGACTGAAACCACTTACTAACAGTTGTCAACATTCTTAATGTGAAGTAAATGATTTTACTCGTATAATCGCGGAATCCCTGGAATTTTTTTGAAAACACTGCAGATACACGCGTGGGACATGTTTTATTAGATGCACCAGATCAGTTACAACAAAATAAATGGAAAGTGTGTTAAAAAACATACTTCTGTGCATTTTTATGGTTTGTTTTAACCAATTACTCTAGCCCCTCTCCTCACGTTTGTTCTGTGGAATCGGTTCGTCAGTATTTGATGTGGTTTACGAAATATATTCAGGGGTAATGTTAGGTGACTCGTCCCAGCTATCTTGTCCACCCAAAATATCTCCTGCTCAGGACGTGCGCTTGCCGCGCATTTCGCGTATTTCAAGCGTCAACTTCGCGTCGCAATATCTAGGGATGTAATTGGAGTATTGCGATGCAATCAACGCCATTGTTTATGTGATCTGTCATGCTATGGATTGCTGAAGAAAAAATATAGGGTGTCCATTTAAAAAAAACATAAGATTGTGTTAAAAATCACATTTGCTTTCGTTTTAGAATGTTTCCAAATATGTAAATTCATGGGCCCCAGCCGTACATTGATACCGGTGAAAGTCGTTTTCCAATAGCTGTTATTGTTCCAGAGATATTTTGGGTGGACAAGATAGCTGGGACACCCTATATATACTTTCAGGAAACATTCCTCACACACAAAAAAGAAAATATGTGAAGTGGACACGTGTCCGGAAAGCTTAATTTCCATGTTAGATCTCATTTTATTACTTCTCTTCAAATCACATTAATCATGGAATGGAAACACACAGCAAAGGACGTGACTTCAAACACTTTGTTACAATAAATGTTCAAAATGTCCTTCGTTAGCGAGGACACATGCATCCACCCTCCGACGCATGGAATCCCTGATGCGCTGATGCAGCCGTGGAGAATGGCGTATTGTATCACAGCCGTCCACAATACGAGCACGAAGAGTCTCTACATTTGGTACCGGGGCTGCGTAGACAAGAGCTTTCAAAAGCCCCCATAAATGAAAGTCAAGAGGGTTGAGGTCAGGAGAGCGTGGAGGCCATGGAATTGGTTCGCTGAATCTGTTGTTGAGAAGCGTACGAACACGTCGACTGAAATGTGCAAGAGCTCCATCGTGCATGGACCACATGTTGTGTCTTACTTGTAAAGGCACATGTTCTAGCGGTACAGGTAGAGTATCCCGTATGAAATCATGATAACGTGCTCCAGTGAGCGTAGGTGGAAGAACATGAGGCCCAATCAAGACATCACCAACAATTCCCGCCCAAACGTTCACAGAAAATCTGTGTTGATGACGTGATTGCACAATTCCGTGCGGATTCTCGTCAGCCCACACATGTTGATTGTGAAAATTTACAATTTGATCACGTTGTAATGAAGCCTCATCCGTAAATAGAACATTTGCACTGCTAAAATGAGCTCTAACATGGAAATTAAGCGTTTCCGGACACATTTCCACATAATATATTTTCTTTCTTTGTGAGTGAGGAATGTTTCCTGAAAGTTTGGCCGTACCTTTTTGTAACACCCTGTATATATAAGTGAGGTAGCTAAGTCACGCCGGCCGCGGTGGCCGAGGGGACTGAGGCGCTTCAGTCACGGTCTGCACGGTCACTACGGTCGGGGGTTCGAATCCCCCCTCGGGCATGGATATTAGTGCCGTCCTAGTTCGTAAGTAGTTCATAAGTAGTTTGTAAGTTTAGGGACTGATGACCCCGTAGTTAAGTCCCATACGATTTACAAACATTTGAACATTTAGCTAAGTCATAAAGCCCCAACCGTAACATAGATACCGTTTGGACAGTGACTTGCAAGGACAGGCGCTACTTGAATACATGCCATTTCATTTTTGTATTAATTGGGCTTAAAAAGAGGGTTTCAAATATGTGTACATCATAATATTTAGACGAATAGTTTTTGAGACACTTATGTTCCCGTATCGTATTCGTCCTTTGAATCGCTGTTGTTCGTATAAAGACGGACTCACGAAGTTTATCGTGTAGTGTACACAACAGGAAAGGTCGCATTGGACAACATCACTTCGAAGGCCGAATACGATAGGAAAACACATCTATGTCTCAAAAACTGTTTGCCTAAATATGATGATATACCCATATTTGAAAACGTCTTTTGGAGCCAATAATGTTACGATAAAATTTAAAATAGGGTTCCATTAAAAAAAAAAAGGATTGCTTCATATCTCTGTAATAAAAAAAATAGCATAAACATGATATTTGATGTATTCAAGTAGCCCCTGACCCTGAAATTCACTGTCCAAACGGCATCTTTGTATCTATTACGGTTCGGGAGATACAAAGGTTGTCTCGGCTTAGCTGCCTCACCCTATATATTCTAGAAAAAATACGACAGAAAATTTAGAAAACCAAGCTGAAATAATGAAAGCGTCCTCTGACAAATCCCATCCACCAGCTAGTATTGGATACAACTTAACCATATCTATTCCAGATGAAGACAAAGGCAGAGATGACCCACGAAACATAATTGGATTAATAATCCAAAAGACTGATGATGGTCTTTACAAAGTTGTCACCCAATGTGTCGTACTTTAAAAACATTGTTGGAGGTATAATTTTATTAAAATTATCTCTCATTTTCTGTAATAAATTATTAGTGTATATTCGTAACTCTGTTTTGTTTTATGGCTCCAATCTCCGGAGTCGCAGTTATTCAGTTTGTATAGGTTAGGTAACAATCTTTTGCAACTGTAAAGCCAGTTTACTTGAGACCAGACTCGTTTCGCTTTATATTAAAATATCTTCAGTGGCCAATTCTACAGGAAATATTTTTTGTCTTACATTTTTGTGTCGTTTTTAGTAAATTCGATCATGAACAGTTCTCATGCTTTGGATTATTTTGTTCTGAGTAAAATGAACTATTAAGATTAACCACGTTTTTTATGTTGCCCTCAACATGTGTTTTTGTAGCACATTGCCACATGCTGTTACTACTATTTACGACTCACCATTTTTGTCGCCCGGAATGCTGCGTTTTTATTTTGTTTCTGTCAGGACCAGATCTTTAGATTACGGCAGGTAATGGAAAAGTGCTATGAGTGGAACAGGGAATTGTATCTATGTTTCATAGATCTGGAAAAGGCTTATGACCATGCTCCAAGGAGGAAGCTACTGTCAGTTCTTCAAGATTATGGTTTAGGAGGCAAACTTCTGCAGGCAATTAAATGGCTTTACGTAGACTGTCAGGCAGAAGTTAGAGTAGATGGCAAATTAAGCTCAAGGTTCAGGGTAGTTTCAGGGGTAAGGCAGGGCTATAACCTGTCACCACTGTTGTTCATACTAGTCATGGATCATATGCTGAAAACAATAGACTGGCAGGGCGGAATTAAAGTAGGTGAAAACAAAATAAGCAGTCTCGCATATGTGGATGACTTAGTTGTAATGGCAGATTCGATTGAAAGGTTGCAAACTAATATTTCAGAGCTCGATCAGAGGTGCAAGGATTATGAGATGAAGATCAGCATCTCCAAAACAAAAGTAATGTCTGTGGGAAAGAGATTCAAACAGATTGAGTGCCAAATAGGAGGAACAAAGTTATAACAGGTAGACAGTTTCAAGTACCTGGGATGTATTTTCTCACAGGACGGCAACATAGCGAAAGAACTGGAATCGAGATGCAGCAAAGCTAATGCAGTGAGTGCTCAGCCAAGATCTACTCTCTTCTGCAAGAAGGAAGTAAGTACCAAGACTAAGTTAGCAGTGCACCGCTCTATCTTTCGACCAACTTTGTTGTATGGGAGTGAAAGTTGGGTAGATACAGGTTACCTTATTAATAAGATAGAGGTTACAGATATGAAAGTATCAATAATGATTGCAGGTACCAATAGATGGGAACAATGGCAGGAGGGTGTCCATAATGAGGAAATCAAAGAAAAGCTGGGAATGAACACCATAGATAAAGCAGTTAGAGCGAACAGACTGAGATGGTGCGGTCATGTTACACGCATGGGAGAAGCAAGGTTACCTAAGAGACTCATGAGCTCGGCAACGAAGGGTAAGAGGAGTCGAGGTAGACCAAGAAGAAAGTACTTAGTTTCGGTGCAGAATGATTTTGAAGTAAAAGGCATAACATCAGACGAAGCGTCAATGTTAGCATTGAATAGGCATTTTTCTTAACCACCTCTGTATTATCTGAAGTACGATAACAAGGAGATAGAAGAATTTGAAAGTGTCAGATTATCAGTACTACAGATTGAAAATAATAATAATAAAGTAGTACTCGTTAACTTAGAATTACAGTTTTAGAAATATGAAAAATTTATTTCAACTTGCGTATAGTGAAGTTTCTGTCCAGTTTTCCACCCCTTCAACGCACGTGTACATTCCAACGATAAACTGTCACGTACCCTGCGGCTGTTACTATGTTAACGCGCATGAACTCGCTCCGGTTTGTAAAATGAATTCTTTTCAGAACTCATCGTGTTTCAGATCACGTAACAGCAACCAAATTAATTCAGCAAAACAAAATCAGTGCTTATCCATTGTAACGTAGGGTTAGAATACATTCTGGGCTGTAACTGTACAGGAGTGAGCTTATTTTATAAAAACACAGTGTTCTGGCGTGCTTACTTTTCCAAACATTACGTCAGGAAATCGTACTCTTGCATTATCGGGCTTACCCGTGAATCACAATTTCGTAAGGCGTACAAACTCACATGTTTTCTGACAGTGTTTACTAAAAAGTAACCAAACAATCCAGGTAACAGTACAGAGATTTGAATGTATTATGGGGAAACATCTCAACGTCGGTATAACAGCTGTTCAGTTAAAAAACTAAATGGTTTCCGACTGAACTCGAATAGCATCCAATATGTGGCATAAGTTACCATGTGCCTCGATCGCTCGTCTAACGAAATTTGATAATGTGTGTCTGGTTATGATCTAGTGCAGTAAATCCACGGGCGGAAGCATCAGATGCAAAATATAAATGCACGTCTGGTAACGTTGTCATCAGAAGACTTCCTATTTTGAGTTCCCTGCAATGTATACCTGAAAACAATGACATCAGTAACTAATGCCACTGTACTTATTTGATGTTTTACGCACTTTGGTAATAGATGATAGAAGATTTCTACTGCATTGTACTGCAACAAAAGTATCTACTAATTAAGTGACATATTTGCTCCATGATTAATGTTACAGAGGTTCTGTCACGCGTATTCAAGAGATGAGAGACAGAGTATTACTATTCCTGGTGAATTCAAAATTCCAAATGTAGATGAACATCTGTCAAGGAACTGTGATGTGAAGATATGGTAGTTCACGGAAAACATTGAAACAGATTATGGCTTTTGTGCCACCACAATGCAGCAGCTTATTTATCGTTGCTTATCAAAGATATTTTAGTCAAAAATATCTCGACATTCATGCCTCATCCACCATATTCACTGTATTTAGCACTCTGCGACTCTTCTTGTTTCTGAAACAAGGACGAAAATTTGTAGCGACCGAGGAAATAAAAACTGCACCGTTGGAAGTACTCAAGACTGTACCAAAAACGAGCTTATTAGAAGTGCTTCGAGGATTGAAAGAAGCGTTGGCACATTTTATTGTATCTGAGGGGGCTTACTTTGAAGAATACAACATGAATATATAAGAATAAATATATATTTTTCCATAGAAAAGTCATCTTACTTTTTGAACACACCTCGCATATAATACACACCTTTAAGAAGTATTAAAAAATTAAAAAGGGAAACATATAAGTAACAGAAGAGGCTATAGGTTGCGGGTTAGTTTTATGTTGAATCAGAACCTTTCAATTTGTTTTCCTTCTGCTCATAAAACTCGTATGCACAATAAGTTGCGAATTAATTTATTGTTCGTTCAGGATCTTTTTCATTTGTCACGTTTATAATAATTATTTGCTTTTAAGTTTGCAGTTATATTACATGATTATTTTGACTATTGAATTAATTTTAGCCGTGGCGGAGTGGCCGAGAGCATTGAGGTGCTATGCTCCGATGAGCGAGGCCGTTTTCCGTCGGGGATTCGAATCCACCCTCGAGCATGAATGTCTGCGTTGTCTTTAGTATAAGTTAGTTTATATTTAGTTTCTAAGTTTAGACTCTCATGACCCCGCATTTAAGCCCTACAAGCTTAACAAACAACAATTAATTTCACTTCCCCGTAACAGTCGAGATGTTTGAATAACCTCAGATTCTATAATTTACGTCTGTTGATATCAACCAATGGTGTCTGTTGTTTCTGGTATCATATCTACAGTTGAAAGTACAAGGTTCAATCAGAATTAATAGACAGTAGTACGAGTCACTTAGGACTACGTCACTGTTGCACTTACACGAGGGTCATATGCACACCTTGTTTGAGGAAGGGCGGACATTTGCAATTATAGTCATGTAGAGATCAGACAATCAACCAGGAGCCGTTGAGACATATTTCAAAAATAAATGTCCAAGTTGAGCGAATATTTGCTTCCCAATTCTCATTGGTACGTCATGATACCTCTGGATCACTGGGAGAGTGTAATGCGAGTGCAACAATTCAGGTCTTCTGCATCTCGTGCAAAGAAAGGAAGTCCAGGGTGACGTAGGACGAAGCAGATCGAGGAGCGGGTCAACCAATGCTCTAAGTTCGCGCTATTCTGCCCACCACCTGTGATAACCCGCACCTACCCAGATCGTATTAAACTACAGAAGCTAGGCAGACAGCATGAATTTAAGAACGGCAGCGTCTATTCTTTCGAACACTACAATTGTATTGTGCGGTAAGTTGAGAAATTTTAAATGGAAAGAACAGACCACGAAATTATTATTGTAATCCAATCTGCCGAGTATCAATGCTTATTTCAGTGCCGACGCACAAGAGGAACGGTCTCCTAATGTAGATAGAGTGTTAACTGCGAACTATTGAGACAATGGTCAAATTTGGAAAACAGGTACGTTAATCCCGTATGTTTGGATGGTGCAAGGATTTGCATAACTGCCTCGTAAGCTGGACACCCGGGTTCGAGTCCCGAGCCCGGCACAAATTTTCATAAAGTTAGATTAAGACACTTACTAGCATCCAAGAAAAAAGTAATCCAATTAAATCGTTAAATATGGAATTGGTCACTGAACTCTTAAGATTCGAGGAACTTCCAGCAGCCGATTGGCATGTGTAAAACGTCATATGTATGTTGAATGGCCCCTTCTCTCGTCTTAGTCTAGACAGTGACGTAAATAAAAAAATGAAGGTATAAGAACAGGCGACAAGTATCGAGTTAGTTTCCATAAATTACGTAGAACATGGTGAAGCGGGCCATGAAAACTTTTGTTCGCCTCATGAAGGATTGAACAAAATGTGATGGCTACCAACTGATGGTATTATATGTATGTATTTTTTAAAAGTGTAGGGTTTATGTGATATTTAATGGCATACATATTTGTCTCTTGTGTTTCAAGAAATATGTGAAACTTTCATGATAACATCATCTATTCTCTCTGCAGCACCCCACATTAAAACTAAAACCTAAATGGTATATACTGAGTAAAATAATTTTGGTTATTATGCCACGTAATTATCACAACAATAAAACGGCTAAATTACTAAGGTTTGTTTGGTTAACCTCGCTGAAGTAGTTCACTGATAAGTCGGCGGAAACGTCAGCAGTTTAGTTGCTTTGGTTTATAATGATGATGCGTAATACCCGAATTATTTTACTCAAGATGTCATTAGTCTTCGAAACCTTCGTTTATACGTAAGTTGGTTATGTTAATTGTCAACCACGAAACATTTCAATATCATCCGGCAAATCATCTCGAGTACCTAGTAACGCAGTTTCTAGAAAAAAAATATGAAGTCATGTCTCAGTAGCCATTATTAAGAAAATTTACACGTATCGAAAAACAGGAATGAGAGTAAATGTATTGCAGAACTTTTCGTTATAATTCACTCACTAAACTAAAAACTAAATACGAAGAGACGAAAAAAGGCATTTATCCTGTTTAACCCTTTATACGATATGAGACGAAGTCTTATTTGGATACTTATTACTGTTTCTTATCGTAGGTCTTATGTTGGCTACATCATTGTTCTCTTATCCTTCGGGAATGTTGTCAAATATCGTTGGTGGCGCTTCGGTAGGTAGCGGGGAAGATACTGCTTCGCTGAGAGTCGTTGGATAACTTGCCTCTCGTTTGGAGATGTTCGAGAATATGATGTGCCTAAGTGTTACTTGATATGAAAGTTGTGGAAAGAAAATATAATTTCATCAGACTAGGTATGACACATATTATGTAGATATGAAGAACTAATATGTGATGGAGGACGGTTGATTTTCTTTAAAAGAATGTGGACATTATTAATATCTTCAACAAGGGCATATTGTAATTTTTTCTTATTATTCAAGGCGTTTTTCATTATTCGACTCTGGCATCCAAATATTGACTTAAGGTTCGTTTCACTTCTATCGATGATTTTCAGAAAATGAATTTGAAGTTGCACTACATATCTCCCTATTTTCAACCATGCTAATCATGAACAGAGAGAGAGAGAGAGAGAGAGAGAGAGAGAGAGAGAGCATTGGTGCGTTATTCAAGAGGACAGACGCAAAACTTTACCATTTTTTGAAAGGACGTTTATTGTGGCTGCGTTTAACAAGGCGTTATTTTTTTATTTCCCTAACTACGAATAAGATCTCTCTTACGTTTCATTTGTAAATTGTTATGGTGGCATGGTTTGGGTGAGGTCTTTAAAACAATATTTCAAAAAATGGCAGTCTAAAAATATTTGAATACGTAATAGAGCCACAACAGGTGCTGCAGTCAGATGACATATTCTTAATATTTTGATCACTTCTCTTAGCTTAGGCAAAACAGAACAATTTTATATAATTATTTGCTTAAGCCAGACCTCAAATTACCTTTAGACTTATTTTCACATTTTGTCATTTTGAGCATGTGCATTAATAAAAAAATTCGTATTTAATTTACACTTCAAGTCCGATCCCGTTTTTCTTGGACACGAACTTGTGGTACCTATTATATGAACTACTTATTGATTAGTTCATGCAAACTGTGAATTTTTGTCTTTGGATGTGAAGCTTGTTCTTTACTTCAGAAAAAGGTGAGTGAGGAAATCTACTGGTTAAAGTTTCACATCTTGTGTAGGAAGAAACTGTTCGCGCGTCTATTTATTCAATTACACATCCGTGGTTTACCATTTAATTTGGAACTCTTCACATATCGCAATCAGTTGCATCGTTTGATTACGTCATGGTCATCTAATTAATTACATTATGATCTCTCCGTGATTCCCGAAACATAGGAATTGTCTTTCACAGTATACATGCTCATTCCTACGCTAATATTTAGTGATACACTCGTATCAAACGTTTCATTCTACTATGCCTTGTTTATTTATTACCATATAATTGTCTTCCAGAGAAAGTTTAGTAGGAAGGCAACAGTCTTACAACTCTACGCATCCACACACACGCATGCACAAATCCACACTTTTGATTCTTATTTAATTAACTGTATTTATTTCATCCATTTCATTTGGACACCTCAATTTTTACATGCACTACACACTGGTCTGCTCCACGACAGTTTCAACATCATTAAGGAACAGATGGGACGATAATCTCACTGATATTGAAAACAGATCCTATAAACAAAATCGACCTTTCGCGTTCACGACTATTTGTATCTAAATTAGTTATACTGAAACTGATCGTTTATTCCAGCAAACAATATTCCAGAACAAAACTGAACTGTTACATATTTGTCGTCATTCGAACTTGGCCTTGTGAAACTAGTAGATGACTCAAGTGACTGTTCAGTTTAAAAGTATTTTTATAGTGTTCTTGAAAAGCCAAAGTTGCTTCGGAATGTTTAACCTGGCACGACCCAGCACTTTGAGCCTGATTTCCAATGCCTGTGGATTCTTGGCTCCTCCCGAGCGCATATGCGATGTTCTTGACGCGGCGGTGTGTCGGGTGGGCGATATATTCTCCTTTTGTGCGTGCCTGCACAGGGGTGCGCGCCCCTGAGCATTGTGGGCGTCTGGTGCCCGCTGGATGCGAGCCAAGGACCGCCACCTCCCGTCTGTCGGCCCTCACATACTCTCGTCTGGTGCGAGAGCCTGCGAGAATCGCCCTGGTGTCTAGCTGGCTGCGACTGAAATAAACACAAAATCCATCACAGAAAGTACACTGTACAGCTGCATAACGTTCAATAAAGTAGTTTAAAATTACTTTTAAAAAACTAATTTACGAGAGGTATACTTTAAGCAAATGTCATTCCAAAATTCGGAAGATGGAAATGTAAAATCAAGAACAAGTTTCTAATGACGATAGTAATGGTTAATCGCCTTTTTCTATTTTTCTGATATAACTGTCAATTTACTTAGGTTAATTTTCAAATTCAAAGAAACTTGAATGTCCATAATAGGCCCCTGTTTCATTCACAAATCTACATTTGAATTCACCTCTTCTCCTACTATAATATTTACTTTAATAATTAAAATTGTTGTGATAATTATATTGAGACTGACTCGGAAGTTAGTCCTCCTTTCTAGGTTTTTTCCTCTTTCGCCCAAGATCTTCGTCGAGGCCCTGGTTCATTTCGGAAAACCTCGTCTTCCGAAATGTGTCTTCACCTGTTTCGTCGTCACCCTTCTAAGTTTCTATTAGCTGTTATGCGTCTAATTCATGCAATTCGGGACTTTCGGGGGTATTGCTTCTCGGAAGCGGCGCAAAACTATCGGATTTAATCGAAGTCGACGTGCTTGTTTTCGGTCTTGGCTCTCCAGAATGCTTCCGTTGGGACGATTGGACTCTGGTCCCGCCCTCATAACCGTAAACCTGCGTTTAGTAACCAGTTATAACCATCTCGAGCAAATCAAGGTCACCATTTAAGTCATTCAAGAGCCTGAGCGATGTTGATGTACCGATTCTTGTGATCAAAACTGAGAAGTTGTTGAAGAAACTTCCCTGACACACGTCTCATGCCAAAAACATCGAAAAAGGCATAAAACGGGCCGATCAATATGCCAACATCCTCAGAAACTTCGCTGACGATAATTCGATGATTTTCCAGATCTATTTTCTTCACAGCTTTGGCATTATCATTAAAAGAATGGTGTTATAGGCGGGACTTATTGTAGGAAAATTTCTTTCGCCTATTTTCTCGTCCGAATGGGAACTTATTTTGTTATCATGTACTTACATATGGAGACTTAACCATTGTAATTAAATAGGGAAATAAGATCGAAAAAGGATATAATTAGGTGATTCTTTTTCCCGTGCGCTATTAGAATGGAAAGGTACAGAAATATTATACAGGCGGTTCAAAGAACCTTCTGCTATCCACAACGATGTGATTAGCAGATTATATGTGTAGATGTGGAGGTCCTAGAACGTAGAGAAAAGAAGCCAGGAGAAAGTGGCTGAAGGAGTCAAATCTGGTGCATGGCAAAGCGCAGTTTCAGAAGGTTCGAAAGATTATGCAAGCAACTTTGAGACGAACGAAGAGGAAATGTATTAAGGATGTCATCATCGAAACAGAAACAGACTTCAGAGGACACAAAACCAGGGAAATGTTTCAGAAGGTAAAGTGCTTTAGCAAAGGTCCCCAAGGCACGCAGAAATTTGTCAGATTCCCAAGACAAGATCCTGATTAACTATAGGGATATAGTTGAGAAATGGAAAAAGTATTTTCGACAACTGTCAAATTGTCATGAACCTGGACTGCAGTTTCATTTCCAACCCCCAATTATGGCCGATACAGATTTACCCCCACCTACCGTGGATGAGATCAAAACCACAATCTAATTCATTAAGAAGCATAACAGTCTAGGTGAAGATGGAATACAGGCTGAAATGAAACTGCCAGGAAGAGAGAAAATTGCAGAGAGAATACACCGACTGATAGAAGCAATAAGGTCCAATGAAGAACTACCAAGAGTTTGGAAAACAGCTCTGATCTGTCCAATCCATGATAATTGCGACAAACTGAAATGTGATTGCCAACATTGAAGCTGGAAACCGATCTTACCAAAGCCTGGAGATGTTTCCAGACATTTCAAGATCCGACTGTACAAATCCCTGCTCCAGCCCGTTGTCCTACATGGCTGTGCGATACCCGAAATCGCTCTTAGTTTTTTTAGAGAAAAGTATTTCAGAATGTCGTCAGTTCCATTTTGGATTCAGAAAAAGGGAAATGGAGATGTGGACAAGAGGCGGATAGCAGCGATGGATAGGAGGCAATGGAGACAGAAACTTGTAGCAGCGTGGGGTCCACTGGGCCTGATTACGTAGAAGAAGTTGATGATGTTGTTGATGTGCTGGGGCGTCCGAAGACAGGTTCACCATTGCCTTCTTGTCGACCACCTTGGAAGAGTTTGTAATACTTATAACATTAATTTTTACTTACAGCAGACGCATCGATTGTCACTGTCAACATTTCAAGTGTTTTAGAACTTTTTGCAACTATTTTTATATCAGCCGACCAGTGGTGTAATTTTTAGGTGCTTGAACAAGGTTTCGTTGCCACTAGGGACAACATCAGAATAATAAAAACAGTTACATGAAACACATGGCGTCAAAAATATTACGAGTAGGATTGCTCAAGTCGATTACAATAAAAACTAGCAGTTTTGCCATACAAAAAACTAGCGGTTTTGTCATACAAAAAATGCTAGGTTGTTGTTTTTTTTTTTTTTTTTTTTTTTTTTTTGTAATCGACTTGAGCAATCCATCTCGTGACATTTTTGACGTGTTTCATGTAACTGGTTTTATTCTTCTGATGACGTTGTCCCTGGTGGCAACGAAACCTAGGTCAAGTACCTAAAAATTACGCAACCGGGTGGCTGATATAAAAATTTGTAAAAAACATTGGATTACGGTTCTGTTAATCAGGCACGTTCAAAGTTGTGTTTTAGAATACTTTATTCCATTTTCCCGCAGTTTTTGATGCAAATTCATTGTTCCATTTTTATAATACTGTAAAATCGCCGTGCAATCTAAAACATGTCTAATCTTTCTATGTATCAAAAACAAAGTAAGCCGTACACTTATAACTATGCATGTAAGTTTGAAATGTGTGTACCAACAACAAAAATATCGGTGTGGTCTCGTAATCAATACGTGTGTAAAACAAGCAACTTCCTCGAAATTCATGTATATGAATACGTGTGGCTGTCTTCCCAAAACAGATACAAATCTGATGATAGACATGTCTGAATCGCGTCATTGAAGTCAAATGTACAAATGTATGTAATATGGGACTTAACTACTGCGGTTTATCAGTTCCCTTCGCTTACAAAACAACGTGACTTCAACTAAGCTGAGGACAACACGCATCCCCTTGTCCGATGGAGGAATCAAATCTTCGGCGTGGAGCAACCGCGCGTTTCACAGCAATGCGCCTTAGAGAGCTCGACGTTCCACCGCGGCCATTGAAGTCATATTGTACTTGAAGTGTGACCTGTGATAAAAATAAATAAAAAAGTAAAAACTTTAGCTATCCAGTCAACTTACTGGGCCACGGCGAAGCGGTCGAGCACATTGAGGCTCTATGCTGCGATGCGCGAGGCAGTTCCCCGTCGGGGGTTTTTATCCCCCCCTCGGGTATGATGTGTCGTCTTTAGTATAAGGTAATTCATAAGTAGTTTGTAAGTTTAGGACTGATGACCCCGCAGTTAATTCCATTAAGCTTGACAAACATTTGAACATTTTGAACAGCTTACTGGCAGCACTACCAATTTATTTACATGTCCAAGAATTCTTTGCTTACCAATCAACCCCCAAAGAAATTATTGACCAACCTAAGTACTTTTTCATTGATTTGATTCCTGTTGTCCTCTATTACCAAGCCCATGAGTCGAGTAGGACTGTCCGTGTGCTCTAAGGAGTCTTGCCGGCCGCGGTGGCCGAGGTGACTGAGGCGCTCCAGTCACGGTCAGCACGGCCACTACGGTCGGGGGTTCGAATCCCCCCGCGGGCATGGATATTTGTGCCGTCCTAGTTCGTAAGTAGTTCATAAGTAGTTTGTAAGTTTAGGGACTGATGACCCCGTAGTTAAGTCCCATAAGCTTAACAAATATTTGAACATTTTTTTTTTTTTGAAGGAGTCTTGCTGCAGAGCTAGAATCTGTTCCCTGTCTGAGGTTCGAATCCTCCCTCGGTCATTTTGAACATTTCGTTCCTATGTAATCTTGCTTCTCCCAAGCGTGTAACATGACCTCACCATCTAATCCTGTTCGATGTTAACTGCCATATCTGAGGTGTTCATTCCCAGTTTTTCTTTCATTTACTCATTATGAATACCCCCAGCCCCTCCCCCCTCCCCCACCATTGTTCCCATCTTTTATTTCGTGCAACCATACTTGATACTTTAATACCTGTAACCTCAACTTTATTTATAAGGTAACTTCTATCCACTCAGCTCCAATTCCCATACAAAACTATTAGTCGAATGATGGAAAGGTACACTGATAACGTAGATCTACTACATTATTCTTGCAAAAAGGACTAGATCGTAGCTGAGCACTCACTGCATTAGCTTATTAGCGTTGATACACCTTGCTTCCAGTTCCTTCGCTATACTGTCGTCTTGGGAGAAATTGTCCACATCTTCTGTGTTTCTCCTATTTAGCACACTGTTTAACACTCTCTCCCACACAAATTACTCCCTTTTCTGAGAAGCTGATCTCTTGCCATAACCCTTACAACTCTGGCTCTAAAACATTAGGTTGTAGCTTTTCAATCGAATGCGTCGTTTACATATACGAGATTGGTTATGTTCTTTCCACCCGTTCTAATCTTACCCTGCTAGTCTATCGTTATCAACATTTGAAACATAAATAACATGAATAACAGGGATACACATGTCGCAGCCTTATCTTCCCCATGAAGTACCCTTAAGCACAAAGTAAATATAACGTCACTCCAACCAAGGACGTAGCCAAAAGGGGGGGGGGGCGGTCTTGGGGGTCCGGACCTCCCCCCCCCCCCCCCGCCCTAATCACCTAAACGATAAAATACAAGTCAAACTTATACTAAGGTCAACACTCACACCCATACTCGATGGTGGACTCAAACCACCGAAGGGACTAAATGAAATAAGACACGACGTAACTACCATGTAGTGCAACTGAATGATATTGTTGTCAGTCATACGGCGAAAAATAGATACGCACAATCGACAGTCAAAAACCCCATCTATACATTTTAAATATCGATAACAACATCGGCTATTGTCCAGTCTTCTTTAGCCTTTGTCCATTGTTGGCCTTACTCCATTATTGCTATGATAAGCACTACAGTGGAATGCCGCCACTGCTGTTTATTTCTTTTGTGCTATTAAGAAAAGTTTCCAATTATGAGTAAGTTCATAACAAGAAAAAAAAGAGAATAACCGACTTTCATTCGTCTACTAGCGTTATGGTAAGTTAAAATACGTACTACTATAATAGCTTATTTATCTTTTTACAGCAGTGGAATCGTTATTTGCAATGGCAATATTTGAGTATATCATATGGCACCTGACTCAGTACGTGTAATACTTTTGAAAGCTGTTATGCGAGTAATATTTTATCTAGAGGATGGATACGTTGCAATGCCAACAAGAGTAAAAGAACGAATAATATTATAGACTTATGCTTCCTAAATCAATATGCAAGGTATTTGTACTGATGCAAAAATTAATGCAGATTTTGCGAAACACCAAGTACAGTCGTGGCTGACAGGCGGCGAGCTTGGTGACGTGAAGCCCTGTCGTCGCCAGTGTTAAAATATGAAGAAACACTTCTCATTCTGATAATCTGACTTCGTTTGGAATAACAACTGAAGGTTCTGCTGACTTATATTGAAACATTTTTTAAGAAACGTTTTCCTCAATTTTGTATATAAAGTATTGCAGTATTTATAAGAAGTTTTATTTTAAATGTGTTTATTTCCATCAACAGTTGCAATATAATTGTTTAATAACATGTTTCGATCACTTGGATCATCTTCAGATCTAAAAAAGTAAAATAGAAACGTACAATTTGATAAACTTACTAAGTGTAAATTGAACAATAGTAAATTTATACATAAATGGATAGATTTTTTTTTTCTTTACCTTATAGTTGCGTCCGCAACTCGTCTGGCTGAGTACTAATTGGTACTGAAACTTTTATCCATTGTGTTGGAACCTACGAGTGTTTCTTGAAATAGGTTTCATAAATTACTGCAACCAGTCGCCTTTTGTTTCTTCTTAATGAAGATTTATTTAAACCATTACCGGTTTCAAGCTGCCTAGCAGCTCATCTTCAGATGATATACATTTATTTCAAATTACATTTGTATAGTTATGCACTTCACGTTTAATTTGTCCATAGTTGGTCCGCTTATGGATAGGATTTCACTACACTTCCTTTCCATCAAAACACCACTGCAACTTCCACGACTTTTAAGAGGTAAAATTAACAAACACTTCACACACATGACGACTTTACAGCCACTGACCTCTTGTGCCTCTTTAACTTTTTATTGAAAACGTCTATGATCTTGTTCTCATTATTCAGATTACTTTCTGGCTTAATTTGTGCTTTTAACGCGTTGGTGACCTTGACTGCTATAGTATTCTGTTTATGTGTGGGGAGCTTTGCAATATCACTTGCGCATTTGACCTCTGCTATAATTCTCTTTTCATCTTCCTGTACTAGCGTTGGTTTTGGATTATAGTTCAAACCTTTTGACAAAAGAGATATTTCTTCATCTGTGAGAGGAATATCTGTAAGATTTACAAGTTTATCAGAGAATTCGTGTATCTTAGGCACGTTACTGTTTTCTCCTTTCTTCCCTCCTATCAAATGTGACATCTTCTTTTGATATTTTTGCCGTCTCAGTGTCTACTCTATCGTCAATAAATAAGCGTAAGTTGTCAAACTGCGTAGGGGATAATATTTTAGCTACTTTTAACTGCAGTGAGTATAACTCGTCTTTGTTCTTATATGCTTCCCTAATTTCTGCTTTTACCTACATGATTTCGCTTTTCCTCTTTATTGCACGTGCAGTTGTTTTTTTATTTCTAATTTTAACTCTTGCATATTTCGGAATGATGTCCTGATATAAGCAGTCCCTGTTGAAATTAATGTTGCAACGATTTTTCATTAATTTTAGATTCAAATTAAGTAAACTAAAACAGTCTCTCACCGCCTGACTAGGCACGATTTCCATTATAGTCGACATGGTCGATTGGAAAGTGTCCGCAACTGCACTATGTTATTTTAAATGTGTTTATTTCCGTCAACAGTTGCAATATAATTGTTTAATAACATGTTTCGATCACTTGGATCATCTTCAGATCTTACAAACGCAAACTATGTGCATAAAATATAAAAAATATGTTCGCCTCAGTTTGTTTTTAGAATAAATGGAAAACATGAGCCTTTGTAAATTTCTCTTTAACCATTCTGACCCCCCCCCCTCCTTTTGACAATATCCTGGCTACGTCACTGCTCCAACTGCTACAAGACTCTACGCCTTTAATTGCCTGTTTAATAATCTCGTAAGAACAGGGTCATAAGACTGTACTAAATTTATAAAATAGATACAAATGCCTGTTACAGTTATGGAGCGAATCCACACCAGAAATAGTAAATTTATACAGTTTAATATTATTTCTGGATCATTGTGATGTTCCGTAATTTATATTCCCCGTGTGTCTGTCACTATTAACGCTAAACAAGAGTAATAAATTCTGACTCTTAATAATGCTACGGTCCCATAGATTATAAAAACATTTGAACATTTTTTCTTAATAATGAGGGCCCGAATGTTCGTATTTACAGTAAACAATTTCCATAAATGTAGCAATTAAGTAGCTTGTTCCGAGCTGTGAAGTGTATCTACATCTACATACATACTCCGCAATTCACCGTAAGGTGCGTGGCGGAGGGTACACTGTACCACTACTAGGCATTTCCTTTCCTATTCCACTCCCAAATTGAACGAGGAAAAAAAGAATGCCTATATGCCTCCGTACGAGCCCTAATTTCTCTTATCTTGTCTTTGTGATCTTTACGCGAAATGTAAGTAGGCGGCAGCAAGATCGTACTACACTCAGCTTCAAATTCCGGCCCTCTAAATTTACTTAACAGAAATTCACGAAAAGAGCGTCGTCTTTCTTCCAGCGATCCCCAATTGAGTTGCCGGAGCATTTCCGTGACACTCGCGCATTGGTCGAACCTACCGGTAACAAATCTAGCTGCTCGCCTCTGAACCGCCTCTATGTCTTCTTTCAAACCGATCTGCTGCGGGTCCCAAATACTTGAGCAATACTCAAGACGTGGTCGTACAAGCGTTTTATACGCGGTCTCTTTTACAGGTGAAGTACATCTTCCCAAAATTCTCCCAATAAACCGAAGTCGGCTGTCTGCCTTACTCACAACTGTCCTTACATGCTCGTTCCATTTCATATCGCTCTGCAATGTTACGCCTAGATATTTGAACGACGCGACCGCATCAAGAAGCTCACTACTGATGCTGTATTCGAAAATTATAGGATTGTTTTTTCTACTCATGCGCATCACCTTACATTTTTCTACATTGAGAGCTAGCTGCCATTCTTCGCACCAACTAGAGATTTTGTCTAAGTCAACCTATCGACCTGTGACCAACCAAGTATCAACCAAGTATCGAATGGATGTACCTTTCCATATGTTTAGCGCTGAGGGGATCCACTTAAAACAGATATCCAGATTGCTCTCACCTCCTGGTTGACGGTTGGCTGCCTGCTGCGCGCATTCTGTGGCCCAGCCCGCAGTTTGGCTCGGGACGTGACGTGTGTCGCAATGGCGCCGCTGCATTCAGAGGTCAATGCTGTTAATTATTTACTTGCAGGGCACCGGCTGCCGGCCGATGCTTCATTATCGCGCGCTGCTGTATGCATTTCACACCTTGTTTCGCGAGATAATGAGGTACACAGTGCATCAAAATTCGGGGGGGGGGGACGCCGTACTGCCGTTTGACTCCGTAATAAAACAGGCTTGATGCGCTGCAAGTGCCTTCGATATTGCTGGTAATGTCAGCTGCGTCGAATTTAAGCGAGATGCACTTGTTTATGTCGCTCTTGGTACTTAGCGTGCACACAGTGCAGTCTTCGTGAGTGAATTTTAATTCGTACCAAGATTTATGAATTCCGCGAAAGAACTGAAACTCTTCGCAAAACTGGAGCTTTGATCCCCTAACGATCATACATGCTTCGAAGATATGTACAATTGTACCATGCTCTAGTCTCGTTAGAGAACGATGTGTTCTTTTAATCGCAATGTAATTAATGACGTGTCCTTCAGGAGGAACATTATATATGATAGGAGGTACAGTAAAGAGCAATTTACAATAAAAATTCCATATAGCGTGTGTTAAATTTCTATTGAGTACGTAGATTAGATTAAATTAATACTTGTACCATAGATCATATATACGACATTTCGTAATGATGTGGAACGTGTCAGTTTAATACATGTCTTTACATGACAATATTTTAAGTATTTTTAATTACATTGGTTATTCCTTTTTATTATTATTATTATTATTATTTTTTAAGTTTTATCTCAAAATTCATTTATATTATAGAAGGAGTTCCACTCAGAAATTCCTTTAATTTCTTTTTAAATACTAGTTGGCTATCTGTCACACTTTTGATGCTACTTGGTAAGTGACCGAGCACTTTTGTGGCAGCATAATTCACCCCTTTCTGTGCCAAAGTTAGATTTAACCTAGAATAGTGAGTATCACCCTTTCTCCTAGTGCTGTACCCGTGCACACTGCTATTACTTTTAAATTCGATCGTATTGTTAATAACAAATTTCATGAGTGAATATATATAAAACGGTGTTTTGGGCGCATGCTCAACGCGATTTTTGAGCACCTTTGGTTCCCTGCAACGTCACCGACAACAGTACAACATTACTCTGGACATTATGCCAAGGGTCTCTCTTATCATATCTCAGTGATAGAATCACGTGTGTGACACAGTCACACACACATTACTTTTTCTTCTGGTAACTAGTTTATTTTGTTTGTTGTTTCGAGTATCAAAGTGACACTGTTAACGGAGTAATTCGGTCCTTCCTCTTTTTTTTTTTTTTTTTACTGTCTTAATACTTTCATAACATCATTTGCACTTATCTTCAGATTTCTTAAAGATAATAAATTACATTTTTATATCTTTTTCTATACTACCAATACCACAATTCCATGCCTGCTGATGTACCTTAGCAGTAATGCGGTAATTATTTTGATTTTGCACTTACAGTAGTGATCGTTGAGTACAGTTAACCAGGGCCGGCGCAAGGCACGTGCGAAACGTGCGGCCGCACAGGGCGTCACTTTGCGAGGGGCAGCAAATCTGCCGCTCCCCCTTTTTTCTATTTTTTTTAAGGATAAACTCAACATTCATGTCCAAGAGGGGATTCGAAAGCTAACACTTTGGAACGAGCGGCTTCTGGAACTTAACTGTGGTATGGCGCCTCGACTACCTGCCGGCCGCCCCTATTGAACAAGGTGAGGGAGGAGGATTAACTTCTTCCTCGGCACTGAGGCAACACCGTCGTGATTACGCAGGAGTAACAGAGTGGGAAAGCAGTATTCTTATGAGCGGAGCGCTGCCAGCCTGTTACGCGAAGTGTGTTTACTCACAACTAATTTGGCAGAAAACGAAATATAATTTGGAAATTCGAATGCAATGTTCGACACTGCGGTTACATGTTAAGCGTGAAGCAGTTTTGCTAAGCCCTTCAATGGCAGTTTCCGGGTGTTTAATTCTTCCCGCATTGTGGAAAAAAGTCGTTGAACAATACTACATTCAAACATGTCCAACACTTACAATGGATAGAGGTATTCTGAATGGGTAAATACGCTACGAGTAATTACAACGGATAACGACATTGGTAGTAAGCCTGGCATAAGTTTGGTTTCGACGTATTTTTCAAAATTTTTGCTACCCGTTTCTAAGTGACAGTCTGACGTTTTGATTTTGAGCCATGAAACACCTGTCTCCATCTGCATGAACAATAATAATTAAAGTCTGACCGGCGCTTTTGTTTGACAATACTACTCGCACACTATCACTTTGCCAACATTTATTTACTGTATAATCTTTCCGTTGAATACATTATCTGTTCACAACCACTGAAAAATGTTAATTTACGTTAACTGTAAGTTCATGTCCCGCGGTTTCTTCGAGCGGTATAAAAATACGCTGCAGTCATGGACTGTGCGGCTGGTCCCGGCGGAGGTTCGATTCCTCCCTCGGGAATGTGTGTGTGTGTGTGTGTGTGTGTGTGTTCGTCCTTAGGATAATTTAATTTAGCCGGCCGCGGTGACCGAGGAGACTGAGACGCTCCAGTCACGGTCTGCACGGCCACTACGCTCGGGGGTTTGAATCCCCCCTCGGGCATGGATATTTGTGCCGTCCTTAGTATTAGTTAGTTCATAAGTAGTTTGTAAGTTTAGGGACTGATGACCTTAGCAGTTAAGTCCTATAAGATTTCACACAGATTTGAACACTTTTGTAAATTCACAAGGCTTATTAAAATTAGCTAGATTTCTTCAATCAGATTTGACTCCATTTTTGAGCTGGTGCCCAGCCACTGTTTTGTTCAAATCTGTACAGAATGTCACCAATCAGTCTCAATTTTTGTTTTTATTTTCCAGATCTACATAGATTTCGGGCACAGTGTAGATATTCTCAATGCTTTGAGTTATGTTTACATCTATACCGTCATGCTGATCGTAACTGTCAATATGGCGGTTTAGATGTAAGCACATATTGAAAGCTTTGAGACTGGCCATTCAGTGGCCGAAACCTAGGTAGGACTGAAAAGTAAAAAGAAAAATTGCGATTGATTGCTGACATGTCCTACAGATTTGTTTAAATAAAATTCCACAAACGTTTCGTAAAATAATAATAATAGTAAATAAATAAAAAATTAAAAATAAAAATAAAAAACGGGGGGTGGGATGGGGGGCAGGAATTTAGCAGCTCACACGGGGCGGCACATGGCCTTGCGCAGTTAACAATCACATGTCTTGAACTGAAACGTACAGTTTCCTAGTGTCTAGTCTGCTTGTTATGGTAGATTTGTTCCATCTGAATTGCCAACCTATTTAAGGTACAAAAATATTGCGAATCAATCCTTGCACAGATTACAAGGTGAAATTTATCGTCTGGTTGAGGAGAGAGGCTGCTGGCACGTAACGTGCTAAACAGTGCTTAGATAATGGCGACCCTGCTAGGATAGGATAGGTCCATACGAAACCGAGCAGTATTAGTGACTCCGCGCAATGTTCAATTTTTCTTTTAGTTAAACTGAGTTGACAGTATAGGAGCATTATACATGCATCCCAACTGAGTCCAGTGAGGGTTTCGTGATATCCTGTTGGGAAATTTTGTAAAATCGTAAGTTTTGTATAGTTTAGTTACTTGTATGTATAGTTCCAAGTTTTTCCTTTGTTAACAGAGCATCCTAAGGACGACGAAATGGCGGACACCGTAGAAGGTACTGGGTCACCATCTTCAATAAAAACGAATAAAATAGATTTAGATTTGACAGCCAAAAATAGTTTAGGAGAGAATATGGAGATTCCAAAGCACACGGTTAAAGTTATCCGCCAGAATAAATATTCTTCATCAAGCTTCGCATAGTGTTGATAAACTCTGGATTCCAATGTACAACTTCATAATATAACTCTGTCAAATCAAAATAAAGAAGACTTCGTGTTATTAAAGAGAAAGTCATATATTTTAGAAATTAGAACCAAATGAACTTTTTTGTCACATAGGAACATCCAACATTAATTGTCGACGAATATACAACTTTAGACTGTTGTTGAAAACTGTCTTGTTGATGTATAGAAATAATTACATTGGTCGTAACATCATGTTGTGGTACATAGGGTGTAACCTCAGCATTCACATAAGTTGTCAGAGAAGAGTGATTGTTTACAGTGTATCAGAAACTACAGTACAGTCATTTGCAATATTTAAAATAACTCATATGGCAGACTGGTGTTCAGATACAAATAGAGTGTCAGTGACCTCAGACTGTGGTAGATTAGTTACAGTAGTAACTTCATCAGTTGGGAAAGAACACTGGTTATTTAAGGTAGACGTATTATTTTCTAAACTATGACTATTCACTTTGTTTAAAATAACAGGTTTCTTTTGCAACTTTTAAGTCCCACAAGAGGTTGGCTATAGTAAAATCTCAGAATTAGATACCAATGTTTCATCACAGGTTGGCAACAGTAAATGATGGTCAGATACCACTGTTTCTTCAGGTTGGTGTAATAATAATGGGCTTAGAGATACATTTCGGTCAAAAGGTAAAGAGTGATGTACTTCAGACAGGTGAGACAGATCAGAAAGAGAATTAACAGATTTCAAATTGGTAACACAATGTTTCGTTGATGCTGTTTCACTGACAAAATCACTTGGAACTATCATGCAAATGTGAAATGTTAGACAAAAATACATCATCATCTGAAAAATGAAAATTATTTACTGAGTCTCAGTACTGGAATCATCAAAAACTCTCTGTAACTGTTAGACATTAAGTAGGATCTGAATGAAAAATAACACAGTGTGCCAGGCTCAAATATGTGTAATGTTTCAGGCTTAACTTGTTCATTACAAACACAGTATACAGTTTCCTGTTCTTCAACTAGCAGAGATAAATCAGAAATTGTAGTAATAGATTGCAAATTTGTGTCATCTTCTTGTATTGAGGCTATCGCAAGGGAAAAATTATTCTGATCAGGACAGGTTGTAGGACAACTCTCATAGTCTCGAAAGGTGTTTGAAACCAATGCTGCATTTTCTGAGTAGAAAGTATTGTTATTATTTTGCGTGGTAATCCCAGTGTCTAGCGTAAGCACTGCATTACCTGAATTAGAAACATTATCAGTTGAAGTATCGTTACTGTCTTTTGTGCTAATCACATTGTTAAAGCTAGATATAGCATCTTCGATGTGGGAAAAATTATCTGTTGGATATGGCTGCTGCCATGTGTGCAGACTCCAATACTGTACTTTCTGAGTTAGAACAATTATAAATTACCATGAGGTTACAATCCAACATACTAAACATAATGTCTGAATTAGGTAAAACTTCATCTGAGTGGTAAACGTATTCAGTTGAAATATGATATTTGTCTACTGTAGTTAGCCGTTTGCACATGTCCAGGTTTATTTAAATAAGAGAGCACAGAAGAAACAGTCGTTGTTTTAGAAGAATCTTTTGTAAGTGTACTTGTGGCTGAAGATGACAGGTTACTTTCAAATTGATGCACAGATTTTGCTTTAGATGAAAATTCATGCTCAAATACTTGGGTAACAGAAAAAGAAGTATGTCTCATGGAGTAAGGAGCAAGGATTGCTTAAAACAATTCTCAGAAACCTATTCTGACTTACTATCTGTTATTTCCGTATTATCAGCAAAATATCACTTGTCCAGCCTGTCACAAAGATTGTCTTGAAATACACTGACTTCCTTTTAATCAAGCGAATAATTGTTAAATTTTGTGCATCTATTTCATCTTGTTTACAGTACCATTCATTAAATAAACTGAACTACATCATAAGAGCCATTACTAAAATAAAAACTAACAACATAATGGATTTCTGCATCATCAAACAAATTATCAGACAAATTAACATTCAAAGACCGAAAAACATCTTTGTACAGAGCGTTCTGTGGCAATGATTGCACTGTTGGTGTGTGAAATCCATCTTTCTAGGACTTGATTCCTATGTTAATGGAACAGGAAGACACATGCAAATTGTGTTTCATTACAGACAGCAACTATCACGTCTGCTGACGAATGTTAGTGAATTGATCTTCACCTGCGGTACAAAAAAATGAATATAATTTGGGTGATCAGACTGCGTTAGTTTACGATGAATGGCAAATTAGAACTGAAAATTAAAAATGAACCAAATATTTCATGTGACGATTTGTTGGAAGCAGTCGCCAATTTCTTATTTATTTTAATGCGCTGTGTTTCAGGCTGATTTAGTTAGTCGGCATTTGTATTTAAATTTCGTGGATGATAAAGTAATGCTCAGCTGTTTCGTGCATTATTGCTTATTTGGTAATGTTATATGTGTTGTCATGTATGGCAGTGTTACGGGATGAGAATGTTCTCGAAAATTTGAGTTTCAATACAGGGTAAATGTTGCCTATTAAGATTCCGGAACACGCGATCTGATAATTATATGGCGACACGCAATGATCTGACAGGTCCTTGTGGTATTAATAAGCAAGCATGACCTCGATTAAATTATTTCATAACAAGCAGAAAGCACTGGAAAAGGGATAATAGTAGAAAATAGAAGACCTCACAGGGCGCGCGTTTCCATGGGTTAACAGAACATGTACGTCGTAATTGTGAATTAAGTAATATCGCCTTCAAAACGGGATTCATAGATAACTTGTTGTTTTCGTAATAGTTTGGTGGTACGGTGGCACTCACCGATGCAACGAAAGCCAGCGGTCCACTGACGTTATGCATTGCTGGTACAGAAATATTATTACCAACTGAATCGTAAGTAAGAAAATTCATTTTCCGAATAAAAAGTTTGTTCCCGTTGTCTAAAGCAATTATTAAAATAACCTGACTTAAGATAGAAATTGTTTTCTGTGTAAGCACATGGTTTTCTCCGTTGCTATGAATCGTGATAATTAACTTAATCTCTAGTGCACTAATTATTCTCTGTATAGGTGTCTTGTTTTCGCGGCTTGAAAGAATTGTGAAATCGTGGATTGTTTACTTTGAACGGCATCACGAGACAGAAAACAGACAGCCAGTACTAATTATCAAGTTGTTAGAGCGACAACAGTGCGCCTAAGTTTGGATGGTGACAATATGGTAAAGCAATCATGGTTACACGTAACAAGTACGGTATGCAGATTTAATCAAATATACGACACTTAACACAGTTATGCAAATGTGAGAAAGTTGTAAGCAGTAGCTAAAGCGTTCAGGCAGAGACACAGATTTAGTGGGAGGTGGAGCGAACTGGTTTTATATTGAAAGTCAAACTTTATTACAAGGTTTATTAACCTTCAGTAGCCCAAACAAAAAATTTCACACTGGCTAAACAATCAAAACCGTGCCTACCATTTTATTTTATCGACTCGTTTAAATGATCAGAGCTTAAAAAAGGAAAAATACATAAATAAAATGAAATAAGAAACTAAAGAAAAACATTGCAAGAATATTATAAATAGTAATTTTTAAACAACAATATTGACAAGTTTAATATCTGAAACAAGGTTGCTTCTGATCCGCTAGAGTTACCAAAACCACAATAATCAGGCCCTACCAAACAATTCAGAGCACCAAATGCACTTCACTACTTTCAGCATAATAATCAGGTTATAGAGCTTTCAGATATTTCCCAAAGATGTAGCCCTCCTTGTAACCATTGAAAGGTTCCTCTGTTTCCCTGTAAGAGAGAATATTTGTAATATGTTAACTGCAACAACTATGTAATAATACCTGTGAGAAGCGCAGCTGTGTGTCTTTGTATCTCTGGCGTGGCTTCGGCCACTTAGGAAAATTAACAGTTCTTTACAGCAATTTACACACTGCCAGTTCATCAACGCTTGCCGTTAAACCTTAACTACTCAGTCCAACCAAACCTTTACGAGTACATCAGATAAATTGACCAGAAAATTGACTGCTCTTATTCTGATGCAATATTTTCCAATCAGTTTACCAGAGCGAATTCAATCAACACATGAGAGCTGCCAGTGATATACGTAATTACTGCTCTGCCAATGCAAGGACCTTTCAGCACTACAAACAATAGCACACAGTGAGAAGTTACAGTTATTAAACACAAAGCTTGATTAAGGTTACATATACGAACTAACCTGGCTTAATTACTTAAAATCTATCCACCCCTTAGACCGGTCATGCTTTCGTACCACTAGTACCCCACGTTACAGGACTGACTTCCTGAACAAAGATGTCCAACTTATACAGCAGGTGAAAGTTCGTGCCTTAGTTCCGGCCAACCAAAGGACTTACTCCCTACTGGTGCAGTCCGTATTTTCCCTTCTTAGACAACTTCGCAACAGTTCTACCAAAAGGACAATACCACTTCATCGAGGCGAGTTTCACAAGTTCCAAGGCGACGTACCGTCATTCTACACAAGAGGGCTGCCACAGCGTGCCGACGTCTTACTCAAAACTCGCGAAAGTCTCTCCGTCGATCCTTCACACATGAATGTTCCTCAGCTTCCAGCCGCTGTCCAAACACACTCCCGCTCGTTAGGCGTTCCGGTCACCAACAACACGCACACGCAGCCCCACCTCCTCGCTGGCCAGAGAGCCTCCTTTTTCCACTCATTAATCCCCGCTCGCCTCCTACCGATTGCATCAAAGAGTTTTGTTCAAGGGACAGCCGTCAAACCTCGGCAAAGGAACACTCGAACCATGTAACATGGTTCACCAATAATGCGAATGAAATATGCAGAAAGAAAACGTTATCGTAGGCACAGTGTTGCATATAAACTACGGTATCTTCTGAGTAGCGACAGATAAAGACATGGTGATACTTTAAAGGTAAAATATTTGCATAGCTTCGGGATCGAGCCACTAACACACACTCAATGCTCCGGTTGGCAGTCAAGAACGCAATCACTTCGCCAGAATGGCAACATCAAACGAGCAAAAATAAATTAAAGATAGCATTTTAAGCAAATATTATCCAATTCTAATACAATTTCCGCTCCCCACTAAACTACAATTTCACTTTATCGAAAGACGACATAACAATCAAGTACAAGAAATAATTACAAAAATAGCAAGTTTTCACAGCACATATATTTCAATTCCGAAAGCCAAAAGGCAAAGCTGAAAGAATCTTTTATACACTTACTAAAGTTAAATGCAATTTTGAATCACTTTCGGGAGAATATAATTATAACCATTTCAGTATCCAATATTTCGGATCCTGGCAGGCTCGGCAAGTATAAGGTTTCCGTCAAATATATACTAATAATATATTAATGATCATCATCATCAAGCTTCGTGTAGTGGAGATAGAGATATTCTTGATTCCAAGGAAGGACTCCACAATATTGAGGTAAGGCGTGCAACAATGAGATAAACTAAACACTATTCTGTGACACCAATATAAAAATGAACAAATGTTTGTTAAGCTTATTGGACTTAACTGCAGGGTCACCTAAACTTAGAAACTATTTATAAACTAACTTATACTAAAGACAGCACAAACATCAATGCCCGAGGAAGGATTCGAATCCCCGACAGTAAAAGGCCTCGCGCAACGGAGAATAGCGCCTCAATGCCCTCGGCCAATCCGCAGCGGCACCAAATAAAGCAGACTTCGTGTTATTAAATAGAAAATCATATATTTTAGAAATTAGAACCCGCCTCTCTCGAAAGTGACTCCAGTGACAGCAGCAGCACAGCACATAGTTAAAATTAGTATTCATTATAAGAAAAGAACAAAGGGGACTTTTGGTACTTGTAGCTGATCTTACTGAGCGTTATATACACCGACAATGAACAGAAAAAGAGAGAGTGAGATTTCTGAGTACTGGATTGCATTTTAGGATTACGACGTAAACCCCGATAAGCATTGTCACTATTTTGTTCAGGGAGAAAAATTCTACCTATGTGAAACAAGTTAAATAAAATACACAGTAGCATATCTATGATTTTAATGAAACTATATTGCCAGAGAATGGTGTACGATGACAGCATTGTTGATGTGGTTTACTTTAAATTTCACGACCACTTCCTTCAGGACAAAAAAATGGGCTTAAAACTAAAATAACTTCCTACAACTGGTATACAGAAAAGTTTTTACAGCCATGCCATTAAAATAGAAGAACAGCTTTATCTCCCTCCAGACATCCTTCCACCAACACGTCAACACAACAAATAACTCTCTCGCTACAGCTACTAAGATTATTACTGGCGTCGCAAAACCAGAGATACAAAAACACCACAGGCATATATTACTAGACTGGCAATGCCGTGTACAGTGTCATTGGTGTCACTGAAGTCTCGCCGCCATATTTCTATACTACAAACGTGTATTTACAGATAACATTCGTAAAAATACGGATGAACCCACGTAACTACGCTGTCTTTAGAGATTTGAGATATTGGTTGATTCATGTGTTGTATATAGTTGTAATTTTTCGTACATTAAACCGAAGATATAAGTCCAATTCACACTGTCCGTCACGTCAACGTCACGTCACGTGGTATTCACACCGTCCAACACGTCAATTCGTTTTCCTAATACCCGATTTTCAAAGTGAGGTTATGAGTGGCGATCTTTTATGTATAATGTCATAGTTTAATATTGGAATTGCGGAAACAACAACGTTAAATGTTTGAACAATTTGTCGAGGATAACAGGTATCTTTATTCTTCTCAGTGTTTTTCCCATAATTACAATCTTATTTAAGTGTGTGTAGCGGGCATGGATATTTGTGCCGTCCTTAGGATTAGCTAGTTCATAAGTAGTTTGTAAGTTTAGGGACTGATGACCCCGTAGTTAAGACCCATAAGCTATACAAACATTTGAACATTTTGTTAAATTCAACTATTGTGGATGTGTTATAACACCATATCGTGTCAGAAGATCATAATATTACCGTATGTAAACTTTTTGACGTGAGGTGAGGCAAGATGGCGGTATCAAGCTTCAGTCAGAGAGCCAAGTTTGCCAGACTTGTAATACATGTCTGTGAAAGACACACAGCTGTGCTTCTCACGGGTATTATTACATAGACGCTGCAGTTAACATATTACAAATATTCTCTCCTACAGGAAAACAGAGGAACTTTTCAATGGTTACAAGGAGGGCGTAATCTGAGTCGGATATCGGCACACCCATGCTTCAATTTGATAGAGCAGAAGCGAAACGAGATGGTGAACAAAACGCACGTTCGTTGTATTCAGGCACAGAATATGCGTCTGTTCTGGCCCCGAGAAATAGAGCAGAGGATGAGGATACAATAGTAGGAGACACGGAAGGCACGCAGTTGCCATATGCACACCCGATCGCTCATACTGTAAACGGTTAAAGTTATAGAAAGGCTCAGACAGCGTAATTGCAAGCGCCATTTCATGGTTCTGCGACATACGCAACTGATCCTGCACACAATGTAAATATTTCGCAGCCTAACACACACTCTCAGTCAGTCAGTGGAATTATGGCCCGATAACAGACGCAACTGCTACTGGACACAGAAAAAGTTAGGTAAGACAAGGTCAGGCCCAGTATAAGAGTTTGCAGGCGCCATTGAAAGGATCTGTGAATGCCGCAACTGGTACATTCAATAATGCTGGATCGCGAACACAAGGGGTGACAGAAAATAAAGCTGTACGACATTATAACAGAGATGTTTCATTATTGATAAATCTGAAGCATTGAATTAAAATTTGTGATGCGGCCGGAAATCGAAACTGAACCTTCATGCTTACTAGGCAGACGTCTTACCGTTAGACCAACACACAACTAACGATTAAGGCGCCTTGGAATAGTCTAAGTACGATTTCCCTCCACGTCATAAACTTAAATTCAGGTTCTGTGTTCCAAAGATAATTGACACTACTGCCAAGGCTCTCCATGCAGCGGAATAGCACGTCGGCAATGGACATATTGGAACAATCCTGTTAAGGTGATATAAATATCAATTTAATACAAATAAACAATCCCTGAGACGGATTTTCGTCTCGAATATGTCAAAGACATTATTGATAAATCTGAAACATTGAATTAAAATTCCAATATGTCCATTGCCGAGGTGCTATTACGCAGCATGGAGAGGCTTGGCAGTAGTGGGAATTATCTTTGGAACACAGAAGCTGAATTAAATTTTTGACGTGGAGGAAATTCGCACTTAGACTATTCCAAGACGCCTTAATCGTTAGTGGTGTGGTGGTCTAACGGCAAGACATCTGCTTAGTAAGCATCATAAATTTTAATTCAATGTTTCACATTTATCAATAATGTCTTTGACATATTCGAGACGAAAATCCGTCTCAGGGATTGTTTATTTGTATTAAATTGAGAGATGTTTCAGTTGGTAAATCAACAAATGACAACACAGAGTTAGAGCAAAATATGACGATAGGTTTCAAAACGAAGAATGAAAAAATGGAGGAAAGGTCGGGTAATAAGATAATAATACAAACAAGCGAACTTAGGAGACAAATGGAAAGTGGTATGACTAAGATTTATGGGCAAATTACATAAATCTATAATGACGCAAAAAAATCACACGACGTTTTTGAGGCACTAATGCGAGGACATAAAGAGTTACGTACAGATGTTGATAAGGTGGAAATGGACGTCAAGGTGACTCAAAAGGTAAACAACAAGTGCAGCACAACATTTGTGAAGAGCAGAGTAGACAAAAATTATCGCAAAGGTCGTATTAAAAAATACGATCAGCCCATTACTAAGTTAGAAACGAAAACCAAAGATAAATTAGAACAATTATGAACAGAATTAATGCAGCCTATTTAAGAGAGGTAGAAACGGACGGTGCTAATACAGATTTAACAGAGTCGTCTAGCATTAAAGGCACACAAACGATTGCATCTCCAAATAAAATTTTCGGAGCGCAAACCCCGGTAATAAATACGCCCACTGAAACGTTGCATAGATGAAATACAAAAGCGTTGCGGACTGGGGATTTAATGCCGAGACAGATGCATCAAGCGAAACAGAGTGAGACGTATGTACAACCAGCACCAACCTCACACCGGACTACTGAACCGGTAACGCAAGCTACAAATTTTCAGAGCGGAACATTTCCGGTGCCGTGACTAGCACACGAACAGAACTTACACCTCTACAGCATTTTAACACACTGCATAAATGACACGCAACCACGCAGTGGAGTAACGTGTGCACAACAAGATGGCGACATGTTTGATAGACAATACGGATTTGTAGAGGAACCACGTTACCATACACACTATTTTCTCACGGTATGCAAATTCCAGCACTACCGCCCACGAAGAAGAGAATTCGTTACACGCGAGATCATTTATTGAGCAATTTAGAGTAGGCATACCTAAGCAGTGGAGTTTAGCTCACAAACTAGATTTTATTTGCGAACATTATGTCGGGAGCTGTAGCGGAGAATATGCAGAAGGTTACAGCTACCTGAGAGTCGTACCAGGAAATCGTATTGCATTTTTTTCGAGATACTGGTCGACCGAACCGCAAAATTGTATCAAGTACTCACTGTAACAAAACTTGCAATACGAAAACTTAGGGCAGAACAGCCCACTAATGTTTTTCGAAAACACGGACGAAAAGAATCAGTGTTTGTACTGACCGTACAGTAATGGAGAACTAATGTGTACTCTGAAGGTACCCCTGCGTTACCAGCAATCTTTGGTTGGACGAGGTGGGGACGACATACAGGCGTTCAAGGGCATCCTTAGAGAATTATAATTCATTTTTTCTTAGGACGAGGTCAGAAAAAAGCGTAAACCACGAAACAACAATGACAGCTCGAGGAATGAAACACAAAACAGCGGCAACTAAATTAATAATTTCAGGGCAAATAGTAATAGTATCAGAATACTTTTTCGGAAAACAGTAATAACTTTGCCCCACGGAATGTAAATTACTATCTCAGAAATAACGGAGGTATCTCAGGGGTCAGCTCGAGCGAAGTGCAGTGGAAGAGCGTCAACCTGGAGGAACCGCCTTTATGATCATGGTGTCCTCTGCGCCAATTAAGTATGCTTTAACGCATCCACTGTCGAACATTTGTAGCGTCTCGCGCTACTGAGGTACAACGAGGTATCTTGATGTCTAGACTGTCAAACGCACTGATGTTTGCATAAGGCAAAACTATATGAACAACTGTAGCTAGGACTTTTTGTAAACAAATGACTTACTGCCAAAATATACTGAGAGCTTCTGTGAAGTTTGGAAAGTAGGAGGCGAGGTACTGGCGGAAGTAAAGTTGTGAGGTGGCATCGTGAGGCAGAGTGAAAGTTTCATTCAAGAAGAATTTTGCTTTTCGATTCTTATCAAGTGAACATAAGCAAAATAATTGATTAAAAATTTCACTACCTTCGTAGTTTATCTTCTGGCATTGTAGCTTATCTTCATTGGTCACTATTATTATGTTTTGTAATTACGAACGGTACTGGTGCTGTAATTACATCAGAGACTTCCCATGGAAAAATCTAGTAGCTTGACATTTTCTGTGCTGTAGGTATTAAGTACAAATTCAAATGTTTGTATAGCTTAAGGGACTTAACTACGGGGTCATCAGTCCCTAAACTTACAAACTACTTATGAACTAGCTAATCCTAAGGACAGCACAAATATCCATGCCCGATGGGGGATTCGAACCCCTGACCGTAGTAGCCGTGCAGACCGTGACTGGAGCGCCTCAGTCCCCTCGGCCACCGCGGCCGCCTAGGTATTAAGTCTATGCTACTGTACACGGAATGTATCCATCATCTAGAAAGTCATTTGTCACTGTAATGAGGAGAAAATGTAATTTACATAGTCACAAAACGGCAATGTGCATAAAAGACGTAGCTATGCCTGTTTGCTATGCCAAATTCATTTGTGTGTTTCGTCCTTTTGTTTCTTATGCAGTTGTTTGATTAATCACCTCCATAATCCATGATGGTATTACATTTGCAGCATACTGTAACAATATGCAACGAAATGAAGTTTTCGTAAGACTACAGTAGTGGACTGGTTATAAAAAGATTGCCAGTTCGAATACATTTGAACTTTTGCATCTGTTTTGTCATTTTTTCTAACATGAAAGCGAAAGAAAAAACAGGATATATTGAAATAATTATTCCTACATTCTCTCTGATGAACAATGTGTAAAAGAAACACTGCAGATTTGTCTCTCCTAAAACGATCTGAAATGGAACGTGTTAATCTTTCTGCACCCATTGTTGGAATCGAAGAAGAATACATTTAATTTCCTGGAAAATACAGAAAGAAATCGTCTGAAATAAGATTATTATTAGACCGCGGATCTTTAGGTTAATACCTATTCTTTTCCTAAGTTCCAATTTGCATGTAGCTTTGCATTTGTGCATTTCATGACTAATTAAACTCAATACCGTTAGTTCTACCGGATCTAAAATTGTCTATTTCGACATTAGCACCTATTTTGGCCTATTGCTGCCTCTACATCCTAAATAGTACCTATGTCGTTAATTTGACTTAAAGTTATTGTATTTTCAAAGATTAGAGTTACATATAAGAATATATGAAAATTCATCGTAAAGATGGTGCAGGCTCAGAAACTGGTAATATATTGAAAACAATTTATTTTTCCGTCACGGTTGCACTATTTAAGAGTTGGTAACTAGTTTTGGACTTAATCGTCCATTTTCAAGCCGTTGGCCTTATTCCAACCGTAATAATATACTGCATGAATCAAATGACTGATACAATATGTACGTTGTCCATTGTCAATACATAATTACATTAAAACTTGAAATTTGTTAAAATAGATGATGCATCCACAGGCCTCCAGTATTTCTATTGCTAAAAGTATTCTACCCACTGATGTTGCACGTAACATGTGTAGTGCGTGGCATCAACCACATAGCAGAAGAAGTAAGGCTACAATTTTCTAAAGTAAGTAAAGTAATATCGACAGTGAAGAAAATTTTATGTTAAGGCACCATCATTAATGTTGGTATTCAAAGGACAATTTCAAGATGTCGCCTTGCCGCCAGAACCTGTTGTCACTCTCTGGGGCACGTGGCTGTCAGCAGCGGAATACTATAGTACGCATCTCTTGACTGTCCAGAAGGTTAATGAAAATAAACCAGTGGATGCCGCATCCGTAACTGCGGCCATGGAGTTACTTAAATATTCTTCTGTTAAACGGGACTTATCTTACATTATAGTTGACTACACATTTATGGTAAGCATAAAAAATGTTCAAATGTTTGTAGAGCTTATGGGACTTAACTACTGGGTCATCAATCCCTAAACTTACAAACTACTTATGAACTAACTAAGACTAAGAACGGCACAAATATCTATGTCCGAGGGGGGACTACAAACCCCGACCGTAGTGGCCGTGCAGACCGTGACTGGAGCGCCTAAGTCCCCTCGGCCACCGCAGCCGACTGGCAGCATAATTTCAAAATTGGAAGGCTCAAAGAGACCTAACTACAAAAAACATTTCTTTGCTTGAAGAAGTGAACATTAAAATTAATGAACCGTCAGGTGAAGTAGGGGAGAAATTACGGGAAAAAATGCAAACGGTTTTGCAGAGAAACACCGGCTTGAAGGAGTTGGGATTCAGCTGCGTGCCTACTTGTGGAAAATGTAGCTCACCAGACTGCAGCATTCTTGTCATACATGTGCAGAAAGTGAAGTGCGTCCCTCTCACATCTGTTGGTGCAGAAAGTTCTTTTATCGGCGTATAAACTGATTTTGATTGACAAGCGTCACAGTTTCTCACTAGAAAACCTGTGAATCCAACTATGATCTGAATGTGTGATACCATGAATGTATTAACTAAACTATTGCTACAAATATGTTTTATAGATATTTATCTAGCATAAACGAAAACTATTTGGAGTTATGCTCAACACTAATGTTGTAGAGTTCTTGCTATACTATGTAAGTGTATATATTTCTATTTTCCTTCTTTTTAGTGACTAATAAGATGTTCATGTTTCAACACTGCGTATTTTAAGTATTTTTATTTATTTTTGTTTCCAGTTCATCTTATTTATTAGAGTCTATCTTAAGATTGTTACAGCCTAAAGGAGGTACTGAAGGTGCCTAAAACACACTTTTTATGACCTAAAAATTCGCGGTCTAATTTTATTATTATTACTAACAGTTTATTTCTGTTGCTTCTTTACGTAAGCTGCAAAGAGAGTCGACACTGTAGAGCAAACATGGTGGTGGACTAATTCTGGAAACATTAGTTCTCTTCCCTCTCCAGAATTAGTACAGCTTTCGGGCGCCGTAATAAGGCTGTTCTTACGTGAATATTTTAACAGTAAGCGCCTGCTGGAATGAGTGCATTTGCGTGCACGGTAAGGTAAGCCCACCACAAGGAAAGCAAAAGGACTCTTCCACCACCTCGTACCCTGCGGCACTCTTCTCCCATCCACCACGTCCACAGCATGGACACCTGCTGGATTTGTAATTCTTATCCTTGGGCGTCCATAGAAGGAACTCCGAAAACCTCTCAGAAACTGTAATTTCCATAATGTGTTCGATTTCGAAACTCTACAACAAGGGCACAGAAGACGCACAAGACCTACATCTACATCTACATTGGATACTCTGCAAATCACATTTAAGTGCCTGGCAGAGGGTTCATCGAACCACCATTATACTATTTATCTTCCATTCCATTCTCGAATAGCGCGAGGGAAAAAAGAGCACCTGAATCTCTCCGTTCGAGCTCTGATTTCTCGTATTTTATTCTGATGATCATTTCTGCCTATGTAAGTGGGAGTCAACAATATATTTTCGCATTCGGAGGAGAATGTTGGCGATTGGAGTTTCGTAAGTAGCCCACGCCGCAGCGATAAGCGCCGTTGTTGTAATGATTCCCATCCCAGATCCTGTATCATTTCCGTAACGCTGTCTCCCCTGTATCGTGCCAGCAGAAAACGAACTGTCCTTCTTAGGACTCTTTCGATGTCCTCCGTCAAACCCACCTGATAAGTATCCCACACTGGGCAGCAATACTCCAAAAAAGGACGGCAAGCTAACTGTATGCAGTTTTTTTAGTAGTTCTGTTGCCTCTTTTAAGGGTTCTACCAAGGAAACGCAGTCTCTGATTCGCCTTTCCCACGATATTATCTGTGTGTTCTTTCCAGTTTAAGTCTGAAGTAATAGTAATTCCTAGGTATTTTGTGGAGTTTACGGCCTTCACTTTTGATTGATTTATTATGTAAACAAAGTTTAACGGATTTGTTTTCGTGCTCATATGAACGACTTCACACTCCTCATTATTTTGATCTACAACAATACGCCTCTTGTAGGAACTAATTAATATAAACTAACTAAACAAACTTCTGTCGACGTCAAATAATACAAAATAGCTTCAACAAGTGAAGTTAGAAAAAAGAATAACAAAAGTTTTAGAAAAGAAAATGATAATAGACTAATTACATTCGCATCGATAATTATGCAACACTGGTATCGTGCGGTACAGTAATGTAAGTAGATGGCAATAAATCCCAACATGCTTCGTTACAGAATCTGTTGTAAAACGACTGTCGTAACTGCAGTCAGCACAAGACGGAAAACGTATAGTTAATTATTCTTGTATGTTTTTTCGATACCTCCTCGTATACAGGTACCCAATGGTCTTGCCTTCCATCAGACTGATCCGCCACCGTGCTCTCGTCCTGCAGCGACGTGAAAGACTGCCCTCTCCGTTGTCCCCATCTACGGCCGCCGCGTCGCCATTAGCCGTCAGCTGTCAGTTTGATGGACGCAGCTAATACCTGCTGCAGTGCCGACCCAGCAGTACACGAGCAGGAGTTACGGGCTGCAGGCGCCACCTTAGTTGGCGTGCTTTCACTCTGGCAACACCATCGCTCACCTTGCTGAGCCTACAGCCCCGGGGCAATAACAGCGTGCGGACGCGCGCCGATACCAATTACTGCGTTTATTTGCGATCCATTAGCAGCCGACGTGGGGCCTTTGTATACGTCCGCTGTGGAGCGGAACCTGAGCACTTTCGTTCGTCTTCCTTGTCTACCTCTTCTCTGCCTCCTAATATTGTTCTGCCGACACGATTCACGGGAAACAGCGAAACAAATGATTCTTAGAGTACCTTCACTTTTACGAGGTATTTCCAGAAAGTATATAAAACAAACCTGTAGAGATACAAAAAAATATTTATTGTACAAAAATCTAAAAATGTTAACCCTTTCAGGGGCACACTATGAAAACAGCTTTGTAAAAATTAAAATTCAGTGTTTACTGTATTAATACAGTGCAGTAAACATCAAAATACGTGTTTCAAAATTTTTGGTCGAACTATTGATTTTTCATGTCATGTATTTTATGCACAACATAGACGTGTGTATCGTGGTATTTTGTTACTTGGACGTTATTTTGTTGATAGTTAACACTGTCAGATTAATAATTCTAGTATAATCTACGCCACAACAACACTTATGAAATGAAATAAAAGGTACCACACTCACGCTCACCCTCTCAAGCCACGTACAGACGGCAACGCAACACAACCTGCACGATGGATAGATTAATGCCTCGGAAGTGGCTACACCTGTACCAAATGTTTGTATAGCTTATGGGACTTAACTACAGGGTCATCAGTCCCTAAACTTACAAACTACTTATGAACTACCTAATACTAAGGACGGCACAAATATCCATGCCCGAGAGGGGATTCGAACCCCCGACCGTAGTGGCCGTGCAGACCGTGACTGGAGCGCCTCAGTCCCCTCGGCCACCGCGGCCGGCCACACGCTGTACCAAGCGGAAAAATGTCGTACTAGAAGCATGCTGTTCATCAAGAAAAATGTAACTTTAAGGATTGATGCACAAAATACGTTCTAAATTAACTTTTAATACGTTGTTGCCCAGGAACAACACTGGGAATGAAAGAGTTATCCTACTTTTCCTTATAGCTCTCGAAATTTTGTAGATAGCGTGGCACAAGTTTTTGTATTTCTTGTTCCTATTAGGTTGCCTATGTATTCAACCATGTGGTAACATGTTCTTTCAGCTGAGCTGGTCATCATCGTTGAAGTGTTGACCATCAAGGACAGACTTCTGGTGTAAGAAGAGCTGAAAGTCGTTAGGAGCGAGGTCCGGGCTCTAAGCAGAATTATCACACACGTCCCAGTGAAATTCCTGTAAGACTTGTTTGGTCACATTCGCCGTGTGAGGTCGGGCATTATCGTGAAAAAAAAGAAAGCAACAACTTTCGACAGTAAACCTCGCCGGTTGATTTGTATTGCGCGGCGCAATTTCTTCATGGCCTCGCAGTAACCAGTAACCATGTGCATTGATTGTTTGGCCTCGTGGCAAGAAATCAATCAGCAAAAAACTTTTACTGATAAAAAAAATAATAATAAAAATTAAAAAAAAAAAATAAAAGGAAAACGGTGCACATGACTTTTCGCGGTGTCAATATTTGCTTAGGCTTATCCTTCGTTGGGGTTGAAGTGTGCCTCCATTCCAGGGGTGTAGTACGATATCCAAGTTTCTTCATTGTAGTATGTAAAAAAATGAAATGCACTGCCCATCCGTTGTTTTTTGTGTTGTTAAGCAAGAACTTTGGGTACCCAACGCGAGCAAAGTTTCCGAAATTTCAATTTTTCATTGACAATTTCATTAATTAGTGATCTTGAGACTTGCAGAACTTCCATAAGCAAGGACGCTAACTGTAAACATATGGTTGTGCGTAATTCTCAGTTGTATGAACCAGTTCATCAGTAACCACAGACGGGCGTCCACTTCGTTCTTCATCGTGCATTTGATCACGTCCTTCATTAAACAGTCTGACCCACATTCTAACCATTGAATCACTCATGGCATTTTGTCTCTAAGCCTCTCAGATTTTCCGATGAATTTCCTTAGGTTTAACTTCCTTTGCATTTAGAAAACGAATTACAGATGTGATTTCACAAAAGGTGGCATTTTTCAAATACCGATGACATTATAAAGAAGCACTACACAGCACATTTCGGCAGCAGCGATCTGAAAATAGCGTACATGTCTTCTCCTTGACTCAGAGTAACTGCCGCGCATGCTCGTAACTGCGATCGTAGAGTTGCTGTGGATAGAAATAGAAACGGAACTTGCTCTATAGACGAATCTCGTATTACAGGGAGGGCTATGTTTTCAAACAGATAATTCAGTGCTTGATGTCACAGAAGCAGTAACGTTTGTAACGGATTAACCTATGAAAACTGCCATTTCTGTGACAATTGTAAGTGATCTACGACGCGACCGCATCATTACCCATACCGGTAAACACCAAATGAGTTAAAAAGTAACGAAACTAGATTTAATCATGCGTAAACGACGCTAAGAAATAATGTTATTCCATTACAGGGAAATTGATTTCCACTGACGGAAACACAGTCGACCTCGTCCTTACATCCATTCTTCCGCTAGATGGTTGCCTTGTTAGTCTTACCGGTGTTATCAATGGCTATGTAAACACATTATTTTTGTTCTCAGAACATTTACAGCAAAGCCTCTTTCGAATTACATACGTTTCATTGATGTGCTTGCATAATCAATATTGAAAATCGTCATTCAATCTTCATCTCTGTGTATTTCTATAATGATTCACAATAATCCTATGTTTAATTTCTAAACTTTTAGGTACCGGAATTCACCCATTCCAACCATACAACCACCATTTCTCTTCCTTCACTCCCAAACTCCACTCTCATTGACAAATACATAAGAAGTTAGAATTTTTGATGACTTAAAACTTGTGAAAAAACTTCTAAAACTTACAACGAGAAATCATTCATTACGAAATATTCTTATGAAAGACAAGTTTTTAAAACATAATTCAATGAAGTCACAAAATTTATTATACATAATACGTGCTATCCGATGACCCTCTGTGTATATTACTCCCTTTTGTATTTCACACACCCAATAGACAGGATACACGTGTGTACTTTCCATAACTTTATTTACGTTAATCAAAGATATACATACACAGAGATAAAAAAAATACAAAGACTTTATTAATCCGTAAAATCCTCCCCATCTTAGTCCATCCCACTCTGGTCAATCTCAAGTGGGATGACCAGTTGCACAGGTCGAGTGATACTTCTTCCGTCTGGTGCCTGAAGAATTAAGGTCCGCACTATTCCATCTCTCCCTGGTCTTCTTTCCACAATGCAGGCTTTCTTCCACATATGCCGCGGCTTCTATCGTCCTGTAAGAGTACAATATCTCCCACACGGTATTTATCAGGCTTTCCTTTAAGCCGTTGGACTTCATGAAGGTTTCTTAATTCCAGGAGATCCAACTTCTTCCATCTTTCCAGTAAATTATTTTGCAGGTTTTCCCTTTGTTTTGCGTATTTTATCAGGTTATTCTCTATACTTGGTTCAGGACCGGACGGTATTGCTGTTAATCGTCCTCCTATTAAAAATGGCTTGGTGTCAGTATATCTGAGTCTCCCTGTACGAGTTGCCTTGAGTAAGGTTATGAGAGTCTCCACATCTACTAGTGATCTTCCCAGTACTTTTCTGAGGCAACGTTTTGTTGTTCCTATCATGCATTCCCACCATCCTCCCCACCAAGCCGCCCATGGTGCAATGAAATTTCCAGGACACCTTGGTGGGTGAAGTGCTGACTGGTTTTCGTGTCCTCAAATAAGTGAATAAGGTTCTCTAGTTCTGTGTTTTAGCATTATCTGCGTAAACAGTATTCTGCAATCGTCTTCGTGCAGTAAATCTTCTAAAAGCTATCCAATACTAGTTCGAGGTGAAGAGCTCTTGTTGTTGCGCATGTGAAGAGTAAGATGGAGTATTTCTGTAACAGTGTATCTAATTTGACAAAAAGCGGTACTGCGAAATCTACGTCTTTATCGTAAATGGTTTGGTGAACTGAACGCGGTCAGGTGGTAGTGGCGGTTCTATCTGGCTTCTACAAACACTTCTAGATATTTTAAAAGGGAGACACGTATCAATCACCTAAAAAGTGCTTGTCTTCCCTTGAGAATCGAAAATTCATTCCGTAATTCAACTAGTACTATGGCAGTTCCTAAGTGGTGTAAACATATGTGCTTCCCTCGAATGAGCGACCTTGTAAATGGATGGGAACCTTCTAAGAGAAAGCAGATGCTTCTCTTATACATTCAAGTCCACAAAGTGAACTCGTCCTCCAAGTCATATTAGTCTATCTTGAAAGAACGGGTTATAACGATGAATTTTAGATATCTCCGGAAAATAGGTCTCGATTTTAAGCGAGTGGTATTCTGCTGGCAAGCATTCCTGCTGAGCCAACCATAACCAAGTGCTTTATGCTGAATTAGTTCATGGGCAATCAATGGACCTTTCATTTTTTCAGAATATTTAATATTGCGCATGAAACGTAGAATCCATGCTATTATGTGCAGTAGTTTCCAGTAAGAACTGTATTGTTATGTATCAATCGGACACACACATTCAATGACAATCACATGTTGCTTGTACACCCGTCGTGTTTCTGTTAGATAACTACAATGTATTTCTTGTTAAGGTCAAGTATCAGGTGGTTGAGTTAACCATAAAGGTCCGTTCCATCGTAGCATGGAAGACTGTAACTTTTCTGCTATGGTTCAACGTGATAAGAAATCTACTGGATTAGCTGTGGTGGGACAGTGTTGCCACTGCGACGGCGTCAAAACCTCTTGGATTTCCGTTACTCTGCGACAGACAAACGTATTCAAGCGATTTGGAATACCTTTTATCCACCCCAAAACTACCATTGAATATCTCCACATTTTTGTGTTAGCGATGTCAAATCCCGAAGACTTGCAGAAATACCTTATAAGTCGCGAACCCAGTAAGGCAACTCAAGCCATGGAAGTGTTACCCTTTTTTTGGCGGGGGCGGGGGACTTTATTCTTACTAACAATCAAATGGACAGACATTTTTACTTTCGGTAGTTCTAACGTACAACACTGCTCCATATGCCCTTTCTGAGGTATCACAAAATACATGAACTTGTGAAGCTGTGACGTCTGTCTGTGAAGTCCTCTCCTTCGTGGTACTTTGCAGTCATCTCAGTGTATACCTCTATACCATGTATCGTGGCCGGACGCGGTGGCCGAGCGCTCTGCAGCGCGTCAGTCACAGTATGCACGGCCACTACGGTCGAGGGTTCGAATCCCCCCTCGGGCATGGATATTTGTGCTGCCCTTAGTATTAGCTAGTTCATTAGTAGTTTGTAAGTTTAGGGACTGATGACCCCGTAGTTAAGTCCCATAAGCTCTACAAACATTTGAACATTGAACATGTATCGCGAAAAAGGATTTTTTTTCTGTTATGGATATCGGTGGAAAGAGGATCGTAAAATTTTGCCGTAGTATGTAGTAACTGGCGTTTAGTCGCAGGATCATCTTGTAGTTTATTTGTAATGAGACGATGGTCAAATAAGATTGAATCTGATTTTGTGTCCCAGTCATTGCCTAAAACTGTGGTATTTTCTTTAAGTGACAATCCCTCTGTTTTCCATATGCCTTTTAGAACATCAGAATTCGAAGCCCGTTTCGTCATAGGAAGTTTTATTTGTTGCAACAGACCTGTCACCCGATAGTATATTGATGTCACTGTGTTGTCTTCTTCGAAGCTCGCTGCAAAGTCGTCCATGAAAGTACTTTTATTTCGAAGTTCTGCTGCAATACGATACGTGTCTTTAAATCTAATAGCGAATTTGCGCAATGTTGCAGAAAGACGAAATGGGCTACATGTTACGCCAAATGGTAAACGTTTAAATCTGTAAGTGATAACATCATTCGTAGTCTACCTTCTTTCTTCTCAACTCGAAAACAAAAGAATCTCGTTAAATCTCTGTCCTTCTCGTTCGACGACAGTTGTAAAAATTCTTGAGTGCCATCTGCAATAATTACCCTTTCGTACATTCTGAACCGAATTATAGTAGACGGTATTTCAGGTAACAAATAGGTCCTGAATCTAAAACATCGTTAAGTGACGGTGAGTCGTTTTGATGTGATGAAGCATCAAAGACAATTCTCCATTTTGTAATTCCTAGTCGTTCTCTCTTCACTGCGTGATGAGGTAGGTAGAATACATCATTTGACGTGGTATGCGTACTAATGCGTTAGACTTGCTCATTCTGAATGTAAAGCAACATTTGAGCATGATACATCTCACGAAATTGAGTGTTGTTAGAAAATCTTCTTTGACTTTCTGCGTTGCAACGATTCGAAGAATCAGTAATTCAGTAATGAAACTACCATTCGTCCTTTTCTATCTGAAACGTATCATGGAATTCTTGCAAAACAGCAGTATATTCCGGCAAGAGCGATCGTTCTTGTTGATCTTACATTCCAATCAATTCCAAGTCCCGGAAACGTCGCATGTAGTTGTCTAATGACGCAGACTCTTCGTTGAGGTACACGTGACTAACAATGGCATGCCTGACAATAATACTAGACCTAAGACAGGGCCGGATCTAGGGGCGGGGGGCAAAGGGGGCAGTTATCCCGGGCGGCAGAATTTAGAGGGCGGCAAATTTGGACCGACCTTTTTTTTTTTTTTTTTTCAGAATGTATCTGTCTGGTTAATTCAATAGAATTAACTAACACAGAATTATTAAAAGTAAAATGAGTGCAAGAAATACTGAAATCATTTAATAAAACTAAAATTCCTGGTTGCTGACTTCAGTGTTGCCTTGTCACAGGTACTTCAGCTAACCAAACTTTAAAAATCTACTAGATATTAGCCAGAATGAGGGAAAATTTTCCTTTTTCAGATAAATGAATATTCATATTCCATATCAAGGTAATATTTGTAGAACAGGTGAATTTGAATAACGCTCCAGCCCTTATAAAAAAAATTATTTCAGGTGCGCACACTTTTTATTGAAAGTCAAAAGCATTAAGGATCTAGAGTCCTCTCTCGGTAACGGTGGAATTGATAGACATCTACACAAGATACTCTGTAAATCACATTTAACTGCTTGACAGAGGGTTCATCGAACCACTATTATACTATTTATCTCCCATTCCATTCTCGAAGAGTGCGCGGGAAGAAAGAACATCTGAATCTCTCTGTCCGAGCTCTGATTTCACGTATTTATTCAGATGATCTTTTCTACTTCCGTAAGTGGGAGGCAACAATATATTTTCGCATTCGGAGGAGAATTTTGACGATTGTAGTTCCGTAATTAGCCCATGTCGCAGCAATAAACGCCTTTGTTCTAATTATTCCCATCCCAGATCCTATATCATTTCCGTGACGTTGTCTCCCCTGTGTCACGACAATACGAAACAAGCTGCCCTTCTTTCGACTCTTTCGATGTCCTCCGACAAACCCACCTGATAAGTATCGCACACTGGGCAGCAAGACCAGATAAAACAGGAGGAATGTCACTGTATAATTGATGCTGTCCTTTTTTAGCTAAGCAAGGAAGTCCTTTTAGAGGAACAAAAGAAGATGGTGATTTTGGTGATCCACATAGTGGCAAATTTCTGAATGCAATTGATCTCATATCATACTATAGTGTCCCCCTTCGTCTGCGTATTGAACGACACAAGGAAGGCCAGATTAGCTATTTTTACAAAAATATAAAAGATGAGTTCCTTGACTTGATTGCTGACAAAATAAAACAAGATATAATTAAAGATATTTTAGCTGCAAAATACTTTTCACTGATGTTTGACTGCATTCCAGATATCTGCCACAATGCGCAAATGACACAAGTAATTCGATATGTCAAGTCGAATGACTCAGAGGTTGTGGAAAGTTTTACTAACTTTTTTAATAGTTACAGACAAAACAGGAGAAGGCCTTAGTCAAGAAATACTGCAAAAAATTGGAACAAGATGGGTTGAACGTTAAATACTGCAGGGGGCAGTCTTATGACAATGGGACAAACATGGCTGGAAAGTACAAAGGGGTCCAGTCAAGAATACTTCAGAAGAATAAACTGGCCTGTTTCGTACCATGTGCTGCTCACTCATTAAATTTAGTAGGACCAAATTCAGCAGACATTCAGCAAGACTAGGTGATCTGCTAGAGTAGATGCGGTTGAAGCTGCTTACAAGCATTTTCATAAAGTTTTGAAGGCCCTGGAAGAAACTGAAACTTATTTATTGTCAACACCAGAAACAAAATCAGAGACAAGATTTATTTTAAAAAATATGAGAAAACTCAAATTCATTACTATAACTTGTTTCTGGTATGCCATTGTAAGTTAACCACCCTCCGCTTCTTACCAGTTGCCACCTTGCTTCCGCCTCTGCATTTACACCTTTGGTGTGCTGATCTAAGTTTTTCTCTACCACACTGAGCCTCCCGTCTAACTTCTCCTGCGCATGAGTATTTACTTCCTTTATATCAGCCACAGTGGATAGTACATTATTCTTCCACTGTGCCACTTTCTTAACTTCCTCGCGAATCTTTTCTACCTCATTCAATACGGCCTCTTCAACCACTTTAATTTCGCGGACTGCCTCATCGATTTTCTTGTCTTGTTCCCCAATTACCAAATCAATCTTTCTTTCATGCTCCCCGAGCATATTCCTAACGGCATCTCGTTGGTGATTAAACAATTCTTCCGTATGTCTCTTATTCTCTTCTAATCTTTTCTCTGAATCATCGAATCTTTTATTTAAGCTCATAAATGTCATGTTTATTTGTGCCGATAAATCAATTACAGACACAGGATTCGACGCAACATGTTGTGCACCCGAACCTTCCGTTTGTGCCACGTGCTGTTCCGGCCGTACAGCATTGTCTAACGTGCACGTGGTTCCCGCAGCTCCTAGTTGCCCTGCAGAGGGATTATCTTCGTCAGGCAACCTTTCACTACTCCTACTCTCTACAGTTTCGCCAGAAACCACACTGTTATCGCCCATTGTGAACCGTGCCTTCGCCTTCGACTGCGTAAACATAAAGGAATACTACAAATACCCAACACACACGCCTATATAAATATTTTCGTTACCAAATTACACACGAAACACAAATAAAGAAGACACAATAATATAAAACCACAGAAGAACCCCATAAAATATCGACAACAATCAAAATTCACTTCAACGCCGAAAACAACATCATCAACAAGACAATAAACACAAAAACACTTCCTGAAAACAAACACATATTAATTAATGATTATTAACACCCTAAAAAACATTCAAACCGCTTCCCAGAAGTCCAAAAATTACAGACATCCTGGCAAGGGTTCGCCATGTGTAAGTTAACCACCCTCCGCTTCCTACCAGTTGCCACCTTGCTCAGTGATTATTTACGGTGTTAAAAGCAGATGTTATTGCCTTGATAAAATTGTATTGCAACGGATAACGACTTTTTACACACAAAAGACTGCAGCAACTGATAGCATACCGATGGCAGTTCCCTTACTAGATGAAATTCCCCCATTTATATTCTCGCAATTTCCCATTAAATATTCTCACTCTCTTTTTAATCATTAATTAAGCATAAATGGGACTCAGAATTTCATAAAAACAACTAGAGACGAAATGTTTAACTATTTACACAAGTTTATTAAATTCACTGTACATCTCCCTATCATCATTTTAAAGCCAAAAATACAAAATATTCATTCACTAAATGTATCACCAATGGATTGAGACAAGGATCACAACCTTACATTCATACCGTACATTCTTTACTCTCTCATACTGCACCCACGTGGCTATGCACAACATTCCCATTATACAAAATCATTTCCCCGCTGAAATAAAGACGGAATTAACACAAACAACACAGTTCCTGATACTTTACCACGGAGGCCACCATACTCACATCCTTCCTCTTCGACAGCCGGAAACGTTCTCCTTCTCGTGGCCGCTCCCCATCCTAACCGATCCTCCCGTTCCAGTTCGCGAGTAGCCGCGCCCTCATTGGCTTGTGATCTAACGGGAACTTCTGCCAACCTCCGAATTCTGAAGGAACTCGCAAGTCGCAGCCACTTGACCATCTCATCCCCAAGGAAACCTCTCTGCCACACCCCAAAACGAAAGTTGGCAAACCTACCGAGTGTTCTGCATCTCTGCCTTCCCAGCCGCGGCTTCATGCACACTTACAGACCCTCATACACACAATCACATAGGGTATAAGAGGAATTAGGTACTGTGGAGCAAGGCTCCTTATGTGAGCTGCGCTCACTTATTTGTCCTGCAATAACAATTTTAATAAATAATAAAGCATTCTTGTCTCCACCTAGTACATCCCCCATTACAGTGGCACTAAAGGCCAAGCACACTTTTACGAAATGATAATCAGATGAAAGTAACGTACACTGCAGTATACAAGGATTTAATGGAATGATACTACAGTATCGTTTCACCATATTAAAATAAATTGCTCATGTTAATCAGTTTCTGCGAAGTTAATACTTTACAATTTATAAAGCTGTTCGAAACATTCAAGGACTTTTGGGCTTTCTCAAAACTTCCCGGGATTCTTGTACCTCTAAAGCTATTTCTGAGGCCAAAGTGCTAGCAGAAGATAATGAGGTATCAACGGTATTTTCCGAAGAAGGATTCGAAGAAAGAAGAAAATGGCCGATGAGCTTTGTGAGGATGAAGTATCCAACATTCACAGAAAAAATAAGGAATAATTGGCAGAGCTTAGTACCAGGTTTACAGCACTTGAGAAAATTGGTGTAAAAATTAGTTTTCTGTGTGGTGTGCAAATTCGAGAAATGGAAGTGGAGGACTTGAAGGCCAAAGCAGCGGAACTGGCAGAAGATCTTAGCGAGGAAGAACTTGAAAGTTTCAGACAACATGCGCTGGCAGTAGGCAGAGCCTTGCAAGATTCCACTGCATCATCAACATTAAGTTTAATTTATAAAAATAAATTGGTAGAGGGGTATCCCAACCTTACTACAGCATTAAAATATATCTTACCATTCTAGTTTCTGTTTCGTCTGGAGAAAGAAGTTTCAGCAAGCTGAAACTAATTAAATACACCTGAGGAGCACGACTGCTTAACAAATCTGAGAATAATATCCATAGAGCACGAACTAGCTGCTTCTCTAAACTATGATGATATCAAAAACAGTTTTGCAGCAAAAAAGGCTCGAAAAGCGAAATATTTGAATTGATTTTTGTACGATGAGTAATCTTGAAATATTTTTGTGTGAATTAAAATTGTTATGTTTTCCTTTGATCTTAATTCAGTCAAAAAAATAAGTTCACGTTGTGCGATTGTGACATGTATTTAGAAATATGTAACCCACTTAGCGTCATTCTTACAGGGGGGGTGTTAAAGAAGGGGCGGAAAATTTAAGCTTGACCCCCCCCCCCTTGGAAAATGTCCTAGATCCGGCCCTGCCAACGACTACTCAGAATCCAACCAAATGTCGAAGGTAGGAGAATTGTAGAATCATCAAGACGAACTGGTGTTTCATTCTTCATTATTTTCCAATACTGATCTGCACCTCTCAGAATTAGGAGACTGTTGTTCGTCGTCCATTGGATCAGCAAGTTGCAACTTCTGGACGGTAATATCTTGTGGAACCGTTGTAAGTGATGAGTACTTGTTTCCTCTTTCAAAAGCTAAAAAAAGTCAAGGTTATTTTTGTCCAAACTCCTGTTAAAGTGTACTAATCTGCGATTTGTTGACGTAAAATGTTGTGACTGGAATCGTCTAACAACTAATGGCTGATGACTCGTAACTGCAAATTGTTGAACAATTCCGTGCTAATGAAAACTACATTGGCTTCCGGCGTCGAGTAAACAACGCGTACGCTTCTTCACCCCTGTCGGACCTGTGATTCCGACAGTCGCAGAGATAAATGAAGAGGGAAGACTTAATATCAATCTTCCCTACGGAAACGCGCCGTTCATCATTGCAGATAGCTACGTGATGCGATTTCTTACATTTAGAACAAGCTACTCTATTTTTCTTCTTGCATTCTTTGATGATGTGGCCCTTTTCTAAACACAAAAACAACGACGAATGACTTTCCGCTTGTCAATCCTATCCTTGATGTTCCATATCTTGGTACAAAATGTTCAAATGTTTGTAGATCTATCGGACAAAACTGCGTGGTCATCAGTCCGTAGCTTACAAACTACTTAAACTAAGGTAAACTAACCTAAGGACAAACACACACACACCGATGCCCCAGGGAGGACTCGAACTTTCACGGTGAGCAACCGCGCGCTCTGTATCTTGGTACAATCTTGGGTCCAGTGACAATGTGCTTCACAAAATACGCAATGTTTCAATTTTCCCATTTCGTCTTTCCATCTCGTTTCTCCCCCTTAGTGTTACCTTGTGGACGGTAATGTATCTGTAACGCTACAACCTCTAATCATATGCTTAATCATAGCGCCTATCACTTCCTCGTTCGAAAACTCCATTTACCTCGTAATGTGACTTTCACTGATATTTTCTCTTCGTAAATAATCCAGCGGCGAGCTATGTCTTCTGAAAACGCACACAATATTTTAGGTGCCAAAATGCGCCTTAGTGGTCAACGTTTTCCCCCTAAAGCTCGTAAAGCTTGTATGACTTCGTCGCATTCAATCAATATACGTAGCGTTCAAAATATCTGTAGACGCCTGTGATATCGGTTTCATAGTTTCAATGTAGTCGAGATGAGCCTGTATTATACGGTTTTTGTCTCCATAACGAGAAACCAAAATTCGTTTCGTTTCTTCATTAGAATCTGCATAACTGGAATGCCTTCCACCAAATTCCTTGGTTCATCTTCCATGTATCCTCGGAAGAAGAGTTTGTCTATAGTCGAAATTGAGTAATTGCTTTCTATAGACGACTAGAACAGCTTCCAAAATCGGGACCACTTTTCTACTTCTCCTGAAAATGATTCTAATCTGATTGTGGGAAGTTTGACAGTATGTGTCGCAGGTACAGAAGCTGCCATCGCGGCTGCCGATGTCGTAGGTGTCGAGTTTGAATCAACTGAGCTAAAACAATCTTTCGCATTCCTTATAGCCTTCAAAATAGCTTTTGCCACGGAGTCGACAGAATCCTCGCAATTACTGACATCGGCATCATAGTCTGTTTCGGAAAGTAAATCTTGAATTGCATCAACTAGCACTCGTAAACGATTTAATGTCTCTTGCAGTCGTGTCCGAAATTACTCATAATCGGTATCTTTGCCTGTATCTCTTTCACCTATTGCTCTACTGAACCGTGTTACTCATATTCGTTCAGTACTTCGTTTCCTTTTCAAACTACGTAAACGTATTTCTGTTACTCTTTTAGGTACTGTACTGCGAAATGACGTTCAAGCAAGATATCACAATAAACGAGTCAAGGATAAGGCTGCTTGGACAGCGACCAATGATTACAGTGCTCAAGCAACAACAAACATAGGAAGCGCAGCCTACGTCTCGGTATCTACAATGAGTCAGAATGCCGTACTACTGTATGTGGAACACATGATATGAACAAAATTATCTCTGCGTGCCTGCGAGAGAAATCGTGCTACACAAGCTGCTGGAGATAGGCTACGTGACTGTATGCTGCACTACTGTAAGATATTTCCGCTCTTACCTCGATTTGAGGGCATGCAACAAGCGGGCGTTGTATTTCGTGTTGCAGCTGGCTTCTAATCACCTACTAACAGCCTCTGCTGCTTGCGAACATATTCCCGCAATGTTAGCGCATAACCTTGTAAATACTTTTGCTCAGTTAAGCCGTCATAGTCACCAATATATATCCGTTTGTTTGCTGTCTCTCCCACTGCCGCTTTCTGTCTTTGTCAAACTCTTTCAATGTTAAAAGTGGTGTGTGTTTGTTTGCAATGAAAAGTAATATGTGTTTGTGGGTCGAGCGTGTCACTGTTTTTGTTAAGAGACCGTCCCAGCTAAAATTTCCAAATAAATGCCCTGTTGTGGTTTTGGCAACAAAATAATTTGACTAAGCAATGAGACTTAGTACCTTTCTTTGCCCTGTTAGAATAAATTGCAACTGACATGGGATGCAATGATCTTACGTAAATGTGGTTTAGTTTGATGCGCAACGGATAACACTTTAAATTGTACAGTTGTTAATAAGTCAACAGTAATTAAACTCGTAATTGGTCTACACATTAATCTCGTGTGTGAGAAACAATGTGAGCAAATAAAATGTTCAGATCTGTTAGCGTGCACCATATACCAGCAGCCAGACTATACATGTACAATTAGACTGCGAGAGCGAACTGAAAGAGCTACTACAGTGATAATTTTGCTACTTGAATTAACAAGATGCCAAACAAGGATATTTGATGTTAATTGGGTATCAAGATCACTGCAGTTGATAATGTGCCCATTTGTACAACAATTACCAAACAGATTCAATGTAATAAAAAATGTTCTACAAATCTGATAAAGATTTCAAGTATCACACACCGCAAATATGTCTCATCTCTTTACGTGCTCTACTTCTCTTCTAATCAAACAAATCACTTTAACTGTTACTAACATTAACTACCTTAACAATCTGAACTTTCATTGAGACTGAGAAAATCTTTAACTATGATCTTTACTGCAATTATGAACAAACTACTTCCTGCTCTCATTAATAGACCAACTGATTATCACAAAATGCCTACACTGAACTGTTCTAATTAGCATACAAATTTACAAACACAATAATTATGCAACTCTATCATAAGAAACATTGATCAGAACGGATAGCAATTCGAATTGGTGAAAGGAACGAGGAACTGGTAAAATGACACAGGGATAAATGATAAATGCGAGCTGAATTAAACAGTATTCATTACCCAAAAGACAAACCAACTACAATGTAGGCTACGTACAGGCTACCATACACAACAATAGAAAAGTACAAGTTTACCTTATTTGAGACATAAATTTCCATACAAAATTTTCACTCTGCAGACTTGGCTGCGACTCTTCAAAACTGAATTTTTACTCTTCGAGTCTAACACACAGACAGAATAACCCGACAGTTTCACGACTACAACTCTACATCAACTATCCTGCACGAAGGTCACACACCGACTCTTTCTCTACACGAAGGTCACACCTCGATTCCCCTCTCCATGGAGGTCACACAACGACTTTTTAAACGCAACAATTGTGAGTGCAAGACACACTCCAAAGATAAAACAAAGTCTTTGGTTGACAGCAAAGATATGAAAATAAGTACAGTATGTTATATCGATTAGTGAAATGGTACAAAATATACATAAATTTGTCTTCTGCAGAATTATAGCTTTGGTTTTTATAACAAAATATGCTCAATGCTCTATGACAGGCAAAAATTATAAGAAAATTATATTGCGTACTCCTTTCATCGTCTTCATCCCTTTCCCTCGCGATTCCTCACCGCTGTCTGTTTCTGCCACTTTCATCGTCTCTCTGCCCCACTGACGTTGTCCCATTCACTTCCTGTCCAGTTGTCAGTATCCTTTCTTTCTCACTCCCGCTCATCGCTCATGCTTTATGTATTGTCTCCATTCGTCTCAGTTTCCCACAGCTTTTTATTTTATTTTATTTTATTTTATTTTATTTTTAATTGCTGCTATCTGCATCTGTCTTAGTTCGTTGTTGCCACTCTTCCAGACTTTCAACAACTTGTTTCGCTTCCCACTGCTGTTTTCATGCATATGCCTTTTCCTGATCTGACACTTTCTCTGTTCCATCATATATGGCTTTCTCTGCCTGTTGTACTGTTTCTGTCCTACTCATAGCCGAAAAAAGCGCGAATATGTTCGCATGCCAAAATTTTTGGTGAGGAAGTCGGAATGAGGATTAAGGCAGCTGGTTTCACACATTTGTGTCAGAGAACATAGCCGGCCGCGGTGGCCGAGGGGACTGAGGCGCTTCAGTCACGGTCTGCACGGCCACTACGGTCGGGGGTTCGAATCCCCCCTCGGGCATGGATATTTGTGCCGTCCTTAGGATAAGCTAGTTGATAAGTAGTTTGTAGGTTTAGGGACTGATGACCCCGTAGTTAAGTCCCATAAGCTTAATAAACATTTGAAACATTTTTTGAGAGAACATATTCGCGTTTTCTGTGCTCCGGCAAGAGCAGTTTTCAGCTGGTTCTTGTCTTTTTCCTGTTACATCAGAGTGTACTGCTTATATAACATGAAATCAATGGTGAGTAAAATCTGGATAGTAATTTATATACCTTGATACATTTGTACAAACGTCAGACCAAATTGACTATTTAATAGTTCACATTCTAAAAAGAGCATCACTTTCAGATGTCCAGGTCGAAGCGCAGAGAGCATTTCTGAACAATATTCCAGCTATTTCACAAAAAAAGAGAAAAATTAAGTTTTCACAAAAACAAGTTGCTTCAATTTTCAAAAAAAAAAAAAAAAAAAAAAAAAAAAAAAAAAAAAAAAAAAAAAAAAAAAAAAAATCTGTTTTATGGAAATAGACATTTATCTTTACTATATAAGGCCCATTTCAGAATGTTTTCATGATTTTGTTTGTATTACATGGAGGCGATCCAATTATGATATCTTAGAAAAATGTTACAGTCAAGATCGCTGTTAATTAATTTTAGTTTGGACGACCGCCCTCGCTCGTCTCTGCCAGCATCATCTGGTGCAAAAAATCTTTTTACATGGCCGTCATCTTGTAAAGTCAAACAGTTGTTAACTTATATAAAATAGTTTAGAGTGCATAGGTGCACTACGTCATTATAATAAAAGTGTACTTATGACTGTGAGTGACAGTAGGGGTTTATGCATCATAGGGTTAAAGAGGATACCGCAATACCAGACACGCTCGCAGGGTTTTTGAGTGTCGAAAGAGAGGAATAGAGCAGAGAGGCGCTTGTTGTACTGGTCATGTATGAGATGGAGGAGTCGGTCTACTGGAGTATTTGCAGAGGACTTTTGTTTTTCTTTAAAAAATAAATCATCTGTATACAAACAAGTAGGCTGGCAGCAGCCTCCTACGCTTCTCTTCGGCCATGCAAATTAAATAAATGCATATGATGTTATGAACAATAGTAAAGAAGAAATGAAAATTGGAGAACAATAAAAGTATATATGGGGTAATGTCGAAGCATATGCACGTTGCAAAGTATTTAAAGCATATGTAGTTCAGAAAACAAAATCCCGTGTCACGGCGAGGCTAAAAACACACAATGTACACAATGAGACTCTTAAAACTGGTGATTACAACACGTCTTTAACTGCGGTTGTTGCACTATTAAAACATACACTGATGACATGCACAACACTGGACGGAGGACTGAGTTCAAAACACTGCCAGATGGGAGGTACCCACTGGCACAGACAAATATATACAGACGGGAAACCTCCGTAAGGGCCCGGTCTCACGCTCAGGGGTGCGGGGCGGGGGGGGGGGGGGGTGCTGAAGCAGTTCCGTAAGATGTCCCATGATGGCGCTGCGGTCAGAAGCAGCCCTTTAAACTGGCCTGAGCAGGCGGCAGGTAGCGGCTGTCCGCACCACCACCTCCCCTCAAACGCCAGCAAGCCTGACACAACCGTGGCTTCGAGGCAGGCGGCAGGAGCTCTCCGCACAGCCTCCCCTCCACGCTACCCTCTGACGTGCGAGAGGCACCCTCAGAAGTGCCTCTAGTGTGTTCTACCGGTACTAAGCCAGGGAACCGCCTGACACCTGCTAGCATCTTACGGAACTACGAGGGGAGTGTAGGACAGTGTTTTATGGGGGGGGCTGCTTCTCTGTATTACTCTGTGCCACTGGGCAAGGGGGCCCGAAGCGTGTGAAGAGAGGAAGGAGGGGAGCGGTAGGAAAGGGGAGGTAGTGTGACTGCAAGAGAAGAGAGGGAGATATATAGCCAAGCGGTGGGTGTCACCGGGAGAGGAGAAGGGGCCATTGAAACCATGTGGAGAGGATCAGGGTTGGTATGAGGGATAGATTTCGTAACGGAGGGTGTCTTCTGGAAGGAGGGGGGGTTGAAAGTTACTCTGGAGATGTTACTCTGGAGTGTGTAGATGAAGGATGGGAGGGATACACTGGTGAAGGCGTGGCAGAGACCCGGGACAGGTAAGAATGGGGGTTGCGAGGTTGAAGAACCGGAGGAGGTGGGGGAATGGGAAGAAGTGGTAGAGGATCCGCGTGGGGGAGGGGAGCCAGATGCAGTAAGCGAGGCGGAGGGCGTGGCGTTCGAGGGTTTGAAGGGTTCTGTAGTATGTAGGGGGTTTGTGTCAGAATCTCTTTCACGTAAGATTCTTACAACTGCCGCCGCAAAAGTTAGTTGCTGTGAGTTCTACAATAATTTTTCACGATATACCTGGTATTAAAACCGTGGCCTCGTGGCAGGCGGCACGTGCTCTCCCCCAGCCTCCCCTCCACCATACCCTCTAACGTGTGAGAGGCACCCTCAGAAGTGCCTCTAGTGTGATCTACCGGTACTAAGCCAGGGAACCGCCTGACACCTGCTAGCATCTTATGGAACTACGAGGGGAGTGTAGGACAGTGTTTTAGGGAGGACTGCTTCTTTGTATTACTCTGTGCCACGGGGCAAGGGGGCTGGAAGCGTGTGAGGACAGGAAGGAGGGGAGCGGTAGGAAAGGGTAGGTAGTATGGGACTGCAAGGGAAAAGAGGGAGATATATAGCCAAGCGGTGGGTGTGACCGGGAGAGGAGAGGGGGCATTGAAACCATGTAGAGAGGATCAGGGTTGGTATGAGGGATAGATTGCGGAACGGAGGGCGTCTTCCGGTATGAGGGGGGGGGGGGGTCGTAAGTTACTCTGGAAGAGGATGTGGTAAGTGTGTAGATGACAGACGGGACGGATACAGTGGTGAAGGCGTGGCAGAGGCCTGGGACAGGTAAGAATGGGAGTTGCGAGTTTGAAAAACTGGAGGAGATGGGGGAATGGGAATAAGTCGTAGAGGATATGCGTCGAGGAGGTTAGCAGGATGCGGTAAGCGAAGTAGAGGGCGTGGCTTTCGAGGGTTTGAAGGGTTCTGTATTATGTAGGAGGTTTGTGTTGGAATCTCTTTCACGTAAGATTCTTACAACTGCCGCCGCAAAAGTTAGTTCCTGAGAGTTCCACAATAATTTTTCACGATATACTTGGTATTAAAACCATGGCCTCGTGGTAGGCGGCACGAGCTCTCCCCTCAGCCTCCCCTCCACGCTACCCTCTGACGTGCAAGAGGCACTGTCAGAAGTGCCTGTAGTGTGTTCTACCGGTACTAAGCCAGGGAACCGCCTTACACCTGGTAGCATCTTACAGAAGTACGAGGGGAGTGTAGGACAGTGTTTTAGGGGGGGGGGGGCTGCTTCTCTCTATTACTCTGTGGCACTGGGCAAGGGGGCCGGAAACGTGTGAGGAGAGGAAGGAGGGGAGCGGTAGGAAAGGGGAGGTAGTGTGGGACTGCAAGAGAAGAGAGGGAGATATATAGGTACCGGGAGAGGAGAAGGGGGCATTGAAACCATGTGGAGAGGATCAGGGTTGGTGTGAGGGATAGATTTCGGAAAGGAGGGCGTCTTCCGGTAGGAGGGGGGAAGGGTCGTAAGTTACCCTGGAAGAGGATGTGGTAAGTGTGTAGATGACAGATGGGAGGGATACAGTGGTGAAGGCGTGGCAGAGGCCCAGGACAGGTAGGAATGGGGGTTGCGAGTTTGAAAAACCGGAGGAGATGGGGGAATGGGAAGAAGTTGTAGAGGATCTGCATCGAGGAGGGGAGCCAGATGCGGTAAGCGAGGCAGAGGGTGTGTCTTTTGAGGGTTTGAAGGGTTCTGTAGTATGTAGGGGGTTTGTGTCGGAATCTCTTTCTCGTTAGATTCTTACAACTGCCGCCTCAATAGTTCCTGTTTGTTCTGCAACTACTTTTTCATGATTTAGTTCGTATTAAAACACCAATAACAATGCAGCAACAGAAAGAATTTTTGTGATATACGACCTCGTCGTGGAAGTGGTGTGACGGCCCTGGAACGTCCGGTGACGTGATTAACCTGGGGGCGGCCATTACAGTCGGGCGACAGAGGGCGCGGCGCGGCGCAGCGGCTGTTACGGCGAGCAGGCACGCGGGGTCCGCGTAATGCATTAAGGGGCCGCATTACGGCGCCGCCACGTGGCCGGCGTTAATGCAATGCGCGCCCCGGCCGGCTAATGTACGGCCTAGGCCGCGGCTAACTCACCAGGAACGTCTTCCCGCCGGCCGCCGGCTATGCGCTATGAAGGACGGCCGCAGTGGTCGCATGACCTAATTAAAGGCAGCCGTCTCTTCCCGCTGTAGTGGGACGGATTATTGTCTCCGCTACGTATCTCAAGTCAGCTCAGTTCGTGCAGGATAACTTACTTATATTTGTGTTCTTAAGTAATTTTATGAAAATGTTTAATGTTATATGTTTCTTAAAGAAGTTTTTTGTATGTTTCTTCTTACGTTTCATGTGCTGTGAGGCGAGTCACCCTACGAGGGCAACATCTTCGACGCCGATTCCAAGGAGTAAATATCCGGCCACATCAAGTCGCGGGTCGACGGCCACGAGGCAAGAAGATGTTGATCTCTGCGGTTGTCGTCGCAAGAGTTGACATTATTATCGACGTTTTGTGTTAAAACAATAAATTTTAAAAGTCAGTCCCTTTTTGTCTGTCAATGACTACATATGTAACTTCGATAAATGTTTCTTTTAGAACTTTGATTAATCGATCATACACATCGATCGATAATCATTGAAGAACAAATTTTTATCTGTGGCTATAGCAACGACCACAAACTGAAGAATTTCTTTTGACCGTCTTATCTATGAGAGAACTTAGAAATATTTTAACAAGAGTGACGGTTAAAGACTTCTTCCCTCGGCACAAGAATCTGATTTTGAAATATTGCAACGTATAAAGATTTTACATCAACTTTTTTTTTTTTTTTTTTTTTTATATATATATATATATATATATATATATATATATATATATATATATATATATATATATATATAAATTTTTATGGTCGAGTGGACACCTCAAGGATTACGAAGTCTGATACGGCCACATTCAACCCTAATCATACAAGATGAGTGCTTTTGAAGATAAGGTTTTAGCACACGTTCCGCCGCACGAAGACGTCGTTCCGCTGCACCACCTGTCCCAATTCCTTGAAATCGTCACGGTCAAGATAGTAAATTTATTTTATTTGAGGACTAGCTGCAGTTCTTTAACAAGCCATCTAAAATTATGAAATTCCGTCTGAACTGCTGATATCTTTAGGAGAGCTAGTCATGAAGAAATTGTTCCACCTACTACGCAAGATATATGAGACAGGGGAAATATCCTCCGACTTCAAGAAGAATATTGTAATTCTAATCCGAAAGAAAGCATGTACAGACAAATGTGAAAATTACAGAACTATCAGTTTAATAAGTCATGGTTGCCAAATACTGACACGAATAACTGGTGGAATCCGTCCTTGGGGTAGATCAGTTTGGATTTAGGAGAAATTTTTGGAACACAGGAGGCAATATTCACATTACGACTTATCTTGGAAGATAGGCTAAGGAAAGGCAAACGTACGTTTTTAGCGTTTGTAGATTTGAAGAAAGCTTTTAACAATGTCGACTGGAATACACTGTTTTAAATTCTGAAGGTATCAGGGGTAAAATATAGGGAGCGAAGAGTTATATTCAACCTATACAAAAACCAGACAGCGGTTATTAGAGTCGAAGGGCATGAAAGTGACGCAGAGGTTGCGAAGGGAGTAAGACAGGGTTGTTCAATCTGTACATTGAGCAAGCAGTGAAGGAATGCAAGGAGAAATTTGGAGAAGGAAATAAAGTTCAGGGAGAAGAAATAAATACCTTGCGGTTTGCCGATGACATAGTAATCCTGTCACCGACCGCAAAGGATCTGGAAGAGCAATTGAATGGAATTTACAATGTCTTGAAAAGAGGGTATAAGTTGAACACCATCAAGAGTAAAACAAGGATAATGGAATGTAGCGTCAGAAAATCAGGCGAAGCTGAAGTAGGTAATTCCGCAATAAAAGTAGTAGACGAGTTTTGTTACTTGGGTAGCAAGATAACTTCTGATGGCCAAAGTAAAGAAGATATAAAACGCAGAATGGCTGTGAGAAGAAAAGCGTATCTGAAGAAGCGAACCTTGTTGACATCCAATATTAGTTTAAATGTTAGGAAGTCCTTTCTGAAGGCATTTGTCTGGAGTGTAGCATTGTATGGAAGTGTAGAGTGGACAATAAGGAGTTCAGACCAAACAACTGATAGAAGCTTTTGAAATGTGATGCTACAGACGAATGAAGAAAATTAGATGGGTAGATCACGTAACTAATGAGGAGGTGCTCAACGTAATTGGGGAGAAAAGGAGTTTCTGGCGTATTCTGATTAAGAGAAGGGATAGGTTGGTGGGACACATTCAGAGACATCAAGAAATCGTCAACTTAGCATTAGAAGGAAGTGTGTGGGGTAAAAATCGTAGAGGGAGACCGAGGGACCAATACAGTAGCAGATTCAAAGGGATGTAGGTTGCGGAAAGTATTATCAGATGAAGAGACTTGCACAGGACACGTTAGCGTGGAGAGCTGCATCAAACCAGTCTGCGGACTGAAGACCACAACAACAACAACATGAAATTTTTAACATCAGAAAAAGTAGTGCACACAACTTATCGTCATTACAATCTCACATCCAAAAGAATTCACATACAGCTTTATTGCCAAGGGCGGTGTGTCCAATGTGTTCACTGGTTCACTGAACCCTCCGATAAAAAGCTCGTCGTCAAAAACAGTAAGTAAATAAATAAAATAAAAGTTGGTTTTAAACTATCATTCTTCGTTTCGTACAGATCAGGTCATTTTATACGCACATTCACAGTGTTTTTATCGCATGAGAAACGTTTTACGTAGCGAAGACAGAACGTATGTGAGTCGTAGCACGGCCACAGCGTTGTAATGCGCATGACCAGCTGAGGTTCAAATTCTCTTCTGAACCCTTGGAGGCAGTATATGAGCGATCCGCGACAGGATGGGGTGAGGAGAAACGTTGGCGTTGGAGCTGGTGGAGACACCACCTCCTGCCTACTCGAGCTGCGGCGGTTGTGCACGAATGGTTCTGAATCAAGACAACTGCGCACCTCACCTTGCGCATCGGCAAATCCTGCATGAAGGCCACATCCGCCCTTCCTATTTCTTTTTGGTGCATTGAAAATTCATCGAAAACATGTCATAGTTGATAAAATATCTTATAAATTAAAGATGCATAAACTGTCAAAGCATTCAGAAGATCCGATCATGAATAATAATGAAGTACCTATTATCCACTTAGCAAGAACAGCCGTGTGGTTAGCGACATCATGTCGCGCCATCGAAAGTAGTGGGTTCAATACCCACTGCAAGCAAGGTCTTTTTAAACCCAATATTATTTTTAACTGATACGAGAACAATAATGACTTTGTATTGCTACTTGCCACATATCTTTGGACATTTTAGCAAATGTGTCGTGATTTTGAGTGTAAGTGGCGTTTATAATATTCTTTATAAGAAATATTTAACTGCTTGGAAAGAGTCATTCAGCTTTAAACTTGGAAGAGGAGTGCGAAATAAAGAAGCTTGGTAGGCCGACATCTCAGCTCGAGTTGAAGCAAGCGCAAACAAACTAAGGTAAGACATTCTGCAGATCTAGTAACGAAAATATATCTAAAGGGGGAGGGGGGGGGACCGATCCCTTTCCTCCGGCTCAACTCGCAGAGATGTGTCAAATTCTCTTTGAACACTGTGTGTGTTTGGGGGGGGGGGGGGGGGGGGCAGGTGGTGGAAGGGGACGGAAGGCGCCAAGATAAAAGAAATGAACCTCCAGTAATTGGAAGCTCCAGCCGCCACCGTTTATTGTTTATTGCAGAGAAGAAACATATATGAAGGTAATTATATGGTACATACAGTAAATGTCTTTGGAATACATCAGCGTCGTCATATGAATAAAGCATACTACAGAATTAAAATAATACAGCCATCACATTGTCAAATAATTTCTCGTATTCCTGAATTGAAAAAGGATCTATGGCTATGGAGTAGGCCACATCATGCAACAGAAAGTATATTCACAGTATAAGGTAAGCTAAAGCATTGACAAAATAAATTGTACTAAATACACAATCGTCCATGCATAAATAAATGTCAAAATATAAACGTAAACCCAGGAATAAACAAAAAATCACCTTTTGGAAATACATCTGTATTACTGCAACACATTTTAAAATATTCATAAAAAGCCATCAACAGTATGTTTAAATTACGTAATGAAAACAATGTAGCCAATATAGCAGCAATCACGACACTGATAGTTGTCTTTTTCAGATAGTGCTGCAGTCCATTAAGCTAACATATAGATCTGCGAAATTTGATAATGTCATATTGTAAGATAAAATTCAGGACAATCAGCTACAGCCATGAGCTTCAATTTGTATCAAGGTAGATAAATAGTAAAAGCATAATTTGTGAAACTCCAGGAAATAAAGATCATACGTTGATTGCAGCAGAAGGAACTTTTGCATACCATGCTGTGTTTATTACACTGCACAACCAGTGTTATTAAAACTATATGATGTGAAGCTGGAATCATTTTAATAACTCCTTGGTGTCAATAACTTGTTATAGAGAATCTTTACCATCTAAACTTTGTACATTTTATGCATTGGTAAAAGCAATAACAGATCAAAAGAGTTTATTCGTTCACTAGGTAAGTATTTACTTCTGGAATTGGTTTAAATAAATAAAACAATATTGGAATCCAATATGTGAAAAACTGATTTAAGTTCTGGATGATCACTGCCGAGGATCAATATTTATTGGTCTCTCTGTTAACAATGGGAACAGTATATTTGAAAATTATTATTGTGGTTTGCTCAGTCAGATCAGTTATTCTGAAATACGTAGTGGAGAAATTGACAGCATAATGCTTGCATGCTGAGGCAATATCATTTTATAAAGTATGCTTGATAAAGATTAAAAAATAAAAATACAGGAAATAAGTTAAATGTGTGATCCTTAAGGTTAAACCTGTGTTTAAGGAACTGTATGGCACTGATAAAGCTGCTCATAGCATGTTTTATTCCTATGCTCATATAGACTTTGGAATCTAGCACTTGAATTATGGTTTCTTGGAGGAAGCTATTTTGAGGTTCTAATTTACATTGTTGGTCCAGTTTGATAAAAGAGCTACAATAATGCGATATAGATTGAAGTATACCATTGATTCAGAAAGTAAGCAGTGTAAAACTTGAAAGTTCAGAACAGTTGCATGAATATTTTACTGTAAAAAATTAAATTACTGAAACGATGGCAAGAAAGGAGTACACAGTATATGGACTGGAATATAGAAAGTTTTGAAGGAAAAAGAATAAAAATTATAGTTTTAATTTAGAGTCCTAAAATTGTAGAACTTCCACAATAATTCCCATGGTCGAATCCATGAATTGAGCATTTGCTTTTAAAAATGAACCTTTTTGGTCATGGCCGCGGTGGAGTGACCGAGCGCATTGAGGTGCTGTACTCCTATACGCGAGGCATTTTCCCGTCGGGGGTCCGAATTCTTCCTTGGGTATGGGTGTGTGTGTGTGTTGTCTTTCGTATTAGTTTATAAGTTTGAACATTTATTTTGCTCATGTAATAAGACAATTGTTTCAGAGAGTACAGGGTGATCAAAACGTCAGTATAAATTTGAAAACTTAATACATCACGGAATAATGTAGATAGAGAGGTAATAATTGACACACATACTAGGAATGACATGGGGTTTTATTAGAAAAAAAAACACAATGTATTGCTACACGCATGAAAGATCTCTTGCGCGTGTCGTTTGGTGATGACCGTGTGCTCAGCCGCCAGTTTCGTCATGCTTGGCCTCCCAGGTCCCCATACCTCAGTCCGTGCGATTATTGGCTTTGGCGTTACCTCCTGAAATCGCAACTGTATCGTAATCGACCGACATCTCTAGGGATGCTGAAAGACAACATCCGACGCCAATGCCTCACCATAACTCCGGGCATGCTTTACACTGCTGTTCACAACATTATTCCTCGACTACAGCTATTGTTGAGGAATGATGGTGAACATATTGAGCATTTCCTGTAAAGAACCATCATCTTTGCTTTGTCTTAATTTGTTATGCTAATTATTGCTTTTCTGATCAGATGAAGCGCCATCTGTGGGATATTTTTTGTTTTGTTTTTTCGGTTTTGGTGAATATAGTATGACAGCTGGGTCAGTTTTTCATAACACCACCGAAGTTGATTGGGTAGTCCATTTGGAGATGCATTTGTGTAGTGTTTTTAAGTTTCGGGGCTTCCAGCAGCAGCGCTACGCAACTTAGTGTTTTGGGGAGTCTTGTGTGGAGATTCGGTCAAGAGAGACTGGAGAGAAAGGTCAGGCTACAGAGTCTGAGGAGGGATTCTGCTGGAGACTGATTTGCGGTCACACGCAGAAAGGCTGTCTGGCGTCCGTCAGTGCTGCGACAGTGCTGGAAGTTTTTATCGGCTTACTGATAGCAGCTTGTATGCGGACGCGAATTTTGTTTTGATAGTGATCTCTTGTCATAGTGACATGGAGATTGTCAGTAATTGCAAAATATAATCAGTAATTATCTTAGAATTTCCGATTAATTGATGATAGGAAATTGAACAGCTGTTGTCTATTACTATCTGCACGCTGCGTTGGGGCCACTTTGTTTTCATATCTGGTGTCTACTGAATCGAACTCTCGTATATACGCTGGAGTGCGTCTGATAATTTAGACCAACCCGATTATCGGAGGAACTGCCTGACACTGTCAGTCTAACGAGACGACAGAAGCTGTGAATAGTGATAAATGTGTGATCTGTCTCACAGACCACAGTTCACTGCAATTTTCGTGGCGCGCATTTTCAGCAGATCGCTGCCCGCGGAGTGCTGCACTTGCAGACCTGCCGAGAGCCTGTCTACTCGGGTAATGTGTTGCTCGCACATTGCTAATCACAGGGAAACTAATACTGAAGCGAATGTACTTATAAATTGGTAGGAATCTTTCGGAGCTGCTCACAGTTGTTATTATGTGTGGAAATTCCATTTGTGGTTAGGTTAAGATTGTCAGAGAGTTAACCAGTCACTCAGTCGTATTTTTATTACCTTGTTTAGGATGTTAAATAATATTAGTATAGTTTGTTTTCTGTGTAATCAGTTTTCTTATTATGTTAGAATGTTAAATGGGTTCTAAATTAAATGATACAAGAATAGATTCTGTCTCTATTACATCATTTAGTAGTTTCCTGTTTCACAAAATTTTTTTGGAGAGGTTTTCTTTGAAAACACACACACACACACACACTCACACACACACACACAAACACACACATTATGACACAAGATGAAATGTGTGTGTGTGTGTGTGTATGTATGTACGTGTGTGTGTTTTCAAAGAAATTGCGTTTTGTGTCATACCATTCAGTAAGCGAGAGAGTAAAATTAACAAAGCGCTGAATCAGCCGATCACTTTGAAATTGAAATGCCAACGTGCTTGGGCTGAATATTTGAATTTAATTGATCATTAAAATCACATCAGTTAATTGCATATAATTAATCTAAGTTTATACTTTCCATGTTTAGTGTTAAAAGAATCATGGTGGCGACCTATCCACTAAGAAGTATTAACACCCAACACGTTACAAACTTTTGCAAAGATATCACAACCCCCTCTTTTGCAACAGTTTATTCGCAAAGTCCTTTATTAAATTTCGAACCTACCTTTTCAACTGAGTCATCTCCAGCCACACCTACCTCCACTTGCCCCCCTCCTCTTCCATCCCCAATGAGTCTTCTGCACACTTCTAAGGCTAGTGGACCAATCACTTAAGAAAAAACTACGTTGACTGTTTCCAGGATTCTACCCTCAATCCATCGATTCTGGAGACCTGTAAACTAAATTCTCAGCTACAATTACTTCACAGAAGATACAAATTATTTAGTTTTACTGACGAGAATTCCATAAAATCAATTCAAGGGAAATCTTAGGTATTGTGTTGAAATGTCAACATTCCTGCATTACTCACTAGAGACGCCCTCAAGCAGACAATGTTCCTGCCTGAGCTTTGCCCGGCAGGCTGTTCTGGCCGACAAAGACCCCACACACCGACCGTCAGGTCCCGTTCTCGCCTCGTTAGATCGTGCCCAGCGCAGTTGCGAGAGTCTGATTTCTTTTTTACAGAGCCAGAGATTTCTGTGACAACTAAATGAGGTATTCGCCTCTACGGCCAACACAGTGTCCCCAGGCCTTCATACCTTGTGAAAATTATCCGTTAACCTACTAAGATGTACGATGCAAAAAACCCGCTAATTTACTCCCAGTAAAAATGAAAAAAAAAAAAAATATTAGGAAAATTCGTGAAGTCTTTAAGACGTTTCTTACCTTTTCATCGAAACACCCCTCGTATGAACATTTTAACATGATCAGCACGTGTCTTGAGGTCGAAAATGACTAAGTAAGTGTCTGGCATTCCGTTCTCCTCTTTAACCTCCATTAGTATGCACTCCCAATGAATTATATCAGCCTCATCGCATCCTTCGTCACTAAAAGATCGTGTAAGCAGTAAATGTTGCAATTATTGTTGACGTTTATAAAGAGTTTCATTCCACTTTATTTCAAGTTAGTGATCTCTAATCCACTTCATAACAAAATTGTGGTTTATTCACATTTGAAAGAAAAATAATAAACAAAAAAATAAATCATTGGAACCTGAAGGTATTATTCCAACAGCATGGAAATCAGTAGATTCCATGTAAATATACGGACAAATGAGTAAATAAAACTTGATGAAATCTTCTAAAAGAAGTGCTCATCGAATTAACGAAGTAAATAAAACCTTTGTCCACGTCTGGCCTGATGGGAGTGGTTATTGTGCTTGGCATTGTCTGAGAAGATTTGTTGGATGTCCTCCTGATGGAAATCGTGGCAAATTATGTCCAATCAGCGTGTCAGACACCGAAATCTGGCGACGGTTGCAGGTGCCTGCTAATTACGCTGGGGCTTTGGGCTTTCAGGAGAGACAGTAAAATATTGTAGATGCTGGCAGTATTAATACGTGTACAAGTTTTAAGGAATAAAAGGATGCAGCATTTAGTAAATAATCAAACTTCAAATAAAAGCATATGAGGTCGTTTAAGGTTGATTTTCAAAAATTTTACCACTTGATAATAATACTTGTACTGTAGTCAATCGATTTGCGAGCGTCTCCAACGGCACTAATATTTGAAACAACATATTATATGACTATCAGTCAACAGTTGCGAATGATTTTTTTTTACATTAACATGTTTCAACCATCATCTAAAGAACCTTGTAGTTGCATCTGAAATTCGTTTCGTCTCTGTTCTGGTAAGTACTCGAAAACTCTCATTTGCGACCTGTCATGCTCATCGGTCAAATTGTCTCAAAGGCTACAGTAAGGTATTCTTTACCATGCACTATATGAAATCTTATGTAGGAACTAACGTTAATTCTTCTTTTGACGATCGAATGAGCAAATCTTCCTGAAGATCGCAATAAAACCGTAGATTGGTGTCGAAGTTTGTTGTAACGTATCGACGCCCAGGCACTGTAGAAAGTTTAATGTAGACGGTGCTCTTTCTCTTCACTGAACATCAACTAAGCAAAATTTCATAAAAACCCGAATAAAACTACAGATTGGTGTCGATATGTGTTGTTAAGTCCCCTTTGTCACTGAAACATTTATATGCTATATAAGTAATTACATTTCATTCTACCACTTCCAAACGAGATACTCAGCTTTTCAAGATTACGATGTATGGGGGTTCTGCTCGCTGCAACATTATTCTCCTGGGGCGTCGTGGTAGAAATAAATACTCGGTATGTACAATTTTTCACTTCTTCTTTAATTTGAATCAAACTGCTTCTCCACCAAAACATTACAACTTCAAATTCAAAACAATGGAACAGAACTTAGCTGACAGTACTTCCATTTTAAAACACAGAGCGACATTGATTCCAGAGCACTTGACAAACGACTAAAACTCGAACTCCCCCACGCAAGGCGGTGAGGCAAATATATAACATCGGCAATAATGGCATTACATTACGCATTGTTCGTAACAATTGAATATACTAATTTACAATTAACAATCACACAAAGAAAAAATATCATGTACACAAAAATAATCACAATATAAAATGAAAACAATACACACAATAGCTTTAGAACGCAGCTATATTTTTAAGTTTTAATCACACTACTTTTTGTTTGACAACAAACCAATATATTAAATGTCAATTAATTTGTTAAAGAGTACATCATATATGTTCCTAACATATATTGAACTACACAATATCTTGTCAATTCTCAAAATAAGTTCAAAATCTCACGTCAGTCAATATATACAAAGAATTATAATATTTAAATCTCGACTATTAAATTAATTAATACAATTAGCTGGTCTACACAACTTGTTTATGAGCCTAACATACATACAATGCTATTAATTTTCATTTCATTTTGTTTTTTACAAAAGATTTTACAATTCGTCTGTTTTAATCTTGAAATAACATACAATGACGCAACTATTGTTTATAGAACTGTCTGAAAAGAAAATATATGAATATCTTAATTAATGAAATCTATCACTTGTTTTAATCGCAGTATCACTGAGACCAGTGTCCCACACTGATTCCTAGGCTGGCTATTTCGTTTTTAACTTCACACGCAAAATGCATCACTATTGAACCATACGATTCCAGGTCTGACGCAAACGGTATCGTACGATGACATTGAGATGAGAGGCCCAGCAGCATCGTCACATCACGCACCTTCCGAAATTTTATGTAGACAGTGACGTTCTCCTTGTTTTGAAGGTCATGTGTAAGATTTTATGAAGATGGAAGTCTGTAGGTAAAGTACTTCCCGCCATGCACCAAAATGTTCAAATATTAGTAAATCTATCGGACCAACCTGCGTGGTCGTCAGTCCGTAACTTACAAACTACTTAAACTAAGTTAAACTAACCTACGGACAAACACACACACACACCCATGCCCCAGGGAGGACTCGAACCTCCGACGGCGAGCAACCGCGCGCTCCGCAGCGAGTGCCGTGCACCGTACGAAATATTATGTATACCGTTACTTTTGTTTAGAATGTCAAGTGTGCAAAATGTCATCAAGATTGGGGAAAAAATTATATTTGTATGAAATACAAACACACGGACACACTATATAGAGAGTGTAAACGGTAAAGGCCACCATAATTAAACAGGTGGTACATCTATGTGCTTGACAAGAAAGTCTAATGAAATATTGTTGTATAATGTACTTAATTTTTGTAATCGTAAAAAATAGTTGTAGCGCTGATGATAGGCGTATTTCTGATTACATTGTCCAAAGACGATACGCGAGAGAGCTCTGTAACCGCGTGGTCTATCCGCGCTGTGAGCACGCGCTTGGGGGTGCAAGAGGGAGCACGCTAATGCACTACGCGACAAGAAATGTAAACATCGGACGTGTACAACGACGCAGCACGGAGGCTAGGTGGTGCTGAAACAACCAATTTGATCAGCCATTGCGTCGTCAAGAATGTGTAATTCATTTTTCAGAAACAATGAAGTACACCCAGACTATTCTCTTTTACCGTACCATTATGAAAGTCGTGTTAGTAAAGAAAAGCTAATGTCAGAGAAAATGAGTTTCAATTAGTACAAAATCAACCAGTTACCTAGTAATTGTGCATTACTTACAATGAACCATTTCCTCTATTTACGACACAACCGTATCAAAAGTTAAATTCATTCGATTTTACATTTATACAATAGTAACGAAAATGAAAGCCAAATTACTTTGTTTCTTCTTTCACAATACTATTCGATCCTACACATGCTTCGTGACAGCGGACACTGTATCCTCGCACTCATTCACAAACATGCATATTTGGTATTGGCAGCATCGAAAATCCTCTGCGTAAGTTCACGCACATTCTTAAAAAATGTTCAAATGTTTGTACAGTCTATGGGACTTAACTACGGGGTCATCAGTCCCTAAACTTACAAACTACTTATGAACTACTTACGAACTAGGACGGCACAAATATCCATGCCCGAGGGGGAATTCGAACCCCCGACCGTAGTGACCGTGCAGACCGTGACTGGAGCGCCTTAGTCCCCTCGGCCACCGCGGCCGGCGCACATTCTTAACTTGCTAAGCATAAACAATATCCTTCATGCCGCCAGAAGTAAAAATCTTGTGTATTTAAATTAGGGTGCACGCTGGCCATCGACGTGGACCCGAACGCCCGATCCATCGTCCTGGAAATCGCCTATCCAAAAACCTGCGTACTCTGTGACCAATGTGGAGTGGAGCACCGTCGTGGAGGAATCACATGTTATGACGTATGCCAAACAAAATGTCTTCTAAGAACGTTGGTAGCAATGTTTTCTCTAGAAGCGTTTGGTAAGAGTTACCTGTCAAACGTGCAGTAATAATGTAATAATGTAATCATCGAGCATACCCGCACATACATTTACAAAAATCACTGAAAATGTGTTGCCACTACTTGGCGAGGAGGATGGTGGTTCAAATCCACCTCCGGCCATCCAGATTTAGGTTTTCCGGATTTCCCTAAATCACTCCAGGCAAATGCTGGGATGGTTCCTTTGAAAGGGCACGGCTGATTTTCTTCCACATCCTTACCCAAATATTCCGAGCGTAAGCTCCGTCTCTAATGACCACGCTGTCGACGGTAAGCTAAGCTCCAAGCTTCATTCCTCATTCCTTGGCGAGGATTGTGTACGCTCCTCGGGCGCATGTTATTAAAATTACTTATTTCGTCGCGAGTGAAACACTCTTCATCTGTGACGAGTATTTTGTTGACAAAATCATTCTGCACATTGTATAACAAAAACCACTCTGAGAATTCATGTCATGGAGGGAAATCTTGTTCTTCTAATGCTTGTACACGTTGAATGTGGCAAGGCCGCAGATGCTCCTCTTTCAAAGTGTGATGAAGAGCAGTGTGCGATACGCCCAATTAGCAGGCTGCTACATCTACATCTACATCTACATGGGATACTCTACAAATCACATTTAAGTGCCTGCCAGAGGGTTCATCGAACCACAATTATACTATTTATCTCCCATTCCATTCTCGAATAGCGCGCGGGAAGAAAGAACACCTGAATCTCTCTGTTCGAGCTCTGATTTCTCTTATTTTATTCTGATGATCATTTCTACCTATGTAAGTGTGAGTCAACAATATATTTTCGCATTCGGAGCAGAATGTTGGCGATTGGAGTTTCGCAAGTAACCCACGCCTCAGCGATAAGCGCCGTTGTTGTAATGATTCCCATCCCAGATCCTGTATCATTTCCGTAACGCTGTCTCCCCTGTATCGTGACAATACGAAACGAGCTGCCCTTCTTTGGACTCTTTCAATGTCCTCCGTCAAACCCACCTGACAAGGATCCCACACTGGGCTGCAATACTCCAAAAATGGACGGACAAGCGCAGTGTATGCAGTTTCTTTAGTAGTTCTGTTGCATCTTTTAAGGGTTCTGCCAATAAAACGCAGCTACTCTAAGTAGGATCCTCCTGTATGCGGTTGACAACGTTGGTAGCAATATTTCCTGTATAAAGTTCGGTAATAGCCAGTCAAAAGTGAAGGTAAAACGTAAGGCCCAATAATGTAATCATCGAGCACACTCGCCCACACATTTACGGAAAATCGCCGTTGAAAATGCGTTGCCACCACAGTCTGACATACACAGTCGCGACACTCACTGCTGTGAAAGGAAAGTTGTTACCAACTGACCGCTGCAACGACACTAGCGCTCCCAGCGGTGGGCGAGGTGCCTTAAGACTAATATTTATTTATAATCACTTTTCTATGTAATTAACCAAATAATTTCTGTAATTTTTGCGTTCCAACCATTAGTAAAATATTGAGAGAAATAATCGTGCAATAAATGTAAAAACAGCAGAATTTCCCTGATTAAGCGATATAAACAACATTCTTAAGGAAATACTTCGGAATATGTGTATATTTTGCAGCATACTCCAGGGAGTGTAAGAGAATATAAATAGGACTGAAACATTAATTCCTGTTATGGTCTGTTCTTATATTACAGGCACTTTCTCTGACGTGTAAAAATTCGATATGGCGTTTAATGATTCGAACATTCTTCCACTTCACTCGTCACTGTTGTAAAGGCATATAGTTTTTACCGTCCGTAGGTTAGTTTACCTAGTTTTTAGTAGTTTGTAAGCTACGGACTGATGACCACGCAGTTTGGTCCGATAGATTTACAGGCATTTGAACATTTGAATTTTGATTTGAGAAACTGTGCTTTTGCATTCTAAGTTTTATTGATGCGTGTGTGAGGATTTTCCTTTAGCTGCAGCTGATACATTTAATAATGTAAGTATTGCATTCCATGTAAGTAACTTAGATTCAACACTCACATATTTGACTGGAAATGTAATGAAAAAACCTTTACGTTTCTGAGTAGAAAACAGACGTCTTTCTGTTAAAGGTCAGGTCGTCTGTTGTTTATTAGCCATTTTTTATCGTAAGAGAAAATGAAATTCTCGATTAAAAAATCTCAGATTTCAAGGTAATCTTAAATAACCTGTCCAATGATTCTTAGGAAACCTAATAAAGGCAAATGTGGAGTTATTTATTAGTTATTGTCGATATTTATGATACTAGGTACCTTTCCTGTTGTATGAAGTTTGTTAAAATCAGTTTAAACGGTACGATTCACACTCATTCGATACCGTATTCAGAAATGTACCTTGCCAGCCGCTTGCAGTGCTGCTGTCGTGGCGTGTAACAAAAATTAGAGGGAGTGTCGCGACCGTATATTAGACTGTGGTCTCCACTACGTGGCGAGCATTGTGTACACTCCACGTGTGCATTTTATGGAAATTAGTTATTGCGTAGCGTGTGAAACACGCTTCATCTGTGACGAGTATTTTGTCGACAAAATCATGCTGTTCACTGTGTAACAAAAACTGAGAATTCACGTCGTAGAGGTAACTCTTGTTCTTCTAGTTCTTGTACGCGTTGAATGTGGTAAGGCCCCAGACGCTCCTCTTTCAACGTGCGATGCACGGCAGTGTGCGATACACCCACTTGGCGGGCGATGCTTCCAGTACTCTGAGTAGGATCCTTCTGGATACCGTCCAGATTTCTTTCCTCAGCTTCCAATGCACGATCGACGCGTTGTTGGCCTCTGCCTTTTGCGCGAGGTAATAAAGATCCACTATCTCTGTCGAAAGAAATTAAATACGTACTCGAAAGTTTTAGTCTGTCATTCTGAAACAAAAAAGGAAAGCATATTAGAACAGAAGATACGTTTCGCATACAAACGAAAATTAACAAAAGGTACAGATAGCTATTCTTATTTACTAAGAAGAAAAGATATAATAATCGTGTACAATTAGAGAAATACAATGACACAAACAATTGGTGAACAGCAGCAAATGTATATCGTGCAAGAAGTCGTCCTTATGGATAGGGTTCTCGATAAATTCCAATACCTTTTCCGTCGCCGTAAATTAAATGAATATCGTATAGTTCAGCAATAGTAAATCTGTCGGCGTATGACGATGACGCAGCCACTCAGGACGTAGGCCGGCCGCAGTGGCCGAGGGGACTGAGGCACTCCATTCACGGTCTGCACGGCCACTACGGTCGGGGGTTCGAAACCCCCCTCGGGCATGGATATTTGTGCCGTCCTAGTTCGAAAGTAGTTCATAAGTAGTTTGTAAGTTTAGGGACTGATGACCCCGTAGTTAAGTCCCATAGACTATACAAACATTTGAACAACATTCAGGACTTAGTTGCCTATGTGTTCACGATTCATGCTCGTGATGCCAATACACGCAGCGGCGTGGTCAGCGAGAAAGACGGGCACCAGCGCAGTCGTCAAGCCACGTAAGCAAGATAGTTTTGAGCCGGCGCGAACTGTATCTCAGTGGCTGCCCCCTATGACGCAGTGGGCAGTGCACCAACGGCCGGCCAATCGACTAGCGATCACACCGGCTCGTAACTACCTTGCTTACTTGGCATGACGCCTGCGCTTGGGCAACACCGTCTAGATACAAGGCCTCACAACACGTCCGTGTCACACCAATAGGCTCAAATGTTCATGTGTTTGTAAAGCTTATTGGACTTAAATACGGGGTCATCAGTCCCTAAACTTACAAACTACTTATGAACTAGCTGCTACTAAGGACGGCACTAATATCCATGCCCCAGGGGGGGGGATTCGAACCCCCGACCGTAGTGGCCGTGCAGACTGTGACTGACGCGCCGCAGAACGCTCGGCCACCGCGGCCGGCCACCAAAAGGCTGCTCTCGCAAACTAACTGAAGCTACGAGGCAGTGGGCTGTGCCGATCAGTGAGCTTATGAGGGGAGCCAATAGGTGTGACGTGTAACGGACGTGTTGTGAGGCCTTGTATCTAGATGGTGTTGGCTGGGGTCTATCTTTCTCGTAGGCCTCGGCGCAGCGGGCACTAACAGGAACCGATTCTATACGTATGTACACCACCAAGTGTCTACTTTTCCAAAAACCGTATCCTTAGACAAACTGTTTTCTTTCTGGGACAACTGTAGGATGACGCGGTGGAGTAGCCGAGCGGGCTAAAGCGTCTCGCTGCGGAACGCGCGGTTGATCGCCGTGGAGGTTCGAGTCCTCCCTGGGGCATGTGTGTGTTGTCCTTAGGCTAGTCTACCTAGGTTGAAGTAGTTTGTGAGCTACGGACTGATGACCACGCAGTTTGGTCCGACAGATTTACAAACACTTTAAAAACACACAAAACTGTAGGAAACACACATACGTGTTACTAAACATTTTGTCAAGCACACTGAGATATACCATTTACATAATTTTGGCAGTTTATACCGTTTGCACCCTGTGTAAAAAAGATTTACTTTTATTGTCCCGAATCTCCACGAGAAATAAGAAAAGAAGAATAGCAATTCCTCATAAATTAACACGCTACGAACTGTTTTCCTGCGCCTCGCTGTCTGTTCAGACCAGTAAGCTGAGAAAGTGGACTATTGTAAATGTAGTAACAATATTTGTCGGAAATCTCTATTGGTCACTAATTAAAAGAGCAATTAACGTTGCTGTGAGAAGTAACAGATTACTATGTACAGTATGGTAGTGGGATCCTGGCAAATCTTCGATGCTGATTTCTCTTTCGTAACTGACGTCTAAACTTTCTTGGCTGATAATAGTCGACCACAAAATTCTATGTTCTTAACATGCAAATCAACAAACAAAACAGATTTATTAATCTGCAGCAGTAGTAATTAACATTTCATGCCCTGTAACTTTTTTCGTGACTCTATGAAGATAACATTTTGAAATAAGTTTCCCCTGCAGTCAATGCGTTGTTGACAGACTGTATGTTTATATATGCTTTTGAGAATATAGTTTTGCTGTTCAGATGTCTATGTGCAGTTTTGTGTAATCTTGGATAGATAGTACTAAAATATGCTTAGGTAGTCCTTGCAGTGCGGTGATCACTGTGTCCCCATTGGGAAGGGTTGTAGGGGAAGAAGGAGACCCGAAAAAAAGTGGTGTACTGGTCAGCGTAACTGCCTAGAAATCGGTAAGCCCGGGTTCGAGTCCCGGCTGGGTCCACGTTTTCAGCTTTGTCCATTCGCAGTTGATGTTATATATTCTGTGAATATGAACTTTTTTTATTATCTGTTTTCTGAACTATAAATGTCTAAAATAAAGTTATTCTGTTGATTGTTTAGTTCTTGGCTCAATATTTTTTATTGTTTTTTATTTTTATTTATTTATTTATATTTTTTTTTAATTAGAGAGAGCATTCAGTCCTCACATCGTACGCGCTGAGCCACTGCCGCGGCCAATATTTTGTTGCAGGTGGTTTCGATCTCCATACTTAGCGGATACGAAGCACGCTCTCTACCGCTAGACCACAGACGTGTTTAAGCTAATCTGCTTTTACTGACAAGTCCATCAGATATATACGTGCTGTGCTTAGAGCCCTTTTTCTTGACGTGTTCTGGATAATGCGCTTCAGGACTTCTACGAGTGGACACTCCCTAGATTTATTTCTGTCCTACAAAGTCTCATCCCGATCTGAATCTTCGAGACCGTAAAGACTCCTTGATAGAAAAACTACCGGTGGTTTTTCATATTACTAGTACTGTCGGCAGTAAGATGTAAAACGCAGATTCGAAAAGTGCCTGCAATATTCAGTGACACTTAACGTAAGTAGTGGAATTTCATTAAGAAAGGTCGATTTGTTTGCGAAGAACAATGTTCGTTCTGTAACGGTTTTTTATTAGTATCAGGCATGGTGGTTGGTCTAACACAGTTGATTGTATCAAATTAGAGGTATACATTATCAGTTTTAGTGCACCGATCTGTAGTAAAACTCATGGGAGTTATTTTGTAAAGCCTCAGGGAAGTGAAGACAAAAAATTTGGAGCATCCTCGCTTATACCAGACTGCCTCACAGTAATACATCGCCAAGGACCATATCTTATTGCTTACGAACTGCAGATTAGAACTTAAGAGACTGAAAACGGTAGAAAATTAAGGGGATCGAATGTGGACTAACTGAAGGAACCAGAGGTGGTTGAGAGTTTCAGAACGAGCGTTACGCAAGGACTGGCTGAAACAAAGGAAAGTACTATACTCGAAGGAGAATGAGTAGTGAAGGCCGCAGAGGATAACATAGGTAGGAGGACAAGGCCTAATAGAAATGCTTGAATAACAAAGGAGATATTGATGAAAGGAGAAAATATAAAAATGCGTCAAATGAAGCAGGCACAAGGAAGTACAGACGTCCTGTAAAATGAGGTTGACAGGAAGTGCAGACTGTCTAAGTAATAGCGGCTTGAGGAGAAATGCAGGGCCGTAGAAGAATGTATTTAGAGGCAAAAAAAGCAGCAGTATGAATATAAAAATACTCAGATGGAAAACCAGTACTAAGAAAAGAAGGGAAAGCTGGAAGGTGGAAGGAATATTTTAGAATGCCTGTACAAAGGAAATAAACTTGAAGGCAGTAAAAAGAAATGGAAAATGAAGTAGAGGACATTGAGGCAGGAGATACTATACTGCGAGAAAAATTTGACAGATTACTAAAAAGATTTGAGTAGAAACAAGGCTCCTGGAGTAGATGATGTTCCGTCTGAACTGCTATCATCGTTAGGAGAGCCAGTCATGAAGAAATTGTTCCACCTGGTATGCAAGATGTATGGGACACGGGAAATACCCACAGACTTCAAGAAGAATATAGTGATTCCAATACCTAAGAAAGTATGTGCAGACAAGTGTGGAAATTACAAAACTATCAGTTTAATAAGTCATGGTTGCAAAATACTAACACGAAGTATTTACAGACGTATGGAGGAACCGGTAGAATCTGTTGTTGGGGAAGATCAATTTGGATTTATGAGAAATGTAGGAACTCGCGATGCAATACATTACGACTTATCTTAGAAGATAGATTAAGAAAAGGAATGCATAAGTTTTTAGCTTTTGTGGATCTGGAGAAAGCTTTTGACAATGTGGACTGGAACGCACTTTTGCAGATTCTGAGGAGGCAGGGTACAAATGGGGAGCGAAGAGCTATATTCAACTTGAACAAAAACCAGACAGTCATAATTACAGTCGAAGGGAACGAAACGAAGCACTTGTTGGGAAGGAAGTAAGACAGGGCTGTAGTCTTTCCCCAATGTTGTTCAACCTGTACAATGAGAAAGCTGTGAAGGACTGCAAGGAGAAATTTGAAGAGGGAATTTAAGTCCAAGGAGAGGGAATAAAAACTGTCAGAAACAACAAAAGACCTGGAATAGCAATTAAACGGAATGGACAGTGTCTTTAAAGGAAGGTATAAGATGAATATGAACAAAACGAGTGTAATGGAAAATCAAAAATGTTCAAATATTTGTTAAGATTATGGGACTTAACTGCGAGGTCACCAGTCCCTAAACTTACAAACTAAGTTATACTAAAGACAACACAAACATCCATGCTCGAGGGAGGATTCGAACATCCCACGGGAAACGGTCTCGCGCATCGGAGCATAGCGCCTCAATGCGCTCGGCCACTGCTCCGCGGCAGGGTAGCATTGAATGAGACTGAAATGTGGACAATAAGGATTTCAGACAGAAAGATGATACTAGCTTTGGAAATGTGGTACTACAGACGAAGGATGATTAGATGGGTAGATCACGTAACTAACGAGGAAGTGATCAACATAATTGTGTAGAAAAGGCATATTCTGAATAAGAGAAGAGATAGGTTGGTAGGACATAGAGACATCAAGTAATCGTCAACTTAGAATTATAAAGAAGAGTGTGGGGTAGAAATCGTAGAGGGAGACCGAGGGACGAATACAGTAAGCAGATTCAAAAAAGATGTTGGTTGCCGAACGTATTCTCAGGACAAATTTGCGTGGACTGTTGCATCAAACCCGTCTGCGAACTGAAGACCACAAGAAGTACTTGAGTTATCAATGGGTTAACTATATTTATTAAGAAAGCTTCCAATATTGAAAACTAAAAGTCTGCAATCATTTGTCTTGGTTATTGAGGGAGGTGGGGGCGAATTGAATACTACAGATTACGACGACCGGATGGAAAAACTACTAAGTGAACCCATCTGTAAGAAGCTCAAGGGGGATCCGACGGCCAAGGTAATAAAACAGACGCAAGCACTGCTTAAGAAAACCAGAATGAACTTCGACACGGCCAGACGACTCAACCCGCAAGTCCCACAGGCACCAAGGGTTTATGGGGTTCCGAAGATCCAACGGGAGCCTTTTCCTCTCAGGCTTATTGTCTGCAGTATAGACTCACCGACTTACCGACTTGCAAAAGAACTGGTATCGAAACTCCAACATCTCGTGGGCTAAACGGACTCTTACGTCAAAGGCTCAGCCCATTTTGTAGCACTTTTAGAATAAAAACGAATCTCCACCACGGATTTGATTGTCAGCTTCGACGTGAAGTCCTTATTTACAAATGTACAAGTGTCGGATACCATGAACATCCTAGAGGAGCGTGTTCCACCCGATGTTTGCGATCTGTTTAACAACCACCTATTTCAGGTGGAAAGGGGAATTTTATAAACAGACGGACGGAGTTACAATGGGTTCACCTCTCTTGCCCGTTGCTGCCGATATTTTCATGGAGGCATTCGAGGAAACAGCTCTCCAGTCCGCATAACTACGTCCAGACTGCTGGCTGCGATATGTAGACGACACGATTGTCATCTTGCCTCATGGAGAAGGGGAGCTGCAGAATTTCCATCAACACCTCAATCAACAGCAAAATAAGATCCAGTTCACCATGGAGATTGAGAAGAATGGAATGTAGAGGTTTACCGGAAGAGGGCAAACTGGGCCATCGTGTATATAGAAAAGCTACCAGCACAGGCAGGTACCTTCATTCAACTTCCCACAACCATCCTACGCAAAAGACGTCTGTGCTCCACACTAACTAAGAGGGCCCATCGGATTAGCGATGAACAACACCTGAAAACAGAATTATAAAACATCAGGTCCACCTTGAAGCAAACGGTTATGGGAAGAGTATGATTGAGCAAACTATGACATCTAATGATAGAAATAAAAGGGAAGAACCAAAGGAAGGACAAACCATCGCCCTATTGCCATATGTAAAACAAGTCACCGAACGAGTGGACAAACGTTTTCGTCGAGAGGATCCAAACTTATATTTCGCAGCAACAATAAGAGATGTCCTAGGCTCAATGAAGGACAAAACTGATAAGTTGCACACAGTTGGAGTCTACGAAATCGGCTGTGAGCGCGGCCAGGTGTACATTGGGGAAACTGAGCTGTCGATTAACACAAGGATAGCCGAGCACGAGAGGTACATTCGGTTGGGACAGCATACTAATCGGCAGTAGCTGAACACCAGGAAGAGTGCGGCAAACAGATAGGTTTTCAGGAAGTCACTGTAATGTCACAACAACCCTACATTTTGAAGAGGAAAATCAGGGAAGCAATAGAAATAGCAAAGCGACCCGGAAATATGAACAGAGAAGACGGGTTCAGACTTCCCGCGTCTTGGCTGCCAGCAGTAGCAGCGCTTCGCGACGACACCGCACGCAGTGCAGTCCATAGGGGCCCACATAGCCCGGAGACAACAGCGGCCGCGCGTACACAGAGCAAACAGCCGCTCTAGCCGGCGCTAGGCATCACTGCTACGTCACTGCTACCACCGCTCCTCATTCGCCAGTTTCAACCAACGGCAAACATTAATGTAAACACCAATCCTGGACTTCCTTTTCCACCAATAGGAAGAAATAAAGCAAACACCAATGAAATGTTCAAATGTTTGTTAAGCTTATGGGACTTAACTACCGGGTCATCAGTCCCTAAACTTACAAACTACTTATGAACTACCTTATACTAAAGACAGCACAAATATCCATGCCCGAGGAGGGATTCGAACCACCGATCGTAGTGGCCGTGCAGACCGTGACTGAAGCGCCTCAGTCTTCTCGGCCACCGCGGCCGGCGAGCTGCCTTCTTTGGACTCTTTCGATGTCCTTCGTCAAACTCACCTGATAAGGCTCCCACACTGGGCAGCAATACTCCAAAAATGGACGGACAGGCGTAGTGTACGCAGTTTCTTTTGTAGTGTTATCTACGTGTTCTTTCCAATTTAAGTTTAAAGTAATAGTAATTCCTAGGTATTTTGATTAGGTAACGAAGCAATAAAGGAGGTAGATGAGTTTTGTTACTTGGTCAGTAAAATAACAAATTATGGTCGCAGTACAGAGGATATAAAATGCAGAATGGCAATGGGAAGAAAAGCATTTTTGAAAAGAGAAATTTGCTAACATCGAATATTAATTTAAGTGTAAGGAAGTCTTTTCTGAAGGCATTTGTGTGGAGTGTTGCCATGTATGGGAGTGAAACATGGACTACAAGCTGTGCGGACAGGAAGAGGATAGAGGCTTTTGAAATGTGGTGCTACAGAAGAATGCTGAAGATCAGGTGCGTAGATCGCATAACTAATGAAGAGGAACTGAACAGAATTGGTGAAAAAGGAATTTTTGGCATACCCTGACTAAAAGGTAGGACACATTCTTAGACATCGAGGAATCGTAAATTTAGCATTGGAGGGAAGTGTGTGGCAGAGCCGTGCAGCGCGCCACATTTACCCGCCCGAGCTCGCCTGCGCCCGGCCGCTGCGCTCTGCTGCCCGCACCAAGGGTAGTCGAGCCCCACTGCAACCGCTGTACACAGCGAGCGAGCTACGGTGTGCCGTCGAGTCCCGACACTTGCCGGGCGAGCGGGTACCCGCCGGGCCCGTGAAACAGCACTACACAAGGCGCTGCGAGCGGGGGAATGCAGACAGTTCTGAGCAAGGCGTTGTAATAATCACAGCGTGGGCTTCACGCACCTTTTGTGTTACCTACATAGCAATTTATAAGTTATCGATCGTTATGTCTGAAATAAATAGCGAACAGGACAGATCGTACCAACGTGCAAGGAGTAGACGATCCGAGGAAGAGAAAAAAGACGTTTTCAGGAAACTCGCGGAGAGAATCTACAAGCGTTTAAAGATATCTGGAGACAGCATTGTATGGGAGCGTTTTATGTTGATTGTAGGTAATGAAAATAAACCTGTGGGATTTGCAAAGTGTAATGGCTGCCGTAAATTATTGTCGTTCCGTGATGGCAGCACCACTACGCTGTTACGGCACCTGAATAGCTGCAAAGCTCATCTGAATACTGATTTGAACGGTTGTAGCAATATTCCAGGGCCACCAAAATCTTTTGTGCTGGAGAAATAAGTAAGAATGTGTGCAATAGATTTGCGGCCCTTCAGCGCAGTTGCGGGAGAAGGATTTCGAGACCTCGTATAGACTCTGATGGAGATAGGAGCACAGTACCCCACTGCAAACTCAACAGTTTCTAGAAACGTAAAATGAATAACAGACGAATACCTGTTCGCAAACTACTGGCTTTTTAAAGATTTCCTGTGTACCTTGGCAGAAATTTAGCTAGATAATTAGTTGGACAACCTTGAACAAAATTAAATATCACATCATCGTAGGACATATAATTTTTTGTCACATACATGAAATACATAGATTTACTAGCAACAAGAAACTGAAGACATTTAAGGAATAATGTTGTTCTTTATGTTAGAGCCATCACATAGTTTAATATGAAGTTAAAGTGAAACACTGTGTAAGTAAATACTGAGCAAAGTATAAAATTACATACAAATTTGCTGGAGCCGGCTAACGCGAACATGTTTAATATTTCCGGCGCGAGCCGATTCGGCTACCATTTTGGTTCTGCACCACAAAATTGTACTATCTGCTTTTACCAGGTGCATTACTGCGCAAGTCAATTTTCTTTTCCTCGCAACTGATAGTACACTGACAATTCTGTCAGTGAGGAAAAATCACAAGTGTTTCAAGATACATGAAAGACTGTCCAGCGACTGCGACCTTGAATGTCACCTCTCGAATAGTGGTGACTCCCTCGGGGTTTCAGCAACCACCAGCCAAAGGGAAAAGGTTGAATATAAAATAAAAGAAAACAACAACAATGGTCCACACGCCTGTATCGAGGAACAGTAATTAGTTTACTTACCTTGGAGTGATTAAGCGTAAGCTGAACCTCCTAACATTCTACCAGTTAATCGTTTCTAATGACCTCGATTGCAACTGAACGTTTATTCTTATTTTTATTTATTTACTTATTTTTTTCTTAGCAGAAAGGAAACATCAAGCAATTTAGCGAAATGTCCACAGAAACGCTGTTCGAACACCTGCTTGCTATCGCAGCACTAATGCTGCTCATTAACTCGCAATTACTTATGATTTGAGACAGCTGTATTACACTCGCGTTAATGAGTTCTAAAATACATCGGTTAGTAAGCTTCCCGCTATCTAACTTTTTCAATACATGGTTTGTAAATGAAAATTTGAATGCTTTGTTAGAAAGCTAAGTTGCTGTACTATCAGATGTCCAAAAATCAGATTTTTCAACCTCATAGTTTCTTCAGAATCGAGTGGAAAGCAATTTGAAACTGAAAATTCACGCGGAATGAAAAGCAGACATGTTATTTTTTCCAAGGAGAGTAAAGATTTTAAGGTAAAACTAAGTTAGTAAACCGATGTGGGATGGTTGTATGTAACGTGAACTGTTTTTACAGTGTGAAAATCGGAACAGTGTATTTCCCGCTAAGAGCTTAGCGGCTGGCGGGCGCGTGCCCCGGCTAGCAGCAGAGCGGCACGGGCGGCCGGGCGGACTGGCACTCGGCGGGTAGTCGGGTACCCGCGCTGCCCGCCGCCGTCCGGTGGGGCTCGTGCCGGCAGGCCGGGCAGCGCATGGCCAGGCCCGCCCGGGAGGCGCGGCTACGAGCCCGAGCGAGCAGCTCAGGCCCGCTGCACGCCTGTGGTGTGTGGGGTAAAAATCGTAGAGGGAGACCAAGAGACGCGTATAGTAAACAGATTCAAGTGGATCTGGGTTGTCGTTCTTATGAGGAGATGAAAAGACTTTCTCAGGATAGGGTATTGTGGAGAGCTGCATCAAACCAGTCTCCCGACTGAAGACCATAACAACAACAACAGGTATTTTGTGAAGTTTACCGCCTTCACGTGTGATTGATTTATCTTGTAAACAAAGTTTAACGGATTTCTTTTCGTACTCATGTGGACGACTTCACACTTCTCAGTATTTAGAGTCAATTGCCAACTGCCGGCCGCGGTGGCCGAGGGGACTGAGGCGCTCCAGTCATGGTCTGCACGGCCACTACGGTCGGGGGTTCGAATCCCCCCTCTGGCATGGATATGTCCTTAGTAGTAGTTAGTTCATAAGTAGTTTGTAAGTTTAGGGACTGATGACCCCGAAGTTAAGTCCCATAAGCTATACAAACATTTGAACATTTTTGAATTGCCAATTTTTACAACATACTGATATCTTATTCAAATCGTTCTGCAGTTGGTTTTGATCTTCAGATGATTTTAATAGACGATAAATGACGGCGTCATCTGCAAACAATCTAAAACATCTGACTCTGGCCGCGGAAGCCTACGAAGTGTTAAAAATGTTCAAATGTTTGTATACCTTATGGGACTTAACTACGAGGTCATCAGTCCCTAAACGTACAAACTACTTATGAACTAACTAAGATTAAGGACGACACAAATATCCATGCCCGAGGGGGGATTCGAACCCCCGATCGTAGTGGTCGTGCAGACCGTGACTGAAGCGCCTCAGTCCCCTCGGCCACCGCGGCTGGCAACGAAGTGTTAGAAGCTTAACTTCGGTATTAGTGACTGCCATGCAGTCCATTTTGGCACGTATAGTTTAAGCCCAGCTGATCGTGTGAGGTACAGTACACAGGCTGCCGGCTGCCGGCTGCGGCAGTAAAGTTGGCCGGGTGAACTTGGCTCATCCTGGTAATACGCGCCGGCCGCAGCCATTTTCCATTAATCGCGCGGCTGGGCGGCGTCCATTATGAGGCGGCAACTGCTACAGCGCTCTGAGGAATGGGCCCAATCAATATGCGGCCCAGGACCGCCGTCGAGGCTGAGGTCGCTGCCGCCACGGCTCAGACGCGGGGACGCTGAGCGAGTGGGCAAGGCGGAGCCTCCAAGGGCGTCGTCGTAAACGTTTGTAAATGTATGGGACTTAACTTGTTCGGTTGTTACTCTCTAGGCTTACAAACTACATAATCTAAGTTGTTGATAAAACTCTTCTGGGTATTGGACCGCATCGTCAATATATCAAATATGTCACCGACGTTTCGGTCACTATTGCAAGCGGCCATCTTCTGGGTGTTACGTTTACTGCTGGATGAGGAAAAGCTGCTGTCTTATATATTAAATGTTGCCAGTTATGATTGGTGGTTTCAGAACTCTTATCAATGGTGTTTGGGCCGGCCGCGGTGGCCGAGGAGACTGAGGCGCTTCAGTCACGGTCTGCACGGCCACTAAGATCGGGGGTTCGAATCCCCCTTCGGGTATGGATATTTGTGTCGTCCTTAGTCCTAGTTAGTTCATAAGTAGTTTGTACGTTTAGGGACTGATGACCCCGTAGTTAAGTCCCATAAGGTATACAAACATTTGAACATGTTTAACACTTGGTAGGCTTCCGCGGCCAGTCAGATGTTTTAGGTTGTTTACAGATGACGCCGTCATTCACCGTCTAGTAAAGTAATCTGAAGATCAGAATGATCTGAATAAGATATCAGTATAGTGTAAAAACTGGCAATTGAGTCCAAATAATGAGAGGTGTGAAGTCGTCCACATGAGTACGAAAAGAAATCCGTTAAGATAAATCAATCAAAAGTGAAGGCCCTAAACTCCACAAAATACCTAGGAATTACTATTACTTCAGTCTTTAACTGGACAGGACACGTAGATAATGTCGTGGGAAATCGAACCAGTGACTACGTTTTATTGGCAGAACCCTTAAAACATGCAACAGAACAACAAAACAAACTGCATACACTACTCTTGTCTGTCCATTTTTGGAGTAGTGCTGAATAGTGTGGGATCCTTATTAGGTGGGTTTGACGGAGGACATCGAAAGAGTCCAAAGAAGGGCAGCTCGTTTCGTATTGTCACGATACAGGGGAGACAGCGTTACGGAAATGATACAGGATCTAGGATGGAAATCATTACAACAAAGGCGCTTATCGCTGCGGCGTGGGCTACTTACGAAACTCCAATCGCCAACATTCTCCTCCGAATTCGAAAATATATTGTTGACTCCCACTTACATAAGTAGAAATGATCATCAGAATAAAATACGATAAATCAAGCTCGAACGGAGAGATTCGGGTGTTCTTCCCGCGCGCTATTCGAGAATGGAATGGGAGATAAATACTATAGTGGTGGTTCGATGAACCCTCTGCTAGGCACTTAAATGTGATTTGTAGAGTATCCCATGTAGATGTAGATGACATAAAAGTTTTCTGGGTGTTGTACCGCGTCGTGATGTAAGAAGGCTATTACTTCTTTAATAACTGACGTTTCGCCCAAGTAATAGCCTTCTTATATCATGACGCTGTACAACACCCAGGAAATTTTTATGTCTTCTAACACTTACTTATTTCCTCGTTCATGAACATATAGTTTTATGGCAATCGTTCCTTTGTCAATACAGTCGGTGTAAACTGGATTCACATAAGTATTCAGGTCCTTGTTTTCCCTTGCCCTTCTCACACTTTCCGTTATAACTGTGTACCACGAAGTGCAATATATGCAGTCAAAATATAGCGTCAATATACATGTAACTCCAAAAAACTATTCGCCTGCGTTTCTTAATACGTTTCTACATTCAGTTAGTTGCTGTAAAGGTAACATGTTAAAATCAAAATTAAAAACAGTCCAGACCGAAAACTTATTGTTTTATTTGATGACAGATTTCGGTCTACAGACACCATCCTCTGATGAATACCACCATGAAGATAGGCGGTATTCATCTGAAGAATGAAACCGGTAAAGAAAAACAACAAAAAAGTTTGCGATCTAGACGATATTAAATTTTCTTTCTAAGAATTTCATCAATATCGCAGTTATTCTCCAGTACGCTTCAAAAATTAAGGGTAACTTACTTATATGGTATTTGGTATGGTGACGGCTAACATTTATTATAGTTTTATGGAATCCACTTCAGTAAATGCTAGGGTAGACCCTTTGAAAGGGCAAGGTCTGTTACCTTTTCTATCCTGACAAGATTAATATCGGTTATATGACAGTTTGGCCTTAGGAAAAGAGTAGGTTCAGGAAAGTCTAAAACGAAAAAATATTAAAGCTTATGGAACTTAACTGCGGGGTCATCAGTCCCTAAACTTACAAACTACGTATGAACTAACTTATACTAAAGACGACACAAACCCATGCCCGAGGGAGGATTCAACCTCCAACGCGCGCAACGTGGTTGCTCCACACTGCTCGGCTAATCCCGCGTGGCCAGGTAAGTCTGTTTTCATATTGTGCACGATAGAATCGGTGGATCTAAACATTATGAAATTCAATAAGATCATTGGAATTTCGAAGATAATATGCAAATCCTGTAGGGAAAGGTTCTTAGTATACGTTGCTTAAAAAAAAGTGAACAACAGTGAATTTCTTGCATTAAAATGACATAGCACACCGTCTTGTAGTACTTATAAAATGGTAATATACGAGTATTTAGGAATTGGTGATTTCTTTGGCTGGTACACTTCCAGTTTTTCTACGTATCCATGTAGCTGGGTTTACAGTTGTAGTGAGCACTATGTCCGCGGATGACGTCGTAGTCAGCGCAGCTGCCTTGTAGGCAACAGTCCAGGGTTCATAATACGGCCTAGGACAAATGTTCAACTTCCCTCACTGCTGGTCATACGCTGCTAAAGTCTGATTTATACGTAGACCTTTGTTACGCTGTACATAACATGGTAGAGAGAACGGATCTAATTAACTGGCAATGTAATTATCAATTGGTCGGGGTAACGAATCAGGAGAGCAAGCCGGAAAGTACTTTAAATCGATTAAACTTCAGTCGACAACATCAATAATAGAAAATATTGGAAGGTTCCTTCTGTTAATGGCATCATGAACAATGTTAGTGGAGGCAACAGGATTATTGTACTGAATGTGTATCCAAAGAAGGTTTTTTACAGAACAGGATCTACAACAGGGAAATACCACGCAAATATAAATTACAAAAATGCTTCAAATTGCATTATTTCCGTATTTATTTCGTGAGCTAGTTTATATATGGGCATCAGCAGCTCGTTCTGTGATAGTGATTTGGTGATTATTCATAGTCATTTCTTTCGGAGGATGTAGAATAAGACCTTCCACGTCACAATTGTTGTTGGACACGTGTGGTTTGGGACTTGTGCATACCAAAAAATTTTCAAATGTTTGTAAATCTATCGGACCAAACTACGTGGTCATCAGTCCGTAGCTTACAACCTACTTAAACAAATGTAAACTAATCTAAGGACCAACACACACACACACACACACACACACACACACACACGCACACGCGCGCACGCCCCAGGGAGGATTCGAACCTCCGACGGCGAGCAACCGCGCGCTCCGCAGCGAGCCGTCTTAGACCGCTCGGCTACTCCACCGCGGCTTGTGCTCACCATCTGATGCTTACACATTCATTAACATATTTGATGTTGAAGTTCACTGTCTAAATGTAAAGCCAATACTATGATAATGACTAAACAATTGAAATAATTTAAATTGGCGAAGCGATTTGTGTATTAAAACTGTTAGCAAACATGATTCTACGTCTTGTAAAGGAACAGTCACGGCGTTTAAATGTATCCGTTATGGATCATATTCAGCGTTTGCTTGCAGTGCTTTCTTTCAAAATTATTCCGCGGCAGAATAGCCGTGTGCACTAAAGCGCCCTGCTGCGGTGCGCGTGGCCGTTCGCCGGCGGGAGTTCGAGACCTCCCTCGAGCATGGGTGTTTGTGTTTTCCTAAGCATAAGTTAGTTTAAGTTAGTGTAAATAGTTTGTAAGCCTAGGGACTCATGACCGCCGCTGCGGATTAGCCGCGCGTACTGGAGCGCCGTGTTGCGGTACGCGCGGCCATCCGCCGTCGGGGGTTCGATTCCCCCCTCGGGCATGGGTGTTTGTGTTGTCCTTATTTTAGTTTACCTTGGGTTAAGTAGTATGTAAGCTAGGGACTAATAACCAAGCTGTTAAGTACCATAGACTTAAAAAAACTGGTTACCAACGTAGTTTAGTCCCTTAGATTTGCAAACTGAACATTTTTTAAACCTATTCCACTCATAAACCCTCGTTTTCTTCACAAGGTCGACAGTGATTGATAGAGGCGGTACAGCGTTGTGAAACACCTAGCAGGTGGGTAGGTCGAGAGGGGCGTGCCTGTTCCGTAATAATTTCACATACTGTCATATCTGAACATCTGTTATGTAATCTCTGTGCTATATAGAAACGGTTTTTTTAGAGCATGCCTCTGTGTAAACAATGTTTGATTGCTTTTGTGTGTTACGGTGTCTTACAGATAACGTGATCATTAAACGTATTACAGACTGTAGCAATTTATCGTGAGATTACTGAAGTCAATCCGAAAATTATGAATGACAGTACTGTTCGACGTTAGTGCTGTGCTTTTTCTGACAGACGCTCTAAAGAAGAACAAAGTAGCCGTCTGTCTATTATAACAAAGAACTTGTTGATGAAGCTATCACACAGAATTGCCGTTTCGCCATTTCTAAAATCTCGAAGTGTAATTTAATGGCTACACTTACGGTTTATATATATATATATATATATATATATATATATGAAACGTAATTTTCAGTATGATTCCACAATTGTTATTTGTTCTTAAGATCAATAAAACCGTCTAGATCGCTAAACCTGTCTTCTTTGTTACGACGTTTCGGCATCTGTCAAGATAAAAAAAAAAATAAATAAATAAAAAAGGCAGAGGTAAAAACTGCACTTAGTACTAGCATCTATTAAATTACAGTCACAGGCAGGAAAGTTAGGAAAGTTGTACACAGAAGTGATATCGAAGTTTGTGAAGCGGAACTACAGATTTTGAATGTGTATCGACATTATTTTAAGAAGTACCTGACAGAGAGTACTGTTCACCAATATGTAATGAAAGTCTCCCTAATCAAGTATATTCCGGAGAAAGAAAGTAAAGCAATTTACTCTCCAAATCTCCTCGTATCAATCAGTATGTTACAAATAAATTCATCGGTTTATATTTAATACTGGTAGGACTTCCTACCTGCAGATGATTGAGATTATATCTTCCATCTCGCATGCATAATTTCTAATAACGAAGGACGGAAGGAAGATTAAGGTTTATGCCCAGTCGACAGCGACGTCGTTAGAGGCGGAACTCACGCTAGGAATGTTTGAGTAAAGATAGGGAAAGAAATCGGTGCTTTTCAAAGGAACCATCCCGGAATTGCCTGGAGTGATTTAGAAGTATCCACGAAAACCTAAATCTGGATGACTGGAGGTGGATTTGGAGCACTGTCTTACCGAACTCGAGTCCAGTGTGTTACGACTGCGCCATCTCGCTCGGTTTCTAATAACGACACAGCACTACTCCTTACACTAAAATTTTCAATGCCTGATCTGCTTGCTTCAGATTAGGAAGAATCCAGAAAGTTGAAAGGTCTCCGTGTCAGCCCCTTTGTAACATTTCTATAAATTTTCTGTCACTTTCACTGCTTCTATGGCATCTCAGTTCTTAAGTGCGTACTTTACAATAAATAATAGTATTTTTTCATATTAAGGCTGTCTGCCCACATTTTGATATTCATGTTCTCTATACTGCCTATACCTCTTGCACACTTCATTATAATGTGATTATTACCTTCCTTTGCCGTTCCTCACTAGGATGACAGAATTTCTCAGTGTCTGGTAAAGAGTGGAACTTCTTGTCTGCTATTGTGGCAGTTTAGCTAACCTTTTATTAGGTTCTCGCTCGCACACTCGCTATTCTTTTAGTCGATTTTGAGTTAGGAATGGGCAAATAGGTTTCGTTTCCCTATGATCGAAGCGCTATTACGACTAAGTTGGTAGATCGTGGTTTGAATGTCTCTGAGGTACTTGCAGTGGTGATTATGAAGATGTTGGCTTTGGGAAGTGTCGTGGTCGTAGGAGCCGGGGATGAGAGGTTGTCTCCGAGAACTCCTGGTAGTTGAGTATGTGTGTCTCATTTGAGTATGTGTCTCCACTTTGAGTGAGATTTAATCAATTATTATTATCTGCTTAATCATTCAATTTTTTGTTGGTTTAAAGAAAAAGCAATTAGTACTTGCTAAATTCTGTGAATTATGCGTTTGTTCATTCATAAATTTGCAATGGATCATGTTTGACCAATCAGGATTCGCGTTTCCCAGTTTGAATGTTTGTATGTCTCTCTCTCTCTCTCTCTCTCTCTCTCTCTCTCTCTCTCTCTCTCTCTCTCTCTGTGTGTGTGTGTGTGTGTGTGTGTGTGTGTGTGTGTGACTGTGATATAAGTTCCTATTTTTCTGGATATTAAAATCTGTCTCATTTTCCAAATTTCATTCCAGTAGCCATGTATTGCTTTGTTCTGACTGCGCCATTTGTTTGATAATGGTTTCATTCTGCGAGTGGGAAGCCAATTGTCTCATGTTAAATCAGTTTTGAGGTAAACATGAGTTTCGTTTAAATATAATTTACTGATTGAACTTGACTTTTGAAATGTAGTAATGTTTCATGACTTGCCTTTGTTTGACTTGGGACACGTTATTGTATTTCGATCACCATTAGAATCTGGGATTTCTTTTCCTTCGTATCAATCTTTAATCCGAATTAACCTGGACCGTTTGTCCCATTCCAGTGCCTGTGCGATTTTTCGTACATCGCAACAGGCCAGGGCACGTGCTCACTTTGCCTTTAGACACGTGTAGTACATGCCGTATTTCTCTTAGTTTTATTCCTTCTCTTGTTTCATGTTAGTATTAAGTTACCGAACGTGTGTGTTTCCTTCTGTTGACCTATTCAAATCTCTCTTTTTAGTATTCGATAATTTATGAGCCATTGTGCATTAACACCGCATTGGCAATATAGCTAGACACCAGCAGTATTAATTTAATAATTTATGAGCCATTGTGCATTAACACCGCATTGGCAATATAGCTAGACACCAGCAGTATTAATTTAATAAAGTGATCAGCACCAACATAAAAAATAAATGTTCAATTAGTCAAAAATAAACTGTAGAATCAAATTTTAGAAGAAATCCTACATCCTGCTGTTATCCAACATTTACTGCTTCATTCATTTAACTGATATATTTTATGTTTATTTCATGTGGTACAGTAGATTTCAGTATATGTAACAGCATTCAAATAGTTTCGACGAGCTTGATTCAGTTACTGTAGCACAGAAATAATCTCGTCTGTAGATCTCCATTTTTTTTTTTTTTTTTTTTTTTTTTTTTTTTTTTTTTTTTTTTTTTTTTTTTTTTTTTTTTAAGCAAGGGATCTCAACGAATACCTTCAAACCTTGGACTTTGATACTTTTTCCCAGAGTAAATGTGCTTTTTATTTCAGGAACACAATATATGTAAAACAACTCTTTCTGTTACAATTGTTATAATGTATCGTGGGTGATAGATATGCTGGTCCGTTACAATATTACGTTACGAGCACATAATGTTGACTGCGTAAAGCCCATTCATAAATCACTGAGTGAACAGCACCGTGACGCTTTCTGGATGCGTGGGAACGAGAGGAAAAAAATTAAATTATGAGGGCGTCAAGCTGTCAATTACATATTTCAAGATAATTGCAGTAGCTGTATTTCAACTGTTTGATATGGACTAGGGGATTCACATAAATGGATTAAACAAAAAGAGGTGACATATGTTTGTCAACAGAATAAAAGGATACAAAACTGGAAGAATCACTTCTTTACTCAAGGCTTAAATGATGTATTTTTAAGTTGTCATTATTTAAAGTTTAAAATAATATATCACGCTTTACAGTTGTCAATAAAATACACAAGGCGGTAGCGCCGACAAAATGTGAATTGGAAACATCGTTTTTGTTTAGTATACATTCGTAAGATGTGCGTTGAATGTGAAACGGTTGCTTCTGAAATTTTCGTTGTACTAATTCACATTTTTCGTCCTGTTTTGCTATCATAATCTATACACTGAACTTTGATAGACACATTTTCTATCAAAGAAAAACTACAGTATTCTATTTTCTCGATTGCTTAACAAAACTAAAAACGGCAGTGCTCCACATTTGTAATGCAGGACGATAAGGACTTGTTATCGTAGACACACACACACACACACACACACACCTACTGAAAAATCCAAATTACATGTTTAACGAACAAACATAAGTAGAGTATTTTAACGGTAGTCTCGAAACATCACAATTTATTTCATCTCAGCATATTTTCAGAATTTTGGTTTTATATAAGTAATTACTTAAGAACTAAAGTGCATTACTCTCAGTACATTATTTGGTTGTATGCAAAGAGGATGCTCACATTATGCTATTATTCACAGCGTAGCTTGGACAACTTGCATAATAAATGCTGGATCAGATTAATCAACAGTACAATTCGTTCATGAATTGTGGCCGTTGTCTTTCGATTGTAACGTGTGAAAATCTTACCTTAAGTGTTTAACAAGGAAAGCTTTCCACTTGGTACAAAAGCGTGTGGCCCGTTGAGTGTGTTGAAAGTGTAATAGTGACATTTATTTACAGCAGATAAAAAATAAGTATACGTGTCAAAGATTTACCATCCTTCCAAGTAGTCACCAGCATTATTTGAACAGTTGTGAGCGATTTAAAAGTTGTTGGTCACTTTGGCGAGTGTTACTTGTATTAGTCGAAAAGAATGGTATATTGACAAATATTTTGGCAACGATTTTTAGTCGGACGTTTCGAATAATTTTTCTTCTTAGGTATCAAGTCGAAGTTATCAGGTTTGAAGCCCCGGTAGTATTAGCGATAGTACAGCTCTTCAATTACCCAAACGTTAGTATAGGCTAGCTTGTACTGCGTATTCCCGAGAATTCTCCTGGGAAATGAAGTATGAGTTCTACTCCGTCTTTAAAATGTTTGTAAATCTAGCGAACCAAACTGCGCGGTCATCAGTCCATAGCTTACAAACTACTTAAACCTACGTAAACTAACATATGGACAGACACACACTCCCATGCCCCAGGGAGGACTCGAACCTCCACGGCGAGCAACCGCGCGCTCCTCAGCGAGACGCTTTAGACCGCTCGGCTACTCCACCGCGGCACCCCGTCTTTTTTCATAGCTGGTAGAGGAGCAGTATGTGTAATGATAATATCGTCAAAATGTCATATCTAAGTGTTTCTTCAAAATTATATGAACCACAGTCCATTACACTAATTTTGTAACTTGGTCCAACTCACAAATCGTTAAGAGTGATATATCGCATTTGTCAGAGGAAGTAAAACTACAAGATATCGAAAAATCTAGGAAGTATACTGATGCTACATAATTTAGAAAATGCATTATCTATTAAGAACGTTCAAAGAATCTGTGCTAGTGATGCAATGCGTACTATGTGCAATAAAGAAGGTCTTGTTTCATTAATAAAAACCCACAACGTTTTATTTGAGATAATGGAAATGCAGAGATACAGTATTCATGTTTCAAAACTGTTGTTTCTCACGCCTTTTAAAATTCTCTTATACAATTTTATGTTGCAAAGCATACAGCGAATCTTACCGTGCTATTGAAGAAGAATGGTAACATCATCAACAGGTCTTTCGTCTTTGCGTATTACCTTTCAGGTGAAGTACGGCATGACATGCATCAAGCATGGTCTTTCAGCTTTGGAACTATTCGATATTTGTCCTTCCTTCTGTTTCGGTGAGAATTTTTAACCGCTGAGATGAGTGAGTGTGAGACAGTTTGATCATATTGCATTCGAAGAGCTATCGTTGAAACGTTTTACCGACGTATTTGAAACTTCAGACAACTAAGATTTATGATAAAGCCTTACTCAACAATTTTGTATAAATCTTGTTTCGCTTCCCTACCATTGTAAACTCTACCACACCTCAAAAATCTGTACCTATTGTAAGCTCCATTGAGCAATAATTAAATATAAATTGCATTGATTTATTATTAGTACTGCATACTCATTTTATTACAAAGACGCAGCTATTATAACAGTAACGGTGCAAGATTAAAGAAAAATCGATCAAACTTACCTTCTTGAATCATCAGTGTCCATGGGCAGCTAAATTCCATTCTGAAAGTCAAAATATGATGTCAGAGTTCGCTACGAAATAAATACCGTTTTTAGAAGTCCATATTTTTACCACGAATTTATCTGCCACATCGATAAGTATTTCCACATAAACTTCCCCAAATCTTAAAATAGTTTGTAATGGCAAAAACATTATATTGCATTCATAGTTCATAAATTAATCAACATCAGAACTACTCTCTCTTCCGCACTGGGAGCCAACATACTGCCAAAGACTGTAATTATCAAAGATAAATTTAATATATGGTACATACATCTTAGGACGATGTTATAAAACAGCCCTCACAACGTGTCTGTCGGCCTGTCTGACCTCAATAAACTCAAAACTATAGAAAGTTTTTCGTGCGTCTTTCACCAATTGTCGGGCGCGTATCTTCCTTCTAGTTCACAACATAAGGTCTTTAACAACACAACCTCTCATAATCTTTAACAAAAATATTATTATTCATATAATCTTCTGAAGGCTTCTTCTACAGTTATTGAATCATTAGTTAACATTTAGTTATAGGAGTATACAGTTTCTTTAGTAGGTCTTTTGCATCTTTTAAGGGTTCTGCCAATAAAACGTACTCTCTGGTTAGCCTTTCCCAATACATTATGTACGTGTTATTTCTAGTTTAAGTCTAAATTAATAGTAATTCCTAGGATTTATTTTCGTACTCATGTGGACGACTTCACACTTCCCATTATTTAGAGTCAATTGCCAATTTTTACACCATAGCGATATCTTATTTAGATCGTTCTGCAGTTGGTTTTGACCTTCAGATGATTTTAATAGACAATAAATGATAGCGTCATCTGCAAACAACATAAGACAGCTGCTTAGATTTTCTCCCAAATAGTTTATATAAATAAGGAACAGTAGAGGACCAATAACACTACCCTGTGGAACGCCCGATATCACCTCTGTTTTAGTCGATGCCTTACCAACGATTACTACAAACTGTATCCTCTCTGACAGGAAATCCCGTATCCAGTCAGAAATTTGTGGCGATATTCCACAACTAAGCAATTTGATTAAAAGCCGTTTGTGAGGTTCCGCGTCAAAAGTCTTCTGAAAATCAAGAAATACGGAATCAATTTGAGATCCCTTGTCGATAGCGCTCATCACTTTGTGCGAGTAAAGAGCTAGTTATGTTTCGCATGATATTTTCTAAATCCGTGCTGGCCTTTGGTCAATAGATCATTCTGTTCGTGATAATTCATAATATTTGAATACAGGGTATGTTCCAAAACCCCGCTGCAAATTGACGTAATAGTTTATTGGGTTACTCCTACTGTCTTTCTTGAATATGTGACCTGTGCAACGTTCCAGTCGTTTGGTACAGACCCTTGTTTGAGCGAGCGGTTACATGTGGATGTTAAGTAAGGAGCTATTTCTTCAGCATAATCCATTAGAAATCTAATGGGTATACAGTTTGGACCAGAAGACTTGTTCTTGTTAAGTGATTTCAGTTGCTTCACCATTCCGAGGATATCTTACGTTACTTATTCTAACCTCTGTTTGTAATTCGAAATTTGGAATATTGGTTTCGTCTTCTTTGGTAAATGAGTTTCGAAAAGCTTTGTTTAGTAACTCTGCTGTAGTAGCGATATCATACGCAGGATCCCCACTATTATTACATGATGAGGATATTGTTTGTGTTTTGCCCCTAGTATATTTAACATATGATCAAAATCTCTTAGGGTTTCAGTCAAATTTCGAAAAACAGTTTCGTTGTGAAACGTATTGTAGGCATATCGTATTGAAGTCCGCGCTTTATTTCGAGCTTCTGTGTCGGATCGCCAATCCTGGGGATTTTGTGTTTAAATTTAGCATGCCTTTTCCGTCGTTTTTGCAACAGTGTCCTGCCCTGTTTTCTGTACTAAGAGGGATCACTTTCATTTATTAATTTATTTAGTATAAAACTGTCTATACCACATCTGTGCTGTCTATACCACTTCTTTGAATTGGAGCCACATCTGGTCAACACTTATTTTTAGTGGTAGGAACGAATGGAAACTTTCAAGAAGCAATGCATTGTATTTCTATCTGCTGCCCAGCTATTTTTGGAACTTTAGATATCCAATCTCGCTACTACATCTCTATGTTCACTAATACCTGTATCCGTTTTGATGCTCGTTATGAGCTCAGGATTATTTGTTGCTAAGAGATCAAATGTGTTTTGACATCCATTTACAATTCTAGTTGGCTCATGATTTAATTGTTCGAAGTAATTCTCAGACAATGCGTTGAGTACCTCCTGATTTGAAAATATAATTTCGCCAACAGATTGAGGGTAAATTAAATCACCACCTACTATTATTGTGTGGGTCGGGTACGTGTTTGCAGTTGGACACAGGTTTTCTCTGAACCTTTCTGCTATTGTATCGTCAGAGTCGGGGAGCCGGCAAAAAGAAACAGTTATTAACTTTCTACGATTTTCGAGTACAATAAATCACAGGAACAATCACGATAGACTACTTTTGACGGTGACAAACACGCCTCCACCTATTTTGTTTAATCTGTCCTTTCTGAACACAGTTACATCTTTTGCAAAAACGTCTGTTGAACTTATTTCCGGCTTAAGCCAACTTCGCTACCTATAATGATATCTGGTTCGTTGCTTTCTATTAATGCTTGAAGTTCTGGATCAGTCTTGCCCCCCTCGGCTAACTGCCAAAGTGCACAACACTACATGTGATTTTCTGCAGCAATGCATATGCAGCGCCGCCAAGTGGATAGAAAGTAAAAACCTTACCGCGAAATGATTGTGTACTGAATGCGTATTTGAAGAGCAGCAGCACATTCAAAATACCATCGTATTTAGGAGCTTATGTGGCGTTAAGAATTCTGGCATCTATCAAAAATATAATACGAAAAATCTCTCATTTCCTGGGAAATATGACAACAATTTTACGAATAACAACAGGTAGTTTGTTACACTTTTAGGCATGGAAGAAAAACTTTAACAGTTGATTCCTTCGAAACTCTTAATGAAAATCGGAAGTGGTTAACCACTAATCAAATGTTCAAATGTTTGTATAGTCTATGGGTCTTAACTACGGGGTCATCAGTCCATAAACTTACAAACTACTTACGAACTAGGACGGCACAAATATCCATGCCCGAGGGGGGATTCGAACCCCCGACCGTAGTGGCCGTGCAGACCGTGACTGGAGCGGCTCAGTCTCCTCGGCCACCGCGGCAGGCCTAACCACTAATATAAATGCAGTATAAAAGTAATGTATGAGCCCTTCCGATTACAGTCAATCAGCAGTTTCGGTATAGCCTGCTTCGTTTCGTACCTCGGATTCTTAAAAAATTATAGGCCTGTCTGTATACCGACACATTTTGGTGCTTTCCTTTAGCAGTAGCGGCGCGTCCTATTCGTTCGTGAAAGAAAAGTAAATAAATATATGAAATAAAAATGTTTTAAACTATCAATCTTTCTTTCTTCTGTCAAATCATTTTATATGCACCTTCAAATGTTTTACGTCGCGGAGACAGCACTTATACGAGACGAGTTGTAGCGCGGTCGCTTTATATAGGCGGCAGTGGCCGTAGTGTTGCAATACGCATGCACGGCTGAGGTTCAAATTTTCGTCTGAACGCTGTGGAGGCAAGATATGGACGCTCACGTGCTAGGGAGGTCGGAGGGGAAACGCCGCTTTTAACATTGGCTTTGGAGCTGGTAGAAACACCAGCTCCTAGCTGGCTCAAGAAGCAAGACAACGGAGCTACTGCGCACCTCACCTTGCACATGCGCAAATCCCCCATGAAGGGAATATGCACTCTTCATAATTGTTTTGGCGCATTGTTCAAAAATGTTCAAGTGGTTGTTAAGCTTATGGGATTTAACTACGGGGACATCAGTCCCTAAACTTACAAACTACTTATGAACTAGCTAATACTAAGGACGGCACAAATATCCATGCCCGAGGGGGGATTCGAACCCCCGACCGTAGTGGCCGTGCAGACCGCGACTGGAACGCCTCAGTCCCCTCGGCCACCACGGCCGGCTGGCGCATTGTTCTTACAACTACAAAGACGCATCAACTGTAAAAGACTTCAGAAGATCTGATCATGAATAATAATGAAGTAACTACTCTCCACTTAGCAAGAACCGTCTGGTTAGCGGTATAGCGCTGCTGTGTCAAAGGTATACTGCAATCAATGTTTTTTTAACTCAGTCTTCTTTTTAACAGATATGGGAACTACAATGACTTTTGTATTCTTACTTGCCACACATCTGTGAACGTTTTAGCAAACATGTCGCGATTTTGAGGGGCAGGCCGCGGTGGCCGAGGGGACTAAGGCGCTCCAGTCACAGTCTGCACGGCCACTACGGTCGGGGGATCGAATCCCCCCTCGGGCATGGATATTTGTGCCGTCCTAGTTCGTAAGTAGTTCATAAGTAGTTTGTAAGTTTAGGGACTGATGACCCCGTAGTTAAGTCCCATAGACTATACAAACACTTGAACATTTTTTGGATTTTGAGGGTAAATGTCATTAATACAGTTTGTTGTAACAAATATTTAACAGTTTTATTAGAAGTGGAAGAGAGCAACTTAGCGTTAGGAAGGGCTGCTGCTTACAGTGTCACGTGATCTGAAGGTGACTTGTCCCTTCATGGTAACAGATTCATTTTGTTACAGTCACTTAACAGTGTAATCAGTTACTTACTGTGTTTTATCGTTCATGTGCATATTCATATCTTCTTCGTGATCATTATCAAAGAAAAGTGAACAATCCTCTTTTAGAAACAAATTAATCAGCTTTAAACTTAGAACAAAAGTGTGAATTAAAGAAGATTAGTAGGCTGACACATCACCTCGAGTTGAAGCAAGCGCAAAGAAGCCGAGGTAAGACATTCTGCAAATCTTTTAATGAAAGTATATCTATTGTCTCTCTGGACGCCGAATGGGGAGGGGGGAGGGAGCGGCGCCACTATCAAGATCCAGCATTCAAAGAAGTGAACCCCCAGCACCAGCCGCACCAGTCTACTAGTTTGAAAAATTGAATGCCTAGCTACAAATAAATATGTCCGTGTATAAACTATTAATATCAGCACGTCACATTCATGAAGATATTCAATTTGATACCTGCTAAGTATTTTAAAAATCAAGATAGGTATATTCGAGGCACAAAAGCAAGGACAAAGTTGAACCTAGTCTCCAAGATGTCTAGTTGTGGAAGGTATTACAATGTCCAGAATCGCTAAAACAAAACTAATGAAAGTGAAACTACCTAGTGACTAATATTATCATAATCACTTCCTTTTGTACTTTTGTACACATCAGGTTGCAAGTCATATATGCTCTTAAAACAATAATTAAATTAAGACAGTACGGATCTCAAGTTGTTGCCTTTTTTTACTGGCAACCTGTTTCGGTTTTACACAACCATCTTCAGGCCTTTGGCACCTTTTTGGTGGACGGTGACGTTGGCCGGAGCAGTCATCAACAGTTGTCGTCTGCTCCGGCCACCGTCCACCAAAAAGGTGCCAAAGGCCTGAAGATGGTTCTGTAGAACTGAAACCGTAAGAAAACGCAAAAACTTGCGATCTGGACTGTCTTATTTTAATTATTGAAAATTTTAAGATCGCAGTTCAAAAAAGAAAAAAAAACTATTTTAAATAATTACTGCTCTTAAAACGGTTTTAGGCGGTACGATTACGACTCAACTGTTGTGAGCCGTACGAAATACTCTGCGCTGACATTTTGTTATTATAGACTGCTATTATGAGAAACAGTGATATTACTTTAATGTCGTTTTCATTTTTGAATTAGATAACTCACAAGAAAGTTAAGTGATTAGGAAATACTGCTCTTTTTGTAACGTGCCATGCTTCTGATACTTCCTTCTTGTCGCTTGGGGAGCTAGCATCGCTTCAGCTGCACATATTCGCGCTATTTCCCCCAAAGAGTTTCGCGACTGCCTGTGTTAGACTGTGGTTCGGTGCAACGTTGTCGCCGCTACGAGGAAGAACCGGCGATCCAAGCCGCCTTCAAAGTGTCACCCGTGGCCAGGTCCTAGTTAGCAGGGGAGGTATTGCAAGCGTAGTAGGGGGTCGCCGCCGACACCGCTGAAGATCGAGTTGCGTCACGCCTGGCGCTCAGCCGAGCCACGCGCCGGGAACTGCTGACAACACAAGCAGCGCGCTACCGCAAGCCGTTCCTTACGTGCCTATCAGAGGAACGTAAGAACGATGCAACCACGCTAGGACTGTTCACTGCCCTAGTAACCTACCTATTACCTATGAACAACCTCGAGAGGATATTTCCTCAGAACTGCTGACATCGTTCGGAGAGACTGCCATGAAGAAACTTATCCACATTTGGGGAAAGAGGTAAGAGTCAGGCGAAATACCATTGGACTTGAAAAGGAATATAATAATTCAAATTCCCAAGAAATCAAGTGCCGACAAGAGTGAGAATTACAGAACTATCAGTTTAATAAATCATGGTGGCAGTATGCTAACACTAATTATTTGTAGACCAATGGAAAAACTGATAAGTCTGTGCTTGGGGAAGATAGATTTAAATTTAAGAGAAGTGTAGGAACACGCAATACTCACTTTACGACTTCTACATCTACGTACATACTCCGCAATCCACCGTAAGGTGCGTGGCGGAGGGTACACTGTACCACTACTAGGCATTTCCTTTCCTATTCCACACCCAAATAGAACGAGGAAAAAAAGAATGCTTATATACCTCCGTAGGAGCCCTAATTTCTCTTATCTTGTCTTTGTGATGACTACGCGAAATGTAAGTGGGCGGCAGCAAGATCGTACTACACTCAGCTTCAAATTCCTGACCTCTAAATTTCCGCAACAGAAATTCACGAAGAGAACGTAGTCTTCCCTCCAGCAATCCCTAATTGAGTTGCCGGAGCATTTCCGTGACACTCGCGCATTGGTCGAACCTACCAGTAACAAACCTAGCTGTTCGCCTCTGAACTGCTTCTATGTCTTCCTTTAAACTGAGCTGCTGCGGGTCCCAAACACTTGAGCAATACTCAAGACGTGGTCGTACAAGCGTTTTATACGCGGCCTCCTTTACAGATGCAGTACATCTTCCCAAAATTCTCCCAATAAACCTTACTCACAACAGTCCTTACATGTTCGTTCCATTTCATATCGCTCTGCAGTGTTACACCTAGATATTTGAACGACGCGACAGCATCAAGAAGCTCACTACTAATGCTGTATTCAAACATTATGGGATTGTTTTTCTTACTCATGCGCATCACCTTACATTTTTCTACGTTGAGAGATTTACATTAAGCGGGGACTTGGGTGAAATGCATACTATTGTATTATCAAATTGTGTGCATAAGATATTGAAGATGAAAAAGAAAGATTTTGTGTGGTGATTAGCAATATTATAATTTACACAACTTTTACTGAAACTTTGAAATTATTACAAAATTATTTTAATACCTCTACTATTCCAGAATGAAACTTTCACTCTGCAGCGGAGTGTGCGCTGATATAAAACTTCTTGGCAGCTTGAAATTGTTTGCCAAAACCGGGACTCGAACCTGGCACCTTTGCCTTTCGTAGGCAATTTTAATCTGCACGGAAGTTTCATATCAGCTCACACTCCGCTGCAGACTGAAACTTTCATTCTGAAAACATCCCTTAGACTATGGTTAAGCCATGTTTCTACCATATCCTTTCTTGCCGCGGTGGAGTAGCCGAGCGGTCTAAAGCGTCTCGCTGCGGAGCGCGCGGTTGCTCGCCGTGGAGGTTCGAGTCCTCCCTGTGGCATGGGTGTGTTTGTTTGTCCGTAGGTTGGTTTACCTAGGTTTAAGTAGTTTGTAAGCTACGGACTGATGACCACGCAGTTTGGTCCGATAGATTTACAAACATTTATTTTATATCCTTTCTTCCAGGAGTGCTAGTCTTGCAAGTTTTGCAGGAGAACTACTTTAAGGTTTGGAAAGTAGGAGGGGACGTACTGGCAGAATTGACGTTGTGAGGACGGACTGTGAGTCGTGTCGGGATAGCTCAGTGATAGAGCGCTTGCCCGCGAAAGGCAAAGGTCCCAGGTTCGAGTTCCGGTTCCGGCACACAATTTTAATCTGCCAGGAAGTTTCATCTATACAATTATTTATATTCTGTTTCCTCATAACATATTAAACCAAACACTGCCATAATATAACTGTGTTTTGTTTCTATCCACAAAGTTACAGATAAACATATTTGAATACCTTTAATAGATATTTATTTACAATTTTTACAGTATTTTCTATACATTATCTACACGTCTTAACTTAATCGAAACATTCAAATTATTAGCTCGGTGTGTGTTCAGGGTGGCAGAGGAATTGATGTCAAAGGAAATTTTTCGTTGAATTTTTTAATGATTCTTCACCATTAACAAACTCCAGTAAATATTTACATAGGAGACTGATATGTAAGGAGTACATGCCATTTTTAGCTATACGAACAGAGCCGGCTTATTTTCCTCAGCAATTTGATAATCCACACATGGTATTTGTGTTGTTAATCAGAGACTGTACTTGCAAAAGTCATAGCATCAAAATGTTCAAATGATTGTTAAGCTTATAGGACTGAACTGTGGCGTCATCAGTCCCTAAACTTACAAACTACTTATTAACTAATACTAAAGACAGCACAAACATCCATGCCCGAGGGGGGAATCGAACCCCCCCCCCCGGGGAACGACCTTACGCATCATATCATAGCGCCTCAATGCACTCGGCCGTTCCGCCGCGGCTCATAGCATCTAAGTACGCTGTACGTATTACAAGGCTGTCACCAAATGTTTTAAAACTGCATGTCGTACTATGGAACCCGAGTATTTGTTCTTCGAAAGGGAGAAGTCACGTGCTTGCCAAATACTGAAGTCTGGGCCCTCAAAACAGATGACGAAGTGAAAGGAAGGCTTTGAACACACAATGGAGACATGGCATGTGTTGTCACAGGGCACCACAAAGACGTACTCACCCTCCACCAATCATTTCCTGAAGTAAACCAAAGTTCATAAACCAGTCAAGAAGGCTAGGAGCGTGTTTTTGTTGGGAAAAGCCGACAAGCTAATGTTACGATCGCACTTAGAAAATGAATGGGCATCGTTTAATTCTGGGACTATGGATGTAGAGGAATTGTGGACTAAATTTAAATGCATTGTTAATGAAGGGTTAGAGAAATATGTGCCAGTAAAGACGATTAAGGATGGAAAAGATCCACCGTGGTATAATAATAATGTTAGAAAGCTGCTGAGAAAGCAAAGGCTGTTGCACTCTCGATTCAAAAAAGAACACGCAAATGATGACAGGCAAAAGTTAGTAGAGATTCGTGCGTCTATAAAAAGATCGATGCGTGAAGCATACAATAATTATCACAGCGATACCTTAGCAAAAGATCTTTCCGAGAACCCGAGAAAATTCTGGTCCTATGTAAAATCGATAAGCGGGTCAAAGCCCACTGTCCAGTCACTAGTTGATCATTCCGGGGCAGTAATAGAAGAAAGCAAACGGAAAGCTGAAGTTCTAAATTTAACCTTTAAGAAATCTATCACTCAGGAGGACCGCACAAATATACCATCATTTGATCAACGTACTAATTCCGAAATGGGGGACATAGCAATAAGTATTTCCGGTGTAGAGAAGCAGCTGAGAGAGCTAAATACGAAAAAGTCTGCTGGTCCGGATGGAATACCAGTTCGGTTTTACAAAGACTATTCTGCGGCATTGGCCCCCTACTTAGCTTGCATTTATAGCGAATCTTTAATTCAGCGCAAAGTTCCTAGTGATTGGAAAAAAGCGCAGGTGACTCCAGTGTATAAGAAAGGAAAGAGAACTGACCCACACAATTACAGGCCAATATCGTTGACATCGGTTTCATGTAGAATTTTGGAGCATATTCTCAGTTCGAATATAGTAAATTTCCTTGAAACGGAAAAGCTTCTTTCCATGAATCAGCACGGGTTTAGGAAACATCGTTCATGCGAAACTCAGCTTGCCCTTTTCTCACATGACATCTTGCGAGCCATGGACGAAGGGCAACAGGCGGATTGTGTTTTTCTCGACTTCAAAAAGGCGTTCGACACGGTGCCACACTGCAGACTGCTAACGAAGATACGAGCTTATGGAATAGGTTCACAGATTTGTGACTGGCTGGAAGACTTCCTAAGTAATAGAACGCAGTACGTTGTTCTCGACGGCGAGTGCTCATCAGAGACGAGTGTATCGTCAGGCGTGCCCCAGGGGAGTGTGATAGGACCGCTATTATTTTCTATTTATATAAATGATCTGATGGACAGAGTAAGTTGTAATTTGCGGCTGTTTGCTGATGATGCTATGGTGTATGGGAGGGTGTCGTCTGTAACTGACTGTAATAGCATACAGGTTGACTTAGACAAAATTTCTAGTTGGTGCGAAGAATGGCAGCTAGCTCTCAATGTAGAAAAATGTAAGGTGATGCGCATGAGTAGAAAAAACAATCCTATAATGTTCGAATACAGCATCAGTAGTGAGCTTCTTGATGCGGTCGCGTCGTTCAAATATCTAGGCGTAACATTGCAGAGCGATATGAAATGGAACGAGCATGTAAGGACAGTTGTGAGTAAGGCAGACAGCCGACTTCGGTTTATTGGGAGAATTTTGGGAAGATGTACTTCACCTGTAAAGGAGACCGCGTATAAAACGCTTGTACGACCACGTCTTGAGTATTGCTCAAGTATTTGGGACCCGCAGCAGATCGGTTTGAAGGAAGACATAGAGGCGGTTCAGAGGCGAGCAGCTAGATTTGTTACCGGTAGGTTCGACCAATGCGCGAGTGTCTCGGAAATGCTCCGGCAACTCAATTGGGGATCGCTGGAAGAAAGACGACGTTCTTTTCGTGAATTTCTGTTAAGTAAATTTAGAGGGCCGGAATTTGAAGTTGAGTGTAGTACGATCTTGCTGCCGCCTACTTACATTTCGCGTAAAGATCACAAAGACAAGATAAGAGAAATTAGGGCTCGTACGGAGGCATATAGGCATTCTTTTTTTCCTCGTTCAATTTGGGAGTGGAATAGGAAAGGAAATGCCTAGTAGTGGTACGGTGTACCCTCCGCCACGCACCTTACGGTGAATTGCGGAGTATGTATGTAGATGTATGTAGATGTAGATGTAAATAAAAGTGTGTCAGCCGACAACAAGGAAGTCACGTCAGCTTTCAAAACATACAGAACAAGTTTCTAATATTCTCCGGAAAAGGGATCACTATCCAACCTCGGCACGTTTATTAGCCACCAAGGGTCCCGAACACATAAGCCGATTTTATCATTCGAATAATGAAAAATTCAATCCTTATAAAAGAACGCAAGAACCAACTGATGATCTACACCAGGGGTTCCCAACAAAATTTTCTCAAGGACCCGTCATCAAGCCGCTGTTGTGACAAGGATCCCCATTAATTCTTAAGCCAGAAATGTTTCTTCGATACGAAATGGCGTATCACTAATTCGTTTTTGAACAGTATTATTTGAGAGCGTGACAGTTCCCATTACCTTAGCAGCTGCATCAACTAGCATTATTTTGCCAAGTATTATTGCTGATGGCAGTATAAATTCTTCAGCAATTGTGTTGTTTCTCCCACATTTAGCAACAAGCTGCGCCATCTCGTAAGCCACAAGGGTTGCATTTTCGTTTACATTTGCACCAAAGTGTTTGGTAATTGTTTAACGAAATGTTTTCGAGTCTCCTAATTTATTTTTGAAAAAAATCTTTGACTTACTTTTGTACCTTGGGTGCTAATTTCAAGATGACGCCGGAGTTTTGCTGGTTTCATTCATTCATTCGAAAGGCTTTCATAGCAAATTACACATTGAGGTTTAGGCTGTTGCTCAGGTCCAGTGAACGTAAAACCGATTTCCAAGTAATCAGAGTTGTATTTTCTAATTTTTTCGCCGACGATTTAGTTTTAATGGACGCTGAAAACTTAGGTTCGAGAGTTACTGACGTACTTGCTTAACATAAAATGCATTATCTTCGTATTCGTCTGTAGGCCTTTCTCATTTTAACCAACCACTTTTTAACCAATGGTCCATTTCTAACTATGCGGACTGTAGCTTCCGCGAAAAACAACACTTTACAAACACTACTGTTTCACTACAGACTATTGAATATGTAACAACACGGTCTGTGAAAGCACTGGCAATAAGTTAACAATGGCTGAAATGCGAGTTTCTGTGTAAAGTGACTGTCGGTTGGCAGTTGCAAAGAGGCAGTGCGTGCAGTCTAAGGGCATACAACTATTTACCTCTATCTGACTCTAGTTTTGGGCTAGAGTGTGCTAGTGTCAGTTGGCGCTAGGAAGACGCTAGCAGGAAGCGGTCAAAACAAATAAAAAATCTGTTATACGAAATATATTTAACACATTTTTTATTCTAATAGCATCTGGCATAGCTCGCGGACCCCTGGGGCTCCGCGGACCACCTGTTGGGAACCACCGATCTACACGATGTGTTGTCGAAAGAAGTAATAAGTGAACTCAAGTTAGCGGAGGAATTTTTGAAAGCCATCTTTGAACGTCCTCTTTTGATTTAACGTTTATTTTAGTTATATACTAACAGCTATCTCTCTATACACGATAAAAATGGAACTAACGTTTTTATAGCATTTTTATTGAAATTCGGCTGCACTAACACCTGCTGAAATAGTGATCCACGTGAAATACGCAGTATACCTCAAAAGGAAAAGAGTTATGGGCTCGAATAACCCTCTGAAATAGATTTTACTGAACTTTGGATGCAAAAATAGCAGTGAAAAAATAGCGATGAAACAGCAAATTCTGCTTGGACAGTTACCTTCTTAGATGTTCCTTTAGCACGGAGTAGGGCCTCGTTGCAACTACACAAACACAACATACACCGGCCCGGTTATACCTCGGGGCGGCACGCAAACATGCACGGCGTATAATAGCCATTATCGGGTAATGCAGCACACACACACACACTGTAGGGGCCAGATCGGTCGTATTACAGTTACACAGATGAAAGCTACTGGGCATCAAACGCTCACCCTTGAGAGATCAAAGATTCTGCATTACGCCCAAAACGGGCGGAATCTAAGCATTCTGGACGAATTTTTATAACTATAAATTGGTTTATTTTAAACACCAAAGCCTCCTTGATGATTAGTTGAGTTTGAAAGACTAAATGTTTCTTGATACTTATATGTAAGTATTTAAATAGTATGCCCATTATAGCCTCCGACCTATCTTCTTTTTGGCAGATGGTATTCTGTTATTGATGTTAAGACTGTCTGGCAGCCATATATCGACACATTCATTTGCAGTGTGCTGTATTATCTGCTCCTTTGCCGTCACTAGGGATTACATTAAGAGAAAGGTTTTCAACAATCTCTGTTAATAAAGATAATGGTCATAAATAGCAGCATTTATTTCATAGTATCCGCTAATTTGTTGAAATAAACTGAATGACAGCTCTAACTTCGAGATCAATAACTAATGTACAAGTCTTCTTGCTGGTATCAAAAGCAATCACTGTTTCACCTGACAATTTTTGTACATTATACAACATTTCACTACATGCTGACTGTAGTTCGGATACTCCCTTTCGAAATGAGAAGAAATTTTCTGTCTATGAGAAACTGCGAGTTTATTACTTTCCTCTTCCATGAAGTCATTTGTCATGTGTTCTTACCATTTTTTTTTTTTAAATATTTATTACTGAAGCGTTTCTTGCTAGTTCAAAATAAAGATATTCGTAGCTATAAGTACTAAAAATATGTATATTGGATAATATTGTTACAAAGCAAGATTCATCTATTGACCATTTGATGTAGATGAGCGGCAGGAAACGGAATGTGAATCGGACCCTTTTTAATTAAATCAACAATGGAAATAAAATATGACAATCGGAAGATGTCAAATGTAATTCCTGAGATAGGTAAGCTTTAAATCTGAATAGTTTACCTCTACAAACAAAAGCTGACAAAGAAGGTAGGAGGAAAAAATTCCAATAAAAATTGATGCATTGAAAGGTTACTACAGCGATTCGTTGACAGAAAATGATGTAGAATACTTTGATACTAAATTAAGTGGTGAAGTATTAGGAGATGACACAATACAGCTGCGCCGCAGTAGTCGAGCTCATTGAGGCTCTATGCTCCGATGCGCGAGAACATTCCCCGTCGGGTGTTGGAATCCCCCCTCGGGCTTGGATATTCGTGCTGTCTTTAGTATTAGTTAGTTTATCAATAGTTTGTAAGTTTATGTACTGATGACCCTACAGTTAAGTCCCATAAACTTAACAAACATTTGAACCTTTAAACAATACGAGATATTACTATGAAGGAGGTGATGGAAGAGTTACAAAAATTAAGTAGATAAAGCATCCAGATCGGGATATCTAAAACGTGCTATGACAAGAACTTTAGAAATAATTTTTGATAAATTTTATTGGGAGGAGATTTATAAGGGATGGAAAGTTCCCTATAGTTATTCTATCTACAAGAAGGGAGGGAAGTAAGCAGTAACTTAGAAATATAACTTCTATTATGGGGATATTGTATGGTAAAGTTTGGGAACTAGAATATAGAAAGAGGTTAAAGAAATTGAAGAGTAAATAGCTTTAGATCAGGTAGATCTTGCACAGAAAATATATTAACTTTGAAAATCATAGCAGAAAAATATTTGGCAATAGGAAGGGAACTACATGTAACTTTTTTAGATCTGTGATAAGTTTCTGACTCGGTCCCACTCCATAATGTATAGCCTATTTTAGATAAATATGGAATAATGAAAATATACATAAATACAAAAAGCATGTAGAGAGATAATAAGGCCACAGTACAAATCTGAAATCGCATCTCTGACCAATTTTTAATAGGAAAGGGGGTGTCTTTGACCCACTTTATTTAAAATATACTTGAGTACGGTTCAGGAACATTGAATTAGAAAATGTACACTGATGGAAATTCATAGGTTCAGATGGTATATCACCTGGTGACTAGAACGTGCAGGCGTCGTGATATGCTGGAAGATTTTCATTTTGATGAATGTGTAAACAAAAGGGTTCTGTAAGCCGATGCGCTAACACAACGGGCCGAAACAACACGTTACATTTGCAGAGAAGCGTTCCTGAAAGTGTGTCTTCTCAATGGCATCTTAGTTTTCTTCAGTTCACTGTTTTTAATTGTGAGAGTTATTGATGCACTCACTATTGAAGAGGCCTTTAAGAATAAGTATGGCGCTTTTCAAGTATCCAATGACAAAAATCCATTCGTTATATTCATCACCTGTTCGAATGTGTTGATGAGCTGTAAATTGTATGGGTGGAATCCATGCTTACGCAATAACAATCATACTCTTGTATGTAGAATACTGATACATGCATAAATTTCAGTGTGCTTGTTGAAGGTCGTCGTTCTACCGACTGAATAATGTCGTTTATTCCATCCACAGTAGTTCATTTACACAATATAATATGACTATTGAGCTCTGTGATAATTTTTTTGTAAAATTATATTATGAAACATTGATTTAAATGAACTGAGTGATGCTTTAAGGATCGTGTCGTATGTTATTGTGTGTGTGGCGGGTGATTGTCACTGATTCTGCTTTTCAACTCATACTTCGCTAATCTGAATATAAAAACTTCATCAAATGAAAGAACGTAAGCTTGAGTAAAACCAAATTCATAGTAAATGTTCTAACCCAGACACTTTTATTCAGTAAGTGCAAGTAGAAGTCAAGCCGACATGTTATTGACTGAAGCTGACAAAATAATCAAAATTAAATATTGTAAACGCAACTGATTTCAAGTTAGGTCATAAATTAAGTCATTCCTGCCGTAGCTCATGTGACAAATTGTTTCTGGCCTACCCGTGCACTAGGAAATAGTATATGAGACACTGCTTGCAAAATTACTGCCAAAGCTGTCAAATCAAGCACACAATTCACCGATGTGCTACGCGAATTCAATAATTATTATGTTTCACCAACTTCTGCAATCAATCATTTTCAATTATTTATCCGAAAATCAGGTACAACATTCTTCTCCCCGAGCCGTCAACAGTGTCATGCAAGCGTGAGAAAATGGTTGATGCATCATTTCTCGCATATAAATGCAAACGATGTTTTGAGTTCTCTTTACTTCTTTACACTATGGATGAGGGTTACATTTAGACACTGTTGAATACCTTAGAAAAGAAAATTTGCGGCCGTGAAATATGAAACTACAGCTGAGCTGCATCTCAGCGCGAAATGACGGTAACTGGCAGAAGGGAATCACGCGATTCTGCGCGCTCTCGCTGTTCTCCGTCAGTCTTCGGAAAAGGAGCGGACGAACTAAGAGACGAGGGATCTGCGAACTAGTTTGCGTAGTTCGCCTGTGGGAGCGCTCTTCTGAACTAGTTCGTTCGCGAACTACACAAGACTACTCCCTAGGGTATGAATGTGTGTGTTGTCTTTAGCATAAGTCAGTTTAAGTAACTAGGGACAGATGACTTCCGTTGTTTGGGCCATTACCGTTATATAGGCTTGAACATTTGGCATCTATCTACTATGTACATTTGTTTACAGACATATGTTCATTTATTCATGCGTAAATAGGTGCGGCGTGTTTACACGCTACAGTAGAGTATACTTAATCAAGAAGTCACAATGAAGTCTTCAGTGTAAACTAAAGGATGACTTCACAACTTGAACATCAGCACACTACTGTTTACATTCGATAAATACTCTCACAGGAGAACATCAGCAACCGGTACCAACACAAGTCCCGATAATGCATTGTACTCAATTGTATCTCTATCTTCTAATATATAAAGCCGAGTGTCCGTATAATTGTACGTGTTGCATACAAATCTACAGTTTTGTTCCAATCTGTACGAAATTTTGTACACGTAAGCTTCAATCCATGAGAACTGTTGCCGTAAGTGTAAGAATCGCGTACGATACATAGTTCACGAGATATGACGTCATAAACAATGAGATGCACAGAAAACTGCTGCATTTAGCGACAATTCTGCTCATTTTCTCCTAAACCACTGGACCGATTTCAACTAAATTTCGTACACACATTCCTTACCGTGAGGTAACAATTGCTGCAGGGTTAAGAGTCATACACGACACATGATTCAGAAGTTATGACGTCATAAACAATAGGATTTGCAAGCCACTGCCACATAATTCGGCAAGACTTTGTAAATGCGTTATACGAGAATCAGCAAAACTTAGCGACTTGCAGCAAACTTTATACATAATTTCAAACTTTTATTAAACTTTCTGTCGCTGACAACCATAGCAAAATCATGAAAGGAAAAAAGTTTCTCGCTTACTACTTTTCCGCTGTTTATTGATTAAAAATACGGGATTCGGTACGACGCTACAGTTTATAATTTGTACACTACAAATTGTAGCTGCAGGAAATTTTACAGACAGTATACACGCATATAGCTGAGTGTACCTTCTAAGTTGTATCACAGTACGACAGGTAGTTTATCCGATATGAGCACATAAACAGTAATATTCGTGGAAAACCGTCCCATCAGACACCAAGTTTTAATATATTACTTCTTTACTACTAATTGTATTCCCAAGAGATTTTACAGACATACAGCCTTTATACAAATACATACACACACACACACACACACACACACACACACACATATATGAAAAATGGCAGGAATAAATAAATAAATACCGGGCAACGCCAGGGTTTTCAGCTGGTATACAATAAAAATTGGACACATATGGCACGTTTCATTGGAAAAAGGGTTCAAAGTTGTGTTAACCTAAGAGACACAACTGCGGAGGTCACCGGTCCTTAGATAGAAGAACCGTAGCATTCCCTTTATCGGCCGGAAGAATAACCAAATCCTTATCTTCTCTCAAAGATCGGATGCTCCTTGTCAGAGGAGGTTGTTAAGAAACTTTACCCTGGAGCTGCTGCCCCTCCGAGACTTTATAGCCTACCTAAGCTCCACAAGCATGGAATTCTCCTTCGTCCTATTGTGAGCAAGTTGGGTGCCCCTACCTATAATTTAGCCAAATATTTAGCTTCTGTTCTCGCTCCTCACGTTGGAAACTTTGAACATCACATATTGAACTCGTCACATTTTATTCGGCGGCTGAAGTCAGTTTGTCTTGGTCCATCAGACTTGCTTGTCAGATTTGATGTTGTTTCCCCTTTTACCCGCGTTCCTCTTGATGAGTCCTTGTTATTAATTAGTGGAAAACTAAATGATGAAAGCTAAGTTATGTCGTCATGTACTGACTTCGACGTAATTCCTTTTTAATGATGCCTTTTATGAACAAACTGACGGAATGGCTATGGGGAGTCCTCTTTCCCCCATAGTCACAAACCTTTTTATGGAGGACTTTGAAGACATGGCTCTGAGGACGTCGTTTCTTAAGGCAACCTGTTTTTGGAGATACGTCGATGACATTTTTATGGCGTGGCCTCATGGAATGGATGCTTTAAATAATTTTTTAGATTTCCATTGTCTCCATCCCAGTATTAAATTTACGTTGGAGTTTGAAAAAGATGGGAAACTTCTTTTTCTGGACGTTTTGGTTCAAAAGAACAGTGATGGGACCTTAGGACATGGAGTGTATCGCAAGCCCACACATACCGATCTTTATCTTCATGCGACGAACTGCCATCTGCCGCACCAACGTACGAGGGTCTTGCGGACTCTAGTGAAAAGAGCGTACGCGATCTCTGATGCTGATCATCTGGGTGAAGAACTGGAGCATTTCAAAGTTGTCTTTAAACAGAATGGGTACACTGCTCAACAAATTTGTCGTGCGTTTCAATTTGGGCCAAAAGGTGAACCATTAGAGGACAACTACAAGTCTATTGCCATTTTGCCTTTCGTCGGAAATATTTCCTCGGAAATTTCAAGAATTTTACAAAGATCTGACATTAAACGTGTTTTATGCCACCACCAAAGACTAGAGCCCTCCATGGGTCAGTCAAAGATGCTTTAGAACTGAGGAAACCCGGTGTTTATAGAATTCCATGTTATTGTGGTAAGACTTACATCGGCCAAACGAGCCGCATCGGTGTGTGGAACATCACCGTTATACTCGTTTACTTCAACCTGAAAAGTCAGCTGTTGCTGAACATTGTCTGAATGAGGGACACAATATGTTATATGATTAAACAAAACATTGCTCCTGCTTCCCGCTACTGGGAATGTGTTCTTAAAGAATCCATAGAAATTCGTATGACCGATAATATTAATAGGGACAAGGGCTTCCATCTAAGTAAAACTTTGAACCCAATCTTATCTGATATTAAGCAACAACGGTCTTCATTTCGACCTGCTGATTCTTTTAACTAGTCTTGTATCCATCATTTTGCCGATTTTCTCCACCGGCGCGTTACTAGTTCTATTGCGCCTAGAGGGCCTCTAGTTTTGCGCACGCGCGGTGGGTCATCAGCAGTGTATAAAGGGGCCGCTGTCTCTGTTCTGCCTCAGTTTCCGGCGAGTAAGTGTAATCAACGCACTCACCTGAAGATGGCAGCCAGTTGGTCTGCCGAAATATCGGGTTCAGTTGACGATGGTATCCGGCTGAAAAGCCGAGATGAATATTAATGAACAAATAATTGACCACCCTACACTCTGTATATCTAGGCTCTCTGATCAGTTGCAGAGGGAAGTGTGACAAAGAGATAAGATGGCGAATCATTCTTGGCCGAGCCGCAATGGTCAAACCCACCAAGATGTGGCAGAATCGTGGAATATCCAAGACAATACAGATGCGCATGGTGGAAACGTTGGTGTTTCCTGTTTTCCTATACAGATGCGAGACCTGGATCGTGAAAGGCAGTGATAAGAGCCGCATTGATTCCTTCGAGTTCTGGTGCTGGAGGAAGATGCTTTGTGTACCATGCACACAAAGACGAACAAATGTTTCAATAATAGATGAACTGCACATCACCAGAAGGTTATCCTCTCGTGCTAGCCAAAAATACCTTCAGTTCTTTGGGCACATCTTGAGAAGGAAAGGGGATAATTTAGAGAAGACCATCTCGCAGGGAAAAATTAAGTCAGAAGACCACGAGGGAGAGCAGCAAGCAGATGGTTAGATCAAGTGAAGAAAATAACCAGCCTACTTCTTCATATCATATTAAGAAAGGCCGAACATCACTGTGGATGGAGATATCTGATGAAGTTTCAACTATCTAAGAATGAATGAGGAAATAAGGTCACGACTCTCAGTAAAGAGTAAAACGACTAATGATGATGATCATTATGGGCTGGGCTGGTACAAAATGTCAAATATTCAATGGTATTTGGCTGCCAGTGTAATATTAAACAGGCAATGAGACTGTCGATTGGCACTGAAAACTGCTACAAAATGTGATATATCAGCCATAATGCTGTCTGGCGACGAAAATAAATAATATTGTGTATAGAGCGATCATTTATATAGATGAGCAGAAAATAAATAATTACTGGCATCATATATTTATTTATTTTTATTTATTTATTTATTTATTTAGCCTGATCAGATTAGGGCCATCAGGCCCTCTCTTACATCGGACCAGGGTTTTACACATACAGTATTTCTTTACATGTGAGTTACCTATAACATAATAATGATTTTTACAGATGAACAGTTAATAACATTATTTATACAGGTTGATTACATGTAAAAGGATGTAAATAAAGGGTAATAACTTAACTCTACATATGTAATAACTTAACTCTAAATAGGATTAATACTAACAGTACCACTGAGACACCTTCTGCTGCTGCTGCTGGTGTAATAATAGAAGTAATAACATTTATATTAGCAGATACAATATTTACTTTTGAATATATCGAGACTGGTTAACGCATGGCGAATTTTGACAGAAGCTGTACCTGGCGAGAGCAATGGCAGTTGAAGAATATCTGGGAGGGAATGGATGTGACGTACCTGGACCGTAGGGTAAAAAAGACTGGCGTCATTATTGCTTTAGCAGATAATCCATTAACTGTCGTTTGAAGCTGGCAATGTTATTCAGTTCTCTGATATACTGAGGTAGATTGTTCCAGAGCCTGGTTCCTGCTACTGAAAAGGATTTTGAGAAACCGGCTGAGTGATGGATAGGGACAGAAAGGGTTTTGCTCTGACATGAACGAGTAGTTCTTTTATGTTGATCAGATAAGAGTGTTAAGGTCGAGGAAAGATATGAGGGACAGTGTACGTTGATAAGAGAGTAGAGGAAACAGAGTGTATGAAAATCTCTGCGCTTGTCAGCACGGAGCCAGGATAGTTGCTTATAAGATGGTGAAATGTGATCAAAGAGACGGATGTTGCATATATATCGAACGCAGGCATTCATGATTAGTTCCAGACGTCGTGAGCTTTCCCAAGAGAGACCTTGCAAGATAACATCACCGTAATCAATAATTGGAATTACAAGCGTTTGTATAAGTTTCTTTTTAAGATCGAGAGGAAAAAACTTCTTATATCTCTGTAGGGCATGAAGAGATGCTGATGCCTTCCTACACACGGCGGCTGTGTGCTCAGCCCAATTTAGTTTGTCGTCTATTATCACTCCCAGACTTTTTGCCGAGGGCGAAAAATAGATAGGTGTGTCATTTAATATTAATGGTGGTTGAGATTCGCGGTATTTGTGGTTAATGAGTCTAGGATGACCTACCAGAATCGCTTGTGTTTTACTTGGATTGAGCTTTAATCCTATATTCTGTGCCCACTTTGATAGTGCACATAGGTCAGAATTAAAATTCTCGATTGCTGCCTTCAGGTTTTTTGGTTTTGCACTTAAATACAACTGGAGGTCATCGGCATACATGGTGGTATTTACAAAAGGACAAGACCAATGATACGTCATTTACATACAATGAAAAGAGAAGTGGACCTAGCACCGAACCCTGTGGTACGCCTGATAGAACTTTTCTCCACTGTGACTTTTCGGTGCCGGTCATGACGCACTGAAGACGCGATGTCAAATATGAGCGAAACCATTGCACCACGCCTTGAGAGAAATTTAGACTGCTAAGTTTAGCAAGTAAAATATCAAAGTCCACAGTGTCGAAAGCTTTGCTAAAGTCTAAGAAGCACATAATAGTCGCCTCTTGTCTATCCATTGCCTGCTTAAGATCGTCTGTTACTTTTATCAAAGCAGATGTTGTGCTGCGATATTTGCGAAAACCTGATTGGTGTTCGTCAAGAAGTTTATTAGTAGTCAAGTAGCTGGTTAGCTGATCATGTACTATATATTCTAGGGCTTTGGACAGATAGGTCGGTAATCAGAGGGTGCTGTGGCAATGTCCTTTTTTGGCAGTGGCTTAACTAGTCCACGTTTCCATGCATCAGGAAAAACACTTGTGGCTACGGACTGATTAAATATATCTGTTATGATGGACAGCAGTGGATCAATAATCAGCTTTATCATTTGGATAGTGATACCATCATCCCCGGTAGATGCTGATGTAATACGCATAATGGCTTTTTTGACTGTATTTCCAGTAACATGCTTAAAACAAAACTTATCACGGTTAGCGTTGTTGATCCTCGTGATATGGTCAATAAGTGTTTGTTTCGTTTGGTGATCGATTGAAGTGGTAGGCGTTGTGAAATAATGATTTAGTTCCTCAATGGAGACAGTGGGTTCGGCTGCAGTTTTTATTTTCCCAATACCAAGACCGCGCAGGTTTTTCCAGAGGACAGCCGGTCTATTTATGTTGTCGGTTAATGAATGGGCGTATCTGAGTTTAGCATTTCTCACAGCCTAGCTGACTCTCTTACGTTTCTGCTTGTACGAGGTGTGATTTTCAGGTGTAGGGTGCAGTTTGTATGTCCGATGTGCAGTGTCTCTGAGATTCATGAGCTGTTTTAGTTCATCAGTTAGCCATGGTGCGGGTTTCCTTCTCACTTTTTTGGTTTTGATGGGCGCATATTTATCATACAGCTGGTTAAGTTTATTTGTAATTTTGTGAAGTTTCTCGTTTACATCCGGGAGTGTGTCGGAGGTTGGCTCGAAAATTATTTCTAGTGCATCAGCTGTCAGTTCAGGTAAGTTGATGCGTCTTAAGTCACGGTATGCAGTTAACAGTGGTTTCTTCCTAGGGCATTCTAGCGAGTACGTCATGAAAATTACATCATGGGCAGACATACCAGGCGCAGATGTTTGTGACGTTCGAATTACTCTGTCTGGAAACCTTGTTGCAAATATATCTATTAAAGTGTGACTATCAGCTGTGTGATGAGTGGGTGCAAGCTGAAGTAAGGTTAGATTCGAAGATGTAAGCATACGCTTGAACTTCATACAGGACGGACTGTTGAACAGAAAATTTATGTTAGTGTCACCTGCTATAATTATGTGCTCATAGGTTGATTCGAGGTCTGAGAGGGCAGTTTCGAAGCAGTCCAACGCACCTACCTTTGGAGGTTTATAGAGGACGCATATTAGACACTTTTCTTTGAGAGGTTTTGTCTCTATGAAAATGTATTCCACTTGTTCAGTTTCATCGTTATTTGACGTGTGCAACACGGTAGGAGATAATTCAGAGCGAATGTAAGCTCCAACGCCGCCTCCGCGTTTGTGCAATCGGTCGTATCTTAGGAAGACATAGCCGTCTAAATTTACGGAACTGGTGGTAATGCTTGGTTTGAGCCAGGTCTCCGATAGAAGAATTATATGAAGACACAAGTCTTGAAATATATGGCGGAACTCAACTAAATGAGCTTGTAGTGATTGAACATTTGCGTGTGCCACGTGGAGCTGTGTGCGCTCAGTTGTAGCGCGCGCGATGATACCGCTAGTCGGTACGGCAGCGGCAGCGGGCTGTGGGGTGGCGGCGTCCTTTTCTGCGAACGCAGCACACATTGGAATGTGGCGTGGCTGGGTGGCTAGCGGTCAGGGGGGTCGGGGGAGGAGTGCAGGACACCAGAGAGAGAGAGAGAGCGGAAGCAGATCAGGTGGGTTCAGAGACAGGGGAGGGACAGGGAGGCGCTGCAGCCAAGGTCAGCACGACCTGTTTACGCCAAGCGGCAGCGAGGCGCCGAGGGGTGGAGGGGGAGAATCTCGCCAAGCAAAGACAAAATAATCTGCACGGAAGGACACTAAGTAAAGATAACAATATCGACAGTGGAGCGAAACAATTGCCAATGATGCGTGAGACCAACGCTATATAAAAGTGAATTTAAACCTAATATGGTACCGTAATTGATAATGTAGGTATGAGAGTAATAGTAAAACAGCACTATCCTAAAGTGAACCAGTAAGTGTCACTAAAAATATGATGATAATTTGCTGGAAGAAAGAGAAAAAAAAGTGTAACAACAAATCACACCAATCAAATAATGATAATTTACTAAAATAATAAAGAGAAAGCTAACTAATGTAGTATAATAGATATTAATGTACATAAGATTTTCTTTAGATAATCGATATAAAGTGTAGCAAAAGAACAAAAAAATAGGAAAGAAAAAAAAAATAGTAAGCTACACGTGGAAGTAGTGGCGGCAAGTGTTCAAGTGTTTTTATCACCTAAAGCAGAGGCTTTCGAGTTCATTTGCATTTGTAATTGATATTTTGCCATTGTTCGTCTTCACCATTATTCTGCCGTCACTTGTCCATACATTGTGTAGGCCAAATGTTGCGATTGCACTATTCAAAATTTTTAACCGCTCGGAAGTGAGATCTTCATGTATCGTCAGACCTGATTTTACCAGTTTCTTCTTGGCTCTAAAGATTTCGGATCTCTTCCTGTACGAAACAAACTTCACTATTATGGGCCTATGTTTAGTGGATTCCCCTGTCTTACGTCCTACTCTGTGACTTCTGTCGATGTCGTTAAGGGTCACCTGCACCCCTAGCTTTTCTGTGGCCAGCTTCACTACGATTTCATCGGTGTTTTCACTACTATTTTCTGGAATCCCGAACAGTCGTAGGTTGTTACGTCTCTGATATTGTTCGAGTTCATCTGTTCTCTCGATTAGCTTCTGCTCGAGAGATCGTGCTCTGTCTGCGGTGTCCTCCAGGGTCTTTTTCAGTGCGCATATCTCACTGGCATTCCTGTCGAGCGTCTGCTGTATTTTGAGCGTCACTGAGGCAGTGACGGCGTCGGTGATGGTCTGGAGCACCGTGGCGAGCGTGCCCTCCGCCTGCAGCGCGGCACTTACCTCGGCCCTGACGAGTGCGCCGATGTCGGCGGTGGCGGGCGGCGCGGCCGCGGTCGCCGGCACCGGCTCGCCTGCTGCCCCCTCGCCGGACTGGCCGTTGGCGGTGCTGCGCGTTGTTCGACGACTTTCCATTTTAGATGCAGTTACACGATCACAGGCACTCCGAATAGTACAGCGATTCAACACTTGGCACTTAACACACGTTTTGTGACTATTTCAAACAGCCAAACTGCTTAGTAACACCTCCAAATACCAGATAAACTTGCGAGCCTTACTAGCGTGCGTCACTCACTGGCGGCCATCATCCTATTACATTCACATTGCCAGTTTCAGTCGGTAACAACAGATCATCGGGAACAGATCAGCATATGAAACTGTAACAGACACATGATAGTTATAAACATTAATTTATAGTATATAGTTATTATAAAAGTTTTTCAAAGGAATAAAACGTAGAAATGGGGAATTAGGTCAAAGAACAAGCATTTGTCTTTCAGTGTAAACAACGTCAGCGTGAATCTGCTCCGTACCCATCGAGACTGTCATACATTACATGTGGCAGTGAGAAAGATACAGAGCGTTCTAGAGACGTTCATAATGTTTGTCATACTACCAAACTTCTGTGGTGATCGGTATCATGCACAAGGAAAGACTCAAACCTCAAAGGGAGCGTCCGTGTAAAACAGGCTTTTTTTTTTTTTTTTTTTTTTTTTTTTTTTTTTTTTTTTTTTAAGTGGTAGATTCGGTATTAGCTGTTGCACAGAATTCTTTCAGGCCTCACAGAAGTAAAGGAACTGCCAAGAAGTTGAATATTTCCAAATCATAGACTGTGCGTCACTAGGTTTCAGGTCACATAAATGATGCACAAAGTTATCAATTATGCCAATAATTTTCTTATCAGGCTTCCTTTTGAGTGTACTGAAGTTCCCTGCTCTCTCCGCCAAAGTTTGTGTTGCAGTTATTAGACATATTTATGGATGGAATTTTTATAGACCACTTCCAAAACCCATGAAGGCCTTAACAATTCTACCCAATAATATTAGCTTTTCATCCGATTTCATGCTACTTTTGTTGACATATTTCACTTCGATATTCCACTTACGTAATTATTCAAGTCCCAATGTTTGAATCACATGTGTTAAAATCGTTAAGATGAAGAAATGTACGTTCTTTTGCATGATTCAGATTTTCTAGTGAGTCACGTCTAGTCATTTCAATGAATGTAGTGACACTGAAAGCACTGTTTTAATATGGATTTAGGGTTTTGCATTTTGCTTCTAGAAACAAGAAATAGGTTGTTGTTACCGAGATATGAGGACGCTAAATATGGAGTAAATGATATTACCTCACGGCCACTGATATCAAATGTTTGTTAAGCTTATGGGACTTAACTACGGGGTCATCAGTCCCTAAACTTACAAACTACTTATGAACTACTTATGAACTACTTACGAACTAGGACGGCACAAATATCCATGCCCGAGGGGGGATTCGAACCCCCGACCGTAGTGGCCGTGCTGACCGTGACTGGAGCGCCTCAGTCACCTCGGCCACCGCGGCCGGCCCACTGATATCCTTGGGAGAGCTAGCCATGACAAAACTACTCTGTGCAAAGCGTTTTGCCGTCAGACTCAAGAAGAATGTAATAATTTAAATTCCAAAGTGCAGACAGTTTATGAATAATTACAGATCAGTTTAATGAAGTAACACTTTTAAGGTTGAATAAAGGCAATTTTGTTTAGAATTACAGAAAACATTTGACAATGTTGACTGGAACACAATCTGTTAAATTCTGGAGGCATCAGGGGTAAAATGAAGGGAATGAAAAATTTACGTACTACTTCTAAACAAATCGGAAAGCACTTATGAATGTTAAAGAACGAGACAGGAACGCAGAGGTTGGTAACGGGGTAAGGACTGTCGCCTTTCCCATATGTTATTTAATCTGTGAAGGATAGCAAGGATATTGTTGGGCAGAGGATTAAAGATCATGGTAGAAGAAATAAAATCTTCTAGAATTACCGATGACGTTATAATACTGTCAAACACAGCAAATGACTTCAATGAGTTACTGAGCGGTATGTACACTGTGTTGAAAAGACGGCATAATATGAACATTAACAAGAGTTAAACAAAGGTATAGTCAAAATAAATCATACGATTCTGAAGAAATTACATTAGAAAACGATAAACCAAATAGTAGAAGAGTTTGGCTTTCAGAGCAGTAAAATTATGTTGTCCGAAGTAGACAAGACAGAAAAGGCAAAATGACAATGGGAAGAAATGTATTTCTGACGAAGAGAATTCTATTAACATCGAATATTAATTCAAATGTGTGAACTCCTTTTATGGTGTGTGGTCAGGTAAGAGATTGAAACGTGAGCTACAACCACTTCAGACAAGAGGGAAGAAGTTTTTTTTTTTTTTAAATGCGATGCTACAGAAAATTGTTGGATGGTTAGAATGCGTGATTCATGAAAAGAATTGGGCAGAAATTTGAGGCGTAACGTGACTAAAAGAATGAATCAGTTGATTGGACACATTTACAGACGCGCGCGCGAGCGCGCGTGTATGTGTGTAGGGGAGCGGGGAGGTAAATATAACTGAGGTAAGTCACGGGACGGTAAGCTGGTTGAGATACAAGACTACAAAAATACCACAAATAAAAGGATAGGTGGGAGTCGTAATGACTTAATAAGTCCTAACAAATATAAATAACGGAACCTTAACGTGCATCGATATACTGTAGTTAGGGTTATTGTGATTACAGGATGAACAGCTGGTATGAACATTTATACATATTATCTTGCTGATCGCGGTGTTGCGATCATGGATTGCCGTCGGCTTCGCTTTGTTATCGACTAGGAAGTTCGGAAAAACCGTGTGTAGGAGACTGGCTATGCCCGCTTACCGCTGGATTTTAATATAAAACAAAGGATAGGTACGTAAACGCCAGTGCTCATTGAGTGATTTTGAACTGATATCTATTAAAATATCTTTATTTCCAAATACAAAAACGAAGACATTTGCCGCGGTGGAGTAGCCGAGCGGTCTAAGGCGCCTCGCTGCGGGGCGTGCGATTGCTCGCCGTCGGAGGTTCGAGTCCTCCCTGGGACATGTGTGTGTGTGTGTGTGTGTGTGTGTGTGTGTGTGTGTGTGTGTGTGTGTTAGGTTATATGAACCTAGTTTAAGTAGTTTATAAGCCTAGGGACTAATAACCAAGTAGTTAAGTCTCATAGATTCACAAACATTTGAACATTTTGAAGAAAACATTTCACGTGAACCCAAGACATATGCGTTATCATCACCCGTTTACTTTCACACAAAACGACACCTACAAAACTAGAACAAATGCGAGGAAACCCAGAAATATAACGCTCATGTAAGGAAAAGGTGAGTTCATCTATATTAGTAAATGTTAGTTTTATGTAGGGTTACCAAGTCAGAGAGAGTATCCGGGTAGCGAATCCATAAAACAGTTGAAACACCTGATTTTTTTAACATCTTCATGTCGTTACGCTGCGTGGCTGAGTGTGAGCATAAATTGGTAGAACTAAAATTAGGTTGTTAATATTTAAGGCTATCGACTGGAGATGAATATTCAGAACTTTTGAAATTGGTGGAGAGCTGTTTTGTAATCACTACCCACAATAGAGTATGGAAAGGGTAGTGTAAGTATACATCGGACTGATGAAACAAATTGGCTTTGTGTACAATGTTTACAGAATTTCTTGATCGTCAGTGATGATTATTAAGCTCTCACTCCCTCTTAGTCCTGCAACTACTACAAATCCAAGAAAGGTTCTTGGTGGTGACGTATTAATCAGTTAAAAGGGAAGCACGTGTTACTCGCTTATATGTGACAGACTATGATTATATATCGTGCGGATAAGACACTGCTGTATAGGGTGTCCCAGCTATCTTGCTCACCCAAAATCTCTGGAACAACAACAGCTATTGTAAAACGACTGTCAACGGTATCAATGTAAGGCTGGAGCTCATGAATGTACATTTTTTAAACATTCTATAACGAAAGCATATGTGATTTTTAACACAAACTTTTTTTTAATGGACACTATTTATTTCTTCAGCAATCTATAGAATGACAACTCACATAAAGAAGGCGTTGATTGCATCGCAATACGCCAATTACATCCCGAGATATTGCGACACGAAGTTGACGCTTGAAATACGCGAAACGCGCGGCTAGCGCACGCCCTGAGCAGACTGGGGTTCTCGCCTGAGTCTCAGGACGTGCGCTAGCCGCGCGTTTCGCGTATTTTTAGCTACTTCGCAACAGCCTTTATAAGAATGCAATTTGAGTTTTTGACGAGAAAAACATGTAGTGGCGAAGTTGTTAGCCGCTTTTATAGTATCGTTAAAAAATCATGACAACAGTGTATCAAGAGAAGGAAATGATGGACAGACATATACAGTTTCAGGAGTGACATAGACACAGTAACAAATCACTATTAAAATGTGAAATCATGGCGACCTGCGCAGGGCTCGCCATTGATTTGTAAATGATTATTTTGTAAAATGTATTGTATGTAGGAATCGTAAATAGGTAACATTATTGAAATGATTACGAAATTGTACCTGTGACTGTGAAATGTACATCCGCAAACCTAACGTTCAAATGTTTTGTATCAGTGATCTTATGTTAAGGAGAGCTAACATCATATCTTAAGTACAGATATTTTACGTGTGAATGATTTTAGTTTGCGGCATAGAACGTGCATGTAAATTACTTACGTTTTATTTGCTCAGCTAATGTTTGTAATCCTATGTGACCAGACTACTTAGGTCATCGGTCCCTAGACTTAACAAACTACTTCAGCAAACTTACTCTAAGGACAACACTCACACAGGCCCATGCCTGAGGGAGGAATCGAACCCCCGACGGGAGCGTCCACCCTGTTCCTGAGGGTGCCTAGAACCGCGCAGCCATTCCCACGTGACGTTTTATTTGCGCAGTTCCAGCCAGCCGCACTACAATTTCCATTATAATGCAAAATTCTGTAAACCATTGTTCTTACGGTTTAATCCGCTAAGCTGACTTTCAATAAAACGCAGTTTCACAACGACGACGGAGCTAAGATTTTTTTATACAGAGCATCGCAGTGTCGAAACTTGACAATGCATATCTTCACCCGGTAAATAACTTTTCCCAAATCTAAATGCATTCAGATTCCAACAATATTTTTGCAAGACTTTTTTTGTATACCGAAAATTATTTTCTCATTTGCAAAAAAAAAATATATACATATAAGTAAATAAATAAAATTGTATTTTTCAGCATTTCCACGCTAACTCGTAAAACCAACAGGCAGACAGCATTATGAAAATCATGTGGAAAGCTTCATCACATCTTTTGATAATGGTGGCATAAACCGCCAAAACAACTTACGATTTTTGTGGATTTGCGATTGTGGATGCAAAATTTCTTTTTATGTAAATCTGCCGTAACTTCAGAACTTTATCCGATCCCACTCCTTACTTACAGTGGCTCACTGTTACAAAAAGGTACGGCCAAACTTTCAGGAAACATTCCTCACACGCAAAGAAAGAAAATATATTATGTGGACATGTGTCCAGAAACGCTTAATTTTTATATTAGGGCTCATTTTATTATTTCTCTTTAAATATAAATTGAAATAATTCTTGCAGACAATTGTCAAAACACCCAATTGTTTCGTTAGTATGTACTGTACTTCCTCGATTCACGTCATCAACACAGATTTTCTGCGAACGTTTGTGCAGGAATTGTTGGTGATGTCTTGATTGGGCCTCGTGTTCTTCCACCTACGCTCACTGGAGCACGTTATCATGATTTCATACGGGATAATCTACCTGTGATGCTAGAACATGTGCTTTTACAAGTACGAAACATGTGGTTCATGCACGATGGAGCTCCTGCTCATTTCAGTCGACGTTTTCGTACGCTTCTCAAAAACAGATTCGGTGACCGATGGATTGGTAGAGGCGGACCAAATCCATTGCCTCCAACCCTGTTGACTTTCATTTATGGGGGCATTTGAAAGCTCTTGTCTACGAAACCCCGGTACCCAATGTAAAGACTCGTGCTCGTATTGTGGACGACTGTGATACAATACGCCATTCTCCAGGGCTGCATCAGCGCAACAGGGATTCCATGCGACGGAGGGTGGATGCATGTATCCTCGCCAACGGAGGACATTTTGAACATTTCCTATAACGAAGTGTTTGAAGTCACGCTGGTAAGTTCTGTTGCTGTGTGTTTCTATTCCATGTTTAATATGATTTGAAGAGAAGTAATAAAATGAACTCTAACATGGAAATTAAGCGTTTCAGGCCACATGTCCACATAACATATTTTCTATCTTTGTGTGTGAGGAATATTTCATGAAAGTTTGGCCTTATCTTTTTGTAACACCATATATATTGTGTTTTGCTTAAATATTATTTGCGATACCACTTTTTCTTCATTTCTATGTATGGTAACGTAGGGTGCATGTAACTAGCGTGCGTTATAACCGACATTACTAACTGTGCGTGCCATTTCCGGTCCTGTTGGCGCTATTAAAGTTCCACCCTTCGTTGACGGGCGTGCCAAGCACAAATAAATAAATAAATCGGTTGCACGCAGTCAGAGGCATGACGCTGATAGGAAACAAATTTATGCCCACAGTTTTGAAAACACGCTCAGGGCTTCCAATACAAAAGAATAAAACTGCGACGCGGGGCCCCGGCAACAGCGCGCGCCGGCTATTAGCGAATTTTCAATATGGCGTAATTTAGTGGCAAGTGGCGCGGCGGTTATGCGCGTGGCTGGCCGGCATTGTTTCAGTGCGGCCGCGGGCCATTGTCGCTCTGGGTCGCTGACAAAAGCCGGACACACGCGCGCTCACAAAGCCCGATGTAGCCGCTGTGCGCAGCGCACCCATATACGCCATCTCAGTAAATACTAGTCAAAGCGCCAGCTGTTGCGTGGAGAGTGCGTTCCAATTCATACCACTCCCCCCCCCCCCACCGACTCGTATCGCTCCACCCCCCCCCCTCTCTCTCACTCACTCTCTCTGTCTCTCTCTTACACACATACACAGACACACTCACATACATAGGGTTACCATATGTTCATCACCAAAAAAGAGGACAGCTCATATAAAAAAGAGGACACTTTATCTTTAACATAACAGAATTAACAACTTTATTTAAGGAACCACGTAAAACCACTACAAACTAAAACAGTTAGGGGTGCCAGATCTCCGGGCGCCGCCCGGAGTGCCCGGGTTTGGGATGAATTCTCCGGGTCTACGGGCCAATGACCCATCTCCGGGCTTGAATGTAACCTTCATCTTAACTTTTTCTTTTACGACGCTTTTTAAGAACTATGCTCATGTAGCGACGATCTACATCGAACTTAACGTAACTTAAACTAAGGACGAACATAACATCCATGCCCTAGGGGGGGATTCGAACCTCTGGCGGAAGCAGCCTCGCGCACCGTGGCAAGACGCCTCAGTGCGCTCGGCCATTCCCGGCCGGCTCCTCTCTAGTAATTATGACTAACTTTCTATAAATGTCAATTTCTTAATAAAACAAATCGCTACTTTTCTGTTCTTCCTCTGAAAATGTTTCATTGTTGCGTCGGTAGTAACCGGCTAGCGCATTATTAAGCAAACACTGTTGCGGCAACGTGTCAACTGGCGACGTCTATTATTTGTATTCCTTCAAACCGTCTTGATTGCAATTTTTTTATTAGTTAATGATGCGTTTCGCCCTTTAGCAGGGCATCTTCAGATTACCTGCGTGACAGAATTTACACAAAATTACAAGGCGGAATTACAAACGGTTATAACGGTACATGAGCCTATTTTGTGTTAAGAAGACAGTATATATGCTAAACAAAGCTTACAATGCGATCTCCGTAGTGTGACATCTTAAGTTGTTATTGCGGTGTTTCTATTTTTCTGGAATTTTTTGTATTTCCTTGTCGCCCTACAAATGATGGGGTAACAACAAATTACAGTTGGAACATACTAGGTAAAGATGTGAGAAACCGAAGGCCATCCCTAGCAATTTTCCACCGGGGGGGGAGGGGGGATACTTGCTGGGAGGGAGGAGATGATTAGTTTTTTTTTTTTTTTTTTTTTTTTTTTTTTTTTTTTTTTTTTTTTTTTTTTTTTTTTCCTTGTAGAATTCACGTGTAATCCTGGGTGGGGAGGTGAGTCATTGGCAAAGGGGGGGGGGGGGCAGGTCTGGTCTCCGGGCCAGCCTCGAGTTCAACCTGGTAACCCTAAAAACAGTAACCCTGTGTGGTTGTTGGGAAACGAAATATTATGAACCTTGACAATTTATTCCTCATAACTACTATCAATTGTCTCATTCTTGTCTTATTCACTTTTGAACCAACTATATTTGGTGAACGACAAAATCTCTCTCAAGTGCTTTTTTTTTTTTTTTTTTTTTTTTTTTTTTTTTTTTTTTTTTTTTTTAACTAGGCATTCAAATGTTTGAAATTATACTGTACACAAACAGTATAATTACAGTATATTTTCAATATATTCCTGTCTTTTGTACACTGTGTGTTCACAAGAGAAAACACAGGTTCTCTGTCGGCATTATGACTAGTTATAGAAAAAAAAAAAAAGAAATCTAAAATTTTCAGCAGTTCAGAATAACTAACAACACTTAGATTTAAATATGCACACCACACTTCAACTGCTGGTATGTTCTGTTTCCTTTGATAATCTTTAAATTTTTTTTAATAAATTACAAAGCTTATCGGAGCACAATGTATCATTAATTCTTACATTCGTTTGATCTTTCTCTTGAATAATTTGTATTTCTCCAGGAACACAGTATTATGTTATATTTAAGTTCGTAATTTATTTTGAAGCAAAAAGCTACCTACGATCTCGAACACACAATACAGCTTTAACCTAAACCACAACGTATATCAAAAGCAACACCATAGAACGTAACGCAGAAGACAGAATGCACTGGTTGAATACAGGATAGAAAACCGGATTCCTTCGCAGAGAAGATCCGAATGGTTTTCAACTGTCAGACCCATGCGGAGTGCGAAATTGTGAACGGAAATTTCACTCTGTGTATGCGCGTAATAGTTGAGAACATGTTGTCACCAATGACACAAAAATAAATTTTCTTTCTCGGAACCCAAAAAAAAGAGGACATTTTGTAGAATTTTATAAATACATTTTCTTGCCTCAAAAAGAGGACATGTCCGGGAAAAAGAGGGCGTATGGCAACCCTGCACATTCATTTACACGATACCATTGCAAGAAGGATGACAGAGACACGTCACGTGCTAATTGCGTTTTCTTTTTTCCATTCTGGAAAATTTTATCTGATAGGGATAGTACTTTAAATCAGGTAGTTCCTAAACCTTCCTTATAAATTTTTAGAATACGTTGTTAATTAGCTAGCTTCGTACCTACATTCGTAGGCACTGACAGTCTCTCTCTCTCTCTCTCTCTCTCTCTCTCTCTCTCTCTCTCTCTCTCTCTCTCACACACACACACACACACACACAGACACACATACACACACAGTGTTCTACTCTCCAGTCTCCCACGTCCCCTGGGTGATACAGTGTTCTGTCGACACCGTGGTTGTAATGCTGCTTTCATATGATAATGGGTGTTCCGTAATAAAGTTGAGGTTGGGGACCGCAAATGAAATTTTACCAGGTAGTGAAATATTTTTAAATGAAAATAGGGTAAGGTGGTACAAATTCGATATAGGTACAATTCCGATCAACATAATTTGTCAGTCTCGTAGTGTTGGTAGCATATGCCTTTGTGTGGCGTTGTAGTGTAGGAGGTTTCTACAGCTCCTCCTGTCTTTTCCAAGAAGCCGGCCGCGGTGGCCGAGGGGACTGAGGCGCTTCAGTCACAGTCTGCACGGCCTCTACGGTCGGGGGTTCGAATCCCCCCTCGGGCATGGATATTTGTGCCGTCCTAGTTCGTAAGTAGTTCATAAGTAGTTTGTAAGTTTAGGGACTGATGACCCCGTAGTTAAGTCCCATAAGCCTTACAAACATTTAATTTTCCAAGAATACACCACTTTGCGCTACGGAGATATAATTTTGTTGATTACAGTAATAATAATATTATGCTGTCGTGATCGAGTACTGTGTTTACTTTCATTTTGTTTTATCCCCACAGTTTGACCGATTTCGATCTTACGGAAATAATTTCATAGCAGTATATCCTTTCAGGCTTCTGAGTTATATAAAATAGAGCAAATAAAGGGCATGTGTGATCCACAGTGCCCAAAAAAGAAGGAACAATGTTTATAATTAAAAACTGGCCAACCAAAAGTATGGTACACATTATTTATTTATTTAAACCATGACCAGTTAGGATTTTGTTTTCTTACAAATACATCTTCAGACGGTTAACTTGTCTTCCAGCTGGGACTTAAAAGTTATTTATTTTCAGCAGCTCCAGTATTTCATAAAGCGATGCTAGGGTATTGTTGCGATTTGTTTCGCGATTGTACTAGAACATTCTCTGGGTAACTTTTATTTGTTTCGCGTCTATGAATGGTTTATTACATTTTAATGCCTGCAGAAAAATCTTCGCGATGTTTATGAAGTCCGATAATTTTGCAGTTTTTGGCGACTATCATGACTAATTTTCAACACGGTCATAGAACAATAGTAAACGAAATGCACAATCCCAGCATTAATTTATCGAAGTAATATTCCAGTCATCTCAGCTAGAATCACCACAGAATATGACCGAAATATTAGTACCAGCTCTCAATAAGGTAAAATTTAGATTCCGCCGACTTCTTCTGTAATGTGGCTTTCTGGTGGTGTGTTTGCTACCGAAATTACGACCGCTACCATTTAATGGCGGAATCCAATAATTTTGTTTAAATTGTCCCTTCCTTGTAAAAATTTAAATTTGTTGGGATTTGTTAGTTGTTCTATAAATAAAAATTTTCTTCCTTATTTTTAATAACAACTGTCTGCAAAGAGATTACTACCTGCGGCGGCTAATGTAATGTTTTACCAGTGTTCTACAATATAAAATTGTCACCTGGCAGGTCATGTGAAATGTTTATGTATTAAAAAGCTGTATTAAATATTAAATACTCTGGTATTGATTTAATATATGAATCATTTGCTTTTTCAAGTGACTTCCAATTACTAGCTACTTCGAAGCTACTGAACTCTTACGACCTAACCCGTCAGCAGTTACGGATTCTAACTAGTCTGCTTATACGATGACCGGATCTGTCTCTCTTAACTGTATTCCATTCGGAAAGACGTAAGAATGACCGAATACCTTTAACTAGATAATGTATTGTGTGTGTGTGTATGAGAGAGAGAGAGAGAGAGAGAGAGAGAGAGAGAGAGAGAGAGAGAGAGAGAGAGAGAGAGAGAGAGAGAGAGAAAGAGTGAATGGGGGGTGTGATGGCGGAGGGGCACGGAGGGTGAGGTGAAATGACTGCATAAAACAACACGAAAGTCCACGAAAACGTTGCAGTTGCTGGTCAGACCATCAAAGTGAATTAAAATAGTGGGGGAATAATCAGATAACGGTAAACTACAAATCTCGTTGCGCAACATAACACAAATAAGTTCTACGTAAGAATTCATATGCCACCCTAGACGTCACCTATTGTACAGATTTGCTCAGTTTGACAGGCCTTCAGGAAGTGTGTGATGTTCACGTTTTCACGCTGTGGCCCTATCGTAGGAAAGTTGCATTTAAGGAGACCAGATGCAGTCGTGTAAAAAAGACGACGTACAGCTTCAAAAAGGAGGACCAAGTAAGAAAAAAAGGACGCATAAAACGTACGTTAAAATTTAGTAGATCAGTTATATGTTTACAAAGTGAAAAAAGTAACGGCGGTAGACCTTCCATCATTCATTGTGCCGCTACCAACATCTACAAGTGAAACAACAGCCGCCTACATGGAAACTGCAATTTAACCTTCCAAATAAAATAAATTATTTTGCTGTCGTGGTTTTATTTCATGGTCTTTAAGTTATTCAATCTGTTGAGATATTTCTTTCCTTTATTGGCCAATGAGGCGTAAGTTCCAGCTCCACTTATTTAACATTTTGCTTCAAATTAATTTCTCCAATTTTCGAAGGCAGGATAATTTCAAAAAAGAAACCTATGAACGTACACTTGCGCTTAGCCATTGTCATATGTTTTATGAAACTCACTCGATTACAATCAACATCAATTACACTCACAAGTCACACGTGCACGACATGTAACGTATAATGCCAACTGTGAAGCTACGGTAACGTGAATGCGGGACTGAAGATACGGAGCGGAAATTTGAAATAATATATAATTGCTCTCCCTTATGGGTCATGATCAAATCGACGAGCCTGCTGCCATCTGTAGCACTGCCTTCGTGCGCTTGTACAAGAAGACAACGCGATTAGAAAAAGTACCGGTATTTAAGAACAGAGCAATGGAGCGGGGACTAGTAAATGTAATTTCATTACGCTCAACTTTGCGAAAAAGGAGGACACTGTAAAAATTAGCCCGGACCCTGGACAAAAGGCTAAAAAAGAAGACATGTCCGAATTAATCCGGACGTCTGGCCACCCTAGCTAAATTCCTTCGATAGGAATACAATTGGCTGCTAGGGCAGGAGTTATCCCAACCACTTTTTACCCTTACCTCTGTGATGACCAGCTCTGTAGCGTCGCATTTTTGCACGTGACTTTTCCGAATGTACACATCTGTCCATCCAAAATGTAACAGCACAGTCAGAGATATCACAGCTAAATTCATTTAAGAAATAACACGTTGTACACAAAAGATCACATCATTAAAATATGAGCATCATATGAAATGAGGAAGAAATAAGTGTACAGTGTTGCCTCCATTCCTGAATATATCCGCTGCTCATCGTTTCGAAAATGAATGGGTGTGTTGTTGTGTATCAATCCATGCTTCTTCCACATATTGCTAAAGATGGTGTAGATATGGGGTAGCAGGGAGCATATTCCGCACCCCAGTCCTACCCCAGTCATCGTCAGGACTTTTATCCATAGGCGAGAGATTGGCAGAAAAGGATTGTCAACGCAACAATGGATCCGTTGCTTTACACCAGCAATGGTACGATGATCGATGCACGTAGACAGTCGAATGAAATGAAATTGTTTTAACGGTGGTCATATTAGAGTCTGGAGACAACGTGGTGAGCTTCTGTTGAACTGTTGCCATATGCACCATTATACTGGTTTTTCCTGCAGTAAATATTATGTTTTGAGTGATGTGTTACACTCCAGCACGTATCTGCTATTCATTTCTAGTGATCGACTGATAGGACACCTTCTGAGACTTCAAGGAATAGTCAATTTCGTACTGGCATGAAGTGCGTCTATGGGAGACAGAGGGGTTAACTTCGGAAAGAAGACCAAGAGATGAATACAGTATCAGGTTCAAATGAATGTAGGTTGCTGTTTCAATTCATCGATGAAGAGGCTTGTGGAGATAGAGTACGGTGAAGAGCTGCATCAAACAATGTATGAATAGAAAGCATATTTACTATACTACATATTTACTATACTACGGAAGCTTTGTCATAATGTTTATGGCACATGCAAGGTTAATTTCTCTTTGTCTGTGTTTTCTTTCTATTTATTTATTTTCATAGTGTTTTCCTTGTTGTTCAGATTCAAGATTACTGAATTATTTAGATGATTAGTAAAATAAATATAAAATGGGCCTTTTCTCTCATAATCGGCATATTCTTCTATACTCCACCCGTCTGCAACGGATATTTTGACTGGTTTGATTTTATTTCAATTTATACATCATTTTTCTGGTACTTTCTCTTATTTATTCATTTCTTTTTCTGGATTTAGTGGCCTAGTCTCAAGAGATTTCAACACCTCTCCTGTTTGATTGTAATATTGCTGCTGTCCCGGATTTTCTTCTTGGAAATCTTCTGGCCCTTGAGCACACCAGTTTTGCCTTCCGTCTCCTCCACATTGAAAATAACCCTGTTGTTGTCTTCTGTTATTCTAAAACCCAGAACCTCTCCTACCTCCGTACCCATTACTACATCCACCTTGTAGACGATTATTTCTTGAGGCATTGTTTCCATTACATAGGACAAATTTGTTGTTTTTCCCCGAAAACGTATTTTCATTGGTATTATTTGTTGGTCTAAATTTATTGTTTTGGTTGCCTTTACTTTGTGTGTCATTCCTAGGTCTGTCGTTATTGTTTTTCTGTACTTTTTCCTGTACGTTACTTTTTTTTCTTGCTCTATCCTCAGAGAAAGTGAACTCAAGTTTCGTTAGGTTGCGTTGGAATACCAGCAAGTCCTTTCCACCAAGTGCAACCAAAAAATTTTGGCAATTGAGGGGTAGTTTCATCGCACAGAAACGAATTAGTTCTCCGTTACTGTACGGTGTGTCTAATCACTGATTCTTTTTATCCATGTCCTCATAGAATTTTACCGGGCTCTTCTCCAGCGAATTCTCATATTGTAAATTTTGTAACAGTCATGACGCTAACTGCGACATTAATTTTTTTTGGGGGGGGGAGGGGGGGGAATTTGTATTTTGGCCAGCCTGGGGTGTTAATTGGCAAAACACAACCTAATATATCGGGTGTGTGTGGGAGGGTGGAGGGGGTATGGTCGCAATTTTGAGGGAGGGGGGAGTCATTGACCAAGGAGGGGGGGGGGGGGGGGGAGCACCTCTGACTTATAGGTGGCTGCTAGCTTTTGCATTGTCTCCGCTACAACTCCAGTAATGTGTGCACAAATGAAATCCAATTTGTGTACCAAACTAAAGTGTACAGCTACACCTTCTCAAAACCGGTGCATAAATGTCCCTTCATGAGGCGAATTGCCTTCTTCGTGGTAATGTTGAAATTTGCGTACCGTGAGAAAATGTGTCGTAACGTGACATCATTCCATATTGTGGTTGTTCCACAAACCCATATTGTCTACCCAACGTTCCGCCATCTTGTCACGTTCTCTCTACACCATTCCGTGGCTGCGTTTCACACAAACCGTGTCCTAAAACTGTATGGAAACGCTGTAATGGCAAATAAAAGTTTTGATCTCTCGCTCTTAAAATTTTTCTCTTTGGTTACCGGGTCCCTAGTTTGGTTGGTATTGGTTGGGTGTATGTTTCTGTAGGCTCAGCATAACGCAGCTGCTTCATTATTGTATCAACAGTCTGCTACATCGATTGTGTAGTCATTTGTTTATGTGAAACTTCCGCGGGTGCGGCTGTGCCTTTGTCGTGTTTTGGTCTCTATTTTGTTAAAGCACTGATCGTACTTGTTTAACGCGATCTACGTTACAATTTTTGTGGAGATTGCTCTACACAGATCTAGAGTACTGTGAGCGTAGTCGTTTTTGTTATCTTTTATATCTTCTGACTGACCTTAATTACATCCAGTTGGACCTTAACAACGCCTTTATGTCCGTGAATTAAGGCCTCATAACGTCGCGTGTTTTCTTTGCGTTAGCATCGACATTTCTTAATTTGTTCATCAGTTCTAAGTTGACATGTTTGTATTTTTATTTCCTTAATTTCTTGGCTGGTTTGTGTTTTTATTTACTTAAGTTCTTGGCTCTGTTTTTCAAACCTGTCGTTAAACTTCGTATTGACCTTTCACTGCCGCGGCGGAGCGGCCGAGCGCATTGAGGCGCTGTGCTGCGATGCGGGAGGCTTTTCCCTTCGGGAGGTTGAATCCCCCCTCGCGAATGGATGTTTGTCCTGTCTGTAGTATAAGGTAGTTTGTAAGTTTTGGGACTGACGACCCCGCAGTTAAGTCCCATAAGCTTAACAAACAATTGCTTGACCTTTCACTCAGTGTTTGCAAACTCGTCGTTATATCCATACTCATTTGTCGTAACATCTCTTGAAGCATTTCTGTAATACCCACAGGTACAACACTCTCTTTCGTCGCCCATCCTTTTCTTGATCTGTTGTGAGTTGCGGCTTTTATAGAACTATGCAGTGGCGCTTTTAAATCCGCATATTGTATCTGATCTGTCACTGTTTACAGAAGCAGTTGCGTTTGTTACCCGCGCTAGTAACTTCGCTTGCTGAATCTGTGTGTTTTCTTTTCCGTTTACAATTGTAGCGATCGGTTCTCCGTATTGTAATGGGATTCCTTCAATTACTCCTAACATTGCGTCTTCATCGTCTACTCTATTTCTTGTGGCTTTAACAGCTGCATATTCTGTGCTGGAATACATCGAACGTTCATCCTGTTCGCCATCTCGTTTTGTTTCTTCTCTGTCGAATTCCACCACTGAAGGGTCGATATCCGGCTCAGAATATGCCCTTCGTGTAACTCTATACTCAGGAATCTCCATATTTTCCTGCAATCTATCACATCCTGTTAGTCTACTTCCATTCTATCTAAATCTGCCGGAGATGATGACACCTCCTCTGTTTTCAGATGCAGTTTTGTGTACCTATTCTTGTTCCTCATGCAAATCATTCTCCTGCAACCTAGTAAACATATGAACGTCGCCACAAATCAACACCTATCTACAAAACTGTCAACACCCTTACCAGTTGGATGAACCAACAAAGCAACGATGAGTATCAGTATCAGCCGCACCTTTGCGCCAGAAAAGGAAAGACCTACAACTAGACAATAAATTACTAAACTACACACAAGTTATTAAACAACAAAAATTTTCAACTAAATATTAAGCGACCTTCAATGTATTCAGTTCTGATGCATGTGCATTGCACCTACTTATACAACTCCGTTACTGTCAAAAATTGAAAAATTCAAATTTATTTTTCAACAGCACAGTGTGCGACCCTCATATTTACTGATTCAGATTCAAACAGACTGACACATATCTTAACAGTTCTGTTAACATGCAAAACTCACAATTTCAAAAATTAAAAAATTAAAAAAAAAAAGACTTTTAATCAGAACAATGTGCAACTCTCTACCTAAATTGGGTTGGAACGGTCGAAAGGAAGGGTCGACATGATCTCAGCTGTTCAAGTTTATGTGCCGCATTCTTGTCTCAAAAACTTGACAGACTATTTCTTCAACCTTGTTTCACACGCAAGGATAGTTTTTGTACCCTGAAACGGTTGGCTCTGCAGGTAGAACGAATCTTCTGCGACACACAGGCTCAGACATCAGAAAGCAGTGCACGTTTCCATCCAAGACAGATAAAAGGTTCCTAACTGTGCCGAGAATGATCCTTCCTACCAATCCTGAAAGTAGTAAAATAATTGACCTCACCAGGTACAGAAATGTGATACTAGACGGTGTCTCAGTAAGATGAAAAGTACTGTTCTACTAAGAGGTAAGAATTAAGTTTATTATAATCGGAAAAACAAAAGCAAATAAAATTGGAATACATTTAATAATGAAATGTAATAATACAGAACAGGGATCAACTGTTAATGGTATCGTTTCAATAACCCAAATCGCAAATTAAAACAAAACCAGCTATCGACAGAATAAATATCTATCAGAGGATGGCTGAGGCTGCGCCTACACTTGATTTTACAATTAAAAATGAAGTAGAAGAGGCTGTAGCAGTTAATGTAGTGTAATGTTTACTGGTGTCGATTCCATTGCATGGAAGCGGGCTTGCAGAAACAAAAATTAGCTTCATGTTAGCGCACATTTACCGTTAACTGTGTTGACAGTGGGTGGTCTGTAACTAGAAAATCCTATGATGAACAAACTAGTTTAACCTTTAATTGAACGAAATCAGTGAAAAACTTCCTATAGATCAAGACACGTTAACTTTCCTAGTCAAAACTAATATGACCATGTACGCTAACTCACCAAATCAGCTCACCATTGTGCCTTATTACTGCTGTTTGCAGAGATGAACTAATGATTGTAGACGGGCGAACATGTCCGCTGCGCGCTCTGTGAAACTGCCTTAATTACAAGTGAAGCCTGCAACTCAACACTGCAGTTTTATGCCACTAGGCAAAAACACAGCAGATCGCTAAGTAGGTACGGTTTCGCACGAACTGATCGCCCAAGGTGGCACACTAATGGAACAATAGGCTCCTTTCGTAGCTCTGTCAGTTGTATACACCTTTGAATATTTTCCCCCAGTTTTCAGCTGAGGGGTGTCTGCTACAGACAGCCAATGAGAAACGCCGTAGCAATTAGATGGTCCGCATCTCCACATCGCGTTCCTGCATGGTGAGGTGAGTTTTTAAGCCAGTATGCTACACTTTTACGTCTGACGCAACTGTTTTGGGAGCCAGGATGCCGCCCTGTGTTTATGTCGGCGATCAGTGGGCATCAGTGGGGAGCTGAGACACTGGGATCAACACCACCTAGAGAGAAGGCCACGGCGCTCTCGAGGCCAACGAAAAACACAGGCCGCGGCGCGCAAGTGACGTCACGTGATTAAGTGAGGCCTGAGCCAGTGCGATATCAATCCGATTGGCAGACTGCAGGGGCACAGCCCACTGCCTCATAGCGGCGGGCCACTCAGCTAGCGATCGCGCCGGCTCAGGTCTACCTTGCTTACGTCATTTGACAGGCGCGCCGCGGCCTGTCTTTCTCGTTGGCCTCCGGCGTTCTCGTGTGACGTCAGGCAGAGTAGGTTGCGCGTGCAAAGCTGACTTGGTAGCCGCTGGGGCACGCCCCACTGTGACAAAGCAGCGCGCCAGTCAGCTATGCGTGCGCAACCTACTCTGCCTGACGTCACACGAGAGAGCCGTGGCCTTCTCTCTAGGTGATGGTGCTGGGATGCCCACGACGCCCACGAGCATTGTAAAACTTTCATTACTAAAAGCCAGTACCGCCTACTTCCAGGACCCCTGGTACCTGTTTGCAGGTTTCCCAGCTATGTGAAAACAAGCATAGCTTCCATGTCAAGCCATACACATCACAATACTGTTGAGTAGCAGTCTTCTACTATATGTAGCATACTCAAATGCAATGACTTCTTGCAAGTACAGTAATTTGTCTAATTACCATAACATATATAATGTTCAAATGTTTGTTAAGCTTATGGGACTTAACTACGGGGTCATCAGTCCTTAAACTTACAAACTACTTACGAACTATCTTATACTAAGAACGGCACAAATATCCATGCCCGAGGGGGGATTCGAACCCCCGACCGTAGTGGCCGTGCAGACCGTGACTGGATCGCCTCAGTCCCCGCGGCCACCGCGGCCGGCGATATAATGTGTGGGTGATCAAATTGCTCAGAAAAAGTGGATATGCCGTTTGAGTACAAGAAAATGACATGTAAGGTGATCAACATTGCTTCTGTTATCTTGCCAATCAGTCTAGTTTTCATTTTGATAAAAAACCTGCTTCGGCTGCAATTAACTTTTACTTAATAAAGCACTACCGGTGTTGCGTCCTGTAGACGCATCGTCAGGTGCTCAAAATTCCTTAGAAAAACATATCTGCCTTTTAGCCTTCCCCAGCGTTCACGTAAAATTTCAAACAATTAAAAGCTTCTTAACTTTACCTCCTCATTAGAAATATAAAACTTGAACGCTGTTGCGTTAGTCATCTTTTTTCAAATTTTTTGGAGTGGAGGGCAGGTGAAACCGTGCCATGTGAAAGCAGTGTTGGCGCGGCACTGGCCGAGGCATTTTTCTATGTTGGAGTTCTAAGATGAGATTCAGGCAGGGTAAGCAATGACGAAAAGGGGGAAGAGAGATGCACACATACTTTTTTTATTGTAACCAAGACTCCAAATACCAAATTTTGTAGTTCAGGCTTCAAACCTGGCTTAATAGCAGCATTTTTGAAAAATCCTTTCATCCCCTATTGCATCCCCTCAATGGATGATTTTCAAAAAAAGCCGAAAGATGCCTTTTTAAAAATTCTAACCAAGACTCCATATACCATTTTATGTAGGTCCTGCTTGAAAATTGACTTGATAACAGCGTATTTTAAAAAAAAAACACAAAATCACCCCCTTATTCCACACCCTTAGGGACGTAATATCGATAAATCGCTTCTTAACCACTTCTGGCTGGGATGTCAGACAGTCAGTCACTCAGAACATTGCCTTTATTGCCTGATATATATATATATATATATATATATATATATATATATATATATATATATATATATATATATATATTACGCGTTACAAACTATTGCGATCTCTATGGTGATCTATGCAGTGTCTCCTGTTATGTACCGACTGTTACCAAGTGGAGTGCAGCGGTGTCGCTCACTAAGCAGCTTACTAAGTCGGACGACCGAGATGACTATCCCGCAACCCAACGAATTGATGCACAATGAACATCGATTCCTTGAGCTCCAAACAACAATCCTGCACAGTGCAAAGAATCGTTGGTGATACTGGATAAAGCAAACGTAAGGGATTGCGTAAACACATAGAACTTAGCTACCTTTAGAGCCTTAAGGCAATGATTAAATTTTACCTAAGGCGGCGGCGTAGAATGCTAATGTTGCAACGGAATGCTCGTTTCATGAGGTTAATTAATTTACTGTCAGGGCAAAAGTGCATGCAAAAACCTGTCAACCAGATAGCAAGCACAGACCTAGTTATCTGTTAACAGTGAAACAGAGAGAGTCGGTGTTAGCGCTAAACAAAGACGTAACATTCAAACGTTGCACGTAATGGTGCATCGTAAAAGTATATGAGGAACTGCGTATGTTGGCTTGGGCCGAGAAGACGAAACGACGAACCGGCAATACTATTAGTTTGTATGGGCACAGCTTAATAAGCAACTATGCATTAAGAGGAATGCTGTGATCCCAAACTTATAATTATTTTCGTCGCTAAGAAGAGCTAGTGTCTCCCAGTTATTATGTGCCCATAATCTTCGTCAGCATTACCAGCTGGCACACAAAAGAAGTAAGATCCGGCTAGTTTGATATATTTAGCTTGTACAGCTAATTAGCGTAGTGGTGCTAATTTTTCAATAGTGACAATTTTTTAATTGTGAACTTGTGTTAAGAGCTTCATTACCCACACTCATTGTCCAGACAGGTTTCTTCTTTATCCATTATTTTTACCGAGAATACATTCAAAAATTATTGAAAACTAAAGATTAACTAAATGCACATAGCCAGTTGAACAATGTTTAATTTGTCGAGAATATTTTCTGTTAATGCAGTTAACAATATCACTTTTACTAATTGCAGGTTTAACGAGTCTGACTGAATCAACCTTTACTGGTAAAAGATCTTTTCGAATATATTAACAGAAAGACTAATTTTTATTTCATTTCTTTTAGCAAGCACCAGTCAGTGCGAATAATGATTGTTTTCAATTTACGTTCCCTATCAGGGAAGAGTTAATTTCTCGTTCAGAGGAGAACAAAGTTTGATCAGGTAGTTAAATCATTTCTTTCAAATTAATCAAAAATTACTACGACAGGACACTATTTTTGTAAATGATTTAATTTTGAACCCCTGAAGCTGTAAATGGTAAGCATTAAGGTGAGAGATTATGTTTTGTTGCATATGAAAATTGTGGCGGCTGCGGTGGCCGAGGGGACTGCGGCGCGCCAGTCACGGTCTGCAGGGCCACTACGGTCGTGGGTTCGAATCCCCCCTCGGGCATGAATATTTGTGCCGTCCTTAGTATTAGCTAGTTCATAGGTAGTTTGTAAGTTTAGGGACTGATGACCCCGTAGTTAAGTCGCATAAGCTCAACAAACATTTGAACATTATGAAAATTGTTTTGCCTTTGAATGCATTTTATTGTTTAGTGACTTCACTTTCTGTACTCATGATCTAATAGTCAATGCCTAGTGCGATATCTGTGGCCTGTGAACCATGATTTGACTCACATATTGTGATTCTTTGCCCACCCAAATTTTACGTAAATTTCCAGATCACTAATCAGCATTATTATTATTAACTTTCCACTAAAATTGTTTCTCACGTGCTTCGAGCTGACCCCCATAAAATCAGTTAGTTATTTTACTTTCCAAATTATTTACCGTATTCTGTTTTTTCAGCATTTTACTTTCACATAAATTAGTTTTTTGTTCCAAATTTCATTTTCTTTGTCACTCATCGATCGTTGTTGCCAACGAGAAGGTACAGCAACGTTCCGTTTATAACCTCCACTACATCATCGGCCCCATTAACGATAGCGTGCCCATGTAATTAGAATCATTTGGATCGCAGCTCATCATTTCTTATTCTTGCATATTCACCGGAGGGGAGTAATAAGTTTTCATGACGTCATATCTCCTGCTTTATGTGTCGTACAGTCATACAACTACGCCTATAACCTGTTCGTAAAAGTGCATGAAATATGTGGAACTTTCATCGAAGTCGGATGAACAGTATGGTAGAGTATAAAAAACCAACAAACATACCAGATGATCAAAAAGTCAGTATAAGTTAAAAAACTTAATAAATCACGGAATAATGTAGATAGAGAGGTAAAAACTGACACATAAGCTTGAAATGACATTGAGTTTTATTAGAACCAAAAAACAGAAAAACCTAAAACAACTTTCAAAATATGTCCGACAGATGGCGCGTGATTCTGGTTTTGTAGCTGCTACCGTGACGGGTGAGAGGTACGACGATATGTTACAGAATCGCATCATCCCCAGCCTGGCAGATAAACACCTGCTGGAACATACGATTTTTATGCAGGCTGGCGCTCCACCCCATATTGCTAGACGCGTGATAGATCTCTTGCGCGCGTCGTTTGGTGATGATCGTGTGCTCAGCCGCCACTTTCGTCATGCTTGGCCTCCTAGGTCCCCAGATCTCAGTCCGTGCGATTATTGCCTTTGGAGTTACCTGAAGTCGCAAGTGTATCGTGATCGACCAACATCTCTAGGGGTGCTGAAAGACAACATCCGACGCCAATGCCTCACGATAACTCCGGACATGATTTACAGTGCTGTTCGCAACATTATTCTCGACTACAGCTATTGTTGAGGAATGGTGGTGAACATATTGAGCATTTCCTGTAAAGAATATTATTTTTGCTTTTTTCTTAATATGTTATGCTAATTATTGCTTTTCTGATCAGATGAAGCGCCATCTGTCGGACTTTTTTGAACTTTATTCTTATTATTCTTACTCTAATTCATGTCATTCCAAGCATGTGTGTCATCTTTTACCTCTCTATCTACATTATTCCGTGATTTATTAAGTATTCAAATTTATACTGACTTTTTGATCACCCGGTACATTCATTTTTAGTATAACATGAAAAATTTGTCTGGTTCACAGAAATTATACAATTATTTTATTTAAAGGCGATAGTTTTCGAGCCGGCCGCGGTGACCGAGGAGACTGAGGCGCTCCAGTCACGGTCTGCACGGCCACTACCGTCGGAGGTTCGAATCCCACCTCGGGAATGGATATTTGTGCCGTCCTTAGTCATAGGTAGTTCATAAGCAGTTTGTAAGCTTAGGGACTGATGACCCCGTAGTAAAGTCCCATAAGTTCTACAAATATATTTGATAGGTTTCGATCTTACAATCAGTGCATCCTTAGAAAGATTTGTGTTAACCCCAGGTTGAAACAAATCGGTCTCAGGATGATCTGACTGTAAGATCTAAGCCGGTCACCTTTATATAAAATAAAGTGTGTTATTTCTGCGAATTACACTGATTTTTCCATATTAAAACATTATAACAGTTCTCTGCTTTCCAAAAAGGAGAGAATGTTTTCTAAACTCATTATTTCATTTCATATGTATTACATAAATATGTGAGACTTACTGAGAAATCCAGATGTGGTTTTATTATTATAAAACCGTAGTATCCCAGGCTTTCTAAGAGACGTTTTGTAGTCAGCTTCCAATGAGAAGGGTTCATAAATAAAAACGAAACAGACAATATGGCATAATGTTTGGAAAATGAGGTGTTCAGCCTCTTCATTAGTCGACGAGTCACCGCTTCACATGAGCTGAAGAACATCGAAATTGTAACCCTCTGTTCTCAGAAACAGTTCAGTATCTTCACGTCAGGCGGTACACGTGTTCGCTTCTTTTCATCTCTTCCGCTGAGCCAAATCCGGTTACAGTGCTTTGTATTCTCCCCATTAGTTAAATTCCTATACAACAGAAACTGAAATGGCGACGAAAAAAAGAAGTAGAATGAAATTCAGATGGCGAAAGTATTATCCTTATTTTTGGCCGACCTCTGATCTTTACGGTAATGCTTTTCTTTTGTCGGAGCTGTGGATTGGTATCAAATTTGAAGGTGACTATATTTAAGTACGAATGGAACCACGGGTTCTCCCAATGAGAAATCAGCCGTGCACGGCTTGTCAGTCTGTGATCGTCGGTTACAGGTAAGTGTAAAACTAAAATTACGTGTCTCTTTTTTTTTTCGGCCCACGCAAAAGCCGTTCATTTTGGAATACGGCGGCAGTTTAATTATTAACGGCTGACGTTGTGGACGGGCGCAGCGCGGACCCATTGACATCTATTCATTGCGTCTACTACCCGGCCTTAAATTTTATGCCTCACATTAATTAACGAGACCTCGTAAATCACTCTTCACCCCTGTTCGACGCTGCGTTTGTGTACCTCTTTAATTTCACTTTTGTATCGGGATTAATGCGGCGCTGGTTCTCTGGCGGGGGCTTCCAATAGATTTCGGACATTATGTGGGTGCAGCTCATTTGTGGCAGCCAGTCTGCGAGTAATCTGATGACGTCAGACACGTGTTGCCACCGCCGTCCTTACTCACAAAGGATACCGTTGACTGCCAAAGCCGCGAACCGCGCGAAACCACGATATCTACAACATTCGGTCATGAAAGGACAGTGGCTGTATCATTTCAATGCAACACGTTACAGTCCACAAGTGGCTTTTTAAGGGGAGTTAGAACGGAATTTTTTTTCACATTTTCGCAGTTTTGTATCACTATAAAATTATCATTTTTCTAAATAAAATGATTATATATTTCGCTTATAAACTCACAGGAGAATTTTTTTTAATTTCATTCTTTTAAATATAATAACACCAGCTGAAAAATGTTAAAATTTTTATTTGCATTACTACAAGATCTAACAAAATATTAATTTTCTTATGAAACGCTATAGTTTTCTGTGTTATAAAGGTTAAATTACGTCTTTCAACTGTGAAAAACATCATATACTGTGAAAAACAGTATCGTATCGTTTCATGTAATAACGCGTTGTATGTCGAAGTGCTAGCGTTTTCTTGAGGAAAAGCGACGAATAGATTGTTAAATCTCTCAAAAAGAAAAGTATGACGCCACAACAAAGTACTTTTAAGAAACATGGGTGCATTAAAACACATTTTCGAATAAAGGGAAACATTGTGTTCAGTATGTGGCGTATGAAGACAATGAAATATACACAAACTCGCCAGTATCTAGAAAAACAACCATTATTGCTTTGAAAATTAAAATGAATCGTTGTCGTATACAGTTTTCTCAATACAAAACTGGATTTGAGTGGTCATGTCCAGAAGAAGATGGGCATCAGTTCGAGGAAGTTGAAACAAAGTTAGAGAGACACTTTCTGAGGTGTTGAGTGCAGTAAAGTGTGTAAATAAATTAATGAAATAAAATGCTGTAATAAATGAAAAGTAAAACTCCAAAGAAAATTAAGCATTGATAGTCATTTATTTATTATTACAGATCGATTTCGGCTACTAAATAGCTACCTCCAGTGCAACTGAAAAAGTACAAGCCTAATATAAATACAAAATTGATTAAATATGTATTACTTCTGTTTTTACATACCTTGCACAGTTGACTAAATACATTACTGATCTTACTAATCTAGTCACAAGGCATAGCTACAAGCAGATACAAATGATGTTATCAGAGTCAAAACCACTACTAAGGGACCTGTCGGCAGCCTATATAGCTGACTTCTACGTAGGTGGCGCGCTCTGTTATAGATGTAACGTAAACAGTTAAGTGACATGTTTTAATGTAGTCTCATACAGAGACTTAAAAAATATATACAAAATGGAATACAAAAACCCATCAAGTACAAAATATAAAATAAATACATAATCATCTTAATGCTGGTTGGCATACAAGATGAAGTCATTTCTTTATTACACAGTGCCCTTTATAATGTATGTTATTCACAAAGACATTTTAACGGCACATTTCCTTCTGACAATGATACTATTCATTTATGGATTACAAAATTACGACACAAGCTTCTTACACAAGTTGTCCCCTCGTCATAAAGTAAATAGCAAATAATTGTAACATCCTATTGCTTTAAAAGATAGTAAAAATGGTGAATAACATAAATGGCATATGAAGGATCAGACTCAGATGCATGTATTTTCAAGACCCGTTTACATGTAATTCAGGCCTTCAGTGTCTACATTTACAGGTGATTCATTACATTTAATTTTATGTTGACAGATTAGTAGTAACATCCCATCGAGTGTCCAAGACAAGCTTCCATTAGCAATAATGAAATTACGACACACAGAAACCACATAACTTAAAGTCTGGCTAACAACTAAGTCTAGTGATTTCACATATTAGTTCATAAATTAAAATGTTATTAATAAAGAGAGAAAGTTAAAATAAAATATATAATGCTCCTGTTTTCTAACCTATGTGCTGTGCTCAAATTTAAAGTTTCAGGCGCACTATACATGAGTTCCATATGACAATTGAAAGGTATAGGTTTTCTATGGTGGGTGTGTTGAAAAATAAAAGGAAGGGGAGAGAAGGGGTGGTATGCAAATGGAGTATGCAAATTGTTTGTTCACTTGATATTGACGGATAGGCGTGGCTGACGCACTATTGATCAGTTAATAAACTTATGCTGTTATTCCCAAACAATAAAACCCATTCAGAATTATGTAAAGGGGGCTGACTAATTTGAATAACTTGAGTAAAGAGATTTGTTTTGACTGGTTTTATTCTCTGAAGTCAAATGAACGTCAGAGTTGAAAGCAAGATACATATACAATTGTACACAGAACAAATTTTACGAATTTACATAACATAATATACACTCCTACAGCAAGTTACTGATAAGTTGAGGATGACTGTATCTGATTCTAAACATTTGTGACAACGCACATTTAACTGGATACCGTGGCGTAATTGTGAGGAATATTATGATACCAGCTTTCTGTGAGGTTACCCAATGTTATGAACAGTCCGAGAACGTGAATACCCCTTGAAACACTAAGGAATGCATGCGTTACTGTACCAAAACTGTGCTGGCTGGCGATGTCGGCAACACGACGGGTGGACAGCAGCTGTGTGTGTCAATAGCTGCAAGTCGCGGACCCGGAGATAATTCAGCTTCGTATTCCAGAAGCGTTATTTAACCAATATCAGTCAACTTCGACCCAGGCGGATCTCAGTGTCTACGGTTTCACTCGTTCGACTATGTCGTGCCACTACAGACAATTTACGTGTGATACACGAATGTACTGCAGGCAGAGGTGACAACAAATGTTCAAATGTTTGTTAAGCTTCTGGGACTTAACTACGGGGTCATCAGTCCCTAAACTTACAAACTACTTATGAACTAGCTAATACTAAGGACGGCACAAATATCAATCCCCGAGGGGGGATTCGAACCCCCGACCGCAGTGGCCGTGCAGACCGTGACTGGAGCGCCTCAGTCCCCTCGGCCACCGCGGCCGGGGAGGTGACAACAGAACTGTGACAATCGCAATTAGCGCGTCGGTGCGTCTAATATAAGGCACGCAGAACTTGCTCTCTGCTTGCCAATACTCAGCGCTATTAGCACTAGTTTTGGAGCAACTTCAAAAGTTGTACCACAAACTCTAAGTACAGTGCCTCAAGTATAAACTGAGAGCAGAAGAGAAACACGTCTGCTCTCCTCTGCTGCTCAGACACCAGTCTCCTTCTCTCTATTTCTAAAATATCCATCTCCTTTTTCCAAAGCCTTTAGGCTCCGCCTATTTCCATTGAAACGCCAATCCTCCATGAGGCGCCAAGTACTGCCAATCATGGCTTGCGTTCAGGAGTCCGACAGCCGAAACCCCTTACTATAGAACAGCAGCCAATGGCCAGCTCTCACGCGTTTCCACCGTTTGGGCCTCGCCCTTACATTCAGCATTCTCATGGCTGATGGCCCTTCAGGCACCGTCGGAAACACGGCCAGCAAGCTGTTTCCAACAAACGGCCAAACTGCCTCGCTATTGTACAACTGCGGCGCCAGAGACGTACAATGTCCTAGTGGGTGCCCCCCAGGCGTTCGCCAACCCGGCCTCAGCTCTCCCCTCGAAAAGCACCGTACACCGCCCATGGAGGCATATTGTATTGCTCCAGATGCTCTCGACCAGACAACGCCAGCGTCTGTAGCGCCATCCAGATGGCGGTAATGTGTGCGAAAATAGTTGGGTGGCTCACGCCTCAGTACTGCCTGGTGTGCCCCTCAGCTGTAAAGCATCTTACAGGGACTGCTGACCCTCCGAATAACAGAGCCATCTTCGTGCTCACCACCGGTCGCCGTTAGCTCTGATGCGTGCTTTTCTTCGCAGCTACAGGCGGCACACAACCAAGTAACAGAATATTTCTCTTTTGCCACAAGTTATTAAATCGATAGCCTACGAATCATCTAACAACATAACAGGGTTACGGTTATACTTTTTCCGTTGGAAAGCAACATGGCAGTACTGAAATATCTCATTACCCCACACTTCTGTAAAGTAATCACAATAACGCAAAACACACATACTCTACATGCCTAGTAGCGCTCTTATTAGTCTTCAAAGTGCAGATTTCGAATTTCGATGAAATAGTTACACCCGAAGTGTAAAAGATACATGATCGTTATTTCATCATCATCATCACTCGGTGATTTAAAGTCAATTTTCTGCACAATTTTCTGCTCCAAAATGTAAGTCCATGAAGTATCATGCTTGGTGGTGGAAGGCAGGCTATTACATTCACATACTTGTTTCATCAACTCAAAATTGAAAATAAATTAGTATGACTTCCAACATTTGACTTCTTGAATGCGAAAGTGATTCTGAATCCAGTCAGGTGTCTACTTTGATCTATTCCTTTAACAACTTCATCCAAATCCTGCACTGCATTTCGAGGACAATATGACTACGATATGTACGTTTTGTGTGGTCGAAACTACTTTAAGCCCTTTGACTGTTAACTAAAAATATGAGTTCAGTAACTTATATTTTTCGTTCTGTGGTATTGGTATCTTCTTTCTTTGCTTCTCATTATTAAAATAACTCTTCTGGTAAAATGTAAATGCAAATATGAATGACACAGACCACAGACTGGATGTTTTATGATCGTGCTGTTAGGACCAGGTCTTTAGCTTACGATACATAATGGAGATGTGCTGTAAGTGAAGCACGGAACTTACCTATGTCTTATAGATATAGAAAAAGCTCAGTAGCATATTCCTAGGAAGACGTCATTGTCAGCTCTATGGAATAGAAGGCAAGCTTCTGCAGACAATTAAAAGTCGTTACTTACATAGTCAGGCAGCAGTTAGGGTGGACGGAACATTGATTTCATGGTTCAGTGGTAAGTCTAGGCTGCACTGTTGTTCATATTATTTGTGCATCATCTGTTGAAAATTAAAGACTCGCTGGCTGGGAAGGAAAAAGGTTAGAACCGGAACAGACACAGACAGCTGCAGCTATTGAAGCGATTTCAGACAAGAGGGACCGTTATAAGAAGGCAATCTACGGCTAACATCAGCAAGAGATGACCGTTATTTCCGGTTAGCAGCCCGTCGATACAGGAGGCTGAAGGCAGGACGCGCAATATCAACACAAACAATCCGAAATCGCCTTCGGGAATGTGGACTCTACGCACGGAGACCTATGGTGTGTATGTCCTATTAAAGCCACAACACCGTTTAGCCTGCAGAAGCTGGAAGCAGGAACATCAGGATTGAAGTCGTAACGAATGGCGCCAGGTTCTCTTCACATAAGGTTTGTGTACAGCCGAACAATCGTCGTTCTCTCATCTGGAGAGAACGTGGAACGCGGAAGAATCCTGCTTATGTGTGAGAAACAGCACCATATCAAGGTGGTGGACGAATAGTGTCGGCAGGAGCCAGTATTTGTGGACTGCTCAGAGGTGTAGAGACGAGAACCTTCGACCTTTTGTTCTGTCCTATGGTGGTGCCATAGGAGATGGGTTCCTTCTTGTGGACGATAACGCGCGTCCCCACAGAGCTGCACTGGTGGACAACATGCTTGAAGCTGAGGGAATTGAACAAATGGAATGGTCAGATTGTTCACCGGTCTTAAACCCGATTGAGCGTGTCTGGGATGAACTTGGCAGACGTACTGCATTAGACCACCACCTCCTACAACGGTCGCAGAGCTGGATATTGCACTCATGGAAGAATGGGCAAATATCCCGTAATAATACTTTCCATGCCACGCGGGTGTGTAACTGTACTGGCCGTCCCGCCGTCGGGAGTTCGAGTCCTCCCTCGGGCATGGATGTTTAAATTAGGTTAAGTAGTTTGAAAGCGTAGGGACTACTGACCAATGTAGTTAAGTGTCTTATATTTACAAAAATTTGAACATTTTGGACTGGCCGTCCGAGGTGATCACACACTCAAATAGACGCCAACTAGAATGACTTTTTCACTATTAAGATAGCCCCTTGTTGCCTTGCTTTACATAAACGCCATGTAAATCTCAATTAAAGAGTTGTGACAGCGAAATATCGTAGGCCTACTGTATCACATACAAAATATAATTGTAGCCAGTATCAGAACAAAATACGTTACCATATATGTATTGTGTATGATACCTGACCAGATCCCATAATTGTTTTGAGCAGTGTATTTTCTCACAGGACGGCACAGTGAAAGAGCTGGAATCAAGGTGTAGCAAAGCTAATGCAGTAGCCTTGTGAAAGATGGCGGAGGAGATGCTCTTTGACGTGATGCTCTTTGACGTGGTGGGAGACTGCTTAAACGCTGATAAATTAATGATGAGAAAATACATGAGGATGCAAAAGGTTGACGAAACCACTGCAATAAAGATACATAGGTCTATCCACGGGATATGTGACTTGCAATTCAAAAAGTGTCATGTTAATCCTTTGACAGAAGATTCCGGATTAGTTCCCCACTCGGATTTTCAAAAGAGGACTCCGAAAACTGAAGAAAGCATGGTATAAATGGTATAACCAATGAAGGGCTGCGGAGCATGAAAAGTTGGACGACTAAACGTGTTTAAAAAAATAAAGAGGCTTAATCTAGGTATAGTGGGGGTCAAAGAAGAGAAATGGAGAGGATTTATGACACGATGACATGAACAGCTGCAGAAAGTGGCGTAACTTGAAGAGGATCCCCTATGAATAGAGAACGGAGACAATGAGTTACTATCAATGAATAAAATTGTGTTATTCTCATCAAATACAACTGCAACCAAATCCGATAAAAAATGTCAGGTGTACATGCAGACCCCACAACTAGAATACGAGGAGATACAGAATATGAAGATCGGCTCATTCCGTATGTAAAGGAAAATCGTAATCTAATGATTATGGAGCAGTGGAATGTGGTTTCTGGGGAAGGAGTAGTCGGAATGTTTATAGGAGATTTATATACTTGGTAAATAGGAATTGGAGAGTACAAGAACTGAGAGATTTCTAATAAATGTAAGCTAACAACAAAGAATACTCCGTTTAGAACTCACAAGAGATGGATGTGTACAGGTTCACAGAGACGGAGATATTACAGCTGGATTATATTCGGATTAAATAAATATTCTGAAATCAGTTTTTTAGAACGTATGGCGAAATATCCGCAGATATGGAGTCATATGACCACGTAATAAGGAGACGAAAAGAAGTTAAAGACAATCGTCAGGAAGAATCAGTGTTACGGTAAGAGTTGCCCTTAAGTTCAGAAGAATGATGAGACGCGTTTGAAGTTTGGTAAGAATATGTCACAGAAGGCAGTAGACGTGAAGATACGGCTCCAACAAACACAAATATACCAAAGTCGTGTGAGAGATAATGTAGAGGTCCCTTATTGCACTAGCGATACTCTCGCATCTGCAAAACTTAGCAGTCGCCCATTACAGGCCTCTGTATGTGCCACGCCGCATTGCACTTTGACCTGCCGGTACGCCAGTACTGACGGTGCAGTGTGGCTCTGACGTTGCGTTTTGTGATGAAGCGTCAGATGGGTCAGCGATTGGTAATCAATCAGAAGAGCCGTTCTTCGTGAATACGGTCTTGGTGTAAAAGATGAATCATTCACATGTTTTCTGGTATATATCAAAGTGCAGAAATATGAGCATAGATTAGAAACACTATAATAGATACCAGGTAACATGCGAATGATTCATTTTCTACACCAATACCATCTTCACGAAGGTTTCTTCGTAACTTCGTCTCAACCAGTCACACTATATTAGCAGGATTGATTACCAAAAGCCAACCAATCCGACGCTTCACTAGACAAATAACGTCACAAAACGCAACTTCAGAGCCACACTGCACCGTCACTACTGGTGTACCGGCAGGTCAAAGTGCAATGCGGCGTGGCACACGCAGAGGCCTCTAATGGGCGACTGCAGAGTTTTGCAGATGCGGGAGTGTCACAAGTGCAACAAGGGACAGTTACATTATCTATCATACGATTTCGATGTATTTCTGTTTGTTCGAGCCTAAGTACTTTCCTTGTTAGTAGCACAATCACAGATGCAGTGCAGGCGAACACGGGTACAACGGCGTTAGCTGCGCAGTAAACTGGGTAAGAATAAATTAAATGTTTGTAAACATATGGGACCAAACTACTGAGGTCGTAGTTCCCTACACTTACAAACAAACTAACTTACGCTGCAAACAACACACACTCGTGCCCGAGAAAGGGCTCGAAGTTCCGACGAGGAGCGGCCGCGCAATCCATAGCAAGATGTAAAATGCATAGCATACACCATAGCATGGTGTAAAAATTGGCAATTGACTCTAGATAATGAGAAGTGTGAAGTCGTCCACATGAGTACGGAAACAAATCCGTTAAACTTTGTTTAGAAGATAAATCAATCAAAAGTGAAGGCCGTAAACTCCACAAATTACCTGGGAATTACTATTACTTCAGACTTAAATGGGAAAGAACACGTAGATAATATCGTGGGAAAGGTGAACCAGAAACTGCGTTTTATTGGCAGAACCCTTAAAACATGCAACAGAACTACAAAAGAAACTGCATACACTACGCTTGTTCGTCCATTTTTGAAGTATTGCTGCCCAGTGTGGGATCCTTTTCAGGTGGGTTTGACGGAGGACATCGAAAGAGCCCAAAGAAGGGCAGCTCGTTTCGTATTGTCACGATACAGGGGAGACAGCGTTACGGAAATGATACAGGATCTGGGATGGTAATCTTTACAACAACGGCGCTTATCGCTGCGGCGTGGGCTACTTACGAAACTCCAATCGCCAACATTCTCTTCCGAATGCAAAAAATATATTGTTGACTCCCACTTACATAGGTAGAAATGATCATCAGAATAAAATACGAGAAATCGGAGCTCGAACAGAGAGATTCAGGTGTTCTTTCTACCCGAGCGCTATTTGAGAATGAAATGGGAGATAAATAGTATAATGGTGGTTCGATGAACCCTCTGCCGGGCACTGAAATGTGATTTGCAGAGTATCCCATATAGATGTAGAAGACCCTTTAGAGCAAGCTGTTCCAGCTCATTCGCTCACCCGTGAGCTATGGAGCGCTCAGTGGCTCGCGAGGCACCGCATCTCGGCCGTGAGCTGTAGTCGCGTGTGGCAAACAGCTGCGGCGAGCGTGTGTTCACGTGAAGCAGACGGCTGGGCTAAGGCTCCTAGAAGTACGAGCTGACGCATCCGCCATTTTCATTCTCGTAGCTTGTAAGTTAAACATACTGCGGTTCCATAGGATTTGCGTCACGGCACTTTAGCACGACATTATGGGTGGTTGCGCCGCCATAAACTGCTCAGATCATTCCAGAGGTCACTACAGAATGTTTAGTTTCCCCGGGAGATCTGAGAGAAGGGAAAAAATGGATCATTAATTGCCGGCGCAAATACTGGGAACCCGGGCCGAGCGTACAGTTATGTATTGTAGCCGCGGTGGAGTAGCCGAGCAGTCTAAAGCGTCTCGCTGCGGAGCGCGCGGTTGCTTGCCGTGGAGGTTCGAGTCCTCCCTGGGGCATGGATGTGTGTGTTGTCCTTAGGTTAGTTTGCCTTAGTTTAAGTAGTTTGTAAGCTACGGACTGATGACCACGCAGTTTGGTTCGATAGATTTACAAACATTTGAACATATTTTATGTATTGTAAGTAAATATTATTTATTATTATAACTTGAAGCAATATTTAGTAGTAAAAGTCGTCTGTGATATTCGAACGTAAGTTTTTGTTTAACTCTTTTCAAAGCACTACCTCTTAAAGGAGAAGCTGCCTCTAGGGAGTTAACAGCCGCAAAATACGAGGCGCGTCCAGAAAGTAAGTTCCGTTTGGTAATAAAATGAAATTGTACACAGATACAGAAAAAATTTTTATTGAACAAAATTCTACAACTCTTAAACTACTTTTCCACACAACTGCCGAAATTTTGCAGGCATTTGTCATAGCGTAGCACCAGGTTTTGTATACCTTCTTCATAGAAATCTGCCGCCTGTGTCTTCAACCAGTTGGAAACTGTTTCTTTCAGCTCGTCGTCCATAGCGAGAGCACTAATTGTAAACCTACGATTTTCCTGGATCTTGTCATCAATCGCGTGAACCAGTTCTTCTGTAACCAAAGGTGGACGCCCACTTCGTTTTTCATCGTGAACATCACTATGCCCGCCATTGTACTGTCGGACCCATCTTCTCACCATCGAATCACTCATCTCATTTGGTCCCTAAAAGTCGCAAATTTGCCGATAAATTTCACTTGGTTCACTTTCCTCGCATTCAGAAATCGAATCACTGACCTGATTTCACAGGTGGCTGGATTTTCAATCAACGCCGACACTTCAAACAAGCACAACAAAGCGTACGTAACTGACAGCGATCTCCAAATGGCGCACGTTCTTCTCCTTGATTCACATCGTCTACAGCGCATGTGCGGAACTACAATCGCAGCGCTGCAGCGGAGATAAATTGAAACGGAACTTACTTTCTGAACGCGCCTCGTATCACATCACAGCAAAATATCCTAGTACATACAGTTTTTAGAGCACAGTATGTGTGTCTTATCACATCAAAAAGTTTTGTACTGACATTGCACAAATTGTTGAAGATACTTCTGTTACATTATTGGGAGAAAGTATTACAAACACTAAAATGGAAAATATAAATATACTGGGCAAACGGTATAGTTACGGCTGTGGCAGCGTACTGTGCTGATACAGGCAACTACCGTTGATGCGATTGGTGGTATTTCTAAGTTTTAGCGTCATAACTTGTAGTATGCTTTTTGAAAGAATAGTACGGTACCTGATGCTTTATCACAAAATACACCCTCAATTCAGATTCTTATTACTAAATGCTAATATTGACGCTTATCTATAAGAGGATGTAACATAACTGGTAAAGAATAAGTAAAGAAAACGCGAGATTTTTGTGTCTAATCCACATATCGATGTAAACAAGAGCGGAATTCAAGCACAAGTAGCACGATCTAAGGCTCTATGCCGGGCACTTGTTTTATTTAAGTTTAGTGAAATATTTTACAACACTGTTCGTATAAGCTGCGTGCTGTGCTTAGCACTCGCAGGAATGAAAATGGCGGATGGAAAGAAAAAAATTATAGTATAACTTACTTAGGAATTAAACAAATAGAATTGTAGAAAGGCCAAAGAGCAATGAATGCAGCAGTAATGTGTAACGAAAATGGAAGAGAAATTGTGCTCGGGAGAACTGACGTGGTGTACAGAAAAGTAGAAGCAATTATCGTTGACATTAAAAACAAGAGCGCCAGTAAGGGAGAGAGAGATCAGATGGAAAAACATGCAGAAATCCTCCATGACCTGCATGAATTCTATGCTGACTGTTTTGTGCCATGGACTTACAGTCAACTCGGGGTATTTCTTCCATGTCTGTAGATGATACACTATTTTACAGTCAACCTGCTGTTTGCAGTCAACCTGCTGTGACTTGTTTCTCTGGAAATTTAGGATTTTGTCGTAAGCATGGTTCAATACTGCGCTGCGGTTTACAATCCTTAGGACGCTTCTATGAATAATAAGCTTCCCGAAAGGTTAGAGACTTTCATGCATGTTACGGGCATAAGCTCTTCAGCATACAAGCAGCTAGAAATGTTCCGCTTTCACCGTGTAATCTACTGAACCGCGTCTCACGTACACGCAATAAAATAAACCTTTGATCTGAAATAACGACACCCGGCATCCGCTGGGTGAGAGAAACGGTAGCGCCAGGTTAATAATCTAGATATAAAATGTGAGAAGATTCAGGACGCGATCTTATTTATCGTCTACGCTCGGCACTACGCGTAATCGGCTTTCGGTTCAGTGCCCGCAGCGAGCGACCCCGGAAATAACAGTCTGTGCAAAATCGGTTGGAGAGCGCGGGGCGCGGGCGCGGCGGCTGTGTTGCTTCAGCCCAGATTAATGCTAAAAAACAAATAAACAGTCGGCCGGCCGGAAGAGGCGCGGCGCCATTCAGGGGTTCAGAATGCAAAGCGTCTGTTATTGTAATCTGGGCCCAGCGCGGATCAATACGGAGCGGCAAGCTGGACCGTATTGCAACGACCGGCGTCCGCTGCTGCTCACTGCCTACCTCTAATTTACCTTCCCCCGTGGCTTTTCATGCCGATAGGGAAATGAATCTCCCTCAGTCTAGGCTAGGAACAAAGAGAGAGAGAGAATAAGAGAGAGATAGAATGAGATGAAGATAGAGAGAGAGGAACGAAAAAACAGTGAAAAATGGATAGGTAAAAGGTCAGGTTACTGCTTGTTCTGCTTAAGATAATAATAGGAAGGAAGCGAAAGCATGCGATAAGAATGTCTTAGTTAAACCATAGATATACGAAGGCAAAAAATGGAGAGGGAAAAAAAGATACGATCAAAAGGTATTTTGCACACATTTGTAGATGAGTACCATCTGGCGATCAAAATGAACAAAACGATCAGACATGTCACGGCCAAATATACGAGGGTTGGAGCTTAAATAGTGGCAACTGTTTATTCACAGCCGATGTTTGTACCTGGTAGTGTCCTTCAAAGTAGTCGCCAGGGTTGTGTAGAACCCACTGACAGCGACGTGGAAGGTGTAGTATACCGTTAGCAGAGCCTGCTCTGTTCATGGTTGGAATGGAGCGGTCTCCTGCCTATCGAATCTCTGGAACAGTTCTCAAGCGAATGCCACGAACTGGTTCCTTCATCTTCGAAATCACATCAAAGTTACAAGGACCTAAGTCTGCGAAGTATTTTTTTTTACCAAAAATAAATAAAGAAAGGGGCCTACGTGTCACCACCACTTTTGCCCTAAGAACAAACAAAAAAAAAAAAATTAAAAAAATATAACTGCACCTCTTCAGGCGTTGGCTCCATTTTATACCTATCCCGAATCAAACTAACCTAGATACACTGATAGGAGGAAAATATAGGGAATGGGAAGGGGTTATTTGCAATTATTCGTTTATTTATTTTAATATTTTTCGTTTTATTTCTTTATTTAAGTTTTCTATGTCTTGTTCTCTCTGTGCAGTTCTTCACACGCCTTCAGTGGGGAACATCCAAACTCGTCTTCTCGATAATTTTTGTAGAGGTTCCGTTTTCAGTTCGTTCAGGACTCGTAACAAAAATCAAATGTTTGTAAATCTATCGGACCAAACTGCGTGGTCATCAGTCCGTAGCTTACAAACTACTTAAACCTAGGTAAACTAACCTACGGACAAACACACACACCCATGCCCCAGGGAGGGACTCGTACCAACAAGAATATCACATTAACGTCTCATAGTTTGAACGTTCCAGCTGGAGGCGGATCGTGAAAGACGCTCCACAAAAAAATTATTCTAGATCGTACAGTACTTTCCAGTCCCATCGAACGAACAGAGCAGCCAGAGCTTCCTCTGTGTAAAATGATGAGTGGAAAGCGATGCCGCTTCTTTCGCAAAAGCTGGTCGCTGGTGATGCTCCAAAAGCAAACACAAATACTTTGTATTGACTGTCTGCCGTGGAGGAACGTAATGCGTTAGGATAACATCATCACAGTCGTACACGAGAATCACCATATATTTCACCATAATCGGGTTCGCCTCTTGAAGACCTTGATGGCACTGTCGTGCTGTACGACCTCTGGCACATTCAATATTGATCCAACTTCGTTGTTCCTGTTCATAGTATCACCGTTACCTTAGACCGCTCGTTCACAAGTGACTGTCTTTTCCTCGATTGTGCGCACGCCTCTGACATTGGACGGACGAGTCCATTTGCTCGGAGGTAAGGTAGGTGAGCAAGGTTTGCTATCAGCGACAATAGTAGATTTCTCCACACAGTGTTGCTACTATTTAAGTTCAAAACCTCGTATTTCAGAGAAAACACGTTGTACAAAGAACACATAATGAATGTTATCGTCATTGTCTACAACCGCGTCGGCAATGAATCAAAGAGCTTTGCGCGTTGTTGTGTTACAGCAGATCATGTTCATTCATATTTTCAAAGTTGATCAGGTGTAGCAGCGAGCGGTATATCCCATACCAGTCGTACCACAATCATCGACCAGACATTTTCGGTAGGCAACAGATCGGGAGAGTAGGAAGGACAAGGCAGCAGTGTGACTGGCGACGAAGTAGTGAACCGTGTATGCTACCTGTGATCGCGCGTTATCCTTTTGGAATGTGGTGTCAACAAGCTCCAAAGGTATGGACTGACAACAGGCTCCAACAACTGAGCTGGTTGCGTGGTGGTAATGTGAACTGAGGGGGAGTGCAAATTGAACCCAACACCAACTGAAACTATACTAATCAGTGGCGTAACTATAGGGACCCGAAAAAAAAGAGAGAGAGAGAGAAGGGTAAAGAAAAAGAATTCGTATGACAGCAATCTGGTAAAGGTAAAGATTGGAAACTTGGGGTGTTTTACCATAACCTTTCATTGGAAGGGAGTGAATTAGTTTCTTCAACGGGAGTGGTAGATGGTAGTCTGTCTGGTAACTGACTAAAATTTTGCTCGTCAAGCAGATCTATCCCCCCCCCCCCCCCCAAAGCCTGGTTACGCCACTCATACTAATGGTTACAAGACCAGCGATGCCTAAGGAAACAGTTCGACAGTCTCTCGAGGCTCTAAGCTCTAATCCTACATTCGAGGTGGTGCAGGCACAATTGTGATTCTTTGATAAAGACGATGTCGTTTTGATTCTGTACCACCGTACCTGCATATGCCTCGTATTTCTAGCATATTTTGGAGGGAAAACGGTTGCCTATAGGGACTGCAAACATTCTTTAAGAGATTTCGCTAATCGTGTGTAATATAAACAAGAAATTGTGATGTGACTTTGTAAACACTGGATTCAGGACGTAACAATGGAGCGAAGGGACTGAATTTACCACGTAGTTGCAACGCTATACGTGATGGCAGGCATGTTGTGTGCAAGGTATTACCAGAGTCTAACATACCAGTCACGACACTCGAGAGAATATTTGTTACCCACCGCGGTAGCTGCGCGCCAAGAGGCCAGCAGGGGACACTAGTGAGGTGGCGGTATTTCGTACATTGTAAATCATGTTACTCGTCGATTATATTAGTTTTCATGATGCTTTGTGCAACTGGGCATGACTTTAGCGCAATGAAATGTAGCAACCAGAATAACACCTTCAAATTTTCCAATACCTCTGAGAAGGGATGTAACACAATCATACTGCTGAAACGTTTCTGTTATGATTCACCTGAAATGTTTCAAATGTTTGGGACTTAACTACGGGGTCGTCAGTCCCTAAACTTACAAACTACTTATCAACTAGCTTATCCTAAGGACGGCACAAATATCCATGCCCGAGGGGGGACTCGAACCCCCGACCGTAGTGGCCGTGCAGACCGTGACTGGAGCGCCTCAGTCCCCTCGGCCACCGCGGCCGGCGATTCACCTGAAAACTGCATATATTTATGATAAATTTTTGAATAAAAGAACGTCTTGATTGCAAATATTTTTTATTACAATGACGCGTTTCGCCCGGTTAGGGCATCTTTAGATATCTGACAAAGAAGAAAAAAATGAAACAGAACTTACAATATTTACATGACATTATTACGAAAATTTTCAGCTAACCGGATATCAATGGTTTACATATTGTCTCTGTAAGATACCCTATGACCGCATTTTAATCTAAACACCCTCCACCAAAGAGTAGATAAAAAATTAGTACCGTACATTGCCACAATTTCTTATTAACAGTTTCAGATTGGTGCGTAGCTAAAAATTTTCGAAATAATGTCATGTAAATATTGTAAGTTCTGTTTCACTTTTTTCTTCTTTGTCAGATATCTGAAGATGCTCTAACCGGGCGAAACGCGTCATTGTAATAAAAAATATTTGCAATCAAGACGTTCTTTTACTCAAGACTTCAACTGAACACGGTTGCTGTACCACACCACATAAAAATGGAATGGGAAGATTTCTATATTTATGATATGGGTTATTTGATCTTCTTGTAGAAAAATGGCTCATGTATATAGACAACTATACAGGGTGTTACAAAAAGGTACGGCCAAACTTTCAGGAAACATTCCTCACCCACAAACAAAGAAAATATGTTATGTGGACATGTGTCCGGAAACGCTTAATTTCCATGTTAGAGCTCATTTTATTACTTCTCTTCAAATCACATTAATCATGAAATGGAAACACGCAGCAACACAACGTATCAGCGTGACTTCAAACACTTCGTTACAAGAAATGTTCAAAATGTCCTCCGTTAGCGAGAATACATGCATTCAACCTCCGTCGCATGGAATTCCTGATGCGCTGATGCAGCCCTGGAGAATAGCGAATTGTATCACAGTCGTCCATAATACGAGCACGAAGAACAAATCACAAATGTTTGTGTAGCTTATGGGACTTAACTACAGGGTCATCAGTCCCTAGAGCACGAAGAGTCTCTACATTTGGTACCGGGGTTGCGTAGACAAGAGTTTTCAAATGCCTCCATAAATGAAAGCCAATAGGGTTGAGGTCAGGAGAGCGCGGAGGCCTCCTCTACCAATCCATCGGTCACCGAATCTGTCGTTGAAAAGCGTACGCACACGTCGACTGAAATGTGCAGGAGCTCCACCGTGCATGAACCACATGTTGTGTCGTACTTGTAAAGGTACATGTTCTAGCAGCACAGGTAGAGTATCCCGTATGAAATCATGATAACGTGCTCCAGTGAGCGTAGGTGGAAGAACATGAGGCCCAATCAAGATATCACCAACAATTCCTGCCCAAACGTTCACAGAAAATCTGTGATGATGACGTGATTGCACAATTGCGTGCGGATTCCCGTCAGCCCACACATGTTCATTGTTAAAATTTACAATTTGATCACGTTGGAATGAAGCCTCATCCGTAAATGAAATACTAAAATGAGTTCTAACGTGGAAATTAAGTGTTTCCGGACACACGTCTACATAAGATATATTCTCTCTTTGTGTGTGAGGAATGTTTCCCGAAAGTTTGGCCGTACCTTTTTGTAACACCCTGTATAGTGCAGTTTGCGTGTCCAAAGGTACAGAAAAAATTTGTATTGTAAAATTCGTAAAATAGGAAGAAAATCTTATGGTGAGTCAGGAAAATACCCGAAAGATGTAGAAAACATTAACACCAAATCCAAATCCGAGCGACAGAGGTCATCCTCGTCCTTTCTTTTATTTTTTATTTTATATACGTAAGTCCAATACTTTTCAACGTATTTCAACTATTACCTGGAAGGAGCTCTTCCGCACAGTACAGCAATAAAGAAACGAAGTACTATTACGCTTAAAACTATTTATTTATCTTGAAGTAAATTATTTCGGCTTCAGTGGGGAAAGTTGCAAAAATATTCCGATCGGCACATATTCCTGCTTTAGTAGGTACCAGGTTCCGTCATTCATTTCGTCTGTTGTAGTTGCACTACTGTTTATTTTTATCATCTCCATTGCGTCTGATATTAGACTAACGCCCTCGAGTCTAAAACAATCATTCACTTTATTTGCTACTGTTTCAACAAGGTGATCTAAATCTCTGTGCAGTCTTTGTCTTATCTGCTGTTGTTCGGATTGCATATTTTTTTTGCAATTTAATTGTCGACTCCTTTACACTTACACTGACTTGATTTGTCAGTTCCGTAACAGTAGTTTGCAGACCGTGCTGGTCAATGCGAAATTTATTCTAATCAGTTGCTAATTTGTCTACAGTTGTTGGCAATGCATTAACAGTCTCTTTAATTCTTTTTACTTCTATGGAAACTGTGCAATCTGTACATTAACACGATCGACCACTGTCTGTTCTGAATCGTGAAATTCAGCATTTAATTTCTGATAGGGTTTTAGAACACGAGACTCTAGTTGTTTAGAAATCTCGTCAATGTGTTGAACACTTAAATTGGTTTGATTCTGTTCGAGTTTGGAGAGCCTGTCCTCAAACTCGTCTTTAGTGATAATTTTTGAAATTAAATTATCCTGCCTATCTTCAATAGTAGACAGGCGCTCGCTCAGGTTATCTGACACAAGTTTGGTTTATTTCTCTTGTTTACTGAAATTTTGTTTGAGGTGCTCGAAAGTCTGATTTAATTTTTGATTAGAATAATCCGATACCTTTTCGTTCCGACTGTCAAGTTACGAAATCTTTGTTCTATCTGTGCAAAACATTTATATTGTCACTTTCTACTACGTTTGGCGGAATATTTTCAACCTGTTTTGATTCTACATTAATATTTTGAACAGAATCAGTGTGTTACATCTCAGAATTATTATCCTGAAACTCCATTACGGTGGCTTGGCAGCGGGATTTTACCTTAATAGTGACACCGAATTTTTTAGAAAAAATTTAATCTGATTCCTATTTTATTGAAATGTTAATCATAGACCAGAATATTTAATCGTGTGATTAATCTTTGACCTAGTAGCAGTGATAACGAGCGAAAATAAAGATAAGCAATAATGAAAACACGGTCCAATTACGAACACGAAATAATCAGTCGCGAACGTTCTACAATATGGAACGTAAATTTGAAATTTTGAGAAATGTTGCTAAATCCGGCACTGCGTCTAGCGATAAACTACAAGAAAGAGTAAAAGCATACAGAAAGCAATTAATATTATTGTCTGGTCTTACCTATTTCTATTGTTGGAATGATGACTGCAATGATGGAATCTTTTGTTAAAATTTCTCGACTTTTCTCTCGGTTTTTCATAATTCGTCATCCTTCTATGTCCAATGATTGGTAGATTATTTGGTAACGTTTGCGAAGTTCAGTTGACATGAAAAAATCAAGAACATATATAAATATACTGCATTGGCATGACATACAAAATATTTCAAACAGAATCACTTTAATATTTAAAATTTAAAAATTTACACTGTCCTGTAATACGGTTGCCAACTTTTTTATAATGTAGCGCCTATAAGTTGTTGGGGTTTGAGACATTAACTAAAATATTACGTGAAAGCTTTACATCTGGGAGAAACAGAGGATTAATTTTGTATAACGTCAGAAATAAGGTGAATGTTGGCGTCAACTACATCATAAAAAAAGTTGACAGGCTTTACCTTCATGGTTACCATACATCTTTTCGATGATATCCGCCCACAAATCTGTAAATTAAAATGAGAATAATTGCAGGTAAAACACCATCGTGATCTGAAATTTGACGGGTGGAATTTTTAAGTGCAATGGACCGTGTGATAAAGTTTATTAGGAGGCTCCGCGTTTGTGGTTGATGAAGTATTGCGGGGATAAAAAATTCAGGCTTCATCATATACTATAGCTTAATATAAATGACCGCAGGTTCTAAAAAAAAATTGAATACTATTGTGAAGGGGAGAGATTGGGATCTAATGTTAATAAAATGTTTAACAATCACTGCACTGTTATTCATCAGCCGTAATGCCGTCCAGTTCCCGTAACACGCAAAATGTACGAACCTTCTACGCCACTAGGAGGCGGCGAATTAAATAATACCACACCCGCCAATTAATTAATGAACTTATATGTTTCAAGTTATATCTTTTCTAATTTAGCTCTATACACAACAATTTTTAATGGCGAAGATGGAGAGCTTCTAGTATTGCGTCTTAACTCGACGGTCGCAAAAGACAGACAAAAGAAGAGGTTCGCTGTTCTTCCTCTGCCTGTAAACCAAGGAAATGTAGGATTTTCAGAGAAGATTTTTCTTTAGAGAGAAGAAAAAACGATCGTTGGTGGTATCTATAATCTTCGACTCGCGAAGTTAATTATTCTATATTTATTTATATTTTTGTTGTACCGTTTCAATTTACAACCGCTCGTTCATTGAAAGATTCATACCCAAAGACTGAAAAATTGCTCAAATAACTCCAATATTCAAGAAAGGCAATAGAAGCGATATGCAAAATTACAGGCCTATTTCATTGACGTCGGTTTGCAGCAGGATTGTAAACATTATTATGAACTACTTCAAAGAGAACGACCTATTAAGCCATAGTCGACACGGATTCAGAAAATAGCATTCTTGTGAAACACAGCTAAAACTTTAGCCACATGATGTGATGAGTGCTATCGACAAAATATGTCACATAGATTCTAGAGTTCCGAGAGGCTTTTGACACTGTACCACACCAGCGCCTTTTAATCAAATTGCGTGCTTATGGAATATCGCCACAGATGTGCGATTCATTCCTGATTTCAAGTCAAAAAGGAACAGTACTTTGTAATCGACGGAAAGGCATCGAGTAGAACGGACTGATATTTTACGTTCTCCAGGAAGTGTTATATGACCCCTACTGTTCCTTATTTTTAAAAACGAATCAGGAGACAATCTCAGCAGCTCTTTTAGACTGTTCGCGGATGATGCTGTCATTTATCGGTTATTAAAGACAGCAGAAGATATAAGCAACTGCAAAAATTTTAAATAATACATCAGCATGGTGTAAAATTGGCAACTGATCGTAAATTATGATAAGTGTGAAGTCATCCACATGACCAGTAAAAGAAACCCGTGAAACATCATTTGCACGATAAACCAGTCGAAAATGCAGGCTGTGAATTCAACTAAATACCTAGGAGTAACACGAACAACTGTAATTGGAAAGAACACAGAATATTGTAGGAAGGCGAACCAAAGGCTACGTTTCATTAGCAAACCACTTAGAATATGCAACAGTTCTACTAAAGAAACTGCCTATATCGCAATTGTGCGTCCTATTTTAGAGTATTGCTGCGCATTGTGGGATGCCCACTTTGTGGGACAGACGGACGATTTAGAGAAAATTCTGAGAAAGGCAGCTCGTTTTGTATTATCGCGATATAGAGGGGAGAGTGTCAAGGAAATGAGTGGCACGGAAATGATGCACGAGCTATAATAATAATAATATGGTTTCCTGTTCCATAGGACCCAACTGAGGAGTGAAACTCCATGGTCATGGAACAAAATAATACATGAATTTTTACACAAGAATGGTAATAGAAAATTTTTAAGTAGTCCTATGCACCCGACAATCTTAAGACAAAGTGAAAAGAATCACTAAAGATACAAATAAATACTCTTCAGTTTAGATTTGAAAGCGTGTGGGTCAGTGCTAAGACTCTTTAGTTCTTGTGGCAGCTTATTGAAAATGGATGCTGCAGAATACTGTACACCTTTCTGCACAAGTGTCAATGTGGTCTGATGCAAATGTAGATTCGACTTCTGTCTAGTATTCACCGAGTGAAAGCTACTAACTGATATTATTGACAACAAACGACATTAAAGAAAAAACGTATTGTGATTATAGGGTGGAAATCATTAAAAGAAAGGCGTTATTCGTTGCGACAAGATCTACTTGCGGAAATTTCTTTACCAACCTCATCTTCGGAATGCGAACATATTTTGATAGCACCCACCTTCACAGGGACAAATCATCATCGTAATAAAATACGAGAAATCAGACCGAAAAATGAAAGATGTAAATGTTCCTTTTTGCCCGCCAGCTATTAGAGAATGGAACTGCAGAGAAATATAAAAGTTGTTCGATGAGCTCTCTGTCATGCACTTCAATGTGACTTGCAGAGCATTTATGTAGATGTAGAAAGTAACTATTTAACCACTGCATACTCTTTTTGTCGTAAAGAGTAGACAAGACGACACGCAGTGTAGCCCTGGGAATAGTCTCCGCCGCACAGTTTAACTCGCCTTTTCCTGAGGTAGCATCCCAACAGCTTTGGGTCAGTTTTCATTTCAACAGCTTTCGCCAACGTAACGAAGTTTTCCGATCTCGCAATGGAATGTCGGAGCCGCGGCCCGGGCGTGAAGTTTGAAGTGTTAAACGGACAACGTAATGGACGTGTTGGCAGCGCGGAAAGGCGGCGCGCCCGGGGCAGCCGGCAGCGGGCAGGCAGCAGCGGGTGAGGCGGCAGGCAGTTAGGCGCGGCCATATTGCGGCCAGAGTTGCAGATTGGATTACGCGCGGCTCAACTTTGCACTCCGGCGGCCGCGCAGCAGGTGGAGGCGGCAGCAGCAGCAGCAGCAGCAGCCGGCCACGACGCCCCCACCACCGCCAGCCATGCCACTGCCGCAGTCGAGTGCACTGTGCGCCCGCCGCGCCGCGGGATAATGCACAGTCTCGAGTGCACTCCACAGAGCGTGAACGCTTAGAACCTCACGCCGTCGCCACACCTCTCCCTCCCTGCCCGACCCGCCGTGGAGGTGTCTTCGTAGGAAGACAGCTACATCTTGAAACATCCTCTCTTCTAATTCAATATCCACGAATTATTTATTCGATACGCATTATGAATTAAATTCATGTTTTGCGTAAGGTAAATGCGGGACAGACGCCGCACATATTTTCAAATTAATTTTTATCAGTATATAAACACTTTAATCGCTATAAAATTAGGCAAGATTGATGGTTTGAACATTGTAGCCGGCCGCGGTGGCCGAGGGGACTGAGGCGCTCCAGTCACGGTCTGCACGGCCACTACGGTCGGGGGTTAGTCCCTAAACTTACAAACTACTTATGAACTAGCTAATATTAAGGACGGCACAAATATCCATGCCCGAGGGGGGATTCGAACCCCCGACCGTAGTGGCCGTGCAGACCGTGACTGGCGCATAAGCTAGTTGATAAGTAGTTTGTAAGTTTAGTGACTGATGACCCCGTAGTTAAGTCCCATAAGCTTAACAAACATTTGAACATTTTGAACATTGTATTTTATTATAGATACAATCTCATTTCAAAAAACCTTTTTAACAAAGGAACATTCTTATGATTTACAATGACTTGCAAACTTCAGTTAATCAGCAAGTGGCGGGAAAGAGGCCGCAGAAGGGAGGGACAGATGGCCAATGACATTCATTTTGATTTTCGTTTTTCAGATTTATTTTTAAGTCGTCCACAAGAACGACACACGTTCTCATAGAGAGTGCATGATTCATGAAGCCACTCATTGAATCCAGTCAGAGGTAGACGATGTTTCTTGATAAAGGTCAATGCATTCTACACATTCGTTTCCTTCGAAATTTAATTCATAGGAGGAACAACCGTCTAGGGAAATATTATCCTCATCTTCTTCTGAAACTGAGTCTTCAAACAGATGCTACTTTGGCGGTTTTTTCTCTCTGGATTTGGGTATTTGATTTCTTTTAGCTGCTACATTTTTTCGGGCAAGAGCTTTTCCTTTCTTGATTCTTTCGGTGATTTTCTTTCTTTTCGTCGCTATGAAGTCGTCAGATGTTATATTTGTTGCTGATTGCTTTCTTTTGGATTGATTCCTCTGTGGCAGTGTAGGAACAGGTGATATCTGTTCCAGCAATTTTGATGGAGTCTCTCCATGAGATGTCACTGAGTTGTCATTTACACAGCAGCTGCCTTGACCAGTTGGTCTAAAGCGTTTTCTCGGCTTTTTTCTGTAAAACAAAAACGTATGGACTCCTGTTAGCATTGCAAGCACTGCGGCATCTGTCCCACAGTAATGGTGCGTCGTCTTTTCGTTTTCGTGGGGACAGATGCCACACCCCCATTTTCAGCAAAGATGTTATCGGAAGAAGCCCTTACTCGACCGACATAACCTACAATGTTTCTACTGCACAATCTAAATACAAGATATAAGCTACTAGGTGCGTATCTACCAGTACATACTATTAAAAAGGAATCGTAAAAAATTTCCTTGACTTACCTTGGTCTCGAAATTTTCTTAATTTTCTCCTCTATCTTCCGCTCCTGAACAACAAAAACTTGGGAGTACACTGATCTCACCAGCCGTTACAGCAACAATGAGCGTCGCGCGCACAACAATGTGTGCTGACGAATTTCTTGGAAGTGCGGCGTCTGACCCCCCGCTTTTTCCTTATATAAAAACTACCAAGGTACAATTAAGATACTTCTCCCTACCTGCCCATCCCGTTTGGAGGTGTCTTGGTAGAAAGATATCTATATCTTGAAACAACCTACCTTCTAATCTAATGTCCACGAACAATTTATACGATGCACGTTATTCATTAAAGTTCATATTTTGTATACATAAAAATTCCCAGCATACGACACCTCACTCCATCTACATCTACATACGTACTGCACAATCCACCGTAAGGTGAGTGACGGAGGGTACACTGCACCACTACTAGGCATTTCCCTCCCTTTCCACTCCCAAATAGAACGAGGAAAAAAAGAATGCCTATATGCCTCCGTACGAGCCCTAATTCCTCTTATCTTGTCATTGTGATCACTACGCGAAATGTAAGTAGGTGGCAGCAAGATCGTACTATACTCAGCTTCAAATTCCAGCCCTTTAAATTTCCTCAAAAGAAATTCACGAAAAGAACGTCGTATTTCTTCCAGCGATCCCCAATTGAGTTGCCGGAGCATTTCCGTGACACTCGCGCATTGGTCGAACCTACCAGAAACAAAACCTAGCTGCTCGCCTCTGAACTGCTTCTATGTCTTCCTTTAAACTGATCTGCTCCGGGTCCCAAACACTTGAGCAATACTCAAGACGCGGTCGTACAAGCGCTTTATACGCCGCGGTCTCCTTTACGGATGAAGTACATCTTCCCAAAATTCTCCCAATAAACCGAAGTCGGCTGTCCGCCTTACTCACAACTGTCCTTACATGCTCGTTCCATTTCATATCGCTCTGCAATGTTATGGCTAGATATCTGAACGACGCGATTGCATCAAGAAGCTCACTACTCATGCTGTATTCGAACATTACGGGATTGTTTTTCCTACTCATGCGCATCACCTACATTGAGAGCTAGATGCCATTCTTCGCACCAACTAGAAATATTGCCTAAGTCATCCTGTATTCTATTACAGTCAGTTAAAGACGACACCCTACCATACACCACAGCATCATCAGCAAACAGCCGAAAATTAGAAGTTACTCTGTCCATCAGATCATTTATATAGATAGAAAATAATAGCGGTCCTATCACACTCACCTGGGGCACGCCCCACCCTTTATGGAGGTGCCTTGGTAGGAAGACATCTACATCTTGAAACAACCTCCTTTCTAATTCAATATCCACGAATAATTTATACAGTACGCATTATGAATTAAATTTCACGTCTTGCGTATATAAAAATTAACAAGGTAGAATTTATTTATAGGAAACGCACACAAGCCGTGCAAAGAATTACATCCACGTTACATTACATTCAGTTCACTTGTCTTTGCCATAAGCTACGATGGATTTCTGTCTATTCCCGCATTTGATAATAAGGTATCGATCACAAAATTCTAAGCACAGTTCACACACACACACACACACACTATACATTTGGTTCGTGAAATGATTTGTTGCGATACACCTTGAGGTGAAACCCATGGGTTGCCAGTCTCGTCGTCACCTGCCGCATTTCATGATTAGCTTCCATCCTTGTCGTTTCTTACATAGCAGAAATTGCATAGAAGTCCTCCGGTATGTTGTTTTTCTTGCCTTTCAGATATGGTAGAAGCCGTATGAAGTCGGCACTAACTGGCAGTATGTATACATAAAAATTTCCAAGGTAGAATTAAGACACCTCTCCATTTCTGCCCAACCCTTCGTGGTGGTGCCTTGGTAAGAAGACATCTACATCTTGAAACAACCTCCATTCTAATCTAGTCCACCAGTAATTTATATGATACGCGTTATGAATTGAAATTCAGGTTTTGAGTATATAAAAATATCCAATGTAGGACACAGTCTAGCACATACAGTCACGACGTTCCCAATGATTTTTGTTGTACACTGTGACAGAAGCGCTCCTGGCGGCCGGCAAGCTGCATTTAAAAGAACGATATCATGACTGTGAATAGTATCGTTTATATTGATTTATACAAAACGACCCACTGACTCATAGTCAACAGTGATTCAGGAAGTATCGTTCTTGTGAAACACAGCTGGTCCAAATGCTGAATCGAAATCTATGGCACTTGACTCAGAAATCAAATGTTTGTAAATCTATGGGACATAACTTCTTGGTTATTGGTCCCTAAGCTTACAACTACGTAAGATAAGTTTAACAAACCTAAGTACAACACATAGACCCATGTCCGAGGGAGCACTCGAACCTCCGACGGTGAACGGGTGTGCTCACGGCAGCACGGCGCCTCAGTGCGCACGGCTATTCCGCAGCGGCAGCACCTAACTATTGAGGCAATCAGTCCCTAGGCTTACAAACTACTTTAACTTAAAATAACCTAAGAGCAACACACACACACACACACAGAGATATGACCATGGGAGGACTCGAAACTCCAAGGGCGAGCAACCGCGCGTTCCGCACCAAGACGCATTAAAGCGTTCGGCCATAGACAAGGTACCCATATCGAACCCATATTTCACAATTTCCGAATGTCTTTTGACACTGTATCACACAAGCGTCTTCTAATCAAATTGCGTGCTTATGGAATATCGCCACAGTTATGCGATTGGATTTGCAATTTTCTGTCTGCGGTTCCATGCACCCTCCGCCATGCAGTTAAATGTGATTAGATAAACAGAGGTTTCAGAATAACGAGCGTATCTAGTGCCTTAAAAATCGGTAATAAATAAACAATAACTCCACATTTGTCTTTCTTAGGCATCCTAAGAACCCTCGGAAGGTATGGAACGGTACATTCAACATCTATATCTATATGGAATACTCTGCAAATCTCATTTAAGTACCTCACAGAGGGTTCATCGAACCACCTTTATACTATTTATCTCCCATTCCATTCTCGAATAGCGTGTAGGAAGAAAGAACAGCTGAATTTCTCCGTTCGAGCTCTCGTATTTCATTCTGATGATCTTTTCTACCTATGTAAGTGGCAGTCAACAATATATTTTCGCATTCGGGGTAGAATGTTGGCGATTGGAGTTTCTTGTAAGTAGCCCACGCCGCAGCGATAAGTGCCGTTGTTGTAATGATTCCCATACCAAATCCTGTATCCCTTTACCGTGACAATTCAAAACTAGCTGACCTTCTTTGGACTCTTTCGATGCTCTCCGTCAAACCCACCTCTTAAGGATCCCATACTGGGCAGCAGTACTCCAAATGAGGACGGACAAGCGTAGTGTATGCAATCTGTTTAGTAGTTCTGTTGCATCGTTTAACCGTTCTGCCAATAAAACACAACCTCTGGTTCGCTTTTCCCACGATATTATCTACATCTTCTTTCCAGTTTAAGTCTGAAGTAATAGTAATTCCTAGGTATATTATGGAGTTCAAGGCCTTCACTTTTAAGTGTTTTATCTTGCAAACAAAGTTTAACGGATTTCTTTTCGTGCTCATGTGGAATTCTCATTTTTAGAGTCAACTGCCATTTTTTACCCCACAGTCATATCTTATTTAGATCTTTCTGCAGTTCTTTTTGATCTTCAGATGATTTTACTAGACGGTAAATGACGGCGTCAACTGCGAACAACCTAAGAGAACTACTTCGACGGTCGGGGGTTCGAATCAAAATCAAATGTTCAAATGTTTGTATAGTCTATGGGACTTAACTACGGGGTCATCAGTCCCTAAACTTACAAACTACTTATGAACTACTTACGATCTAGGACGGCACAAATATCCATGCCCGAGGGGGGATTCGAACCCCCGACCGTAGTGGCCGTGCAGACCGTGACTGGAGCGTCTTAGTCTCCTCGGCCACCGCGGCCGGCGGGTTCGAATCCCCCATCCGGCATGGATATTTGTGCCGCCCTTAGTTTTAGCTAGTTCATAAGTAGTTTGTAGGTTTAAGGTCTGATGACCCCGTAGTTAAGTCCCATAAGCTGTACAAACATTTGAACATTTTTTTTTTCGATGTCTTACCATCAATAACTACAAACTTGGTCCTCTCTGACAGGAAATCCCTATCCATTCGCAAATTTGGGACGATATACTATAATCACGCAATTTGATGAAAAGCTGATTGTGAGGTAAGGTGCGAATCAATTTGAGAGTCCTTGTCGATAGCACTTAGTGATGGGAACAATCGAATGAAAACAATCGATTCTTTCGGTTGTTGGAAAAAATCGATCATTCGATTGTAGTTTCTCGTATCGGTTGAATTATTCATTCATTCTTCTGAGTGAAACTAGTCGGTGGGACCAACTGAATGAAACATCCCATTCAGTCGGTTGGACTATTCATTCGTTCTTTTGAGTGAAACCAGTCGGTGGGACCAACCGAATGAAACAACCGATTCAGTCGGTTGGACTATTCATTCGTTCTTTTGAGTGAAACCAGTCGGTGGGACCAACCGAATGAAACAACCGATTCAGTCGGTTGGACTATTCATTCGTTCTTTTGAGATCAACCGAATGAAAAAATCGACGCACTCGGTTGTACTACTCATTCCTTCTTTTGAGTGAAATCAGTCGGTCGGAGCAACCGAATAAAAAAAAAATCGACGCAGTCGGTTGGACCACTCATTCCTTTTCTTTTGAGTTAAATCAGTCGATGGGACCAACCGAATGAAAATATTGACACAGTACCTTGGCCTCTTCATTAGTTCTTTTGAGTGAAACCAGTCAGTGGGAGCAACCGAATGAAAGAGTCAGTCGGTCGTAGTTTTACTATGTTGGATTAATATTCGTTTATTTTTTTCGAATGAAAGTAGTCTGTGGGAACAACCGAATGAAAACATGCGACACTTTTGCAGTTTTGTACATTGACTGAATTACTAATTCTTTCTTTTCAAGTGAAAAGAGGCAGTAATTTTTTCTGTCGGTTGAACCATGTAATCATTATCACAACTGAAACGACTCATTAGTGTTTTAGCTTACAGTGTTATCCATTTATTTCTATGAATGAAACTGACATGCATATCAGATAACTACAGCAGTGCTACATTATATCACCATGTAAAAGGGGTATGCCAAAGTTAAAATGCGTATTACGATGTTCATTTAATTATGTAAGTAACTTTTCGTTTTATAATAAACAGTAACAGTAATTAATATTTTGTTGTAGATTAAATTGTTCGAGGTGCCATCAACGAGTAACTAATTAGATGTCATATCGCTGAAGCAGGCCTGCGATCACTTTCATTGCCACCACAGACCTCAAAAACGCCGATCATCTGGGCCCCATCAGATTACTTTCGCAGACACCCACAATCTGTAGAACATAAGTGGCCGATGACCACGAAGTACCGCGGGGAGCGGGGACACGAGACGGGGTGCTGCCTCGCTTGCGTTTTCACTGCCGACAGCGCCAGCAGGCGCGCGCCAAACTCCACACAACAGTGTCTGGCGGGCGGTGCGTGCCATCACCCATTGTTGTCGGCTTCTTACTGTTTCAATAAAGAAGCGTTTAAACTACTATCTCCGAAGTAGGAACAGGTAGAAACGTGCGGTTTGCGGCTTATTGTTCATACATATCTAAGGTACTAGTAGGACAGTGTTAAGTATTTTCACTTTGAGCATATTTGCTAGATCCAAATTCGAAGATCACTAAAACATTAGGTATTGTAAAAAACGTTTATTAAAGTATTTTGTATAAAAATATTTCTTATAAAAATATTTTTGTTAATTTCATCTAATTTCAAGGAGTGCGAGAAGACATACAACATTTACCAGTGCTTTAAATTTTCTTCAGCGCGTCTGTATTCGTCAACAGTGTATGAAAACATTCATCTCAAGTTTCATAATTATTCACTCTTGCACAAATATTTCTGTGGTTATCGGTGAAACGGTGTAGAGGTTTATTCCATCCCTCCGCCATGTACCATACAAAATCTTAGATGAACAGTGAACTGCCACTTGTTTTGAAAGTCAAGTGTGCAAAATTTCATCATGATCGTAGCGAAATTGTGGTTTTTGTCGAAGTTAGTATGTAAAGTACCCTCCGCCATACACTGAATGAAATTTGATGTAGACAGTGACGTTCATCTTGCTTTGAAGGTCAAGTGTGCAAAATGTTATCAAGACTGGAACAAAACTGTAGATTTGCATGCAATAAAAACACACACAGGGACACACTGCTATATTTTTAAGATTTGTCTCTAAGAATGTTTCATGCTGAATCACGGTTCATTTATACCCGAAAAGGCAGGCAGAAGGAGTATGCAAATAAAGTCACGCAATGTCGTTGAATTAATAAAAACATCCATATAACTGCAGAAACAAAGACTTTTTCCAGTCGGTTGTATCGCATCAAGTGAAACCACTCAATGCCGTGAACATTCATATAAAGGACAGAGACTTGTTTCATTCGGTGGTTGCGCATCGACTGAAACCACTCAAACCCACTGAATGAGTGAAAACATTCATATAGCGTCTGCAACCGACAGAGACTGATTTCATTCGATTGTTTCGCATCGACTGAAGCCATTCAAACCCCGCCAGCGAGTGAAAACATTCATACGGCCACAGATGCTATTTTCATTCGGTTGTTTCATTCGACTGAAAAAACCGACTGAACGAAAAATCAACCGATTGACCAATCGGTTGTTAAAAACAGTCGGTTGTCCCATCATTAATAGCACTCATTACTTCGTGTGAGTAAAGACCTAGTTTTGTTTCGCACGAACGATATTTTATAAAACCGTGTTGACTTTGGGTGAACATAACATTCTGTTCGAGATAATTCTTAATGAAATAACAGGTTTTCGCTTGGTAGGCAATGTGAGATGTTTCTTTTATTTAACTTGAAAACATATCGATTTCGTCCCTATGATGGGACATCGTCAGTGCAGAATTGCAAGTCATGATGACCTATGTGCTCTGCTTAAAAACATTTTTATCGGTCATGTCATAAAAAACATTCAACAGGTCTTGCCGGTACAAGTCACAACAATAAAATCAGCTGATTTTATTGATGTGACTTGTACCGGCAAGACCTGTTGAATGTTTTTTATGACATGACCGATAAAAATGTTTTTAAGCAGAGCACATAGGTCATCCTGACTTGCAATTCTGCACTGATGATGTCCCATCATAGGGACGAAATCGATATGTTCTCAAGTTAAATAAAAGAAACATCTCACATCGCCTACCAACCGAAAGCCTGTTATTTCATTATAATACTGTGGTGGGCTGGCACACAAAATGGAATCTAGTTACAAGAATAATTCTTAATATTTGAATACTGCATATATTCCAAAATCCTGCTGCAAATGGACTTCAATGAAATAGGCCCGTAGTTTAGTGGGTTAGTCCTACTGCCTTTCTTGAATATAGGTGTGACCTATGCAACTTCTCAATCCTTCTTTGAGACAGCGGTTGTATATAGCTGTTAAGTAAGGAGCTATCGTTTCAGCATAATCATATAGAAATCTAACGGGTATACAGTCCGGACCAGAAGACAGTTTACTAAAAATTCTCTTTCAACCTCCGGATATTAACTGAAGATTCACTACAAAGAACAAAAATGGCTGAAAAAACCAAAAGATATGAACCTTTGGAGAAAGACGATGCTCTTCTATTCTGAAACGTAAAGATTTCTACATTACCTATCCAGTCAAATCAGTGAGTGTGCTACGTAAGGAATTTGTATGGACTCAAATACTTACATTATTTAAAGTACCGAATCATTCGACACGATTGTAGCTGAAGGAAAAACCTCACAGAAATAACAATAAACGTAGAAACCTATGAAACTGTTTCCCAACAAAGAAGAAACTTACTCCACAATAATTGTTGCTGCATGTGACGCAGAACGGCAACAGTTTTAGAAGAAAGAAATTCGCTTTTTTAAGCAAAAGTGCTGACATTCAAATGTTTATATGTATGCCACTCCCATGAACCACAGACATTGCCGAGGTAGGGTGGCTTGCGTGCCTCAACGATACAGATAGCCGTACCGTAGGTGCAACCACAGCGGAGGGGTATCTGTGGAGAGACCAGACAAACGTGTGGTTCCTGAAGAGGGGCAGCAACCTTTTCAGTAGTTACAGGGGCAACAGTCTGGATGATTGACTGAGCTGGCCTTGTAACATCAGCTAATATGACTTTGCCACACAGCTACTGCGAACGGCTGAAAGCAATTTCAGCTCTACTGTATGAACATATGATGATGGCATCCTCTCGGGTAAAATATTCCGGAGGTAAAATAGTCCCCCATTCGGATCTCCGGACGGGGACTACTCAGGAGGATGTGATCATCAGGAAAGACAATACTGGCATTCTCCGGGTCGGAGCGTGGAATGTTAGATCCCTTAATCGAGTAGGAAAATTAGAAAATTTAAAAAGAGAAATGCATAGGTTGAAGTTAGATATAGTGGGGATTAGTAAAGTTCGGTGGCAGGATGAACAGGATTTCTGGTCAGGTGAGTACAGGATTATAAATACAAAATCAATTGGGGGTATCACAGGAGTAGGATTGATAATGAATAAGAAAATAGGAATACGGGTAAATTACTATGACCAGCACAGTGATCGCATTATCATTGTCAAGATAGATACGAAGCCAACACCGACAACAGTAGTACAGGTTTATATGCCAACTAGCTCTGCCGATGATGAGGAAATCGAAGAAATATATGAGGAGCTAAAGGAAATTATTCAGACAATTAAGGGAGAGGAAAACTTAATTGTTATGGGAGACTGGAATTCGGTAGTAGGACAAGGAAGGAAAGGGAAGATAGTAGGTGAATATGGTCTGGGCAAAAGGAATGAAAGAGGAAGCCGCCTGGTAGAATTTTGCGCAGAACATAATTTAGTTATAACACCTGGTTCAAGAATCACAAAAGAAGGTTGTATACGTGGAAGAGACCAGGAGACACCAGAAGGTATCAGATAGATTTTATAATGGTAAGACATAGATTCCGGAACCAGGTTTTAAACTGTAAAACATACCCAGGGGCAGATATTGACTCTGACCATAACTTGTTGGTTATGAACTGTAGGCTGAAACTAAAGAAACTACAAAAAGGTAGGAAAATAAGGAGAAGGGACCTGGATAAATTGAAGGAACGTGAGGTTCTTAAGAATTTCAGAGGGAGCTTTAGGCAACAAATGACAGAAACAGGGGAAAATAAAACAGTAGAAGAGGAATGGGTAAAATTGAGAGATGAAATAGTGAAGGTAGCAGAGGACAAAATAGGTAGGAAGGCAAGACCTACAAAAAATCCTTGGATATCACAGAAGATACTAAATTTAATCGATTAAACGAGAAAATATAAAAATGCAGTAAATGAAACAGGCAAAATGGAGTACAGGCGACTAAGAAATGAGATTGACAGGAAGTGCAAAATGGCTAAGCAGGAGTGGCTAGAAGGCAAATGCAAGGATGTAGAAGAATGTATAAATAGGGGAAAAATAGATATAGCCTACAGGAAAATAAAAGAAACATTTGGAGATAAGAAAAACAGCTCTATGAATATCAAGGACACTGATGGAAAACCAGTTCTCAGCAAACAAGGGAAAGCTGAAAGGTGGAAAGAGTATATAGAGGGGCTCTACAAAAGAAATGAACTCCGAGACAATATTGTAGGAAGGGAGGAGAATGTAGATGAAGATGAAATAGGAGATACTGTATTGAGAGAAGAATTTGACAGAGCCCTGAAAGACCTAAGTCGAAACAAGGCCCTGGAGTAGATGATATTCCCTCAGAGCTACTGAAGTCTCTGGGAGAACCAGCCATGACAAACCTGTTTCACCTGGTGCGTAAGATGTATGAGACAGGCGAAGTACCCTCAGACTTTAAGAAAAACGTTATAATCCCCATTCCAAAGAAAGCAGGTGCAGACAGGTGTGAAAACTACAAAACCATCAGTCTAATAAGTCATGGTTGCAAAATATTAACACGAATTATATACAGAAGGATGGAAAAGGTGGTAGAAGCCGACCTCGGGGAAGATCAGTTTGGGTTCAGGAGAAATGTAGGAACACGGGAGGCAATACTCACGTTACGGCTTATCCTAGAAGATAGATTAAGAAAAGGCAAACCTACATTTCTAGCTTTTGTAGATTTGGAGAAGGCTTTTGACAATGTTGATTGGAATAAACTCTTTCAAGTTCTGAAGCAAGCAGGAGTAAAATATAGGGAACGTAAGGTTATTTATAACTTGTACAAAAACCAGACAGCGGTTATCAGAGTTGAAGGGCATGAAAGGGATGCAGTGGTTGGAAAGGGAGTAAGACAGGGTTGTAGCCTTTCTCCATTGTTATTCAATTTGTACATTGAGCAAGCTATAAAGGAAAGCAAGGAGAAATTTGGAGATGGAATTAAAGTTCAGGGGGAAGAATTAAAAACATTGCGTTTTGCCGACGACATTGTAATAATCTCAGAGACAGCAAAAGACCTGGAAGAGCAGTTGAAGGGAATGGACAGTGTGCTGAAAGGTGCATATAAGATAAATATTAACAAGAGCAAAACTAGGGTAATGGAGTGCAGTGTAAGGAAATCAGGTGATGCTGAAGGAATTAGATTGGGAAACGAAGCAATAAAGGAGGTAGATGAGTTTTGTTATTTGGGCAGTAAAATAACAAATGATTGTCGCAGTACAGAGGTTATAAAATGCAGAATGGCAATGGGTAGAAAAGCGTTCTCGAAAAAGAGAAATTTGTTAACATCGAATATTGATTTAAGCCTAAGGAAGTCTTTTCTGAAGGCATTTGTATGGAGTGTTGCCTTGTATGGGAGTGAGACATGGACGATAAACAGTGCGGACAGGAAGAGGATTGAGGCTTTTGAAATATGGTGCTACAGAAGAATGCCGAAGATAAGGTGGGTGGATCGCGTAACTAATGAGGAGGTATTGAACAGAACTGGAGAGAAAAGAAATTTCTGATATACCTTGACTAAAAGAAGGGACAGATTGGTAGGACACATTCTTAGAAATCACGGAATTGTGAATTTAGCATTGGAGGGAAGTGTGTGGGGTAAAAATCGCAGAGGAAGACCAAGAGATGGATACAGTAAGCAGATTGAGACAGATGTAGGTTGCCGTTCTTATGTGGAGATGAAGAGGCTTGCTCAGGATAGAGAGCTGCATCAAACCAGTCTCCGGACTGAAGACCACAACAACAACATACATGTATGAGATAGACGAGTGAAGTGTAAAAGTGTGCGAATCATTAGAATCGATACTGCATTGATGCGTGTCAAAGAATGTTCCTACCATTGTAGAAACAGACAAAAATTGATATTTCCCATGCTTTTGTATTCTGTATTTTCAGCAGAGTAAGCTGCAAATATACATTCGCACGTATTTTACCATGATGTTGTTGCTTATTTCACTGAATCAATGAAATTTTGATATATTTCAGATTTATTTCACGATTATTCACATATTATGCTAATGCTTTGAACCTGAAAATTACAGTAACTATTTCAGAAATTACATAGAAAAATAATTATAAACTATCATGTCTCCTTACGCCGCCTTGTCAAGCACTAGGAGCGCTAGTGATGTTGAAATTGACAGTCGATAACAACTTTAACAGCAATGAGTGTCATGACTGTACATGTTAGACTATGTGTAGAGTGTGCTTTAATTTCTACTTATCTTAAATTCTCGGAGAAGTTGATGGCATCATTTTCGTAGGTGGTATGACGAATCATTCCAAGGTTTTTAAAATGAGGTCAGATTAACATGATATCTTACTCCAGATTGCCATGAACACATATATTGTATGTAGCCATCGTACATAAAGCATGGCAATCATCTTGTCTTTCCTTTCCAACACACCTGAAAAAAAAAAATCTTATCACAGATGCAACAATACTGATCTACTTATGTGAGCAACAAGGTCTTGCAGGTCTTGATCAAACAAGACTCACAACTGCTGCTTCTTAGCATTATACATTTGCTTTATAAAACATTCGAAATTACGAGTACAGTCTCTTATGCTGAGTCGAAATAGTTACATTCAGAAGAATACTTTTACGAATAAACATTGGTACGAGAAAAACAAAGTATGTGGCTGACTTTTCGAATACCAATGAGCATTTGTAAACAAAAGATATCACTAACCTACTAAATCGTAGATTTTGTGTAGATCGAGACCCGCAATCTAGTAGTGTTTGTATATATACTACATGTAAGGAAATTTCTAAAATATTACTTCATTTACATTGAAATAAGAGGTGTTTTGTGAATCAATTACTCGAAATAGACCTAGTCAATAATAAGGTTTAATTTGCTTTTGGCACATATGATGAAACGTAAGTACTGAAATGTTTTACATTTTAAGTTTTGAGTTTCTTTTATCTATTATCAGTACTGCCAGTTCCAAAATATTCGATAAACACCACAAAAATACTTTCCATATGCTTCTGAACTTTTAAAAACTATGCCAAGGTTAAATCAGATTATGAAAATCGTTTTGATAACTAGTGTAATCTTATTCAATTTTGTAAACATTTGTTCATAGACAAATTTTTACGTGTGTGAAAGTCTCCATACATGATACCGAATATTTCGGTAATATTTTCTCTTGTGTCGTAAAACCTCCGTTCAAACTCCGCATGCCCTGGTATTTTGCGTGACGCAGGATATCTCCTACCATAAATTTCCCTCATTAATTAAAACTTCCGAGTTGAACTGCCATGGTCTATGCATAAAATGTCTTCGTCCTGGTGACTGACTACCAACTGCGGACATCATCTTCCGACGTGATTCGACGACTAGCTGCTAAGCAGAACACAGTGATACAGGCCAACAATTGCTGATCTTGCAAGCCTTGAGGAATAGCAAACAAAGTATGGGGAGTCGAGGGAATGGCATGAGGTTATTTGGGACGTGACAAGAGGGGAATTAGTCCCGTAACAGTTCGGTCCAACAAGTCGTCGGCCTATGATGGATTGAATGGCCCAAGCTCTGGATGAGCCGGTTATTTGAGAGCTGTCTCTTCATACAGAATTTGAAACGATACAATTTAAGAAATTAATCGAAGATATATTTTATCCTGGAGCGTTTTTCTCTCTCTCGTATATCTCTGAACTCTGATTTGATTTGATTTGATTTTCTCAGGGAAGCCAAAACAGTCTTGGTCCAACCCGCCACTTCCCGCACCGAAACTAAGTTTATTGTGCGGTATCGCTCACTGTATATCTCGTAAAGCCAACCAATGCCCTTGAACAGTGCGAGGAGTCCCTTTACAAGTTCTTTATGAGACACAATTTCTTCGGGTCTGGTTGTCCCAAATGTTCTGTGCCTTTTACTCTCCAATGCAATGCATTCGAAGATTAGATGTGTGCAATGTCATCACCGTCATCACAGATCCTACATTTAGGGTCTTCTGATTCCCATTGTATGTAGGTGTTTTTTGAAATTCCCATGGCCTGTCAGCAATCCAACCAAGAGTCTAATCTCTCTCCCGTTCAGGCCCAGGATTGCAGGGCTTCTTTTAAAACATGGCTTTGCCATCATTACCTTGCCATGTTTTTGTTGATAGACTTTGGTCCAATATTCTACGTGCTGTCTTCTGAGCCATTTACGTAGCTCCAGTCTGATCATTGCCTTGGTGATTGTCAGGACAGGTTCCGGTTCAATAAATGGGGTCTCTGACCCCATCCTGGCTTATCTGTCGGCATGTTCGTTGCCACTGATCCCGAGTGGCCAGGGACCCACAATAGGTTTTACTCTATTGCTTTCTCCTAGCTCCACCAGAGCCCTGTGACATTCTGAAACAATTTTAGACCCTGTGGCAGGAGCTGCCAGTGATCTCAGGTCTGCCTGGCTGTCTGAATAGATATAGATGCTACGGTCTTTGTAGCACCTACGCTAATTCTCCTCCACATACGCACTAATGGCAGTGATTTCGGCCTGGAATACTGAGGCCAGTTTCCCTAGAGAGATGACGCCCTCCAGTCTTGGCTGCACCCCGTATACCACGGCCCCAACGTCTTGGTCTGATTTTGACCCGTCAGTGAACCAGACAATATCCCCCGTACGGTAGCGAACTATTTTCTCCCACTGCTCCCTACTTCCAATTGTTATTTTAAAAGGCTTGTTGAAGCAGTATGGGGTTATAATATGGTCGGCTGGCATTTTCCCAAGCTTTCCTATATTTACCTCACTCACTATTTTAGTGTGTGAGAAACCTGATTACTATTCCCTTGTTTTTCTGGACACGAGAGAAAGAACAGCGTTCCAATTCATCTGTCATTTCCTATCTTCCGAACTGTTTACACGTAGCTGTGTCGGTTCCTGCTATTCCTCTTTTATCTATGTGAGTATAGTGTGATTATTTAAAAAATAATCCGTAAACATTTTGCCAAAATTTAATATGACGAGCACTTTTTTTTATTTTCGTTCGCGCAATTTACTACTGGCAAAGTAATTCAGCCCGGTTAAGTTGTGCAATACGCTTGGAGACCATGACGGCTGACGAACATTCGCGCAGTGATTGTTGCTAAGTTTATTAACTTTCAAACATAATCATGCCCAGTCAAAATTAATCAGCATTTTAGAACCTGCAATCACGTTTTCTCTTTGTCATGTTGCATAACCGAAGTCCAATAATTCTCAGTTTGAGATTTTCTCCGTAACTTATGACTGGACACTGAACTAAAAATTAACGCACGGTCAGCTGCACGAAACAGATCACGCAACCAATCCAATACCATTTTATGAGAGTGACTAATTGCTATCTTGGACCCCAATCCAGACAGAAATCTTTCCGAAATTAAATCAGAATAAAAAGATGGACCTTGCACTGATTTCAATCCCTACGGCAGTTCCATTATAAATTCAAATGCAGCGTTTTGGAAGCGGGCTCGCAGGAGCGGGAGCCCGGTGTCGCAATGCCGCTGGGCTCTCGATAGCCCCGAAGAAGGTTCACGGCGAGTTTCAACGCCCGGTTCTGTACTCGTTTATGCCGATCGATCAACATCTACATAAACTCCGCAACACACAGTGAAGTGCATGGCAGAGTTTTCATCGAACCGCTTTAATTATATTTCTCTAAAAGCTATTCTGTAATAGTGGGCAAAACCTGATATCTCTTGTTTTTAACCGACTTCAAGAAAGGATTTATTTTTTTTTTTTAATTTGAAAGCTGGTGCTTTCCGTGTGGTCCTATTTCAATTTGGTCCAGTTGCCACTGAGTCTTAATTTTACATTAAGTATGTGCGCGACAAATGGACGCCATTATGCCAACCGATTTCAATGATTCCCTTTTTATTTAAAAGCTGGTGCTTGCCGTGTGGTCTCATTTCAATGTTATTCAAAAATGTTCAAATGTTTATTAAATTTATCGAACCAAACTGCGTGGTCATCAGTCCGTAGCTTACGAACTACTTAAACTAATAAGGTGAACTAACCTAAAGACAACACACACACCCATGCCCCAGGGAGGATTCGAACCTTCAAGGCGAGCAAGGGGGCGCACCGCAGAGAGATGCTTTAGACCGCTCGGCTACGCCACCGCGTCTCAATTTAATTTCACCGTAATTGTTTATCCTAGTTATTTAGTTGAATTTACGGCTTTTAGATTTGACTTATGTATAGTGTAAATGAAGATTAAGGGATTTCTTTTAAAGCTCAAATAGATCACATTTATCATTATTCAGGAACAATTTCGAATTTTTGCATCATGCAGATATATTAGCTAAAACATTTTCCAGTTGCTTTCGATCTTCTGGTGCCTAAGCGATAAACGAAAGCATCATTCGCGAACAGTATAAGAGGGCTGCTCACATTGTCTCATATATTGTTAATAAGACAAGGAACAATAGGGACTCTATAAAACTTTCCTGGGAAAAGCTAAGTACAAATGCCATTTTGCTGACAATCGCATAAATGAGGCAATATTCCAGAACCACGCAATTAAAGTGTTCCGGAAATCTAGAAATTATAATGTAGTGGACGCTTGACCTATTCAGCGGAACCCACAACCACACCACTCGATGGAGTAATTCGACAACTCAGCAACATACACGGTCGCAGGACCAACTGAACATTTTATTTACACCTTCCACTCGGCTCTTTATTAAAGGTCCACAATCGATCCTGTTAACTATGCTGCAAATTCTGAGCTCTTTCTTCATCTGGCAGTCTTTACCACTTAAAATAGCCGTTAAAAACCAAAGAGAATCTTATCCGATCCAAAGCGACACACACGTCGTTGATACCAAAGTGGGCTACCTGCAATTAGCTGCACCCCGTACTATTCATAGTATCCGGAAGGATCCGTTCCACACCTGGAACGACTCCACCCGGTATGCCACAGAGTGCACTTTGGCCTTCGTCCCCTCTCTAGCAGCCACATATCACACCAGCATAGGCGACACCATCGGGCTCAGGATCACTGTCCGGCATGCCGCGGTGGAGTGGCCGAGCGTTCTAAGGTGCTTAGCTGCGAAGTGCGCCGCTGCTCGCCGTTGGAGGTTCGAGTCCTCTCTTACGCATGTGTTATGACCAGAGCAATTAAGTCACTTACTTTAAGATACAGGAAGTAGCCAAATATTATAACCTGGTCAAAACTAAAGACCCCAGTGAAACAATCGACATCGCCCTAGAGTACAGAAGCTGGGCACACCCGGCTGACCTCACAGGGATAACTGAGAAGGACGCAAGCCAAAGCTACCATGTTTCAGTATACACAGATGGAAGCAAATCAGACGACGGAATGGGTTCGGGAGTATAATATTTGCTAATAAGAAGCTTATTTACCAGATAGAGCTTAAACTGCCTAAATGAATGCTCAAACAATCAAGCGGAACAATTTTCCATTCTCAATTCTCTTGAGTTAATTACGAATCTCTCTAATATTGATAGAACTGCATTAATGCACACCGACAACAGCATTACTTGTTACGAAATCCGAAGAACCACCTTGATTGAAGAAATACGATGTAAAATCAGAAGGTTGCAGACAAACAACTGGGTGGTGCATTTCGAATGCACGACAATCGATACGCTACAACAAAATAGCTGCAAGTGTCATAAAGAAGAAACTTCGAGAGGAGTTTTGGAACAAATGGGACACTGAGTGGCAAAGAACAAAAAACGGGGAAAGCACTAAACCGTATTTTCCTACGATCCGACAACGTTTAATAATGAAACTCCCAATATCTTCGAATTTTACAGCAATGTTAACAGGTCATGGGAAACTGAAAGCCTACTATCAAAGGTTCAGAATAACTGAAGACGGAACGCGCACATGTAACAGAACTGTCCAAACTAATGACCATGTGCTTTTTGACTGCTGCAACTTACTGAAAGAGAGGGACCATCCTAGGAAAAAAAATAGCTGTCAGTAAATTTTATTTGGTACATAAATTCACTACAGACTTTTACAATTTATGTAATTCAATAAGATTTCCTGATGTGTAAAATCGTTTGGTTTCTTTATGTAAAGCGACAAGTAATGTGTAGACAAAACGCGTTCTTTTGTAAATCCTGTTAACTTATGTACTGTATTTGTGTTTGCTAAAATACTTTATATAACCGCCTGAATTTAACCATCAAACGTATAATATTACTATTAATGGGGCATGTGAAATAAATAATAAATAAAAATATCTCCTCTATATACCCATCCTTATGAATGCTTTGCTTCTAAATCCTTTACCGAGAAGCTAATACGGCGATTTTTTTAAACTTCTGTTCTATTTATTTTAATAACAGTTTCTCACAACTTCTACATATTTATTTCACAGTAACAGATCAAGGATTCATTAAGATGAGACTTGTCATTAAACATCTTACAAATATAATGTTAAATCAGTCAGTACAGGGAAAATGCTGAACTATAATTAAGAAACAAAGAAGTTGAACACTTAAAATTTCAGCTATGATTTATCACTTGAATGAAAATCTCTTAAAAGCTATAAAATATTACAGGGGTTTTCTTGATTTGACCTTGACAATCTCAAAATTCATAAATTAGTATTCTTGTGAGCTCTGAGTCTTTGCTGATTTTCAACCTTTTCCCGCTGCTGGTTCCTGTCCTGTCTTTTTAGGCAACGGACCTGCTTGACTATTAGGCATAACGCATCCCTGTGTAATTGTTACTCCAGATAACAGTTTGTTCAACTTTGCCAACTGCAGATGTCCCGGCATTATTCTTCTTGTTATCTCTAGCAGCATCACCAGCCAACTCCAAAACTTCAGTTGCCAAATAATCCGTAACAGTGCCAAGGTAAACCGCAGCACCAGCATCTACTCTCTCGGCATAATTTTCCTTTCTCAAGAGCCTATGAATACTGCCTACTGGAAATTTTAATCCAGCTCGGCTGGAGCGAGACTTAGTTTTATCCTTTGTTTTACTACCTCCTTTGCCACTTCCAGACATGTTTCACCAACAAATTGAAAGCGCAAAGCACAAATAACAAGGGGAGATTGCCTTTCTGTGCTTCGACAGCAGCACTATTCAGCTGGATCCCTTCTGATCCTTAGTATAACAGTGTGTACTGCTTATATAAAACACATTCTGTGTATCAGTAAAGATGTGACAATTTCTATCTATGTCTCGATACTTTATATATAGCGTATGAGAAATAACAAAAATTTAGTAATTTATCGAGAGGAGGTATGAGAGCGTACGATGTCTTAACTAAAATTTCTCACAGGATAGTGCTCATGAAATGATATTTCACATTAGAGAAATGTGGGAACGCCTTGAGGATTCGTCTTTCAGATATGGAATCAGTATCTCGAGAATACAATCAGATATGATTAGATAGTACTGCTGTGAAGCTGGTTAGGTCGCAAATTCTTTATTATAGGTCACACTTCAGGTATTGCGTGCCCTCAATATTGACGCGTTTCGGCTTTACCATCATCAGATTAGCATCTCTTCCGTGCCATTTGCACACGTGTACAGATGTAACAGATCTTTGTGTATCAAGCAACATCTTACATCTGTTCACGTGTGCACATGGCACGAAAGAGATGCTAATCTGATTATGGTAAAGCCGAAACGCGTCATTTTTGAGGGCATGCTGTACATGAAGTGTGATCTATATAAAGAATTTGCGACCTAACCAGCTTCACAACAGTACTACTCAATCATTTCCTCATGGTCGCCTGCCTCCTCAACGACTTTATGTCGCATTTACAATCAGATGTTATTGTCCTCTCAGTGTGAACTAAAATCTCATTTCCTCTGAATTTGATATGCTGCTACGTATAACCTAAAAGTAAACATATGTTAAATCTACGCATTGTGTTTTACTTCTGCTAACTCTTTAAAATATGTTGCAATACTTTACTTAATTTGATGCTGCACACTATCTGTGACGAATACCGGAAATAAAATCAAGCATTCGTATTGTGTTGTGCTAAAATCACGTTTTTTTCGGTGAGTGGATTTATTAAGTCAGATAATAAGTTTCATTGCGGTCGGAACGTCGTCTCCTAACACAATTCACATTTTTCGTATTCAAACATCATCGTTTATCGAGTTTATCTTGATGAAATATAAGGATTTTCGGAATGGAAAAGCAGGTGTTTCTAGATAAAAGTCCATTTCTTCTAATAAAATGTTTACCGAAGGAGAAAGGGGATGGATAGCATGTTCAGGTATGTTAATGCAAAAATAACAAATTTGTCACGATTTTCAGAGACGTTGTTGATCACTTTTTCAATAATGGTCGGATTATTCGAATATTTGTGAAATGTGTGTCAGGTATCAAGTTATCATGGTTACATTCATGTAACGTTGAGAGTTTTGTTGGACACGGTTTACGGTGGTACGTTATGAGCATTCCCATCAACAAAAATGGCAAGGTATTTCAACACAAATTCGCTTAATATCAACATGAAACGAGTTTACCGTATTAACTGCTCAATTCGTCGTCACAGACGATATTTACGGGTGTGGTGAATAAAACTGTAAAATCTTTGTCACAGGCACAATGTACGGCGATCTGCGACGAATACTAGGAAAAACTGAAAACTTTTCTATCACATACCAAATTTAAGACGATCTGTGACTTTTACAAATATTATTGTTGAGTACATAGCGACTATAAACGCAATTTCGTGACTTACGAACCACGAATTCTTGCTGTTGGTTCCCTATGTTAGTTTTAACGACAATTACACGTCAGACCGGATATTACGTGCAATTTTACATTGCATAATTATGTATGGTAACTTGGAACCTACATATATCAGTAAAGGATAGTATTCTGGCAAAACTTCCAAGGCTTCCTGGGATCATCATCTGAAGAACTTATCGTAAAAACTGCAACTTTTGCCGTGAATAGAAAGGGTAGAACTGACCATCCACACAATCAGTACTTTTGATATAAAACATTATGATTGTTCTAGTCTATCGTGAAACAGAATAGAGATTTTCGAAAACAACATAGAGATATTTTTTGAGTCTTTGGTAAGCTCCAAGATACGACTCATGAAAAATTGGATTTTCAAACATATCGCTTGGTATCGGGCACGGACCTATAGCTCGTGAACCAATTATCACTCTGCTCTCAACTTTAAAATTTCGATATATTATCTACAGTTATGCATCATAAAATCTACCATTCAAAAATTTTACGCAGCCTGTTTCATTTTACCTCTGCAAAGTGCTTAAAATATGTTACGATATTTCAGAGCGACCTGGACGTCTTTCCGCACAATACTCATGCTAGCGAGGTTTTTCAGTTGGATCTTAATAACGGAGAAAGATGTTCAAAAACGGAAAATTGCAGCTTCTAGATAAATATCTCGAGGATGTAAATATTTTAATAACTTGCTATTGTTATTTATTTAGGACTCACGGTGCAGAAACGGCAAACAATCGGGTTTTGTTATTTTGCGCAAAAATACGATCAGTTTGAAACTAAGAATTTGGGTAACAGATAAAGAAATCGAAAAAACTATGTTCAAAATATCATCATAAGAACATATGACAGTGAACAGAAAATTTCGAAGTGTCCATCTCCACAATTCATATTTTTAGTAGCCAAAAATTATGACTTTTTGTGATTTTCTCAGGCACCGCCCATGACTAAATTATGCTTTTTTTTGTAAGCCGTATAAGGTCCAATTTACACCATACGTAATGTGCAAAAAACCAACAGGTTGCCTCAATTAGTATGGATCCAGGAAATGTGTGTATTATTTAAAATTTTCGCGCTGTACTGAAGGGCATCTACACTATTGCAATTATTCTAATATGTACACAAATGATCACTAGGCCAAGGGCTATCCAGAACACTTTTCGTCTTAACATGTGATCAATAGAACCCGAGATATGGGCTCCAGAAGAATTGGACATTCGCACGCGAAGTTTAGGAACATATTAATGGTGCGCACTGCCTTGCGCGGTATGATTACAATCGAAACTTGAAATGTAATCCATTATTACTGTACAAGTTTTAGCTACTGATAGCGCTAATTTTACATGTACATTATCCTTGGTAGTGTAACAACGGTGGAACAGGAAATACAGATACCAGTGAAACGCAATGGGTATTACACTGAAGGAGAGGAATTGAATTGAAATATAACTCTAGGGCCGGTGCGAATACTTAACACCGTCAGTGGAATGAGAAAAAAGTTGGAAAGAAATGAAAGTAAAGTTGAATGTTTAAGCATAGCTTTCTTCAGAATTAATCAATGCAAGTGTTTAAAAGCGCAAATGAAAGAAATTGATTCGCTGAGTGTTGTTAGGTCACAAAGAACTGCAAAAAAAAAAAAAAAAAAAAAAAAAAAAAAAAAAAAAAAAAAAACAACGATTAAAATATTCAAGGCAAGGACAGAAGATACCGCGTTTGATAAAAGTAAAGGATGGCGAGACTTGAGTTAATCCTGATACTTTGTGACAAATCTGCGAATGAATACCTTTCGTTTAAAGCAAAAATGAAGGAAATCGGTCGGACAGAACGGCCCAAGCGACTGACTTTAGTTTACAGCAAGGACATCCCCATAAGCAATATACACAAGGAAATCGCGTTTGAGTATATAAAAAGGAAGGCGAGAGTTATGTAAATCCTGATACTTGATGACAAACCTGTGGATGAATACCTTTCGTTTCAAATAAAAATGTAGGAAATCGGCCGGGTAGTTTGGTCTGGCCGACTGACTTTAGTTTTCGTAGATTCATTTAATACATAATATGCCTCTCCCTCACTTTAACATCTTTAATAGATATCGAAACAAAATATGTCTCTGGATATTGTTTATTTTTTATTTATAATGATAATTATTATTTATTTACTTATTCCATTACTTATGTACCTATTATTAAGCATCTTTGTGGGTCTTGGCGTATGTGATAAACACAAACGTATTCGACAATATGCGAACTTCTTGACGGAAGACTGTACCAGCATTATTCAATTTCCCGCGACCGGTTTCGGTGTTACAATCACACCATCTTCAGGCTCTATTTGTGTTACTGTACACTTAGTTCATCAGCCGTCGCAGAGCTTGTGTCATGAATAGACTAAGAAATTTACGGCTACCGGTATTAAAGGCTACCCTTTCAAATGTGCTGTTAATGACAGTTGCACAACGGGGGCCTGAATATCGTGAGATTGTAACACCGAAACCGGTCGCACGAAATTGAATAAATAATTTCTATACAGCTGCTGATACATTTCCCCGCTTACAAATTTATCAGCTGTGTCCCAAAACATCGATTATGGAGAGAATACAATATGCACACTGGATAAATAACGCACTTCTGTATTTGGCTGTTGCGCAACTTGAATTCTCCGTGTTCATAATAACACTGTCAGGAGCATCAAAGGCACCAGTCCGTCCCAGCACTGTAGCTTTCGTGCATGCTTACCGTCCTCCAGCTTCAAAATCAGGCCACATTTACGAGTGTATTGTTGAACAATGGCGAGATATCTGTCTCCCAGTGTTGGAACAAATAGTCGTCTGGTTCTGGATCTATTTTCACTGCAACAGCAGGTCGTGTTTGTGATTCCAGATAAACACATATAGGTAGTAACCATTCACCTTTTCGAATTATACTTCTTTCGTCAGAAGAAAAAATTTACTAAACTTTTTTTTAATGAGCGGATTGTTTAAGGGATAATACGGAGCTGTTACCTGTCACCACTGTTGTTCATACTATTCATTGATCATATGTTGAAAACAGTAGACTGGCAGGGCGAAATTAAAACAGGTGAAAACAAAATAAGCAGTCTCGCATATAATATCCTTCTCGGGTTTGCAGCCGAATACCATCGTCAACTGGACACAATATTTCGGCAGACCAACTGACTGCCTTCTTCAGCTGAGTGCGCTGATTATACTTACTCGCCGGAAAGTAAGTGTAATCAGCGCACTCACCTGAAGATGGCAGCGTCTGCCGAAATATTGTGTCTAGTTGACGATGGTATCCGGCTGCAAACCCGAGAAGAATATTATCAGTCAATACGCCGGGAAAGTCTACGCAACCAGTCTCGCATATGCAAATGACAGTTGTGATGGCAGATTCGATTGAAACGTTGCAATCTAATATTTCACAGCTCTATCAGAGGTGTAAGGGTTATGATATGAAGATCAGTATCTCCAAAACAAACGTAATGTCTGTGGGAAAGAGATTTAAAGACCGATTGCCAAATAGAAATAACAAAGTCAGATCAGGTAGACAGTTTTATGTACATAGGATGTATTTTCTCACAGGTTGGCCACATAGTGAAAGAACTTGAATGAAGTTGTAGCAAAGCTAATGCAGTGAATGCTCTGTTCAGATCTACTCTCTTTTGCAAGAAGGAAGTCAGTGCCAAGACTAAGCTAGCAGTGCACCGCTCTAACTTTCGACCTACTTTGTTGTATGGGAGTGAAAGCTGCGTGGATAAAGGTTACCTTATTCATAAGTTTGAGGTTACAGATATGAAAGTAGCAAGAATGACTGCATGTACTAATAGATGGAAACAATGGTACGAGGGTATCCATAATGAGGAAATCAAAGAAAAACTGGGAATTAACACCATAGATGATGCAGACTGAGATTATGGGGTCATGTTACACGCATGGTAGTAGCAAGGTTACCTAAAACATTCATGGGCACGGCAGCGGAGGGTACGATGACTCGAGGTAGACCAAGGACAAAGTACGTAGATTCGGTGCAGAATGATTTTGGGGTAAAAGGCTTAACGTCAGACGAGGCATCAATGTTAGCATTGAATAGAGGATCATAAAGGAATTTTATAAGGAGGACTATGCTATAGCCTGAACGCTGAAGGCGTAATGTCTGTAATGATGATGATGATTTTTTGTGAGCGAATATTACTCGATTAAATTGGTATTGAACTCCACAGTCCCAAGACATTCATTGCTTTCACACACAATCAATTCAGTGCATCCCTATACAACAACACAATCAAGCATGCCTGGAAGAAAGCTTCAATTCCAATTGAATGTGACTCTTTTGATATTCATGGCAGTATTATTTGGGATACAGAAGACTGAACCTGCTCAGCACACAACTCCAGAACTAAATATCATTCACTGCGTATATTTTCGGTTTCGTTTCTCTCTGTACCATGACCCACAAACATGCTTCACAGTAAAATAGGTAAATAAATAAATAATAATATGCATTATGTCATCATGATACCTGTTTCTCTTCTGCTTTTCATTATTACAAAAATATCTATAAGGCTTGCCAACTTGAATAATTACCGCTACGAGCAATAATTATTTATCATTGTAATTAATATTATTTCAGTATCCGTCAGACACTTTGCGAAGGTACCTTCTGAGATGAAAACGTAGATACAGGTAGACAAAACAGAAAAAAAACTCGTTACATGCTTTGAACACACTATTATACACCCCCGGTTGTCCTAACGAACAAAGGATTTGCTAATTCCTTACACCCTAAATGATTCAAACATCGTGTCGAACAGTTGGAGAAATATCTATTAAAGCAGTATTTCATGCATTAAGTAACACATTTGCTGACCCATTTGAATTCGTCTGCTACGCCAAAACTGTCATCTGTTCATCCACACAAACATTTGGTAGATTAAATATTTTGATTTCGCATAATTCCACAGAGGATATTTGTTTCAAATTATTAATGAGGGGACCATATTACTGCCGCAAATAATTAGACACAATTGTTTGCAAACAACGTAGTCAGCTTGTTTAACGACAGTGCGCGCGAAATGAATAGCGGTCTACCAGCATCCCTGAATATCGGGTAATTCTCTTGAAATGAAAGGGAGCATTTGCCGCCGATGCACTTTTATAATTGACGTGAAAGCATAATTAAAGAAGAGCGAACAGATCGTTGCTGCGGAAATCACAAACCAGTTACTCTTTTAATACGTGGGAAATATTTTCAGGGAAGGGAAATGAGAAATAACAATTTTGTTTGCTTTCGTGCTGACGTCACAAGCACCGCACGCAAGCAATTAAATTTGGGATGCAGGCATCAAGACGTATCATAATACTGGGGTATAGCAATTACAGTGTAGGACCTATTTAGCCCTTCTTTTTATCAGGGAAGGCAGATTCATGTAGTTGGTATAAGTAACACAAAAAAGCATTTCAATTACTTTCACTTATGTTTGTTAGCAACTGAATTCTCTGAAAGCAGCGTTTGATACTACTCAGATAAAATTCACTGCTACAGGGATTTAAAACAGGCACTCGAACGGCAAGTAAAATAATTACAGTAACTGAATAACACGTTGAAAGTCCTCAATCATGTTTGGACTTCATAAAGAAACGGCAAGGTAGTCAATCATATGATTTTCGTCGTTCCAGGTAAAATCTACTACAGGGGAATATTAAGTAAGACAGTCGACAAGGTCGTTCTATCCGTGCGATTTCCTTCATTTTTGTATTAAACGAAACAGATTTATCACCAAGTATTTCTAATTCACTTCACTCTCGCCCTCCTTCATTTATACTCAAACGCGATATCGTTCTGTCCTTGCTGTGAATATTTTAATCGGTTTGTTTTACGATTGGCTTCAAATTAAGGTATGCAGTCCTTTTTGGGCTAAGTACTCTCAGCGGATCAAGCTCTTTAATTGCGATTTAAAACCTATCATTGATTAATTCTGCAGTAAGCTATGAGTGCACAATCAACATAACGTCCATTTGTGAGAACTTGCGATAACTGAAGTCACTGATTATGAAAAAAGCTGTGAGTGCACATTCCCACGGTTCTAATTAACGTATGCAAGTAACTAGTGCGCATTCAACTTTACTTTTGCGCAACATTTCTGTCATTCCAGTAACCATATCTACGGTACTAATTAAGGTGCGTAGTTCATTTTGGTCTAAGAACATTTAGCGGATCAATGACTTACTAGTTTCCGCTTTTTGTTATTGACCACTAATGGTACAAAGTATTTGTCTGGGTCATCTAGTCAATTATACAGCGTCTAAGGTGAAAGAACTCAGAGACATTACACTAGTTGGATAAGTAATCTCTTGAAAGAAGCTTTCTAAATTTTCGAAAATCATGATAAATAGTAACAGAATTTCTCGAATAAAATAGGTAATTGGTATTACTAAGTTTCAAACATGAAAATATTAACCAGAAACGAATTAAGTATGATAACAGTAGAATTAAGTGTTCAAATGTTTGTGAATCTATCGGACCAAACTGCTGGTCATCAGTCCGTAGCTTACAAACTACTTAAACCTAGGTAAGCTAACCTAAGGACAAACACACACACCCATGCCCCAGGGAGGACTCGAACCTCTGCGGCGAGGAACCGCGCGCTCCGCAGCGAGACGCTTTAGACCGCTCGGCTACTCCACCGCGGCAGAATTAAGTGGGAATCAACTTGAGAACGAAATGAATGTACTCTATGTATTGTGTATGTGATTTCGACATCTTTTACTATGGTAATGGACCTGTATTGCCTGCGATTTGGAACTCCTGACAAGCAGATAGTACCCCAACAGCACGATGCTCGGTGGCCAGCCGGCGATCCAATGTCCACACAAACATGAACAAGCTAATCAAAATATCCACGGGTGTACTGCCGGTCGTTGCCCGTTGGACACTATAGACACTATAGACCGGCAGTACACCCGTGGATATTTTGATTAGCTTGTTCATGTTTGTGTGGACATTGGATCGCCGGCTGGCCACCGAGCACCGTGCTGTTGGGGTACTATCTGCTTGTCAGGAGTTCCAAATCGCAGGCAATATAGGTCCATTACCATAGTAAAAGATGTCAAAACCACATACACAATACATAGAGTACATTCATTTCGTTCTCAAGTTGATTCCCACTTAGCCGGCCACGGTGGCCGAGGGGACTGAGGCGCTCCAGTCACGGTCTGCACGGTCACTACCTACGGTCGGGGGGTTCGAATCCCCCCTCGGGCATGGATATTTGTGCCATCCTTAATGTTAGGTAGTTCGTAAGTAGTTTGTAAGTTTAGGGACTGATGACCCCGTAGTTAAGTCCCATAAGCTATACAAACATTTGAACATTTGAATTCCCACTTAATTCTGCCGCGGTGGAGTAGCCGAGCGGTCTAAAGCGTCTCGCTGAGGAGTGGGCGGTTGCTCGCCGTGGAGGTTCGAGTCCTCCCAGGGGCATGGGTGCGTGTGTTTGTCCTTAGGTTAGCTTACCTATGTTTAAGTAGTTTGTAAGCTACGGACTGATGACCATGCAGTTTGGTCCGAGAGATTTACAAGCATTTGAACACTTAATTCTACTGTTATCATACTTCATTCGTTTCTGGTTAATGTTTTCATATTTGAAACTTAGTAATACCAATTACCTACTTCATTCGAGAAATTCTGTTACTATTTATCATGATTTTCGAAAATTTAGAAAGCTTCCTTCAAGAGATTACTTATCATTTTGATTATCAAATACGCCGGGAGAAACTGAAGAATCATGAACACGCTAAATAAATAGAGGATTCATCAGCTTAATATGTATCATTTATTGCAGAGGTTGCCCTGCCAGATGGCTAACCCAGGATTTCTCGTTCCGCTACAAAGACAGTCATTAGCCTAGTCACAACAACGAAGAAGAAGCAGCCGCTGTCTGAAGAGCCGAAGGCTAAGACCGTCCGAAAACAACCGAATCGAACCATGACGGACTAACGAACCATCATCGTATGGAAAGGTTCGATGTTATAAATCTTTAGCTACAACACTGGCGATGAGTCAGTATTCAAAACCCGAAGAAGATGACAGAACAGCAAGACCTATCGTCAGTCACCGAGCAAACTTATTCACCACTTTGCTCAGCTGCAGAAACAACTCATCGACGAAGAAAGTCCGCCGACCATCGACATCGTCTCCATTCAAGGTGTTTAATGAAGACATCGAAGATCGGAAAAAGTATCGTCAACTTCAGCCACACGATCCAAATATCCTTCACCAATAGCTAGGAATGCCTCAATTATTACCGTAACTGACATAAAATCTTGGTGGCAAGAGTGAAGTTTTACCAATGCATGAAGAGACCCAACCAAATCCATAGACAATACGTGGCTGCGGACTGCAGGTTGCAGTCATGGGCTGCGTCGAGGCTGTTCGTGATACCGATCCTGCCTCCACACAAGCGCCCCCACATCGCTCCAACCGCCGCAACAGTCGTCTTGCACAGTTTCCCAAGGACCAGGAGGTGGACTGTTCGACCAGAGTATCACGGCAGCGTCCATCCCTGCTCCGCCGCTACAGGGAACCACTATGCAGCACTTCATGGCCAGCATATTATTCCCAGCAAGTACTGGAGAATTGACCGATCCCTTGGAGTAGGTCACCGTTGCAGCCGCGAGGGGCATCTGGCATCCATCTGCCACTTTTCCGTTCGCCACTACGCGTCCCCCCGACGGCCTCATGGACGTCAAACACTTTTATTCATCGACCATCTCCAAGCTGTTCATTGCAGTCTCAATTCACGAGTTCCAGGATATTTTTTCACCTGGTATCCGGTGCACCAACGATTTCTCAGCATCCTTCCACCTTCGTCTTTCCACTGGCCACGATACTGCAGGGCACAGCAGGTCCCTGAGGCTCTTCATTAGCTGCTACAGAAAGATTTTGGCCACACCGGTTCAGTCCATGGGTCACTCCCCTCGTCATAGTTCAAAAAGCCTGGAAGACGTCTAAACCCTGAGGGGATTTTAAGGCCACCTGCAACTACTAACTACAGATTTAAGATTTTCTACTCCTCTCCCCCCCCCCCCCCCGAGGACCTATTTCGCAAATTATCTGGGTGAAAATAATTTTCCAAAATTGATCTCACAGAGGCATACGTCTTGATCTGGCAGCCATCGACATTCCCACCAGTCGGTTCCAACTGATGTGTTTTATGTTTGGACTGACTAGCGCACTGACCATTTTCCTAATGTATTTACAACTATTACACAGCATCCCGGGCTGCATTAACTACATCGACGATCTTGTCATCACAGGTCCTACTGCCGAGGCTCATCTTGACAATCTTCGTCAATGCTTTCTCCGCCTCAGTCCGGTAGGGCTCAACTGTAACCAAGATAAGTGTTCTATTTTTCAACCTTCCATAGCCTATGTAGGGCATGTGATATCTCACCAAGGCATCTCCGTTACGTTTTCCTACACAGATGCTATTAATTACCTTCTTTCGCGCAAGGACATCCATCATTCAAAGTCTTTTGTAGGCAAGATTTACTAAAAGATCATTCCTGCAGTGGCCCAGGTGGCTGCATCTTCGTATCGCTTATACAGAAAAAAACGTTTAGTTCCACTGGTCCCCTTCCTGTGAAACCGCAGTCGGCTTCTGCCTCATGTCATACAAGCCTTCCTGGCCATTGTTCTTGGCAACCTTTCGATTACGTGGTGGAGGCAATACTCTGCCATAAGCTTCCAGATGGGACAGGACATCCGGTGGCTTTTGTCTCCACAGCGTTGTAGGAAGCTCAACTGTTCATGAGCTGAAAAGGAGGCGTCTTTCTTTTATGGGATAGCATTTCCCCTCATTACAGACTACAAGGCCCCTCCTTTTCCTGTTTTGTCTGGACGCTCGCCTTACCACTGTCATGTACCGGTGGTTCGCCTTCGAGCGAACAATCCGCAATCCAGGGTACAAGCGCATGTATGCATAACAGGCGTCCCATAGCGGCGGTTCCGGAGTCTCCAGAGGACGCAGCGAGCACCGCCAGAGTGCACTAAATCGGAACTATTTCCTCCGCACAGTCACGTGAGCCCACCTCGAAACTGCCATGTATCACTGCGCACCGACTACTTAAGGAGGCGCAGTGCAATACGACGCCAGTTGTCCGCCGACCGCCTACGAGAACCATCGCCGAGGGATCACGACCGACGCCTCCAGGGAAGAGTTTCTGTCAGGGACCGCGCGCCTCCATAACTCCCCGCAACGGAATACATCGTCCGGCTCCGTTTCCCTGGCCGTTCTCTCAAGGCTGTTGTTATCTCCTTGGCTTGTACCTAATTGGTGAAGAAAAAACTTTTATGTGATTACGTACAGTTTCCCGGCGTATTAATTGTTGATATTCATGTCGGGTTTCCAGCCGGATCGTAGAGTCATCTTGACACAATATTTCTGCGGACCACATGGCCGCCAGCTTCAGGTAATATGGATGGTGCAGTGTCTCGTAGGAAACTGAAGTCTTGCCGTGGTCGGCGGCCTTATATACGCCTCAGTGGAGAAAACTGGCAGGAACGATGTATCGCTTACATGCGCTGTTTTTTTAAACCGGATTCCACATGTTACTTAGAGGGAACCCCTTATCTCGATTTATTAAATCGTCTGCCAACCTTAGGCTTCCCTCTAAGTAACATACCAGGTAGTACATTATACAAAAAATAGAAATTCTCTACATCACACTTCCTCCTCTTTTTTACACTAAAAATACTAAATCCCTGCACTATACTTTTAATTATTTAAAGAATGAACATGGACGACGAAAATTAAACCCTACATGTTGAATGTCTGTTAGAGATGGACTAAAATTACGTGAAGCACTCAATAAAGATGATTCTTTTTATTTTCATTCTTCACAATCTCAGAACATTTTCAAATTCAAGTATTTGTCAACATTAGCACACATAAAAAGCTCATACTGCAATTTGCGACGTTATTCCATGACTGCATGCACAACACTTGCTCCTGCTTACTCATCGGTGGCCAGGCAAGCACACTCAGCTCAAACGCGGGGCAGCGCACACCGAAGATTGTCCTCGCGGAGCCAAAGATGTGACTTGCAGATTCAACATTACATACCTATGTTTCAGGATTTAGAAAGAGTAGGAGTAGTGGCAGTTGTGAGGTGCTGCAATACGAAGGTGGGAAAGGGAAGTGGGGGAGAGAGGAGTCATCCCAGTTATGGAACGGGTTCTTTCATGCGTCATGAAAAACAGTTATCTGGATTAGTGAAGACTGCCAGTCTTGCTAGCACCGTCAACAGGACTGATTGCGGACTTTTGGTACGGAGACAAAGGCCTGAATCAAAGTCTGAGACGAATCTGCTACCGTGAAGAGTCTTCGCCACTACATGGGTAACGCTAGCTGCGTGGGAAAGAATAATTTTTTTTTTTTTTTTTTTTTTTTTTTTTTTTTTTTAGGAAGACGGGCTTGGGATAGTAAGGGGTTAACTGTCAAAGAGCACAAGGAAAACATAGGAAGAGGATACACAAAGCAACGGTCTTACAACATACGTTTCGAAAGTAATATAAATCTTTTCTTAAAAAATAAATAAATAAATAAAATAAAAAAATTATTTGATTCAAGTTTCAGAAACATCATATTATTGCCAAATCTTTTACCTACAAAACACTGTTTGTAGTATTCTTTTCTTATTTCCATTCGCAAATGACGAATGTTGTTAATTTTTTGGGCCACTCTTCTGAATCAAAGTGGGCATTTATGTAGTAAAAACGGTGATTAAAGCTAAATGTTTTGTAACCTCGCAAACCTTCCGTCGATCCCAGTCAGTGGGCTGAATATCTAACATTAGCCATTTTCTTGAATGTCGTTTCTTGTTAACAATATCAGCTTATTCTCAAGAGTTAGCAGCTTTCACGCAGTTAATACTGGGCAGAAATCATTTCTGTATTTGGATCACACCTAGTTGATTGTTGTGTAGGAAGGAGTGCAGTAATAAATGGCAGCCATTTCCAGTAAGCTGCGTCGAAAATTCAAAAAACTTAATATTAAATCTACACACTTCGCACGTCTAACTTGAAAAGTAAATTGGTGACATTTACCACGAATTTGTATAAAATTAATTTCTTTTCTACAACCATCTGAACACCAGAAAAATTTTTCCTTATATCGAAATATGCTTAAAGGAGATTAATGTTGAATACCCATATAGTCAAGAAAAGAAATACTAGGATATGTTTCATTGCTCTTTAGTATTTAGAATAGAGAAATGAAGCGAAGCTACTGTGGCAGCTGGAGCTCGTGGTGCACTGGAGGTAATCGGTGCAAGCTCAGATGCAGAACTGATTCTAAACGACTCAGTTTGCATAATCTTGGATATATTGGCCTTTGATCATTTTATGATCACGCTATATTTTTTCTGATTTCCGGACATTTACTTCATTGTAAAAAGATATAAAATAGCCAAGATCGCTTATCATCCATTTTTATTAACGACGACCGGTTTCGCTGAACTATGTCAGCATCATCAGGTCAAACAAAATATTTTACAAGGCCATCATCATTGACCTGATGATGCTGACATAGTTCAGCGAAATTTTGTCGTCGTTAATAAAAATTGATTATAAGCGATCTTGGCTATTTTATATCTTTTTACAATATTATAAGTGGATCGCCTCCTAAAACGTAAACCAATTTACTTCATTACTTATTTTTGGTGCAAAATTTAAATGCAACGTACCAGGATTTTTCATAGCGAGCTCATGATGTTCGCCTCTACCCCGATGCCAACCCCAACTGATGATCTAGCCGCTTGCAGGCTTCCGAATAATTCTATATGCTTTGGTATTCTTCACTTTATTACTCAGTTACTGACAATGCCAAAACAAATGAAATATATCCCAGTTTTTTCCATGAAAATAGGAGTATTCAATGTCAACTTCCTTCACGTTTTTTGCTGTGAATCATTAATTACAACAACAAGATTTTTTTTTTCAAGCAAACTATTTTCTCAGGTAAAAATGTTTCTTTTACTCAATTGTTAAAACCCATTTTCTCCAAATTCGGGACTTTTTATTTATTTTTTCATTTTATTTTTTTTTTTATTTATTTATTTTTTTTTTTTTTTTTATTTATTGATTTTTTATTTATTTTTTTTTTTTTGTTCTGTTTGCCATCGTCGGTCGAGTTTCATGAAATAGAAACAGTATTTGGAATTTAATTTACTATACGCTCATATTTTTTCAACTAACAGTATTTGCATTTTATTCTCCCTGATGTTTGAAATACATTGAAAAGAGTATGTTTCGCACCGACTGTATTGATATTGCGGTGTTTGGCACGAAAGGCACGTCGCAACTATCCCACCTATTACACACTTGGCATACAGAGAACATTGTCACAAGGACTTTCCTAGCAGACTGAATCACTTTGAATAGCTTTAGTAATACGAAACCAGCAGGTTGGTACTACATGGCGGCCTGCCTGGTTTCGGTCGTTCATTAATACGACGACGACTCACCAGCAATGGCGATAAATTCCAGGAAGTCGTGTCCTTCTGCGAGTTAATGCATTAAGTGATCCCAGCTTGTTATCTTTCGCTGGCCCTTGAGGTTGTCTGTCACGTTCTTAGGCACCTAGTATATGCTTGACATTCAAAGCTGGTGGTGCGATCTAATATATTCTAATGGAATCTGCATAAGCAGAGTAACCATATCGTTAGTTTCACAATTCTTTATTCAAACCAATGTCGACAATTCTAAGTTGCCATCTTCATGTCTCTTAACATTTAAATACGAGGTATGTCCACAAAGTAAGTTCCTTTTGGTTATATAAAACAAACGGGTACAGATACAGAAAAAATATTTATTGTACAAAAATATACAAATATTAAACTACTTTCCTACTAGCTTCCGAAATTGTGTAGGCATTTGTCATAGCGTGGCGGAAGTCTTTGTATGCCTTCTTCGTAGAAGGTTGCCGCCTGTGTATTCAACCGTGTGGTAACACGTTCTTTCAGCTCGTCATCATCGTTGAAGTGTTGACCACCATGGACAGGTATTAGGTGTAAGAAGAAAGCCGCTAGAAGCGAGACTACGGAGGTTGGTCAAACACGTCCCAGTGAAATTCCCGTAAGAGCAGTTTGGCCACATTCGCCTTGTGAGGTCGGGCGGCAACACCTAAATTCTGTTCTTGGTGGTCAACACTAAAACGATGATGAGCTGAAAGAACATGTTTGCCACATGGTTGAATACACAGGCGGCAACCTTTTATGAAGAAGGCACACAGAAACTTGTCCCACGCTATGACAAGTGCCCACAAAATTTCGGAAGTTATGTAGAAAAGTAGTTGAACAGTTGCAGATTTTTATACAATAAATATTTTTTATGTATCTGTTCACGTTCGGTTTATATAACCAAACGGAACTTACTTTGTGGACATACCTCGTATTATATGGTAATATTTCGTCACATTTACATTCTTTTCTTGGATATGGACATACCCATATGATGTTTCCAGTTGGACACGCCGGCAATTAAAACATGCTGCCTCAATGGTTGCGACATATGACAGCTACTTCCAGCCCCCAGGAGCGGCCTTCTTGGAAGAATGTACACACACACCACTTAAAGGCGCTACGGCCGATACAGTCATCCACACACACACGCCACGCCTACCACTACGGATTTCAGTCGCTTTACACCATTTGGCCCATAAATATCTAGATACACTTCGCTGCTCTTCGCACGTTGACGACAGCAACATGAATGCCGCTTGTTTTTTCTTAGATCAGACTTCTCTCGATATAGCTGCAGATGAAAACTAAAAACTACCTGTAGCGCAATCTTCAAACAATACAGTCTTAAAATTTTAACATTCCAGCTGTAATACCAGAGAAGATAAAAAAGTAATTTGTGTGTCACTTTTCGATGTTCAGTCTATCTGATATCGTTATCTGGTATCGAAAGCCTAACTGTCGCTCCCTCTAGACTACCCACGCCTACCACTACGGATTTCAGTCGCTTTACACCATTTGGCCCACAAATATCTAGATACACTTCGCTGCTCTTCGCACGTTGACGACAGCAACACGAATGCCACTTGTTTTTTCTTAGACCAGACTTCTCTCGATATAGCTGCAGATGAAAACTAAAAACTACCTGTAGCGCAATCTTCAAACAATACAGTCTTAAAATTTTAACATTCCAGCTGTAATACCAGAGAAGATAAAAAAAAGTAATTTGTGTGTCACTTTTCAATCCTCTGCCTATCTGGTATCGAAAGCGTAACTGTCGCTCCCTCTAGGCTACCCACGCCTACCACTACGGATTTCAGTCGCTTTACACCATTTGGCCCATAAATATCTAGATACACTTCGCTGCTCTTCGCACGTTGACAACAGCAACACGAGTGCCACTTGTTTTTTCTTAGACCAGACTTCTCTCGATATAGCTGCAGATGAAAACTAAAAACTACCTGTAGCGCAATCTTCAAACAATACAGTCTTAAAATTTTAACATTCCAGCTGTAATACCAGAGAAGCTAAAAAAAGTAATTTGTGTGTCACTTTTCAATCCTCTGCCTGTCTGGTATCGAAAGCGGAACTGTCGCTCCCTCTAGGGTCAGGTGAGGTCACTGATGTGCAATAGTCCAGTGAAAGATACTTTATCGAACCCTATTTTATACCAATTTATTGAAACCTGTGAAAGCCTCCTTACAGTTAGAGGTATTGTAAATTCCCTCACTGCAGTATAAACAGAAGCAGGCTTGTGTCTCCTGTTGATTCTTGTTCAGCCTTCATCTGTGACATCACTTTTCCATTCACAAAACAGTGCACGAGCCACTTCATATTCTCTGTTTAGTAATTGTATATGGCGTATTCTCTGCTTTTGATTAAGAGTTTCTATTTAATTGCACTGTTTTCAAAGTTTTCATATTTCCACTTTCCGCTATGTCCGCATGGAGTCAATTACAAATTTACTTTTATTCCACTCGCATATACAGGGAAACACAATTATGCGAAAGAATAAAACGGAAATGTCGTTCACAACTTCCACCGCATACAGAGATGATCAAAGCTTGAGCGACAGCTCGTTGTAATTGAATGGATATCAGTTGCTCTCTCGTCTGGTAGCGAGGCGAGGCGAGGTATGTCTGTCTTTGTACCTTTTTTTCCATTTTTGTAAGCAAACAATTGCGTTCGTGCTGCAATATATCCCGGTCTAAAATCGATGGGCGTGGGTGCAGTGTTTCATGCCAATAGCCATAAATATCCGGAAAAAATGAAAAAAGGATAGCGCGATACAAATCTGGAATATAGAGAAAAAATAAGCTATCGAAACAATATTTGAATGTCCCGTTTCAAGAAACGTGAAATGAAACATGACATCTAACAAGGATGATGTGTGGTATATATCTCAAATACAGCAGTCACTTTAACTACCGGTTATCCTAGTTCTCAAACCGTATGGCAGAAAACATCAAACGTGGGAAAACAACGACCTTAATTCAGTCACAGATATCACAGCTCTCTTAGGTTGCTTTCAGATGACGCCGTCATTTATCGTCTACTAAAGTCATCTGAAGATCAAAACCAACTGCAGTACGATTTAAATGAGATGTCAGTATGGTGTATAAATTGGCAATTGACTCTAAATAATGAGAAATGTAAAGTGGTCCTCATGAGTACGGAAAGAAATCCGTTAAACTTTGTTTACAAGATAAATCAGTCGAATGTGAAGGCCGTAAACTCCACTAAATACCTAGGAATTAGTATTACATCAGATTTAAACTGGAAATAGATAATGTCATAGGAAAGGCGAACCAGAGATTAAGTTTTATTAGCAGAACGCTTAAAAGATGCAACAGAACTACTAAAGAGACTGCATACATTACGCCTGTCCGTCCTCATTTGGAGTATTGCGGTCCAGTGTGGGATCCTTATCAGGTATGTTTGACGGAGGACATGGATTGAGTCCAAAGAAGGGCAGCTCGGTTTGTATTGTCACGATACAGGGTAGACAGCATCATCTCGGAAATGATACAGGATCTGGGATGGGAATCTTTACAACAACTGCGGGTATCGCTGCGGCGTCGTCTACTTACGAAACACCAATCAACAACGTTCTCCTTCGAATGCGAAAATATATTGTTGACTCCCACCTACAAAGGTAGAAATGATCATTACAATAAAATACGAGAAATCAGAGCTCTAAAGGAGAGATTCAGATGTTCTTTATTCCCGCGCGCTGTTCGAGATTGGAATGGGAGATGTACAGTATAAAGGTGGTTCGTTGAACCCTCTGCCAGGGACGTAGATGTAGATGCAGATGTAGAATGACTGGAAAAAGATCAGTATTGTCAGGGACTGCAGTTATTGAAGAGAAAGTGAACTAGCGAATACGGTTTTTAACTCCACAGGCGGAGAGCGGTGACTCAAACATGGACTAAAATTTGTTTCTTTGTTCATGTGCATTAGCTGTGTTTGCTTAGTAACGTGCTCTATTCCTAGTCGTTTGAGATGAAAAAAGATGCTGAGACAATTCCTTAAATACAGCTGCTTTATTGTGGTACTCTCTTTCAGACTCTGAAATTAGCAGGAGTAAAATGTACGGAACGGAAGTTTATTTACAAAAACCAGAGTAGAAGGGCATAAAAGGGATGCAGAGGTTGGGAAGGGAGTAAGACAGGGTTTTAGCCTTTCTCCAATGCTTCTCAAATTTGTACATTGAGTAAGCTATAAAGGAAAGCAAAGAGAAATTTGGAGAAGGAATTAAAGTTCAGGGTGAAGAAATAAAAACATTGCGTTTTGCTGATAACATTGTAATCCTGTCAAAGACAGCAAAGGACCTGGAGGAGCAATTGAACGGAATGGACAGTGTGTTGAAAGAAGCATATGAGATGAACATTAATAAGAGCAAAATAATGGTAATGCAATGCAGTCTTAGAAATTTAGAAGATGCTGTAGGAACTAAATTAGGCAACGAATCAATAAAGGTGGTAATAGAGTTTTGTAACTTGGGCAGTAAGCTAACATATGATGGTCGTAGTACAGAGAATGTAAAATGCAGTATGGCAATGGGAAGAAAACTGTTTTTGAAAAAAGAGAAATTTGTTATCATCCAATATTAATTTAAGCTTAAGGGAGTCCTTTCTGAAGGCATTTGTGTTGTTGCCTTGGAGTGAAATGTGGACGATAAATAGTGGGGACAGGAAGAGGATCGAGGCATTTGAAATGTGGTGCTACATATGAATGCTGAAGATTAGGTGGGTGGATCGCGTAACTGATGAGGAGGTACTGAACAGAATTGGTGAGAAAAGGAATTTATGGCATACCTTGACCAAAAGAAGGGATCGATTGGTAGGACACATTCTTAAACATAAGGAATTGTAAATTTAGCGTTGGAGGGAAGCGTGTGGGGTAAAAACCGCAGAGGGAGGTGATGAGATGAATATAGTAAGCAGGTTCAAATGGATGTAGGTTGTGGTCCTTCTGAGGGGATGAAGAAGCTTGCTCAGGGTAGAGTAGGGTGGAGAGCTGCATCAAACCAGTCTCCGGACTGAGACCACAAGAACAACAACATCGTGGTGGCTGAGGCGAAGGAGCTGGACGTAAGCAGAGGAGGACGGTTTGAGGCCGCATTACAAGATGGGGAGGTGTCGACGGAATTGTTGGGGGATGTGTCGAGATAGGACGGTGTCCAGGACCTTGCTGAACACCGCGATGAGGCTGATGGGTTGATGGGAAGAAGTAGTGCCTGGAGATTTCTTACGTTTGCGAACATGAGGATTTGGGACGTTTTCCACAGCTATGGGTACAATCTCGTATGAAATATGACGTTATACAGGGTGGTGAGGACTGTGTGGAAGTAATAATGGCACGCCCGGAGGTAAGTCAGTAGTGACAAGGAGCGGTGTTTCATTTGGTGTGGAGTGTTGATTGCACGTCTTTGAGGAGGGGGGGAGGGTTTGGAGGGCAGAGTGGTCCAAGTACTGGAAGCTAGGGCAGAGCACTGAGGCTGAGTTGTTGGTGTGCTCAGGAACGTCAGAGAAAAGGGCATCACCGAAATGGGGATTGTTAGGGATGGGAAGCTTATTGGTGACATAGGAATCGAAGAATCGAAGTGTTTGGTTTTAGTGGCATTCTAATCTACATCTTCATAATACGCAATCCCCCGTAAAGTGTGTGACGGAGGGTATACTGTATCACTACTAGGCATTTCCTTTCCTATTCCATTCCCAAATAGAACGAAGGAAAAAAGTATGTCTCTACGCCTCTACACTAGCCCACATTTTTCTTATCTTTGTGACCCTTACCCGAGATGTAAGAAGGTAACATTACGTTTTCCGGTCAGCTTCAAATTCCGGCCCTCTAAGTTTATCGAAATGCAAGTCGTCTTTCCTCCAGCGATCCCCAATTGAGTTCCCGGACACTTCTCTAACACTCGCGCATTGGTCGAACCTCCCAGTAACGAACCTACTTGCTCGCCTCTGAACCCATTCTATGTTTTCCTTTAAGCTGACCTGAGTCGGGTCTCAAACACTTGAACAATACTCAAGACGTGATCGTACAAGCGTTTCATATGCGGTTTCTTTTATAGATGAAGTACATCTTCTCAAAATTCTCTCAATAAACCAAAGTCGGCTGTCCTTACATGTTCGTTCCATATCATATCGCTCTCCAATGTTACGCCTAGATAATTGAACGACGCGACTGCATCAAGACGCTCATTACTAATGCTGTATTCTAACATATGGAATTGTTTTTCCTACTCATGTGCAGCACCTTACATTTTTCTACATTTAGAATTAGCTGCCATTCTTCACACCAACTAGAAATTTTGTCTAAGTCACGCTGTATGATATTACAGTCAATTAAATACGACACTCTCCCGTACACCGCAGCATCATCAGAAAACAGCCGCAAATTACAACTTACTCTGTCCATCAGATCATTTATATAGAAAGAAAATAATAGTGGCCCTATCACACTCCCCTGGGGCACTCCTAACGATACACTCGTCTCTAATAAATACTTGCCGTCGAGAACAACGTACAGCGTTCTATTACTTATGACGTCTTCCAGCCAGTCACAAATCTGTCAACTTATTCCATATGCTCGTATCTTCGTTATCAGTCTGCAGGGTGGCACCTCGTCAAATACCTTTTTGAAATAGAGACAAAGACAATCCGCCTGTTGCCCTTCATCCATGGCTCGAAAGATGTCATGTGAGAAAAGGTCAAGCTGAGTTTCACACGAACGATACTTCATAAGCCCGTGCTGATTCATAGAAAGAAGCTTATCCGTCTCAGGGAAAATTACTATATTCGAGCTGGTAATATGCTATAAAATTCTACAGGAAACTGATATCAATGATATTGGCTTGTAATTATGTGGGTCAGTTCTTTTACCTCTCTTATAAACGCGTGTCACCTGCACTTCTTTCCAATCACTAGGAACTTCGCGCTGAATTAAAGATTCGCGATAAATGCAATCTATGTAAGGGGCCGATACCGCAGAATACTCTTTATAAAACCGAACTGGTATTCCACCGGACCAGGAGCCTTTTTTGTATTCAGCTCTCTTAGATTCTTCTGTACACCGGAAATACCTATTACTATGTCCTCCATTTCGGAGTTAGTGCGTTGATCAAATGATGGTACGTTTTTACGATCCTCCTGCGTGAAAGATTTCTTAAAGGTTAAATTTAGAACTTCAGCTTTCCGTTTGCTTTCTTCTATTACTGCACCGGAATGATCAATGAGTGACTTATCGATTTTACATAGGATCAGAATTTTTTCGGGTTCTCGGAAAGATCTTTTGCTAAAGTATAGCTGTGGTATGGAACTTTTCCATCCATAATCGACTTAATAGGCACGTATTTCTCTAACCCTTTACTTACAATGCATTTAAATTTAGTCCACAATTCCTCTATATTGAAAGTAATGGAACTAAATGATGTCCTTTCATTATGTAAGTGTGATGATGACAGATCTTTTTAACAAAAACGCGCTCCTAGCCTTCTTGATTTATTTATTAACGTTGGTCACCATTGACGCTACGACGATCTCATGATCACTAACTCACATCGTTAATGAGGTCGGGCCTGTTTGTATCTACAAGGTCTAAAATATTTCCATTTCTTGTTGCCTGTCGTTTTAAACGCTCAAGGCAGTTTTCGGGAAAAATATTTGCCGCTGGGTAGAGTCGATCCCGTGACCCTTTCATTACGAATCCGATCTCACCACTGAGCCAACTACCGCTTCATCTCAGGAAACAGATTGTCATTTTGAAGGAAAGGGTATGGCGGTAAGGGGCAATTGCGAGTAAGGCAGTAGAAAGTGTTCCAGTACATGAAGAGTTTATGGGGAAGTGTGACAATATGCCGTTTGAACGTCTTCGCAAGTCCCGGTGTTTCTTCGCGGAAAGGAGTTTTCGGATTTGTTAGTAGTTCGTAGTGTGTCCTGGTCCTGGGTCGAAGGGAGGTGGAATAGAGATGGTGGGAGTCACGAAAGAAAAGGGTGGAGTGGGGTATATGGGTGATACGGGTGAAAGGCTTTGGTGAGCACTTGGGATTGAATAGCATCAGTCAAGGTCTACTGAAGGAAGGCGCTGGTGAAGTCTATATCATTGGGATTTGATAAGACAGGGATTGTGCCGCGGGTTATCTATGGTGAGGTAGTAAGCAACCCAGTCAGGAGTCATGAATCACTTTTGGGGCAGAGCATGACGAATGTAGGGCGCAGGGCTGTGGTGGTAGTCGATGGTGAAGAGGATGTGGGCATGGTCACTGCCAATAAGATCAAAGACTGCCACCATGATGCTGGCGATGAGGTTAGAGGAAACGAGGACAGGATCAATGGGATGCTGCTTTCAGGATAGGTGGTTTGTAGGAGGGGGACTAGGTCACTATGAAGGATGGCAAGGTACTGACGCCAGCACCAGAGCTCGGTAGGAGAGCGAGAGGAAAGGTCGAGGTAGTTGGCTAGGACATAGGTCGAGAAGGAGTGATCCACGTGGGGGGAGTGGGGTTGCGAGGCGCATGTAAATGGTGGTACAGTTAATCGACAGGTCAAAGAACCTGTGGATAAGGAGAGGTTGAAGCCAGAGTGACGGCGGAGGTGGCCGATCGCAACTCCACATCGAGTCGGAGGGGAGGGGGGATTGAAGCAGCGTTTCATTGAAGGAGAATGCATCAATATAGTGATGTGTTGTCAGGGAGGGAGCAAATGTTATGGTGGAGGAGAGTAGATGTCGGGCTCGCTATGTTCAAACATGTAGGTGGAAACTGGTTATGAAAAAGTAGGAGCCGCATGGAGGTATCCGAGCGGTCTGGAGCGCCACGTTACGGATTGCGCGGCCTCCCGCGTCGGAGGTTTGAATGTTGCCTTGAGCATGGATGGGTGCGTTGTCCTTAGGTTAGTTTAACTTAGTGTAAGTAGTTTGTAAGACTAGGGACTGATGAACAACGTAGTTTGGTTCCATAGGATTACAAACGTGTGAAAAGTGGGAAAATGTGGCGAAGGTTTCAAGCTGTAAGAGGGATCAGGCAACAAGGGCAGTCTATTGCAGGCTATTGGGACATCGCAGAGGATGGATGTTTGGAGTAGAGTTGGACAAACCAGATGATTTCCTTGGCAACAAAGGATAGGTTGGACGTAGGGAATTTTTCTCCTTTATTTTTTTTATTTACTTATTTTTTTAATGAAATAGAAATTTTGTGAGACCTTCCGGAAAATTGGGAAATTTGAGAAAAACAACAAAAGTGCTTATTTCAATGAGTCTGTGTGTTTCCAATGCATGATGAAATTTTGCCCACTTAAGTTTCAAACCAAGAGGAAGGCTTCGGTCTACACAAAGTATTATATGGAGCAAGGAGAAGGGTATTTTACGTAACTAGTTTTGAGAGAATCTACGATTTTATTCCTATCTTCGTATAGAAGCAAGAAAATTGGCTCTGGTATGTATCTTGTCAAGCAGGTTTTTGAAAATTTTCATACGCATCTCTGTACATTTAAATTTATTTATTTATTTATATTTATTTATGTTTATTTATTTTTAATAGGGTCATTTCTCGGTAAATATAAATTCAACAGTTAAAAAAATAGGAAAACTGCACAGAAGTTTTTTAACAGTTACTTATGCATATTTATCTTGTGAAAGAAATAAATCGCTAAATGTGTTGGTTAGCGTAAATCTCAAGAAATACTGGACCAATTAGACTAATTTTTCTTTCTCCAGATATTAGCTGAAGTCGTAGGAAGCTTCTCATGAAGACAAAAATTGTATGAAAAAGCGTAAAAACGTAAAAACTATATTTCTTTTACCAAATCAAAATTCTGTACGTGTGTATGTCAATCAGCTTACCGATTTTGGTGGATTTTTGTGTGTTTTTAAGTTGGCCCCTGGATGCTTCAGATTCACATTTGAGCCCACTAGGTGAAACTAAAAATCCGAGAAAACTGAAGTTGTTGTTTCTGTATGACGTCGCGACTTTGAATTACATTTGTACTTTATGTGCTACTATACCAATCATCCGATTGCGATAAAACTAGGAAGAATGCTCTCAGCATAAACTATCGTATGGTGCATGGCGAAGGTTGCTTTAGTTACTGCAGGGACGTTGACAAAATCTATAGTTTTCATTCAATTCTCATGAAATTTTGCACTCTTGACCTTCAAAATAAGAGGAAGGTTACAGTATACATAACAATGCATACGGTGAGTCGGCGGAGATCACTTTTAAGAAGACTTCAACACCAATTTATAGTTTATTCCGATCTTGATGAAATTTTCCACACCTGACCTCAAGATTTCGTACGGGGCACGGTGTAGGGTACATTACTCCAGACTTTGAAACCATGTGACCAATAACCATTACATTAGGGAGATATATGTAACTTTTCATGTATAGGGGTGGGAGGAGTTGGAGAGAGAGCAAGGACGAGTACTAACAAAATCTTTCTATAAATTAAATATTACTATATTAATTAAACGAATGACTGAATGTTATTTTAAGCGCAAAACAGGCATCATGACTGATGGACATTTGCACTGCTATCGATAAACATGAAGTCTGCACATCGTATTTCAATGAGCCACAGCAAATCTTGAGACTGTTTGACGTACTCCCTCTCTGGAAGACTTACATAGCGAATATATGAGACCTCAGGGCCGGTAGACACTGTACGACACACGCAAGTTTTCGTCGGCCAGGCAGACGTGCATAGCTTAGTGGCTGATGGGATGACTAGAGAAAAGGGAAAGGGGGGGGGGATTCCAGGCCCGAGTCCCGGTCCAACACACATTGGTACGGATAAACTGAAAATCTATTTTCATTTTACCTATTCAAACTACTTTTCGGAAGAATAAAAACCGTCTAGATTGCTAAAATTATAGTTATTGATTACGACCTTTCGGCCACTGTTATCATCAGATCTAAAAACCGCTGAACTTGCAAAGTATAGTTCACCGTCAATAGTAAAATGTCTATCAAGAGGGTACGTCAACCATTAGGTAGGTATTTTATTATTAATGCTTAAATTTATTGTGAAAGTTCAGAGGTTTTTAGATCTGATAGCGACAGGTGTCGAAACGTGTTACTTAATAAATACAATTTTAGCAATCTAGACGGTTTTTATTCTTCCTAAAAGAATGAATATCGCAGACTCGTTCGGGAAATTCGTTTCCTTCGTATAAAACATTGAAACTTCTGTATGAGTGTATGACACTGAACTCATAAACCACTGAAACGATTTCGTGTGTGTTTGAGCGGGTCCGTGGATGCTCTAGATTCACATTTGAGCCAGGTAGGTGACGATAAAGAAATGAAAAAATTGAAATCGGTGGTTTTGAACGGACATCGTCACTTCAGATTAGATTAGAATTTTATGTGCTGCCATACCGTGCATCCGATTGGGGAAAAATGAGGAAGATCGCTGTCTCTATAAATTTTCGTGTGGTGCAGGGCAAAGAGTACTTTACTTACGGATTGCTCCTCGACAATATATAACGTTTTCTTTCGATCATGATGAAAGTGCCTAACATAGCCTTCAAAGCAATAGGAAAATCACTGTGTCCAAAAAATTTGGAATGGAGCCTATCGGAGGGTACTTACGAACTTCGACACCTATCTACAGTTTTATTCAAATCTTTGTGAAACTTGTACTTCATAAGGAGAAGAATATCATTACCGTGATAACATTTCACACCTATAGTTTTATTTCGATTCTCAATAAATTTTACACGCGTAAAATTCAACAGAATACGCTGCTGTAGTACATGATGTTGCTTGGGGTACATCAACTTGCTTACAAGGTGAATTTTCGGTCTCAGAAATTGCATTGGTATGAGACGACGCATGCTAATAAGTAGCATACGTCTATGGTGTTTACTCATAGCAGTTTTAAAGCGCACTTTCCAGAAAATTTCGAGACATGTGATCCTAAAATTTCAAGCGCAGCACATATACACCCGGTATACAAGTTAATGAGTGATATGTAGCAGTGTGGTGAAAGAGGTATGGCAGTTCTCGTATGTGACTATGAAGCAAGAGAGAAGGGTTGGATCCTACCTACGCAAAAAGTTTATCAATTGTTTTAAAAATTCGTGACCGTCTGCCCATTTGTTTACATATTAATAGTGCAGCAGCTATACTCTGCTTTTCCATGAAGAAACCGCTTCCTCGAATTCACATCTAATATTTACAATCTTTCCAAAGTTTACCATATAGCATAACCGTATAACGAAATTGTAATGACAATAGAATTTAACGCAATAATCTACCTGCGTTAACTGTAAAATGCATATGGAATTATCCAGTATTTCATTCATTAAGCAACTATGGTTTATAGGTTAAAAAACACAGAAACCAGCTGCAGTGTTGAAGATTTGTTTACAACCGGTTTCCACAAATTATTGTCCTTATTCGGTATCTGTACAGGAAACAGTTACATAATAATTTACTTGTATATTATTACCCCGCTCCATGTATATTATTACGGAACCGTTCCCTGTACAGATACATGAAGAAGGGCAATAATTGCCTGAAACCGGTTGTAAGTAAATCTAAAACCTGCAACTGATTCCTATGTGGAATTATTCCATTAAATTTTTATATAATATTTAATTAACTGTAACCGTCATTTCATTAATAAAATAAGGTTCTTAGCTATGCAACTGATAATATTTTGTATCATTAATTTTTTCAAACTGTCATAATTTTCTAAACAATAACAAAAATAAAGTGTTTCATGCAAATTGGATCGAACCTTCGTCATTTGCATGACAATCAGTATAACACTGCACCGCGATCTTGCCACTAGGATTGCAACTTTTTAGTCATTGTAAATATTTTTTGCGAAGCAGAGCTAATTTTTTTAAATTAAATCGAAATATATTAAAATTATTCTAATAAAAAGATATTGATTGAGTCAAAGCACCAAAACGTATAAGTCTTTCGTCTATAATCATTAGTATAAATAGAATCAGCATTTATTTATTTATTTATTTTTATTTATTTATTTATTTATTTATTATTTTCTTACGTAAAATAATTTTCACTTGTCTTTGGATGCAGCTACGCATGTTTAAAAAAAATTGTGCCATTTCGTATCTATTACGTGTTAATCTCTACACCAACACACCAATAGCGTAAGAATAGATTAAGTTTTCTCTTTCAGCTGGATGCCATCGTCTACGAGAACTTTGGTGCCGCCGTCATCACATCGAGATCGTCGGAACTATAACCTGCTTCGGAGAGACATAATATAGAGCTATAGCTATTTTGACAGGTTGTATACACCAACACACACACACACACACTCACAAACATGGATTGGACAAAGACACGAACATTCGTAAAGTTGACCAAGATATTTTTCCTAACACATTGTACACAGCAATTTCACGCTAGTCATATAACAGTAACTAGAACGCATGGAATGCAGAGGCACCGCTATGGAGGAGCGAGAGAACGCGATGCTTTTATTTAAACTTGATACTTGCATTGTAACTTTATTGTGATATGTGATGGTACAGTAGTATTTGATGTAGTTAGAAACCGTAATGCTGAATTTGGAAGGTGTATACTTAATTTAGCGATGCTTTTCTCTCTCTCTGTCTTATATATGAACCCCTCCTTTTAAATCTTAATCTTTACTTTCCGCACGCTTTAGTGCAAGCCCTGCTGGTCTGACTTTACCTGTGTCAAAGCTTCATAGTAATTGTTTATGTTTACTATAGATGTCAAAGACTTACATTAATTGCTTTCATTTTTATAAAATACTTAATGGTTAATTTCTTTATGTACAAAATGAGACACAACTTGACACTTATGAATTTGTGTAAGAAACCGTGAGAGGAAATACGACGGATATTGATGACTTAAAAAACAATGGAATATGTAAATAAATGTGCTGAGACAAAATGTTACCAAATTTGGTAATGTAGATCATCCGGAGATGCTGAAAACAGCAAGTCCCTTTACTAACATTCCCCTCTAAGCTGACATGAACACAGGCCGAAATAAAATTTGCATAGCTGTGTAAATAACAGATGTATATATATGTATCTGTATAATATCCTAAGAAAAGGGATTGCAATTATTTGGCCTGTAAAAACTAAAATACGTGACCAATGTGTCACGGAAACTTTCAAAGTTGATATCAATATCAGATCTAAACATGGTATATTTATAATTTGTTTTGTAAGCGTATATATATCGTTTTCCGGTTATTTACATTTACGAACACAATGAAAGTGCGTTCGAGTACTTGTGTCGAACTGAAATGACTAATAAAGCAGTGCAACGCACGTAGGAACAAACGCGAAAGCAATGTACGGATATGAAGGGACGCCAACCAGCGACTTTCAGTATCCACACTGTTTTCCTTCCACTTATATATATATATATATATATATATATATATATATATATATATATATATATATATATATATATATATATATATGATAGTGAAAACCCTTTATGAAAGAACTAGTCGCTATAAGAAAAGAAACCATTGTGTTGTTAGTAATGGCTACTAAGCCGAACAATGTACAGCGACGAACTATAATGGTAATAAGTAACCATTATTTAGTGACCGATAAACGAAAAGTGTCGTGTGATACGATAAACCTTTTACTCCAAACGACGAACGGGACACTACGCCAGTGCCGCTCGTTTTTTCCAAGACAATGCGGTGCATAGACAATGCAATGTGGACAAACTTTACTCAATTGCAGTGAAAGACTATTTGGTGCAGCATAAATAAAACCTCATGAGCCTATATATCGTCATGGTGAACAGACTATATAAAGTGATCTTGAACATGCTACGTAATAGTCACAGTGCTTAAATGCACTCCCAACACAAAGGTGTAATAAACTGCACGAACGTTAAACCAAACGCCGATATGCAGCAAAAGGTGTACTTCCCAAGCTGCGGTGAATCTTGCAGAGGACTATAATCCGGTGTATAGTGCACAAACAGAAAAACAGAAAGAAATCACAAGTTACGATCCACAAAAGTTGGAAGGCGGAGGGCGACCACACCGCAGTGATGTCTGAATACAGACTGACACGGACAGAGGGCGTGACCGACTCCCGCCGGCAGTGATTGTTGAAGCTAACCGCTAATGCGGCGCTTTGCGTTGCCAACGTATGCATCTAAAAAGTGAAACATAGTGAATAAATAAAAACTATTCAAAACGAAAACAAGATAAACGAGTAATGATGTTGTTCAAACTGTCTGCATTCGCAAATCAAAGATATGTGCACTGTAATCAACAGACTGTGCTACCCACAAATCAAACATGTTTAAAAGGCAAAGACTGTGCTACTGCACTTTACGAATATTCTGAAATTCAAAGACTGTGCTACGGCACTTGAAAAATTCTAACATAACAAAAAATATATATATATATATATATATATATATATATATAATTTTTTTATTTTATTTTTTTTTTTTTAACTACGGGGTCATCAGTCCCTAAACTTACAAACTTCGTATGATCTACCTTATTATACGAAGGACGGCACAAATATCCATGCCCGAGGGGGGATTCGAAACCCCGACCGTAGAGGCCGTGAGGACCGTGACTGGAGCGCCTCAGTCCCCTCGGCCACTGCGGCCAGCGTAACGGCATGAGTTCATGTCAGAAAGTTAGCCTTACAGCTTGCGTCACTCTTACCTCAAGCACATCAAAATGTAAACATAAACATAAGCGCACTACCATGTGACATAATGTGCTAAAGTGTCGTCCTTTTGCCGGCCGCGGTGGCCGAGGGGACTGAGGCGCTCCAGTCACGGTCTCCACGGCCACTACGGTCGGGGGTTCGAATCCCCCTCGGGCATGGATATTTGTGCCGTCCTTAGTGTTAGCTAGTTCATAAGTAGTTTGTAAGCTTAGGGACTCATGACCCCGTAGTTAAGTCCCATAAGTTCTACAAACATTTTTTTTTTGTCCTCCTCTTTCAGAAGAAAGAATAACGTCTATGCAAGAAACAGAGGTAATTTTGTGTATATGATTTTGTTTCCATGTTAACTACAACGGGAGGCGCGATACCTCGCAGTGCCAAATGGGTGGTATACGATTCGCATGGGGCGCCCTGTTCGGACGCCCGATGGCTGTGACGTCACGCTTCTGCCCACCGCCTGGCGTCACGTCCCACCCAGCCACGCGTTGCTGCCGCCGACAGGCTACCGTCTGACGTCATCGGTACGATGCGTCGCACCTGTCGTCACCGCCCTCGACTTCCTCACCGTCACGTCGCTACGTTTCTTCATTTCATAAATAAACTCATAAAGAAACTGACTTCCTTAAATTGTATATATGAAATTCGAACAAACAAACGAAGAAAAGAAATTATATTCAAATTGTTATGTCTTTGTGTCGGTTGTATTTGCACCACACAAAGCCAGAGGGGGAAAGTGTAAAGATACACTAGATTTTTCTTGTTCCTCTTTTTTGATCAGCAATGCTTATCGCCTCCGGTTCGCAATATAACTAACTTAATTTCGTTCGTCAATTTTTATTTCCGGACAAGCGAGACAAGCGAGAAGATGGAACCGCGATCGTAGTTTTGTATTACTCTCTTGCCTGTGTCCGATATGTTCTGACGCCTTCCATTCATGTATCCATTCAATGAAAGTAATTGTGATGCAAGTTGTTGCTACAAATATATTACTTACGTTTAAAATCATTCCCCCCCCCTCTTTAGCTTTTATTTAAATGAATTAGAAAACAATGTTTTCAGCTCCTCGACGTCCATAATAGTTTAATGTTCAGACGCCATTACTATCGCTTCGCATGTCTTTAAAATTTCACTCAGTATTAGTCACCCTTATATAATACCTTGCTGATTTCAGAACCTGCAATGATTTCTTTTGTAATTTTACGAAGCACGATCATTTTTTTAAAATCTTTTTATCATTACCATTAACTTCATGTTTCATCCACGGCCATACAACAATGAAATGCGAAGTGAACTGTCTGCGTATTAGTCTAGTATGGAAAGTATCTCGAACATTCTCATATTAAGAAAAAATGAACTTTTTCAGCTATTGCAGCACGAAGCATAGGATCCAGCTAGATGCTTTCCGTAAGTAATGTGCCGTTGCTTGTGTGGTGCCCGACTTTAACATTCAACCCGCGGTTTATTTGGTTTAATGTTTACAAATGCTAATTTGTGGAGTGTTTTGACTAAATTATTTCAAAATTCAAAATTTCGACACAACCAATTCTTTGTCCAAATACAATCGCGGAATCAAATTTAACAACTTATGGCATCATACGAATGTAAGGGTAACGTTATAGTATCCAACACATACAGGGCGCAAACAGTATAATCCGCCAAAATTATACATATGGTACATCTCAGCGTGCTTGACACTAAAGTCTAGTAACATGTTTGCATATTTCCTACGGTTATCCCAGAAAAAATCAGTTTGTCTCCGGACAATATTTTTGGACAAGTAGACACTTGGCAGTGTCCGTACGTAAGCAATCTATTCCTGTTATCGCCCGATGAGCGTATTGATATCGCGAGCATAAATCGTGAACACATAGGAAACTACGGGCCTGAGTGGCTGCGTCATTGTAATAAGCCGAGAGGCGACAATCGCCGAGTAACTTGTGCAGACGTTACTGCAACTCTGATAACTGTTAGGATGGAAACGAAATTTACTATTGCTTAACTATGTGACATTCATGTAATTTATGGCGAGGAAAAAGTTCTTGCGAGGGCAGCTGTACTAATCTATCGAGAACACTTCCCACAACGACGACTTCCCGCACGAGATACATTTGCTGCTGTTCACCGAAGGTTTGATTCATTTTAATTCCCTACTTGTACGCGATTATTATGCATTTACTTGTTAATAAAGTGCAGTAATAACCTGAACCTTTTCAGTCTGTACGCGAAGCTTATCATGCGTTCTGATAAGCTCTGCTTTTTTGTTAAATGATGACAGGATAAAACTTATGAGTACGTTTTTAGTTCCCTTAGCCTGAGAGATAGTGGCTGTTTACTGCCCCGCGCAGAAGGCACAACGCACCGATCGTACATTCCAATCTGAGGAAAGCATTCTGGACCGCATCCAGGAGGATTCTACTTAGAGCAGCAGCCTGCTAAGTGGGTGTATCGCACATGTCGTTCATCACACTTTGAAAGAGGAGCGTCTGCGGCCTTACCACACTCAACGCGTACAAGCATTGGAGGAACAAGATTTCTCTCCACGACGTGAATTCTCAGAGTATTTTTTGTTACACAGTCTGCAGAATGATTTTGTCAACAATATACTCGTCACAGATAAAGCGTGTTTCATTCGTGACGGAATAACTAATTTCCATAACATGCGCACGATGAGCGTACACAATCCTCGCCAAGTAGTGGTAGCAGATCATCGACGATTTTTTATGAATGTGTGGGCGGGTAAGCTCGATGATTACATTATTGGGCCTTATGTTTTACCTGCACGTTTGACTGGTAACTGTTACAGAATGTTTCTAGAGGAAACATCGCTACCAACGTTGTTAGCAGACATTCTGTTAGGCATACGTCATAACAGGTGGTTCCTCCACGATGGTGCTCCACCCCCGCCGCGCGGGAGTAGCCGAGCGGTTTGGAGCGCCACGTTACGGATCGCGCGGCCTCCCGCGTCGGAGGTTCCACTACTCCCTCGGGCATGGATGTGACTGTTGTACTTAGGTTAGTTTAACTTTGTTTAATTAGTTTGTAAGACTAGGGACTAATGACCAACGTAGTTTGGTCCCTTAGGATTAAAAACATTTGAACATTTTGGTGCTCCACCCCGCGTTGGTCACAGAGTATGCAGATATTTGGACAGAGAATTACCAGGACGACGCATCTGGCGTTCGGGTGCACGTCGATGGCCAGCACGCAGCCCCGTAATAGATCCACAGGATGTTTACTTATGGCGCCAATGAAGGAAACTGTTTATGCTTAGCAAGTTAAGAAAGTGCGCGAACTTACACAGAGGATTTTCGATGCTGCCAATATCATAAAGAAAAGATGCATACGTGTGAATGAGTGCGGGGAAACTGTGTTTGCTGTCATGAAGAAGGTGTAGGATCTAATGGTATTGTGTAAGAGGAAACAATGTAATTTGAGTTTCATTTCAGTTAGTGCAGTATAGAAGAAAAATAAAAATTTAATATTTGATACTGTTGTGTTGTGAAATGGAGAAATGGTTGATTTTGTAGTTAGGGAATCACATTATCTTTAATATTAGCTTTCCTTTACTGAGACGACCTTCGTAATGGTAGTGTATAACTGAAAAGTCTGGAAGTTTATGTAAAATGCATTACACATTCTTTACAACCTAATATCTTATCAAATTGCTTGTTTCAGCAGCACCTAGCCGCTGTGCCGAGTCGTTAGACGTATTCGATGTTTACATTTCTCGTTATAGTGTATTCGCGCTCGCTCTCTCGCTCTACCGCACCCAAGGCGCGTCCTGACAGCGCGGATAGGCCACGCAGTTGCAGGGCTCTCTCGTGTATCGACAGTCGACAATGTAAACAGAAATACGCCTATCATCAGCCCTAAAAATATTCGTTTTTACGAACACAAAAATAAAGTACATGATACAACAATATTTCAGAACATTCTATTGTCAAGCACACAAGCATCTGTATAATTTTGACGGCTTATGCCGTTTACACCCTGTATATTATCTAAATCGTCCTGCAGTTAGTTTTAATTTGATGACTTTACTAAGCTAGAAAAGAAGACTGACAAAGTTGCTCATATTTTCTTCTAGATCGTTTATGTAGATAAGGAATAGAAAGATCTATAATATTAACCTAGAGAGCACCAGATACCATTTCTAATTTTTTATACGATGCCTTTCCATAACGTCCATCATGTTGACCATGGTTCAATAATCCGCTGTCTTCTAGGTAACAAGTAATACTTCATACCAAGAACATTAAAGATGAATTAATATGATTGAGTCATACATCACATATGGAAGGGTAGTCTCCTAACTGACCACCTTTATGAAAACTTGAAAAATAAACCGCATATAACGAGAGGTAATAAGATTGTTGTTGTGGTTACGGATGAATCGCAATTCAGCCGCTCAGCATCACGAAATGCTGTATGACATATTATGAGCGTGGTACGCCCTTAGTGAGAGCAGCAGACATTTTACTTATAAATATGAGAATACTTCAGTATTTCGTTGTTGTTGTTGTGGTCTTCAGTCCGCAGACTGGTTTCATGCAGCTCTCCACGCTATCCTGTCCTTTGCAAGCCTCTTCATCTGAGAATACGTTCGGCAACCTACTTTCTTTTGAACTGTTACTATTTTAACCCCACACAATTCCTTCTAAGGCTAATGCTTGACTTCTCAGAATGTTTCCCTTCGACTACTTAGACATTAGATGCAAGTCCCTTATTGTCTTCCGAAATCTGTTGTGCGCATTCTCATTAGTTCCATGATCTGTCCATCTAATCATCATTCTTCTGTAGTACCACATTTCAAAAGCTTCTATCATTTTTACGTCTGAACTCCTTATCATCCAAGTTTCAGTTCCATACACTGCTACGCTCTACACAAATTCCTCCAGACAGGACTTCCTAACATATAATTTAATACTGGATGTCAACAAATTTCACATCTTCAGAAATGCTTCATCCTGCCACCGAACTTCAATAATCTCCACCACATCTAACTTTAACCTATCCGTTTCTCTTTTCAAATTTTCTAACTTACCTACCAGATTAACCGTTTCAGACTCAAGATTGTAGGTTATGTGACATTAATATATAGAGGTACGTTTAAGATACAAAATGCGAACAGTAATTCATTACAAAAAAGAAAATAAATTTAGTTTCTAAAATTTTGTACCAACACAATTATCTATTTTGGGCCTTCACTACAAATTTTTATGGTCTGCGCCATCTTACAGTAAAATGCCTTTGAAAGAAATGACAAATAACATCACAGGCTCATATAAAATCAACTGGCACCACAATCCATCCATGATTGTGTGATGCAGACCCGAACTTCATAGCGTGAATTACAAAGAAATAAAGCGATCAAAACCAGAAACGCACAATTGTGCGTGCAGGGCCTGAAAGGGTAAAGGGACAGAACATTCCATGCTGCTGTTTTGCTTTTCTTGACAACATCATCTTTCTGAGTAGTCCCCACCCGGAGATCCGAATAGATAACTATTTTACCTCTGGAATATTTTACCCAGTATCATATATTCATACAGTACGGCTGCATATCATCTTGAAAAGTAACTACACTAGATACCCCTTCCTTTCAGCCGTTCACAGTAACTGCATAGCTAAGCCACATTAGCTGGTGTTACAAGGGTAGCTCAGCCAATTATCTGGACTGTTGCCCCTGAAACTACTGAGTAGGCTGCTGCCCCTCTTCAGGAACTACACTGTCTGGCCGCTCCACGGATACCCCGCCGCTGTGGTTGCACCTCCGATACGGCTATCTGTATCGTTAAAGCTCGCAAGCCACCCTACATCGGCAATGTCTCTGATTCGTGAACTGACTGATAAGGAAATGAATACAATGAGAAAAGACTAAATACTTCACCACGACATACAGACGTGAGTTGATTGATAATATTGAGGAGCAGCATGGGAATGGCCGCACGGTGTAGGGCGCAGCACGTTGTCCTTATCATAAGTTAGTTTGGCAGATGACCCTAGTAATTTAGTCCCTTAGGATATAAAACATTACTTGAGTTCTAAAGTTCATATACCTCAATATCTACTATCTACTACGATGTGTGAATAGGTGTTCAAGGTCCTTGTGGGGGTTGGGCGGATGGTTCTATATCGCAATGTCTGTTCGGATAGATCTCATATATATGACTTAGTGCTCAGATTCTACATCATTTTAGCTTCAAATTATACTTACATATAATGGTCATTGTATGGTAGTCCATACATTCCATTCAACTGCTCTTCCAGCTCCTTTGCTGTCTCTGACAGAATTACAATGTCATCAGCAAAACGCAATGTTTTTATTTCTTCCCCATGAACTTTAACCCCTATTCCAAATTTTTCCTTGCTTTCCTTCGCCGCCTGTTCGATGTACAATTTGAATAACATTGGAGAAAGGCAACAACTCTGTCTTACTCCCTTCCCAACTGATGCTTCCCGTTCATGCCCTTCGAGTCTAATAACTGCGGTCTGGCTTTTGTACAAATTGTAAATAACTCTCCTTTCCCTATACTTTACCCCTGCTGACTTCAGAATTTGATAGAGTGTACTCCAGTCAACATTGTCAAATGCTTTCACCAAATCTACAAAAGCTAAAAATGTAGGTTTGCCTTTCCTTAATCTATCTTCTAAGATAAGACGTAAAGTGAGTATTGCCTCCCGGGTTCCTATGTTCCTCCTGAATCCAAACTGATCGTCCCCAAGATCAGCTTCTACCAGCTTTTCCATTCTCCTGTAGATAATTCGTGTTAAAATTTTGCAACAATGACTTATCAAACTGATGGTTCTATAATTTTCACACCTGTCTGCACCTGATTTCTTTGGAATAGGGATTATTACATTTTTCTTAAAGTCTGATGGTATTTCGCCTGTCTCGTACATCGTACACACCATTTCAAATAGTCTTGTCATGGCTGGCTCTCCCAGAGACTTTAGTAGCTCTGAGGATATGTCATCTACGCCTGTGGCCTTGTTCCGACCTAGGTCTTTCAAGGCTCTGTCAAATTCATCTCTCAGTATAGCATCTCCTATTTCATCTTGATCTACTTCCTCTTCCCTTCCTACAGCATCGTCTCTAAGTTCATTTCCTTTGTAGAGCTGCTCTATGTACTCCTTCCACCTTTCGGCTTTCCCTTCTTTGCTGAGAACTGTCCCCAAATGTCTCTCTTATTTTCCTGTAGGCGGTACCTACTTTTCCCCTTCTTATAAATTCTTCTACAGATTTGCATTTGGCTTCTAGCCACTCCTGCTTAGCCATTTTGCACTTCCTGTCAATCTCATTTTTTAGTCGTCTGTACTCCATTTTGCCTGTTTCATTTACTGCATTTTTATATTTTCTCCTTTCATTAATTAAATTTAGTATTTCCTGTGATATCCAAGGATTTTTTGTAGGTCTTGCCTTTCTACCTATTTTGTCCTCTGCTACCTTCACTATTTCATCTCTCAATGCTACCCATTCCTCTTCTACTGTTTTATTCCCCCCTGTTTCTGTCAATTGTTGCCTAAAGCTCCCTCTGAAATTCTTAAGAACCCCAGGTTCCTTCAATTTATCCAGGTCCCATCTCCTTATTTTCCTACTTTTTTGTAGTTTCTTCAGTTTCAGCCTACAGTTCATAACCAACAAGTTATGGTCAGAGTCTATATCTGCCCCTGGGTATGTATTACACTGTAATACCTGGTTCCGAAATCTATGTCTTGCCATTATAAAATCTATCTGATACCTTCCGGTGTCTCCTGGTCTCTTCCACGTATACAACCTTCTTTTGTGATTCTTAAACCACGTGTTTGTTACGATTAAATCATGTTCCGTGCAAAATTCTACCAGGCGACTTCCTCTTTCATTCCTCCTGCCCAGTGCATATTCACCTATTATTTTTCCTTCTATTCCTTTTCCTACTACCGAATTCCAGTCTCCCATCACAATTAGGTTTTCCTCTCCCTTAACTGTCTGAATAATTTCCTTTAGCTCCTCATATTTATCTTCGAGCTCCTCATCATCGGCAGAGCTAGTTGGCATATAAACCTGTACTACTGTTGTCGGTGTTGGCTTCGTATCTATCTTGACAATGATAATGCGATCACTGTGCTGCTCATAGTAGTTTACCCGCATTCCTATTTTCTTATTCATTATCAGTCCTACTCCTGTGATACCCCCAACTGATTTTGTATTTATAATCCTGTACTCACCTGACCAAAAATCCTATTCATCCTGCCACCGAACTTCACTAATCCCCACTATATCTAACTTCAACCTATCCATTTCCCTTTTTAAATTTTCTAATTTTCCTACTCGATTAAGGGATCTAACATTCCACGCTCCGATCCGTAGAATGCCAATATTGTCTTTCCTGATGACAACATCCTCCTGAATAGTCCCCGCCCGCCCGGAGATCCGAATGGGGGACTATTTTACCTCCGGAATATTTTACCCGAGAGGAAGCCATCATCATATTTCCATACAGTAGAGCTGCATGTCCTCGAGAAAGGTAACGGCTGTAGTTTCCCCTTGCTTTCAGCCGTTCGCAGTAGCTGTGTGGCAAAGCCACATTAGCTGATGTTACAAGGCCAGCTCGGTCAATCATCCAGACTGTTGCCCCTATAACTACTGAAAAGGCTGCTGCCCTCTTCAGGAACCACACGTTTGTCTGGCCTCTCCACAGATACCCCTCCGCTGTGGTTGCACCTACGATACGGCTATCTGCATCGTTGAGGCACGCAAGCCACCCCACCTCGGCAATGTCTGTGGTTCATGGGGGTTATTGTTATTCTGAATTATTATAACGGTCAAGTACCATTTTCGGTCATTATTCTAACAAAATATCTATTTTTCGTAAATTAAAGCTTAGAAATCATTAAATTTTAAGATTAGGTCACGTGATGGGAAACACCTGATTCTGTAGTGACATTACATGCTATGAGGTGGATGAAGCTATATGAATGTCAGTAGCATGACAGAAAAAAAAATTACTAGATTTTCCTTACCTTTTCTGCGCATAATTGAAGTCTTTTTTTCCTGAAGGGAATGGCATTTACAACTTATTTGTAACACCTGAAAAGAATTTTGTGAAGTCAGATACTGAAAACTTTCTGAAATGTGATTTGTTTGTATATGGTACCTTAGTTTTTCGGAAACAACCCAGATTTTGACGAGTTTTTAAAGTAAAATATTCCTACATAGAAACCAAACTGTTGGTTGATTATATTTTTTTACGTGTCCTGAACACCATCCTTTACAGTCTAGTTTGAGTCAATGTAATAAATTTTAAAATTTAGATATGTCTTGTCCAGTCTTTGCATTTGCTGCATATGTCAGATAGTAAAAGTTCTTTATTTGCAGATAACCCTTCAATGTTAACTGTAGTCATTTTTAAGGCTAGATCTGAAAAGCAACTTTTATTCTCACTCATTCTCGTCTGGCGTTCTGGTGTTAGAAGGATTAGCCGGCTGTGTGCCGTATCCAGGGACGCCCAATCTTTCGATCTTCTCGGAGGCCCCTTCTGTTTCCCCTGTTGGTTGATTGTACCAACAGACTATCTTGCCTAAACCGTTATACACCATAAAATGTGGAAATAGCCACTGCATCTTAGATTCAGTCTTCGTTTTTCTACAAAATATATTTCGTTTTTAAATTAACACTGTTACTAGTAGCAACTATAAAAATTAAATTGTATAGTGGGCAACAGTTCCTATTCAAGTTTATTCTTGTGCATAAGGAAATTAATCTAGTGCGTTTGTGACTTTCCATATATCACCATGCATTGTTTTCGTGTTGTTTAGTTACAGAGAAGTTTGTCAGGTTAAAACGGAATTTGAAAGGCTACAAAAAGGTTGAAAATTACAGGACAATTATTTTTGCGTAGTTTCCAACATTAAATATCTTCGAAGAAAAATGTCGAAGTTTTGCATTTCGTACATCTGTGATGCTATCTTATTTGCTAGGAAATATTATGTTGCAGTTTGTTGGTAGCGTAACGGTTAGAATCGTGGAATATGAATTTTACGTACCATGTTAAAATCCAACCCTCCCCCTCTCCAACTTTCAGTTGTTGCGGACGAATATGATGTGAAATAGAATCGAAATATTGACGCTATTATTAATCATTTACTATTGTATTAATAATGATTGCTTTCACCAGATGCTGTCAAAAGACATTTTTGATACATAGATCGTTGATTTATCGATGATATATTGAAATATTGCATTACTATGTAAATATTAACATTGACAACCAACATGAAATTTGTACTGACATCAACTACAATAAAAAAAACTACTTTAAATACAAATACTTTGCTTTTCATATCATGAACACCTTTGGGGCTGCAGAGCATGATTCTTGCTTACAATAGAACGAAACTCGTAATTATCGATTGAAGTGTTTACTTACATGAAAATTATTCCAGAATGAGACTTTCCCTCTACACCGAAGTGTGCGCAGATGAAACTTCCTGACTGATTAAAATTGTCTGCAGGAACAAGGATTCGCAACTGAGACCTTCAACTCTCGCGCACAATTCCTTTACCCTCTGATCTATCCCGGCAGGCTTCACAGTCCCTCGTCACTACTTCTGCCAGTACCTCGCCTCCTACTTTCCAAACTTCACAGAAGTTCTCCTGAGAACTTTGCAGGAATAGCACTCCTGGATGAAAGGATGTGGTGGAGACATGGCTTAGCCACATCAAGTTTCCCAGGAGAACTTCTGTGAAATTCGGAAAGTAGGAGGCGAGGTACTGGCGGAAATACAACTATGAGGACGGACCGAGAAGCGTGCCGGAATAGCTCAGACGGTAGGGCGCTTGCCCGCTAAAGGCAAAGGTCCCAGCTTCGAATTCCGTTTCCGGCACACAATTTTAATCTGCCAGGAAGTTTCATCAAAATGATCATTACAAAAATCACTGAAGTGACCGCTATTTCATTTTGACCTCTAAGAGCGCGAATCAGTCCCATTTTACGCACTTTCAATTCCTTGAAAAACGAAAAAACATTTTTATATCGATGGATAGAGTGTGGTACTGCACAATATTTGCACCATTTTCAGAAACATGAGTGTCCAAACAATATATGTCTGTTAGTGAGTTTTACGGCAGCCGGAGTACCATCACGTCAGTCGACGTCACAGAGCTGTGATGATACATAATTGTTTTGAAATTTTAAATAATCATTTCTGTTTGTATTTCTTCAGTTTCTCCCGGCGTATTTGACGATCAAAATATCGACGGATGTACTGCCGGTCTATAGTGTCCAACGGGCACAATATTTCGGCGATCATACATGTCGCCATCATCAGGTGAACTGACGGACTGAGCTCCTGGAAACGCGCCGGCACGGAAATCCGTACGCTACGGCTGCTCGAAGGGAACTGGGTTCTAGCCCGGTAGCGGGCCATTTAAATAACCTCGGCCCGCGGAGCGACCCCTCCGCGGTCCGCGCCCCGCGCCACGGCCGCGCAGTGGAACCGATTGCGCCGGAGTCTGAGATGACGTCTGCGTGAGGGATCTGTCCGCCGTGGTCGTCACTTCGTTACGTTTGCTAGATTTACTCTTAATTAACCCAATCGCTGGTTCCCAAGCTTTGCTAAGATTATAGCCACAGTCACGGTTTATGAGGTCGTCACTTGTGCGAATTTCAATAGCCTCTCTAACGATGCAGTCCCAGTATCTCGACGTCTGTACCAGAATCCTAGTGCCTTCATAGTCCATCGCATGATTCTCCGACAAACAATGTTCAGCGACCGCCGACTTGCTCGGATACATCAATCGTGTGTGCCTCTGGTGTTCAACGCATCGTCTGTCCAATATATGACTTTTCACACTGACACGGAATCTGGTACACGCCGGCCTTCCTCAAACCGAGATCATCTTTGGCGCTCCCCACCAGTGCACGAATTTTATTCGGCGGACAAAAAACAGTTCCAACCTGGTGTTTTTTCAAAATGCGGGCGATCTTCCCCGAGAGTGCGCCGGTATATTTAACGAACGCAGTGCCCACATCCTCCCTCGTGTTTCCATCCGTTTCCACAGGTTGTGATGTAGTGGTAGGACGGAGAGCCCGCTGAATCTGCCACTCTGAGTACCCATTTTTTCGAAATACAGTTCTCAGGTGTTCCAATTCCTGAGGTAGACTCTCTGCGTCGGAGATAGTGCACGCCCTATGTACTAGAGTTTTAAGTACCCCATTCCTCTGTGAAGGGTGGTGACAGCTTTCTGCGTGTAAATACAGATCAGTGTGCGTTGTCTTCCGATATACACTACGACCCAGGGTGCCATCAGCTCTTCTCTTGACCAAGACGTCAAGGGACGGCAATTTACCCTCCGTTTCAGTCTCCATAGTGAATTTGATGTTGGGGTGTATGGAGTTCAGATGTGTAAGGAAGTCAAGGAGTTTATCCATACCATGTAGCCAGATGACGAAAGTGTCGTCCACGTAACGGAAAAAGCAAGTAGGTTTCCATTCAGATGATGCCAGGGCTTCCTCCTCGAAATTCTCCATGTACAAATTTGCGACCACAGGGGAGAGTGGGCTACCCATGGCGACTCCCTCCGTTTGTTCGTAGTATTCGCCACTGAAAAAAAATACGTCGAGGTCAAGACATGCCTAAAAAGTTCGGTGGTCTTCTCGTCAAACTTCTGACCAATCAAATCTAGTGACTCTCGAAGGGGCACCCTCGTAAACAAGGAAACGACGTCAAAACTCACCATGATATCTGACTCATCCAGCCTGAAGCTGTTAAGACGTTTAACAAAATCCACGGAATTACGGATGTGATGAGGGCATTTACCCACATAAGGACTTAATATTCCCGTCAAGTATTTGGCCAATAAATATGTAGGTGCTCTGATGTTACTGACAATGGGACGTAACGGCACCCCATCTTTGTGAACCTTAGGGAATCCATAAAGTCTTGGCGGTACCGGACCTTGAGGTAGCAGTTTCTTGGCGACACCCTCCGGTAAATCCGCATCCTTGAGAAGCGCCCTCGTCTTGTTTTCCACCTTCTTTGTGGGGTCATCGCTGATCTTCCGGTAGGAATCGTCATTTAGCAGGCCCTACATCTTTTCAGTGTAGTCCTTATGGGAGACAACAACCGTAGCATTGCCTTTGTCAGCCGGTAAACAACAATTGCAGGATGCTCCCTCAGGTCACGAATAGCCGTCCTCTCTTTACTGGTGATGTTCGACTTCATGGGCTTGGATTTCGTCAACGCACGGCAAGTTTCACGACGTATTTCCTCAGCTGATTCAGTCTACATAAAGCCCTTCAATTGCCTGCAGAAGTTTGCCTCCTATACCATAATGTTGTAGAACTGCCTCCTAGGAACACGGTCATAAGCCTTTTCTAGATCTATGAAACATATATACAATTTCCTGTTCCACTCATAGCACTTTTCCGTTACCTTCCGTAGGCTAAATATCTAGTCCTAACAGCCCCTAATAGAATTTAGAGAATACTGCAATGTAGGAGGAAAACAGCATGTTATGACGTAATTAACAATCTGAGATGATTTCCAGAAATCAGTCAAATACCTTATTGTCACCCTGGAGATTTGGCGAAATATTTTCTGCTTATGCAGCTTATCATTACAGTTTGCACTGTTTTGTGTAGCGGTCGTTTGGAAGGTACTCGTAACACGTGCAGGATTGAGTTAACTGACCCCAACGTGCGGGAAACGGTGATCTGTGGGGCGCTGTGACGCGGTGGGGGCGGCCGCAGCACGCACGGGCCGACCGCAGGTAGCCGCCAGCGCTCCGGCCGCGTTTGTTGACAAACTGGCTGCGTGGCGACCAGCTGCCGGGTGGACTTTTTACACGCCGGAAGCGACACGGAGGCAAACACGGCGGCATCCAGCACTGCGGTGGCCTGAGCACACTGCGGGCCCATTGGCGACACGCCGGCAACCCACACACGCACACACACAGACCGGCCGTGCGGATGAAATTGTGTTTCACCGACTACAACCACACACAACTTTTTGCCCTTCGTAAAATGTTCCCCACAGTGTTACCTTCTAACTACTGCTAACAGAGCTTTCGGTTTCGACATTTCAAACAACAACCCACTGTGTTTTATCATCCATCGGTCGTGCATTCGACAGGGTATCACTTTAGAGACCCTCACATTTTAAAGGCCCAAGGGAAAAAATTACAATAGAAATTTCATATTCACAGAATGTATGGCATCAATTGCGAATGGGCAAAGCTGAAAATGTGTACCCAGTCCGGATTCGAACCCGGGTCTCTCAATTTCTAGGCAGTTGTGTTCACCACTACACCACTGGCGACACAAAGATCACCACACATGAAGGAATACCTAAGCACGCCTCCCGTCAGACACAAATTTCCAGCTTTTCCTGCCCGCAGTACTCAAACCCGTAGCCACTTTCTACTAATTCCAGTAAGAGTAAGGGCTCCAAACTTACCCACCCCTTCCCACTAACGGAACGATCATATGCCAGTGACGGGCAATGATCCTTTCGTTAGTGGGGGGAGGGGGGGGGGCAAGTTGAAGCCCTTACGGGAATTAGTAGAAAGTGGCTACGATGTGACTACGTAGGCTTTTCCGGCGTAATGATTCATAATATTCTTCTCGGGTTTCCTGCCGGATCAAAACGTCATCTGGACACAGTATTTCGGCGGTCCACCTGGCCGCCATCCTCAGGTGACAGTGCTGGTACACCGACTCGCCGAGACTGACTACTAGCCGCAGGCGGCGGCTTCTATATACGCCGCGGAAGGCCGAGGGCGCGTGCGCAAAAATTGACAGTTCTGCACTTTACGTTTCAGCGTTGCCAGTGGTAGAAGCCGGCGTAAACTATAGATCGTTATTCAGCAGAGAACGTTGTTTTCTGATGTCAAACAATAAAGGGTTCCACATTTTACTCAAAGGAAAACCCTTGTCTCTTGTTTATAATATTGTCAGAAAGACGAATAGCGATCGATTCTTTTAAAATGCAGTCCCAACAGCGAGACGCAGAAGCAACCATTTGTGTTTCATCATATTTCATTTTATGTCCCTCAGTAAGACAGTACTCAGCTACTGCAGATTTCTCTGGTTGCTGACGTCGACGTACTTTTTATTCAACGATCAATATTTTGAACAATCTGACGGAGTGGCTATGGGGAGCTCATTATCCCCCATAGTCGCCAATTTATTTATGGAAGATTTTGAGGACACGGCCCTGAAAACATCGTTTTTAAAACCTACATGTTTCTGGAGGTACGTTGACGATAATTTCATGGTATGACCACATGGGAGAGATGCTCTGAACCGTTTTCTGGACCATTTTAATTTCCTCCATCCTAGCATTAATTTCACTATGGAGGTCGAGATAGATGGAAAGCTTACATTTTTAGATGTAATGGTGTACAGAAAGGGTGACGGAACATTGGGACATAGTGTTTACAGAAAGCCCACGCACACGGATTGCTACTTGCATGCAACAAGATGTCATCCACCTTACCAGCGCACTGGTGTCCTGCGTACGCTGACAAAAATGAGCTTTTGCCATTTCAGACTCTGAAAGTCTAACTAAAGAGATGGACCATCTGAAAACGGTTTTCAAGAAGAATGGTTACACTGTCCAACAGATCTGCCGCTCTTTCCAGTTTGCACCGTCGCGGGAACCACAAGAAGAAACTTGCAAGTCGCTGGCTTTCCTATCGTTTGCTGGAAGCATTTCATCTAAAATAGGAAAGATTTTGAAAAGATACGTCATGCAATGTATTTTTCGTCCACCTGACAAGATTAGAGCGCTCCTGGGCTCAGTAAAAGATGACAGGATTGAGGAAACCTAGCGTATACAAAATTCCGTGCCCACCAAGAGGCCCCGCTCACACCAGCAATGTTCCCACAGAATTTACCGTCGCCAAGGTGAACGCGCTCTAAAAATTTTAGGGTTCTCTCACTCCTGGTCCAATAACCAAAGAGTTATGCCATTTATGGCCTCTGGAATCCTACCTGCCGCTGCCTCAGATTGATGGAAAGCGTCAAGAACGTTCCACTACTCATTACAGTAAAACATATCCTGCTCTGCTGCCTTCGGAGAAATTCTACAGATAAGAGCCAGCACATTCGTCACCATAAATTACCTGGCGACCAGAGGGCCCTGCTATTGTCGTTTATCAGCAAATTTTCTCTCATGCGGAACGACCGATTGTGTCGATAGCAGCGCCGGGCTGGCGTCCACCGGAGACCGTCTACGAGGCATTGTGTGGTACATCCCGCACGTTCCCGAAAAATAATTTCGCAGGTAAAAAGCCACCTGCATCCGACCACGTCACACCACTTCTCTGACCTATAGTCGGGCCGCCGAAAGAACGACCCTGACAGTTCTCACACGTGGGCCGCAGAGGGTGGGGGGTGGGGGGGGGGGGACACTCGACTACCAACCTGAGCTCTGGAATTCGTAAACGTTGCCAGGGTAACGGTGCCGCGTTGCCACCCTGCCACTCAAGGTCGCGCGGGGTGGCATGCTTCAGTCGCTGCAAAGCAACTGTCATGTGTTCATCGTTACCGGTTTGGTTCGTGCCGTGTTACGTGTCGTTAATTTCAGACGTGTGTGAGATGGCTTCTTCCTCTAACCGTCAGAAAGTCACTTCTGTGATCAATAGACTGGCTGTCGAAACTGATCTGATATTACCCGGACACTATACTATGGCAGTCAACAGAGACCGTAAACGAATGAGGCAAAAAAACACTCTTCTTTTTATGTAAGAAGACCAATCATTTCACTTGAAGAGGCGATTTTACTCCTTTTAAAGTGGTAGTCATTATTTGTTTACCCTCTCGGCAGACTGCCACAATTCAGTGTCCGAGTAATAACACCGAGTTTGTGGAAAATGGTTATAGAAGATGAAATAAAATTCTTCAACTAGCGACCTTTGTCTGAAGACTAAATTATGTTTGTATAGCTTATGGGACTTAAGGACTAAATTATACATTATATGTAATGGAATACTGGAAAATATAAAACTTTAATTTAAGTCGACATAGGTTTAGAAATATTTCTTTTTAACTGCAAAAAGAGTGTTTTTCATCACTCCGTGGTTGTTATCGGTCGTTCACACTTTAGTAGTACATAGCAACGGTTCGGACGTGATATTCGTATGCCGGCGACTGGCACGTCGTAACAACGAACAGCCGCGTAGCAGCATTGGCAACATAGCCGCTAGCTGTCAGAGTCGTTCTTTAGGCAGCTCGACTATAGAGGCTGCGGCTGCCACGCAACGGGACATTGGCTGCCCCCACCCCTCCTGCTTTCGGCACACTGCTTTCTGACAGTCGTGGCCGAGGGTGCAAGCGACCGCCAGCAAAGCTTTCCCCTGCCCTGCGTATCCACCGCTGTTTTTCGCTCTCCAGCGGTTCCAGCAGAGCACAGGCCGTACCAACAAAACAGTAAACATATCCTGCAAAAATAATATTAAAAGTACTGCAATTCCAGGAACCTATCTCCCCTGACATGTTCCCAAATACACAGAAATCTGAATATATTCATAAAATTGAGAGAAGAATATTAAATAAACTAAGAAATAGCCCATATCGAAATGTAGAGTGCATAAACGTCAGAATAAAATACTCTAACTACGTCCCCCATCTTACATCCGTGGTCTTGATTCACAAACCCCTGCCCTGTCCCACCTGAGTCCCTTCTTCATACCTCTATCGGTCAAAAATTCAATTCCCTCTACAGATAACGTAAATTATGTATAAACCTACAATTACACGTTTAGGTATTTTTAAAACAGTGTATTTCGGAAACCGACGATTAATTTTACACAGATGAACAACTATGTTTGTATCGTTGACTTCCAAAACACCTCGTCCGTCTGCAGTACCATTCCTTGACATGCTGGACGATGGTCTTCGAGCAACCAGAAAAAGTTCTAACTACACAGTAGGCTGCATAATAAACCCATATATTAGACTTGTATTCTTTTTTGTCCTCTTTTCGTTAGTTACAAATATAGTTTTAAGAGACAAATACTGAAGAAACTGGTTGGTAGACGAGAAAACTATTCACAACTTTCCTCTTTTGTGTGCCCTATTTTTCTATAGGTATTTACAAAAATAACGGTGATCTGACACTGCCTGTTTCTGTCTGTAAGTCTGTCTGTAAGTCTCTGTAACGTGTTACCAGTATTTGGATCGCGTCGTTCAAGCCATCGGCGCCTAATTTTACGACGAAAACCTCCATGTGGCGCCATAACAGACGGCTCTAGTGGGCAGCACTCTGCTCCAAATGTTTGTAAATCTGAGGGACTTAACTTCCGCGTTCGGCCACTATGCTCTATCAGGGCTGTTAAACGTCGGATTTCAAAACAAAAAAATATTCATGTAAAAGATATTAAGAATTAATATCTAATAACTTTAGTTTCAAATTTTTGTGCGATTTTGTATATGAGAATTGATACACAGGTATCAAGATGTAATTCTTCATATTGCTCTACCGCCAAAATAACAATAACTCCAGCTGAAAGATGATCAATTACGACAAATATCGCTATTATTTATAGTAAACGATACATAAGATCTAAAAAAAATACTGTGCACAAATAAAAAATAAGTGTAATTACGTTCAAGAATAAAGAATATAAAATACACGAAATGATAAGAAAATTGTAACAATAAGAACGGGTTGCCGGAAGATCTTTAAATTAAATATAAAAATTTAAATATTAGGTATAAAATATGCTAAAACAAAATGTTTCGAATAATAAACTAATCTTACATCTTATAAAATAGGCTGTATGTGTGTATGTAAGTATGTATGTTCCGCATCGCCTCCTAAACTACTGGACCGATTTCAACCAAACTTGATACACATGTTCTTTAATATCAGGCAACAATCGCTGTAGGGGTAAGAATCACCTACAACACATACGTAAGGAGATATGACGTCATAAACAATGACATGCGCGAAAAACTGCTGCGTCAAACGACAATGCTGCACATTTTCTCCTAAAACTACTGGACCGATTTCAACAAAATCTGGTACACATATTTCTAACGTGAGGTAACAACTGCTTAGGAGTACGACCCACGTGGTTCAGGAGATATAACGTAATGAACAGTAGGAATCGCAAAAAACTGCTACATAATGCGATGAGACTTTATAAATACACTGTATGAGAATGACAGTACTTGGCGACTTGCAACAAACTTTAAACATAATTTCACACCTTTATTAAACTTTTTCTTGCAGACACCTACATCAAAATAATAAAAGGAAAAAAGTTTCTCGCTTACTACTTTTCTGCTGTTCATTCGGTATAACGTTACAATTTATAATTTCTACACTACCAATTGTACTCGAAGGAAATTTTGCAGGCAGAATACACACTTAAAGCTGAATGTACGTTCGAAACTGTATCACAGTACGACATGTAGTTCATGAGATATGAGGACGAAAAGAGTAACGTTCATGGAAAACTGCCCCATCAAGCATCATGTTTTAATCTATTACTTCTTTACTACCAACAACATTCGCAACAGATTTTACCGACATACAGCACTTATGTAAATCAATATATTCTTGCAAAATTTTACAATTGTACAACATATCTATACTGTTGTTGTTGTTGTAGTAGTCATCAGTCCGGAGATTGGTTTGATGCAGCTCTCCAACCTAATCTATCCTGAGCAAGCCTCTTCATCTCCCCATAAGAACGGCAACCTACATCCATTTGAATTTGCTTACTATATTCATCTCTTGGTCTCCCTCTGCTATTTTTACCCCACACACTTCCCGCCAACGCTAATTTCACAATTCCTTGATGTCCAAGAATGTGTCCTACTAATCGATCCCTTCTTTTAGTCAAGGAATGCCAGAAATTGATTTTCTCCCCAATTCTGTTCAGTACCTCCTCATTAGTTACGCGATCCACCTACCTAATCTTCAGCATTCTTCTGTAACACCACATTTCAAAAGCCTCTATTCTCCTCCCGTCCGCACTGTTTATCGTCCATGTTTCACTCCCATACAAAGCAACACTCCACACAAGTGCCTTCAGAAAGAACTTCCTTAGGCCTAACTTAGTGTTCGATAATAACAAATTTCTCTTTTTCAAAAACGCTTTTCTTCCCGTTGCCATTCTGCATTTTATATCCTCTGTACTGCGACCATCATTTGTTACTTTACTGCCCAAGTTACAAAACTCGTCTACCTCCTTTATTGTTTCGTTACCTAATCTAATTCCTTCAGCATCACCTGATTTTCTTAGGCTGCACTCCATTACCCTTGTTTTGCTCTTGTTAGTGTTCATCTTATATGCTACTTTCAACACACTGTCCATTCCGTTCAACTGCTCTTCCAGGTCCTCTGCTGTCTCTGACAGAATTACAATGTCATCGGCAAAACGCATTGTTTTCATTTCTTCATCCTGAACTTTAATTCCTTCTCCAAATTTCTCCTTGCTTTCCTTTACAGCTTGCACAATGTACAAACTGAACAACATTGGAGGAAATCTTCAACCCTGTCTTACACCCTTCCCAACTTCTGCATCTCTTCCGTGCCCTTCAACTCTGGTAACTGCTGTCTGGTTTTTGTACAAGTTGTAAATAACCTTCAGTTCCCTATATTTTACTGCTGCTGATTTCAAGATCTGAAAGAGTGGATTCCAATCAACATTATCAAAAGAATTCTCCAAATCTATCTTCTAAGATAAGCCGTAAAGTCAGGATTGCCTCCCGAGTTCCTACATTTCTCCTGAATCCAAATTGATCTTCTACATCTACATCTACATACAAACTCCGCAATTCACCGTAAGGTGCATGGTGGAGGGTACACTGACTGTACCACTACTAGGCATATCCTTTCCTATTCCACTCCCAAATTGAACGAGGAAAAAAAGAATACCTATATGCCTCCGTACGAGCCCTAATTTCTCTTGTCTTTGTGATCTTTACGCGAAATGTAAGTAGACGGCAGCAAGATCGTACTACACTCAGCTTCAAATTCCGGCCCTCTAAATTTACTTAACAGAAATTCACGAAAAGAACGTCGTCTTTCTTCCAGCGATCCCCAATTGAGTTGCCGGAGCATTTCCGTGACACTCGCGCATTGGTCGAACCTACCGGTAACAAATCTAGCTGCTCGCCTCTGAACCGCCTCTATGTCTTCCTTCAAACCAATCTGCTGCGGGTCCCAAATACTTGAGCAATACTCAAGACGTGGTCGTACAAGCGTTTTATACGCGGTCTCCTTTACAGGTGAAGTACATCTTCCCAAAATTCTCCCAATAAACCGAAGTCGGCTGTCTGACTTACTCACAACTGTCCTTACATGCTCGTTCCATTTCATATCGCTCTGCAATGTTATGCCTAGATATTTGAACGACGCGACCGCATCAAGAAGCTCACTACTGATGCTGTATTCGAACATTATAGGATTGTTTTTTCTACTCATGCGCATCACCTTACATTTTTCTACATTGAGAGCTAGCTGCCATTCTTCGCACCAACTAGAAATTTTGTCTAAGTCAACCTGTATGCTATTACAGTCAGTCACAGACGACACCCTCCCATACACCACAGCATCATCAGCAAACAGCCGCAAATTACAACTTACTCTGTCCATCAGATCATTTATATAGGTCGGCTTCTACCAACTTTGCCATCCTTCTGTAAATAATTCGTGTTAAAATTTTGCAATAATGACTTATTAAATTGATGGTTCTGTAATTTTCACACCTGTCTGCACCTACCTGCTTTCTTTGGAATAGGGATTATTACATCAAGTCTGAGGGTAGTTCCCCTGTCTCACACATCTTACGGACCAGATGAAATAATTTTGTCATGGCTGGCACTCCCAGAGACTTCAGTAGTTTCTGCGGGAATGTCGTCCACTCCAGGGGCCTTGTTTCGACTTAGGTCTTTCAGTGATCTGTCAAATTCTTTTCTCAGTACAATATCTCCTATTTCATCTTCATCTACATCCTCTTCCCTTTCTAGAATATTGCCTATATTCTATCCACCTTTCAGCAGTCCATTCTTTGCTGAGAACGGGTTTTCCATCCGAGTTTTTTTTTATATTCATACAGCTGCTTTTCTTGTCTCCAAATGTTTCTTTTGTTGTCCTTTAGGCGGTATCTATTCTTCCCCTATTCATACATTCTTCTACTGACTTGCATTTGACTTCTAGCCACTTCTGTTAGCTACTTTACACTTCCTGTGAATCTCATTTCTTAGTCGTCTGTACTCCATTTTGCCTGTTTTATTTACTGCATTTTTATATTTTCCCCTTTAATCAATTAGTATTTCTTGTGATATCCAAGGATTTTTTGCAGGTCTTGCCTTTCTCACTATTTTGTCCTCTACTGCCTTCACTATTTCTTTTCTCAATGATACCCATTCTTCTTCTACTGTTTTATTTTCACCCGTTTCTGTCAATTATTGTCTAAAACACCCTCTGAAATTCTCAAAAACTTCAGGTGCCTTCAATTTATCCAGGTCTCATCTCTTTATTTTCCTACCTTTTTGCAGTTTTTTCAGTTTCACCCTACGGTTCATGAGCAACAAGTTATATAGTCTATATCTGCCCCTGGGTATGTTTTACAGTTTAAAACTTAGTTCTGGAATCTATGTCTTACCATTATAAAATCTATCTGGTACCTCCCAGTGTCTCCTGGTCTCTTCCACGTATACAACCTTCGTTCATGATTCTTAAACCAGGTGTTTCTTATGATTAAGTTATGTACCGTGCAAAATTCTACCATGCGATCTCCTCTTTCATCCTTTTGCCCAGTCCATATTCACCCACTATTTTACCTTCCCTTCCTTTTCCTACTACCGAATTCCAGTCTCCTATCACAATTAAGTTTTCCTCTCTCTTAATTGTCTGAATAATTTCCTTTACCTCCTCATACATTTCTTCGATCTCATCATCGGAAGAGCTAGTAGGCATATAAACTTGTACTACTGTGGTCGGTGTTGGCTTTGTATCTATCTTGACTATGATAATGCGATCACTGCGCTGCTGATAGTAGTTTACCCGCAATCCTATTTTATTATTCATTATCAGTCCTACTCCTGTAATACCCCCAACTGATTTTGTATTTATAATCATGTACTCGCCTGACCAGAAATCCTGTTCTTCTTTCCATCGAACTTCACTTATCCCCACTATATTTAACTTCAGCCTATCCATTTCCATTTTTTAATTTTCTAACTTCCCTACACGATTAAGGGATCTAACATTCCACTCTCCGATCCGTAGAACGCCAGTGTTGTCTTTCCTTGTGATCACATCCTCCTGAGTAGTCCCCGCCCGGAAATCCGAATGGGGAACTATTTTACCTCCGGAATATTTTACTCGAGAGGATGCCATCATCATGTATTCATACAGTAGGGCTGCATGTCCTCGGGTAAAGTAACGGCTGTAGTTTCCCCTTGCTTTCAGCTGTTCGCAGTAACCGTGTGGCAGAGCCACATTAGCTGATGTTACAAGGCCAGCTCAGTCAATCATCAACACTGTTGCCCCTGTAACTATTGAAAAGGCTGCTGCCCCTCTTCAGGAACTACAAGTTTGTCTAGCCTCTCCACAGATACCACTCCATTCTGGTTGTACCTACGGTACGGCTATTTGTATCGTTGAGGCACGCAAGCCACCCCACCTCGGCAATGTCCGTGGTTCACGGGGTTGGATATCTATACTAACAATAAATTTGTAAATGTAGCCCTGTCGCTGTTCGCTTCAATCTTAATTTTCTTCACAGGTAACATGAGCGAAGATTGGTTCAGTATCTAGGCATGATTTCATCAAAATAGAATCGCGAAGTGTTTTCATAGTCCGTCGTGTCTGTCTGTTTATTAGAAAGCACTTCTCCAAAACTACTTTACGAATTCGCATGGGGTAACTTCAGCGTACCTTGAGACAACATATATTAGTTTGATAAAAATCGGAACACAAAGAAGAACATCATAATTTAACGTTTTTCATCGACAACCGTCATGTCTATCATTCTCTTTCATTTCCAAAACTAATAGACGAATTTTAAGGGTGGTTTCGCAGAAAACCTAAGGGTATCTAGCTGTTACCGGAAAGCTTCATTTCACAAAATCAGATCAGAAAAAGTAAGAAATCACAACTGAAACATTTCTCTCAAAGCAATCGCATGTATCTATTTGTAGAGAGTAATTTCAAAAAGTACTTAATGAACATTCATGGGGGTATCACAGATAAATGGGGAATATCCTGGGGCAAAATATAGCCATCATTTCATCAAAATCAGATCAGGAAAGCAAAAGATATCGTAATTTGAAGTTTTAGGTGTATTTCATGTTTGGGAATAATGGCGCAATGCAGCAAAGAACTAATAGATAGCGCTGCGGGTGTTCGTGTGAAGTTCGGGGCAGCGATCGGATTATTACCCTTTGAAAATACTACTTACTCTTTGACTTATCAAATGTACCATATTTCTGAAAATCGTTTTCTTGGTTGCTATGTTCTACGAAATATGATTCAAAGGAATGAATATAAAACTGATAGAACCCTCGTCGTGTTTAATCCATATATTTACATATCGATACCACAGTAACGTATATGTACAACTGCTATGGAAGTTTAAGTCTCACGCTTGGAGTGGCAATAGCGCATCTAACAGAAAGAGAGCCAACCGCAAGAATAATAGTTGTTTTCAGTGATATTTCTACTTCATTAAGGAAATAGTTATTAATTATTTTATTTCAGTTTTCCATGCCTCAGCCCATTATTCCGAGATATGAAAGATCATGAAATGTTTTAAATGGCGAATATAACTGTTGTATGATTAAACTACATTATATTCATGAAGAATGCCTATTCTAATACGTTTTGCAAACGTATTAAAAGAAAAAAAAACACTAACACATTTTCTGCGGTTTTCACAGGAAATTTGAGCTGAGATTGAGGCAACATATAGCCAAGATTTCATCAAAATCAGATCACGGAAAATAAGATACACCGCAATCTTAAGTGTTTTCAGTAACTGTCTGTCCATGTATTAGAAGTACCTACTCTCCTAAACTATTTCACGGATTTGCACGAAGCAATTCGTTTCATAAAAGTGGAATCAGGGAAATTGTTTTAGATGTAGGTTATGCTCGAAGTATTGATTACGTAGTACAGCAAACAAGCTATAGAGGCGGTGTAGTGCACCAAAGAACTAATAAACGCTGCAGCTGCATAATGCGTATGGGGTAGTACATCAAGGCAGCGAACGTCTGTGACAGAAGCAGTCTTATGTCTACGAATACCAACAAACATTGAACATAGTGTTACTGATTTCGCTTTGTGTATGAAATACTTAACGACATATATTTGCTTATTTTGGCACGTTTCACTTTTTGTTCAAAAATGTTCAAATGTTTGTATAACTTATGGGACTTAACTACGGAGTCGTCAGTCCCTAAGCTTACAAACTACTTATGAACTAGCTAAGACTAATGACGGCACAAATATCCATGCCCGAGGGGGGATTCGAACCCCCGACCGTAGTGGCCGTGCAGACCGTGACTGAAGCGCCTCAGTCCCCTCGGCCACCGTCATTTTTTGTATCAAAAACTGTATGAAGATACATCGTTTCGGACAATGACTTGCTTATTTGACATCTTGGCTAGGACAACTGAGTTTATTGATAGACGTATCGCCGGCCGCGGTTGCCGAGGGGACTGAGGCGCTCCAGTCACGTCCGCACGGCCACTACGGTCGTGAATTCGAATACCCCCTCAGGCATGGATATTTGTGCCGTCCTTAGGTTAAGCTAGTTGATAAGTAGTTTGTAAGTTTAGGGACTGATGACCCCGTAGTTAAGTCCCATAACCTATGCAAACATTTGAACTTTTTTTTTTACAGACGTATCCAACAAGGATTCTATTTTTACTGACTGAGGTCCGGAACCCTAAAAAGCCATGATACAGACAGGTTCTCTTTCAACAACCGTTCTTAAGCACGGGCATATAAGCTAGTTACAAATAAAGCCATTACGAAAGGTTAAAAATATTTGATTAAGGAATTTTTCACGGTCAAGTTTTGAAAATATTTCGGACAAAAAATAACGAATTTATAAATAATATGTGGTTAAATATGTAATATTATGTACTATTAATTATATACATATTGATTTTATTTATAATTTTACGCATTATTATACTTTTGATATATTGTTTTACTTTCTTTTTTTGTTCGCAACACTTACAATAATGATGAAACTGCAAACTAGCCCAAAGTGGGCCTGAAACAAGCCAGTGCGGTGTATATTTGGGGCTGGTGCAGCTAGGCGGCAGTGAGCGAGTGCCGGCTTTAGCGGCTCGTTCCCAGAGACTCCCGCACACCCACACACCACGGCGGCCGCGGCGGCGCGCGTCTCGCTCTCACTCAGGGACAACGGCGCGCAGGCAGCTCTAGCGGCTACCCTGCGGCTTAAAGCGCAGTAATCCCCCCTTTGTGTCGGCTGTGTGCTCCGTATCAAAATACTCGTGCCAGCCAGACCGAGTCTGTCCGCATTAACGTGCAGGCGCTAGCTCATCTTCCATCTGAGAATACAGGGGCCGGTGTTCGAAATATCCTACTTTCGGTTCGGAACCAGTGGAAGATCCGTACTGCAGCACTGGAGAGTTCCGCAGGTCACTCGAATATTCAAGAAAGGCAACAGGAGTTATCCGGAAAATTACAGGTCCATATCGTTGACGGCGGTGTGCAGCAGCTTTTTGGAATATATACTGAGTTCGAACGTTATCAACAACCTAGAAGAGAGCGACCGATTGAACCATAGTCAACACGGAAACAGAAAGTATCGTTCTTTAATATACGAGGGTAAGTCAATTATTATCCGCAAAGTAGTTATAAAATTTTATTGTAATAAAATACGAAACTTATAAGAACATCCTTGCTTTTCAATGCACTTCGTCCATCGCTCTACAAGCTTCCTTATGTCCTCATAAAAGAAGGTTTTCGGTTGAGCTGCGAACCAGGAATGCACCGCTTCCTTCACTGCTTCGTCCGATTCAAATCGACGGCCCCTTAATGCCTGTTTGAGTAGACCAAACAAGTGATAGTTAGAAGGGGCAAGATCGGGACTATATGAAGGATGATCCAGTACTATGAATTTGAGTTTCTGGAGCGTTTCAGTAGTGTGGACAGCAGTATGCGGACGGGCATTGTCGTGCAACAACACAAAAAATCAAATTTTCAAATGTTTGTTAAGCTTATGGGACTTAACTACGGGGTCATCAGTCCCTAAACTTACAAACTACTTATGAACTACTTACGAACTAGGACGGCACAAATATCCATGCCCGAGGGGATATTCGAACCCCCGACCGTAGTGGCCGTGCAGACCGTGACTGAAGCGCCTCAGTCCCATCGGCCAACGCGGCCGGCGACAACACAACACCTTCTGACAGCAATCCTCGGCGTTTGCTTCGAATTGCAGGCTTTAGCCTGTCAGTGAGCATCTCACTGTAACGTACACTGTTTATTGTTGTGCCCCTTTCACCATAATGTTCCAGTACAGGACCTCCTGCATCCCAAAAAGCCGTAAGCATCAGTTTTCCTGCGGACGGTTGGATCTTTTTCTTTCACGGCGAATTTGGATGTTTCCATCCCATACTCTGGCGTTTACTCTCCGGCTCGTAATTATGGATCCATGTTTCGTCACCAGTAATGATTCTGTCTAAGAAGTTGTTCCCTTCATTACCATAGCGATCCAAATTTTTTTGAAGATGTCGAGGCGCGTTTCCTTATGCAACTGTGTGAGTTGTTTTGGGACTCATCTTGCACATCTCGGCAACAGGAAGTCCCCAGGAAAACCTTCCATATTTATTCCACATTTCAATGCCAGCCATGTCATTACTGTTCAGTTTATGAAGATTTGGATGAAGGTTTATGTAAAAGTAATTCTGTCGTATTAATAGCTCTGAAACATATATTTACTTGATCGTATATTTATGTACGTTTTCACATTATTCCAAAGCGTCATTTTCAATAATGGAAACTTCTTTAGCATCGAAGTCACTCACACTACAAGTGAATTTCACAAGGAGTCTGCTGCTGACGATCCCCTTTTCACGTCCACGTTTAATACTCACTGCTGCCTCCTACGTATATTTATTCCTGCTTCATGAAAAGCGCTGTAAAAACAATAGGCCGGCAGGTAACGTAATTTAATAACGACACATTTTCCAGAATAAGATAACGAATCCTGTTGTTATTGCTGCGGTGTTGAGAAATGGTGGACTTAATTGTTTTATCTACTTCACATACGGCTGGTGCCAAACAATTCAGCTATTTTCTGCATGGAGTCATGCTTCTTTTTAATTAATTTTGTGACATCGAACACTCCACAGGCTCGACGCTGCCTCATATTAGGCGGCGAATTCGTAAATGTTGCTTCTTGTCTACTTCATTGCGTAAAGGAAAACACAACATGTAACCATATAGATACACAGAGAAAATCCGAACACTACTGCAGAAAAGGAGCATTTAGTGCTAGCAAGCCACGGACATTATTCATCTAGCGACACTCCCACGAAACGCTGTTTTTTGTTATCAGCATGTTGTGTTAATCGTAGTCCAGAACTAGCAACGAACAATGTTGCACAACATGTATCAAACTCACTGTAAACGCGCCTTAACGCCAACGCGAAAGCGAAAAACTAAACTCTACATGAATTCTTAAATTCGCTTTGGAGTTTCGGCTGCTTGGAATTGTTTTCCCACCGCGACACAATATGCAGGAAAATGAATCATTATCTCCATCCAAGGTCAAAAATTCGAAGACTTCAGCATAAGATGGCCAAGGCATGAATGTGTGTTCTTCCTTCTCCACGTCGAAAGGTGTGGAAAATACTCGTAGACTGTACGCTGCTGATGTGTGACGCGTCGGGTGATTGTTATATAGACATTTTTGCGTACATAATTATAAAATAAAAATGTTAGGAATGAATGAACACTATTGAATGTTATAATGTTACTAAAATATATATTTCCAAAGTACGTTGTTGAAAATAATTAATTTAGAAACAAGTATAGTTTCTTCTTTCTCTTCGCTAAAATCAAATCGTGGTATTCTGCAGTCTTGAGATTCATAAAAAAATATATTACTTACTTGCGACAAAAAAGTAATGTTACTTCCATTAAATCGTTAACTGATAACAGTAACTTACTTACAGCTAAAGTTACTTTATGTAAATAATAACGCCGTTGCCGTCCGTTACCTTTTTAAGAGTAACTGCTAGGCCTACTAGTAACGCCGTTAAAACCAACGCGTTACTCCCCAAACCCTGACCAAATTGTTTTTAAGTTTCGGGAAGCTTTTATAAAATTTGTGGCCAATCTGTGTGCACTGGATTCTGCATTTGTGACACTGTTCTCGAAATATTGCAAAGCTGCAGTGCTGTAAATTTCTAAGTACTAACTTCACCATGGTTCAATACCAATAAAATTTCATTTATCTTGGTTGCAGTTATAGAAAAACAAATAACATGAAATGGAGAAAATTTCATGGCTTGAAATAAACTTGAACAAGCAATGCAATCGACTCTTCTAAATTTCTCATAAACGAAGATAGATGAAATTAAAATTTATTCTCAACATAGGCTCGTTACAACAATGCCATCCAGAGAACAAAATTGGAGGAGAAAATAGAAACGTACTTTACATTTCAAAAAAATCACTAAACTAATTATCACATACCTTCCGTATTAAATGTCAGTGGAACCAAGATTTGGCCAAGAAACGCGAAACGGCATCATAGAAAAGAAAAAATCTTACCCGATCATTCTCTCCACTGCCTCCTGATCGTCCTTTGCCATCTCCTCCTCTCCCTTCCCTTCTATTTCTACCTACCCATCCAACTCCTCCGTCGTTACTTCCCATCTCCAATCTTCCTCTGTACCTTCTCTGTGTTTACCTCCTCTCTCCCACGACGTACATGAAGAATTTCATATATCCCCGAAAACGGTATTGATACCAAATGTTGCCAAGATCGCTATTTTATTGTCTGGATGACTAGTTTCGGTGATACATAGATATCATCATCGGATCATCTGTTTCAGACACAACATTTTTCACAATTAGCGAAATCACTTGTATTTTTTTATCAAGGGCTAGTGGTGCCTGTATGCATAGATTCCAGTTCAACATCACGGTATTGCTCCGAATGTATACAAAATGGCTTGAAAATCAGGCGACAGGCGTATTTATTAACGATAGGGAGATGATTGAATCTCTGTCGATGCTGAATAAGATTATCAGGTTCTGAATTCATTTTCGTTCCATGAACAGGATGTGTTCACAATTCCAGATACAGACATGCAGATAACAAACATTCCACTAGGCAACTTGGACGTATGCTTTTATCACCAGTGGGAAAAAATTCGCAAAACGTATTTTTTGAGCGAGTTTTACTCGACAATATTGATACTGAACTCCGCGGTCGTAGTTCTATCATCAAACTTCATGCACTCATCCATAATCAGTTCAGTGCATCCATATTCAACAAGATCAAGCTTGCCTGAATGGATGCTACGTTTCCAGTTCCATGTGATGTTTTTTTATACACCTGGCGGTCTTACTGGCAATGCGAAAGATTCAAATTGATCAATACCCATATTCAGAATTGCATCACTTATCCAGTGGGCATACTCTTGATTGAATTCGGATTTAACAGATTTCTGTACATAGACCCACAAAAATCCTTTATTATAAGTACAAACAGCTGAATGGAATAAGCAAATAATAATGATAATCATTACGTAAAACTGGTGCCCTGTTTCCTGTCTTTTATTATTTAAGGCTAACCAACATGTATAAGTAAATCTAAGGGCAGATAAAACTGATGTATTAAATATTGCTTACACCTTAAGTTCCGAACAGAATTAAATTATTTCAGTATCAGTGAGAAACTTCGCGGATGTACTGTACCTTGTTAGAATTGTCGCCGACTATTTCAAGAGAACTTTATAGTATCACTCATTGTCTGGAACTTTATCACTATGGAATTACTATTTTCACCAACGCCCAGACAAAGAGTCTTTATTTGTTTAAATAAATATCAAATGTTACTAAAGTGGTGGAATCTTTTCTGTTAAAGTGTACTAACACCATCTCATATAACCACCCCCAACGGTCTCTTTACTCGGTATTACACTATCATATTTGGACAATATAATGAGGAACTTTTGTCAAAGGTGCCTTTCGTCAAAAATTCTTTGATCATAGAAAGCCTTCGTCTTATGTAAACTACGGTAAGAAATGTGTCCGCTTGAAGCACTAGCATCGCAGTAGCAATTTTTGACGTACTTCTATTAAAATATGACTTTGAAATTCGTATAGTATGTCGCCGAAACAAAACAAATTACGGTTGTATGAGTCTGATAATAACGAAGAAAATTAATGGCCTCCCCACCAGCTTTACAGCGGAGAAGGCCAAAGTACGTAACGGCACCGCGTTTAATTCATTATATATATATATATATATATATATATATATATATATATATATATATATATATATATATATAAGATCTAGCCGAAATATGTTTACATATTGCTACACAAAAAAAAGAAAAAAAAAGACTTTGTGAATGTTTTTGTTGACAGCAGATGCGATAGAGTACTAGCAGAAGTGGAAACAGGGCACAGGTTCGTTACTAGCCACAAGTGTACTGGTTACACCTCTTGAAATTTTTAGAACGGAGAACCACTGCATAAGTAGGCGTCACCACTGTTGAGCCGCGGTGGAGTAGCCGAGCGGTCTAAAGCGCCTCGCTGCGGAGCGCGCGGTTGCTCGCCGTGCAGGTTCGAGTCCTCCCTGGGGCATGGGTGTGTGTGTTGTTCTTAGGTTAGTTTACCTTAGTTTAAGTAGTTTGTAAGCTACGGACTGATGACCACGCAGTTTGGTGCGATAGAATTACAAAATAATAATTTAAAAAAAATAAACCAATGTTGAGATTCATCCAAATGTCTAGCCATTGAAGTTACTGTACATGCAGCCATAGAGTATAAATAGATATGTAAGAAATCGCTTGTTACTCTGGATTCCGGACAACATGCTCACGTTCGAACGAATAAAGCGAGGCAGGGAATACACTTTAACCGACTATGTTTTCATGTTGACTAAAAGGGTGAGGCAATTTGCTCACAACAGAGAACGTTTTCTGATTTTGTATCAATAAAACTAGTGAAGTTTCTCACGACCGGAGAACATTCTACGTTTTCTGAAGTGAGCTCTCTAGAATACTTGGAGCTGAGTAACTTCTGTTAAGGTTGCGTTTTACTTTGGTTTGTAATAAAAATGACAAAATTTGTGTTCCTTAGAAGGTAAAAAATGTTCCTATTTACGTGGTCTGAAGAAATAGAAAGAAATCTAAGTCTTTGCAAATAAAAGCATTATGCTGACAAGACGCTTCAAACATGTTACACTCCTGCCCATTAAAAGTGCTACACCACGAAGATCACGTGCTACAGACGCGAAATTTAACCGACAGGAAGATGATGCTGTGACATACAAATGATTAGCTTTTCAGAGCATTCACATGAGGTTGGCGCCGGTGGCGACACCTATAACGTGCTGACATGAGGAAAGTTTCCAACCAATTTATCATAAACAAACAGCAGTTGACCGCTTTGCCTGGTCCAACGTTGTTGTGATGCCAAGTGTAAGGAGGAGAAATGCGTACCATCACGTTTCCCACTTTGGTAAAGGTCGGATTGTAGCCTATCGCGATTGCGATTTATCGTATCGCGACATTGCTGCTCGCGTTGGTCGTGATCCAATGACTGTTAGTAGACTATGGAATCGGTGGGTACAGGAGGGCAATACGGAACGTCGTGCTGGATCCCAACAGCCTCGTATCTCGAGATGACAGGAATCTCATCCGCATGGCTGTAACGGATCGTGTAGCCACGTCTAGATCCCTGAGTCAACAGATGGAGACGTTTGCAAGACAACAACTATCTGCACGAACAGTGATGGTATGGGATGCAATTGGTTACACGTCTCGGTCACCTCTCGTTCGCATCGACGGTACTTTGAACAGTGGCCGTTACATTTCAGATGTGGCTCTACCCTTCATTCGATCCCTGCAAAACCCTACATTTCAGCACGATAAAGCACGACCGGAAGTTGCCTTTCTGGATACGGAAAATGTTCGACTGCTGCCCTGGCCAGCACATTCTCCAGATCTCTCGCCAATTGAAAACTTCTAGTCACTGGTGGCCGAGTTACTGGCTCGTCACAATACACCAGTCACGACTCTTGATGAACTGTGGTATCGTGTTGAAGCTACATGTGCATCTGTACCTATACACGGCATCCAAGCTCTGTTTGACTCAATGCCCAGGCGTATCAAGGCCAGAGGTGGTTGTTTAGGTACTGATTTCTCACGAGCTATGCACACAAATTGGGTGAAAATGTATTCAAATTTCAGTTCTACTATAATATATTTGTCCAACGAATACCCGTTTATAATCAGCATTTCTTCTTGGTGTAGCAATCGTAATGGCCAGTAGTGTACATAGTGCCGAGGGTGACGTCGGAGCTACATAGCAAAATAATATTGTATATTTTTAGTCTCCCAAATAAAGTGCATCCCAGGTCTTCACAGTCTGTATCACAAAATAAATATTGCTGCAATACCGGGTACTCAAGTATAGTTTTTTCTACTTCTCTTGTTCATTCTACCTAAACCGGTTGGCATATTTAAGATGCGTTCTCTGCCTTCTTAATCGCAGCTTCTGTTATGTTAGAAGTTAATATACATCATAGGAAAAGTAATAACTGATTATTTACATACCTAGCAGTATGTTTCTTGTAACAAATCGCATGGCCTAACGCTTATGAGCCGAGCATTGGGTGTCACATTTAACAAAAAGTATCTCGTGTTACAAAGCTCTGACCGTTCCACGTTGAAACAGATGAAAAATGTCATGCATTCCTAAAATTTCATTCGCAAATTGTGCTAACCCAACTTATAACAAACAAGTTTCTCGCATGACGAAAATTTGTTAACATCGTCAGAAGAATACATTTTTGTAAAATTCCATAAATTTTAAGTAACATGTTTATTCTGATTCTGTATTTCACCTAGTCTTAGACAATAGGCTTGGTATGACGCATATGTTGTTGTTGTGGTCCTCAGTCCGAAGACTAGTTTGATGCAGCTCTCCGCCCTACTCTATCCTGAGCATGCCTCTCCATCTCCTCATAAGAACGGCACCGTACAGCAATTTGAATCTGCTCACTGTATTCATCTCTTCGTCTCCCTCTGAGATTTTTACCGCAGACATGCATATACCAGACGTAATGATTATGAATTTGTAATTTATGATGTACATTGTCTATAGGTGCAGCCAGGGGGGGGGGGGAATAATGGGGCTGAAGCCCCCCCCCCCCCTTCCCGGCACCTCCCAAAGATATTTTAATTCTATATTTTCGAACAGGTCGGCACGAGAATTTTAAAAATTTAAAACAGTACACATGTAGTAAATCACAAGGTTACTATAATTTTCCAAGCACAAGTGAGCGTGACACTGGATCGCCAACGTGATGCCGCCACTGAGAACGTGTGCTGCTGTTGCTGTGAGCGGTTTTATTGCCGCCGCGACCAGCTTTGATGCTGCCGCTCAGGCCCGGTGCCGCCCCGTGCGAGAAGCTAAATTGCCGCCCCCCCCACCCCCCGACGAAGGCCTTTTTTTTTCTTTTTACAAAACGTTTGTGAAATTTTATTTAAACAAATATACAAATCTGTAGTAAAAGTAAGAATTTAATCGCAATTTTTGTTTTTACTTTTAATATGTGCCGGCCGCTGTGGCCGAGGGGACTGAGGCGCTTCAGTCACGGTCTGCACGGCCACAACGGTCGGGGGTTCGAATCCCCCCTCGGGCGTGGATATTTGTGCCGTCCTTCGTGTTAGCTAGTTCGTAAGTAGTTTGTAAGTTTAGGGACTGATGACACCGTAGTGAAGTCCCATAAGCTATACAAAAATTTGAACATTTGAATTTTAATATGTGCTTACAACTGAACCGTCATATTGACAGGTACGTTCAGCACGACGGTATAGATGTAAACATAACTCAAAGCATTGAGAATAGCCACTCCGTGCCAGAAATCTTTGGAGATATGGAAAATAGTAACAGTTGAAACGGCCACAGAGTGGGGCGGAATACAATGGAAAGAGGAAGATGGAGTAACATAATAATGCAATAAATACACACTCGGGAATTGACGGTTACTGATGCTAGTCGAAATATATTAACTTACTGCACTGCGGTTATTCATTTCAAAGAACTGACACTAGCCATCTGTAGTAATTTGCATGCGTCAGTTATGTCTGATTATGGAATAAGGGGTAACAAATTAGTCATCGCCGTATCACGTCACTTTCCTGCGCTTTATTTTCATTCTAGCCACTGGGGTGATGCGTGCCTATTTGCCGAGTTGCCAAGTTTTTAAGTAACAGATCACAAGAAAAATAATTTTTCCTATTCTGCATTCTTGAAGGAGAAACATTCTAACTTATGAGTAATGTGCATGCGCAATACTAATTGTACGTTGTATGAAAAGCACTTACCCAATACATCCAAGTTGCAAGAAATCCGGACCGGACGCACCAATTCTTCCCAATTCTTCCGTTCTTGTGAAACACAATGAAAGTGCTTCTGACTAGTCTTGACTGTCTAGGCCAACTACCGAAATGATTTCTGTAGTTTTCGTTGTAGAGAACGCAACAATACCTGTTGTCTGGAAAGGCGAAGTGGTGACGTGGCAGTGCCAGGAACTAGGTCACGTGACGAGGTACAGCAAGGCTACGGTTAAACTAGCGCCCAAGAAGAAGAAGCAAAAAGCTCACAATAAGTATGTGACCGATGATATGGATAAATGCATTATCAGACAGTAACTTTTATAGCATTACGAACAATAGGAAGAAATACGAACTTTGCGAAAACTGCACAACTTTTGTCAAACAGAAATGAGCTTCAAAGCTAGCAAGGAAACCCTTAGAAACAATGTTCTGTCTATGGATTTTCGTTTTACAAAGTGTCAAAATTAACGTTTTGTTTCTCTTGGACGAGAAGGCATCGTTGCTAAAAGACCATACATTCTCAGGTCTTCATCAGAATCAAAGCGACCAGTAGTTTACTTAAACGAAACACGGATTCACGCGCATTATACAGTAAGTAAATGTTGCTAAAGTGATAGTGTGTGAGTAGTATTGTCACACAAAAGTGCTGGTCAGAGTTTAATTGTGTTCATGCAGGCAGAGACAGGTGTTTCAGGGCTCAAAAACCAAAACGTTCGACTATCACTCAGAAACGGATAACAAATATTTTCAAAAATACGTCGAAACCCAACTTATGCCAGGCTTACTATCAATGTCTTTAACTCTTGTAATTATTCACAGCGTATTTACCCATTCGGAATACTTCTAGCCATTGTAGGTGTTGAACATGTTTGACTGTAGTAATGTTCAACAATTTTTTTTCCATATCGCGGGAAGAATAAAACACTCAACTGCCATTGAAGGGCTTAGCAAAATTGCTTCAGGCTTTACATGTAACCGCAGTATCGAACATTGCATTCGAATTTCCAAGTTAGATAGGTCTTACATGTACTTCAACATGGCAGGTTTAAATCCGTCGAAACTGTGGTCAAGTTTATTAAACTACTATTATTGCAACTGGTTGGCTGATTATTAATTTGCTATCCTGTAACCGTTTCTGAGACGCAGTCATGTTTAAAATATTGGAAAAAGTTCATATTTAGTCTTGATAAAATGCCCCGCTGCACAACAAACTAATCTCTAAACACACTACAGTTCTTCCCGAAGACGTTGACGCCTACATCTGTATACTGACTGTATACTGTATAGTGAACAGCTGTTCTGGGCCGGACATGATATGCGGAGCACTTATCCAAGACGGAGAGGAGATAGCGAGAGTAAACTTTCTGCCCAGAGCATATGCTTCGAAGTTTTTATTCAAACGAAATTCAGTACTCACAGAACGTTCTTTTGCTCTGAGACTGTTCTCTGGAGTATACGCTCTTTCTTACTTATCTGGCCCAATAACAAACATTCGTCCGCCATTATCAATGGAATTCATTGACGAAGAATATTTGACTGTGTAATGTCCTTTTTTCACCACGTCAAAGATGCTCTGTCAAAGAATACTTGACCAAGATTTTTTGTAAAAGAAATTTTGATAGAGCAACATCGGCCTAATAAAATGATTTTTTTAAATTCCTAACCAGCTTAAACCCTCAGCTCCGCTCGCGTGTTGGTTGATTATGATAGATAAGTTATCTTTCAGTAGTGTGCTATGGTTTTGAAGAACTGAGAAATATTCCTATCAGATTGCAGAAGTCTATGTACTTACCGTTTATCAGGAAAGTAAGTAGTGTAGATAAAATGACACGTAAAAATGCACTCGTTTCGAAGAATCCAATCAGGAAATTCAACAATAATGATTGTAATAATATCACAGACCGATCACTTGATGTAATGCGCGAAACATCAAATCAATTTTTTAAAGAGCTCTATTGAAAGAAATTTCTTTTTTACTGCTTTATTTATTTATTCTTATATTTCGTTACTCGTATGCTTATCCTTACAGAGAAAGAGCTAAAGACATTGTAGCACGCATAGACCAAGTATATGGTCTGTGACATCACGTTTCGCTGTATGTAACCTCCTTGCTATAGAGTCGCAAACATCATCTCTGGCCTTCGAATTTTTTTTTATAGTTTGACGACCTGCAACCACCATATCTTTCACCCCCTTATAGCTACCGGCATGGAACTGCTGTGGTGTACAATGGGAGATTTCTGACAACAATTACATACAGACCATTCGTCTGCATTCTGTATATTAACACACACACGTAGAATTGTATAGACACCGATAATTTTCTATACCAATATACTCCACCCTTCTATCATTATCAACCCTCAAGCAACAATGCAACCAACAAAACCATTTTCAAAGAGTAAATATAATTTTCAGAGAGTAATTATTGTTCCGCATTTTGCGTTATATTCTTCAAATTACTAAATATCTATCAAATCGCTATAAAACCGTGCCTAAAACCTTCCTCAGGTACAAATATTTAAGTCTCTGCGTCTTGTCGTTCGGACGTGATAAGCGTACACCGAACACACATTCACATTAATATTTATGTTATCGCCATAAAACCGTGCCCAAAGCCTTCCCCGGGTAGACATTAGTAACTGAACAATTTCTTAGCTCCTTATGTCTTGTGGTTCAGACGTGATAAACGTACACCGAACAGACATTCACATTTATAGATATAGATGATTCGAATTTTTTATATTTTCTTGTTCAGGATATTTAAATGACAGGGGCTGTTCACAAAACCGAACAGCCGTAAATGCGTGCCAACCGCACTACAGTAACGAATTTGACATTCGCGTGTACCTAACCTCGCCGCGGTAATCCCTCAAATCCGCAAATACAATTTTGTTTCTTTATTGCTTGCTCTTGCACTTAATTAAGACGAAAAAAAAATCACGGGTAACTCGAGAGTTTAGTTAAACTCATAAAAATCACGTAAAAGTAGCAGCGGACGACGCACTTTTTAAAACTCGTAGCGGCGGCCGAGGGGGTAGTGGAGGGGACATAATTACTGTCGCCATTAAGAGTAGCTCATTAGCGTCACAGAGGGAAAGTTAATTAGTGTCTATTAGGGGCCGGGGGCGGCTGGCGGCTGGCCGCAGGCGCTCCGCTCGGCCCTTCTCCTCGGCTCAGCCCGGCAGTCGGCGCGGGCATAACTTAACGAAGGGCGCAAGGCGCGCGCGCCGAGGCCTCTCGCTTCTCATTTCTGTTCCGGCTTAACGACGGCGATTACTCTGCCCTCCTCCCCTTCAGCATTCTGTCCGAATAACGCTCGCACTCCGGTACTCGTTTGAAGAGTGCACAAATTCACGAAATTGTATAATTTATTGCGCCTCCGGGATGCAAACGTTGGAGCATCTCGGCGAACGTCCCTTGTTTATGAAAGGTCGCGGGATCAGTCCACTCACCTGCACGAAAACTAAAGTGAAATGTTACCATCATGTCATCCCTACGTATTCAACTCAAACAACGGAATTATTTAAAATCTGTGTTTTATAAATTGGGCTCCTGGAAGACTATTGGAGAGAAGCATCTGATGAATGTACCTTGAAGCATATTTTATTTCATTCAGTTTAAAAATTCAGCAAGTGAAGCATGAAAAGAGGAGTACAGACACTGGAAGGTACCAGGTTGACTTTATAATGGTACGGAATAGATTTAGAAACCAGGTTCTAAACTGTAAGACGTATCCAGGGGCAGATATAGACTCTGACCATAACTTATTGGTTATGAACTGCAGATTAAAACTTAAGAGACTGCAGAAAGGTAGAAAGGTTAGGAGATGGAACCTGGACAAATTGAAGGAACCAGAGGTAGTTGAGAGTTTCAGAGGGAGCATTAGGCAAGGATTGGCTGAAAAAGGAAAAAGTAATACAGTAGAAGAAGAATGGGTAGCTCTGAGAGATAGGGTAGTGAAGGCGGCAGAGGACCATATAGGCAGAAGGACAAGGCCTAATAGAAATCCCTGGATAACACAGGATATACTGAATTGATGAGAGGAGAAAATATAAAAATTCAGCAAGTGAAACAGGAAAAAGGGAGTACAAACGTCTGAAAAATGAGATTGACAGGAAGTGCAGACTGGCTAAGCAGGAGAGGCTAGAGGAGAAATGCAGAACCATAGAAGAATGCATAACTAGGGGAAAGATAGGTACCGCCTACAGGAAAATAAAAGAGATATTTGGAGTCAAGAACAGCAGCTGTATGAATATCAAGAACTCAGACGGGAGACCAGTACAAAGCAATCAGGAGAAGGCTGAACTGGGAAAGAATACATAGACGGCCAATACAATGGAGATAAACTTGTAAGCAGTATTCTAGAAATTGAAGACGAAGTGGGGGAAGATGAGATAGGAGATATGATACTGCGAGAAGAATTTGACAGAGCGCTGAAGGACTTGAGTCTGAACTGCTGATGTCGTTAGGAGTGCCAGTCGTGAAAAAATGGTATCAGCTGGTATGCAAGATGTATGACACAGGGGAAATACCCTACGACTTCAAGAAGAATATTGTAATTCCAATTCCAAAGAAAGCAAGTGCAGACAAGTGTGAAAATTACAGAACTATCAGTTTAATAAGGCATGGATGCAAAATACTAACACGAATTATTTACAGACGAATGGAGAAACTTGTGGAATCCGACCTCGGGGAAGATCAGTTTGGATTTAGGAGAAATTTAGGTACACGGGAGGCAATACATAACGACTTATCTTAGAAGATAGGCTAAGGAAGGGCAAACCTACGTTTTTGGCGTTTGTAGATTTGGAGAAAGCTTTTGACAGTGACGACTGGAATTCACCTTTCCAAATTCTGAAGGTAACGGGAGTAAAATATAGGGAGCGAAGAGCTATATTCAACCTATACAAAAGCCAGACGGCGGTTATTAGAGTCAAAGGGCAAGAAAGGGACGCAGAGGTTGGGAAGGGAGTATGATAGGGTTGTAGCCTTTCCCCAATGTTGTTCAATCTGTACATTGAGCAGGCAGTGAAGGAATGGAATGAGAAATTTGGAGAGGGCATTAAAGTGCAGGGAGAAAAAATCAAAACGTTGCGGTTTGCCGATGACATAGTAATTCTGTCAGAGACCGCAAAAGATCTGGAAGAGCAGTTGAATGGGATGGACAGTGTCTTGGAAGGAAGATATAAGATGAACATTAAGAAGAGTAAAACGAAGGTAATGGAATGCAATGTCAGAAAATCAGATGTCAGAAATTAGATTAGCTAATTAGGCAATAAAAGTAGTAGATGAAATTTGTTATTTGGGTAGCAAGATAACTTGTGATAGCCGAAGTAAAGAAGATGTAAAATGCAGAATGGATAATGGAAGAAAAGCTTTTCTAAAGAAGCGAAACTTGTTAACATCCAATATTAATTTAAATGTTAGAAAGTCCTTTCTGAAAGCATTTGTCTGGAGTGTAGCATTGTATGAGAGTGAAACGTGGACGATAAGGAGTTCAGATAAAAAGACGATAGTAGCTTTTGAAATGTGGTGCTACAGACGAATGATGAAAATTAGATGGGTAGATCACGTAACTAATGAGGAGGTGCTTAATCGAATAGGGGAGAAAAGGAGTTTCTGGCATATAAGAGAAGGAATAGACTGGTTGGACACATTATGAGACATCAAGGAATTGTCAACTTAGCATTAGAAGGAAGCTTGTGGGATAAAAATCGTAGAGGGAGACCGAGGGACGAATATAGTAAGCTGATTCAAAAGGATGTAGGGTGCCAAACGTATTCTCAGATGAAGAGACTTACACAGGGCAGGGTAGCGGGGAGAGCTGCATCAAGGTCTGAGGCCTGAAGACCGCAACAACAACAACAACAATTATTATAAAACCATTCTCCCCTTCACGGAGAATGTCAAGAGCAAGCAGTAAAAAATGTACACATGCTGTGACGTTACCTCACATTTCGCGCCTTCCATTTTATTACTTAGATTTATTTTCCAAATTTTATTCTTCCGTACGGCCAGCCGTGGCAGGCATAGCAGATACGGTGGACTTAGCACGGGCCGGTCCGGGCTAGCAAGCGACAGATGGTCGCTCGCTCCGTGGGGGCGCTCAGCTTCCGGCTACGACGTATAGCGCGGGGCTCTACCGTCACTGCGAATGGCCGGAATCGGCTTCGTGAAATACATTTTATCAACTTTGTAGGATTCTTGTTTTGAGCTCCAACATTTCTCAAGGATACAGCTACGTCTGATTAATATTTTGTTTAATTAATAAAAGTTTAGTATTATTAAGAGTAAGTTGAATGTAGAACGGGTGGTGTTATTGGACAGAAAGTGTCAGCCAATGGCGTGACAGTATGATGGATTCTCGCGCCAAGACTTTGAGTCGGACACTGGGCAGTCGGCGGGTGGTGTCTGGTGTGGAACCACGTATTGTGTGTGCGCCAATAGTGCGCTCGGGTAGCTAAGTGTGTAGACAGTCGGTGGATGTCAGAGTGTTTATCGTTGGTGTGTGACGTTCCCGTGTGGAGTCACTTATTGTTTCGATCGCGCTACGGGCGTGCAGATAGTAAATATTGGTGTGTGGTGTCCGGTACGGAACCAAGCATTTCAAATGTTCAAATGTTTGTATAGTCTATGGGACTTAACTATGGGGTCATCTGGCTTCACACTTGATTGCCACACTGATAGAAATAAAAATCAGTACAGGAACATTTGGACTTATTTCAAGTAGTTAGACCAATTTCCTCTATGCTCCTTATTCTTGATAGACGCACCGCAATTTGGAAAGCGTTAGAATCTGCGGACTGAAGACAAGAACTTGCAACGGGGCATTATAGTTGTACTACAGGTACGAAATCCTGTTAGACTTTATTTTGGAAAGAGTGTGTGGGTGAGGGCAGGTGAGGGCACACGCCTGGTTCTTCTGAACACTGATAGGAACATTGAATATTGTGAGGTGTGTGTCCGCGTGTAACGGAACGAGGCATTTACAGAGTTCTACGTCTCTTATTTCACGTAGATGACATTCCTTAACTGACATTATTTTATACCTGTAGCAGCACGGAAAAAAGCTGCGCCTCGTCAGGACCCGTTATAATACATTAACAAATGTTCAAGTGTTTGTTAAGCTTAAGGGACTTAACTGCGGGGTCATCAGTCCCTAAACGTCCATACTACTTAGGAACGACCTTATAGAAAAAGCGACACAAACATCCATGCCCGAGGGGAGATTCGAACACCCGACCGTAGCGGCCGTGCAGACTGTGACTGGCGCGCCGAAGACCGCTCGGCAACTGCGGCCGGCCATGGATAAGATGAAATATTTGGTGTAGCCCCAAGCGTGTGAAACAGACCGTGGTGTATAAAAAAGATGACGCAAACTTACACGGTGGAAAGTAAACGATAATAGAAGCAATAATGTCCCTGTAAACAGGGGTTTGCAAACGAGTCGTTCAAAATGATCAAATGTTTGTCAAGCTTATGGGACTTAACTGTGGGGTCATCAGTCCCAAAACTTAGAAACTATTTATAGACGAACTTATACAAAAGACAATACAAACATCCATGCCCGAGGGGAGATTCGAAACCCCGTCGGGGAACGGCCTCGCGCATCGGGCCAAAGCGCCTCAATAATGCGTTCGGCCCATCCGCCGTGGAAACTGTTAAGATTTACATCGCATTTAGTTCACATTTCACTGACTTTATTGTAAATATCGCCCTGGTTAATTAGATGCAGCTCCCGCACATTTTTCTGTTGCTGTGAGACGGCATCTAATGCGCAGATACGGCCAAAAATGGGTAGCTCGAAGCGGACCTGTACCTTCACCTCCAAGGTCACCGAGCTACATCCTTTCGATATATGTTTTTTCTGTCTGGGGTCACCTCAAAAGCGAAGTGTACAGCAGACCTGTGATCACGACCGAGCGAGGTGGCGCAGTGGTAACACACTGGACTCGCATTCGGGTGTGGATGGTTCAAATCCACCTCCGGCCATCCATTTTGGGTTTTCCGTGATTTCCCTAAATCTTTCCTTGCAAACGCCAGGATGGTTCCTTTGAAGGGCACGGCCGATTTCCTTCCCCGTCCTTAACCCAAAATCCGAGCGTTAGTTCCGTTTCTAATGACCACGCTGTCGAGGGTGAACACGGTTGAAGAATTCTGGCGGAGACTTCCACAGGCTTGTCAAGACTTACGAAATAGTCCAAGGCTTTCCGAAAGAATTCGAAATTCATTGCAGAGACGAGCACAGTATTGCATCCAGATGCAAGGCTGACACTTCGAACACCTCCTTTAACAGATAACCTATATGTGAAATGTGAACTACATCCATTATTGATTTGAGGTCGTGGTTGTATGCTTAATTATTTTGTCAAGTAGGCTCAACCACATAGATCGTGTATAAAACACTATAATATGACGCGTTTCGAGGGTCAAGCCCTCATCATCAGATAAAACATACAAGAATCTCGGGTTTTAAAGATTCTTGTATGTTTTATCTGATGATGAGGGCTTGACCCTCGAAACGCGTCATATTATAGTGTTTTATACACGATCTATGTGGTTGAGTCTACTTGACAAAATAAATGTGAACTAACTGCTAAGTAAAACCAAATAGTAAAGTCTAAATTTCAAATTAATTGGTACTAACTAGGATGATGTTTATAATAAAATTAGAGAAATATGAGCTAAATACGAGGTAATCTTAATAGTAATGTCTAAATTTTTAATTAAAGTGTACTAACTAGGACGATGTTTACAGTGACGTCAGTGGCGACTTGGAAGCATACATTCGTAATTATTTGTCTGGCAAACTGCTAGTTTTCGGATCCATCATTTGTTGTTTGTTAAGCTTATGGGACTTAACTCCGGGGTCATCAGTCCCTAAACTTACAAACTACTTATCAACTACCTTATACTAAAGACGGCACAAATATCCATGCCCGAGGGGGGATTCGAACCCCCGACCGTAGTGGCCGTGCTGACCGTGACTGGAGCGCCTCAGTCACCTCGGCCACCGCGGCCGGCGATCCATCATTACTGGGACAGTTTTGCTTCTATTATCGCATACTTTCAACAGTGTACGTTTGTACCATAGTTTTTGAGACACTATATATATGGATTGTGTTCAGCAATCCTTCCTGCGAAGAGTTCAATTTTGTCACACACATTATGGCCATCGTTTCGAACAGTACTTATAAAAAGCCACTCCAGCTTCTGGTCATGTGTTTCTATGTTAGTTTCGATTTGTACAGCTGTATTGTATTCGTTTGTATTAGCTGATATATAACTGTGTAGTTGTATTTTGTATTCAGCATATATAGTGTGAGTCATAAATGAGGAAAAAATGTCGAGGACCGCATGCTGCTATGAGTAACACGTGCCGCACCGTTGTTAATTTTGTTCTCCTCGGTGTACTGTGTACATAAGACAAAACCACCTGCTAACCATTTAACGAGATACCGACGAGCCTCACGTTCACGAGATGTCATTCACCATAGATACAAGACATGACACACCAGTCAGCTGATTTGTATCTGCCAGCATTTGAGAGATACGAGAAAGAACAAATCCCATTGTAATGTATGTGAAATTGTATCAGAACTTGTGAATCACACGTTGCCAACGGTAATTGAGTGTACAGTCTCATGTTAGGGAATGTTTGTGCTGTAAGCGGAAAGAATCGTCAACGGCTGCGTGCGTGACGCGTTTACAACTTTGCGCTGGTCACTCTGTCCGATACTCGCAGTGTCGACAGCTGCCAAAGGCCGCGTCGCAGCGTTACTACAGAAACATGACAAGTTTGACGGACGAGGAATACACCGATATCCACCTCACCTACGGGCTTGCAGATGTAAGAGCTGACGTTGCAAGGCAGCTGTATCGCGAGAGGTTTCCTAGCCGGCGCCTTCCATCCGCAAAAACGTTTTACTGTGTGGACAAGCGCTTGCGGGTGTATGACGCATGTGTAGCACCTCCAGGATTTATGGTCGTGGCCGACCGTCGACGTACAGTGTGAATTATGAAGAAAATGCTTACAAACTGTCGCGGAGGACCGAACAATAAGGAACAGCTCTCTCTCCACTGCGGTCGGAATGTCACAATCTACTGTTATGCGAGAACTCCATACAAACCACTACCACCCCTTTCGCATGCAGAAGATACAGGCATTATTGCCGGAAGACTGCCAGAGGAGGCAGTCATACCGTCGACCAGCATTTTACACGTCCAATATTGTTCACCGACGACGCCTATTTCACGAAGGAGGATATAGTGAATGCGCATAATTGGCACGAGTGGGCGGAAGAAAACCCCCACAGCACAGTGACCACCATCTGATAGGTCAACATGTGCTACCACAAAGGCTTACAGGAGAGCGCTATCCGAGTTTCCTGAATTCTACATTACCGAAATTGTTTGGCGTCTCGTATGAATTTGTGGCACATGCATGATGGTGCCCCCGCTCACTTCAGCGGCACAGTGTGACGCCACCTGGACAATGCCTTCCCTTCGAAATTGATTAGTCGTGGATTTGTGGTGACCTCATTAGCTTTTATAAACTAATTCACCAAAGAAGACCGAACCAATACTCCAGATTTCGAATTACAAACAGAGGCCAGAATGAGTTACGTTGAAGTAGATATCCTCGGAGTAGTGAAGCAACTTAAATCATTTAACAAGAACAAGTGTTCTGGTCCGGACTGTATACCCATTAGACTTCTATCTGATTATGCTGGAGCGATAGCTCCTTACTTAACACTCATATACAACCGCTCTCTCAAAGAACGATCTGTACCAAAAGATTAAAAAGTTGCACAGGTCACACCTATATTGAAGAAAGGCAGTAGTACTAACCCACTGCCGGCCGCGGTGGCCGAGGGGAATAAGGCGCTCCAGTCACGGTCTTCACGGCCACTACGGTCGGGGGTTCGAATCCCCCCTCGGGCATGGATATTTGTGCCGTCCTAGTTAGTAAGTAGTTTGTAAGTTTAGGGACTGATGACCCCGTAGTTAAGTCCCATAGACTATACAAACATTTGAACATTTGAAGTAATCCACTAAACTACAGGCATATTTCATAGAAATCTAATCGCAGCATGGGTGTGGAACATATCCTGTATTCAAATAGTATAAATTATCTCGAACAGAATGATCTATTGACCCAAAGTCAACACGGATTTAGAAAATATCGTTCATGCGAAACACAACTAGCTCTATACTCAGACTGATGAGTATTATTAACAAGGGTTCTCAGATTGATTCCGTATTTCTTGATTTCCAGAAGGCTTTTGACACCGTACTTCACAAACGGCTTTTTTAAACCAAATTGCGTGGTTATGGTATATCGCCTCAAGTTTGCGACTGGATAGAGCATTTCCTGTCAGTTAGGACACAGTTTGTAGTAATCGGTGGTAAGGCATCGACTGAAACAGAGGTGATATCAGGTGTTCCATAGGGTAGGGTTATTGCTCCTCTGCTGTTCCTTATTTACATAATAAGATAGATTTGTGACCGGCTGGAAGACTTCCTAAGTATTAGAACGCAGTACGTTGTTCTCGACGGCGAATGTTCATCAGAGACGAGTGTATCGTCAGGCGTGCCCAAGGGGAGTGTGACAGGACCGCTATTATTTTCAATCTGTATAAATGATTTGATGGACAGAGTAAGTTGTAATTTGCGGCTGTTTGCTGATGATGCTGTGGTGTATGGGAGGGTGTCGTCTGTAACTGACTGTAATAGCATACAGGATTACTTAGACAAAATTTCTAGTTGGTGTGAAGAATGGCAGCTAGATCTCAATGTAGAAAAATGTAAGGTGATGCGCATGAGTAGAAAAAACAATCCCATAATGTTCGAATACAGCATTAGTAGTGAGCTTCTTGATGCTGTCACGTCGTTCAAATATCTAGGCGTAACATTGCAGAGCTATATGAAATGGAACGAACATGTAAGGACAGTTGTGAGTAAGGCGGACAGCCGTCTTCGGTTTATTGGGAGAATTTTGGGAAGATGTACTTCACCTGTAAAGGAGACCCCCGTATAAAACGCTTGTACGACCACGTCTTGAGTATTGCTCAAGTGTTTGGGACCCGCAGCAGATCAGTTTAAAGGAAGACATAGAGGCGGTTCAAAGACGAGCAGCTAGATTTTTTACCGGTAGGTTCGACCAATGCGTGAGTGTCACGGAAATACTCCGGCAACTCAATTGGGGATCGCTGGAAGAAAGACGACATTGTTTCGTGAATTTCTGTTAAGTAAATTTAGAGGGCCGGAATTTGAAGCTGTGTGTAGTACGATCTTGCTGCCGCCTACTTACATATTGCGTAAAGATCACAAAGACAAGATAAGAGAAATTAGGCTCGTACGGAGGCATATAGGCATTCTTTTTTTCCTCGTTCAATTTGGGAGTGGAATACGTAAGGAAATGCCTAGTAGTGGTACAGTGTACCCTTCGCCACGCACCTTACGGTGAATTGCGGAGTATGTATGTAGATGTTGAAACGATTTGGGAGAAGATCTAAGCAGCTCTCTTAGGTTGTTTACAGATGACACCTTTATTTTCCGTCTAGTAAAATCATCTGAAGATCAAAACCAACTGCAGAACGATCTAAATAAGGTATCACTATGGTGTAAAAATTGGTAATTGACTCAATATAATGAGAAGTGTGAAGTCGTCCCCATGAGTACGAAAAGAAATCCGTTAAACTTTGTTTACAAGATAAATCAGTCAAATTTGAAGGCCGTAAACTCCACAAAATACCAAGGAATTAATATTACTTCATACTTAAACTGGAAAGAACATGTAGATAATGTGTTTTATTGGCAGAACCCTTAAAGGATGCAACAGAACTAAGAACTACTAAACGGACTGCATACACTACGCTTGTCCGTCCTTTTTTGGACTATTGCTGTACATTGTGGAATCCTTATCAGGTGGGTTTCACGGAGGACGTCGAAAGAGTCCAACGAAGGCCACCTGTTTTGTACTGTCGCGATACAGGGAAGACAGCGTTACGGAAATTATACAGGATCTGGGATGGGAATCATTACAACAACGGCGCTTATCGCTGCGGCGTGGGCTACTCACGAAACTCCAGTCACCAACATTCTCCTCGGTATGCGAAAATATATTGTTGACTGCCACGTACATAGGTATAAAAGATCATCAGAATAAAATACGAGAAATCAGAGGTGGAACGGAGAGATTCGGGTGGTCTTTCTTTCCGCGCGCTATTCCAGAATGGAATGGGAGATGAATACAAAATGGTGGTTCGATGAACCCTCTGCCAGGCACTTAAAAGTGATTTGCAGAGTATCCCATGTAGATGTATAGATTTAGATTAGTTGTGCAGACGATGATACTACTTTTCGCAACAGTATAATAATTGGAGATGAAACATGGTGTTTCCTTTACGATGTGCAACTGAAACAACAATCAGCCACCTAGAACGCGGCCGGCCGCGGTGGCCGAGCGTTCTGCAGCGCGCCAGTCACAGTCTGCACGCCTACTACGGTCGGGCATGGATATTTGTGCCGTCCTTCATAAGTAGTTTGTAAGTTTAGGGACTGATGACCCTGTAGTTCATTCTCTTATGCATGTTCATGATCAAGGATGTCTATTTGAATATTTCCGTTAACCACGTGTTGGCCTTTCTGTAGCGTCTTCTTCAGACATGGCAACAGTCACATTCACAGCTTTTCAAAATGTTTCCCACCTTGATAAATACCTATGATAAATTATCTCAATCTTCTCGTAGAACAGTTGAAGTGTAGTAGTCTGTTTACTTCTAATTTTGTATGTTTACTGTTTTTTTTTATTTTATTTTTTTTTTTTTTTAATTTTTATTTTAGAGAAATAACTGTTGGAAGCAGCCCACTACGGATTATACTCCTGCGCGAATTCTTCATTTCAAAATAGCACTTGCGTTCCAGGTCTCCAGCTACACACATAAAAGGGTTGCATCACCACGATTTTAGGGATTCATGACCTTTTATATAAAAATGGACGAGAGGTATTTCAATTCTCTTTATTACTCACGAAAACAGAAATTAAAAATTTGTACAATGAAGTAGACATCCTGATTTGAGCACGACATTGCAGCATATATTAGTACTCCTAATATACGGCATCACGTATCGTCGTGACATACTGTCCACTAGATCATTGACGGAATGTTGGTCCGCATTGTTCCAATCCTGAATGGCGATCATTCTCGGAATGATAGCTGAGTAGCCTTTTACGATGTGTCCCAGGTATGTTCGATAGGATTCACGTCTGGAGAACATGCTGGCTGTTATAATCTTGCGATGTTGTTATGATGAAGAAACACATTCGCAAGTTGTGCACGACGATTGCAAGAACTGTTAACCATTATGATGAATCCTTCGGTGACATGCTGCCGATATGGTTGTACTATAAGTCCGAGAATGTCATCCCTGTACTGTACGGCAGTTTGATTGGCGTCTACGACCACCAACGGCGTGCGGTTACCCCACCCTGAAGCTTCAGTGAGCCATCACCTTGCAGCAGTGGAAGACGGTGTATCTGATACTTTCGGGCGAGTCTCACTTGTAAATGAACACTTGATACCAATACTGACAAGTCCATCCAGCATGATGTTTGGCCCGTCTCTACAGCGGCGCAAGGTGTCTAGGTGTCAAAGTTGGAAGCACCATAGTCGCCGGGAGTGAAATTGCATTTCGAGCAGCGTATTACGTCCTGTGGTTGCACGAAAATCATTGTTCAGAATTTTTTGTGTTCCTCTCAAGGTTTATGTATGCTGAAACCCGGGGGTTATTTTGCTTTCAAGGCAGCAGAATTCCAAATTTCCTAACTACACCTATTCTTTGAACACCCTGCTGCTTTCAGTTCTGCTAATCTTGGGAACTACGGCAGTGCCTCAGACAAATCGAGCGCATACAGCCGTATCATTCTTTTCTCGAAGTTGCTCGCGGCTCTTTCATCCCCCTTGCATCTTTGTTGTGAATAAAGATTCAAATACCCGTAAATATATATCCTATTTTTAACAAATTTTCTGTTGACGATAGATTAACTTCTTTATTAGTCATGTTTTTAAGGTGTGGGTAATTGTCTCGTGGCAAAGTGCTGGACGCACGTAGGAGAGATCGGACGTTCTATTCTCGGTGGGGCAAAGATAAACATTTTCACGCTTTTGCCATTTTAACCTTTTCGTCACGACGTGAACGCTTGTCACAAATCAGAGCACTGGTGATAACTTTCGTGTTCACATACAGTCAACTGTACACAGAACTTTCAAAAGTGAAAGCTTGGGAAGATTACATAAATAACGAATGTTGACTTCAATAGTATCAAAGCTCAATAGCTTGGAATCGCTGAAGATAATCCACCTACACGCAGTTGCCGTCCACACTTGTCAAAAATTCTTACATTAACGCCTCCTCTGAGAAGTACCTTGTATACATAAAGCCTACATTTAATAATGAATATCTGAAGTCTATTATGTAAGTAAACATCTTTGATCTTACCACAGTTTACACCTTTCTACGATGTGAAGAGTCGTCAAAAATGACATGTGGCATCCGATTACAGAATGAAGGAGAATGTAAATAAATATCTGGTTACTTACTTTCGAATATTTGGCGATTTCCGGATATGTGGTCACTTTACACGATATGCAAGAGTTAATAATAAAATACTGACCTATAACCAAGCCGTTGTACTTAGTTTCTCAGATGTGTTAAGTACCTGAATCAAGAACACTGACAGAGATGAACACTTGTATGTCTGAGAAGAGGTTATAGATATTTTCACTGGTGGGATATAGCTTAAAATGCTACAATGCATCAATGACATCTACATTCTAAAGTAAATTTCTTCGCTATTTTTTACGAATTTCTCGTAGTTTTTTAAGGGTGTCGTTAGGCATGGTTTGTGGACAGGAACTTACGAGTACAGTATAAATTGCCCCGTGTGAAACCAGCAGCAATAACATCTGTAACCTATAGTCCAGTTCACGCAATCTGGACAATATATTCTGATTGTCAAAAGTAGGCTACTTCACTGTTTATTACGGATACGTCATTATTTCAAAATGTTCAAATGTTTGTAATTCTATCGGACCAAACTTCGTGGTCATCAGTCCGTAGCTTACAAACTACTTAAACCTAGGTAAACTAACCTAAGGACAATACACACACCCATGCCCCAGGGAGGACTCGAACCTCCACGGCGAGCAACCACGCGCTCCGCAGCGAGACGCTTTAGACCGCTCGGCTACTCCACCGCGGCCGTCATTATTTCAAAGGTAATAGTTAGGCACGAATCAACAACTTGTACAGCTAAACTGCTGCGACTGAAACGAGTAGTAATGATAAGTACAATCTACCTTATCATAAATAGTTTCTTAGTTTGTTGTTTTACCAATGTTGCCGTGCGCCGATCACTGTAGCCGATACGTTCACCTAAACTTGGGTGAGAATATAGTTATCCAAGAATACTGGGTAAAGATTATATTTAGAAATTATACTTTAAAATGGCCCACAAACCCATAGAGTTGAAATATCTCAGGACAGGGTATTCAGATGAACATAACAGATGTGTGTATGTCGTCTGACTTTCAGTAGTTCCGAAATGTTCACGCACTTTGACAACTGTAGATACGAATTAAAAAAGCAATAAGTGACTGTTGTGAATATATTGTTGATCTGTATGTGGTATTGAGCTTACTGTTATTTCATAAACAGAAGCAGATATTTTGTTATACCGTACTGAATCGAATGGTGGATGGCTAAACACTTTTACCCTGTATGGAACCTCTATACTGCTGAGTGCAATATCTAGAGCGCTTAGCCTCATCCTTTTTACAGCATTCACTGTTCATATTTTATGACTTTGCCTTTTAATTAGAAAGCGACGGTTATTAGGGTCATTAGAGCCACGACTGAAGATAATAATGGAAAAGTTTTAAAAGCTGTAAGAAGAAAACGAAAACATATTTTACATTTATGTCTTTATTTCGTTAGATATCATTTACAGGTTGATGTACAAAGCGTTATTGATTCATTGCTTGTCAACATGGGCCTTCTCCCGTAGGCAGTATCTGGGAAGCCGCGCGCTTCCTGCGCCTCAGCAGGGCTGTGAGGCTCGGCGCCCTTAAGCGGCAGCGGCGGCGGTCCTTCTGCCTCGCGGCGTCGGACTGACCCACAGCCTGTAAGCGGCGTCGGAGGGCGACCTCGGCCGGAGCGATGGAGGAGGGTCCGCGAGATGTGTGCGACACGGGCCGACGCAGCAAACTGCGCGGCAGCCGAGTGCCGCAGCTCGCGGACCCGCTCCCTCTCCAGCCTCGGAAATCCCCCCACGACAGGTTCCGTCTTCTGCCGCCACACCGAAGGCTCGCCTGCCCGCCAGAGCGCAGCCTCGCCAGCCACCTGCTGCCAGGGCTGCCACCTGCTGCCAGGGCTGCCAACTGCCGCTGGACCTGCAGGCCCGCCTCTCCCCCACCGCAGCCTCCGCTGTCGCTGTCGACTTGAGCGCGCGCCCAGAGGCGGCGGCGGCGGCCACAACTCTGGCAGAGGCAGCTCCCACCGGCTCTGGCGCTGCGGGTCGCTTGCTGGAACTCGCCCTGTTCCAGTCCCTCCGTCCGTTTGCGTGCTGCACCAAGTCTCGTGGTGCTGGCCGTCTTCTGTACCTCGCCTTAACCGGAGGCGGTCGCGCATGGGCCTCTGCAATTAAAAATATGATAGTAAGATAATCATAAAATGAAGTTAAAAAGTATTACCTACATACTTCATTTAAAACTTCCTGGTTCATAAGCCGTGGTCGATTTATAAAACTTTCCCCTAACGTTGCATCTTCGGCTGCAGAAGTCATCTTCAGAGGTAGAGTGGTAGATGACTACCGCAGCCGAAGATGAAAGGTTAGGGGAAAGTTTTATAAATCGACCACGGCTTATGAGCCCGGAAGTTTTAAATGAAGTTGACGCCAGCCGTGAAAGTTTACATTGTATGATATTACCTACATACTATATCTGTGAAACGGAGAGATATTCGGTTTTCAGGTACAGATTAGGAATGAGGTGTTCCGATGTTTCCAATGAGTACATAGATGTGACAAACCAAATCACAGTGCCTAAACATCTAAAGTAGTGACTCGTAAAAAGTCATATTTTTGAATTTTTAAAGCCTATTCCTAGCATATCCACTCTAAAATAAGGGGATACCAACGTTGTTACTTCTTTTTCAGCTGCAGTAAAGTAAATGATGCACATGTGACTACTAAAAAGTGCACTGCATACCTCACAATGAAATTGCTTCTATAAAAGACTGTGCTGCCTCAATACCTTGGTTTGGTGAGCGTGACTTTGGCGAACGATGTCGATCCGAGTCCCCACGCCGTCGATAGCTGGCCAGGTGTGGCCGCGCTGCAGACGGCGGTGGGAGGTACTCAGGTCACTGGCCGCCAAGGTGTAATGCAACCCGGCAGTCGGACAACCCCTGTGACGTCACTGCAGCAGCCGCCCTCCACCTGCTTAACGGCGATGGCGACTGGACGCGACGGACCGCTCGTTGAGTGAAGATTAAAGCATTCTCCGTGGCCTCCCACCCTTAAGAGTGGGCCCACACACGTCCCGCCCTCACAACCTTGAGAGGGCGGGAGTGGTCGCCGGGCACCACGAGTCTCTTACTTTTATAGTCTACCGACAATGCCGGACGCGGTTGCCGCGGAAACGTCTTTTCTACCTATCATTCAGCCCATTGTTTCCATCAGTTTCAATCATACATATTGCAATTACACGGGTACGCTCAATCGGGAGAGCGAAAACGTCAACTCATCCTCGTTAATTCGCATTTTTGCGCACTAAACTTTTAGACCGATTTGGTCTAACCTCTTTTATGGAGCCATTAAGCGGCTTCCCAGACATTGTTTTCAGTTCGATATTTACGAATTTTGACACGTACTGAGACGGAATTAGAATATACACACGTCAACACATGTTCCGCAAACACAGATACCTTAGAGTGACACCAGATGCAAGGATACAGGGCCCCAGGTGAACATTACATTCCGCGTTTCTCGGAAGTCGTGCAATGACACAACGAGACCTAGCGCTCTCGGAGATTCAGTTTGGAACGAGACCTCTCATGTTAGTGGCACACGTCAAGGGTGTCCACGCACAGAAATTTTAAAGTGCCCTATCCAGAAATTTCCTAGAAAAAGAGCTGTAAAGCTTTGAGCACAATATATACTAGTCACTCAGTTTTGTACAGGAGTACGTCGTTTTAGCTCAGGCAGTTAAATGCATGACTGTCATGCAGATGATCTCGTTCGATCCTGCAAAATGGAAATTTTTTATTTTTATAATTTGTTTTAAAAATTATAACAAGTTTTAAATACAATTAGTGCTTTAAAAATATTATAAATTGCATAATAAATAACTTTATTTCATGTATTAATTATCGGTTGCAGCTAATTAATAATTAAATTAGATTATTTACTTTTTTTAAATTGAATGATTCCACATGCATTTTACAATTAATGTAGGGATTATAAACTTTCGTTGTAAATTCGAGGTACTGGTTTCTTCATCGGAAAACAGGATAATATTGTCCCCCCCCCTCCCCACCTCCCCATTGTGTGTATACAAACTGGCAGACGGTGAGGAACTATTCAAACAAATCAAAAATATATATATATATATATATATTACTTTAAATCGGGATAGAACGCTTATCAACCGCTTGATAATCAGACACTTTAGTGCTTGAGCTATTTCCCACTCTGCTGATCAGATCTTAGGGACTACTATATCAGCTATACTGTGCTTAAATCTTTAGAGCCCTGTTTCTCGGCATTTTATGAATACTGAGCTTTGAAACTAACATGGTTAGTGAAGAAAATCAGTTCATAATTAGTAAATTATGGTCAGAATCTATACCTAGCCCTAGAGAAGCCTTTTCAAACCTCATTCCGAAATCTCGGTTTACCATTAAAAAATCAGTCTGAAGCCGTTCGTTATGTTCATCTCTCTTTTGTGTACATTAAATTAGGCTCAGTAGAAAATTCTACCAGAAGCCTTCCTCTTTCGTTCCTCTCTATTATCCCCTTTTCCTATGTCCGTCTTCCTGTTATCTAATTCAATCACAGTTAAGATTTCTTCTTCCTTAAGCAGGTAAATTATTTCTTTTCTGGCGTCTTCTTTTCCTCACAAAAACGTCATCGTTTGCGAAGTTAGATTATGTATGTAGTTGTACTCCTGTTCTGGGTGTTGGATGTTTGTGCTGGCTTTAGTATAAGTTAGTTCAAAAGTAGTCTGTAAGTTTAGGAGCTGATGACCCTACAGTTAAGTCCCATAAGCTTAATTGAAACCCAACAACTGGAAAATTAAAAAAAGAACACAACGAATTCGACCTAGCAATACGAAGTTTTTTCACACATTATTGAGGATGTATACAACACAGGATCATACAGACATAGCCATACGCACGTGAGTAGAGTCACTAGAGCGTGCGAATTGTCGACGCTAGTACTGTTCATTCACACCTTTTTTTAGCGATGCCAGCTCCAGTTATCCAATGGAAACGATAGTAGAAGTACCGAATGCAGTTTTTCGGAACGGCCTGCCATGCAATTTTACCTGGTGTCTCAGGTGGGACAGATTTCGTGCCGCTTCTGCAGACCTCGTAAGATTACGTTTCATCTGGCCCCAAACATGCTCAGTGTAGGACAGGTCTGGGGATCGTGCTTGTCAGGGCAGTTAACGTCAACCTAGAAGAGCACATTTGGAGTTAGGGAATACAAGTGGACGTGCGTTATCCTGTTGGAAGAGGATACTGCCTTGTTGGCGCATGAACGATGGCAATATGCGTCGAATGGTGGGTCCAGTGTACGGTTGATTGCTCAATGTTTCCTCGACGATCACCAGAGGAGAACGATTATTGTAGGGTGTGGCACCCCACATCATGATGTCAGGTGTCAGCCCGATGTACCTTTTTCGTATACACTTCAGATTTTCGCGCTCCCCTGCACGACGCCAAACACGCGTACGATCATCATTGGCACCGGGGCAGAAGTGACATCACTGAAGACGTCACTTCTCCATTCGTGCTTCCTTAAACGCCTATCGCGACACCCCTGGAGGCGGGGTTGTGGCGTGGGTGGAACACGCCCCAGCGCTATGCATAATCGTGCATCACGGTGTCATGAGCTCATGCCCTACACTGTGCGTTCTTCAGTGATGATCGTCAAGGGAACATTCAGCAGTGCACGGTACAGTGACACTATCATTCAACCCATCTTCGTACCGTTCATGTATTAACAAGGAGATACCCCGGCCAGAACGCTCCCCAGATCTCTCCCCCATTGAGCATCTTTAGGGCCGGATGAAATATCGTCTTCAGAAGTCTACACGACCGGTAGGAAATCTGGCCAAACTGAAGCACCAGGAAGAAACTATGTGGCAGGCCATTCCGCAACACTACATTCGTCACCATCGACTCCATGGGAGAATTGCAGCTTGCATTGCTGCAAAAGAAGGATATACACGCTATTAGCGTCGACACTGCGCACTCTCTGGTGACAGTACTCACGTGCGAATGGCTCCATCCGTGTGATCGTGAGTTGAATACATCTACATCTACATCTACATACATACTCCGCAATTCACCGTAAAGTGCGTGGCGGAGGGTACACTGTACCACTACTAGGCATTTCCTTTCCTATTCCACTCCCAAATAGAACGAGGAAAAAGAGAATGCCTATATGCCTCCGTACGAGCACTAATTTCTCTTATCTTGTCTTTGTGATCTTTACGCGAAATGTGAGTAGGCGGCAGCAAGATCGTACTACACTCAGCTTCAAATTCCGGCCCTCTAAATTTACTTAACAGAAATTCACGAAAAGAACGTCGTCTATCTTCTAGCGATCCCCAATTGAATTGCCGGAGCATTTCCGTGACACTCGCGCATTGGTCGAACCTACCGGTAAAAAATCTAGCTGCTCGTCTCTGAACCGCCTCTATGTCTTCCTTCAAACCGATCTGCTGCGGGTCCCAAACACTTGGGCAATACTCAAGACGTGGTCGTACAAGCGTTTTATACGCGGTCTCCTACATTGAGAGCTAGCTGCCATTCTTTGCACCAACTAGAAATTTTGTCTAAGTCATCCTATATGCTATTACAGTCAGTTACAGACGACACCCTCCCACACACTACAGCAAACAGCCGCAAATTACAAGTTACTCTTTCCATCAGATCATTTATATATATATATATATATATATATATATATATAGAAAATAACAACGGTCCTATAACACTCCTCTGGGGCACGCCTAACGATACACCCGTCTCTGATGAACACTCGCCGTCGAGAACAACGTACTGCGTTCCATTACTTATGAAGTCTTCCAGCCAGTCACAAATCTGTGAACCTATTCCATAAGCTCGTATCTTCGTTAGCAGTCTGCAGTGTGGCACCGCGTCGAATGCCTTTTTGAAGTCGAGAAAAACACAATCTGTCTGTTGCCCTTCATCCATGGCTCGCAAGATGTCATGTGAGAAAAGGGCAAGCTGAGTTTCACATGAACGATGTTTCCTAAACCCGTGCTGATTCAAGGAAAGAAGCTTTTCCGTTTCAAGGAAATTTACTATATTCGAACTGAGAATATGCTCTAAAATTCTATGTGAAACTGATGTCAACGATATTGGCCTGTAATTGTGTGGGTCAGTTCTCTTTCCTTTCTTATAAACGGTAGTCACCTGCGCTTTTTTCCAATCACTAGGAACTTTGCGCTGAATTAAAGATTAGATTCGCGATAAATGCAAGCTAATTAGGCGGCCAATGCCGCAGAATAGTCGTTGTAAAACCGAACTGGTATTCCGTCCGGACCAGCAGACTTTTTCGTATGAATACATCATAACGAATGTGTCAATAAAGTTTCGTTCATGGTTTTCTTTTTTCATTTTTCAGGAGTGTATTTGGCATCAAAAATAAATCGCAATCTGAACTGGAAAACCTACACAATTTCACAGTACTTTCTAATAATTTATTTAGGGAACTCGACATGGTAAGAATTCGTTTTATAACATTTACACTTTAAGAACTAAATCGGGTATTTCTCTTAAAACGTGATATAATCTGTTCCAAAAAGTGCAATCTTAGTTGAAGAAAAGAAAATGAAGCTTCAGTATGCTATGAAGCATATAGTGTTTGACTATCACAGAAAAGGGTATGAGTTCCGGAATCAATTCGTTAAGAACTTGTATATCAAATTTCAGTACATTCTAGACGAATCGAGAACCAGTGTTCTAGATGTTTGTCTAGTGAATCAGACCAGAGTCAGATGAAACAAATGTTTGCAAATCTGTAGCACTTAACGCCTTTCGTCATTAGAAGCTAGGCTTACAGAGTAGTTAAACTAACTTAAAGTAATCTAAGGGCAACACACACACCGACGCCCGAGGGAAGACTTGAACCTCCGACGTCAAGCACCCGCGCGCTCCGCAGCAAGTCGCCTTAGAGTGCTCGGCCACTCCACCGCGGCAGACTAGAGTCAGCTCGATTTTGTATGTGTGAAATAAGTTCTCAAAGAATCTTCGTTGAGTTTAAAGCGGTGTTAATTCATCACCTAGTTACATCCAACGAACCAAGACCCTTGTTCGCTACGCAAAGGACGTAGAGTATCATCCCTATATCTCGTAGCTCATTTTTTTTTAAATATGTTTTACTATGTCGACCAAAAACAGTAAAATCCTGGTTTTATCCACAGTCAATGACAGCGAGCAATTATAATTTCCGAGACAACAGCTACAGAGAGATTCATGTGCACTTATGTTTATGATCCGTTTAGTGTGTGGTACACTGTCGAAAGTTGAACTCCACAGTTTTATTTTTTGTGGTTTAGGCCGTGATTCAAAAATAGTATGTTTCCAACTTAAAATTAAATACTCAATGTATCGTAATTTTTTTTCCAAGCGAAGGGGTGTTATCTCTACGCAACTCACAGAATAGTTACAAGTTATCGTGATTTTTTTCTCTTATAGAGACTTTTGTGGAAGTCTCTTTAAAACTCACTTATTTAAAAAGCGCTATTCCCAGGCGATCCTCACGCTTGGGTTTAAAAATTTCCGAAGAATTCGTAGATATTAAAATGCAGTTGTATGAATGAATATTGAAATGGTACTCCAGTTTTCCGAATGGCATCCTCTTGCTAAAAATCGCTGAGATTCAGTTTGTATGTCGTACGTATCCAGAACACTGACTCACTACAAAAGAAATGAAAAAAACGCCCCACGCTTCTGACGAGATTAATGTTTTCCGCGGCGTGATAAATATAAAATAAATGTCCCAGGGGCGTCGTTCATTCTGTATCCCCCTGCCAGACGAATTTCCCGCTCTCTAATATTTATTGCTTACGTCTATACAGCACTTCCCCTGTTCCGTTTATTTGTATGCTGTAAATGTTTTTACGCATACTGTACCAAAGCCCTTGCAAAATATTGTTACTTACCACAGTGCAAATGTAACTTTAATTAATGACGTTATCAATACGGCAGTCTTTCTCTGTAGAACTAAATTTTACGTATATTGTTAACAGATAACTCACTGCTGATTCCATATTATATAGGGTGTTTCAGAATATAATAATTTAGCGGATTGTAGAAGGAAGAAAGTAGATAAAGTTTTAATGATGTGCTCATGACAAGAAATGTCATCTAACGACGCTGTGAGTGCTTCTTCATCTTGTGTGAAACAAATCTCTTTGTTGTAATATCTTTGTTCCCTATATTTTAGAAGGGGGTAGTGCAGACTAAAACAACTATGGAATGCATGCCTTAAGAACTAGGAACACTTCACCTATACACAGTGCGTCTTTCAGGTACCGAATACGATTTATCGTCCATAGCTCTCATGCATTTTCGAGCCTGCTGTTACCAGGCTTTCTTGTTCATCTGGTTCACACTATCTCCTTCCAAAATATGGAAAACAAACAGCTTACAGTCGAAGAAATTTATTTCACAGCATCGATGAAGGATCGCAGTAGTAAACACTAGACTCGCTTTCGGGAGGAAGATGATTCAAATCCACCCCCGGCCATACAGATTTTGGGATTTCATTGATGTCTCTAAATCACACCGAGCAAATAGTTGTTTTGAATTGGCATGTTTTATTTCCTTGCCCAAATACCTGATGGTGAGCTCTTATCTAATGACCACGCTGTCGACGGGACGTTTAACATGATCTACCTACTTTCCTTCAAAGATTATGTAAGCCTCTCTGATAGTGTTGTCGGATGACATGTCAGCATATGGGATCCCTACCAAAACGTTAGGACCTAAGTCCCATCTTTTGAAACGTCGTTTTCAAACATCCTGTTTCAAAATTAATTGTTTGTATAGCTTATGGGACTTAACTACGTGGTCATCAGTCCCTAAACTTACAAACTACTTATGAACTACTTACGAACTAGGACGACACAAATATCCATGCCCGAGGAGGGATTCGAACCCCCGACCGTAGTGGCCGTGCAGACCGTGACTGGCGCGCCGCAGTCCCCTCGAACACCGCGGCCGGCTCTTACATAGAAGTGCACATGTCAACACATTGTGTAAAATTTTACTCCTTGTGTAAATTGATACTTCATTTTTGTTGAATTATAGTTATGAGCGAAAATTTGATGGACAAGGAAGGAGCCATCGGGAAACCTATAGATCTATGTTACACTTTATTAATGCTTATACGAAATTGTCACGGGATCCTATTTGCATCAAATAGTTTTTGCCCACGATTTTTTGGCAGAGATCATCTCTGCCATTGTTAAGTCGTGCACTTACAGAGACACGCCGTCGTTAATGACGTCACTGGTGCTCAGTCTTTGTCTGGTAATATTTGGAGATCTCAACTGCCACGATCCATTCAACTCCTCAGTCACTAGTTCCCATACTCATCTGTGATCCGTCTTCAATAAGGGTGCTATCCGTTATTGTAATTTCTAGTGATTCCTTTATTATTCTATCCCAGAAAGCATCGGTCCGTTGAGTGCATCTCTGCGCCCGTTATCTGTGGGCAAATATATTTAAACAGTCATGAATAAACTTTAAACTATAATAAGTGCGTACTAGCACTTGCTGTCCAAAATGAGGTTTACTCGTAGATATATTTTTGTTGCGGTAAACATTACACAAGGATGAATTTTATGACGATCAGCTGAAAAAAGATAGTATTACTCACTGCTTTCCACCATTTATTAATGTTCTGTGTTCACTATTTCGCAAAGAACTTGACAATTAGCAGAAGTAGTCTCTAACGAGGACATTTTACCTGTCGACTTTGCAAGGTAACACCACTGACATAAATACAGCGATTTCACTACTCCAGCTTTCGTAACTCTCCAGCGCAATCCGTCAAACGGCAACGCAGCATAATGTCAGAGAGCCAAGTGTCAAATATAGCTGCTGCCGCTGTCAGTCACATATTCGCTTATGCGAAGAGAAAGCTGAAAGCCGCGTGGTGAAATTCAGAACGTGAGAGCTCGCAGTCTTCATTGTTAGTCACAAGCAAACTTCGCATTAAAACGTTGCGTTTTCAGTGACACATCGTTTACTCACGACGTAACAGTTAAATGTAACTGCTACATTACTGTACTCGTTTAATACAAATTATTGGAGTTAAAAGAATAGAAACTGACAAATAGTTTTCGAAGATGTTGGCCAACATTTTGTAATATATTAATTCTTTGACGATTCTACACGTACTGTAGTAATTATTAAGTATAATAAGTCTTGTCGAAATTATATTTTAAATTCAGGGGGGTACACATAGAACATCGCACGAAATTGTACTCAACGCATTCTCTGAGAATTACGTCGACCAATTAGTTCATGAGCCAACTAGAACGATAAATGGATGTGAAAACACACTTCCTCTGTTAGCAATAAATAATTCTGAGCTCATAACGAACATCAAAACGGATACAGATATTAGTGAGCACAGAGCTGTCGTAGCGAGATTGAATATCGAAAGTCCCAAAGTTACCAAAAATAGACGAAAAGTATATTTGTTCAGGACAACAGATAGAAATACAATAAATTGCTTCTTGAAAGACAGTTTCCACTCGTTCCTAACACTAAACGTAAGTGTATACCAGATATGTCTCCAATTCAAAGAAGTGGTATCGATAGCAATAGACAGTTTAATACCAAATAAAAGGAGGTGATCCTCATTGGTACACAAAACAGGTCAGGACACTATTGCAAAAACAACAGAAAAGGCTTGCTAAATTTAAACGAACACAAAAACCCCAGGATTGGTAACCCTACACAGAAGTTCGAAATTTCAGGAGGACTTCAATGCGAGATGCCTAGAATACTTTCCACAACGAAACTCTTTCTCGAAATTTGACTGAAAACCCAAAGAGATTTTAGTCATATGTTAAATATACTAGGGGCAAAACACAAACAATATCCGCACTACGTGATAGTAATGGCATTCCTGACGATGATAGCGCTATTAAAGCAGAATTACTAAACACAGCTTTCCGAAACTCATTTACCAAAGAAGACGAAACCAATATTCCAGATTTCAAATTACAAACAGGCCAGAATGAGTAACGTTGAAGTAGTGAAGCAACTTAAATCACTTAACAAGAACAAGTCTTCTAGTCTGCAATGTATATCCATTATATTTCTATTCGATTATGCTGAAGCGATAGCTCCTTACCTAACAGCCATTTTCAACCGCTCGCTTAAAGAAGGATCTGTACCAAACGACTGGAAAGTTGCACGGGTCACACCTTTATTCAAGAAAGGCAATAGGATAAACCCACTAAACTACATGCCTATTTCACTGACGTCAATTTGCAGCAGCGTTTTGGAAGATATCATGTATTCAAATATCATAATTGCCTCGAAGAGAATGGTATATTGACCCAACGTCAACACGGATTTAGAAAATATCGTTCATGTGAAACACAACTAGCTTTTTACTCTCACGAAGTAAGCAGTGGTATTGACAAGAGTTCTCAGATTGATTCCATATTTATTGTTTTCCAGAAGGCTTTTGATACCGTACCTCACAAACGGCTTTTAATCAAATTGAGTGGTTGTGGTATATCGCCTCAAATTTGCGACTTGATAGGGGATTTACTGTTAGAGGGCACAGTTTCTAATAATCGATGGTAAGGCATTGACTAAAACAGAGGTGCTATCGGACGTTCAACAGGGTAGTGTTATTGGTCCTCTGCTGTTCCTTATTTACATAAACGCAGCTTTCCACGTTTGCAGATGACGCCGTCTAGTAAAATCATCTGAAGATCAAAACTAACTGCAGAAAGATCTAAATAAGATATCAGTATGGGGTAAAAATTGGCAATTGACTCTAATGAGAAGTGTTAAGTCTTCTGCATGGGTACGTAAAGAAATCTGTTAAACTTTCTTTGCAAGATAAATCAATCAAAAGTGTAGGCCGTAAACTCCACCAAATACCTAGGAATTACTATTACTCCGGACTTAAATTGGAAAGAACACGTAGATAATGTCGTGGGAAAGGCGAACCTGAGACTGCGTTTTATTGGCAGAATCCTTAAAAGACGCAACAGAACATCAAAAGAAACTGCATTTTTGGAGTACTGCTGTCCAGTGTGGAATCCTTATTCGTTGGGTTAGACGGAGGACATCGAAAGAGTCCAAAGAAGGGCAGCTCGTTTTGTATTGTCACGATACAGGGGAGACAGCGTTACTGAAATGATTCAGGATCTTGGATGGGAATCATTACAGGAACGGCGCTTATCCCTGCGGCGTAAGAAACTTCGAAATTCCAACCGCCAACATTGTCCTCCGAATGCGAAAATTATTGTTGACTCCCACTTACATAGGTAGAAAAACTCAACAGAAAAAAATACGAGAAATCAGAGGTGGAACGGAGAGATTGAGGTGTTCTTTCTTACCGCGTGCTATTCGAGAATGGAATGGGAGATATATAGTATAAAGGTGGTTCGATGAACCCTCTGACAGGCACTTAAATGTAATTTGCAGAGTATCCCATGTAGATGTAGTGGAATTCAGTAAGTATGAATATACTTACTACGGTGAGCAGTTTCCATATTTATTGATAGAACCAATGAAAATGTCCTTTAGACATGAATGCATGTCTGAAGGAATGGACACTGCAGCGACATACAACTGATGCTGATTCATAGTCGTAAATACATTTCTTATAGAACGCTGATTCATATTCAGAATTACAAATACAATTATTGTGTTTATGAACGTTTGAATTTGAAACAAATTCTCTTCTGTACAAGAAAATGTACATGGCATATTTCGTTACTATGATCTCCCCTTCTCCATTGTATTCAACATCTTCACTACATTTCTGTTCTTTTCAAAAGTTTTTGTATTTCACTCAGTAAGAATTTTGGACGAACTGAAGGAAAGACTTTGGAAACTGTTAGGCGAACCGAGGTTTAGTGCCTGACATTTAGTGAAGTATATAACGTTACTTTCAGCATTAACTGAATCTTTTTGGCGTTGCGGCAAGTGCAGACGAAGTTGTCTTTGGGGTATGACCAAGTTGTATAGATGGACCGAACGCGAATCGCGATGAGTAGCCCCGACCTGGACCGCATTTCCGAAAGTGTGTTAAAGATGCGACAGTGGCAGCAGAGGTGAAAGTCTCCCAAACCTTGTGAAGAGCCATCTGGGTAAGCCTCCAGGAAAGTGCTGATAGGAAGATTCGGAAATGGTCACAACAACACAAGTCGTCATGCAAAGTCGATTGATGGTAGAAGGACAACGCTGCAAACTGGAAGATCAGTGACTGAGGAGGTACCATTAGCCACACTGAAATGTGTTGGAGCACCAGTATTCACAGGGCAAGGATAAAGCTGTGTCAGTAGATTTTCGACGTCATTTCCTCGGCCAGTGATTTATGGCGTTGAAATCACTCAGTATTAGAAAAGGTAGGGGGAAGTTTGGAAATCAGTACTTTAGATTCGGTGCAGAATGATTTTGAAGTAAAATGCATAACATCAGACGAGGTATCAATGTTAGCATTGAATAGGGTATCATGAAGGAATTTTATTAGAGGTACTATGCTCCAGACTGAACGCTGAAATGCATAATCAGTCTCTAATGATGATGATACTATTGAAAAAAAGAAATAGTCATGTGCATTGTAATGGTCATTATGCACTTAAAAGCTCTCGAGTTCTTTCTGTTTCTTCGTTTTGTATGGAAACTTTCGAAACATTTTAGACGCGGAGGCTCCTTGCTTTTAGTACAAATGTATTTTGCGACTTTTTTTGTGAAACTGGTGGACACTGTTCAAGAACTCTCGCTGCCCTTCACGATCGCCATCTTGAATTACAACAACATTAGGGCGAAAAAATCGCGCTTTTCCGTTTACCTTGCGACTTCTACAGTGCAGCATCTGTCGGTAAGATGTCCCGGAGTGGCCTCCATGCGCTTACGACTTATAAAAAAAAAATCTACGATAGAAATACTTCCAAAGTCGTCTATTAATGTAGGTGCTATGCGCCACAGGATTATCAGCCACAAATAGTTTTAATATACGTTATCATAAACTTTTGGTCAGTGGCATATATGAGAGAGGGGACGAAGTAATGGATATAAAGAATATAAAGTATCTGAATTATTGTAATTAATCATGCGTGAAGGCGTCGCCCTGATAGTCATAATTCCCTGAATTGGTGACGGGAGTAGGGTGTTAGTATTGGGAAGTTCGTGACTGTTTCCTTTTTCACCAGTTATATTTTTATGATTTAATTATCAACAATAAAAAAGTTGATTTGTTGTTGTTGTGTTCTTCAGGCCGGAGACTGGTTTTATGCAGCTCTCCACCCTACTCTATCTTGAGCAAGCCTCTTCATCTCCTCATAAGACCTACAACCTACACCCTTTTGAATCTGCTTGTATTCATCTCTTGGTATCCCTCTGCGATTTTTACCCCACACACCTTCCTCCAACGCTAAATTCACGATTCCTTGATGTCTAGCAATGTGTCCTATCAATCGATCCCTTCTTTTAGTCAAGGTATTCCAGAAATTCCAGTTCTCCCCAATTCTGTTCCGCACCTCTTAATTAGTTACGCGATCCACCCACCTAATCTTAAGCATTCTTCTGTAGCGCCACATTTCAAAAGCCTCTATCCTCTTCCTGTCCGCACTATTTATCGTCCACGTTTCACTCCCATACAAGGCAACACTCCACGCAAATGCCTTCAGAAAGGCCTTCCTTACACTTGAATTAATATTCGATGTTAACAAATTTTCTTTTTCAAAAACGCTTTTCTTCCCATTGCAATTCTGCATTTTATATCCTCTGTACTCCACAATCACATGTTATTTTACTGCCCTAGTAACAAAACTCATCTGCCACCTTTATTGTTTCGTTACCTAATCTAATTCCTTCAGCATCGCCTGATTTTCTAAGACTGCAATCCATTACCCTTGTTTTCCTCTTGTTAATGTTCATTTTATACGCATCTTTCAACACACTGTCCAATCCGTTGAACTGCTCTTCAAGGTCTTTTGCTGTGCCTGAGATAATTACAATGTCATCGGCAAAATGCAATGTTTTTATTTCTTCACCATGAAATTTAATTCCTTCTCCAAATTTTTCCTTGCTTTCCTTTACAGCTTTCTCAATGTACAAATTAAATAGCAACGGAGAAAGGCCTCTGTCTAACTCCCTTCCCAAACTCTGCCCTTCAACTATGATAAATGCTAACTGGTTATTGTACAAGATGTTAATAACCTTTCGTTCCCTATATTTTACTCCTGCTGATTTCAGAATTTGAAACAGTTTTTTCCAGTCAATATTATGAAAGACTTTCTCCAAATCTACAAAAGTTAGAAATGTAGGTTTTCCTTTCCTTAATCTATCTTCTAAGGTAAGCCGTGAAGTGAGTATGGCGTCCCGTGTTCCTACGTTTCTCCTGAATCCAAACTGATCTTCCCCGAGGTGGGCTTCTACTAGCTTTTCCATCCTTCTCTAAAGAATTCGTGATAAAGTTTTGCAACCATGACTTATGGTTCTATAACTTTCGCACCTGTCTGCGCCTGCTGCATTTGGAACGGGAATTATTGAATTTTTCTTAAAGCCCGAGGGTATGTCGCCAGACTCCTACATCTTGCGCACCAGGAGAAATAGTTTTGTCGTGGTTGGTTCTCCCAGAGAAGTAGTATCGAGGGAATGTCATCTACTCCAGGAGCCTTTTTGACTTAGGTCTTTCATGGCTTCTGCTCTGTGTAGTATCTCCTATCTCATCTTCATCTATTTCCTCTTCCCTTAATACAATATTGTCTTCAAGTTCATTTCCTTTGTAGAGCCCCTCTATATACTCTTTCCACCTATCAGCTTTTTCCCTTCTTTACAGATAACTGGTTTTCCATCTGAGTTCTTTATATTCATACAGCTGTTTTTCTTGTCTCCAAATGTCGCTTTTATTTTCCTGTAGGCGGCATCAATTTTTCCCCTATTTATACATCCTTCTACAGACTTGCATTTGCCTTCTAGCCTCTCCTGCTTAGCTATTTTGCACTTCCTTTCTATTCATTTCTTATTCGTCTGTACTCCATTTTGCCTGTTTCATTTCCTGCATTTTTATATTTTCTCCTTTCATCTATTACATTTAGTATTTCCTGTGATATCCAAGAATTTTTGTAGGTCTTGCCTTTCTATCTATTTTGTCCTCCCTTAGACAGTTCGCGGATGATGCTGTCGTTTATCGGTTAGTGAAGTCAACAGAGGATCAAAAGCAACTGCAAAGCGATTTAGACAAAATTTCTACTTGGTGCAAAAATTGGCAATTGACACTAAATAAAGAAAAGTGTGAAGTAATACACATGACCACTAAAAGAAATCCGCTGAACTTCAATTACACGATAAATCAGTCAGACCTTAAGGTCGTAAATTCTACCAAATACCTAGGAGTTACAATTACGAACAACATTGACTGGAGAGAACACATAGAAAATATTGTGGGGAAGGCGAATCAAAGGTTACGTTTCATTGGCAGAACGCTTCGAAGATGCACCAGCTCCACCAAAGAGACTGCCTACATCACACTTGTGCGTCCTCTCCTGGAGTACTGTTGCCCCTTGTGGGACCCTCACCAGGTGGGACTGACGGAAGATATTGAGAAGGATCAGAGAAGGGCAGCTCGTTTTGTTTTATCACGTTACGGGGAGGAAAGCGTCACGGAAATGTTGCACGAATTGGGGTGGAAATCATTAAAAGAAAGACGTTATTCATTGCGGCGTGATCTGTTTGCGAAGTTTCAATCACCGACTTTTACTTCTGAATGTGAAAATATTTTGCTAGCACCTACCTACTTAGGGAGACATGACCATCCCAATAAAATAAGAGAAATCAGATCGAAAACGGTACGCGCTATTAGAGAATGGAACGGTAGAGAAAAGTTATGAAAGTGGTTAATGAACCCTCTGCCAGGCACTTAAATGTGATTTGCAGAGTATGTATGTAGATGTAGACGTAGGTGCTGCCCTCACTATTTCATCTCTCGATGCTAAACATTCCTCTTGTACTGTTTTATTTCCCCCGTTTCTGTCAATTGTTGCCTAAAGCTCCTTCTTAAATTCTTGAGAACTTCAGGTTCCCTCAATTTGTTCAAGGCCCATCTCCATATTTTCCTAACTTTCTACAGTTTTCTCAGTTTAATCCTACAGTTCGTGACAAGTAAGTTGTGGTCAGAGTCAATATCTACCCCTGGGCATGTCTTACAGTTTAAAACCTGTTTCCTAAACCTATGCCTTATTATTATAATATCTATCTCGTACCTTCCGGTGTCTCCTGGTCTCTTCCACGTATACAGCCTTCTTTCGTGATTCTCCAACCAGGTGTCTGATATGATTAAATTATGTTCCGCGCAAAATTCTACCATTCCTTTCGCACAGTCCATATTCACCCACTATTTTTCATCCCCTTCCTTTTCCTACAACCGAATTCCAGTCTCCCACCACAATTGAGTTCTCCGCTTCCTTAATTGAATAATTTCCTTTACTTCCTCAACATTTCTTCGCTCTCCTCATCATCGGAAGAGCTAGTTGACATATAAACCTGTACTACTGTGATCGGTGTTGGCTTCGTATCTATCTTGACTATAACCGAATTCCAGTCTCCCACCACAATTGAGTTCTCCGCTTGCTTAATTGAATAATTTCCTTGACTTACTCATACATTTCTTCGCTCTCCTCATCATCGGCAGAGCTAGTTGACATATAAACCTGTACTATTGTGATCGGTGTTGGCTTCGTATCTATCGTGACTACGATAATGCGATCACTGTGTCGCTCATATTAGTTTACCCGAATTCCTATTTTCTTGTTCATTATCAGACCTACTCCTGTAATACCCCAACTGATTTTGTGTTTATAATCCTGACCAGAAATCCTGTTCCTCTTTCCACAGAACTCCACTAATCCCCACTATATCTAACTTCAGCCTATCCATTTCTTTTTTTAAATTTTCCAACTTCCCTACCCGATTAAGGGATCTAACATTCCACGCTCCAGTCTATAGAATGCCAGTGTTGTCTTTCCTGATGATCACATCCTCCTGAGTAGTCCTTGTCCGGAGATCCGAATAGGGGGACTATTTTACCTTCGGAATATTTTACTCGAGAGGATGCCATCATCATATCGTCATAGAGTTGTATGTCCTCGGGAAAAGTAACGGCTGTAGCTCCCCCTTGCTTTCAGCCGTTCGCAGTGTCTATGACAAAGGCACATTAGCCGATTACAAGGCCATCTCAGTTCACCCACACTGTTGCCCCTGTAACTACTGAAAAGGCTGCTGTCCTTCAGGAACCAGACGTTTGTCTGGCCTCTCCACATATACCCCTCCACTGTGTTTGTACCTACGGTACGGCTATTTGTATCGTTGAAGCACGCAAGCCACCCCACCTCGAAATGTCTGTGGTTCATAGGGGTGGAAGTTGATCTCAGTAAAGTAAAAGTGGCTTCAGCGCAATATTGATGCAAAATATCATGAGGTGTCTACTTAAAATTACTTCACTTTTCTTTCACTAATCTTGCTCCCTCCCCATCTCCTGCCGCCGAAATATATGCTACATTCGCCACTACTTTTGCTAACTTGAGCAAGAGAATGTAGAATTTTTACAGCTAATTACAGGGTGGCCACCGAACCTTGAAACCGGGAAAACCGGGAAGAAGCCTTGAATTTTGAAAAACCAGGGAATACCGGGAAAAAGCCTTAAATTACAGCCAGAAACCGGGATTTTTAACCCATGAGATCTCACGGCTTTAAGAGTTAAACGATCGTTCGCGTGTATTGCTCAGATTACACGACCAGTTCGAAATGTAATTAAGTGTAAATAAGTAATCCCTGTAGTTTAAGTAAGAAAAAAACCTCAGTTGGGTTCTGAAGCATCATCAATATGATTAATCTTTATTTTCTTTCCTGGGTGGTACATTTCTTCAGCAGTATGGCAAATCATTCTTACCATTACGGTGCAATGTGTTGGCAATTGAATTAAAATTTAAAAAAATCAACCAAACTATACATGATTTAGTCTGTAGAATCTGAATCTGCAATAAAAAATGGGAGTTTCCATTTAAAATTTTACACCAGCCACCCACGCCGCTCCCAAACGGTGGAGGCAGTTCAAGTTCAGTATCATTTCCTACGCCTCTGCCGTCCGTTAATAATGGTGAAAACCGTTGTTGAATATATACTTTTTTCTTTTTTTCTGTAGTTATTCTGGTTTGTCAACTTAAAATATACACCCTGTACTATACATTGTGTCAGTGTCGAATCTGGGGTGGGGGAGGGGGGCCTATGGGGCTGCAGATCCCCCAAAACCATGAGGAAAAACCTCATAATATGAGCTGGTTCTTTGTAGGTTTGAGGTACAATGCCACAATTTGTATGAGGTTTGCACCCCCTCCCTCTCTCCCCAATCCAAATCCAGGATTCGCCACTGCTTGGTATATATTACAACGCGACATGGTTCAACTTGGATGCAATGTGTCTTAAACCTGAAAAATAACTATTTTTAACCTGGAAAACCGGGAAAAAACCTTGAATTTGAAAATGAAAATTTGGTGGCCACTCTGTAATTGTTACGGTTCCCAAACGTTGACTCATTACCCGTACAGATATACACAGCCCTCCCGGTAGCGGTTCATGACTGCAACGCGAGGTCAGCACGCGTCGGGGAGCCGTGTCTAACGTAGCGCGTGAATGCCGCTGCCGCCATTGTCTCTCCATGAAAGGCCATTGTCGCGGGCGCGCGGAATTTCCAGGCAGCCAGACAATGCAAGACGTAAAGGATAATGTGGCGTGGCGGCAGTAAGCGGATGGTCGCTGTCACCGCAAACCACCTGCGAGCGTGGCCGGTCGGCGCACCGCCGTAGCACCAGGCACCAGGCACCAGGTGCGTCCGCCGGCTATGAGGCTCCACCGTTTGCTCGCGGCGGTATCCGCCAGGCAATTGGCGAGTGCTGCTGCAGCGGTTACCAGCCTCTCTCCTTACCGTTCACGTCACATCACCAAATTACTGCTAACATCGTTGCAATCTGCAGTAGGAAGGAAGGAAGGAGGATTAGGATTTAACGTCCCGTCAACATCGGAGTCATTACAGACGGAACACTGCTCGGATACTCTTTGTCATGGACGGGTAAGGAAGTCGGCCGGACCATTTGGAAGGAACCATTCCGCCGAGACGACTCCGCAACTACTCGTTCGTTCGATTGAAACGATACACGATTCATCGGGTAGGTCGTAGTAATAACTTTATTGCAAGTCAGCGTCATTCTTTTCGCTGCAAAGATACCTCACTGATCAACCCTTCATTATTTCCTCTCTGCAAAGAAAAGAAAGATGTTCACTTGTTTTCATTGTTTTTAGATCCGTTGTATTGGATGGACGTAGGCATTCCTGCTCATTCAGTTCTACAACTGTTAATGTGAGTAACTTGTTTTCGAGATAAATAATGAATAAAGTAGGGTTAAAGTTTACTAAAATGTTTTTAGTCATTTCAGCTTTATCCCTATCCATATGGCGTTAATGTTCAAGAACTTAATCTTATAGTGATTTGCACAACATTATGGTAAAAAAGGATCATGTACAATCTGTTGCATATATTCGTCAGTAAATAGCGGCAATTCCTTACTTCCCAGTCACAGTATCGGAAGAGCCTGCAATCATTCGATCCGGCCGCATTTTCTTTTCTCTTCGAAGTCCGATAAGTGAACATAAAAATTATTCTTTCTTCACATTGTTGCAACATAATCCTGATTATTTTACATATTCCGATTGTGCATGACACAACAACTATAACTGATCCAAATCACTTTAGGCATAAGTTACCAATAAAAGATATTTTAATTTCAGCATAGTCGACAGATTAGTGTTGCAGAACCAGTATCGACTAGCCATACGAGGTAACTTCATTCCTAATTTTTATAATGCTACTAGCCGCCCTATATACAATCTTCAAATTTAAGTTATGAGTAAAAGTATAATCATTTAACAATTTTTGACCATTTTCCACTACCTTGAATTTCGAATAAATTTTATTCGTATATTAAACCAATTCTTATGGGCGGAAGCATTATACGACGAAATGTCAGTTTCAAATGTAACGTGTCCAGGCTTCAGGATCCGAACGTCGTCCAAGCGTCAACGAAAAATAAAAATAATTTCTTACTTTCACTTTTGCACTATTGTTCAAATTTCAGTGTTACGTTCTAGAGCAAAGAGAAAAAGCGTTCGATTTTGACTATCACCTTTTTATAAAACTGTCACTTTAGATAAAATATTTCAAAATTATCTTGCTAACAGAAATGATCTGTTAAAATTAAAATTCCGTAGCTATGTATGTTGTTGTCAACACAGATATAAGTTGCTCTTATTCGTAATCGATCTACATAAAGATTCGATTTTTTGAAACTCTGTAAATTCAAAAGTGTGTTCTTCCCTTGTCGGAAGGTTTACTGTCTCTAATATGTCCTCAACAAAAAAAAAAAAAAAAAAAAAAAAAAAAAAAAAAAAAAAAAAAAAAAAAAAAAAAAAACTCGACGATGTATAATATTTCAAGTAATATAGCTGTGAATACATCTTTCAAATTTTATAAAAGGTTGAAAGACGTTTATAACACATTTATTGCTCTCACAATATACATGTCATCACTCGGCAAGAGCTAATTTTTGATTCACTTCAATTTTACTAATCATCTCGGTTAATAATGTAAATAGTCAATCGATTTTTCTAAAAACTGCACAGAACAGATATTTGAATGTTGTGCAGGAATTGTTAATGTTAATGGAACTAAACTAGTAATAGTTGTTATTTATAGATCCCCTGACTCAGATTTTAAAATGTTTCTGCCCAAGCTGGAATTGGTTCTGGGTTCACTGTATAGGAAGTATAAAAATTTAATTGTGTGTGGAGATTTCAACATTAATTGTGTAGGTGATAGCTCAAGGAAACGTCAGCTGTTAGATCTATTTAATTCCTATAACATGATGCAAACAGTATTTTTTCCAACGAGAGTGCAAGGAAATAGCAGTTCTACCATTGACAATATTTTTGTTCATTCTTCATTATTAGAGGGGCACTCTGTCAGCAGAATAGTAAATGGCCTATCAGACCACGATGCCCAACTTTTAATTCTAAAAAGTATTTGTTCTCAAACAAATGTTAAACATAAATATCAACTACTCAGAAAAGTTAATCCAGTTGCAATTGAGACCTTTTTAAGCCTAATTAAGGAACAAGAATGGCAGGATGTTTATAGTGCTGATAATGCAGATGATAAATATAATGCTTTTCTGAACACATTTATTATGCTATTTGAAAGTTGCTTTCCACTAGAACGCTCAAAACAGGGTACTTTCAGTAACAGACAGCCAGGGTGGATGACAAAGGGGATAAGAGTATCATGTAGAACTAAGCGGGAGTTGTATCAAAATGTTAGAAGCAGTCAGAATGAAGATGCAGTAGCTCATTACAAACAGTACTGTAAGGTTCTGAAAAATGTCATTAAGAATGCAAAAAGTATGTGGTACGCAAAAAGAATAGCAAACTCTCAGAATAAAATTAAAACTATCTGGTCAGTCGTGAAGGAAGTGTCTGGTCAGGAGCAGCAGGTAGAAGATATAACGTCAGTGCGTAGTAGGAATGTTTCTGTTACTGACAAGTTAGATATATGTGCAATATTCAATAATCACTTTCTGAATATAGTAGAGGAACTAAACAAAACTCTAGTTTCTACAGGTAATCATATAACGTTTTTAGAAAATGCGTTTCCGAGGCTGTTGCCTGAAATGATACTTCATGATACTTCCATAGGTGAGATTGAGTCAATAATTAAATCACTAAAGACTAAGGACTCTTGTGGATATGATGGGGTATCTAGCAGAATTCTAAAGTACTGTTCTCCATATGTTAGCCCAGTACTAAGCCATATTTGTAATTTTTCCTTTCGGAATGGTCAGTTTCCTAACAGATTAAAGTACTCAGTAGTGAAACCGCTTTATAAAAAAGGTGAAAGGGATAATGTAGACAACTATAGACCTATTTCTATGCCATCGGTTTTTTCCAAAGTTATTGAAAAGGCTGTATATTCAAGATTAATTGATCATTTCAGTTCACATAATTTCCTGTCAAACGTACAGTTTGGTTTTAGAAGTGGTTTAACGACCGAAAACGCTATATTTTCGTTTCTCTGTGAGGCACTTGATGGGTTAAATAAGAGGCTACGGACATTAGGCGTCTTCTTTGATTTAACAAAAGCGTTTGATTGTGTTGATCACAAAATATTGTTGCAGAAGTTGGAACATTATGGAATACGGGGAGTAGCCCACAACTGGTTCACCTCTTACTTTAATAATAGACAACAGAAGGTAATTCTCCGCAATGTAGAAAATGGCTATGACGTGCAATCCCAATGGGGCACAATTAAGTATGGGGTGCCCCAGGGGTCTGTTTTGGGACCATTGCTGTTTCTTATTTATATAAATGATATGCCTTCGAGTATAACAGGTGATTGTAAAATATTTTTGTTTGCTGATGATACCAGCTTGGTAGTGAAGGATGTTGCTCGTAATATTGACACAGTATCAAATAATGCAGTTCAAGAGATAAGTTCATGGCTAATAGAAAACAAGTTGATGTTAAATCACAGTAAAACTCAGTTCTTACAATTTCTAACACATAATTTGACGAAATCTGACATTATGATTACACATAATGGGCATGTGATAAGTGAGACTGAACAGTTCAAATTTCTAGGTGTTCATATAGACAGTAAGCTGTCATGGAAAGCCCATGTTCAGGATCTTGTTCCAAAACTAAATTCTGCTATATTTACCATTAGAACAATATCTGAGATAAGTGATTTTTCAACACGAAAAGTAGTCTATTTCGCTTACTTTCACTCACTTATGACGTACGGCATTGTTTTTTGGGGTAACTCGCCTGATGCAAAAAGGATATTTCTGGCTCAAAAACGGGCGGTTCGAGCAATATCTGGTGTAAGTTCGCGAACGTCATGTCGACCCCTTTTCAGTAGTCTGGGAATTTTGACTCTGGCGTCACAATACGTTTTTTCTTTAATGTCGTTTGTTGTTAATAATATCAGCTTATTCCCACGAGTTAGTAGCTTTCACTCGGTGAATACTAGACAGATGTCTAATCTACATTTGCACCGCACCACCTTAACACTTGTGCAGAAAGGGGTGCAGTATTCTGCGGCATCCATTTTCAATAAGCTGCCACAAGAACTTAAGAATCTTAGCACTAATCCACATGCTTTCAAATCTAAATTGAAGAGTTACCTCGTGGCTCACTCCTTTTATTCTGTCGAGGAACTCCTAGAAAAGTTAAACAATTAAGCTAATTTATTTTTCTTTATTGATTCTTTTCACTTTTTCTATTACCATTATTGTGTAACAATTAATGTATTGACTTGTTCCATGACCATGGAGTCTTACTCCTGAAGTGGGTCCTATGGAACAGAATAAATAAATAAATAAAATAAAATAAAATAGAAATAAATATTTTCGGCGTCAACAGCAGAGACCAGCATCTTCCTGTCTCGTGGCCGTCGACCCGCGACTTGAAGTGGCCTCATGTTTACTCCTTGAGCTCAGCCGTGAAGAAGTTGCTCTCGTAGGTTGAATCGCCGTCACAGCACATGAAACATAAGAAACACACAAAACTTTCTTAAGAATCACATAAAGAATTAACATTTTAAATCATTAATCAAGATAAACATAAGTATAATAAACATAATTATAATAACCTACGAAACTAAGCTAACATGAGGTAGTAGCGGAGACAATAATCCATCCCACTGCACCATTCCGGCATTCGTCTGGGGCTATTAGGGAAATCTAAATCGGAATGACAGGAGGCGGGTTTGACCCGACGTCCTCGCGAATGCGCCAGTAGGGTTTTGTATCATATACTGTTTTCGAACATCTTGAATCATCTTCAACCGAACTGCTGTTCCATCCGGACCAGGAGACTTTCTTTGTATTCAGCCCTCTCAGCTGCTTCTCTACACCGGAAATATCTATTACTATGTTCTTTTCTCACATCTTGCGAGCCGCGGATGAAGTTCAACAGGTAGATTGTGTTTTTCTCGATTTCAGGAACGCATTTGATGCGATGCCACATTGTAGACTGCTAAGGAAGATACGAGCATATGGAATAGGTTCATAGATTTGTGACTAGCTGGAACGCTTCCTAAGTAATATTACCCAGTACGTTGTTCTCGACGGCGAGTGTTCATCAGAGACGAATGTATCGTCAGGCGTACCCCAGGGGAGTGTGATAGGACCGCTATTATTTTCTATCTATATAAATGATCTGATGGACAGAGTAACTTGTAATTTGCGGCAGTTTGCTGATGAGGCTGTGTAGTCTGGGATGGTGTTGTCTGTAATTGACTGCAATAGGATACAGGATGACTTAGAAAAAATTTCTAGTTGGTGCGGAGAATGGCAGCTAGCCTTCAGTGTAGAAAAAGTAAGGTGATGCGCATGAGTGGGAAAAACAATCCTATAACATTCGAATACTGCATTAGTAGTGAGCTTCCTGATGCAGTCGCGTCTTTCAAATATCTAAGCGTAACGTTGCAGAGCAATATGAAATGGAACGAACATTTAAGGACAGTTGTGATAAGGCGGACAGCCGACTTCGGTAATACTGGGAGAATTTTTGGAAGATATACTTGATCTGTAAAGGAGACGGCATATAAAACGCTTGTGTGAGCACGTCTTGCGTATTGCGTAAGTGTTTGGGACCCGCAACAGATCAATTTAAGAAGGACATGGAAGCAGTTCAGAGGCGAGCAGCTAGGTTCGTTACTGGTAGGTTCGATCAACGCGCGAGTGTCACGGAAATGCTCAGGGAACTCATACGGGAATCGCTGTAGGAGAGACGACGGCCTTTTCGATAATTTCTGTTGAGGAAATTCAGAGGGCGGGAATTTGAAGCCGACGGCACAACGATATTGCTGCCGCCTACTTACTTTTGCGTAAAGGTAACAAAGACAACATAAGTGATATTAGGGCTCGTACAGAGGCATACAGACATTTTTCCCTCGTTCTATTTAAGAGTGGAATTGCAAAGGAAATTATTAATTTGACGAGCTATAGTCACCGCAGTGTCCATTCCTTCTGAAGAGTATTTGCTTACCAATGAACACGGACACTACACATTGCTGATATCACATCTGTTTTATTCGATGCAAAGGAAGGAAGCTTAGTGTTTAACATTCCGTCGTGCACGTGGTAATTTCTCTAAATCATTCTAGACAAAGGCTGGGATGGTACCTTTCTTTGACCCCTTCTTACCCAAAAATTCGATCGTAAGCTGCATCTCTAATCACCACGTTGATGACGGGAAGTTATACCCTAAGCTTCCTTCGTTTGCTTAGAAGAAAAGAGATTTGCTATCAGTGATGTGTAGTGTCCGTGTATATTGGTATGCAAATGCCCCTCAAACTTGTATGCGTGTCTGAAGGCACGGACACTGCGGTAATTATAGCTCTTCAAATTAAATACAAGAAATACATTCGCAATTTCGAATATGAATCAGCATCAGCTGTGCGATTTAATAATATAATTAAGAACATTTATTCCAGACCGGGACTCGAACCCGGATTTCCCGCTTTTCGCTAGCGCTCGCATTAACCCTGATGAAGATAAACATAAGTCACCATTAGATCGTACAGCCGGTGCTGATTCACAAATGCATATACGTTAATAGTATTTAATTTCACATCTCCAATCGACGCAATAACCGTACCTTACGCATTCATGTCTCGAAGGAATTTGCATTAGTTGCACCTATAATGTTTTCTTCCATTGCGTAGAGTGTAGAGCTCTCACTAAATTCCCATATTACTGTTTTCGAATATTCACCGTTCCGGATATTTCGAGTCCATACGTTCCAGCTTCAAATTCCATTCCACGCCACTGGCAGTATTTCCTCCGTGTACACACCATTCGCCCATCGTCCATCCTGGCACGCTGTAGTCCTTCCCTGTCCTTCGCATCTGCGTTCCAATGCTAAATATAGTCGACGAATGTGTTTAAACCAGCGAGCACACAATAACATGGAGAGGCTATACCGCCTACATCAGCGTACAGGCAGTGAAGCACGCCAGCCATCATGGTTGGGTGTAGAAACGGAGTTGAGCCGATAAATGCGTCGTTCTTCAAGTGGCATATCGCCTTAATTACACTTTCATTTGAACACCTTAGGATAGGGAAAAATTACGAAATCTTTCACGTAGACAGTTGAATGCAGAATGACTGCAACAGTGTCCTTAGCTAGTACAATAGTATTGTTTTTGTATAAAAATAATAACTGGAACTATTGCTTTTATATGAAATAAAAGTTGTGACATTTGTTTTGCGGTTAGGAACTTTTCGTCAGCGAGAAAGTTGTAGATAATGAACTTTTCTTTTTATTTAAACAACTTTTTTATAGCTGCCCTGGTATTGTCACAAATTTGGATGCAATAGAGCGGTGGAACTTTTCAAATTCTGCACGGCCGCTACGGGCATGGATATTTGTGCCGTCTTTAGTTGTAGCTAGTTCTTAAGTAGTTTGTAAGTTTAGGGACTGATGACCCCGTAGTTAAGTCCCGTAAGCTTTACAAACATTTCAACATTTTCAAATTCTACTCGTTACTTTCAGCGAGCTTGCCCCCCAGGGAGCACAGATTTTGTTGCCCACTCACCTTGTACTTTGTAACCAATATTGATAAATATTTGTAATTTGCGATACAATTTTCGGTATCCAATAATTATGACTTAACACTTTTTATTTATTTTTTTACTAGCTAGCTGAGCCGCTCCGGCTTAGAACAGGTAATCTTTAAAATACTTTAACTCAAAAACTGCAGAACGTATCTCTTAATTTATTTTCAAAAAATTTCCGTTTCGTCGCACATACATACTCTGGAAACATCCGTTGTGGCTGAGTTACCATTCAACATAACATTTTCAAAAGAATATTTTTCGTACAAGCTATACAGGCAAGCCCGTGTGGAATCTTCCAAAATGGGAGCAAGTAGAGACACAAGAAAGATTGATCACTTGTACCGTTCACTCAGTGACTAACATCTTTCACCCAAAAAAGATCAGTGAGGTCGACAGTTTGAAGCAATTGGTATATTGTCACATTGCAATGCAAGTAGGCTTGATTTCGAAGGCAACTAAACACAGCACTTATACTGAAAGCACGCTTATTACGAACTCAACATACACGCAGCACTGACTGGCTCTCAGGCAGAGTGCTCTCCTATTTATACACAGACAGAATTTACCAGAAATTAGAAGAACAGTTAACATAAGAAACAACTAGAATTTACAAGTGAACATAAGGAAGATGTAGAACCTTCTGGAATTGTAAATTACAAAGAAATAAACTTTTGCCGGTGGGCGGGATTGAACCGGCAACCCTCTGTTCCGCAGTCCGTGACGCTATCCCCTGCGCCACGCCGGCAGTTGGTGTTCGTCGTCTCTCGCGGCCTCTACACACTTCAACACAGTTGACAGGCGACTCAGATGTTCTTCAAATGTTTTCGAGAAAACGACAATGTCATCTAAATAGCAGAGACACGTCGTCCACTTAAGGTGTCGAAGCAAGTTGTCCATCATGCGTTCGAATGTGGCTGGAGCATTACATAATCCAAATGGCATTACTTTAAATTCATAGAGACCGTCAGGTGTAATAAAAGCCGTCTTCTCCCTGTCAGCTTCGTCAACCTCGATTTGCCAGTAACCTGTCTGCATGTCCATAGTTGAGAAGTATGTAGCTCCTTTCAAGCAGTCTAAGGTGTCACCAATACGCGGCAATGGATAGACATCTTTCTTTGTGATACTGTTCAGCCGCCGATAGTCGACACAGAATCGCCACGTGCCATCCTTCTTCTTTACGAGGACCACCGGAGACGACCAAGGACTCTCCGAAGGTTGAATAATGTCATCTCGCAACATCTTCTCCACTTCGTCCCGATTTATCCGTCTTTCAGCTGGCGACACTCTATACGAACGCTGGCTAATTGGCGGATGGTCCGCAGTATTGATACGGTGCTTTATCGTGGGTCGTTTCGTCTGACTTTTCCCCTGCTGAGGTGTGAATGCACCCGAAAATTGGCGTAGTATACCTAACACCCACTGGCGTTGTTTCTTGGTCAGTCCAGGCCCTATTGGCAGTTCCACGTTTGTTTCCTCCGGTGTGTTGTCTGTACTAACAGCAGTGCATGGGTCTTCACTGATGACGTTGAGCTCACCGTCCTGGATTGTTTCAGCTGTCCCGATAAACATTCCCTTGGGGATAAGTTGTGACTGCTCGTGACAATTTGAGATCCAAATCTCACCTTAACCACCGGTAATGCTTATGATAGCCGCTGGTATGTAAATTTCTTTTGTGAGCCTGATAAACTTTTTACTATCAACAAGAACTTCACAGTTTAACCAGTCATCTGTGTTTTTGACTGCAACTCTTCTCATTGTCAACGGCGGTATCGTCACATTGTCAACGACGAATTCTGTATTACGTGTATCTGGCGGAACAACTTCTTCAATTTGCAACTCAGATCTTCCACAGTCAATGATAGCTAGGGATGCCTGAAGGAAGTCCCATCCGAGGATGACATTGTGACTACATTCTGTTAACACGACAAATTCAAACGGCTGCGTCCTGTTGTTGATGGTTATTCTTGCGACACAAGTTCCTGCTGGATGGACGTACTTTCCATTCGCGACCTTCAGCACAGTTGCTCCCGTATCACAGAACATTGTCTTCTTTAGCGTGCGGCGGTAATTATCCGATAATGCAGAAAAAGAGGCTCCTGAATCAACATGTGCCCGGACTGGTTGGCCGTCGATTATGACGTCGATGAGATTTCCCGACATCTTGGCGACTGTCTCCATGGAGGATTTTCATCTGCGGCGGCCTCACCGCCGTAGATGGTCGCCTCACTTAGGTTTATCTGGGCGCGGCGGCTAGGGGAGCAGCTGGTAGCTCCGTACGGCGACGGTGAACGGCTGCGGCGCGTCGGGGAGCGACCTTGTCTAGGGTACGGCGATGGGCTTCTTCCCATGGGTCGACTGAACTCATCGGCAGGTGATTGCTTGGGATAGAACTGCTCAGATGGCTGACGTCTTACGGCAAAATAATCGTCGAATACTCGCCTTCTCTCTCTGCAGTAGCGTACGACATGTCCAGGTCGCCCACAGTGGAAACACAGTGGTGTGTTATCTTCTGTCCTCCAGACGTCTGTTCTTCTGCGGGGCGTCATAGTTACCGGGGGAGTTGGCTGTGGTCGCATCGGTCGGCTGCCGTTTGGCGGCTGCAGCGTAAGTCATAGCAGGGCGACGCCATTCTTCACGTCGGGTGCGATTGACGGGGTAGACAGGAGCTAATGTTTGAAATACCTCGTCCTCAGCGGCGTCGGCTACCTCGTGACTTACAGGGCTTACATCCAGGGCCATAATCTGATGCTCGCTCGGTCTAATAGTCCCGGCTGCCATGCACTGTTGTAATTCTTCTCTCACGATTTGTCGTATGAGAGACGCCAAGTCCTGCTGGTCTTCCACAACGGCCATAGGGACTACATTTGGGAGTCTGTCATACTTCTTGCGTCCAGCCCTCCTTTGTTGCATCTCTTCAATACGCTGACACTTCCGCCGAGCGGATTTGTCACTGGCGGTCTCCAAACGTCTTCTTAAGTTCCTCCTGGAACGTCTCCCAGTCATTCAACTTGTCTTCTTTGTTTTCGAACCATCGCTGCGCTGTTCCATCCAGATAGAAATAAACGTTGGCCACGCAGATCGTATGATCCCACCTGTTGTACTTAGCGACTCGATCGAACCCTTTTAGCCATTTGTTGGGCTCCTGTCCAGCATCTCCAGAGAACACCGACGGGTGTCTGATGTGCAGCTGGCTTATGGCTGGTTTCGTCTCCATCGTTCTTCTAATAATACGGACTTTTGGAAGGATGTACTCGGTGTATCCATTGTATTCCGGTTCCAGTCCGTGTAAGCGACGGCTTTTACGTTGCCTAATCGGAGCCACGGTGATGCAGCTGTTGCACAGTGTACCCGGCGCCTCCACCAAACAATGTCACGTTGCATTGGAAGTAGGCTTGATTTCGAAGGCAACTAAACACAGCACTTATACTGAAAGCACATTTATTACGAACTCAACATACACGCAGCACTGACTGCCTCTCAGGCAGAGTGCTCTGCTATTTATACACAGACGGAATTTACCAGAAATTAGAAGAACAGTTAACATAAGAAACAAGTAGAATTTACAAGTGAACATAAGGAAGATGTAGAACCTTCTGGAATTGTAAATTACAAAGAAATAAACTTTTGCCGGTGGGCGGGATTGAACCGGCAACCCTCTGTTCCGCAGTCCGCGACGCTATCCCCCGCGCCACGCCGGCAGTTGGTGTTCGTTGTCTCTCGCGGCAATATTGTGCAGAACTCTGATATACACATAATGTAAAAACTTATTTTTCATAATTGTTATTAAGTGATATTGACTAAAAATATTTACCTAGTGAGGTGGCGCAGTGGTGAGACACTGGACTCGCATTCTGGAGGACGGTGGTTCAAATCCACCTCCGGACCGCCTGATTAATGTTTTCCGTGTTTCGTCTAAATCACTCAAGGCAAATGCCAAAATGATTTCATTCAAAGGGCATGGCCGATTTCCTTCCACACCCTTACCCAAATATCCGAACGTGAGCTCTGTCACTAATGACCACTCTGTCGACGGATAACATTAAATAAATAAGTAAAAAGATGTTCAAACTGTTCGTATCTTCATATGTGATCTCTAACCGAGTACAGTAGCGCTTTCATAAGAGCGCACGCATTCATGTGTGTGTGTGTGTGTGTGTGTGTGTGTGTGTGTGTGTGTGTGTGAACGCATACGCGCTCTCGTTTTTTCTCGGTTGTGGTTTATTGATGAGAGCATTGTTCACTTATTAATATTCGCATGCCCGCAAAAAGAATTTAGTTCCAGTGAATATTCAACAAAATTAATTAAAAATCCAACATAATTCCCCAAAGAATGCTGTTAATTCTCCGCCAACCACCACTCCCTAACAAAAACCCTCAACTGCGCCTTCCACTGCTATGTATGTGACGCAGATGTCCATTGCGGCTTGAGGCCTCTGTGTGGACTTATTGCACTGTCGTATCGGCATTCCCTGTACGTCTATGATGCTTAGTAGGAATTGTTTAGAAAAGCCTTTTTCTTTGCAGGTTTATCTGAGCTAAAATTACCGAAAGAATTACCTATGGAAACATCTGAAGGCTGTGATTCCTAATAATAATAAATAATTATAAGAGCTGATATGGAAAGTAATAAATATGGAATTAACATGCAACATTTCTACATTTCAAGTAGACACTGCCAAGAGTTATAGTTGTGGAGAAACTACATACGTTATGCAAAAGCAGCTCCTTAACTGGAGCGATAAGTAGCAGGATGAAATATACTAAATCCCATCAGTTTTTATGTATGTTAGGTGACTTTGTGCAAGATAATACGATGCAGATAATTCCTTAGGATCTCCATTATGATACTTCTATTATACCTTTGCAATAAGTGAATGACTTATAAAACAGATTCGTCGTTAACCTTGTTAGCCATGCTTCTGGCTCCACAATTACGTAGAAACCCTTATTATCTTTCAGATTTGGATCAGTGTTACCATTAGTTAAAAGTATTCCCTGAAATATCCTTGTTTCTATACAGCATTGATTTACTCCTGTCTTTATATAAACTGCACAATCTTCTACATTGCGTAATATTCTCAAATTCAGCAAATTGATCACACCTTTCCTTTAGAACAAGCCATTTCATGTTACACTACGTTTGATTTCTTTACACCAAATGTAGTTATCGCGATTAGGTCGGAACCAGCTCACCAGACTCTAATTTCAATTTCTGGTGAGACGACGTTCCTTTAATTTTAGATCAGATAACGAAACATTTAACTAAACGTAATTACTCGTATCAAAGGGTCTGCTTCTAATCCTGTAGATCAATGTTAGTTTGGTGAAGGTAGTGTTATATGCCCTTACTGTTTCAACTAAAGCTTATTATCAGACATCACGCAGAAACCAAGACCTTTTTTCTAATATGAACTTAATATGGTAAGATATCATCGTATGCGATCTATCATTACACACGTACCTAAGACAGGTGACACTGTAATATTTGTAGTCTCTTCACTTATTTAAGATTTTAGTATTTCCGTCACGATCTCCCATGAGACAATCAGACGTGTGACCGTTTTTAGACACTAGTTCCTTACAGATAACTGTATAACCAGCGAAACTTTTGGGACCACTATTACTATGTATATACCAGACACGTCTTCGAACTGTGTAATGCATATTATTAAAAGGCTATCCCAAGAATGGTCATCATCTGTTAAATTCCACCTAAGTAACATGCAAAATTTTAGAGGTACGGTACATAGTTCAGAAGAAAATATATACGCATCAAAAACTGTTGAGACCGACCCCAAGGATAATGTCACAAGAAAATGAATCAATTGCTGCTTCAAATCACAATTTGACTTAAATGGTAAGTAAAATCAAATATAGATATGAATAAGGCACTCAAATATACACCTTAAGGAAACAGCTGCTTCTGTTAAGATATATTAAGGAGTTACATATGTGAAAGGCAAGCCAAATGAAATATGTTTGAATAAATAAATGAATCAAATAAATGTTTTGAAAAAAGAAGCTGCATTCATCAAATGTAAAATCTGAACTGGAAGATCACTTACGGAATTTTTTTAAGAACTCTTGCTCTCATTTAAGAAAAACTTTGTACAGCTTGAATGGATTACTAGTGTCGGAAGCAATTGTTAATTTAAACAATTTGACCCCTCTTGAAAACTACATAACCGCAGAAAAATTTGATTGTATAAACACATGTATGATAACTAAATCAATAAATGAGGCAATTTCAAATAGACTATTCAAGATTCCGCGGAAGTTATTTAAAACAACCATAAATAATCAAAAGGCCACAACCGTGGTCAAGTTTCAAAACACGTTAAGAAAACAAATATTACAAAGCTCAGTTAAGTGGCATCTTAGCTCAATGTTCAGTAATAACAACGTGACGCACCAATCGATACAACAGTTACAGAAAAACACCTTACAGTTACTTCGTAAAATCAATTAGCTTAAAAGAGTAATTACAGTTACCAAATGAAATTAAAGGTAAACCACCACTGTGACGTAAAACATGCTTTGTTTTAAAAGGAACCAAACATCTGAACAGCTTATTCTAAAGAAAATGTCCTAGGATAACTGACCACACAAGGAACCGGGTAAGGTAAACATGACGAAAGGTAATTTAAAAACAACAGTAAATGACACTGGTGAGGCAGTTGAGCCAATAACATTAATTTAAAGTCAGTCGGTATGAACTTAATTATATCCATAATTTATGTGAGGTCGTGGTTGTATGCTTAATTATTTTGTCAAGTAGGCTCAACCACATAGATCGTGTATAAAACACTAAAATATGACGCGTTTCAAGGGTCAAGCCGTCATCATCAGTTAAAATATACAAGAATCTTTAAAACCCGAGATTCTTGTATATTTTAACTGATGATGAGGGCTTGACCCTTGAAACGCGTCATATTTTAGTGTTTTATACACGATCTATGTGGTTGAGCCTACTTGACAAAATAATCAGTCGGTATGTATGGTAACCACGCCAAGTTTCAGGTTACTCGCTAAAGACGGGCAACACACTTGCTAACCAAATCAAGACTTCAGAGAGTGCAATCCAGAAAACCCGGGTAACTCACTAACTTGTTAGAAATGATACTTAAACACCGATGGGTGAGCAGATGCAAAATAAGAATAAAATTTAAACTCAGATCCAAAGAGTCTAAATACGCCTCTTACTTGGGCAGCTACTAGGGGAGGCGGAAAACACACTGGCAATAGAATCACTCGCGCGTCCGAGGCGTTGGCCACGACGAGGAGCAAAACTCAATTCAAAAGACAGGGACTTAGGGAAAGTGTCCACCATGCCATAGCAAGCAGGTTCACAGTGATCACCCATACACGTAATTAAAGGCAAGTAAGAATCTTTTACTTTTTTTCTCTGGTTTACACTGAGTACAGTTTCACGGGGAATGTTCCACCACAGCTCCAACTGATCTTAATCGAGAACTTCACTTGCTGTCCAGCTCGCCAGAAGTGCCAGCCACAAACTCCGCTAGAATTATCTCCCGGCCACGGGAGCACCGCTCTCGCTTGAAAGTAACAGTGAGGGCCGGGCTGACGGCATTTCTCACAGAGAAGACTCTCCTGCGTCACCGCCAAACCAACCACAACGCGCGAGGTGGCCGCCGTGACAGACAGGACGTCGATCATTCGGGGTGCCACGCTCGGGGGTGAAGGAAAAGAATTACAAGTCATCACTGGCATCAGTACGAAATGAAAACGAGTCGACACAGCTCAACTATTTCCTACTTACGTTTGCCTGCAGTGTAATTTAAGCACCGGCCGTGTAATTTCAATTTTGTACTTCCCGCATCAGAAGATATAGAAACTTACTTTCAGTTCTGTATAGTCCATTGTTTGATAGCAATAGCACTTAAGTGACTTCCAAGAAGCTGCAAACACGAATTGAAAGCATTTTTAAACTCGATTACATGCTTAAAGTAAAATATTTAGCAGTTAAGCAGTAGACGATAGTCGTTTTAAGTTGTTCTACACATGCGAATTCGATTCCTTACGAAATCGGGGATATTTCTAGTTGATTATGCGACGTAGCTGGACGAATATCCAACAGGATAAAAGGAGGTGGGGAGTGCTGTATTGCCATTAGTGATTAAGTAACACGAGAATGGGTTGGTCTGGGAGACCACTGACTTCGATCGTGGACTAGTCGTGGTGTGGCACCTGAGTAACAAGTCACTCGGCGACATTGCAACCCTTTTAAAATCTCCACGTCAATTACTGGTAATGTGACTGTATAGTGAAAACACCAAGCAACTATCATATGTAAACTAAATCCCTCATCCAATGTTAGACAGGGACCGTCAAACGATGGTTATAATAAATGGAATGGAATCAGCGGGTGGAGTCGCTTAAAAAATCCAAAGTGCAGCCTGCAGTGCAGCTAGCAGAATGACTGTGGATACGGTGTTACACAGAATTTAGTACCATGGTTGAGCAGCTTCCCACAAGCTACAAGTTTCTGCAGTCAGTATGTATTGATACAGGCCTGTTTTGGATGCCTGATATTGATGTATTTTAGTTTTCCGTTTAGCTATTTTGGCAACAATGGCCAGTTTAATGTTAGGGTCTCGTGCAGTCCACTGGATGGAACGTTTCATTCCTAACCGATTTCCACAGCAATCTCCAAGCTTCCGCTACCATACTCGTAGATCTGTTATTATAAGCTAGAATTAAAGTCATATTACTCCCTATCTGACCCTGCACCATCTAATATCTTACGTCCAACAATGAATAAGAATCTTCAAGAGAGAAATGCTGTCTGCTTGTGCGTGATCACACATTTATTTTCAAAAACCTTCACACGCATATAAAACAAATTTCACAAAAAATTGAATAGTAAACTGTGTGCCACTAATTATTACAATGTATAGCCTAATAGCGTCAGCTCATATAACACCAATACACTCCAACTGAACAACTTTACTCGATTGCCGACGATCAACCACTGAACTACTGGTGTCGCACACCAGCGATATTACAAATCCTAACTCTGAAAGCAAAGACATTACTCTATATGCAATGATATCTTATGAATCCACCTCTGTAAGGCCAAGTTGTGGTGGCCTTATAAGGATGTCAGCCTTAGTTACAGGGCTTAACACAACTCTACTAACAAATTTGGACCGAATGTGTCCTACACGATTGGAGACAGTTTCATTGATGTACAGAGGTCAGTGGTAGTTAGCAGGGTCCCGTTAACCAGTCTAATTCCTGTGAGCGCCTATGTATGGTTCCCTTGCGATGAATAAGGGGCTCTTGAGTGCTGCCTGACGACACCACAGGTCCTCAGATTCAGTCGTTTTTCTAGGTAGACGGCTTCCTTTTTGGCGCTATTTTAGGCCTTAGTGCATCCATACTGCCGACATCGTCGAAAAATGACATTGCTCCTGTAACGGGGATGGCCGTAGCGGATTGGATGTGTGTGGGGAAGTGGCAGATTAACGGTCGGTTTCTGAAACAGGGGTTACCTGTCACGTTATAGTCATCTGTGGGTTACCTGAACGTTAAGAACAAAATGGGTTTCCGAGACAACAGTTAGCGTCACAGACGAAGTTACCTGTCCGTTAAAGATAAATGCGCGTTCGCCTGGGGTTACCTACACGTTAACGTTAGCTTTAACTATATCCGCTAAGTAGCACTAGTGGACTTCCAAACGCAAGACCAGAAATTATTGAACAGTAGTTACTTGTATTTGTTTTTGTTCAAATGTTTGTAGAGCTTACGGGGTCATCAGTCCCTAAACTTACAAACTACTTATGAATTAGCTAATACTAAGGACGGCACAAATATTCATGCCGGAGGGGGCATTCGAACCCCCGACCGTAGTGGCCGTGCAGAACGTGACTGGCGCGCCGCAGACCGCTCAGCCACCGCGGCTGGCTTTGTTTTTGTGACTGTGTTCCGTATAATTTTCATACAATTTTAAAATTTTTAAGCTGAAGAATGGAAATTCTTTCGTCATCGTCGTCACCGCCTTCTTTTTCTGACGCTTCTTTTCTTTTTTAAAAAAGAATACAGCTCTCTGAGTTGCCTAACCGTTTTCTCTCCTGTCTGTTTAAGGAATTGTACAGTTTTGTGACATCTTCCAAGGAGTGTTGTTTTTCCAAAATAAATCATCTGCCTTTTCATTTATTATAACTACTTTCCTTTCTAAAATCAGGTAGTTCAAAAGATTTTTCTCAAATAGAGTTAAATTTTTTCCTCGCTTGTCGCCCATTGCCTTTGAAAACAGAAAACTCGTAACAGCTATACAAAGTAAGACGCGTCTTCGATTTCACTTAATAATCGATAAAATTCGAGTAATTGCGATTTTCGTTAGTAGTGCCATCTGTTATCCGTTGAGAAGTACTATTTGCTTCGACAGAAGGCGTAGTTATCTCATACTTAAATAACGGTCGTTGAAATCAGCTACGGGAAACCCAAGGAAGTTATCTGGTAGCTAACATCACGGTAACTATAGTTTTCCAGAAACCGGGCATAAGACACCTAGTGCCTGGGAAAAATACAATTTATTTCTTTATTAGTTTATTGTGGTTGGCCGGCCGAGGTGGCCGAGGGAACTGAGGCGCTCCAGTCACGGTCTGCACGGTCACTACGGTCGGGGGTTCGAATCCCCCCTCGGGCATGGATATATTTGTGCCGTCCTTAGTATAAGGTAGTTGATAAGTAGTTTGTAAGTTTAGAGACTGATGACCGCGTAGTTAAGTCCCATAAGCTTAACAAACATTAACATTAATCTTGTGGTTGAATGGCTCCTCTGCCCATTACTAGGGCAGGCGTTGCGAGTGGCAGGAGTGGTAGGCGCCAGGCCGGCCGGCAGACGCAGCTGGGATTCCGCTGAGCCGAGCTGACGGCACCGCGCCGGCTGAAGCTGCCGCTGGAGACACCTTCTGTTGTACACCGCGGGGCGCCGACTCCGCCCACATGTAGGCTGGTGACGTCTCGCTGCCTACCGGCGTCGTGGTGTCTGGGGGAACCCCGCCGCCAGCCCGGCCCGCGTGATGACGTCGGAGGAGTGGCGGCCTGCCAGAGCCGCGCCGCTGAAGGTCCTCACTTCGACGCCCGCTGTCGGTGGCGTGCTGCCCTGTTAGGTCGCGGCGGCGACATTCGGCTAGAGACGTTCCGGTCAATGCATTGTGCGTCCCCCCGAAACACCACTGCCCAGTAGAGCACCTATAAGTACCGCTTTTCTGCTTAGGTGTTGTCCGGCATGGCCCACTTGCGTACACCGAACTCAATACCGACGCTCAGTGGTCTCAGGGCGACGACCGCGTCGTTCCAGTTTCGGGATACTGTCATCAGCAGACTCGACACCTTATGCTTCTGCCGCCTTCTGCTGCTAGAACATGCACTCGCGAAAACTTCTTAACTGACAAAATTAACAAATATATCCATGCCTCTAGACTCCTTTCTAAATGCAAAGCGATTTGTCAATTACTCGAACTGGCTTATTTGTGCCTAATTCCTGGTACTCTCTCAAAGAGTGACGTGTGTGTGATACGTTCATGCGACTATGTGTGAGGCATAGTCACTGTCCAGATGATTGCAAAGAACTAAATTTTTGTAAAAAAAAAAAAAAAAAAAAAAAAAAAAAAAAAAAAAAAAAAAAAATAAATAAATAAATAAATGTTTAAAACAAAAGGAGAATGGCTCAGCAACAAGAAGCTATGTAAATTGGTCACAAACATAAGTTATATAATTTTGTATTTTCTACCAGTACCCGTGTGTTTGTGAGCGATTTATATAGCTTCTTCTTGGTGAGACGTTCTCTTTTTTATTTTTAGACATTTATGTTTTTACACAACCTATTTCTTTCTTACCGTAAAACTTAGGATTTTCTGCATCATTTCCTTGTCTTTATGATATTTTTTCTGGTTATTCTGGTTATTGTGTGTTGAGGATATGTGGGCGTGTAAACACATCATAAGCAGAGACAAACAGCTAGATGATCAGTCTATGCGATATACTTAGCGATATACTTATCGAGATTCTCACTGAACCAATAATTTTCAGGGTTGTGTTTAATATGACTTTTAAACTGTAATTGCGTGTTGTAGTTTTGGAGAATACCGCCGGGAATTCCTAGTATTGAATTGGAGGCACTGTACAGTCCTATTAGCTGTGAACGTACTCCATTAAAATGATCTTTCTGAAAGTGACTGAATTGCTGCAGGAAAATATTTGAAGTATGAAAATGCCAAGATCGCAATTAATTTATTTGTTTTTCTGACAACCAATTTCGATACACGACTGTCAGAAAAATAAATTAATGAATTGCTATCTTGGCAATTTAATACTTCAAAGAAAGGAGGTCACCGTCTTACCATGGAAAAATTAAAAGGAAAATAATTAGTGAAACATTTTTTTTCTACGTCGCAGTTGCACAATTATAAAGTCAGTGACTAGTTTCGGATTCTACAGTCCATTAACAAACCATTAGCCTTTTTCAAACAGTGATAATCCAATGCATGTTACAAATGGCAGTTAAAATGCTATTCATTATCCTCTGTAGATACACATGACTAGTTACATTAAAATTAAACGTGGCAGTCAAACATTCTCGGGACTCCAGTGCAGTGCTCACAAGATTAACTCTGTGGCACGCATCAAAGCGACGCTTGCTACCTGTATTCAGGCTGTCTGTACTTGTGTAGTAGCGCAGAGGATTAACGCGGTTTCGACAAAATACGTTTCCTGTTAAATCAGTGGAGCAGCACGTAGTGGAACAATTTGTCTCGCACCTATGAAATCAGTAATAGTACGAGGAATCTGGCAATGGACGAATGTGATTTCGAACATCACGCGCTCCCAGGCATGGCTCAAAGCAACGTTCAAACATGCTGATGGCAAACTGAATAACCCAAATAGCAACAATTATTTGATCTAACCGGAGTAAATCTAAGATTCCTTTGTCCGCCAGTGAGCGACCTATATATTTCTGCTCGCTCTTACACTTACTCATGGAAATAACCCTCAAGGTAGTAACCGCACAATATTCCAAAATTTGCGGAAATTGACAGACCTCTTACTCAGTTGTTGATGAAAGGTGTAAAGTTTCTAAGGACTCCGGAATGCAAAGCGGCATTCGGAAAATTGGTAATTGTTGACATCTAGTGCTGTACTGGTTTCTCCTGATTTCAGTAAACAGTTCATACTCCCGTGTTATTCGTGCTATTCGAGAGATATCGCGTTAGGCGTGGTCCTAAGTTACGAAGTGAATGTCCGAGAGAACCCGTGGCTTACGCATCAAGACAATGAAACACGGCGGAAAGGATTAATTCAACCCTGAACAGATGAGATGCTAGCTTCAATTTTTGTGGTAACGTACTTTTCATGTTATTCGTATGGATGACGATGAAAGGTCATAACCCACCACTTAGATGGTTATTGAGTCTAAAATACCCAAACAATCGCCTAGCGAGATGACCGCCTGAGTGAGAACGATTTTGAAGTTATGCACTGACTGGGCGTTTAGCCAGCAAACGCTGACGGACACAGCAGAAACATACGTAGCATGGAATGCGCAAGTATTGACAGGGAGAAATGGAAACAAGCACAACACTCTGTCAGCGATTTTCCAAATAGCCACAGTTTCGTGTGTTCAAATCAAATGCTTGTAAATCTATGGGATTTAATTACTGTGGTTAGCAGTCCCTGTTCTTACAAACTACTTAAACTAACCTCAACTAAGCCAAGTACAACGGAAGCACACCTATTCTCAAGGAAGGACTCGAACCTCCGACGGAGAGCAACCGCCGGCTCCGTTGCTATGTGCCTTATAGCACTCGGCCATTCCACCGCGTCCAGCAGTTCCATGTGAGGGACGGAATCTTCTATAAATCAACAAGAACAGTCTACGCTTAGTTGTACCAGAAGAAGCACGAGGTGGTGTTGAGGAACGCCCATGACTCGATTTTTGCAAGAAGGGCAACCGAACGTCGAGCAGCTCAAAATTATTGATGGAAGGCGCGAAAACAAGATGTAGACCTATATGTAAGAGATATGCAAAGATCAGAATAGCATATGCGAATAGAGTTACAAAGGCTACCGGAAGCGTACAAGCCAATGTCCATGTCAGAATCGATATTTTAGGCCTTCTAGTACAAACGCCAACTGGAAATCAATATGGGCATACAATTATCGATCGTTTTTCTCGCTTTGTGTCCGTAGTCGCCTTACCAGACCGGGCGGCCACAACGGTCGACCAAGCACTAGTGAACGAATTAATAATGAAATTTCGTGTTCCAAACACATTAATATCTGCCAAAGATCACATTTCATGCCACAATTGTTTAAACAACTCTGTCGCTTTTCGAACATTAAGAAACTGCACACCGTTTCGTTTCATCTTCAGGATTCTCAGAATAACTATTGGGATACGCTTCTGGGCGCCGTCATTTGAGCGCGCAACACCAAGGTGCCTGAAAGTACGGCTTTAATAAGGTGGTTTTTGGCTGTAAAATGACGTCACATTCGAATTCTGTATTACACGAAAGGCGACATTTCATCGGTAAATGACCTTTCAAAACGGATGATAACTGTTTGAAGACATATAAAATAGGATAACAAGAAGGCTCTTAGAGCGCCAAGAGAGACTCTATAATAGTAAATCTTACCATAATATCACGTAGATCAAAAGGTGATGATGACCAAACCTTATGTACCAAAAGATAAAACGAGAAGGTTCCTTTCACCTGACTGAAATGACGTCCACCTGTCAACGTTAATTTCCTACCCAGTAAAATCATTGGCTGGATTCGGTCGTATAAAGGAAATACTGACGTGGTACGTCCTTTGTCAATAGGGAAAGGCGAAAGTTCTACATCTACATACATACTGCATCGGGTACCTAGTATCACTACTAGTTACTTGCTTTCCTGTTGCAATCCCATATATAACGAGGGGAAAAACGAATCTGTAATAGCCCTAATCTCTCAGAACTTGTTTACGGTCTTTACGCCGGCCGCGGTGGCCGAGGGGACTGAGGCGCTTCAGTCACGGTCTGCACGGCCACTACGGTCGGGGGTTCGAATCCTCCCTCGAGCATGGATATTTGTGCCGTCCTAGTTCGTAAGTAGCTCACAAGTACTTTGTAAGTTTAGGGACTGATGACCCCGTAGTTAAGTCCCATAAGCTTTACAAACATTTGAACATTTAAACGGTCTTTACGCGAAATGTAGGTTGACGGCAGTAGAATCTTTCTACAGTCCACTTCAAATTCCGGCCCTATAAATTTGTTTACGGTCTTACGTGAAATGTAGGTTGGCGGCAGTAGAATCTTTCTTCAGTACACTCCAAATTCCGGCCATATAATTTTATTCATCAGAGATTCTCGAAAAGAACGTCGCCTTCCCTATAGCGTCTCCTGTTTGATTACCCGAAGCATATCAGTAAGACTCGCGTATTGATTGGACCTACCAGTGACAAATCTAGCGGCCCGTTTCTGAATTGCTTCTATATCGCCCTTTAAACCGATCTGGTAGGGATCCAAACACTTGAGTAATACTCAAAATGGAGTCGCACAAACTTTTCATACGCGGCCTCTTTATAGACGAATCACATATTCTCAAAATTCACCCAGTAAACCGAAGTCCACCATCCGCCTACCCCACGACTGTCCTTATAAGCTCGTTCTATTTCATGTCGCTGTGCACGGTTACGCTTAAATATGTAATTGACGCGACTTTGTCAAGCAGCACACTACTAATACTGTATTCTAACATGACGAGATTGTTTCTCCTACTCATCTGCATCACCTTACATTTTGCCACATTTAGTGCTAGCTGCCATTCCTGACACCAGCTAGAAATATATTCCAAGTCATCCTGCATCGTACTACAGTCATTCAATGATGACACCTTCCTGTACACCACGTGCAAGAGGGGAAAAATAAATTGCCAAAGAAAGGAAAAACATTCATTAGTTAGCCCAAAGCATTATTATCCCTTAGACCTCAGGCCAGGATAAGGGACTAATGAGATGTGATTGTTGGACACAGGTGGACGAATCTTAAAAATAGTTGGTGATTAATTTTTTTGCCATTTACGAGTGAAATAATTTTTATAAAATTTTTGATTATGCAGTAGGTTAGTGAGAGATGTAATATGTCTTTGGAATGTATCTGTAAATCAGAATGTAATTTTGTCAATAATTCTGTATAAATATTTTTAGCTAAGCTTCATTCATATTGTGAAATTTTGTGGATATTGTAATATTTCTGGAGGTTCATGTTTAGGGTTTTTATAACGTTACATTGATATATAAACGCCTGTTGATGGTGCATAAAACGAAAAGTACCACTGTGACAGGAAAAGGGGCTAAAGGACGCCAGAACACGCTTACGCGCCACCTAATCTTCGAGACTTAACATTATTTGAAGGCTTGCATCTGCTGTGGTCGGACGAACAGTTAGCAACAGTGACTATGTGGTTTTTATGGCACGTAAATCAGAAGGGCATTACTTCGTTGATAAGGACATCGTCAATTTCGTGGCTGTTGGTTTATTTGTATCGATGGTAAGAAAAAGTTTGTTTTCCACTATGTACTAAGAGCCGATACGTTGTGCATGTTACCCTGGCCAGCCACATCTATCACTAGTCGTTGCACTACAGGCAAAGTAGCTTTATTTAGAGTTGCATGCAAGCATGAACCTCACATTTGTATTTATTTTGCATAATCAGAATCAGCACTAAAACTTAATTCTACGTAAAAAGTAATGAAAATGAATGAAATGATCGTATGGCATTTTTAGGCTGGAGATCCGGTGTGGGATTGTTCGGCCGCTAGCGCAAATCTTTTTACTTGACGCCACTTCGGCGACTTGCATGTCGATGATGGTGAAAATGGTAACAGGGTCCTTCCTGTGAATGTATCTATCCAAGTGTCCACCAAGTTCATTTATGTGAAATTAGTGCTCAGATTTGTTAGTTTAAAGAGAATTGACATTCTTTTCTTGTTATTAGAGCACAAGCATATAACTTGTTAGCATTGCTAAAAAAAATTTAGACCTAACATAGAGATTACTCTTTTATTACTTTTTTATTACTGAACTAGTGGCCCATATCCCAGTAATTTTAAAGGCACTTATTTGCATGAATTGACAGATTTTTATAATTAAAATATTTAATTTCAAGATTTTGTTGAGCTTCATTCAAAGAGGTAGAAGTTCAGTATTAGGGCCACACTTGCAATCTGTGTAAAACCATAATAAAAATGCATGTTACAGTTGTTAGGATGCTGAGAATATATAAAAATACGAGGCGTGTTTTTTAAGTAAGTACCGTTTTGAAATTAAAAAAAGACATGCTAAGATATCTCAATTTTATGCGCATTGGGTACCTACATCTGTTGTCTACGCACTGACGCTATTACAGTCCAATTCTTCCTTGTTTACGTTGTGTACTGAGTGTTTAAGATGCCTCCGATAATCGTGAGTCCCGCCGACTGTGAAGTACGGGCTGTTATACGTTTTCTTAGTGCTAAAGACCTAAAAGCGATCAATTTTCATCGTGAGATCTGTGCAGTTTACGGACAAAACATTATGAGTGCTGGAATGTTAAGAAATTGGGTGAGAGCATTTAAAGATGGCCGCACATATGTGCATGATGAACAACGGAGTGGGCATCCTTCGGTCGTTAATGCAAGTTAGGTGCAGGAAGTGGACAATAAGGTGAGAGAATACGGACGATTTACGATTTCCTCCTTGCTGGATGACTTTCCTAATGTTTCTCGTAGTGATTTGTATGGCATTGTGACCGAGCAAAACTAGACGAAGTGAAAACAGTTGTGATACATTGGTTAACAAGTCAGGTGGCAGACTTCTATGAGGAGCGTATTAAAAAAAACTGGTACAACGTTATGACTACTGCCTCAATATTGACGGAAATTATGTAGAAGAGTAGATTAAGGTACAGACTTTCATGTAAAAAATAAAGTTATTGGGATATCTTAGTACGTCTTTTTTAAATTTTAAAACGGTACCTACTTTAAAAAAACACGCCTCGTAGATAGTGAATATGACGATCAAACCTTGGAAATTTATAAATTAATAAAATGCAGCAACCAGTTGCTTGTTATTATTTATTTTTAACGGTCGGTTTCGGGCGCTTGAGTGCCCTTCATCTGGACTCTATACAGGAGAGAAATTTAACTTACAACAGGATTTCGTAGCGGCAGACAGTAGAACAAAACTGCATTAAATCAGAAGCATTGGTCAGTTTTTATTAACAATTTTGTAATTGTCAGAAACTCAATCATTTACATTTAGCATCAAGCTGACAAAAGTACATTCAGTACATTTATCTCTAACTTTTCATATTAAATGGTCCAGCATAACAAGATTAGGCTGTTGCATGATTATTGTGAACTGCGTCTCTCATCATCATAGAAGGCTGCAGATTTGTTTAATTATAATTTGTGTGGTAAATTTTCTGTATTGCAATTCTGTGTGTTTGGAGTATTTTATGTTACACGTTTCTCATCCAATCATTTCTATTAAAGAACGTGATCAGTCAGTGAAGTATTAACAATAATTAGTGCTGCTTTATGACTGATTTATGTCTAATTAGACTGGCGACCGTAATTTGTTGTGTAGTTTTAGTATATTACTTAGAAAAATCCTACAGTGACAGAGTCTATTTCGGATTGCATCTTACCCTTCGTATTATAAAATCTTTTGGTGAAAAATTCCAATGTCCCATACTATTAGTTTAAGGCTTGAAATGTTTTACTTATTAATACGGTGGCAGGTTATAAACGCTAGATTCGTCATTTTGTCCGCTAAAATGTGAGATCACCAATCACAAAAAATCAACGACGCTAAAAACGTTCAACGTCATGCTCACAATGTTCTGGACTATCGGTACACATTTAACACACTGTCAGTAACGCTTTCCCACCATCCTTCAGAATCCTTAAACTAAACAAACCAGAAACACAGTCATGCAGCTTTTTTTTCTTTTTCACAGAAATATCTGTGCTACAGAAAAGTCGTTCCTCTCCAAACGCCTTACCTTCTACCTCGGTATTCATAGTGCAGGGCATATAATGTCTAAATCCACCACCATTAACGCTGCAAGGCCTTGCGCGACCCCAAAAAAACTGAAAAGATGAATTCCAATAGTTCGTCCACATATTAAGCACCCTCTCCTTCAACCTCTCAACAGATTCGTCAGACTGTATCGATCTGTAGCAATAACCCCATTTAGAAAAAAGTGGCTTACGTGGTTTATTCCCCTGACTCTTTTTCGGAAAGGTTCCCGCGCAATTTCACTTTTTAGGGCTACAACGGAATCCGCGTTGGATCATTTAATTAATAAAATCTTTTTCCCTTGGTGAGAAGTCAAATATTCAGTGAAACGCCTAAGAAAGCTGAGAAATTTTGTTAAGGTTTTTACCACACAATGTGAATTTGGTAAACCCGTATATCAAAGCCAAGTAAATTCAATGTTAGTTGATATCTGTAAAGATATTCTCCAGTGCGTATTCTTCGAAGCGTGCATTTCACGGACAAGTTGGTGCTTATTCGTGCATTCAATCAAATTCTACTCCAGGTGAATTCTTCACCCAACAGTCTGTCTCTTGGACGACCTACTTTCCATCTGCTGTTATACCTGTTACAAAACGTTTCGTTCTGCTTTCCGGGTACAACGTCCGAAGTAATCAAGAGTAATACGTAGTGCTGTATCACAGAAGAATGATTTTGAAGAAGAAAGAAAGACTTGACGCATAGTAAATTTTTTTCGTTTAATTTATTCAATGCATTTCATATTCATTATAATTATAGAATAAAAAGTACATTTTTTTCGAATTCAGCTGTTTGAACGACCAGAATGACCGGAATACGTGTACAATCGAACATTCTTCTAAATAGAGAACTACTTGGACATTGCTGAAAACAGGCTATGAAGTATCCCAAATATAACTTCCCTTCATGAACAGACAATAGAAGATAATATTATAGTTCATTAAAAATCTTCAAATGTTTGTACAGCTTATGGGACTTAACTACGGTGTCATCAGTCCCTAAACTTACAAACTACTTATGAGCCAGCTACAACTAAGGACGGCACAAATATCCATGCCCGAGGGGGGATTCGAACCACCGACCGTAGTGGCCGTGCAGACCGTGATTGAAGCGCCTCAGTCCCGTCGGCCACCGCAGCCGGCATAGTTAATTAAATTAGGAAGGATTTTTACATATATGTAAAATAGATGTTATAGGGTTGTTGTTAGCTTTTTAATTTGATTCTATAATGAATAATGCTCCATTTTCGATCCTTGTTGTCAACTGAAAACCATTGGAAACTACATGGTGCACATTTCTAAAGGTATGTTTACTTCGTCAAAACTGTGTATATTTCTCGCCAGGGACGGCGCACGATTCTTAACATAATATTAGGGAACGCGATAGTTGAAATAACTCTTTTCAATGTTAATTGTACTAGGAGGCCAATGAAATTTATAATTTGAGAAGTGTTGCACCAGAAGTGTGCTCAGTACAAAAACATGTGTGCACGCAGCTGTTAAGAGAGATCGAAGGTAGTGGATGTTTTTTATTGATAAGTCTGATATTACTTTTGCTAACTCGCATTGAAGTCTCCATCTGTCATAATAACCCACAGAAATTGCACTACTACGAAATACTTCTCTGCACGCCGATGAAGTACTATGGTAAAAATTCCATACGAAGATAATAAACCCCATTCTAGGGGTTCAATCAATTTCAATAATAGTCGCATAGTGACCAGCTACAAGAACGGCGAGGTTGACGATGATGTCACCAGTTATTACCATGATAGCGAGCGCGGAAGCAGGCCGCAGTTGTCGCAGTTGTTTTACCATTGACTTCGTTGCCCCCCCCCCCCACCCATTCTTGAGCAACAGATACCACACCCAATTTAAATGTTCTGTTTTATTGAATTTAATAATTTGACGCTCTACTACCTCAGTGATAAGGAATTTTACTTATTAAATCCTGCTCTTAGCGGTATATATAAGTCCAACCTTCATTACCCACGCCAAAAAGGGGAATATGGTCGTGTGGCCTGCAGTTTTATCAGTCTGCACCCTCCCTATTTCTAATACTTCTTGCTTAGGAAAGATTTTACATATATTTTACTAATTCCTAACAAGTTTGGAAATTTCCCCGTCAACGTTTAACGTATGATTATGCCCAGAGGAGGCGAAATGCGTCTTGGAAAAATAAGTGAAAGATCGCTTTTGTGCAACCAAGACTGATTTTTTACGAAAACATCTATTATGGTTGCTGTGCCAGCGCCACAAAAATGTGGAGTGGAGTGATTTCAGAATAATCATTCTCGTTGCCCTCTAATATGGTGTGTGATCACCTCGAACCGCCAGTACAGTTGCACACCTGCGTGACGTGGACAGTTAGAGGTTAGCAATCAGCTCCAGAGGGATATTTAGCCATTCTACATGAGTGCAATATTCAGCTCTGAAATCGTGCTAGTATGGCTGCAATGCGTCTATGTGCATCCCATACATTCTCAATCGCATTTAAGTAAACAAGCTCGCCACCCACACCATTCGTTCAATCCCCGCAGAGTCAAGCTTGTCGTCCACAAGTGTAGTTCTGTGGGCATGCTATGGCACCAGCGTACGGCACAATAAAAGTCGAAGGATCTCGTCTCTATAACTCTGAGCAGTCAAGGCGCCATCCTGATGTCCGTACGTCCCCACATAATGACTCCTGCCCACACCATTCGTCCAGAAACATAATATGGTGCTGTTTGCTGCACGTACGCAAGGATTGTTCCGAGTTCCGCATTCTCTCTATATAAGGGAATGACGATTTTCGTCTGAACACAAAATCTTGCCTTATCTGTGAACAGAATCTGGCACCGTAACAGTAATCCTGATGTTCCTCTGCACACTTTCTGCGGGTTAAACGGTGACGTGGTTTTAATGGAGCACACACCATATGCCGCCGTGCTTAGAGGCCACATTCCCGAAGGAGATTTCCGACTGTTTGTATTGCTATTGCTCATCCTCTGCTGCCAGGAGGCTGTGTTGCAGCCTCCTGTCTGGACGGGCTGTTAACCGGAGACAAAGCTCAACTCTTACTGAACTTACCCATCCGTGGACAACATTGGCCCAGACTTCTTTTGACGGTTTCTGTTGTGTGAAATCGCATCCAGGTGCTGGAGATTACATTTCGGGACACTCCAGTAGCAGCAGCCATCTCCTTCTCCCGCTTTTAACCCTCCTGTGTCTCTCCATGCTATAGCTTTGCGTGAGTCTCGTTGTTGCGTGCTCTACCTTCTCACTACACTGTCTGAACCCAATTCCTTGTGTAATTAGTATGGTAAACACAAGATAATACCAACCATCTCTGCTGCAAATGTCTGATATTACCGTTATTTCGGTTGCCGTAAGGTTTTTGCCTCCACTCCGTAGAACTTACAGAAAGACATCAAACCATTTTAATTCATTCTTCCATGACAATACTTCTACATCTACATCTACATCTACATGGGATACTCTGCAAATCACATTTAAGTGTCTGGCAGAGGGTTCATCGAACCACAATTATACTATTTATCTCCCATTCCATTCTCGAATAGCGCGCGGGAAGAAAGAACACCTGAATCTCTCTGTTCGAGCTCTGATTTCTCTTATTTTATTCTGATGATCATTTCTACCTATGTAAGTGGGAGTCAACAATATATTTTCGCATTCGGAGGAGAATGTTGGCGATTGGAGTTTCGCAAGTAACCCACGCCTCAGCGATAAGCGCCGTTGTTCTAATGATTCCCATCCCAGATCCTGTATCATTTCCGTAACGCTGTCTCCCCTGTATCGTGACAATACAAAACTAGCTGCCCTTCTTTGGACTCTCTCGATGTCCTCCGTCAAACCCACCTGATAAGGATCCCACACTGGGCTGCAATACTCCAAAAATGGACGGACAAGCGCAGTGTATGCAGTTTCTTTAGTAGTTCTGTTGCATCTTTTAAGGATTCTGCCAATAAAACGCAGTCTCTGGTTCGCCTTTCCCACGATATTATCTACGTGTTCTTTCCACTTTAAGTCTGAAGTAATAGTGATTCCTAGGTATTTTGTGGAGTTTACGGCCTTCACATTTGATTGATTTATGTTGTAAACAAAGTTTAACGGATTTCTTTTCGTACTCATGTGGACGACTTCACACTTCTCATTATTTAGAGTCAATTGCCAATTTTTACACCATACTGATATCTTATTCAGATCGTTCTGCAGTTGGTTTTGATCTTCAGATGATTTTACTAGACGGTAAATGACGGCGTCATCTGCAAACAACCTAAGAGAGCTACTTAGATTTTCCCCTAAATCGTTTATGTAAATAAGGAATAGCAGAGGACCAATAACACTACCTTGTGGAACACCCGATATCACCTCTGTTTTAGTCGATGCCTTACCATCGATTACCACGAACTGTGTCCTCTCTGACAAGAAATCCCCTATCCAATTGCAAATTAGGGGCGATATACCATAACCACGCAATTTGATTAAAAGCCGTTTGTGAGGTACGGTGTCAAAAGCTTTCTGGAAATCAAGAAATACGGAATCGATTTGCGAACCTTTGTCATCACTTCGTGTGAATATAGAGCTAGTTGTGTTTCGCATGAACGATATTTTCTAAATCCGTGTTGACCTTGGGTCAATAGATCGTTCTGTTCGAGATAATTCATAATATTTGAATACAGGATATGTTCCAAAACCCTGCTGCAAATTGACGTCAATGAAATAGGCCTGTAGTTTAGTGGGTTACTCCTACTGCCTTTCTTGAATATAGGTGTGACCTGTGCAACTTTCCAATCGTTTGGTACAGATCCTTCTATGAGAGAGCGGTTGTATATGACTGTTAAGTAAGGAGCTATCGCTTCAGCATAATCAGATAGAAATCTAATGGGTATACAATCCGGACCAGAAGACTTGTTCTTATTAAGTGATTTTAGTTGCTGCACTACTCCGATGATATCTACTTCTATGTTATTCATTACGGCATCTGTTCGTAATTCGAAATCTGGAATATTGGTTTCGTCTTCTTTAGTGAATGAGTTTCTAAAAGCTAATTTTAGTAACTCTGCTTTAGTAGCGCTGTCATCGGCAGGATCGCCATTACTATCACGTAGTGAAGGTATTGTTTGTGACTTTCCCCGAGTATATTTAACATATGACCAAAATCTCTTTGGGTTTTCAGTCAAATTACGAGAAAGAGTTTCGTTGTGATAAATGTTGTAGGCATCTCGCATTGAAATCCTCGCTAAATTTCGAGCTTCTGAGTACAATCGCAAATCCTGGGGATTTCGTGTTCGTTTAAATTTAGTATGCCTTTTCCTTTGCTTTTGCAACAGTGTCCTGACCTGTTTTGTGTACCAAGGGGGATCGCCTCCTTCTTCTATTAATTTATTAGGTATAAAACTTTCAATTGCTGTCGATACCACTTCTTTGAATTTGAGCCACATCTGGTCTACACCTACGTTTAGTGTTAGAAACGAGTGGAAGCTGTCTTTCAAGAAGCAATGTATTTTGTTTCTATCTGCTTTTCTGAACAAATATACTTTGCGTTTATTTTTGGTAACTTTGGGACTTTCGATATTCAATTTCGCTACTACAGCTCTGTGTTCACTAATACCTGTATCCGTTTTGATGCTCATTATGAGCTCAGGATTATTTGTTGCTAAGAGATCAAGTGTGTTTTCACATCCATTTACAATTCTAGTTGGCTCATGAACTACTTGTTCGAAGTAATTCTCAGAGAATGCGTTGAGTACAATTTTGGACGATGTTTTATGCCTACCTCCTGATTTGAAAATATAATTTCGCCAACAGATCGAGGGTAAATTAAAATCACCACCTACTATTATCGTGTGAGTCGGGTACGTTTTTGTAATTAGACTCAGGTTTTCTTTGAACCTTTCTGCTATTGTATCGTCAGAGTCGGGAGGCCGGTAAAAGGAACCGATTATTAACTTCTTACGATTTTCGGGTACAACCTCTACCCATAATAGCTCGCACGAACTATCAACTTCAACTTCGCTACATGAAATACTACTTTTGACGGCGACAAACACGCCCCCACCTATTTTGTTTAATCTATCCTTTCTGAATACCGTTAGATCTTTTGAAAATACTTCTTCTGAACTTATTTCCGGCTTGAGCCAACTTTCGCTGCCTATAATGATGTGTGTTTCGGTGCTTTCTATTAACGCTTGCAGTTCTGGAACTTTCCCGACACAGCTACGACAATTTACAACTGTTATACCGATAGTTTCCGGATCTACATTTCTCCTGTGATCCACCTGAACCCTTTGAGATTGCCCATTTTCTATTTCCCCTAAGCTCTTTATCCTAAAAAACCGCCCAGTCCACGCCACACAGCCCCCGCTACCCGTGTAGCCGCTTCCTGCGTGTAGTGGACTTCAGAAACTAAATCTATCGAGCCGCGGCGGAATAGCCGTGCGCACTGAGGCGCCGTACTGCGGTGTACGCGGCCGTTCGCCGTGAAGTTCGAGTCCGCCCTCTGGCATGGGTGTGTGTGTTGTCCTTAGGTTTACTTAGTTTACGTAGTTCGTAAGCCTAGGGACTAATAACCAAGCAGCCAAGTCCCATAGATTTACAAACTTTGAACATTTTTTTAGATCTACCAACCGACCGTTGTAGAAATTGTTTCACTGGAAACTGCAATCTCATGAAGTTAAAAAGTACATCTGTCGGCAAAAGTGCGAATTCGTTGGATGCACAGTGGTTCATTCTCTTCCTCACCTTTTTTTTCGCCTGTAACCATGTACGTTTCACAGGACAAAGTCCGTTCATATCTTTCACAGCTTTCATGAATTTCCTTAAGCTGACTGGAATACAGGATTGTCTTAGTAGTAAATATGAAATGCATTAAAAGTGTGCATGATATGACAGGTTATTACCCATCACTGTATATATTACCTCATATTGCCTGAAATACTTACTGTACAATTGTATAATTTTGCAGGTATATAATCAGCTGTATAAGTGACAGATGTATGCTGTTTGGGACTACGTTTAGCAGTAAAAAAGTAATAAGCTCTATATTAAAACCTCATGCGTGATGGGGTGGTTTTCCATCAACGTTAGTGTATGAGGATACACTATCCGAAAAAGTATTCGAACCCTGGTTGAAAATGATTTACAAGTTCGTGGCACTCGCCATCGGTAATGCTTTTATTCCATATGCTGTTGCCCAACCCTTAATCTTCATGACTGCTTCCACTCTCGGAGGCATATGTTCAATCAGGTACTAGAGGTTTCTTAGGGAACTGCAGCCCATTCTTCACGGAGTGCTGCACTGAAGAGAGGTATCGATGTAGGTCGGTGAGGTCTGGCACGAAGTCGGCGTTCCAAAACACCCTACAGGTGTTCTATAGCATTCAAGTCAGGACTCTGTGCAGTCCAGTCCATTACAGGGATGGTATTATCGTGCAACCACCCCGCCACAGACCGTGTATTATGAAGAGGTGCTCGATCGTGTTGAAAGATGCAGTCACCATCCTCAAATTGCTCTTAACAGTGGGAAGCAAGTTCTTAAAACATCAGTGTACACCTGTGCTGTGATAGTGCTACACAAAACAACAAGGGGGACAACCCCCATCAATGAAAACACGACCACGCCATACCACCACCGCCTCCGAATTTTACTGCTGGCTCTATACACGCTGGCAGATGACGATCACCGGGCATTCGCTATAACCACGCCCTGCCCTCGGGTTGACATATTATCTACCGCGATTCGTCACTCCACACAACGTTTTTCCACTGTTCAATCGTCCAATGTTTACGCTCATTACACCAAGCGAGCCGTCGTTTGGCATTGACCTGCGTGATGTGTGGCTTATCGGCAACTGCTCGACCATGAAATCCAAGTTTTCTCACCTCCCGCCTAGCTGTCATAGTACTTGGAGTGGATCCTGATGCAGTATGGAATTTTCGTCTGATGGTCTGGTTAGATGCCTGCCTATTCAAATGTCGGAGATCGCTGACAGTCAACTAACGACCTCGGCCTGTAAGCTTTAGTGCTGTACGTGCCCTTTCACGTTTCCACTTCACTTTCACATGAGAAACAATGGACCTAGCGATGTTTAGGAGTGTGGAAATCTCGCGTACAGACTTCCGACACAATTGACACAAAGCCACCTGACCAAGTGTGAAGTCCGTGAGTTCCGTGGAGCGCCCCAACCTGCTCTCTCGCGATGTCTAATGACTACTTAGGTTACTGATATCAACTACCTGGCAGAAGGTAGCATCACAAAGTACCTAATATGAAAAAGTATGCTTTGGTGGGTGTCAGGATACTTTTGAGCACATAGTGTAACTCATGAACTACAGTCTTACTGTGACATAATTTCGAATGTATATTCGTCTTCATGTGTTTATACGGTCTGCAAAATTTTTTGCGAGTATAATTGTAATTTAGAAATTATAAACGGTTATTTCTTACCGAATGCCGTAGTTTTCCTCCATGAACAGCGGAAAATTAGTAAACGAAAAACATTTTTCCTATCATTATTTTGCTTTCGTTATCATCGAGAAAAAGTATAGTAAAGGGTTGGAAGCCGCTAAGTACTGTTATTGTCATGCATTGTATGAATAACATCTCGTCGGCCGCATGGGAATGGCCGTGCGCTCTAAGGCTCCTTGCTGCGGAGTGCACGGCTGGTCCCCGTCGGAGGTAAGAGCTTCCTCGTATTGGTGTGTGTGTGTGTGTGTGTGTGTGTGTGTGTGTGTGTGTGTGTGTTGTCCTTAGCATAAGTTCGTAAGTCTGGGGACTGATGAACACTGTAGTTTGGTCCCATAGCTTTACAAACACTTCTAGATTTAACATCTCGTCGCATGCGACTTTTATTGTGTATGCCGTTATATCTACTCAACCATGTGTGTTATGTGGTTCTTAGGCCTACAGCAATTGTTGCCTCATGATAAGGAATATATACTCTAAATTTGGTTGAAATGGATCCAGTGGTTTAGGAGGAAATGTGCCACATTTTCGCGTGAAGCAGCTGTGTTTCGCGTATTTTATTGCTTATGTCATCGCCTCTCCTGAACTATGTGTTGCACATGATCCTTACACCGACAGCGCAAAATTTCTTCAATATTGAAAGAAAGCTTCAGATTGGCATGCAATACAAACACACGAGATACTATATAACAACTAGCTTAAGTTTGTGTTCTAAACTACATCCACTTATTACTGTATTTTTAAGATAGTATTCGATCAGAGAACAATCTACCACCCACATGTTGTAGTTTTCCTTTTATGAGTAGGTCTTTGGTTTCAAAATTTACGTTCTGCATCCTTACTACAAGTACTCTCCCACTTAGGTTGGTCACTAACACATAGTATCGAAAAGTAAAAGCATGTAACCATAATAATACACTCATTTAAATATTTATTCAGGCTCCTCTTTATTTTTAGGATTGAAGACTAGAGACATCCGCGGTGGAGTAGCCGAGCGGTCTCAGACGCCTCGCTGCGGCGTGCGCGGTTGCTCACAGCCGGGGTTTCCACTCCTCTCTGCGGCTTGGGTGTCAGTGTTGTCCTTAGATTAGTTTAACATATTTTAAGTAGATAGCAAGCAGTGAAACCGAACTCCCTTTCCTTTTTACAGTTTTTAATAATGTCAAATACAAAAAAACACCAGAAAAATGTCTCTAAAATGAAGTTAAAAATACTCCCAATTGTTTCTTACAGTAATAAGCTGGTACATACAGCATAAGGAAAGGGATATTAATACTTAAGTTTAAAAAAAAATAAAAGGGAAAGAGAGAGCGTAAGATAGAGACAGAAAGTAAAAAACAGGTCACTGAATTCAACATGACTTTTGAAGCTATCATTACTTTGATATTTTAACATAACAGCATACAGCATACGACAAATTGCGTAGATCACTATTCTTTAACTCGCGGTACAGCCTAAATTGCACACACAAAATTACTTTTATCACAAGAAAATACATAACGACCAAGTAATGTTAAAACCCTTTTCGCGGAGAACAACTTAAAGGATACCCGACTCTGCGTTAAGACAAGCAAGATAATTACAGCAATGACCTTTTAACACCTCCAGAAAGTTTAAACCAATCAAATACAGGTACTGAACTCAAACAAGAACAACCTGGGCGTATGGCCTCAAAGACAGATTTTCTCTCTGCAAATTCATGACGCTATAACTAAACCGCTGCGATACTCAATGAACAACAGCACACAGTGTACCCCATTTCATCAACATGCCCCTTAGACGTGCCGAATAGCATAACACCGAGTTAAACGTTTAAAGCACAATCCGGCAGCACGAGCTAATGCAAATGCCGAGGCGGCTTCCCGTTAATTCCCGTAGCTGCAGCTCAGCGGCCAAAGCTGATACGGTATCGAAAGGTTTGGCTGAGGCTCCGAATGCAGGTCCCTAGGGGCGTGTGTTAGTATCGACAGGCGGTGTACCTCTCTGTTTAGATATGTCTTCCGTATTCGGAGTCAATCCTGTTCAGTTGTTTCTGCTGGCGATGTCCGAGTTGTACGCCTTACGCTTCGGCAACCGTGTCGACCTTGATATTGTCGCTGCCTTCCGCTGTAGATTCTGAGCCACGGATGCAACAATACAAATGTACCTGTCGCGTGAATATGCATTTCTTTCTCTGCTCTTTCAAGGTGTTCTCTTTAGCCCACATTAGTTTACGGCAATAACAATGAAAGTGGGCCTTTACGATCACCTTTGACGGCTCGAAATTTAAATGAAAATAACTGTTTAACCGCTGACCTGAGACGAAAATTGAATGAACGAATTTATAGAGGAGAAAGTTCTCCACATCTTTGCTGAAGTTTCTTTCATATTTCAAGTCGTTTCAGAGATAATTGCAAAAATGACGGCGATTTTACAATCTCTGTCTCTATCAGTAACGCGTTCACATGCTTCAGGTCGCACCGTTCAACCGATCAGCACCAAACGTCACAGACGCATTTTTCAAATGTTTCGGAGAAAATATGGGTCAGTAACAATAAAAACCGGCTGTTTGAGACTGCCTTTTGAAGCACAAAATTTACTGCAAATAACGCGTTAACCGTTCATCTGAAACTAAATTTGAATAAACGTATTTATAGAGCAGAAAATTCCCTACAAATTTGCTCTCTTATATTCTTCCATAACTCGCACCGTTTCAGAGATATTTGCAAAAATACCGGCGATTTGACATTGTCACTTGATTTACGTAAACCACTACAGACAAAGTAAATAGCCGCGGCGAAGCGGTCGAGCACATTGAAGCGCTATTCTACGATGCACGAGGCCGCTCCCCGTCGGGGTTTCGAATCCCCCCTCGGTCATGGATGTTTGTGCTGTCTTTAGTATAATGTAGTTCATAAGTAGTTTGTAAGTTTAGGGACTGATGACCCAGCAGTTAAATCCCTTAAGCTTAACAAACATTTGAACATAAACTTGAAAAACAGGACAGACTACCACGGCAAGACAGGCGATAATGAAAAAAAATGGGAGATTTATTAAAATGATAGTTTAAAGAGGTAAAAGTTAAAAAAATAGTATGTTTGTCGCAGCTTAACACAAGTATCACATAATTTTGTAAAACAATTTATTTTCTCCGTCGCAGTCCACTCTACAGTCCATTATCAAACCATTAGTCTTTATCAAACCGTGATAATCCAATACATGTTACAAATGGCTGTTAAAATCTTGATCCTCTGTCGATACAAATCACTAGTTACATTAAAATTAAAAGTGGTAGCCAAAATAGGTGGTACATTACGGGCCTCCCGCGTTTTTGTTTGTTTGTTAAAATACAGTCAGAGAGAATACTATGTGTTGAGTGCATAGATATTATTGCAATAGTAGAATCGTAATCGTATCGTCCATAATTTTTATATAATGTTATATTATTTCTTTTTTTTCTGTCCGACTATTTTTACAAAAATGTCATAAAAGTACAGGAAAACATAAAGGCCAGTGAGATTTTTTTTGAACATGAACTCAGATTATGTTGAGAACAGAATTAGGTGGCTTTGGAATACAGGATCCTCTCCAATACCTAGCACAACTACTTCCAGCACTTACAACTGCAGAAGCACTTATCATTAACATCTTAAAAGAAAGGAATCCAGATCATCCACAGCAATATGTTACCCGACGAAAATTTATTTTTGTGTCCACTTTTAGATTAAAGTACAAACTTTGCTGTGTGTACTTGTTAGCCATGTCCTCTTATTTTAAGAATAAAATATAACGTAAAAACTAAAAATGAATATTGGGAACTACGAGTATTTCAAGCGTCCTGGGGTTACCAAATCAACGTATGACACTGATCACATAATTTAAATTCAGACTAAGAATTCGCGTCCTCATGTGGTCGTGACCAGAACACCATATCGTACATCAACTTTCAACAAACTCCTGCAGCAATTTGTTCTACTAAAGTATTTTGAACTGTATTTCTCGAAGTAGACAGAACTATTTCACTGTAAACCAAAAAGTGAAGTTGACAGGTATGGTTCAGAAGACTGTGTAACCAAAGTAATAACTTTCGGCCAAAACTGTTTCAGAGTTGAGCAGAGTTTTTATTCTTTCTTTCCTCCATTTCAGCGCCAGGTAGCTTAACTGCGTTATTTTCGCAGAGAGGAAAATGAGAAGCCACTCAAGCCGCTATTAAATGTAAGCCTCATCCCCAGGCAGCCAATTTACTCACAGCGGTTCTCCCCCAACAACATCTTAGCACATCGCACAAACTGCAGATTCCAGCCAAGGGGAAGAAATTCATCAGTGTTATCGACTTTGTCTTTTCTCAAAGTAAATTACTTTTATACACAGAGAAAATATTTATCGTACTATTTCAAAGCTTAATTTTCTGTCATATAAATAAATAATTTCAAGGGATCCAGGGCATATATTCGATGGTTTACTTTGAGTAGGTCTATATTCGCTTGGGGAGATACAAGTAAAATTAATAGTCCTATTGAAATACACTAGATAATATACAGCTGTGCTAATATGGAAGAGTTGGTAGATGCAATGTAGATTTTAACAACAAAACACACGTAATAATTAGGATACATATTATTCTTACATTTTTATTGCACGAGTGACATGTCAACATCATTTTACTCCAATACTAAACGCAGTAAAGTGTTGGCCAGATACTTACTCATTTATTTCCTTATTTCATTTTTCCATCAGCCACGTCCCTTTATCTCTCCAACTGCTCCTCCCTGCCTCCCTGCATCTCTTCTCCCTTCCCTCCTGTGATTTCTCGTCCAAACGTCAGTCAATACCGGCCTTCCCCCTCTCTATGATCATCTCATCCTTTCCATCTCTTGACCCATCTCTACCCCTCCTCCCCTCTCCTCGACATCTCAATCTTCTAGTTCACCCAATCTACGTTCACTTCCTGCTTATGCTGCTTCTCTTCCATCTCTACTAGATCAACCACAACCTTCTCCTCCTCCTCATCCCCCAAATCTTGTTTGTCCAAGTATTCAAAATGTTTGTAAAACTAAGGGAACAACCTGTGATGTCATGGGTTGTTAGACTTACAAACAATTTCTACTAAATTTAAGTTCGTTTACGTTTTAGGTGGCGATCCACTTATAATAAAATATTTTACAAGGCCATAATCTTGTAATTTCAAACAGTTGTTATATAACAATTTACAGTGCATAGGTGCACTATGTCATTATAATAAAACATAATTATCACAGTGAGTGACAAAAGCAAATTTAATTTTTCTCATCTCACTGTCACGTGCTTGCCTCCTTGCGCATTTTGACTTCATTCATTCTTATAAAAAAAACAGCGTCGCACGCGTCGACTGGATGTTCAAATGTTTGTTAAGCTTATGGGACTTAACTAAGGGGTCATCAGTCCCTAAACTTACAAACGACTTATCAACTACCTTATACTAAGGACGGCACAAATATCCATGGCCGAGGGGGGATTCGAACCCCCGACCGTAGTGGCTGTGCAGACCGTGACTGGAGCGGCTCAGTCCCCTCGGCCACCGCGGCCGGCTCGACTGGATGGTCTGCATTGGTTGTTTCTTCTTCTAAATATAAATTTTCATAGATTTAGCTTTAAAAATGCTTTCCTAATCAAGTATTTTGATACAACTTGCCACGCCCTATTCCACCATTGATGGCAGAATTCAAAACATCCCGAAACTTTTTTTTTATTTCAACCATGGCTCCAAAACCAAATTTTCGCATTTCTAGTATCAAAATAGTCTTAGTAGCAGCCTTAAAAGATGTTCCCTTGTTTCACCCGCTTTGTGTTTGAATTTCCAAATTTCTAAAAATATGGAAATACCAATTAAAAATCTAAATCCGAAATTTCGTATTTCTTGCTTAAAAATTGCATTAATAGGAACGTATTTTCAAATACCAGCTCGGTTAACAGTGCGGTCTAACGCACCGCTTTTCGAGACGGAGAGGCGTACCGGCCTCGGTTTGAATCTGCCCAGCGAATACGCAGACATTTGGGAAACACATTTCCTCCAGGGGGCATAAGGTGGCGAGAGCAAGGGCATCCGGCTACCCCATAATTATTAACAAGTCAAATCCGATTAACAAAGCTGACCCTATATGTGCGGGAACACGCCTCAAGAGAAAGAAGAAGCAACGTATTTTCAAAAAACCGTTCATCCCCTATTTCACCCCCTTAGGGATGGGAATATCAAAAAAAGAAAAAAGTTGATGCCTACAGTGGAAGATAAAAAAAAAAACGTCTACAAATTTCAAGTTTCTATCGTCTGTAGATCCACTTTTCAGCGCCGTTTTCTGTCGTTTAGAAACGGATCGAGAACGCAAAACTTCTTTCTTATGCTTTGGATCTTTCTTGGTAGTTTTACTTTTCAAACTGCAATACGCCCTTATTTCTATTTATTCGTACGCTTGTTGCAGAGAAACAACTGAAGAATGTGCATCATGTTGCACTGTATGTAACCTCTTTGCTATTTTAGTGTCTGGTCTTCAGTGCGAATTTTATATAAACTGACGATTTTCAACCACTGTATCTTCCACCCTCATATAGCTATCGACACGGAACTGCTACGGTGTACAACGAGAGACTTTGTACTACAACAACAAAGTGAGATCGATTGTCTCAATTGTTTAGTTTTTGCTGAAGGGCAAAATTTTCACACCCACACGTAGAATTTTATATAAGTCGGTAAGTTTCAACTCCCATATCTTCCATCCCGTTATCATTATGAACCATCTACCACCATAGTGCACAATAGGAGACTGATATCTACTACCACATACATACACAATTCGTTTGCGATGTGTAGTTTTGGCTGCAGAGTGAAATATAAGCACAAACACCTCAATTTTTATATATATTAAGATATTGGCACAGCCATTTTATATGGTCTCTTTTCTACCTAAGAACTGCTACTGTTATTGGTTGTAAAACAAAGAAGCACCTTACGCTATTATTTGCTGAAATTCAGTTAAAACACAATATGAACACACCAGAAGAAATTAATTTCACAGTTCCATACACTGTTTACTGTGCGAGTTCGGTAGGCAGTGTTTATTCGGCGTATCGCTAGCTCAAAGCACGCGGCCTGTGCAGCTCCACCTTCGTTGTCGGGGTCTTTGATGGCCGAAAATTGGTATTTCCGCACGCTTGTCGCTGACGGCCGCTAATTTCCTCGCTCAGCTGGTTTCTGCAGAACGCTTAGCCCCTGGTAGTGTTACAAAGGAAAACTGAACTGATTCAAATGACCAGTTGCTCAATATTACTATTAAGCATAGTGTTTGCGAAAGACTCAAAATCTGACTTTTTAATAGATCATGTCACTGACAATCATTAAAACACCAGCCTGAAAGAGTTACCATGTCTGCAGGATCATTCTGTTAAATATTAAATGCGTTTATCTGTAATGATTTGATCCATTTAGTTACTTCATTCCATTGAAAAAGGCAATTGGTTCAGATTCTTCTCTGCAGTTCTATCAGTCCTTCAAACCACTTATTGACGGTTGGTAAGATAAATACGTCGCTTGTGAAGCATTGTGGGGTAACTCGTTTCATGGAGAACTGTTCTGAAATACAGCTCGTTCAGTAGCAAGAGCAAATGTGTGGGCAAACGACCGCCTAGTCTGCTTCAAGAACACAGGAGTATTAATCTTCGGTGCTCCCATTCGACTTTCTACGAAATCGGCGTTGTAAAACAGGTGGCGCCAATAGGGCGAACGAGTGCGCTTAAGCAAAATGTGCATGTTCAGATAAAACAAAGTAAAAATATAAAAATATTGGAGGAGAAGGAGAGGGTAACGAGAGAGAGCAGAAAGTGTAGGAACATGGTGCCTAGAAGTTATCAAGTGAGTAGCACGCTGCATACGTATGTTTGCGTGAAAAAGGAGACTTCACAGATACTTGTTTAAAATACATACACCACACGTGGGCCAACTCATGGTGCGAAACATCAAAATTGACGAACAAAAACCCCAAGACACGTAACCGGGCTGGGGAGGGAGAAAAACATCATACCACGCATCACACACCAGAGAAAAAATAAAATAAAACCATATAGTTAGGATTCTGAGGAAATAAACATCGCGCAGGAACCAGTATTGATTAGAAAATAGGCTACACAAATGATATAGATTTCTAGATATCTGAGTTCGGTCTACTTGCAAGTTGGATTTGATCTTCACGAATATTGCCATCATTAATGGCTAGGTGTTTGAAAATTAGAAGATTCCCTCACAAATCTAATTTCCTTGCTTTAACGTCCTTGTGAAAAATTATAATGCCTTCTAAAAGCCTAGGAAAACGAAGGGCAATAAGAAAATGCTCAGCAAAAGTCGAATTACGTTCAATGCCACTTTTTGGTCCACTTTAAGTTACGGTAGTAACACTAAAAGTGGGCCTTGCGATCGTCTTTTTAACGGCTCGAAACGTGAATGAAAATAAAGGCTTAACCGTTCATGTGACACGGAAACTGCATACATTAATTTGTAGAGGAGAAATTTCTCTACAACTTTGCTCTGTTATGTTTTTCAATATCTTACATAGTTGCAGAGTTATTTGCCAAAATAACGGCGATTTAACACCCACCATTGAGTTTATGAAAACCAGCCGTTCGGAGATGTCAAGTAACATTCCACGCCCAAAACTCTCTCTGGCATACGCCACCTTGCGTTACGTATTTTATGATTTTCTTATTATAATTTACACGTTGTCATTTCAAAGCAATGGCGTACTGAAGAGTTAACAAAAACACGTTGTTCTTCGTACGATAAATGATAATCTAGTGTCTAAAAATGCCTTATTAGTATTAGTTAACAATTGCCATTAATAGTACGAGATTAAAAGAAGAATTATTAGTCCTAGTGTAGTGGGCAGCGCGTTGGATTCTAATGAATATGGTTAGTGGTTTCTGGAACTCTTATTAATTAAACAGAGCTATGTTCTCAATATTTAGAGTTAAGCATATGTAATAATGCTCCCTCTAAAATGCGTGTTTGTTCTATTTCGTGAACATGCTGTGAAATATAATGGTTTTCTGAAGCATAGGACGTAAACTGGGCCGATAGTGTAATAATGAATATTCTGAACAACATGCTGCTACTGGTAGTTTCGTATATAAAAGAAGTCCTAGATTTCTGTGGCAAGTGTAGTTCTTTAATGAAATGGAAGTGTATACATTGCAACAAATTACCTTATTTTTTTCTAAGCAATTATTCACTATTTATGGAATATACTGAAACTCATTAATTAGAACCAATGCATCAACTAAAATGTTTGTCTTTGACATGGTTGCTATGGACGCTTTTAACATAGATGCTATTACCTTTCCTGCAGTTTATATATGACTTCGTTCATGTTACTTTGTTCCGCGCTAAAATAAAGAGCAGATATTCTATTTCCAACCGTGATTAAGTTTTCTTTTAAAACTAAATTCACTGACGGAATAAGTGTGGTAATACTGAATTCTACATAAATCCAGTACTTAATACGCATACAAAGTTAGTACTATCATAACGTTACTTACAAAAATCATTGTAACAGAATCTCCCCAGTTTATGTACATATTTACAATTCGTTGGTATGTATTTCGTGGCATTTTATCGAAACAGGACAAATTCACTTTTCAATGAAAGCGCTATTACCTTTGAACAACTCTGAATATTTCAGAATATAGTTGTGTTCAGCTAAAAAACTTTTAGGAAGAAAGGGGGTAAAAATTGTCAGTGGTGGTTTTATATATTTCAGGGAGATCAATACGTTGTGTTGATTGTTCACGTTCTTTCATGTTCGTTCTGGGTTGTTCATAGAGAATTTTACTCAGTCTTTTATAACAGATGACGTTGAACCAACACCGCCTGAAGAGAAGGTCTGTGGTCTGCAGCCCACGTCAGGTCATGCAGAGTAGATCGCGATCGCGTAGCTCACTGGCTGGCTGATGGGGCACAGCCAGCCAATGAGCTACGCGATCGCGACTTACTCTGAGTGACGTGGCACAAAAGCGCACAGGCCTTCTCTTCGGACGATGTTGGTTGTACCCTCTTTCTTTTTCTCTCTTTTCATTCGTTCTTCGGTCTGATCGATACCTTGTGGACGTTTGTTTGTTTTGTTCTATTTTGATCGCTTCGTCGATCACTCAGTTCTCTCGTTACAAAGGGCGTCGAGCTACCATGCCGGCAACCCTCTGGCCGAGAGCGCTGAGCCACTGCGCTCTATCAAGTTTCGAACCACCGTGTAACATGTTCGTACGTCACAAACTAATTCCTCGCTCATTACGCTATGGCGACCAGTTGCGAGAGTAATCCCTAATTCTCTTACCATTGATGCCAGGTGTCAACTAACATTACATTATAATTCATTGTCCTAAGAACGACGTGTTTTTGATAATTTTCAGTGCGCCATTGCTTTGAAACGCTTGAACTATAATTATAATTGAATTATAATTTGACAACGCTTGAATTATAATAAGAAAATCATCAAGTAGAGAAAGCAAAATGGTGTACCCAAAAAAAATTTCTGGTGAGAGAACCGGCCGCGGTGGCCGAGGAGACTGAGGCGCTCCAGTCTGGGTCTGCACGGTCACTACGGTCGGGGGTTCGAATCCCCCCTCGGGCATGGATATTTGTGCCGTCCTAGTTCGTAAGTAGTTCATAAGTAGTTTGTAAGTTTAGGGACTAATGACCCCGTAGTTAAATCCCATAGACTATACAAACATTTTTTTTTTTTCGGGCGAGGGATGTCACGTGACTAATTTACGAACGCCAAATGCACGCTGTGTTCCATCCGCAGCTAAAGTCATTCGTCCGAAGGCTAAATGTACGCTAGTTCGTTCCAGGCTATAGCCTTTCGTAACCAGTACAGACAGAGAAAATTGAACAAACAACCAAGGCAAGACAGGTGATAATATTTTAACGGAAAATTTTAATGAAAATGTGGGACAGATATTAAAATGATAGTTTAAAGAGGGAAAAGTTCAAAAAAGAGTACGTTTGTCAAAACTAAACTCAAACAATGTATCTTTTTGGCTGTTTGAAAGAATATTACGTGTTGGGTGCATAGATTTTATCACAATAGTAGAGTCGTAATCGTATTACTATAATTTTTTATTATTTACATTATTATTTTTGTCCGAAATTTTTGCAAAAAATTATTAAATTACAAACCTAAAGTGGGCCGTAAAACACGCTACTGCGATTTTTTTCCTTTACAGGTGTTCTGTATATCTTACAGTGCTTTAGTTGGAAAAAAATTTTAAGCAGTACTCTGGTCACTCCACATAAAATGAGTGAAATGGACATTTTTAGAAAATCAAGAAAGTAAAGTTTTAGGCGTGTGAATACACTAACAAAATATAGCTATAATTTACAGATTTCGCGTATGAGGATACCACCCATCAGATTTTGACAACGACATCTTACCGTAAATAATCAGGAATGACGAACCAGAAGACAATAACAGTGCATGTTGCTGCCGGGAATTGAAAGACCTGTATCACACGAAAACGATTACAAAATTCGGGAAATGGAACTGCATGGATCTTTTAAAGACCGAACTAATCATTTACCACCGGAAGAAAACGCAGCGTCCCCAACAGATGAACATGTACAATCCAGATGGTTGAAGAAGCACTCGTGAAAGACATTAAAATTCGCTTTTATTTTATTTCCTACTAGTGCTACGACACACTATTTCATAATCTTAAACTGACCACAGTGCGAAAAGACTTAAGTAAACATAATATTTACGGTAAATATTTTATTGTGCTAAGCATGAAAACGTACGAAACTTGTGCATGTTTCATGATTAGATCAATGGAAATTAAGTCAAAATTTTGCAATGTACTGTCCCTTAGACTTAAAAAGAATTGCCAGAATTCCGCACTTGCTTTCGTCAACGAATAGGCAACGATATTGCATACAAAAGACTTTGCGTATGTATTGGCTTATCTCTTTGGAGTAATATTCTTAAACGCTTTGGAGTCGTTAAGAAGCATTTCCTCTGTCTCGGTTCAGACTAATCGGAATTGAAAAATTATAACATTTAACCGCCAGTCAGATTCCATCGGAAGTGTGCGTAACTGCATTTTGAATGCTTCGACGGTTACGATCACAACTCCAACGAACCTCAAACTTTTCTACTTTTCTTTCCGAAATCCATTCGTCAATTTACAGTTCGTCTAATTTTTACAAATTTAAGAAAGAATTTTAGCCTGTATGCTAATAGCGAGTTTGAATTTTAGGCTGTGCGTCGTACCGCCGCGTAGCAGCCTAACTAAAGCACTAATATTTTACTTTAATCGCACTTCCTGTTCGCCCTAACAGTAATAGGGACTGTTACTGCAAATTGTAAACACCATAATTGGAGAAAGGGTCCACAATGATTTTGAGCGTATGGACAAAATTTTTCTTTAAGTTGTTCTCAGTAGGTAAAATGCTTGTTAAACTAAGGGACTTAACTGCTGCGGTTATCAGTCCCAAGACTTAAAATTACCAAAACGTATGCTAAAGACACACACACACACACACACACACACACACACACACACACACGAGGGCGAACGCGAACCTCCGACGGCGAGCAACCGCGCGCGCCGCAGCAAGGCGCCTTGGAGCGCTCGGTGACTCCACCGCGACAGAAAAAGTCACCCTCAATCATTTTTTTCATCAATAGACATTTTAATCTGTAGGTTACGATGTCCAAAAACGGAGCAGAACAGGCTACGCCAGCTTGTGCCTGTGGTGCCGAGATAGGCACGCCAGAACACATCATTTATGAGTGTCCTACGTATGACGACGTGGCTGCGGATCTCAGAAGGGCTCTGCCTAGTAATAACACCTTTGAGCTCATAAGAAGCTCAGACACGTTCCGAGTACTCGGCGAAATCGCCAATAATGTCTCGCGCAAAGTGCTTCGGGACTTTATCCTGAATCAGTAACCGGATCTGACCCCATACCCGACTGAGACAGCCACATCTGCCATGCCGCCGGGGGATGGACTGGTCTCCAGCAAAGGAAGAATGCGCCATCCCCTGGATTCGGGGGTTAGATGTGGCAAACATCGACTGAGACCATAAACGTAAGTTAGATGTACGTTTTTTCTTAAATAGTAGAATAGAACATATAGGGGAAAATTTGCGGAGGGGGGGGGGGGCTTTGGTGACAAAAGAAATTGGCCGACCAGTGCCAGGGGCATGCTCACTGGAATTCGCTCAGTGAGCTGGCCACTTCAAGCAGGTTTGTAATGCTGGCACACATGTAAAACCACAGCAGTAGCATAAAACACCACACATCATACACATCAACCAGTATAAACGCCAACACCAGCAAGATGTCCAGTGGTTTCTGCAGAAACATGTAATGTAATGCAATGTCACCATTTAGCCGTAAGAAATTTATGTATTATACTATTACCCATTTAGTCTTAGGTAATGGGTTGTTTTGTTTGATATTATAATAAAGCATTTAAAAAAATACTTTTCTCTGTCAGTTATACCTAGGTGTTATTTAAAAATCTTGAATATCAGTCTGCAGATCGCTTTAATTTTTCATAACACGACCGGTTTCGAGACAGCTGCCCATCTTCAAATCAATTCTATGAAGTTACAGAGTAACCTGTCGCGTGATGAACAAGTGTTCACAGTCGTTAGTAACGAGTTTGAACAATCGTCCATCACGCCTCAGGTTACTCTGTAACTTTATAGAACTGATTTGAAGATGGGCAGCTGTCTCGAAACCACTCATGTTATAGAAAATAAAAGCGATCTGCAGACATATATTCGCATAACACTAAATGCACGTACAAAATTATAGTAAGACACGCACTTCATAAGACACGAGAAGAATACTACACAGTAATCTCGTGTGTTTCATTCAAAATGAATAAAATATTTTTTTCAAAATCCGACGAAACAGTTTGTGATTCCGGTAAACAATTAGGTTAATGTAAAAACCTGCCATCACGCATAGGTTTCGATGTATTACCTGTTTACTACTTTTTTTGCGACATATTTTACAGAAAGTTATCCACATTTACCATCGAATGTGCCTGTGAAATTATATCACGGTACGTCGTATAGTTTGCAAGATGTAACGTTAGCAACAATTAAATGCATGAAAATTCGCCCCATAACGCATGAGGTATTTACCGCGTCTTTACCACCGACTTCAGTCGTAAAACATCCCGGGGACACTTTCTTTGTATTTCACTCTACGAAACGGAAACATTATTGTCCAAAACATAGGAGATATGACGTCATACTGAATGGACTGTATGAAAGCGAAACTGACTGAATCGAGAGTAGCGTAGAAGGCTATGAATAGAGAAGAAAGAATGATTATCGATACGGTGTCTGCTCTTTTCTGCCATGTCCGAAAGAATAGACGCCATTAGAATCGGCCGTATATTTACGAAATCGAAATATTGAAATATTTCGATCGTTTCGGGGCGTTGAATTAAATTCAAAGACAAGATGAAAATTTGTGATGGACCGGGATTCGAACCCGAATTTCTTGCTTCTGGCCAGCGGTCGACTTAACCAATTAGGCTATCTAGGCATGCTTCTCTTCCAACCCAAATTCACAACTTGTAGCACACTACAATGGTAGTGTTCCGTGCCCAGTGTGCTACAAGTTGAGAATTAAGGTTGTACGGCAAGCGCGCCTAGATATCCTAATTGGTTAAGGCGACCGCTGGCTCGAAGCGAGATATCCGGATTTGAATCCCAGTCCATCACAAATTTTCAACTTTGTCGGATTTAATTAAACTCCTATACGCGGTCGAAATGTTTCTATATTTCGATTTCGTAAAGAAGAATGCCACCCCCATGAACCACAGACATTGCCGAGGTGGGGTGGCTTGCTTGCCTCAACGATGCAGATAGCCGTACCGTAGGTGCAACCACGGGGTATCTGTGGAGAGGCCAGACAAACGTGTGGTTCCTGAAAAGGGGCAGTTAGATATAGTGGGGATTAGTGAAGTTCGGCGGCAGGCTGAACAGGATTTTTGGTCAGCTGAGTACAGGATTATAGATACAAAATCAGTTGGGGGACTGATAATGAATAAGAAAAGAGGAATACGGGTAAACTACTATGAGCAGCACAGTGATCGCATTATAATTGTAAAGATAGATACGAAGCCAACACCGACAACAGTAATACAGGTTTATATGCCAACTAGCTCTGCCGATGATGAGGAGATCGAAGAAATATACGAAGAGCTAAAGGAAATTATTCAGACAGTTAAGGGAGAGGAAAACTTAATTGTGATGGGAGACTGGAATTCGGTAGTAGGAAAAGGAAGAGAAGGAAAAATAGTAGGTGAATATGGACTGGGCAGGAGAAATGAAAGAGGAAGTCGCCTGGTAGAATTTTGCACGGAACATGATTTAATCGTAACAAACACATGGTTTAAGAATCACAAAAGAAGGTTGTATACGTGGAAGAGACCAGGAGACACCGGAAGGTATCAGATATATTTTATAATGGTGAAACATAGATTCCGGAACCAGATGATAAACTGCAAGACATACCCAGGGGCAGATATAGACTCTGACCATAACTTGTTAGTCATGAACTGTAGGCTGAAACTGAAAAAACTGCAGAAAAGTAGGAAAATAAGGAGATGGGACTTAGATAAATTGAAGGAAAGTGAAGTTCTGGAGAATTTCAGAGAGAGATTTAGGCAACAATTGACAGAAACAGGGGGAAATAAAACAGTAGAAGAGGAATGGGTAACATTGAGAGATGAAATAGCGAAGGCAGCAGAAGACAAAATAGGTAGAATTTCCTACATAAATGCCTTAAATAAATAAAAATGCCTTAAATGAAACAGGCAAACTGGAGTACAGACGACTAAAAATGAGATTGACAGGAAGTGCAAAATGGCTAAACAGGAGTGGCTAGAAGCCAAATTCAAATCTGTAGAAGAATGTATCAGAAGGGGAAAAGTAGATACCGCCTACAGGAAAATAAAAGAGACATTTTGGGACAAGAAAAGCAACTCTAAGAATATCAAGAACTCAGATGGGAAACCAGTTCTCACCAAAGAAGGAAAAGCTGAAAGGTGGAAAGAGTACATAGAACAGCTCTACAAAGGTAATGAACTTAGAGACGATGTTGTAGCAAGGGAAGAGGTGTGTAGGATGTATGAGACAGGCGAAATACCCTCAGACTTTAAGAAAAATGTAATAATCCCCATTCCAAAGAAATCGGGCGCTGACAGGTGTGAAAATTACAGAACCATCAGTTTGATAAGTCATGGTTGCAAAATTTTAACACGAATTATCTACAGGAGGATAGAAAAGCTGGTAGAAGCTGACCTCGGGGAAGATCAGTTTGGATCTAGGAGGAACATAGGAACCCGGGAGGCAATACTCACTTTACGTCTTATCTTAGAAGATAGATTAAGGAAAGCCAAACCTACATTTTTAGCTTTTGTAGATTTGGAGAAAGCATTTGACAATGTTGACTGGAATACAATCTTTCAAATTCTGAAGTCAGCAGGGGTAAAATACAGGGAAAGGAGAGTTATTTATAACTTGTACAAAAGCCAGACCGCAGTTATTAGACTCGAAGGGCATGAAAGCGAAGCATCAGTTGGGAAGGGAGTAACAACAACAGGACGATTATTCAATTTGTAGATCGAGTAGGCGGGGAAGGAAAGCAAGGAAAAATTTGGAATAGGGATTAAAGTTAAGGGTGAAGAAATAAAAACATTGCATTTTGCTGATGACATTGTAATTCTGTCAGAGACAGCAAAGAACCTGGAAGAGTAGTTGAATGGAATGGACAGTGTGTTGAAGAGAGCGTATAAAATGAACATTAACAAGAGCAAAACAAAAATAATGGAATGCGGTCTTAGAAAATCAGGCGATGCTGAAGGAATTAGATTAGGTAACGAAACAATGAAGGTGGTAGATGAGTTTTGTTTCTTGGGTAGTAAAATAACATGCGATGGTCGCAGTACAGAGGATATAAAATGCAGAATGGCAATGGGAAGAAAAGCATTTTTGAAAAAGAGAAATTTGCTAACATCGAATATTAAGTTAATCGTAAGGAAGTCTTTTCTGAAGGCATTTGTGTGGAGTGTTGCCTTGTACGGGAGTGAAACATGGACGATAAGCAGTGTTCACAGGAAGAGAATAGAGGCTTTTGAAATGTGGTGCTACAGAAGAATGCTGAAGATTAGGTGGGTAGATCGCATAACTAATGAAGAGGTACTGAACATAATTCCTGAGAAAAGGAATTTTTGGCATACCCTGACTAAAAGAAGGGATCGCTTGGTAGGACACATTCTTAGACATCAGGGAATCGTGAATTTAGCATTGGAGGGAAGTGTGTGGGGTAAAAATCGCAGAGGGAGACCAAGAGACACGTATAGTAAGCAGATTCAAGTGGATGTGGTTTGCCGTTCTTATGAGGAGATGAAAAGGCTTGCTCAGGATAGAGTAGGGTGGAGAGCTGCATCAAACCAGTCTCCGGACTGAATACCATAACAACAGCAAAGAAGAATGAGATGGACTAACTTTACGTATCCTGCGAACACCGGAAACTAACGCTAGTGCATTATTTAAATGTACTACCACTGAACTTTTCGCGGATGATGCTGTAGAATTTCGAACGTGAGAAAACTGTTTCAAAGTCCAGGAGTATCTGCAGCGTTTGGATGCTTGATGCATTGGGTGGCCTCTTAGCCTGAATATAAACAAATGTAAATTGTTTAAAATACACTGAAAGAAAGAGACTTTACTACATGATAACACAACTGTAGAAGAATCACTGGAAGGAATTACATCAATATAATATCTGAGAGTATGAATACAAAGCAATTTTAATTGGAACGACAACACTAAATTAATCATGAGTAAGACAGATGTGAGTCTGATTCATTTGAAGAATACAAATGAAGGAAGTAGGTTACAGAACTTACTGGTTTATTTAGCAGCTGCTGTTCTTGAAAAAGAGAAATTTATTAACATCGAATATTGATTTAAGCCTAAGGAAGTCCTTTCTGAAGGCATTCGTATGGAGTGTTGCCTTGTATGGGAGTGAAACATGGACGATAAACAGTGCGGACAGGAAGAGGTTTGAGGCTTTTGAAATATGGTGCTACAGAAGAATGCTAAAGATTAGGTGGGTGGATCGCGTAACTAATGAGGAGGCACTGAACAGAATCGGGGAGAAAAGTAGTTTCTGGCATATCCTGACTAAGAGAAGGGAAAGATTCGTTGGACACATTCTGAGACATCAAGGAATTGTCAGCATTAGAAGGAAGCGTGTGGGGTAAAAATCGTAGAGGGAGACCGAGGGACGAATACAGTAAGCAGATTCAAAAGGATGTAGGTTGCCTAACGTATTCTCGGATGAAGAGACTTGCACAGGACAGGGTAGCGTGGAGAGCTGCATCAAACCAGTCTGCGGACTGGAGACCACAACAATAGCAACAAAGTGTCAGGGAGACTTTTGACCAACTCCAGTAGCAGAAGCATCATGAGGGGCGATCTGTATCATGGTGTAGGCTACTGTCAAAGTTCCGACAGCGTACGTTTCTGGGAGATTTATTCAACATATGGCTTCCTTCTACATACATTTCGCGTAAAAACCATGAGGATAAAATTAGAGCTCAGACAGAGATTACTGGTAGTCATTTTTTCCGTGAACTATATGAGATTTCAACAGGAAAAGGAAGATGTGATACTGGTGCCCACCCAAAGTGCTTTCCGCCACCTTCTTTGGTTCTTCTTGCGGAGTATAGGTGTAGATATAGATTTCCACGACCTTATATGTGGTCATGCATCGGTGAATAACTCGCATGGTAATAGAGGGAGTTGAAGAATAAGGCAATAAAATAATTGAAGAAGTATGATGTACTGCTCTGGTAGAGGTTGGTCCAGAAGGACTCACTGAAGGGCCGCATCAAATCGGTCCGACGCTTCATGTTCCAAAAGAAATCTTAACCTAATTCAAACTGATATCGTATTACACATTTAGTAAAGTCTACGAAACGATGAAGACATTTTTCGAAGAAATAATTTGAATGAAACAGAAAGAGCCGTAAAGAAAGGTACCTCTGAACAATGAATTACTCATGATGCATGGAAACCCATATTTTATTTCAACAGCTACGTAACAAAATCAGAAACCGTGGCTTTTTTTATACAAAATTTGCTACGAACAAGTAACACCTAATTCCAATTTTCGTCACCTTTGGCAATTGTCTGTGTCGTGCCCAATATGTAATTCATTTATGACTGCAGGTAATTACTAAATTCCATTTTAAGAGTTAGCTAGAACATTGACAGATTTCATCAAACTTTCTGCAAGTAGTTGCCCTATTTATGCTGCCTGGATTAGGGCGCGTGTTTTTGTCATTGTTCGTACAGTCGATACGAAAAGTGGGCAACGTGTCTCTATCTACCCACCTCCTACTTTCCTCTCAGTGAGTCCTCCAGCTTGAAGAGTACTTCAGGCAGTGAGGTGGCGCAGTAGTAAAATACTCGTTTCGTATCACAAAGGACGGCGATATGACTCTCAGTCCGGTCACAATGAGAGTTCCAAGCTTTTCACCTAAATGGCTTAAGGCAAATTTTGGAATGTTTCTTTTGAAAAGAACTCGGCACAGTTCCCTTCCTATCCTTCCACAACCCAAATTTCAGCATGTAATAACGAATTCGACAAAGCGTAAAATCATAATAATTGATAGGCAAGTAAGTTTTATATATAGTACTAAATGAGAATCATCATTTGGCGTTTTTGACCTTGAGATCCCATACGGAAGTCTTCGGCAGCTGCTGTAATTTTACTTGAAGCCTCGTGGACGCACCAAAATACAAAAATGTTTGAAATAATTTCCAGTGCCTCTGACTAACAGAGGGAGGTGGCGCAGTGGTGACACATTGGACCTGCATCCGGGAGGACAGCGGTTCAAACCCGCTTCTGGCCACCCTCAATTAGTTATTCGTAAGTTCCCTAGATCTTTCGAGACAAATGTGGAATGGTTTCTCTCAAAGGCCGTTTAATTCCCCATTCTTCTTGCCAAAACTCCAAGCCTGTGCTCTGCCTCTAATAAACACGATGTCGACGGAACGTTGCCGCGGCGGAGTGGCCGAGCGCACTGAGGTGATATGCTCCGATGAGGCCGTTCCCCGTTGGGGGTTCAAATCCCCCCTCGGGCATGAATGTTTGTGTCGTCTTTAGTATAAGGTAAAAGTCGACCACTGTACGAAACAAGAGCTTTGTTTTATCACTAAAATTAGTAAATAAGGTCCGTGTGAACTACCGGTTACTCCCTGCTATAAATCCTTGTTCCCTGACCCAAACCGAGAACTGACACGTTTCAAATTAATTTAATAACAGAAAGTTAATACTACAGTGGGCAATATACATAGCACACGTTATTACACAGACATTAATAAGCAAGCCACCACAATTGAGGTGGCTATGAAAACATTTATGGCGCAACGGAATTTAGACATAAGAAAAATTGCATCTGAGCTTGTTCTCAAGCACTTGTGAAGAACAATATTAAATAAAAGAGGGAAGTTGCTCTGAAACTACAATTTATAGGCAACTTACGGATTATGCTGAACTTAAACTTGTTTATTAGGTAGAAAACAAGCAAAATGCGGAACCAATTTTGTTAATACAGTTAAAAGGCATCTCTTACATGCATTAATGCGGACGGTGCCCAGCCTAAATTATACATGATTTAACGCTACTGGGGGGGGGGGGGGAGGATTCACAAACAACATTCTCTCTCTCACACACGCAATGCCACAGCAAAACTCACCAAAAACAGCGTGCTGAGACGAGGCGGAAGCAGGCGCCGCTATCGTAGGCGAAATTGAGCAAGTCGGAGGTAGCACAAAACACTATATACAAAAACACTTTGAAGCTGGCTCTGGTCTGTCGTGCCTGTTTCGTGGCTGCGCGTGTAAAGTCAAGTTAAATTACATTTGAATTGGACTACGAGCAAACACGCTAACGGCGACGCACGGCTACGTTACATGAACGCACTCCACTGAAGGTGCAGTGGCTGAAAATAGGATTCATTATACAAAATCACGGTGGATTCTTAAGTTGCAGTCTGTTAGAAATCGATCTAGGTACTGGTTTTATATGAGAAGTAGCGTCAATTCAGGCAACTAGCTGCAAACCCCGGAAGTCGGAACTCGGTCCCGCATGGTTCCGAAAACCGATAAAATTGAATAAATTGAGTTTCCGAAAAATAAAGAAAATTAGCTACAGCATGCAACCCATAGAAATATTTAGAATTACATGAAGAAGCCGAAGAAATGCGTCTACACGCGATAGGGTGCGATTAAGAGATTGATAAAGTCCAGTCTTCAAAACTCGTAAAAGTGAAATAATTACAAAGTCGGAAAAATAAAAATAAGAAATACAGCATGCAACCCATACAAATGTTTAGAATTACATAAGGGAGCTATTAAAGGAGGTTGTACAAGGCTCAGAGAGAATTACTGACAAAGGCAGAGTGTGTACTACTTGTCGGAGAAGAACATCAAAATTAAAATAGGCGGGGAGAGAAGATCGCGAAATATTAGCGGAAATCAGAAGGATACCTGCATAGTTACTTGCCTTGATGGGCGTGGAACAAACAAGAGTGGAAGCTGAAGGCTTTATTCTATGAACCAACCACTACAAAGAACCCCACGGAAGGAAACAACGAGAAGATTTTTACAGGCACCAATTAGAAATCGGGCCCCATAAAGCTAATAAGTATTTACACAGAGTTCATACACCGCCACATGATCACAAAAGGTTTTAACATACCACGCCATTGTCAAACTGCAACTAGAACCACACACACTGCGTTTATCTATTGGAAATCACTGAATTGAAAAACGAGAACACATTTCCGCACATGATCGAAGAAAATGATCAAAAAAAAATTTAAAAAAATAAGATTCTAAGTTCACGAATCTAAGTTAAACGTGCTAGACAATGAAATGCTACCATCTCGCGGATACGAGAGAAGATCCAACCTTACCTCACCAGACGCCCACTATAGAATGAGCAGACGGAACGGCCATAAGACGCGGGAAGCCACCGGAAGCCAGAAACTCAAGATCAGCCATGGTGTGGATGGAGAGACTCACCTCGAAGACTGGACTTTAAGCAAAGGGTGTAGAAACCTCTTTGGTAGCCTCAGCAGCTATCGACTCTGAGCCAGAGAGAACGATGCAAAACGAGCTATCACCCCCCACATTCAGACAGCCATAGATTCTCGCACATCCACTTAAATGTAAGACAAGTACACATTCTCACAGGGACAGTGGCGTAGCGGAGAAGTCACATTTATGCCACATTAATTGATATAATACTAAATTATTAACATAACAAAATTAGAAAAACCTAGCAATATTAACTAATATTTTAACACATGAAATAAAAATGCTATTCCTCAAGCCTTGAAAAGAGTGGAGTGCAAGTTTTAAGAAAATGATAATCTAGCGACATTAAATAAATCATAACTTTACAGAAATATACAAAAATGTATGGAAGATGACAGACTGTCCTCTTTCAAAGGTATTGTGTAGTTCGCGTACGAACTAGTTCGGAAGAGCGCTCCCACAGGCGAACTACGCGGACTAGTTCGCAGATCCTTCGCCTCTTAGTTCGTCCGCTCCTTTTCCGGGACAGCGAGAGGACGCGAGAGCGCGCGGAATGGCGTGATTTCCTTCTGCCAGTTACCGTTATTTCGAGCTGAGATGCATCTCAGCTGCAGTTTCATAGTTCACTGCCACAAATTTTCTTTTCTAAGGTATTCAGCAGTGTCTAAATGTAGCCCTCATTCCATAGTGTAAAGAAGTAGAGAGAACTCAAAATCTAACATTGTTTGCATTTATATGCAAGAAATTAGGCATCAACCATTTTTTGTCGCCTGCATGATACTGTTGATGGCTCACGGGGTAAAATGTTGAGGATGACGTCGTATAAGCGACACTAACACTGTAAAGTAACGAACTCGTATAGAATTAATTAGCTACAAAACTGTAGTTTACTGCCTGTCGTCAGAATGTAAAGGTCGAAATCCATTGTCATCAATGTTGCTAGCGTGAAGATCAAAAATTTCTTCTATTTTATTTGTTAATACAAAATCAATTTCTGTAATAAGTGTGAGGTTGACCGGACTGGCATAACTTTCGATTCAACTGAGGCGGCCGCCCCTCCGAAACAAAGGACTGGACTCGCCCACCACCGAAGACAAAAATGCGTTTCTGTCCGTGGGAACATGGTTGAGACGGGGGGGGTTGACTAATGACTTCCCTCAGCACCTGTTTGCACGAAGTCCCCAACCATACCACTCAGTTGCCATTGGTTCACTATAATGGAGTGTATTAGTTACCTTTAGTAGTAAGACTATAAAGTTTTGACGTGGCGCAGTGAATGTTAGCTTATAATCATCAACGTAAGTACCTTATATTTGGAATGTAAAATTACTATTAACGTATTGGAATATAGTTTCTAAAATGCGATGATTTGCAGTAGTATATTGAATATGTTTAATTATAGGGTTAGTATTTTTTGTTTTAGGTACTTACTATGATGTTAGCAAAAAGGAAATATAGTCCCATTTGGACACATTTCACTGAAAGTGAAAACACAGATTGTAAAAAGGCAAAATGTAACCACTGTTCAACATTAATAACTATTGCAGGAAGCTCACAGGGACACATGAAGACAAAACATGCTTTGATCCCAATAACAATGGAAACGCAACCACAGATCATGTCTAATTCAACCTCATCCATTGCGAAGAATGTTGGTGACAGACTCTCAACAATCAATGAACCAGTACATTCGTAGACCACCGTCAGCCCAAAAGGTTGAAGAAATAGATAGGCAAGTTGTGAAGATGGTCGCTAAAGGGCATATGCTCTGCGAATCGTGGAAGGAAAATAATTTAGGAAACTTATAGAACTAGTTTATAACTGTCCAGGCTACAAACTTCCAACAAGAAAAAAGTTGTCAGAAATTTTAATATCAAGAGTTCAGAATGACATAAATGCGTCATCTCTCAGTACTGATGGCTGGACGTCAAGAAATAATGACTACTATGTACCATTGTAGCCCACTTTATAGATGAAGAGACTAACCTTCAGTCGGCATTACTTGGGTGTATAAATTATAACGACAGGCATACAAGCCAAAACGTATGCAATTTCTTGAAAGAAGTTATGGCAGACGTTATCTTGTTGTACAAGAAGCTACGAAAGAAATATCTGACATTTTAGCGAAAGTTGAAAATATTGTCGAGGTTTTCAATCGTAGCACACAAGGACAAAAACAATTGATTGCTACCCAACAGAAAATGAATTTACCTGTCCTAAAGTTCAAACAAGACGTCAAGACCCGCTTGAATTCTACTTTTGACACGCTTCAGCGAATAGTGCAGATAGTGAATTCTACATTAGCACTTCTACGCTCTGACCTAATTATAAAGGAAAGTGACTGGCAGATAATAGAAGGAGTTTTGCCCTTACTTAGTCCATTCTATGAAATTACAGTAGAAGTAAGTGCCGAGAAAAATGTTTCTTTGTCAAAAGTTATTGTGTTTTGTAACTTGCTTAAAAGTTTTCTGCAAAAATTATGCTTCTAACAATGAAAAAATAATCGCCGTGCAATCAGTGCTGACCGTTTTAAAGACATAGAGAATAATGTCCTCTAAGCTGAGTGTACCATTCTTGACCCTCGATTTATACAGAGAGCATTTAAAAAAAAAGAGATTATGAAGATGCAATAAAACGCCTCAGAGATAAAATTGGTGAAGTACAATTACCTCAGACAGAGTATCGAGAAATTTGAATGGCTGATCCTACACCTAGCAACTCATCGGCATCTGGTAATAGCAGCAGCAGTCATGAAAATAGAAAGGATTCTATATGGGACGAGTATGATCAAGAAATCAGATAACCAGCTAGCTGCTGGTATCCGCGAACTCAAGAAATACCTAAATGAAGAGTATTTAGATCGTAAAAAAGATCCGCTTGAATGGTGGCACGAGCGTCGTCGATTGTATCTTCAAGTGTATTCATATATATTAAAAAGATTTTGCATTGTTGCGACATCAGTGCCCTGCGAACGCATTTTTTCGTGGACAGGACAGATTCTCAAGGAACGCAGAACATTGTTATCAACGAACAAAGTTTCAACATTAATATTTTTACATAATAATATGTAATTTTTTGTGATTTGTAACTTATAATTAGAAGAATGATGAATGTTTAAAGAATGATATTAAGCACAAAAAAGGAATAAATATGTTTTTACTCAGGACTCATGATTATTTTTGTGTGTCTAATTGTTAAGCAACAAATTATAAAATTTCTTTCGTTAATGTTATAGGTATATTCTTTGTGCCATATAATACTTGACCTGTACCACAGTAGTAATATTTTTTGTTGATCACTTCCAAAACTTTATAAAAATTAAAAAGTCATTTATAAAAGTGCATTTTTATTCACGAAAATAGACGCATTTAGCATATTTTCTATGTAATGTTCCTTCAATGACGTATTAAGTAAATAAATAAATCCATTTTAAAAATAAAATACTACGAGAACTCTGTATGCAGAGTAGTTGAATACCATTGTATTGCCGCGGTGGAGTAGCCGAGCGGTCAAAAGCACCTCGCTGCGGAGCGCGCTGTTGCTCACCCTGGAGGTTCGAGTCCTCCCAGGGGCATGGGTGGTGTGTGTTGTCCTTAGGTTAGTTTACCTAGGTTTAAGTATTTTGTAAGCTACGAACTGATGACCTCGCAGTTTGGTCCGATACATTTACAGACAGACCATTGTATTGCCCATTCGTGTAAATAACTGGTTTATTTGCTTAAGTATTTGATGTCAAATTGCCCAAAAATACGGGTAATAGCACACGCTTGGGCAACACTGATCATTATATAAAAAAAGCTGTCATAACAAAAGAAAGAGCCTGAAATGCCGGTTAGTGCAGTATGTGATGGTGGTCACTACGGAGATGTTAGTTCTAAATTGTTGCTGGAAGTGATGAGAGGAGGTCTACCCTGTTAACGGCATGATTAAGGTACGTTAATGGTAAATGTGAAGCACAGGAGCGACAACGGAAACTTTGTTAGTTGTATTCGCTAAAAAATTTCCAAGCTACCACCAGCTTCTAGTTTCGAGATTGCAGCACTCGGAGGCAATTGACTACGGCTTTGCTCTGAACTATGACGACCATTGCCAGAATTTCACGGTGCACGACATTGTGTCACTGCAACGATGCATTTAATATTTATTTAATTTCAGTTAAATAAACAACAAAGTCCTACACTAAAGACCAAACTCGCATGTAGTGTCTGTGGTCTAATGGATAGCTGATCAATTAACATGTGGTAGGGGGGATTACGTCCTGCTGTAGCTCTCTGGCCCACTGTAGGTTACGGTAGTAAAACTAAACGTGCGCCTTTGCGATCGCCTTTTGACAGCTCCAAATTTAGATGAAAATAACGACCGAACCGTTCAGTTGAATAAACGAATTTGTAGAGGAGAAAATTCTCAACAACTCTGTTCGTTTCTCTCTCTCTCTCTCTCTCTCTTTTCTTTCTTTTTTTTTTTTTTTTTTTTTTTTTTTTTTTTTTTTTTTTTTTTTTTTTTTTTTTTTTCATATCGCCTGTCGTTTCAGAGGTATTTTCAGAAATAACGGCGATCTGACAATGTCTGACTATCTGTCTGTAACGTGTCCCACTTTTTAGGTCGCGCCGTTCAAAAGATCGGCACCAAATTTTACAGACGTAATTGTTGGCCACCAGCGACCAGAACATCCATTTCTCAAATATTTCGGACAAAAATAGGTTAGTAACACTAGAATAGGCCGTTTGTGATGGCCTTTTGAAACAGCAAATTTAATTTCAAATAATGCCTTAACCTTTCACCTGAGACGAAAATTGGGTAAACTTATTTGTAGATGAGAAAATTCTCAACAACTTTGATCTGTTGTGTTATTTCCATAACTCGAACAGTTACAGAGATAACGCCAAAATAACGGCTATTTGACACTGTCACTTCAATGTACGTGAAGCAGGCGTTAGGAAATTAGTTACGTGACATTCCTCGCCCATAACTCTCTCTGACATTTGCCATTTTTCTTTCTGTATTTTATGATTTACTTCTTGTAAGTCACGCGATGTAATTTCAAAGCAATGGCGTATTGAAGAATTAACAAAAACACTACGTTCTTAGTACTATAAATTATAATTTAGTGTCTAACAACACCATATTTGCAGTTAACACTTGCCATCAATGGTACGAGTATTAAGGAATAGTTTTGTAATTGTTCGCCGTTGTATATAGTAGGCAGCGCGTTAGATTGTAATGTATATGGTCGGTTCTTCAAAACCCTCCTTGGCGCCTAAAGGGGTTTCGGGCACTCATTAATTAGAGCTATGTTTTGGAATATTTAGAGTAAGAGAGCTCTCTCTCTAAAATGTGCGTTTGTTCTACTTTGTGAACATACCGTGAAATACGTACCAAAGAAATAAACAATGGTCTTGTGAAGCATATGCACATAAACTGGAGAGATACTGTAATAATGAATATTCTAAACAACGTGCTGACACTGGTAGTTTCATATTTAAAGTAAGTCCTAGTTTTCTGTGACAGCTGTCTTTCTTTGATAAAACGGAAGGGAAATGTCTATATTGCAACAAATTACCTTGTTTCTTTTTTCTTCTAGTATATGTTGATAGTCATTAATTAGAATCAATGCGTCTACTAAAATGTTTCTCTCTTGCGTGGTTGCTGTGGATGCTTTTAATGTAGATTCAATTATCCTTTCTGTAGTTCAGATATAAGTTTGTTCATGGTACTTTGTTCTGCACTAAAATAAGGAGCAAATATTCTGTTTCAAGCAATGCTTACGGAATAAGTGTGTTAATGCTGAATTGCACCGAACTGTAATACTTAATCTATATACAAAGTTACTACTATCATTACATCATTTCCAGCAGTCATAAAAGAAGTCTATGTGTGCAATTCGTTGGTATGTATTTCATGGCATGTTCATAGATTAGAACAAATGCACTTTTCAGAGAAAACGCTGTTACCTTTGAACAACTCGGAATATTGGCGAACATAGTAGTGTTCAATTAATAAGAGTTGGGAAAACCTTTTAGGAAGCAAGATTAAAAAGAAGGCACTCTTTGGTTTCGAACCACCATCTAACATGTTCGTACATCACAATCTAATGCGCCGCCCATTACGCCACGGCGAAATGCTGCGAGAGTAATCCGTAATGTTCGTACCCTTGATGGCAGGTGTTAACTGCTGACACGACATTTTTAGACGTTAGATTATAACTCATTGTACTAATAACGATGTGTTTTTTTATGTTTTTCAGTGCGTCATTACTTTGAAATTGATTTCAGGACGCCAAATGTAGGATGTTCCTTACAGGCTACAATCATTCGTAACCAGTACAGGCAAAGAAAATAAATTAGATAAAGAGAACAAACTACCAAAGTAAGATAGGTGGTAATATTTTAACGGTAAAAGATAATGAAAATGTGGTAGAGGTATTAAAATAATAGTTTAAAGAGGTAAATGTTAAAAAAAGAGTATATCAAATAATTTTGGCAGTTTGTTACAATAGGGTCAGAGAAAATATTACATGTTGGATTCATAGACGTTATCACAATAGTAAGAGTCGTAATCTTATCGTCCATATTTGTTATTATTTATATTTTTATTATTTTTGTCCGAAATATTTGCAAAAAATCATAAAACTACAGGCAAACTTAAAGTAGGCCGTAGAACACGCAAGTGTGATTTTTTTCTTCATTGGGTTTGAATAATGACTTGAGGCCTTCCTTATGGTACAATGCAACTATGTTCTGCGCTGCGATATTCCATATTATCCACATTTCCATCTTGTTACAAAGTGAAGGCGACAGTAGATATCTGGATGTTTATTTCAGAATATGAAATGCGATCTGTTTCATGTGCAGACACAAGCTTTTGTTACGACTCGACACTATGATGTGCTTGCGATGAAGGGACACACACACACACACACACACACACAATAAATAAATAAATAAAGACTGTTAAAGAATGAAACTGTACGAGTCGCATTGCCTGTAACATAATTTCACGAGAACTGTATTACTTTTTGCTCGACAGTCGTCGTTTCGTTTACGAGATGAGCTAAAATGAAATGGAGAATGTTTTATTTTAAATCAATTCAACGACTATGTAGCTTTTTAAATAATTGTTTTTGCTTGTTGTATGACGCAGAGGCATTTATTTATTTCTTTTTCTAATTTAATGCTCTTCGGTGTTCATTTGTTCGTAGCGGCGTCAGTAGCTTCGTAACTTTATTGAGATCAATCGCATGCGTACTAGTAAACACGCTTTTCTTTAAAATATCTCCCACGTATCAAACGCTGCCAAAGTTTGATTACATTACAAATGAACAAACGTGTAAGGGACCTTCAACCTGTAAGCGATGGAGTTTACAAATTACAATTTACTGAAAGTCACGAAGTGCTCTCATTATGAAACACGGATGAACGTAATCGGGTAATTTGCGTCACATTTTAAGCAAATGTCTCCATGTTTATGACGTCATCTCCCCTTAACTATGTGTCGTACATTGACATAGTTTTACATGTACATTCAGTAATGTACGAGGGCTTTTTGTCCCCTAGGTCTCAAAATTAAAACCACAAGGAAAAACCTCATAACGTTTTACGCTATTTTGTGTAGTATCTATGGTATGAGTCACGTCACACTTTTCCGTGATAAGAGAACGGTGACTAAGTTAAAAGACGCTTAAAACATGTAGCGCCTCCCATCAAGTGTTAACTGCCTACTGTGTACCGTAGCCCGGAAGAACTTCGTTAAAACTATGGCAAATGGAAAGAGTAATCATGAAGAAAACTGTATGCGAACTAAAAAAAGGTCAGAAACCATAGTCGCTGTATACAGAAGACAGGGTCCCGACTGACTCGCTGATTCATCATCATTCACCCCAAATGATTAACGATACAAACCCGAAATTTTCAAAATATCTCTCCAATTTAAGTGCATATGCTTCACAATTTTCAATTTATATTGTAGGCGTCGTTTAAGAAGGTATTTTTCGATATTGCATACCTGATGGCGTGAAATAGATGATGAAAGGCTTTTCCAGAGTACGTCGCTATTTAGGACATTTTGCCGATAGAACTGGAAAAATTGGTATTTGACTACTTGATTAGAATTAGAAAAAAAAGAAAAAAAGTGTTTCGGCAGTTTTGGAAATCCGATGCCTAAGGATGTGAATGAACTATGGAAAGTCTATATAATAATAAAGAAATAGAAAGAGAATTGTGTTTAATCTGCAAGAAATAAAAATATGAGCGATCAAATAATATATACACATTTTGTGTAATATGTTAATGCCATAAGTTTGAGAGTGCATTGGATACAAGGTTAAGTTGCAAGAGTTGGTATTAACAGTTCACATTAGTGATTCAAGGTGTTCTGCGTACAGATGGCACTAATGTTTCAGTAAGGTAAGTGAGACCATAAAAACGTTTGACTTTCCAGTAGCGAAAAAGCATTTTGAAATGGTATTGGAAGTTCGAGAATACCATTATTTGCGTGATCGGAACCACAATACGATTAAGGTTGCTCCCCTTCGTGGAAAGGGTGGAACTGACGGAACAATAATGGATATGTATAAGGGACGATGAGGCGGGCCAATCACATCAGTAAACGAAGCGTCTTATGTTTCAGCGTTCGGTTCATTCACAGGGCCACAACAAAAATTTTGCTGTGCATTTGGGCTTTTTCATCCACCAAGATGGCGCTCCACCCCACTTCCATACAGATAACGTGGATAACGTTGCACTGGTTCAGTTCTTGCTTTAGCAGCTCACGTACTGCACAGAAAAAATTGTAATAGCTTGTGGGCGGCACATATCTGGAAATTAATTTTTGAAAGTTTGTGGTTTATTACACAGAAAGAAAGTTCTTGTTCAATAATTTGAGAGTTGTGTTGACAGTGTTATTAAAAATTATTTTTATTATAAATCACCATAACATTTTACATCACAATTTTATTTCAAGCTAAAACCACAGTACTGTTAATATTTTATAGATAAGTTTAAGAGATCGTTCCTTTAAAAAAGGGTAGTGAATTAATAAGCAATGTTTTCAATTTAGCTAATGAAATATGCAATAAGCGAGTGTGCATCTTTCACGCCAGCATGAAACTAGCAAGTTTCGTGTTAATTACGCACATTAAAATTTCTACTTTGTTCACTTCCAGACAACGCTACTCGAAGATTCTCCTGCCAATTCTCACTTTCTACGTTACACACATACAGTTTCGTTCTCAACAGGTTTTACATACCATCTATATCTAATGTCTTTAAATTTCCTGCGCATGAACCAGCGAATTACAATAGAAATAGTTACAAAATCTCCTTGACAATGTTTCAAACGTAATATTTACATAAGTGTGTCTTTAGAAGAATAAGCAGAATTTCATATGAAAATTAAATACAGTATAAGCAATACATCAAAGAAACCACATTACGAGCACATCATACACTACAATCGATACAAATATACAAGAAATTAAATAAATACAGAAAAAACTTTAATAGAAGGGTGATCTAAAGCGTTACACAGTGACGTGTACTGTGAGACACGCCGTAGCTTACGCTAGTCCATCAAGAGCAAACACTCAGGGACGCTCAAGGAGTGAGTGATTTTGCTCCATGACAACGTGTTTCACATATCTCCAGGGTCACACAAAGAGTACTGGCCAAGTTCAAGAGTAAATTTGATTTTAGCATATAGTGTAATTAATCAGCAAAGTATGATTATGTGTGTTAATAATAACCAGCATCTCTTATAATCTTGTGTAAGATACCTTTATTTATCATCACCATTGTTCCTAGACAGGATCCCTACCTAGTAAATACTTTTCCGTATCCTGTTCATGAATGCAAAAAAAATTCCAGTGTTAGCTTTCTTTATACCAGTATGTCGTCTACGTAACTCAGTAAATTCCACACTGAAATCGTTAATAATAGAAACATTTTCATGATATATCTTGCTCTGCTGTTATTTAAAGTGGTATTGCCTAAACATAATAAAGCCACATTAATTATTTTATGATTATAGTCAAGGAACAGTTTATGTTGTTCATTACTCAAGTAATTTCAGAAGTAGTAACTCTGAAGTCAGGTTCAGATCTTTATATAGTTAAACGTTCTTGCTACTAAAGTAATGTTACTGGCACTGGTAAATTTTCAAAGAGAAAGTATTTTCTTTTAATTACTGATGAATGTGCATGATCACAGCTATACACCCAAGGTAAGGTTTGCGTATGCAGTGATTTTGTAACCACTGAACCGCTTTGTGGACACATGTGAGTATTTTTATAAACGTTTATGCTCTAAATAATCAACTTGCAAATAGTAGAAGTTCATAGCTGTATTTGATAAAGTTAGATACCCCACAATAATAATTAAGAGTTGTAGGGAATTAAATGTTATCTATAAAGTTAGATTTTTTTTGGAAAATACCACATCAGGTTATAATTGTGCTTCCGTTATTTTAGTGTATATATAGCTTAACATCACGGTCAGTTAACTTGCAGCAAACCAAATTTACTGTTTTTCCACATTATTGTAGAAAGAACAGTTTGTGTTACATTTCCCTTACAAGAAATAGGCCACAATTCTCAATGAAAGTAAATGTGTTTAAAATCAATCCATAGTGTCCCTTACCAGTGAATGCTGCTTGTTTCTAAATCTGTTGAATCAATTATTATAGTACTGGTCTAGGTTTTGTGTTAGTAATCCACTTAATCTACGTTCAAAATTTTATTAATTTCAGTACCAGGTGTAGGCTTAAAAAAGAGATTGTCTTTTACAATTAGCTGCTGGTACACATTTGCCTACTTAGTCTGACGGTCTTTTTCATTAACGACTGCAATTTATTCATTTTAGTTTAAACATTGCCTGGTGTATATATTTCCCTATCAAAATTAAATATCTCCGGTTGTCATTCTAATGATTCATTTATGCATTAGAGCACACTTTACGGTCAAACAAAAATCCTGTAAAAATGGTGTAACATTATCGGTTGCGTTTCGTAATTTGGTGGGTAGGTAGAGATTCGTTCTTTATCTGTTTGCTAGTCAGGGGTCGTAGCTGTGGTGTTATACGTGATCGAAGAATTTGATGAGAATCGGTCACCAGCTCTCGTCAGCGGTGGCAATCCGCTGAAGGAAAGCAGGGTCATCTTGATGCCGGAACAGGTGTCGCAGTTCCTTTTGCAGTTAACTGAGTTTCTTCTGAACCCACTGCGCACACACCTCCCAGTAACCCAACGTGTCGTCCATAATTGTCACACTGTTCCAGCACTGGCCCCCACCACCATTGCCAGTATGCTCATAGTGACGCGCTGATCGCTTCTCACCACGCCGATCACATAGTCGACGAGTTCAGCCGTGGTTACCGTGTTTGTCTGGCGTAGGGCCGTAGTCTGTATCTCTTCGGTGCGCCAGTATTCGATTCGGTGAGTGAGCTCACCGCGCAGTCTTGTTACCGAAGCAGTGCCCCAATTCAATTCAGGCAGCCTTTCGGTAGCTATTCGGGTCGTCTCCGTGGGCATCGAGGCGCTGGTTCCAGATATACTCACATTAGCCAATCAGAAGTGTTTCTGATTCTCCACGCATGCGCGCTGCTGGTGAATGGGAGATATGGTAACCGTGGGCAGCGAATCGTAGCGTGAAATATTTTACTACCTTGCAGGAGAGCCTATCAGAACGTAAAAAAATAAATTATGTATTTTATAATTTGGCGACATAGCACGACAGTGTTTCGAGAACTACCTTCTGATACTTTTTTTTTTTTCTATTAAGGTGGAAACGGCCGGCCCGGGCGGGGAGGGAGGTGCGCGGAGGGGGGGGGAGGGAACTTAACGCTCACTTGAAAAGGCAGTGTCATCAGAGGGAATTCACCACACAGCTAGAGAGTCGACAATGTATTGTGTACGATAAAGTTAAATTTAAAAATAAAACATAAGACAGAGAATAGCGACACAGTTTCTGAAAGGATTTAATATGACACGTCTAGTAACGCACAGACATCCATCCTATCAAGTAAATATAAAAAGTTTTTTTTAATAGGAAAATTTAGTATTTAGTTTAAAAAATTCATAACTTGTAATCCATACAGAAGTAAGCGAGGGCTCATATAAAAATTCTCAACAATGTGCATCACCTGATATTTTTACATTTGACGTAAGATAAATATTGATCACAGGAAACCTAATTCACTAATACGATTGTATAAATTTGTAAATAACATATAGTACTTTCACATCCTGATTTTTCCCATGAGTTGTGCTTTTCCACTGACAGTTCAAAAACCGCCTTCATGTTTTTCAGCAAGTTGAAGAAAATGGGAAAAACAGTTCAAAATCATATCGCTTTTGCGAGTAGAACGTTATCCAAGTCTTAAAGAAATTATTCTGTAACAGAACTTGAAGCTTTGGCTATTCTTTGGGCTTTTACGAATTTTCGATACTTTTTTCTTGGAAGGCACACAAACGTTTTCACTTACCATCGTGTCTTACAGTTCTTAATGTTTGCCAATTTATCTCATGAGCGCTTAAGTATATTGGCATTATATCTACAAGAATTTGATATTACTGTCGTACCCTTCCTGGTTCTAACAAGATTTGTTACCGACGCCCTGTCTCGTTCCTTGGATTCTGAACTTGAATCACAGTCCGACACCTTTTACCAATCCAATTTCAGTCTTCTCTATATCAAACAAGTTCCTTTCGAAAAGTATGTATCTGCAACACTGCATAATGTAGCTTACGAACAAGACAAAGACCCTGTTTGGCATAATATTAAACAACAGTGGCGAGACAGATCAAATCCTTCGGTCAGATTTCATTATACGATACATAGAGATATTTTGTTTAAGCTTCCTCGTCCAAACAGTGATACATGGCTTGTATGCATCCAGCAGTTTACAGAGACAATAAGTTATCATCTAAACCAAACTTTGTTGAAATTGCATGATGCATTCTAAATATGGTTATTTTTAAGCTTCATTTTTCTATATTTTGATATAGTAGTCACAAACATTTGTAATTTTTTAAGATATTGAATTATTTTTAGAATCATCAGTTGTGCGTAATTATTCTGACATCGTACATGTTATACATGTTGACGGTAAACTACTTTAAAGGTAGTTGATAAGTAGTTTATAAGTTTAGGAACAGATGACCCCGCAGTTAAGAGCCATAACCTCAACAAACATTTGAACATTTTTTAATTTTGTGTCACAAGTTATAAGAAAATGCATGTGAATGTTTGCTCTGTTATTTTCTTTGATTCTGGAAGGTTTTTGTCCTAAAATACCTTCCAGAAAATATCGAAAATATCGTGCATATTGTACATGAGATAGATGAATCTAAATGGTACACCACAAAATTTATCATTATTCGTGTGAACTAAGACACTTTCTATGGCATGCCACAAAACAAACAGGATTTGTCTCAATGAAATTAATGAAAATATTACATCAATATTGTTATGCATTTGTTACTCATGCACATGCTCAGCTAAACAAAAAAATCAATGACCAACACTCACATTTATTATTGCCAACAGAAGTAAAAACTGATCCTTTTTAACCTTCATTTCTCTTTTATTTCTCCGAATATTTTCCGTCTGTTCTCGTATGTGTCACTAGAATGCCATGAAATCCAAATTTGTAAACGTATAAAAACAGTATCTTAATGGTGAGACCAGCTCACATCTAGTGAGTGGTTCGTAACTGTTTAGCCAGCCGCGGTGGCCGAGGTGACTGAGGCGCTCCAGTCACGGTCAGCACGGCCACTAATATCCTCGGGCATGGATATTTGTGCCGTCCTAGTTCGTAAGTAGTTCGTAAGTAGTTCATAAGTAGTTTGTAAGTTTAGGGACTGATGACCGCGTAGTTAAGTCCCATAAGCTTAACAAACATTTGAACATTTTTGTACCTGTTTAACTGTGGCCCGATTGGCTCGACATCTTTCTGCCAGTGTTCTGAGTTGTCGTGTCTCCTGTGGTAATACTGCTCACTGGTGCAGTGCTGCTCTCGCCACAGCATCCATCTAACACCGTCTAGATACAAGGCCTCACAACAATTCCGTGTCACGTCACACAGGCTGCCATCACAAGCTCACTAGTTGGCCGCTGGGGCACAGCCCACTGCCTCGTAGCTCCACCTAGTGAGCTTGCGATGGCAGCCTATCGGTGTGACGTGACACACTTGTTGTGAGGCCTCAGGGGGGTGTAAATTTGACTCGCGCGCTTTGCTTCTGTGACGTCACCTGGCAGCAAGCGCCGAGCAGTTGCCGCAGTATCCCTATGAAACGTTCAAATGTTCAAATGTTTGTATAGCTTATGGGACTTAACTACGGGGTCATCAGTCCCTAAACTTACAAACTACTTATGAACTACTTACGAATTAGGACGGCACAAATATCCATGCCCGAGGGGGGATTCGAACCCCCGACCGTAGTGGCCGTGCAGACCGTGACTGAAGCGCCTCAGTCCCCTCGGCCACCGCGGCCGGCTCGCTCGTTTCGTGACCTGTTAAGTGTTCGGATAGAAAGTAGCTTTCTTGTACTAGGGAACAATTTTTCCATATATTCTTTCTGTAATTATGATTAAGAATACTTCGTGTTGTGTTGTTACGGAGGGCAATAACAGTTGACGCAGGACGGAAGGTATTTTGTACCATCGATTTCCAAAAAATTTCAGCGCATATGGATCTCTCGCTGTAAACGACAAGACGAGATAGATGGCAAAAATGTCAGAATTTGTTCCGAACATATTTGTGAAGCCGATTGATATAATTGTATGTATGAAGACAGTACGCAGTTCAATGTTCATAGTAACTAAATGAGTAAAACAAAATCGTTAATGCGAAAATCGGCTGCTAAGTTCTCGCTGTAACGAAAGTTTTCTTTATCTAATATATAAAAATGAAGCCCTCTTTTTGTCCACATGCTATGCCTGCCAATGTCATTCAGTCGATTGCGATAAAACTTCGTCAACTTATTGCATGAACTAGCGTCACGGTTATAGGCAAAGTAAAATTTCGAAATTCGCGCTATAAGCGGGTGAAATCAAGATATTATATAAAACAGAAGCACATTTTCTCTCTGTCTGTCCCTTTAATCTCGAGAACTACTGAACGTATCGTGAAGAGGTTTCTTTTACATTGTAGATTTCACAAAGGTCTAAAAAAATGTCCGGGATAGCATATGTCTTACGAGTGAAGCATATGTACCATTTTGCTCTCCTAAGGCGCTGGCGCCGGATGGCTTCAGACTACATAAATAATGATTGTGGGAAATCTACAAAAGTTAGACACGTGCTCTCGCGGACTTTATTTTAGATATTTATGAACTCTACAATTAAAAAAAAAGCCTCATCACGGTACGTTCATTGGTTCTTGAGTTAAAGACGTTTTAATATTACATGTGCCAAGTCGCGGGGCGGGACGGGTTAGCTAGTTGTTAATAATGTTTGAAGCTTTTCTTTTTCATTCCTTTGTATGTTAGTACACATATATATTAATCACAAGCGTGTTCCACCGGTGTAAAGCAATGTTTTTGTCGAATGAGAAAATAAAAGACGGAGAAAATGTGTTCACAGCGGCCTTCTAATACAGCGGCTTGCTGCCGTGACGTAATGCAGCGCTAACCAATGACAGTGAAGAAGCCCAAACTGGCTTTCTAATCTACGTACCTTGGTGAGGCCTTGTATCTAGACAGTGTTGATCAGTCTCGCGCCGGACCAAAACTCAACGTGCGCATGCGCATGCGCGAGCAGCCAGCCTCTGACTCAATGAGCAGTCACAGGCATCCGTCGCGTCTTGGACAACGTACCCCAAGTCACTTGCGGATCCTCCGCATTTTCGCTGCGGTTCTTACGCAACGGACGAACCGCAGGCTGCAAGTGCAGTCTCACCAACCTTCTGCGTTTACGTTCGAACAAGCAGTTCTGGAAGAGTTTCCACATTTTTGTCGAGTCCCTCTAACAGTCGCAGTCAGATTCGCGTGCTGAGGCCGACAGCCGGGAGGTCCGCCGACTGGAGGCTGCGCAGGTAGTGGCGGCCCTGGCTGTGAGGGACGGCCCAATCTGCGGCCGCGGTGATGTACAGCTGGCCGGCCGCCCGCGCTGATCAATAGACGCCGCGCCACAAAGGAGCGCCCGTCGGCCGGGGATTCCCCGCGCCCGCCGATATTCAATTGGTTTCTTCCGCGGGCCGCGCCGATCAGGGGGGCCAACTGTGTCAAGAGGAACTGCGCCCCGCCCCACCGCGCAGCGCCGCGGGCTAATTGAACGCTGGGCGGAAGCGGTGCGAAGAAAAAGACGTCGGCTAATTCGAATGGAGGGTGAAGTACTGGCGAGAAAAAAGCCCGGCGATTTGCGGAGAGCGCTGCCGCAAGCACTCGCCGGGAAATTCCGATGGACCTCTCTTTTCGACCGGAAAACGTACTGTCCTTTAATTTTAGCAAAAAGCTTTTACTTCTCATCTTCTTCACAAAAAGTAAGAGTTGGTTACTGATTTTATTTGTGGTACCACTTAGGATATAATCGATACAATAGAAGTTATTTACGTATCCACAGTACGTGATTAAATGTATACGAACACTTGGCTGAAAATTCCGTGGCGCCCTCCATCGGTAATGCTGAAATTCAATATTGCGTTGGCACACCCTTAGCCTAGATGACAGCTTCCACTCTAGCAGACATATGTTCAATCAGGTGCTGGAAGGTTTCTTGGGGAATGGCAGCCCATTCTTTACGGAATGCTCGACCATAAAATCCAGGTTTTCTCACCCCTGCCTAACTGTCATAGTACTTTGACTGGATCCTCATGCAGTGCGGAATTCCTAGGTGGTGGTCTGGATAGATGCCTGCCTACAGTGACGTAGCCAGGATATTGTCAAAGGGGGGGGGGGGGGTCAGAATGGTTAAAGAGAAATTTACAAAGGCTCTTGTTTTCCATTTATTCTAAAAACAAACTTAGGCTAACATTTTTTTAAATATATTTTATGCACATAGTTTGCGTTTGTACGACCTTCTAATACATACTGCAATATTTTATATACAAAATTGAGGAAAACATTTCTTAAAAATTGTTTCAATATACGTCAGCAGAATCTTCAGTTGTTATTCCAAACGAAGTCAGATTATCAGAATGAGAAGTGTTTCTTTGTATTGGAACACTGGCAACGACTCAGTTGCATGTCACTAAGCTCGCTGCCTGTCAGCCACGACTGTAGCTTGGTGTTTCGCAAAATCTGCATTAATTTTTGCATCAACATAAATACCTTGCATATTGATCTAGGAAGCGTAAGTCTATAATTTTATTTCCAAGATTATTGGTTTTTTACTCTTGTTTGCATTGCAACGTATCCATCCTCTGAACATTAATGTTCTTTAATACAAACCTTGTCCTGAGAATTATGAACAGAACAATGAAAAGATCAGCAAAATCGGTGTAGCTATTCTCAAGTAAAGCGCTTTCATACATGCAGCAACTCATTTTTATTAATATAGATCTTCTATCGGTTTCGTCAATTCCTGCAATCAACAGGAACTAAACAAAATATTTTATATCAATGCGAATAAGATAATATTTTTACCGAGTACAGCAACGACTTATTTACAATAAAATATTAAGATCGTTTCTAAAAGCCCTTCCATTTTACATAATGTAGTAGGTATTCTTTTAGTAATTCTTTAATATTTCGGCCGTATTATTTTTGCATAAATAAACACTACGTATAAACTGGGTGTGATAATTATCTCAATTCGAGAAATACTGATGTATTTACTAAAAATCGTGTTCATTTCAAGAGCTACAACTGCTGTCCCATGTGTGTACCACGTATGAAGATAGATTCTTGCAAAACATTATGCTTGATCAATTTTTGGTGACCCTACACGCTGCCGTTCGTCGGAATTTTATTTACTCTGAAACTGATTATTTAACTTAGCTAGTTCTCCGAAGTTTCTTTGTCCTGTTTTAAGTGAAAACTTCGAGAACTCTGAATGCCACAGATTGATTTCAGGGGATCGTCAATTCGTCGTTCGAGCCGATGCTGACAATGAGAATAATATAGAGTCCAATGCAGTCGGAAAATAGTAAATGTAATATAACTTCATACTGGAAAGACATTTGTCTCTATTATACTATAGGACTGCGATTTCATTCATGAAACAACAGACATTTCCTTCAGGTTAATTTCACCATTAGTCATGTGATTACTTATTGCAAGACTGTTCGGAAAATTCATTAGTAACTCATTTATGTTGATAAGCACTAATTCATGAACTTAACAAAGACTTGAAAGAAACAGTTCTTTTTTTCACAACTGGAAACAACAGAACTTAAAAACGAATTAATATATAGTGTTTCTTTTATGATATTTTCATCACACGCCGAAGTATATTTTTTTCATTACATACTGACGAAGACTTTCGGTCGATTCCAACATTTACTCACCAACATGGTAATACATGAAAATTGAAAATAAAACCGATACAGGAAAAAAGCGAGAAGGAGAGGTGGGGCTGACGGAAGAACTTTCAACTGTGCAACAAAACACTCGCTGAAAAAAAAGTTAAATTCGGTATTGATCAAAAACGTGATTGAAATAATTGTTCTGTTTTCATTTGGAGAGATCGTTTCATGGTAACATTTGAGTGTCGGACGTGAATTCAGCTTAAAGATTTAAAATAAAATCGTGAATTCTGAGTTTAACGCTGAAAGACAAACAAACAAATAACAAATTTCAGTACGAATATGCTGATATATCTAAATGAATTAATGGAACGTTTCGCATCTGCCTCTCAAATATAGCGCGCACATACACACACACACACACACGCACACACATACACACACACACAAACAAGCACGTGCAATGGCGTTCGTCAATTAGGCACACAATCAGCTGGGGCTATTTATGCGGCTGGGAATGGATCGCGAGACCAAATTTGTTGACATACGAGAAGGCTAACAGAAAATCCGCGCGTTATTCTGTACAAACAGTCAGACGCAGGAGTGCTGATTAACTGCCGCTGTAGCGTTCCTCCGTAAAACAGTCGTCCGATATGCATTTATGTTCATTTGCCGCTGATCCTTGACAAAATCCTACTGGACGCCATTCGTAAGCTTAACATACTGATTAGCGCAGCCTATCTGCGCTTGAAATGTCATGAAGTGCGTTACTGATGGACGAATCGTTCCATTACTCTTACCGTGAGCTCGTAGTAATTCCCGTACTTGATAAAACAACAGTCGAAGACCAATTCTATGCCCCCCCCCCACCCTCCCGTGCGAGAATTAATTGCTGTGTGTCTCTGATCGAAGTTCATTTCTGGTGCTGAAAGCTGCCGCGTCCTCTATTGCAAAATCAATTTAGTTATAAAGAGTGTTTTCAAGCGGAAAAACCAGCGACTACGTGAAAAAGAACATTCAAACACCAAGAAATATTTTCTGTCGATTTCTGATGTTAATGAGAAGGTCATGAAGCACGTTACTTTTTCACATAGATTTACGTTGCAGTATTACAGTTTATTTTCGTAGCTTTTACGCTGTAAACCTCGCATATGGAGCGTGTCGTATAATCCCAATCCCGAAGAAAGGCGGTTCTGACAGGTGTGAAAATTATAGATCCACGAATATAATATAAATAAGTTATAGTTGCAAAGCTTTAACATGAGTTATTTACTGAAGAATGGAAAAACTTGCATAATCCGAAGATCGCCGACTGCAGTGGCCGAGCGGTCTGCGGCGCGCCAGTCACGTTCTGCACGGCCACTACGGTCGGGGGTTCGAATCCCCCCTCGGGCATGGATATTTGATCCGTCCTTAGTATTAGCTAGTTCATAAGTAGTTCGTAAGTTTAGGGACTGATGACCCCGTAGTTAAGTCCCATAAGGTCTACAAATATTTGAACATTTGAATCCGAAGATCAATTTGGATTTAGGATAAATATTAGAATCCTAGGACTTAACTGACAAGACAGATTAGGAAAAGCAGACCTAAAATTGTGGCTTTTTAGATTTGGATAAGACTTTTGACTAGATGTTGTTTTCAAATGTTCAAATGTTTGTATTCTATGGGACTTAACTACGGGGTCATAAGTCCCTTAAACTTACAAACTACTTATGAACTACTTACGAACTAGGACGGCACAAATATCCATTCCCCGAGGGGGGATTCGAACCCCCGACCGTAGTGGCCGTGCAGACCGTGCTAGAGCGCCTTAGTCACCTCGGCTACTGCGACCGGCTTTTGACTAGAATTTGTCTTTTGGGCCGAGCAGTCTGAAGCGCCACGTTGCGGATTGCACTACTTCCCGCGTCGGAGGATCGAATCCTCCTTCGGACATGGCTGTTTGTGTTCTTAGTATTAGTTAGTTCCTAAGTACTTTGTCAGTTTAGGGAATGATGACCCCGCAGTTAAGTCCCATAAACTTTAAAAACTTTGAACATTTTTGTTGTTATTGTTGTGGTCTTCATAAGCTTTACAAACATTTTTGTTGTTATATAAGGAACACATTATTGGGGCATCTTGAATTGTTTAATAAGAGGTTTTCAGCCACGATAGCTTTCTTCTTTTAATTACATGACCTGTTTCGGCGTGCTAGACGCTATCTTCAGGCCTGTCGTAATTTTTTACATCACTGCAATTGCAACAATTTTTAACATAGCAAATTGCTATACATCATATTGATGTGTCATCCAAATAAAATTTACACGTCAAAAATAAAATGACTGAATCCTTCTTTCTCAAGGTCTAAGTCAGAGGCACTTAAGAATCAAGTTCAGGTCTGAAGATGGCGCCTAGCACGCTGAAACCGGACATGTAATTAAAAGAAGAAAACGATCTTGGCTGAAAACCCCTTATTTTTGTTGTTTTCGTGGTCTTTATTCCGAAGACTGGTTTGATACAGCTCTCCAGCGCACTCTATCCTGATCAAGCCTCTTCATCTCCTCATAAGAACGGCAACCTACATTCATTTCAATTTGCTTACTATACTCATCTCTTGGTTCCATCTGCTATTTTTACCCCACAGACTTCCTTCAACGCTAAATTCACTATTCCTTGATGTCTAAGAATCTGTCCTATCAATCGATCCCTTCCTTTGGACAAGGTATGCCAGAAATTCCTTTCCTCCCCAATTCTGTTCAGTACCTCCTCATTGGTTACGCGATCTAGCCACCTAATCTTCAACATTCCTCTGTAGCACCGCATTTCAAATGCCTCTATTCTCTTCCTGTCCGCATCATCCATGTTTCACTTCCATATAAAGCAACATTCCACACGAATGCCTTTAGAAAAGACTTCCTCACGCTTAAATTACTATTCGATGTTAACAAATTTCTCTTTTTCAAAGACGCTTTTCTTCCCATTGACATTCTGCAATTTATATCGTCTGTATTGTAACCATCATTTGTTATTTTGCTGCCCAAGTAACAAAACTCATCTACCTCCTTTATTGTTCCGTTACCTAATCTAATATCTTCAGGATCGCCTGATATTTTTAGAGTGACTCCATTACCCATGATTTGATCTTGTTAATAATGTTCATCTTATACGTACCTTTCAATACTGTCCATTCCGTTCAACTGCTCCTGCAGGTCTTTTGCGGTCTCTGACACAATTACAATGTCACCGGAAAAACGCAATGCATTTATTTGTTCTCCCTGAACTTAAATTCGTTCTTCAAATATCTCCTTCCTTTCCTTTGTAGCTTTCTGATTGTAGAATTTTAATACACCGGTGAAAGGCTGACTCCCTTCCACACCACTGCATCTCTTTCAGTAAAATACAATTTTTCAAATTCTTTAGTTGTCAAGGGTAAAATATAAACAACTGAAAGTTCTGTATAACTTGTACAGATACCAGACACCAAGATTCGCGTGGTTTCGTAAGGATGCGGTGATTGGGAAGGAAGTAAAAGTTCAAATGTTTGTACAGCTTATGGGACTTAAATATGGGGTCATCAGTCCCTAAACTTACAAACTACTTATGAACTAGCTAACACTAAGGACGGCACAAATATACATGCCCGAGGGGGGATTCGAACCCCCGACCGTAGTGGCCGTGCGGGCGGTGACTGGAGCGCCTCAGTCCCCTCGGCCACCGCGTCTGACGGGAAGGAAGTAAGACAGGCAAGTCTTCTTTCTCCAACGTTACTCAATCTGTGCACTGAGCAAGCTGTGAGAAAAAGCGCGGTGAAATGTCGGATGGGAATTAAACTTCAGAACTTGTAATTCTGTATGGATAGAAAAGTACCTGAAAGAGAAGATGAACGTGTCGGACATTGTCATGACAGGAAAACACAATATTAACATTAACAAAGGGAAAAACAAGGATAATGGATTATAGTCAAATTAAATCAGACAGTGCTTAGGGAACTAGATTAGGAAACGAGACATCATTGTAGACGAGTCTTGTTATTTGGATAGTAAAATAACTTGTGATGGTCATAGTACAGAAGAAATCAAATGCAAAATGGCAATGGGAAGAAAACCATTTCTGAAGAGGTGGTATTTGCTACCAACGAATTTTAATATCTCAGGATATCTGTTCTGAACGTTTATGTTTGTAGTATAACTTTTTACGCGAGTGAAAAGTGGGCAATACGCACTTCAGACTACAGGAGGTTAGAAGCTTTCTAAATGTCGTACTACAGACAATTGTTAAAGATTAAATTGACAGCATAATGAGGTACTGCACAGAAATTGAGATAAAAGAAATTTATAGCATACTTTGAGTAAATGAAGGGGTCTTTCCGTAGGGGACAATGAAATTGTCATTTTAGAGTTGGAAATAATTGTAGGGGCAAGGGGGGAGGTGGTAGGTGGGGGGGGGGGGGAGGGATCACAGAGGGAGACCAAGAGGCGAATACTATACGCAGGTTCAAACGGCTGTGGGCTTGTACAGAACAGTAGCGAGGGACGCCGTGTGAAACCAGTCTTCCGACTGAACAACAGCAGTAACGTTGCTCATTGAATGAAATGTTAGTTTTGCTTTTATATGTCACATTTCTGGTGTCTGTTACATAAGAATTTTGTACCTTTCAAACATTTAATTACAAATTTCGCACGCCTCTTTAATTTGTGTTCACTGTAGTTCTATTGTTTAGCTATACTTTTACCACCTAATATTCAAATATTTGTAAAGTTATAGTACCTAACTGCAGCTGTTTTCGGTCCCTAATATGACAAACTACTTAAACCAAGTTATCGTAAGAACAACAAAAACACCCATGCCCGAGAGAGAGGACTCCAACCTCCGACCTGTGATCAAAGTTCAAAGTAAAATGCTAAATTCAACCCATAAATTTATCGTCTATATATCCTTCTATAAATCTTTAAGCCCAACTCCCTCCATAATAGCATACACACAGAAATAATAACCAGAATTATGCTGTATTTGAGAAAAAATATAAACATACAGTATTATGAGGCAACTGTAACTCATAGCTGAAAAACTAAAATTAAAAGAATATATGAGATTATAGTAAACCACATAGAAATCTAATAAGTCATTTAATGTAGAGTACATCCTCTGAATGACGTTTGAACTGCACCACGTATAATTGGAATTTTGTGAATTTTATCTATGTAATACTCAGCTACGTATTATTAACGAAACATATATTGTTGCCGAAAGATATACTTACTCAAATGTTCAGATGTTTGTATTGTAGAGTGTACTAATGAAAAGTGTAAAATAAATCAATAAAGAGTGTGAGGATATAATATTTAATAATAAAATAACTATGGGAATTGTTCTTGAATGGACAAGTGAAGTTTAATAGCAGACGACAGTGGGTTAGCAGCAGCAGCGGTTACTAAAATCAGTTGTAAACAGTGGTGGCCGGAGTTTTATTCCTCTGAGGCACGTGCGCGCCTGAAAGGGGAGCTCTTGCAACAACACAGGCTACGTGTAGAGCGTGACTTTGTCATCTTACTAAAGTGTCTTACGCTAACGTAAGCAGGTCACCGGAGCAACCAGAAAGTTCTAGTAGCAACTTTTCGACTATAAATGGACCCCTCTAAGCACAGGTCGGCAGAGTCATCGGAAGACGGACAAGAGTTCGGACCAAATCGCCGGGGCGCCGCAACCGTCATCGGAGGGTCGTGTCTTCGACACCAGAAGATCAGGGGCCGACAGGAGCCAGTCAGGTTCTATGCAACGCCGGACTTAGCGCCGCGGAGAATGGAAGCGTAGCAGCGGCGACAATGGCAGCTTACCTGGGACCCAGTCGGTGAGCGCCACCTTCATCTCATGGGTGGGGCGCGGCCTCCTGTCACGGTCCTGCCTCCACGGGGGCTCTGAGGCCTACTGTGTGCACAGGGATCGGCGAGACGCACTTCCGCACAGTTTGCCAACGCCGGCTTCCGCTGCGCCAGCATCTTCAAAAATGTTCAAATGTTTGTATAACTTAAGGGACTTAACTACGGGGTCATCAGTCCCTAAACTTACAAACTACTGATGATATAACTTATACTAAAGACGGCACGAGGGGGGATTCGTACCTCAGACGTGGAACGTCCTTGCGCATCGTAGCATAGCGCCCCAATGCGCCCGGCCGCTCCTCCGCGGCGATATATCTACTGAAAAAAGTAAATAAAAATATATTGCAGTGTTTTTGTTAAACCTAATATAATAATGAGAAAACCGTTGGAGAGTTATTCGGCGGTATAAGAAAAATAAAAGATGATTTAGGTAGGTTTGGAGTTTAACTTTCATTAGTTTTTAGGATTACGGGAGCTATCTGTTGGTCCTCCCTATTTTCGCTTTAGGCGAACATCTCTACCTATTCTCTTATTTTCCTATAACTGAACCTCCTCCATATTACTATGATTGTAACAAGAATACGGAACACGTGAGGCGCCTAGTTGCTGCTACCGCCCTGAGTGGCATGCATCAGTTCTAAGAGTTATTTCACCAACCAGGCGTCTTCTTCAGTAATTTTTCCAGCACAGAAATCAGCACGCAGGTCGCTGGTTCTTGCTCTTCAGGCTGCAATTAACTATGAACTGTATTGTGTAGCTTTATATTGAATGATTAACTAATGATGATGGGATTCCAGCCAATTTATTCGTCATAACCGCAGAAAATTAGCAAACTGCACATTATTACCTGTATTGTTTCTTGTCTCTGCATTAAAGTTTATAACTATTACGTGAAGCATTAATCTCTTATGACTGTACACTATCACCGCATCTCAGCTGTACATGTTGACCTTCTGGACACCCTATCTGAGCTGTACACGTTAACAGTGTCAGCGCCGAATCTGAACTGAACTTGGGCAGCGCGACCCGCGTCGGTTTCTCTCGCTGTGAATGGCGACAAAACATGGCCGACGAGCGTCGTCCGCCTTTTTGTTAGTATTTTGTTTTCATTTATAATTGACTGTATACATTTTATTTTATTATGACATACCTTAACATTGAGGGATGCCCCCACTCAGAATTTCACATGTGTTCTACAATTAGTTTCTTCTTCTTTGAGTAGGTCTGTCCTCAGACAGGTTTCAACTGGACGTCGTCCACATCGCTCTGTTCTGGGCATCCTCCTTCATTTGTCTGTATTTGCTTCCTTTCTACAGGTCAGTCAGCATTCCAAATTTTCTCCTTCCTCTCCCTCTTCTTCCTTCTCCTTTTCCTTCCATTATTCTTAGCAGCAGACAATTTCTACGTAATATGTGTCCCAACCAAGGTGTTTTACTCTTCTGGATTATCCTAATGAAGGCCCATTGCTCTCCTACCCTGCTCAACACCTCATTTTTCATTCTGTCGGTCCATTTCACTTTTTCCATTCTTCTCCACAGCCACATTTCAAAACTTTCTAAATGTTTTTGTCTGATTGACCACGTTTCAGATCCATATCTACACAAAACATTTGGCGAACCTCTTTCTTAGAGTAATTGGAATACTTTTGGTTGTTAGCAAATCTTTGTTTCCTGAAAGCTTTCTTTTTCATAGAGATTCTTCGCCTTATTTCCTCTGTGCAACTTCCACTGGATGTTATCATGCTTCGCAAATATTGGCACGATTGCGCCTGTTCCAGTACTCTGCCTTCTAATGATATTTTAATTGTATCGTCTTCTTTTCCGATTTGCATGACTTTGGTCTTATCATTGTTTAATCTCATTCTAAAATCCTTACCCACCCTTACAATATTTTTCCGTCATTTACTGGAGCGATTCTTCAGTTTCTGCTAATACTATCATATCATTTGCATATTTTATAGTTTTGTTTATTTTTTTCTCCTCCCACTACAAGTTCTTTTCCTTCTTCCAAGGCCTCATCAACCAGCTTTCCAGCATATATATTGAAAAGTGCTGGTGACTTACAACAACCCCGTCTCACACTTCTTCCGATACTGACTTCTTCAGTTTCATCTTCATCTACTCGAACTACCGCTTTCTGTCCAACATAAAGTTGCTTTATTAGTCTTCTATATTTCCAATCTACTCCATCATCTCTAAAACTCTTCGCCGCGGTGGAGTAGCCGAGCGGTCTAAAGCGTCTCGCTGCGGAGCGCGCGATTGCTCGCCGTGGAGGTTCGAGTTCTCCCTGGGGCATGGTTGTGTGTGTGTTTGTCCTTAGGTTAGTTTACCTAGGTTTAAGTAGTTTGTAAACTACGGACTGATAACCACGCAGTTTGGTCCGATAGATTTAAAAACATTTGAATCAAAATCTTCAACAGCATACGCCTTTTCCCAGTCAACAAAATAGTCTTTCTTTGTTCACTTCTTTCTTTGTTCACTTCTAAAAGTCTTTGTCAACATCCTAAGGCACTACATCTCTGGCTCGTCTTCCTTTTCTGAATCCAAACTGATCTCCTACATTCTCCTCTATTTTCCTGTCCGTTTCGTCTTAGCATTTGTCTGCTCACAGCTTTCGTAACATCACAATTAGTTTATTAAATATTAATAAAATATCACCGCGTTTTGGTGGGCGACTGCCTTATACATCAGCCAATCAGAGAGAGACATACAGGTAACTCAGGGAACTTTGCTACATTCCTTCCCACGGACACCATACCTACTGGTAGCAACTGTTATTCTTCTCACTCTACCTGTACCATATGTCGCTTATTACTTGTAACCGTCTGTACGGAAGCGATTCTCAAATCTGAATGTGATGGCTGTAGGCCAGAAATATTACACGGTTTACAGGGGGCTTCCTTTCTCTGTGTATATTGCTCGACACGACTCTCTATTTATCAGGTCGCCGAGTAGGTTCTATACAGAAATAGACTACCAAACAATGAAGGTGTAGGAAAGCCTGTGGCGTCCTTTTACCTGATCCACCGCCTCTCGCCTCCTGGGGTGGCGGCGCGGCGGCCGGAGCATATTGCGGCCGTGTCCTGGAGAGCCTTGGCCCCGGTCCCCGCTCTGGCGGTCCGCGGCGCTCATTTGCAAGGGAGATGGACCGCCCAGCAACCACTCATAAGCTCTGCCCGCACTAATTCCCTGCACTCCCTCCCACCCACCAACACACCGCCGCTTCGCCTTTTCTAGCCCATTTCCCCGTATCGCGGCTTCGGCTCCCGTGTTGCCGATGTCAGAAACGCGCACAGCGTTCCGTCACTGTTGGCCCGCGTGCGGTTACCTGTCAGCTGCTAAACTTCGCTAATAACAGTAGTACTGCTTCCGTGTTCTCCCCTAAACTCTACTTTCAGACTTGTGTTTTGCACCGCTTACACTACCTTCAAGTTAAACTAGTGGTTATCAATCATTTTTGTAGTGGCACCCGTGGTCTTTCCGGAAAATTTTTAGCGTCCCACAATATTCAGGGTGAATCACCTAACACTTGCACCGCAAATATTGCAGAAACGGAAAGTGCAATTGATGTGCGGCTTTCAAAGAATGAATTGGTAGTCATGGAATCGTATTATTAGCCAATAAACAGATTGTAAAAACACCTAAAAAGTGCATTCTTTAGGCAAAAATACAATTTTTCACATGGAACAATGGTTGTTTCTATCATGTACTGGAATGTTTGACACCAGCTGTGTACAAAGAATTTAGAATGACATTTTTAACAGGTTTAGTTTGGCAGCTACAACCATTCTAACTTTCAGGGGCGGAGCCTACGACAGCGTAGCTGTCTGGCTGATGGTCATGAGACAGTGGGCCGTGAACCAGGGGCTAGCCACGCTAAACTTTGAACGGTCTTAGCTGCCAAACTAAACGTGATAAAAATGTCATTCAAAATTCTTTGTACACAGCTGGTGTCAAAAATTCCAGTGCATGATAGAAACAACCATTGTTCCATTTAAAAAAAAATGTACGTTTGCATAAAAGATATACTTTCTAAGTAATATTACAATCTATTTGTTGCCTAAAAGACTACTAACCCATTCTTTGAAAATCGCACATGAATCGCACTTCCCGTTTCAGCAATATTTGCGGTGCAAGTGTTAGGTGATTCACCCTATATTGTGGGTCGCTACACAGCGTTCAGTCACTGTTGCCCTGCATGCGGTTACCTGTTAAACGACGCTAATAACACTAATACTACTTCTGTGGTTTCCTCTAAATTTGTGAGGGTTCCTATAGGTAGACAAAATTTTTATTTTATTCTATCGCATCAAGTTATTAACAGAGTTTTGTGCGCGAGTCGGCGGCAGAGACATTTTCAGTTAGGAACGACTGCCGACAGTGGAGCCGTTAAAGTTCCCACGGCCAAAACGCACCAGATGGCGTCATCGCAGGAGGTGGGATAGCGAAAGCACCAGACGCTGTCTCCGTGGGGTTGTATGTTACGGCTGCTGTGCCTCTAAGCCGGACAAGTATGAAGAAAGTTGCGCGGACCTAACATCTTTCATTTATGAACACACCAGGTGTATTTAGCAGCATTGGCCGTTAATGTTTTATTTATAAACAACAGATCGCTTTCAATCACATAATGACCATCTTCAGTGTATCCTTCAAACAAGCATTGTGAATGCACTGAATGTAACTGCAACTGTGTCGAAATAAGTTTCGGCAAACATAAAATTCCAGTGTCAGAGGTTCTGAACCTCTGACACTGCAGAGGAGGACAATGCTCTGCAGACGTACTGCAGGTTGCCCGCCAAACTGTCGCCACTGCAACACAATCGGACGTCCAGCCTCAGAAATCTAAATAGCACCCTCGCCAGTGCGGAGTGTTTCTTTTTTTTTTTTTTTTTTTTTTTTTTTTTTTCACGGTTACGAATGCCTAGAGAGTTTCTTTGAATTTGCCGAGGTGTGTGGTTGTGGAAACTAATATTAAGAAATTTGTTGATTGCATAGTCGGTCGTCTGGGCCAGTGGGGGCTTGGCGCCTACGTTCATAAAATTTATGTATTTTGAGGCCTGGGAGCGAAAGAGAGCGTCCAAAAATTCCGGAGAGGTCGTGGACCTGTGTACGGTGATGTCTGTGGAAACTTTGGTCGTGTGGGACGAGCTTATAGGGGCGTCTGCAGAATGCTCTGTGATTCGCCAAAGCTTAGGTTTGTGACAGTTCTGTAATTTGTCAGCGGCTTCTCGCGATATCATTGGGCAGACAATTAGCTACATGTGGTGATTGGAGCGCTCTGGCTGCATAGGCGGGGTCGCGGATCGCGAGCAGGAACTCTGGCGCAGAGAGAGATTGACTGGGGATTCGCTTGTAGGTCTCCGCAGTGTGCGGATCGATTTAGGTCTCGTGGTTTACTTGTGCTGTTGTCTGAACTTTGAGTTATGTCCTGTAGGTTCGCTTCCGGCGGCCACATTTGATATTTTGGAAGACTCACTTTGAACATTTGCACTTTGCGGATTGCTCATATATTAAGATTTTGAGTCGAAAGTTTGATTTGGTGATTTGCAATTGTGAACACTGTTTCACAAGTACACTACCATCGACTTGTCTGCTCGCGATATGAAACTGTGCAGCCATTGTCCGACACTAGAGAGGCCGTTAGTTAAACATCGTCTCAGCTTCACAGAACGAGTTGAGAAGACGGTCGTGTTTTATTTCAGGTCTAATCTGCAGTCATCACCTGCCGCTGCCAACTCCCGTCTACTCCAAATATTTGGTAATGTATCATTGCTAGGGCCAGTATATTTGTGTTTTTGAAGGATTTTCTCCGTATTTTCATAACTGGGGTTATTTGTTCAAATTGGGAACTTCATCTGCCATTTGAGTCTGTGCATCTCCCTTGACTCAGCCAGTCATTTGTTGATGTAAATATATAGATAGGCAATGTAATTTCGCTGTTAATTGTCAATTTTCTTTAACTGTTTCATATAGGATCTCTTTATTGCAAAGTATGTGTAATGTTTCGTTAGCTATGTCATGTGACAGTGTGCGAGTGTACCGAGTAAATTAGGTTTAAATTGATAGTACCTCTCATTGTGATAATGGTTAGGATTTTATAAAATAAATGTGTTTGACCATATCATACACCACCGAGCAAGTGGGGTCAATAAAAAAAGTAATTTTCCATGTTTTTATATACATAGTGGCGGCACAAATTTAACTATCAAAAATATTACGATAGCTGATATCTACAAACTGAAGAATTAATTAAAAATATTTTATCAAGTGGAAATTTGCATACTGAGTACTGTCGCAGTCGGCAAAACTCGCACACTTAGTGAAGTTTTCATTCCAGAGGCATGCAGTTTACATTAGCATCCCAGGTTTTATTCAGATGAAATACGTACTCGTAACAAGTTAATATTTCACCTCTTTTAATACCATGTCCAGCAATACTCCGCTGTATTATAGTGTGGCTAATAATAAAGCCCCATAATTGGCATCCCGGGTTTTATTCAGATGAAATACCTAACCATAACAAATTAATGTTTCAGCTCTTTTAATAGCACTTCCAGCAATACTCCAGGGTGCTGTGTAGCTGCATACGGACTACATCGGCGAGAGCACTTCCTACATAACAGGTAGGAGGAACGCCTACACGTAGGCTTACAAGTCTGGTTCAAAGGTGGGTCAGCTTAACATTGCAGATCCCGGATGGACTGTGTAGGCCAGTAAATCCGCACGCCCCCTATATCATCTTCTACGGTCTTCTAAGGCTACAATTTCAATATAGGTTTAGTCTCTAGGAGGGGATTCCTGCAAACTCCACTGACCACTTTCAGACATGTGTTCTGCACCGCTTACTCTACCTTAAATAGTGGTTCTCAATTATTTTTGTTATGTCACCCACAGTCTTTACATATATATTGAGGGTCGCTAAATGATGCAGTATTGACTATCTATTACATTAACTGCTGCAAATCGATTTCATTTACTGTAACCATCTTCATTGCAGATGCAGAAATTCACATGAGATGTTACATGAATTATAACATTACAAATAGATCACACATATTTCATAATACAATGTCAAGATAGTGTAGGATAATCATTTTGTGTGTCAGGTGTACATTAATATATATACAGTATGGCAATTAATAGTTATAAAAATTACATGTAATATGAGACTGAAGATATTCTGTCATTGCTTTGATAATTAAGAAAATTTATGGGGCTTACCTACTATGATTATCAGTCCCTAGGCACAAACTTAAACTAATTTAAACTAACCTAAGGACAACAAACACAAAGACACACACAGGGGGCTCCATTGATAGTGACCGGGACAAATATCTCACGAAATAAGAAGCATCAAACGAAAAAACTACAAAGAACAAAACTTTTCTATTTTGAAGGGGGAAATCAGATGGCGCTATGGTTGGCTCGTTACATGGCGCTGCCATATGTCAAACGGCTATCAACTGCATTTTTTAAATAGCTACCCCCATTTTTATTACATATTCGTCTAGTAGGTAAATAAATATTAATTTTTTATTGGAAACACTTTTATCGCTTTGTGATAGGTAATATATACAAACATGTTGCTAACAATTTTAAATGAACAGTCGGTAACAGTTAGTCTTTTAAAATTAAAACACAGAACGTAGGTACGTTTGAACTTTATTTCGATTGTTTCAGTGTGATACATGTACTTTTGTGAAATTATCATACATTTTGAGAACGCATGCTATTACTGTGCGATTACCTGTAATTAAATGAATGCTCAAAATGAAATCCTTCATCTTCAATGCATTTGGCAATACGCGTAACGAAATTCGTCTCAACAACGTGTAGTTCGCCTTTAGTAATGTTCTCACATGCATTGACAATGCGCTGATGCATGTTTTCAGGCATTGTCGGTGAATCACGATAACAAATAACCTTCAGTTTTCCCAACAGAAATAAATCTGGGGATGTAATATCCGGTGAACGTGCGGGCCATGGTATGGTGCTTCTACGACCAATCCACCTGTCATTAAATATTCCATTTAAGACCGCTTCAACTGCACGCGAGCCATGTTCTGGACATCTATCATGTTGAAAGTACATCGCCATTCTGTCATGCAGTGAAACATCTTGTAGTAAAATCGGTAGAACATTACGAAAGAAATCTACATACATTGCCACGTTTAGATTGTCATCGATAAAATAGGGGCCAATTGTCCTTCCTGCATATTGCCGCACCATACATTAACCCGCCAATGTCGCTGATGTTCCACTTGTCGCAGCTATCGTGGATTTTCCGTTGCCAAGTAGTGCATATTATGCCGGTTTACGTTACCTCTGTTTGTGGGATGACGCTTTGTCAACTAAACAGAACGCGTGAAAAAATATGTTATCGTCCCGTAATTTATTTTGTGCCCAGTGGCAAAACTGTACACGACGTTCAAAGTCTTCGCCATGCAAATCCTGGTACATAGAAATATGGTACAGGTGAAATTTGTGTTGATTTAGAATTCTCAAGACCAAACGATTTTCAGATTCCCGATTCTCGCTCAGCCGTCCGCGGTGGCCGAGGGGACTGAGGCGCTCCAGTCAAGGTCTGCACGGCCACTACGGTCGGGGATTCGAATCCCCTCTCAGGCATGGATATTTGTGCCGTCCTAAGTATTAGTTCATAAGTAGTTTGTAAGTTTAGGGACTGATGACCCCCTAGTTAAGTCCCATAAGCTATACAAACATTTGAAAAAACAACAAACATTCATTCTCGCTCAAATTGTATGCTACTGATGTGCGGATTAGCCGCAACTGCTACTAAATCAATTACTTGGGCATCATCATTTGTTGCAGGTCGAGTTCGTTTGTGGTTGAACACTTTCTGTCTCTTTAAATAACTATCCGACAAAAGGTACGGACGCTTGGATGATGTCTTCCATAATAACGATGTCCTGCAAGGATATCGATCAATCTACGTAGCACAGTCAGGTTGAACATTTTGATCACAATAGCCATACATAAATACCATATCCACCTTTTCTGCAATTGGTAAACGGTATATTTTAACACGAGTAATTTATCACGAAGCAAATACCGTCCGCACTGGCGAAATGTTACGCGATACACGTACTTATACGTTTGTGACTATTACAGCACCACTACAAAGCGAAGAGTGTTCCAAATAAAACATTCATATTTATTTACATACTAGACGAATATGTGATAAAAATGGTGTTACCTATTTCAAAAAATGCGTTGATGTCCGTTTGACCTATGGCAGCGCCATCTAGCGGGCCAACCATAGCGCTATTTGTTTTTCCCCTTCAAGCTAGAAAAGTTTGGTTCTTTGTAGTTTTTCCGTTTGATGCTTATTTCGTGAGATATTTGGCCTGGTCACTATCAATGGACCACCCTGTATATATAAGCGACGCTTTGGGCGGGGGGGGGGGGGGTCTCCAATTACCTCGACCTCTAATTCTGGAGCCGCCAAATCTGGAAAGCTATTTTCTTTAGACTCTCGCCAGGGGCGTAGCGAACATAGCTGGCACCCGGGGCACGACAATTTGTTGGCGTCCCCTCTCCCCTCCCCCCCCCACCCCCGCTCCATCTAAGATTCCCGTGGTACAACACTATACTTCATTGGCGCCCTCTGCTTCCAGAAATACATATAATAATATATAGAATGTACTCCTCTAATATTAGTGTCAAATTATAACAGAACGTTGTACCTATCTTCAAAAATAGCTTTTTCTTCCAAATTGTTAATAACTTTCGATGACTTTGACTTCTTTCATGAGTGATCAATTTATTTATTTTTTGATCCATTTATTAAAACCAGATGCAAATACGAAAGATCTATGTAGATATAGATGACTGTGTAGCGGAGTTGGATGAAGTAAACAGTAAGTAACAAAAGCAGTACGCTGCATTAATTTTCGGTAAATACAATAACCACGATCATCCACGTCAGTTAAGTCGCAATACGAACCGCCTCAACTGTACCCAAACGAGAGACAGAAAAAAAGTGCTTATCTGAAAAACATTTTAACTGTATTACCAGACATAAAAAGGTTGTATTCCCTCTCTCTCTTGCTCATGTAACCTCTTTTTTGTGATCTGAAATAATTATTTGTAATAGAAACAGTCCATTTTCGGTCATTGTTTTTGAGGAAAAACAACAATTTTCTTTATTTATTTTCTCAAAGACCACGCAAGTGTAGCGTTACACTGGGGTCAGAGTGAAGCACTATATATATATATATATATATATATATATATATATATATATATATATATATATATATTACACGTAACATTAGCTGTAATTTAGGTATTATAAATGCTAATAAGCGTACAAGAAAGAAAAACCAAAGGTAACGGATAAAAGTAATCAAGAATATTTTGTAACAAATGAAAAACCAGAACACTTTCGCTTCGCCTGCAACAAACAGCACGTAAAGTAAAATAGAAATGTGCTTATTAATGGTTGAAAGTGTGTAATATTTTTCGTAGCCCACAGATAACAGCAGGTAGATTTTCATGTAAGTGTAAATATTTTTTTTTCCTGTAGAAAATGCTAACGTAAATTGAAGAAAACCATGTGTGTGTTTGTGTGTGTGTGTGTGTGTGTGTGTGTGTGTGTGTGTGTGTGTGTGTGAGTTCTTGTGGGACCAAACTGCTGGGGTCATCGATCCCTGTACTTACACACTACTTATACTACTTTAACGTATGCTAAAGAGGACACACTCACTCATACCTGAGGGAGGATTCGAACCTCCGACGGGAGCAGCCTCGCAGTCCATGACATGGTGCTCCAGCCCACTCGGCTACACCGCGCCGGATAAACGACATGTCAGAAGGATTTTTTAAGAGCGTGCAAACCAGATACATGCATAAGATCGCACAACTGTTTCTGCCAGACATTTTCAGTAGTAGAATCATGGAGGTAGAATGATCGTATATCAAGGCGTCATCTGTAAATTATTTACATTGATGTTATATTACTCGTAATAGAGAATGTCGTTTTAAGGCATAAAAATATGCACACAATGTTACGCTTAATGTAATACTTCACTCGCCGACTATGGGCAGTTCAGATAAGGAAAAGACATTAAATAGATTGCAGGAAACCGAATCTGACAATGCTCAAGCGAGTGATGTTATAGCTGTGCCAAGTGTCGGGCGGCGAATGAAATTTTACCTGAGACGGAAACAACATTACAAAATAAGATAGCGTCACGGAAGGCCAATGGAAGCTGTTACTTGCCACACAGTAGCGTGGAAAGGGATATTGAGCTTCTTTTAAATGCTCGCTTTTCTCCTTGGCTGCGTACTGACTCGGGTGCTCTTTAAAGCAGCAGAAGACGGAATCGGCACTACAATGCTACATACCACACAGTGTAACAGTGGCGTATAAGGGTGTGATCGCTCTGATGGCAGTGATGGCAACTGGGTGCTACTGAACGTTCTCAAAAGTTGTTTAAAAAGTCGCCACTTTTAATGGAAATGCCCCAAACTTTAAAACAAATATAGAAATAAAATATCAAAATTCACATATTATAGTTAAACGAAATTGATCATGATAATCGGATACAACATAAATTAAAAGCTTAAAGCGCAGTTTTTGGGTACACGGTTGCTACTTCACTTGTAGATGTTGGTCGCTGTCACGATGAAAGACAGGAGGTGAAGGCAGCCAATCGGGATTGCCGTTCAGGTACCCAATAACATTGTGTCTTTCAGATCCATAATCAAATTACTAGTGAATTTAATGTTAACTATATAATACAGCTAATATGCAGCTTTTAAACGAAATAGTGAAAACACAATAATGCTATTCGTGAATAAATTCCGCTCGAATTCCATAAATTAAAGAAGCCAAGCGGTCTAAGGCGCCTCTCTGCGTAGTTTGTAAGTTACGGACTAATGACGACACAGTTTTTTCTGATAGATTTACAAACATTTGGACTTTTGAAATTAAAGAAAACATAAATGCCACGCCGATGAGAGGTATAAACGCAGGTGGCCGCGAGACAAACAAAAGAGTGCTTCAATGAAAAACATATAAACAAACGCATTAGATATAAAATAGGCGTATTCTGTCTCTCGCTAATGTTTACGTTGTTTAATCTGAAATAATGATTCGTGAGAAAATCAGTCCAATTTCGGTCACAGTTTTTAAGCAAGCACTATAATTAGCATTAGTTATTTCCGGCCGCGGTGGAGTAGGCGAGCGGTCTAAAGCACCTCGCTACGGAGCGCGCGGTTGCTCGCCGTGGAGGTTCGAGTCCTCCCTGGGGCATGGGTGTGTGTTTGTCCGTAGGTTAGTTTACCTAAGTTTAAGTAGTTTGTAAGCTACGGACTGATGACCACGCAGTTTGGTCCGATAGATTTACAAACATTTGAAATTTGATTTTGAGTTATTTTCTGAGAGACCGCACAAAAGTAACGGTACTTGCTTGAAGACAATTTTTAATTGTAATACCTGTCTTATCCATGACCGCAGTCTGCAACTGGAACGGGTAACGTCTTGCACGAACCGGTAGTCGTTTAGCATCATAGATCACCGCAACATTTTGAAGCGAAACCTGAAAATCATGGCGGCATGATAGCAACAGGAAAATTTACTTTTTAAGTGCATTTATTCTGAGAGAATAACATTTTGTATACAAAGATTTTTCATTGATTTACTGCAAATATTATTTATAACGATTTATCAGACCAGTAATGAAACAAAATAACTAGTTATATTACAATGATTATCAATTTAAAAGTTTTTGCAGCAATCGATAAAAATAACAACTGAAATTATCCGGAAAATCTAGTTTGCCTTTGAGGCCAATGAACTACAAACACCCATGCCTGAGGGGGGGATTCGAACCCTCGACGGTGAGCGGCCTGATGCATCGGAACGTAGCGCCTCAATGCGCTTCGCCACTCCGCCACGGCAATACATTGTCAATTAAACCAAAAAAACAAAAATTATGAGAATGATATATATGTTGACATCGACTATTAATTTATGTGTGAGTAACTCACTTCTGAAGGTATTTACCTGGATTAGCCCTGTGCGAGAGTGACATTTGGACTATTACCCGTTCAGACAAGAGGAGGACTGAAGCTTTTGGAATATGGTGCTACAGACAAAAATATTAGATGGATAGATGTGACTAGTGAGAAGATAGTGAGCATATTTTATGATGAAAGAAATGTACCGCATAAGTTGACTAAAAGAAGGGCTCGATTGAAATGACACAATCTCAGACGTTAAGGAACAATTAAGTTGGTATTAGAGGCAAGTGTGGGGGATAAAAATCCCTGAGAAAGACTTAGAGACGAGTGCAGAAAGCAGATTCCAACGGATGTAGATTGCAGTTGTTACTGAAGATTAATAAGCAGTAGACGATAACATCAACAACATTTCTTGGATAATTTCGGAGTAACTTTTACATCTTTTACGAATGATGTGCCACATTCTACCTTCTGAATGGCCTGAAATGGGATCACTTAGCTCGTACGATACAGGGTAAGATAATATTTTATTTTCTTCACTAACCATGTTAGTTTCAAAGCTCACTATCCATGAAATCAGGGCTCTAAAGATATATATAGCTGCTATAGTAGTCACTGAGATCTGATGAGCAGCGCGGCGAAGTAGCTCAAGCACTAACGTGTCTGATTATCAAGCGCTTGATAAGCGTTCTATCCTGATTTAGAGTAATATATTATTTTTATGATTTGTTGGAATAGTTCCTGACCGTCTGCCAGTTTCTATGCACACAATGGGGGGCAACAGTAGTATCCTGCTTTTCGATGAATAAACCAGTTCCTCGAATTTACAACGAATGGTTATAATCCCTACATTAATTGTAAAATGCATGTGGAATTATTCGATTTTTAAAAAAAAAGTAAATAATGTAATATAATTAATAATTAGCTGCAACAGTCAATTCATGAATAAAATAAAGTTATTTATTATGTAATTTACAATATTTTTAAAGCACTAATTTAAAAAAACGTAAATAATGTAATATAATTAATAATTAGCTGCAACCGTCGATTTATGAATAAAATAAAGTTATTTATTATGTAATTTATAATATTTTCAAAGCACTAATTGTATTTAAAACGAGTTATATTTTTTAAAACAAACTATAAAAATAAAATTTCCCATTTTGCGGGATCGAACGAGATCATCTGCATGACAGTCATGCATGTAACTGCCTGAGCTAAAACGCCATACTCATGTACAACACTCAGTGGCTAGTATATATTGTGCTCAAAACCTTACAGCTCTTTTTCTCGGAATTTTCTGGATAGGACACTCTAAAACTTCTATGCGTGGACACCCTAGACGTGTACCACTAACATGCGAAGTCTCGTCCCAAACTTAGTTTCCAAGAGCGGAAGGTCTCGTTGTAAGTGTCAGCGATATGACACTGCACGACGTCCGATAAACGAGGGATGTAGTGTTAACCTGGGGGCGTGTATCCTTGCCTCTGGCGTCAGTATAAGGTAACTGTGTTTGCGGAACATGTGTTGACGTATGTAGATGGTAATTCCGTCTGAGTAAGTGTCATAATTCGTGAGTATCGAACTGAAAAACGATGTTTAGACAGCCGTATTTGGCTCCATAAAACAGGTTATACCAAATCGAACTAAATGTTTAATGCGCAAAAATGCAAATTAACGAGGATCCGTTGACGTTTTCGCTGTTCCGATTGAGAGAAACCGTGTAATTGCAATATGTATGGTTCAAAATTATGGAAACAATGCGCTGAATGATAAGTGGAGAAAACGTTTCTGCAGTAACCGCGTCCGGCATTGTCGGGAGTCTATAAAAGTAGGAGAGCCGCGGTGCCCGGCGACCACACCCCGCCCTCTCAAGGTTGTGAGGGCGAGGCGTGTGTGGGCCCACTCTTAAGAGTGGGAGGCCACGGCCAGTACTTTAATCTTCACACAACGAGCCGTCCGTCGCGACCAATCGCCATCGCCGTTCAGCAGGTGGAGGGCGGCTGCTGCAGTGACGTCACAGGGGTGGTCCGACTGCCGGGTTCCACCACACCTCGCGGCCGCCGTTCTTGGCGGCCGGTGGCCTGAGTACCTCCCACCGCCGTCTGCAGCGCGGACACACCTGGCCAGCTATCGACGGCGTGGGGACTCTGATAGACAACGTTCGCCAATGTATTGATGTCAGAATCGCTCACCAAAACCAAGGTATTGAGACAGGACAGTCTTTTAAAGAAACAATTTCATCTTGGGGTATGCAGTGCACTTTTTAGTAGTCACACGTGCACCATTTACTTTACTGCAGCTGAAAAAGAAGTAACAACGTCGGTAGCCCCTTATTTCGGAGTGCATATGGTACTAATAGGCTTTAAAAATTCCAAGATATGACGTTTTACGAGGTCATTACTTTAGATGTTTAGGCACTGTGGATTGGTTTGCCACATCGATGCACTCATTTGAAACATCAGAACACCTCATTTCTAATCTTGTACCTTAAAGCCGAATATCTCTCTCATCCACAGATAAAGTATATAGGTAATACTGTTTAACATCATTTTAAATCTTACTATCATTTTTCTGATTGCAGAGGCCCGCGCGCGACCGCCTCCGAGGCAAAGAACACGGCCAGCACCACGAGACTTGGTGCACCACGCGAACAGACCGCGGGACTGGGACAGGGCGAGTTCCATCAAGCGCCCCGCAGCGCCAGTGCCGGTGGGAGTTGCCTCTGCCAGAGTTGTGGCCGCCGCCGCCGCCCCTGGGCGCGCGCTCAGGTCGACAGCGACAGCGGAGGCTGCGGTGGGGGAGAGGCGGTCCTGCAGGTCCAGCGGCAGTTGGCAGCCCTGGCAGCAGGTGGCAGCCCTGGCAGCAGGTGGCTGGCGAGGCGAGGCTGCGCCCTGGCCTGCAGGCGAGGCTTCAGTGTAGCGGCAGAAGACGGAACTCGCAGTCTGGGCGGAGGGGGGATTTCCGAGGCTGGAGAGGGAGCGGGTCCGCGAGCTGTGGCACTTGGCTGCCGCGCAGTTTGCTGCGTCGGCCCGTGTCGCAGACATCCCGCGGTTCCTCCTCCGTCGCTCCGGCCGAGGTCGCCCTCCGACGCCGCTTACAGGCTGCGGGTCCGTCCGACGCCGCGACGCAGGAGGACCGCCGCCGCCGCCGCTTCAGGGCGCCGAGCCTCACAGCCCTGCGAGGCGCAGGAAGCACGCCGTTTCCCAGGAACTGCCTACGACGTCCGCAGTCCCGAGAGAAATCCCATGTTGAGATGCAATGAACAAATAACGCTTTGTACATCTACCTGTAAATGAGATCTGACAAAATAAAGTTATCTTCGCTTTCATCTTAAATGTTTTAAGACGTTTCCATATTACCTTCAATTGGGGCTCTAGTGACCCTACTAACCGTCACTTTCTAATTAAAAGGCAATGTCACAAAATACGAACAGTGAATGCTACAAAAAGGATGAGACTAAGCGCTCTTAGATATCACAATCAGCAATATAGAAGTTCCATGTAGGGTAAAAGTGTTTAGCCACCCACCATTCGATTCAGTATGGTATTAACAAAATTTCCGCTTCAGTTTATGAAATTCGATATCTGCAACCACTTAAGCAGTAACACATTGCCAACCAGTGACATTTAACACGTATTTTAGCAACAACTTATTTCGCAAATGAAATGTACACAGAGTTAAGTGTACGCTAAAGTTATAAAAATCACAAGACTACAGTCTTTCTCGAAGTCTCATATCACGTAGTACACACCACGAGCCACTCATCTATCAGTCTAACACGAACTTATTTCATCCGTTGTACGATTTAATACGGTATTAACGTATAATTTTCTCCTCAGGTTTATACAGCTTCGTGCACTGTATACATGGAAGCCATGACGTGCGATATATCAGTGAGTGGAGATGAGTATCACTATGAGAGTTAGTTTCTACTCTGACCTTGCTCTTGAAAGGACGTTAAATTCTCATCTTGCTTCCTTAAAGTTTCGCCACCTTGTATGCCTTCGTTCCAGTGTAATCGTGTTTCCTCCTTATTGATATACAGTCCGCATACACAAGGAGGCAAACGGGTTGCATTCAAACAGGCTGGAATTGTATTGGGTCAGCACAAACCTGTCAGGTGAAGCTAGTGTATGGATTTACTGCCTGCTGTCACTTTAAATATTAGCCAGTAGAAGCCCTTACTCCCCACACCGCGTACCGCCGTTGGATATCTCGCAAATAACGCATTTGGCTGCAGGCGGGGCTGCCGATGTACACAGAAATATATGAAAATATTTTAATATATCATTCTACGAGTAAAACTGAAGAAAAAAGTTCATATAAACATAGGCCTGCAACTGTTTAGTTACGGAGTTACATCTAATGTAAACATAGGTTTGCAAATGTTTAGTTACAGAGTTACGTCTAATAAAGAATTTTGCCTCATATTTGGCAATCTCCCTAATATGAAGCCTTTGTAAAACTGTTATACGTTACAGTAAATCACAATTTCCATTTACTTTGTTATTATTGATCTGCTGAATCTCATAAATCATGTCCCAGACGTGTATCTTCAGTAGTTTTCCATAAATTATAGAGATTATACTAGTAAACTACAGAGTTTATACAAGTAAATTTGTTTACCTTCCATTAAAGAAGGTCGGCAGCCGTTAGTGAGTCGTTCCAGTCGTCTCGTAACCTTAAAACGAGTTACTTCACTGTATTTTCCACGTGTGCTGTGGTATTATTAAAAGCAGACTATCATATTCATACCACTTTAGATAACTTTATTAGCATCATTTACCAAAATCTCTACAATTTCTGTTGAAAACTTTGTGCAGTTGTCTGTTTGATTTTTTTTTTTTTTTTTTTTTTTTTTTTTTTTTTTTTTTTTTTTTTTTTTTTTTTTTTTTAATGCGCCAAAAGGTTAATAAATTACACATTTTCCCAAATATTTTTTTGCTTATCTGGAATTTTAGAAAAACTTCTGCCGGTACACGTCTGGGAGATGTTTCATTAGATTCACAAGATCAATAACAACAAAATAAATGTAAATCGTGCTTTAATTTGACCTCGTACAGTATTGCGATGCCTACATATTAGTGATGTTGCTAAATTTCAAACAAAGTATTTTTTTTTTTCATTTTTCGTAACTCTGCAACTAAACATTTGCAGACCTATTTTTATCTTAACCTTTTCTTGTTTAGTTTTACTTGTAGAATAAAATAATTTTCATATCTTCGTGAATCATCCTGTATATTCCGATGCTGTGGCTAGCGGCTCAGGGATGGTATGGCGTCAAAAACAATGTTCCATGTTTGTAATTTTGTTGGACCAAAATATGTTGGTCATCCCTAATCTTACGTAAACTAAGTTAAACTAAACTAAGAATAACAAGAACATCCATGCCCGGGGGAGGATTCGAACCTCCGACGCGGGAGGCCGCGCGATCCGTAACGTGGCACGTCAGGATGGCGTCACAGAACAGGTTTACGAGTCCAGCGAACGTCTCCGGCGGGCAGAGAATTACGCCAGTGACTCATTCCAGTTAAATCATTCGTAAGAGCGCCAAACTACATTTGAGCTCTCGCTAACACGTTGCAATAAATAGGGACATAGCTTTTAACTAACACTGATTTGTAGCACGCTATAAGCCTTCAAATAATCCAAATTGTATTGTCATTCCTTCTTTAGCAGATTATACGCAAGTAATAACAACAAGTATACTTAGCTTTCAACCTACATGCTCCTGCTTGTCATTCACTGAAGATTGTATGTGGTTCATTATGTATAAATGTTTTGTTGCAGAGATGATTCTGAACAACTCGTTGCCTTTGTGACGGTCGCAGAGTCTGTGCGTCACTCATAATTTTCTGGAATAGAAGTAATGACCCGCAGTCATAATGTGTCGGTTTTAATTCTTCCTGGCGGCTGGCCTGGTTTCTTCAAGTGGAAGGCACGTACAGGTACAACTGTCTAGAACTGTCGACCGGCTCAGTACCGTATACACAGGGTGTACCTGAAACGAGTGTAGAAAATGAGAGGGCTGGTAGAGTGGGCCATAGCAAGCACATTTCACATAGCAACCCATATCCGCATTCCTTAGCATACGGTGCTGGACGTCGTTGAATAGCGACGCACGACGCCTAGAGGGTAGGCAAACAACATGCCATCCAAGTTATCACGGTAGCAGGTTTGCAAGTCAATATCTTCAATGTATTTGTAGCAGCAGATTAAATGAAAAGTTGGGTTCAATTGTTATAAGCTTCATTTGTCAACAGTTACAAATAGTGCTCAAAAGTACACCTTCCTGCTTGAATGCACGCCGTGCAATCACGCTGCAGTAATACTCGCATTCTGTCAAATGCTCCTGGCAAAGTGGATATTGGATCGAAGGCTGCCATAATTTGCGTTCATCGGTCTCAATGTGTGTTTCGTGGACAATATTTTCTGGTGTCCGCAGAAGAAGAAATCAGAAGGCGTCAAGTCGGGGAAACGTGCAGGTCATGCAAGTAGCCCGCGCACCCTTTCCAGTTCTCACCAAAGGTTTCATCCAAATACGTCGCACTGCATGTGCAAAATGCGCAGATGCATCATCGCGTTGGTACCACATTTGCTGTTGCACATGATTCAGTAACCCTGCAGAGTTTCACGGAAAAAGATTAGGTAGGTGTTTGATTTCAGTCGCCGGGTGAAGATGTATGGACGACCAGATTATCGCCTATCAAGCCAGCCCAAATAATGATATGTGATGATTGCGGTTGCTGAAAATACGCTCTCGTGAAAAGGATGCTTCATCCGTAAAAAGTACGCAATTCTGAATAGCTGATAAAATGGCACACTTTTGCAAAAACATCTGACAGAATTCAAATCGATGTGGAAAATCGTCCGTCTAAGCGCTTGAACCTTCCGTAGACAGTAGGGGCGAAAATCATCTTCATGCCACACACGCCACATTGTAGAATGGCCTACACCCATTTCTCGTGCAACACCTCAACACCTCAAACTTGCTGAGGGTGAGCTCTCCAGCAGTGCTGATGCTTCCTGTTCAAACCCTGCTGCACACTCGGTGCGTTGACGTCCACGTCCGTCAGGCCTTCTGGATGAGGTCTATTTGCCTGTTCCCTATTGTAAGGGCTAAGAACAGCCTCTTCGCTCATGCTTGTAAATGGTATTAACAGTCAGTACGCACAACACCTCATCCAGATCGACAATATATTCACAACGGACACTTATCTGCAGTTGTCAACATGCGTGAACATTTCGAAGCTACAGAAAGTCAGACGATATACACACATCACAGAATGGTCAAGATAAAGTGCGCTGACAGTATATTTGTTCCGAAATTGCGTGAGAATTTCAGTTTAATGGCGAGAACATAATATTTGTTATGTTCATCTGAATACCCGGTCCTGAGATATTTCTTCTCTATTGGTTTGTGGTCTGATTTACCATATCATTTATAAATATAATCTTTATCCAATATTCTTGGATAACTATCTTCTCACCCTAGTTTAGGTGAACGTATCGGCTACAGTGATCGGCACACGGCAACACTGTTAAAACAACAAACTAAGAAATTAGTTATGACAAGCTAAATTGTACTTATCATTACTACTCGTATCAATCGCAGCAATTTAGCTGTACAAGTTGATGATTCGTGCCTAACCATAAACTTTAAAATAATGACGTATCCGTAATAAACAGTTAAGTAGCCTACTTTAGACAATCAGAATATATGTCCAGATTGCCTGAACTGGACTATAGGTTACATATGTTATTGCTGCTGGTTTCACACGGGACAATTTATGCTTTACTCTTAGGTTCCTGACCACAAACCAGACATGTATTCCTGCCTAACGAGAATGTAAATGTCATTGATGCATTGCAGCATTTTAAGCTATATCTCACTAATGAAATTATCTATAACCACTTCTCAGACATACAAGTGTTCATTCCGGTCATCTCTGGTTCAGGGACTTAATCCATCTGAGAAACTAACTAAAATTGCTAGGTTATAGGTAGTATTTTATTATTAATCCTTGCATATCGTGTAAAGAGACCACATATTCGGAAATCGCCAAATATTCGAAAATAAGAAACCACATATTTACATTCTCCTTCATTCTCTAATCATATGCCACATGTCATTTTTGACGACTCTTCACATCGTAGAAAGGTGTAGACTGTGATAAGATGAAAGATTTATTATGTTTAGTTACATAATAGACTTCAGATATTCAGTATTAAATGTAGGCTTTATGTAAACAAGGTACTTCTCAGAGGCGTTAATGTAAGAATTTTTGACAAGTATGGACGGCATCTGCATGTAGGTGGATTATCTTCAGCGGTTCCAAACTATCGAGCTTTGATACTACTGAAGTCAACATTCGTTATATGTAATCTTCCCAACCTTTCACTTTTGAAAGTTCTGGGTACAGTTGACCGTATGTGAACACGGAAGAAATCACCAGTGCCTTGATTTGTGACAATCGTTCACATCGTGACGAAAAGGTCAAAATGGCAAAAGCGTAAAAATGTTTATCTTTTCCCCACCGAGAATTGAACGTGCGATCTCTCCTACGTGCCTCCAGCACTTTACCTCGAGACAATTAACCACACCTTAAAAAACATGGCTAATAAAGGAAGTTACTTTATCGTCAACAGAAAATTTGTTGAAAATGGGGTATATATTTACGGGTGTTTGAATTTTTCCTGCAGTACATTATTAGGAACTTCATTTTTGTATGTCTGTTAGAAATACCTTAGAATTTTAATGATCGGTGAGTGAGAATGACAGAAGTAGCGATTTTCGACTGCTAATATTTCGTAAACTATAAAGTGTAGGATAGTATAATTTTGAAATATAGATAGTTATAGTAGGTACTTTTGGTCAGCGAAAATTCAGGCTTCTACCTTTACTCACAACGAAGATGCAAGGGGGTTGAAAGAGCCGCGAACGACTTCGAGAAAAGAATGATACGGCTGTATGCGCTTGACTTGACTGAAGCACTGTCGTAGTCCCCAGATTAGCAGAAATGAAAGCAGCAGGGAAGTTAACTACAAAATTGGTGTTAAAAGAATAGGTGGAGTTAGGAAATTTGGAATTTTGCTGCCTTGAAAGCAAAAGAACCCCCGGATTTCAACATGGAGAAACCTTGAGAGGCACGCAAAAAATGCTGAATAATGATTTTAGTGCAAACTGAAACATTCCGAATTCCGAATTCGTCTGACGCCGAATAGCAGCAAAATTAATAACAAGTATGACCGTGTGCACAGCATAAGGGCTATCGTTAAGACTGTTTCGGGAAAAGTTTTCACCTGTAATTAATTTGCTGCTGATAAACAGTTGTCTTCAGGGTTCATAATTTGTCAACAATTGCAATAGACACAACTTCGAACTGTAACAATATATATTTCTGAACAATCACAAACATGCGAGGCAATCACGGCCTTCACCGCACATTCTAATAACGGTTATTTACACAGCTCGGCAATATTAGTTTTCACACGTCATTTATTACTTTTATCTCACTATTGCACAACAGTCCCTCACTGCAATGCATGTGGTTTGTAGCAGGCACGGTTGACACGATTCGCGGCGAGGAAATCTTCTTATACAGTTACGATCGGCACAAATGGTAATAAAAGCCACCCACGGCGCTGGGATAACCCGAAATACGCACAATGAACGGACTTTCTCCATCACTCTTATTACTCATGCAGCTTAAACTCTTGCCGACATTCCACACTTGAGTGGTACCCCGCCAGAGCACCAACCATCGACTCACTGCCCTCGCTACGCCAACTATCGATATAATGCCCAATTTGACCTGTTTAATGCGACTAGGGCAAGAATATTTCCTTAAGAGGGGCTGACCCCTTACAAACTACATGACGTGATACGCTGCTCGACATGCAACTTCACTCCCGACTTCAATGGTGGGTCCAACTTTGACACCTAGACACCTTGCGGCGCTGTAGAGGCGGGCCAGACAGCATACTGGATGGACTTGTCAGCATTGGTATGAGTGTTCATTTACAGGTGAGACTCGCCTCTACCTTCAACCTGACAATCGTCCGAGACATTTCTGGAGGCAGCCAGGTCAGCCTGAAAGTCTGCAAGGTGATGGCTCCCTGATGCTTTAGGGCACTGGTGGTCGTAGACGCCAATAAAACTGCCATACGGTACAGGGATGACATCCTCGGACGTATACTACAACGAAATCGGCAGCATATCGTCGAGGGATTCGACATAATGGTCGAGAATTCTTGCAATCATCGTGCGCAACTTGCGAATGTGTTTCTTCATCATAACGAGACATCGCAAGGTTATAACAACCAGCATGTTCTCCAGATGTGAATCCTATCGAACATTCCTGGGATACATCGTAAAAGGCTACTCGGCTATCATTCTGAGAATGATCGCCATTCAGGATAGGAACAATGCGGACCAACATTCCATCGATGATCTAGTGGATAGTATGTCACGACGAATACGTGTTGCCGTATATTAAGGGTACTGATATATGCTGGAATATGGTGCTCAAAATCAGGATGTCTAGTTTATTGTACAAAGTTTCAATTTCTGTTTTCGTGAGCAATAAATAGAATTGAAATATCTCTCGTCCATTTTTATATAAAAGGTCATGAATCACAAAATCGTGGTGATGCAACACTTTTACGTGAGTAGCTGGAGACCTGGAACGCAAGTGCTATTTGGAAATGAAGAGGTTACCGCAGGAGTATAATCCGTAGTGGGCTGCTTCCGACAGTTATTATTCTAAAATAAATATTTAAAAAACTGTAAACCTATAAAATTAGAGGTAAGCAGATTACTACAACTGTTCTACGAGTAGATTGGGATAATTTCTATAAAGATCAGATGATTTAGCAGTCCAGTCGAGGCGCTATAGGGTGCATAGGTATTTATCGAAGTAGGAAACATTTTGAAACGCCGAGAATGTAACTGTTGCCATGTCTGAAGAAGACGCTATAGTAAGGCCAACACTTGGTCAACGGAAATGTTCAAATAGACATCCTTGATCATGACCACGCTTAAGAGAATGAATGTTTTCACTTCACTGTAGGATAAAAACATCAAAATTTCAAATATGTCCTGATGTAGTTCATAGTGTTACTTTTCGTTTAACTAACGTCTAATTGGGCTGTGGATGAGCACGATGCTTTGCATGAGAGGCAACATCGCGACTCGCTAGCCCACACTATGCGTCACCAGTAAGCTACTTACCGTGTTCCCATGTTGCTCGGTCAGCTGAAGAAGAGCGGATTTTCTGCCATTCTGGACAAGTGATGAGGAACGCATCTGCAAACGTCTATTCCGGGGGGAGGGGAAGGTGGAAAATCGTATCCAATATATGTTTTCATTTTTAACAAGATTTATTGTTGCACATGATGTACGGTGCGATCGCCATTTGTCGTATCAATAATTTATTTCTGTCAGGATCACGTTGTATTTTGCAAATTCTTGGTTTCAACAGGCTAACAGCCATCAAGATCTGAAGAGATCAGCTTCTATTGAAACTGGTTATATGGATATAAAAGAGGTTATAAGCCTGGCAGAAAGAAAAAATCTTCTTAAAAATATCAGATTTTATGTCGGAATTTAAAGCCGCATCTGCCTCTCTGCATCTATTATTTCCATTTCTAGCCATTGTATAATTTACAAATGTTGACTCAGTAAAAGGTTCGTACCCAAAGACTGGAAAGTTACACAGGTCCAATATTTAAGAAAAGCAGCACGAGTGATCCACAAAATTACCGGCACAAATCACTGACGTCAGTTTGCTGCAGGATTTTGAAACATATATGTTTGTCAAACATTGTGTACTAGCTCGAAGAGAACGACCTATTGACCTATACTCAACACGGACACAAAAAGTATCTCTCTTGTTAAACTCAGGTATATCGTTACTTATATGAAATAATGAGTGATATCGACGAGGAGTCTCAATTCAATTCCATATTTCTAGACTTCCGGAAAGCTTTTGACACTGCACCTCACAAGCGACTTTTAATCAAATTGCGTGTTTATGGAACGCCGCCTTAGTTGTGCATTTGGCTTCGTAATTTACTGTCTTAAAGGATACAGTACGACATAATTGTCTGTAAGGCATCGAGTAGAACAGAAGTGATACCTGGCGATTCCCAGGGAAGTGTTAAAAAGCCCCTGCTGTTCATTATTGTTATAAACGATTTAGGAGACAATCTGAGCAGCTCTCATAGACTGTCGCGGATGATGCTGTCGTTTTTCTGTTGGTAAAGTCACCAGAAGATCAGAAGCAAATTAAAAATAATGTACATCAAATATATGTGAGTTGCGAAAATTGGCAGTTGACAATAAATAACAAAATGTATGAAGTCATTCATATAAGTTCTAGAAGAAATCCCTCAAACTTCTTCTACACGGTAAATCAGTCAATTCTGCATGCTGTAAATTCAACTATCTAGGAATTACAATAAATGAAAACTTAAATTGAAAAAAATACATTGAAAATATCGTGGAAAAGGGGAACCTAATGTTACGTTTCATTGGCAGAACACTTAGAAGATGCAACAGTTCTACTCTAGGAACAGCGTACACCACAGTCGTCCGTCTTAGTTTGGGGTATTGTTGCGAATTGTGGGATCCACACCAAGTGAGTCTGACGGAAGATACAGAGAAAGTTCAGAGGAAGGCAGCTGGTTTTGTATTATCAGGGATATATGATCATCATCATAAAATAAAAGACATCAGGCAAAAAACGGAAATATTTAGCTGTTTCCTTTTCGCGCTTGATGTTGTAGAACGAAATTCAAATGTTTGTATAGCTTATGGGACTTAACTACGGGGTCATCAGTCCCTAAACTTACAAACTACTTATGAACTAACTAATACTAAGGACGGCACAAATATCCATGCCCGAGGGGGGGATTCGAACCCCCGACCATAGTGGCCGTGCAGACCGTGACTGGAGCGCCTCAGTCTCCTCGGCCACCGCGGCCGGAATTGTAGAACGAAACGGTAGAGAAGTATTATGAAAGTGTCAATAAACTCTCTGCCATTGTAATTTGCAGATAAAATATGTAGGTGTATGTATCCAGGAAATCCAGTATAATTATTTGTAAAAGTATAGTAAGGTGTTGATTATTAGAAATATACACTTAAGGAACAAAATGTTATAGGATATCCATATGCACTTTTACAGATGTCTGTGGTACACAAAGTACGAGGGTTGGATCTATAGTGGCAACTATTTGTTCAGAATCGATACAAAAGCGTTACCTGTTACTGTCCTTCATACTAGTCATCAGCGTTGTTTGTTGATTAGAACCCGTAGGCGTAGTAGATCGTTAGAAGAGCCAAGAGGTTATTTTTATTTTATTTTTTTTAAATTGTGGTAGGTCGAATGGAGCAGTCTACTGCCTGTCTAATCCCTGGAACCTGAAGCGAATCAAAACAAAGACTTACGTTCGGGGAGTATGGTCGATGGTACAATACTTTACTTCCCAGTCCCATCGATCGAACAGAGCAGCCTCAACTAGTGCTGTATGCACCCGCTCCTTCTCGTGCAATATGGTGCGTGGGTTGCGAAGAAAGTGTTGCCGCTTCTCCAAAAACGAAATAGTGAAAACACAATACTGCTATTCGTGAATATACTCCGCTCGAATTCCATAAATTAAAGAAAACATAAATCCCACGCCGTGCTTCCTTGTATCACTTGAGAGGTATAAACGCAGGTTGTCGCGAGACAAACAAAAAAGTGCTTAAATGAAAAACATAAACAAACGCATTATATATAAAATAGGTGTATTCTGTCTCTCGCTAATGTTTACGTTGTGTGATCTGAAATAATGATTCGTAAGAAAATCAGTCCAACTTCCGACCCAGTTTTTAAGCAAGCACTATAATTTGCATTAGTCATTTTCCGAGAGACCACACAAAAGTAACGGTACATGCTTGAAGACAATTTCTAATTGTAATACTTGTCTCATTGATGAGCACAGTCTGCAACTGGAACGGGTAACGTCTAGCATAAACCGGTAGTCGTTTAGTATCATAGATCAGTGGACCTATCACCGGAACGAAACCTGAAAATTATGGTGGCATGATAGCAATAGGAAAATTTACTTTTTAAGTGCTGTTGTTGAGCATTTTTATAGAAAGATTTTTCATTGATTTACTGCAGATATTATTTATAACGAGTATGAAACAAAATAATTAGTTATATTAGAATGATTATCAATTTGAAAGTTTTTGCAGCAATCGATAAAAATAACAACTGAATTTATCCGGAAAATCTAGTTTGTCCTTGAGGCCATTTGGTGCCCCTCTGCTAGTGGCGCCCGGGGCATCATAGACCCCCTTCCTCCCCCCTCGCTACGCCTCTAACTCTCGCGTACGTCTGGTCGAAGGAATGGTTGTCGAGAGAACGCAGCACTTATACTGAAAGCAGGTTTATTGCGAACTGAAACGTACACTCAGCACAGTGTCTCGGGCAGAGTGCTCTGCTATTTATACACAGACAGAATGTACCAGTAATTAGAAGAACAGTTAACATAATATACAAGTAGAAGTTACAAGTGAACATAAAAAAATGTGGAACATTCTGGAATTGTTTATTACAAGGAAATAAAATGATGCCATAAGACGGGACTGAACCAGCGACCTTCAGCACCGCAAGCACTGAGGCTATCCCTTGCGCCACGCCGGCAGTCGGTTAACCTGCGCTCTCGCGACAATATTGTTTCTTCCATACGTTTCTTCCCTTCTCAGATAATATTCCGTTGCAATTTGACGTCACTCTAATCAGTGGTGTTATTTTGCAGCGTTTCGAAAGTATAATTATGATAATTCTATAAATGCAAAATAGAAACATTGTATAAAATAAACCAATAAGCAAAACAGATACCATTTCGCAGTCAGAATGAATAAATCAATGGAAGGTCACTCATGACACTCGTCACAAGTACTAGAGGACACAGCGTTGCCATATCACAGTTACGACGAATACTACCACTGCATTGGTCTCGTATCAACCTGAATACGTTGTTAACCACAAGTTTGTCGTCTAGGAAGGAATTTTTACATCACGTTTCACCTGATAAAATTTTCTTCTGAAAATTAACTTCAATATTTTTCCAGTCGGTTAACTGGTTTGCTTACATATTTTAAAGTGACGCGCAATGCACGTGAATAGATCTCGCAACCCACAGTTTTGGAACCTCTGAATTAGACACATTAAATCTGTGGGGGAGGATCGGAAAGTAACAATCTTTTGTCTTCCCTGGAATTGCTTCTGGAATGATGAAATTTTACGAGAAAGTAGTTTGCGCTACATCGTGTGCAGTTTGTACCACTACCAGTTTCCTAATTTCCACAATAATCGCTGATATTCACCTGTGCTCTTTTCAACGTGTGGCCGACCGTTGCCACCCACCTAAAGAAATTCGCAGACTAGCCCGACTGGCGCCACTGATTTCTCGGTAGAGCATTGTGTTCGCCAGCAACTCTGGCCGCTCGTACCTGGCCAGGTAGCGGCCTGTCTGCCGAAAAAGTGCCTCACGTTCCCCACTGCGCACCACTGACACCATGGAATGGCGCAGATGGCTTCGCTTCGCTACTGCTTTGAGACCCTTCCGCGAAAAACCTAATGGCTGGCCCGTACAACACGATCCCCCTTCGTGTGAAACCAGCCTCGACTCACGTCGCAACTTCCTACAGCTCAAAACAGCTCGCTCGCCACTGCCATGAGTAACCACAAAAGTGGAATACCTGAAGTGCTCTAATAAACAACTAAATCCATGAACAAGACTCACAATACTGAATGTCATTACAAGAAATAAGACAAAGGAGATACGGGATGGCGATGTAAATAGTTCTTTTTCAGAGCAAAAATCGCGCTGAAGACCATAAAACATAACACGCCACAAACAAACAAGCAGCAACACCACAGCTCAAATGTAAGAAATCCAAAACAACCGCATAGAAATAATTTCAATATAATTTGCAGGCTAATCTAGGCCTACAATAAATCAGTCAGTTTTCGTAAACAAAAACGTCTTGTTGTTTGCCGATGACAGGCTGTCAAAACTTGTCATTCCACAATTAATGCACATGCAAATCCTGCGAATGACACAATGTAAGTACCTTGAATAAATTAGGCCTTAAACATCTACAAAATTGTCAAACCAAACAACTTGAGCAAACGATTGTATAACCAAAATATGTAACATGTTATTATAGAAAATAAACACCAGAAACACACGGAAGATGGCACATTAAGCGCCGAAATTAGTTCGGGTATTAAAACAAAAAAGTGTCTTGCATAATGCGGAATCAACCACAAATCTAATACTGCAAGCACGGAAGACACAAGAGCTGCATCATCACAAGATTATAATCTCGACGCCAATCCAGGTATCCACTCTCAGCTCTTCAACAAGTTCCAGAATACAAACATAAAACTTCAAAACAGTACTTAATATAAAATTCAACAAAATATGTTGGGCTAACAAAATAATCCCGAACAATGTAGTGATAACTGTAAGCAACGTGTCATCTGCAGCACAAAAGACAAAACGTAAAGCTGAAATCATGTGGATAAAACAAGAAATCTGCTCCGTATATCCTAAAGCACTGAACACTGAATTATATAAACTCCACATCCAGCTCGCATACCATATAAATTATGCACCATTTTTCAATGGATTAATGTAAAGGGTCAGAACATACACAGACACCGCAATTGAAAGAAAACAGACAACACACAAAAAGACACTCACCAGAATGCTTAATCACAAAAAAGACCACCAGACACAACACCTAAACAACAAACATACATTCAACAAAGGAATCATAAACTTAACTGATATGAAGTTAACTGAAAAGGAAAGTAATTTACTTGGAAAGGGTCCAAAACATAACATCAACAAAATAGTGTCTCACAGAACAATAGAAAACGTGATAACAGAAGCTAAACATATAATTAAACAACATGAAAGACTTAACACACCAGAATTTAATTCAAACTTAAACTGATAATCAAGGAGAATAAAACCTCCCTAAAGCAAAACACTAAGACAGAAGAAGAAAAAACCTACAGAAAACTACAACAAAAATTAACCAAGAAAATGTCATAATCACAAAATCTGACAAGGAAAATTCAATTGTTCTCGTGAAACAAAAGGAATACGTCGACAAAACATTAGAATTTATGCAAAACAACAACTTTACAGAACTAACGAGTGACCCAACAAACTGGTATCAAAGAAACGTACAGAAAACACTGAAAACAGTAGAAACAATTTTCACAGACACACAAATAAAAAGAATGATACAGAAAAATCCAGAGGACGCTATTCTGAAATCATTACCCAAACTTCACAAGACCAATCTCCCTGTACGCCCTCTGATTAGCATCATCAATGCACCAACCTACTACGTAGCCAAACAGACACACACATTATTATAAACAATATAAAACCACACAGAAAACAGAACCCTAAGGAACTCAAGTGACCTAATAGCAAAAATAAGAAATGAAAACATATCAAATACAGTAACATTAACATCATTTCACAGAGCTTCCATGTACACAAACATCCCAACAGCAGAAACCACCACCGTAATAGAAAGACACCTGCAACTACAAGGACACATGCCCACAACAAACATACAGGAAATAACAACCATACTGAAACTCATAACTGAACAAAATTACTTCACTTTCAACAAAACATTTTACTCCCAACAGAAAGGATTGCCAATGGGATCCACAATCAGTGGCCTTCTAGCAGACATATTGATTAACCATATCGAAAACCAAATATTTGACAAAATTGTCAAACCAAAACAGTAAAACACAAAATATTGGTATAGATATGTGGATATTATAATATGACTGATAGATGGACCACACTCCCGTATAAAAGATCTTCACAATGACATGTAAACCATACACCCACAAATACAGTTCACTATAGTAACACAAGCAGATGGAAAATTAAACTTCTTAGATCTCAGCATCATAACAGAAACAACAAACATGAATTCACAATCTACAGGAAGCCCACAATGACCAGCACTGTGATTCACAACCAGTCCAATCATCCAATAACCCAGAAGGAAACAAGTTTCAGATTTCTACTGCACCGATTAATCAGAACACCAATGAGCAAACAAGACTACACAGAAGAACTGGGCACAATTAAACAAACTGCACAAGAAAATGGGTATGACACTAAAACAGTGGACAGATTACACAGAAAATTACAAAAACAGGTAACACACAGCCAAGAAAATTCCACACATATAGATGAAACACTCCACGCAATATACCAACAAACAGTAAGCAACAAATGGCATATCATGACTTACAACACCAAAATCACACACAGAGTGGGCAACATACTTAAGAAACAAGGGCTGAACATAGAATACAAAACCAGGAACACAATACATAATAGACTAGGGAAACCTTCCACCAACACTGACAAATACAGCCAATCAGGAATCTATCAGCTAACTTGCAATAACTGTCATAACTGTCAATCTGTGTAGGTGGGTCACACATGCAGAAACTTCAAAACAAGATACACCGAACACCTCAGAGCACTAAAAAGTAGCAGCTGTCACTGAACATTCGCTGAACATTTAATAAAACAGATCACACCCAAACAAACATAGAAACTGACCTACAAATCCTCAAATCCAGCGACAGTTTATTCCAAAAACTAAGAATAGAAGAAAATTATTGCACCCCAAAAGCAATAGCCCAAGGTAAGAAAGTACTAAATGAATTCACGTCACTATGCAACAAAACACTCTTCCCCCCCCACCACCACACACACACACACACGCACATACAGTAATTTTCTCTCTCTCTCTTTCTCTCTCTCTCTCTCTCTCTCTCTCTCCCTTTTTTCTCTCTTTCTCTTTCTCTCTGTTTAACACACACACACATAACAAAACATACACAAATATACACCCACAAAACAATGTCAGTATCAAAACCATTCAAAAATCGCGCTCCCACAAACAAATGCAACTCCATACAGCCACCACAACAAGACAAATGGCAATGTTAACAGTGCTGTTTCACAGCAAAAGTCGCGCTGAAGACCATAAAATATAAGAACTCGCAACAAACAAACAAGAAGCAACACCACAGCTCAAATGTAAGTAAGCCAAAACAGCCACATAGAAATAATTTCAATATAATTTCCATGCTAATCAGTCAGTTTTCGTAAACAAAAACGTCTTGTTGTTTTTGAGAATGTTCGTGCACTTGCAGTGTTTTGTCATTAGAGTATATTCTGACACCCAAAACGTATCGATTCTGGTCAAGAATATGAAAGTATGCAAAACCAGCTGGCGGTTATGAAGACGACAGATAATCTCGGTCTTTCTAGTATTTTATGACACAGCCAAATGTTCATTTAAGAATGAAGCCACCAGTTGTAATAATATTACTGACTATGCAACATACACTTCTTGCAGCAAGTGTCTTTTAGACCGATGATGACCACAGACTTCGGTAAATATTATTCGGCATATTGAAATGCTCATTGGCTTATGTAGTATAGAAACATGAAAAGAAAATGTATTAAATAAATCAGCATGACATTACGCCACTTTTCTAAAGGTAATTTAGTAAGAGTGACGTCCTTTCAAAGCCACGGAGTGGATATTGTTCCAACGGCTGTGTCACTGAAATCTCAGACTGGAGCAGCCTCTGCTCTCACCTCCGTTAAGTCACGTCTCTCCCCATATTAACCTCCTTTAACAAAGTAATTCATTATAAAGTTCTTGCATTCACTGGGCTACAAAGTTTTTAACTACTGGGGAAAGAAGATATTTTCCTGCAGCGTTGGTGTTTTCTGAAGTTTGGGTAACAAGAGTACGGACGAAACAATCCGGCAGAAACTTCCTGGCCTTTTATAAGGCAGAGTTGAGTAATATCTCATACCTCAATAGATAATGGAAGCGCGGGGTCAGTTCTTTGGAAGAAGTTATTACTCCCAATAAAGGTCGCTTCGCAATCAGTCTTTCACATTTTGGCAAACATTTACTAATTGACCGTGCTATATCACATGATATACAACCTCGTTTCTAAGTAGAAATGTTTCATCTTCATAGTACCACTAGCCAAGAGCATGAAATAGTTTTAGGCAATAAATACAAATGTTTTTCGGTATTGGACATTTTTGATATGTGAGTTTTAAAACTTATAATCCAAGAACTAAATTTGACGACATGCACACAAAACACCTAAAATTCCCAAGGAATTATAATGGTATCAAAACAGTAAGCATATTTTACTTGTGAAAAGCATGTTTTTTGTGTTATTGATATTAGTATCGACACAACCTTTCGATTCAGCCATCTGAAAAATGTTCAAATGTTTGTATAATCTATGGGACTTAACTACGGGGTCATCAGTCCCTAAACTTACACTTACAAACTACTTATGGACTACTTACGAACTAGGACGGCACAAATATCCATGTCCGAGGGGGGATTCGAACCCAGGACCGTAGTGGCCGTGCAGACCGTGACTGGAGCGCCTTAGTCCCCTCGGCCACTGCGGCCGGCTCAGCCATCTGAAATTCGATCCGAATTACAAAATAAAGCTAGAAAATATTCATTTGTTCTCTCACAATAGACAAAATATAATCTAATATACAAGTATATGAATGTGAGAAACCCCTCAAAGCCAGCATCAAATCGACAGGGAATCAACTTTTGACGCCGTAGGACTCTAACATGATCATCTTCGTACCTCCAGTTTGTCATATTGTGGGATACATAATTTGTATATCTATGACTGAATACACTTCGAGAAAATCCTAATTGTGGAGAGGACATCTTTCGACGTTGAAAAAGAAAAAAAAAGGGGGGAAACAGATTTTTCACTCTTTGCTAAGACAGAAAACTGTATTTTCTACTTTGATTTATGAATTTGTGACAAATTATAGAAGAAATATTAGGGTTTAACTTCGTACAGACATCGTTGTCATTCGGTTAAGGATGGGGAAGGAAATCGACCATGCTCTTTGAAAGGAACCATACTGCCTGGAGCGATTTATGGAAATCACGGAGAACCTAAATGAGGATGCCTGGAGCCGGGATTGAGCCGCCATCCTCCCGAATGCGCACCCAGTCTGTAGACGTGTGTCACCTCGCTCAGTACAAAGAATAAGGTGAAATGTAATATGGCTGTGTTCTTCCAAGTAAACAACAACAGCTCTTGTCTTTTAAAACCTATTTGTCTGTGTCCTGATAAGATTCGTGTTCATCTCAAATACAGATTAGGCCACTGTAAGAATGTCCGTGGTAGTTCACACACGTAAAGGACGTTATGTGTTACTATCTCCCTCAATGCGTATAGAACTGGTAATATTTTTATATCTGTTTGCAAGTATATTAGTCCAGTCAAATAGTAGCTATACCTTGAAAAAGACGGGGTAGAAGACTTTATTTTTTTAACTCGTTAATATGGATGGAAAGATTAGAAAACGAAGTTTTTCCAACGAAATTTCTCTTGGAAAAACTCTCTGCGGTCAAAAAACTTCCAAAATTTCGGACTTTTTTCAATTTTTTTTTCAAAATATCTCCGTTACTTGTTCTCCTACCGCTTTTACATTTAAGTTCTTTTTTAGAAAGCACAAAATTCTCTACAAATTTGATTCTAAGCATTTTTTCTACTGCCAAAACCTAAGGCGCTACAAAAGATCCGTCAAAAAATGTCGATTTTTCAAAATTTGTGCAAAGTGGCAAAATACCTAGTTTTTGAACACTATTATTTCAGTTTCTGTTTGTGTGATATAAATATATTATATATCATGCTATATGTTGGAATCAACCATCTCATTTTGAGGAATTCAATTTTTCTGTATGCAACACCGTGATTTCTGGCCACTCGTCTATTGTGATTCATACACCCACCCACCCTCCCACACACACACACACACACACACACACACACACACACACACACACACACAAAGTGTGACAGCAAACTGACTATCATTAAGTGCAACAGACAACCCAATTAGGAAACTAATTTTCTTCTATATTAAAAATCAAGCAGTTCACATTAAAAGTTGCTTTATTACAATCATGATGAGTTGCTAACAAATATTGGCACTTCTGGGTGTGTAATACTCGTATTATTGTACTTCAGCTTTAAGCACTTGAGAAGTATATGAACATCACTTACGACGTTTTGATGTGCGAGGTTCGTCGGTGTCGCCAGAAATACCTTGGGTTGCAGATTCAGGGTCGGTACATAGATTTGGTCCCAGATTGATATCTTCTTTAAACAGCGAGTCATGCTCTTCAAGTTCGTAGGTTTCGTCATCAGTTTCCTCAATATCCTACATAACATCTTCACTGTCTTTATATAAAAATTGTGGCACGTTTTCACATTTGACGCCAATACATTCCTTGCAAACTGAAAAACATTTCAAACCCGCTTTTCTGCAGGAGCACGTTCCAACACGACTCACCTCGCATGTGTATGAAACAATGTGGAGAAGTGCTACAGGAGCTGGGGCTTAGCTCATTGTAACACATATCGGACCGATGTCAGTTCATTCCAGTCCCATTTCTCAGGGGGTTTCCAGCTTTCCGTTCAACTTTGGACTTGGTGGTAAGTCCGTAAAGAATGATGTTACGCAGCATCTTTTGTAGGTAGCCACTGTCAATATTTAATTTACTTTTTATGGCAGACTTGGCTAATAGCTAGTACCGCAAATGATCTAGTGTTTGGGAGATGCTGACAGCCCCCATTATACAATGCGACAGAAACCTGTTCTCCTGCTGTTATTATTTGTCAAGCGCTGAGTTTAGGAATTCGTTTTTCATGACAGTGTTGCAGCACTTAACTTTTCCTTGGCCGAAAAAAGAGGATGTTGTATCACATCCGCTAAAAGCGTGAGTGAGTAGAATATATTCATTATCAAACTTCTAAGATGCAGTGAAAAAACACTTGTCTTCTGTACTTCCTCTTCCCACCTTAAAAAGAAAAAAGAAAAAAAAATGTTTTCCTTGTCTTGTCCTAAACCGTAAATGAGCACAGACAGGTCAACATCTTCTTCCACAATGAGAACACTTCCAAAATATTTAGTTCTTGAAACATCAGGTGTTACAATCATAAGGTGGCCTACAGTAAACTTCGGCTAGTGATGTACGAATCACAATAGATGAGTGGCCAGAAATCACAGTGTTGCGCTACAGGAAAATTGGATTCCTGAAAATGAGATGGTTAATTCCAACACATAGCATGATATATAATATATTTGTATCACCCATTGAGCACTGTTTATTTCAAAGCAGCTACCATCGGTAATGCAGAGAATGGGGTCTAGAAACGCCAATAAAAACTTAATACTCCCAATGAACACTACTTTGTTTCATCTTTAGTCCCAGGTTCGATTGTTGTTACACTGAAACTGAGACTGCTCGTGGGCTGACTAACATCTAAAGTCAACCTAAAAAATGAAACACTTGCTTATTTTCCTGATAAATTTCAGGCAAAGGCTGCTCCCATTAATTAAACAATTTTAAACGAATGGCTAAAAAGTAGCCGAGTGAGAATAATTTGAAAAGTCTCAGTAGGCAATCTGTTTAAGGGGACCTGCACGTAAAAATGACTGAAAAATCGATAAAAATATTTGCATCCATCTGAAAGACAAATTTTCCCCGTTTCCAAGAATGTAAGGATTATTTACTTTTAAATTGTTATCATAGTCTTAAACGCTCTTTGAACAAATGTCTGCACACTGGCCACGCTGATGCTTCAGGCAAGGAATATCACCATAAACATTCCAGGCTTTGCACGGTCATGGAAACAATAAAGTCAATATACAGGGACCTTGCAGATAAAAAATTACTGAATGACCGTGCACAAAATCCTAATGAGAGTTTCAACAGTTGCGTGTGGCAACGAGTAACGAAAACTGTGTTTGTCGGATCGACAGTACTCAAAATAGGGGTGATGGATTCTGTTGTCTGTCTTCATGACGGTGTAATTAGCAGGACAAAAGTAATGGACAAATTAGGTACCCAACCAGGAAATAATATGATAGTAGCAAATGTTTGTAAAGGAACTTAACTACGGGGTCATCAGTCCCTAAACTTACTAACTACTTATGAACTAGCTAATCCTAAGGACGACACAAATATCCATGCCCGAGGGGGGATTCGAACCTCCGACCGTAGTGTCATGATAGTTGCTCTTGAAGGTGAAAGAGCTGCGGACGCCACCACTAAAATGTCCAGAATAAGGAAAAGACTCGTGAAAAAGTCTGCAGAGGATGAAGAAGCAGGTGGCCAGCAAGATTATGCCACTGGAATGTTCTGGCATACAGCGAATCAGAAACACTGTGAACATTCTTTTCTCATTTTCTCGAATCTACATTATCAGAATTTTAGGTTCATAATAGTTTCAGCAGTGTTCACTAAATTTCTCCCAATTAAATAATGGAACAGTATTATACCTAATACATTGGAGACCTGATCTATATTTGACGGTTTATTTTCGTTAAAAGAAATGCAACCAGCTGCCTTTATGGATGTTTTTTATTAATCCAGAACTAGTTTCCGAGCCACTACAGGCTCATCTTCAGTTGATACCTTACAGGAACATTTATCTTCCGTAAGTGTAGGTTTACGCTGTCATGGTGTTTCTGGTAACATAACTGAACTTTAGTAAACGAGAACGGAATAAACGTTTTGTTATTTTATGTATTTACTGTGTTTTTATTGTAGGTGTAACCAAGTTATGCATTGGGCACCGAAGATTTTACACATGACAGGAACTAGCAAAATTCAATATGATGTGTAACATATAATTTTAGTCCGTTACATACTTTTTATGCATACACAATATCTCAAAGCAAAGAACATTAATTAGTGAAGTGCAACATCTACCACAGCCATCCTCTTTGCAAGTGAAGCAAAAAAGCTGTTATGTGTAATAAACGAAATGTATAAGATGGTTACACTTACACCTACAATAAAAATACAGTAAGTACGTAAAATTAGAACACGTTTAATTCTGATTTATTCTGTTCTCGTTTACTAAAGTTCAGTTATGTTACCAGAACCACCATGACAGCGTAAACCTACATTTACCGGAAGATAAATGTTCCTGTAAAGTATCCAATGAAGATCAGCCTGCAGTGGCTCGAAAACTAGTTCTTGATTAATAAAAAAACATCCACAAAGGCAGGTGGTTTCATTTCTTTTAACGAAAACAAACCGTCAATTTACGCTACAGCTGCAATTCGTATTCGACATGGATATTTTGAAAGAAAAAAATCTGTGTTTGTCATTCTGTATATAATTTTAACGGTAATTTTAGACAAATTAGCAGTGAAGTGTAACAAAGCTTTTTCTATTTCCTCAGATATACTCCAAACTACAAAACAAGAGGCATAACGTGTTCCTACGAATGTTGACAGAAACCTGCCACAGTGTAATTGTTATTAGACTAACGATGCCCCAGTTATTTTAATAAATTTGTTAATGTCATTCAGTGTTGGTGCTAAATCGTAACTTCCTCCGCATTATAGATGAAGAGTAATGTGCAAGGTATGAAAATGCGACCTGTTCATGTCCAGGTCCCCTTAAAGAATCTCGCCTGGACAGAGGTAATAAAAGTCGCGGAATATCGATACATATGGCGACAGTGTCGCGTACACAAGGTAGGAACGGCGGTCCCTTCCCAGAGGTATCACTCCTGCTCTGGGGATTAATGAGAAAGGCTTACGACGTGATTGTGACAGCGCGACAGGAATGATCAGACTCTGAGCCCAGAACGGTACTTAAAGCTAGGCGCACGGAACATGCCATTTTCGAAATTAAGACTCTCAATATTCCCAGATCCACAGTACAGTCTAACATATACAGTCACGACACTCCCATAGATTTTTGTTATGCACTACGACAGCAGCGCTCGAAGCGGCCGACAAGCTACATTTCTGAATACGATATTGGATGAGTGCGAATAGTTGATTTTAACAAACTTTTTACATTAGTGGACGTATTTGTCATAAAATAGTTACTAATTTGAAATAACTCCACCTCTGTCTTACTTAGGTTTCCTAAGATCCCTGACATGATACGAAACGGTACATTGCCGCATAGTTAATTTGCAATTATGTTGTAACCCACAGGCTGTTACTGATTAACTTCATTTATTATTAAAACTACAAAAATGACCAGGAAACACTGGACGCCCTGCCCCTTGGCAGAAATACCGCTTTTCTACTCAGAACGTTATATTTTTTCGCTGCAATGCAATAACTACAGTATTTAACATAGCAAATTAGCCACCACAACTGTAGTTGAAGGGAAAACGTCACAGACGTGGTAAGAAATCGGAGAAAACGACCAAACTGTTTTCAACAAAGAAGAACTCAGTTCCACAATTGTTGCTATAGCTGAACCAGAAATGATAAGAATCTTCAAGACACTGGCTTTTAAAGCTAAAGTAATGACACTCAAAAGAATATGGGCGTATAAGAAAGACGAGTGAAGCCTAAAAATTTGCAAATCATTAGGCTCCATACCGAATTGATACGTGTCAGAAAATTCTTTATCGTCGTAATTAGAGACCATAAAAGAAATTTATGTTTCTCTTATGTTTATGTCTTTCAGCGCAATAAGCTGCAAATATACACATATTCGTAAGTATTGGTTCATGATGAAGTTCTTCGTTATATCACAGAATCAGTTAAGTTTTCTGGTTTTGAATTATTTTCCGTATTAAGTAAGTCTCTTGATATTATACTAATGCTTGTAACGCAACAGTTATACAATTTCGTTAATTACGTACACAAAGAATTATAAATTAACATTACTGTTTCGGCGGCTCCCTGGGGCTGGTGCGATAGATTTACAAACATTTGAACATTTTTGTTTCGGTGGCTTGCCCACCACTAGGAGCGCTAGTGTTATTGCAACTGTCAGTCGGTAACAACTTTCACAGCAGTGAGTGTCGCGACTGTGACCATTGTATGGAGAGTATGATCGGAATGCCAAATTTCAGTGATTGCGTTTCGTCTCGGACAACGCAGAGGCCGACGGTCTGCACCTAATGATGGAGAGCAACGGAGTATGCGTAATACTGTCAGAGGTGTGAGATAAGCAGTGTTGCGTGAAAAAGAGGGAGAACAATGAAGTCAGGCGACTGAGGTAGCCGTTAGGTGAAACAGCTCAGTTGGTGTTCTTGGGTTATGGCAGCATCGATCGACTCTAGTGCATTTGCTGCAGCTCGTCAACATATCAGGTAGACCCAATCAGAATGGAGATCGAGGCCTGGTCCTGAATTCTGTTGGTAAGAGGTGATGTTCGGGTTCGTATGCGGCGCAGATCCTCGAAGCATTGAACCGAAGTTGTCAGTAAGCCACTGTGGGCGCTTGCGGCGGCTCCATGTGATCTGTTTTTGCGTGATCTTTTCGTCCAACTGAACCAATCGTTGTTCCGAAAAGGTGTGTTCAGCTACATGTCAACCATTCCCATCCGCTCGCTGACTTCACCTTCCAAAATAAGTATTTTGTATGGATGGCAATGCGTCACGTCACCAGATCACAGTTGCTTGCGATTAGTTTGAAAAACATTCTAGACAGTTCCAGAGAACTATATTGTCCCCACACATCATCTGACACGAATGCCATCGAATATTTATGGGACATAATTGCGAGGTAAGGCAGGTGTATTCCACGATACAATCGCGACTTCCGCCGAATGCGATTGAACATGTTCGCTGGAAATCAGTGTGGCATTATCCTCACATACGATGTCCAGTCCAGATGGTATCTCACGGTCAATGGGAAACAGATCTGCCAGACGCGCCTCCACTTAGCGGCATCGCCATTATGTACCACGTGCGGTGTTGAGACGACGGCGGCCATCGACTTGTCTGCGACGACAATGTTTGTCGTTTGGTCCGCCAGACGTTGTCCTTCTTTACACGCACAATATCTATGGATAAATACTCCTCCTCCCTGATATGATTATTTCCCTCAACCGAAGACCCACACAGTGACATGGATTAGCGGTCTCGCTGTCCACTACCTGTTTGAAAATGGTGAAAATTCAGATCTCGATTTCTGGCAATACATCAACGAATGACACTGTGCTATTGTCTAGAACCCGAATTACCAACTTTACTTATCGAACTTTCTCCAGAGTGCAATCCGCGACTCCCCTCGCAGTTGGATCATCCATTCAGCTGATTTACGCCCCATATTACCAGATTATGATTGCTCATTGCAACGGAAATCCCCAAATAATTTCGAGAAGACGTCCCCCCCCCCAGGGGGCTCACGGTTCTCTCGTGAGTACGTGCCTGGCGAGCACGGAGCTCCGAGCTAATGCAGTCTTCCTTCCTTCTTTGCTTCCCGGACTGCATTTCCTTGTCCCCTCCCAACCTTTCCTATCCTCACTCCTTCCCCTCCCCACCGGGGGCCTGATAACCTCACTAGTTTAGTCTCCCTAACCCAAACAAACAACCCCAACCCCAGAAGACGTGTGTGGATGATCTGCTGACGTATCGCCGCCGGTTTTTGTCTCTTCTTCTCTTGCTGCTAATCAAAAACGATCGCCAGTCTTGTGAGGACGTGCTGGTCAGACGGAGTCATTGATTTTATTACAAACTAGATGACCCGGTGAACTTAATATAAACCATATTAATTTAAATCATATGTATTTTAGACCCAGTAGCTTATAAAGGCATCATCAGATAGTCTAAGTATCGGCTCGATAGTGGGCGGAAAGAGTGGGCAAATTATGCACACATGTCCAGGACAATGTTCATGTCACATTCGTGGAAGTTCAGAGAAGGTTTAAACGGTGATAAAATGATATATAGCCCAATCGGTTCAGCCGTTCACGAGTTTTAGCGAGACTGACGAACAGCAATTGTTTTTTATCTTTGACAGTTCATATACGGGTTGAGATCGTGTAAAGCGAACTTTACACTTTCAAAGTAGATTTCTGAGCGCACCCAGCACAACAACCAACTCATTATTTTACATGTTATAAATCTAAATTTTCCTCGCAATTTTTCCATATTTTATCACCGTTTAAATCTTTCCTGAACTTCCACGAATGTGACATGAACATTATCCTTATGATGCCTTTATAAAGCTACTGGGTCTAAAATACATATGATTTAAATTAATATGGTTTATATTAAGAGGTAAGTGATACGAAGCTCACCGGGTCATTTAGTCGACCCGGCAATGCTTCGCAATTGCTAATATGTATTACTCTTGCTTTGAACGTCAAATGTGCAAAATTTTATCGCAATCGTACGAATGATATTGATATCTCAAAGAAAAGAGCTCTTTCAGTTTTCCACAAATTTTCCTATTTTCTGGCCAACTATTCCAAACTTTTACTTCACTCAAACTTTCCCCTCGCTTTGAACGTCGAATGTGCAAAATTTTATCGCAATCCCATTGAAAAATCTCTTTCAATTTCTCGCGAATTTTCAAATTTTCCAGGCGACTTTTCCAAATTTTTATTTGATGCAAACCTTCCTCTTGCTTTCAACATGAAATGCACAAAATTTTATCGCAATTGGAGGAACGGTATTGATAGTTCACTGGAAAAAAAGCTTTTTCAGTTTTTCCCGATTTACCTCTTTTCCGGACAACTTTGCCATATTTTATCGCCGTTTAAACCTTCCCTGGACTTATACGAATATTTCAAGACTAAAATTAGCCAAATCGGTGCAGCCGTTGTCGAGTTTTAGCGAGACTAACGAACAACAATTCATTTATATATATATATATATGTAGGTCGCAGATATTCTTTCGTTAATGTTTGAAGGGCTCCTTCGGTTAATTGTATTTTTTTCTCCATTTTTCCCTTATTTGTTCGATTAAAGATGAATTTTAAAAAAGAGCCGAGGCGACCACTGATAAAATTTAGAAAAAGAAAGAAAGTAGTGTAGTGGCAGCGCAATTTGGTTGCAATGCATATGGTCGGTAGTTGGAAACCCGCCCCTACTATTTAATTTTTGCCTAGGTTCCTAAAAGGGTTTTGGGCGCTCTTATTAATTGAAAGGAGCTATGTTTTACAATATTTAGAGTTTTGCATATGTAAGAGTACTCAACTCTAAAATGGACGTTTGTTATATTTAGTGAACATGCCGTGAAATACGTACCAACAAACTGAACAATAGTCTTGCACATAAAGAGGGGAAAGAATGTAATAGTTAATATTCTAAACGACGTGCTGATACTAGTTGTTTCATATATAAATGAAGACCTATATTTCTGTGGCAACTGTCGTTCCTTGATGAAATGGAAGTGTATACATTGTTATAAATCACTTTGATTTTCTTTTACTAAGCAATTATTCAGTATTTATGGAATACGTTGAAAGTCATTAATTACAATCAACGCGTCTACTAAAATGTTTGTCCATGGTTGCTGTGGACGCTTTTAATGTATCTTCAGTTATATTTTCTGTAGATCAGATATGACTTTGTCCATGTTACTTTGTTCTGCGCTAAAATAAATAGCAAGCATTCTGTTTGAAACCAAGACTACGTTTTCTTTTACAGAATTTAGTTTTTAGACAGTGCTACTAGGGACGCTGTAGAGATACAAAGGCCAAAGGCGGTGATGTGGCTGTTCATTTATTGGCGTGTTTCGAAATAACCATCCTCAGAATCTAAGCCTGGGGTAAAGTTTCATACTAATCGTACAACGTCATGGCCCTGTTGAACTATACAGAAGTGTATGTTTGCAATTCGTTGGTACATATTTCATGGCATGTTCACAAAACAGAATAAATGCACGTTTCAGAGAAAGCGCTGTTACGGTTGCGTAGACGTTCCCGGCGTAATAACTGATAATATTCATCTCGGGTATGCAGCCGGATACCGTCGTCAACGAGACACGATATTTCGGCAGACCAACTGGCTGCCATCTTCAGGTGAGAGCGCTAAACCACTAACTCGCCGGAAACTAACTGTTAGTTTCCGGCGAGTTAGTGTTTTAGCGCTCTCACCTGAAGATGGCAGCCAGTTGGTCTGCCTAAATATCGTGTCTAGTTGACGACGGTATCCAGCTGCATACCCGAGATGAATATTAACAAAGCGCTGTTACCTTTGAACAACTCGGAACATTGCAGGACATAGTTGTGTTCAATTAACAAGGTGTGCGAAAACTGTTCAGGAAGCAAGATTTAAAGAAAATTGCCAGCAGTAGGTTTCGAACAACTGTCTAACTTGTTCTTTCATCACCAACTAACGTGCTGCTCATTACGCTACGGCGAACAGCTGCTGCATTAATCTGTAATTCTCGTACCATTGGTGGCAGGTATTAACTGCTAACAGAGCATTTTTTAGACATTAGATTATAATTTATCATACTAATGACGACGTGTTTTGACAATTTTCAGAGCACCACTGCTTTGAATTACAACGCTTGTGTTATAAGAAGAAAATCATCAAATACGGGCAGCAACATGGCGTATGCAAGGGAGAGTTTTCGGCAAGGCGTCAGGTGGGAGAAGTCACGTGACTGATTTCCGAACGCCAAATGTACGCTCTGTTCCTTCCAGGCTATTGTCACTCGTCCGAACGCCACATGTACACAACGTTCCTTCCAAGCTATAATCATTCGTAAGCAGGACAGGCAAAGAAAATAAACTTGAAAAAGAGAACAAACTGCCAAGGTAAGATAGGTGACAATATTTAAACGGTAAAAGATAATGAAAATGTAGGAGAGATACTAAAATAATAGTATAAGGTTGTAAAAGTTCAAAAAAATTGTTTATTTGTCAAAGCTAAAGAAAAATTACAAATAATTTTGGCTGCTTGTTAAGGGGAGATGTATGCAAAAATTAGTGAAAATCGCCAAAAAATTTTATTGGCTCAATAGATAGTATATAGTACCAAGATGATTGTAGAAAAATATTAGTACCTAAGTCAGACGCTAAATAAATATATAAAATTTTTTTCGTAAGCTTGCTTCATGCCAGGCCCTCTTTTTTCAGTGACAATAATGCATTTCTTGTCTCCAATTGTAAATATTTCAGCTTATTATGGACCTGATTGTAAGATTGAGAAACTGTATGTATGTATGTATTGGACATATTCAAAAGAGGATGGGTGGCAAGCTTTTGAAATTAAAATGAGAACTCAAGGGTCAGAAACTAGAAGATGGTAAGTACCTAGGGGGTACTAAGAGGAACTTACCTGACAAAGAGATAAATAATTTACAAGTGTATTATGGTAAAGCTATTAGATAAAACTGTCAAAGTGTGGAAGCTATGCAAAGATCTGTTTGGGCAATTTACTTCCACAAACTCTCAACCGATGAAACTCCTATTCACAACTTGTGTGACATTTCATGGTGCAAATTCCTGAAAGAGGTTGGCACTTCTTACACCCATAAGCACAATCTTCCTGAAGCAGTTATGAATGCGGTGAATCCAACTTTTAGGTTTCTGGTTAACCCAGACCTGTTGAAAAAATGTGTACACGGCAGAACTCAAATTCCTAATGGTAGTGCAAATAGCTGCATATGATACATGCTTAGTATTTACCAGTGGAAATATAGGCAGAATAAAGGCTTTGTAAAGACTTGGTTTGAAACCAGGAGCATTTACACTGTCGATATTGAAGCGCATTGACGATCGAAAAACTGCAGCAGCTGAGTCCGCAATTGAAAAAATTGAAAAAATGTACCATAGCTCTATAACTATTAATGATACAAAAATAAAACATGGCATGTTGCTGTAAACCCTTATTCTAAAAACCTTTGTGGAGCTATTTTTGACAAAAGTGTGTGATACGACATTTGTAACGAAAAATGTTAAAAAAATAGATAAAATTTTGTGTATCAAATTTAAATAACTAATAAAACCAAATGAATAAACATATCAAAAAATCTGTTCCACAGATACTTTCAGACCATTGTGTTGATTATGTGCGCAGAATTTGCTATCTTAGAGTGTTATGGTTTTCTAGAAAATGTACATTTAATAAGTATACATTATGGAAAAAATTTGTGAACTGTAAGTCGTAGAAATTTGAAAAATGTTTTATGCATTAAGAATACACTCCTAAGTAAGTGTTCCAAATTTCATTGATTGATCTCTAAAGTGGCTAGAGCTATAAACTTTTTTCTCTAGTATGGTAATTTTGCATACGTCTCCCCTTAAAATACGGTCAGAGAGAATATTACGTGTTGGTTGCAAATATATTATCACATTCGTAGAGTCGTAATGGTATCGTCCATAATTTTTATTATTGACTGTCTTCTTCCAGATTTGTTCGACCTGGTAACGTTTTACTTCACCGCAGCAGCATAATAATTGCAGACAGAATATACGCCTCAGATAAGCACCAGCAAAATATCACTGTTTACCAGCACCTACTGCATAATTGCATGTGGATCCTAACACAGATTTCGTAGCATTTAAGTGCTTTATATTAGGTATGAATGTGGCTATTTATGAGGTGTAATTGGATTCATACAGAGAGAGAGAGATGAGAAGTGAATATAAGCCATCATGCACTCATGCTAACATCGGTACATTAAAGGTTGGGCATTAATTATCAACATGTATGGTGGCGCTGAAGTGATGCCACATTGAGCTGCTCGCTGCCGCTCGTTTATAGGCGACACGCAAACACGGCAAATCTCTTCTCAAACAAGCGGCCGATTCATGTTTAAAAGGCGACAGCTGGATTTAAGTGAGCAATTATTCAACTGTAATTCCTCGCTATTGTTGCTTACTTTAGAATATACTCACACTAGCTAGTGACTTCAGTAACTGCGGCGTCACGCAACTTTAAGCAGTATCGCTTGAGACTGCACAAGCAGATTCGAATCCATGAAAGATGACAGGAAGAAAAATTATAGTAAATGTAAAAGTCAGTACTATTATTAAAATGACGTAACGAAGTACTCGAAAATAATAATGTAATTTCTCTAATTAATTAAGTAGAAATAACATCCAATTTCATTACAGTTAGATCTAGAAACAGAAAAAGCATTGCCCTCGGTAAGATTGAACCATTACCTTTCAACATGAGACACAACTACCCAACCACTGTGCCAAGCCATAACTCTGACGTATTCTTAGATCTATCCTTTATTTCCCTGTAGCTCAACTTTAGTTATTAAAAACTTTGTTATTGTTGTTCTGGTCTCAAGTTCGCATACAGGTTTGGTGCAGTTCTCCACGCTACCCTATCATGTGCAAGCCTCTTCATCTCCGAATAAGAACTGCAACCCTTCATCCTCTCGAGCCTTCTTACTTTATTCGTTTCTAGGTCGCCCTCTTCGATATTTACCCCCACACACTTCTTTCCATGAAAACTTGACGACTTCCTGATGTCGAAGAATATGTTCCACCAACCTATCCCTTCTCTTAGTCAGGATATGCCAGAAACTCGTATTCTCCCCAATTCTGTGAAGCACTCCTTATTAGTTACGTAATCTACCAGTGTAATCTTCATCATTCGTCTGTAGTACCACATTTCAAACGATTCTATCTTCTTTTTGTTTGAATTACTTATCGTCCTCTTTCTATACAATGATACACTCAGATAAATGCTTTCAAACAGGACTTACTAATATTTAATTTCATGTTGGAAGTTAACAAATTGCTCTTCTTCACAAACGCTTTTCTTCCCATAGCCGTCTGCATATCTTCTTCACTTCAGCCATCAGAAGTTATTTTCCTACGCAAATACCAAAACCCATCAGCTACTTTTACTGTCTCATTACCTGTTCTAATTCCTTCAGTATTGTCTGGTTTCTTACACTACATTCCATTATCCTTTACTCTTGTTAATGTTCATCCTATCCCTCCTTTAAAGACCCTGGGCATTCCGTTCATTTGCTCTTTCACGTCCTTTGTTGTCTCCAACAGAATTACTGTGTCATTGGTAAACCGCCACATTTTTATTTCGTCTCCCTAATCTTTAATTCGTTCTCCAAATTTTTCACCGAGCGAAGTGGCGCAGTGGAGTCGCATTCGGGAGGACGGAGGTTCTAATCCACCTCCGGCCATATAGATTTAGGTTTTCCGTGATTTTCCTAAATCTCTCCAGCCAAATGCTTGGATTGTTCGTTTCAAAGTGCACAGCCGATATCTCTCGCCATCCTCACCCAAAACGCAAAGCGATAGCTCCGTCTCTAATGACCAAACAGTCGACGGGAAGTTAAATCCTAAGCTTCCTTCCTTCCGAATTCTTCCTTCCAGTCAGTAAGATCTCAAAATGTAAGCGCGTTATGTTCGTAAACAGCGTTTGTGGAGATTCTTCAGGGGCCTATATCTCGGGTTCTATTGGTCACAGTGTTAAGGGGTAAAGTATTCTGATTAGCACTTGGCCTAGTCTTCATTTGTATACATATTAGAAGAATGGTAATAGTATAACTGTCCTACATTATACATTACATTCATCCTGGAGCAGTGGCGTAACTAGGACTTGGCTTTGGGGTGCGGAGGGGGGGGGGGGATAGATCTGCTTGACGAGTTTCCAGACAGACTACCATTTACTACTCCCTTTGAAGAAACTAATTCACTCTCATCCAATGAAAGCTTCTGGTAAAACACCCCAAGTTTCCAATCTTTACTTTTACCAGATTGCTGTTATACGATTTCTTTTCTCTCTCTCTCTCTCTCTCTCTCTCTCTCTCTCTCTCTCTCTCCTTTTTTTGTGGTTCTGGAGTGGGGGGTGGAGTTCTATCCCCCTCATCCCCCCCCTTAGTTACGCCACTGTCCTGGAGCCCATTCACGTTGAGCAAATCAGTTGCGTAGGGTCCATCGTGGGTCTTATACAGTTTACAAAAGCACAATTTATTTATGGGTAGATCCTGGAAAAAAAATCAAATAAAACCATGATTTTTGAGTACAAAAATTACGAATGGTGGGAACGGACATTTAGATATATTCCATTCATTATAAATGGTCGAAATTTTTACCATAGTTTTTAAAATAACTTTTAAATAGTTTCGATATCTGTATCCGTTACCGAGATCTAGAGTTTCAAACTGATTACAAAACCCGATTGTTAGCTTTTTTTGGACTCTGAGTCGCAAATATCTAAATAACTATCCATAGAAAATTGTTCAAATATTTACAGTAAGTCCTGTAGACATTTGTTCAGACATGAAATTTTTTCGTTTTCGAAAATCTTTCACAATTATCAAGATGCAACCCGAGAACCGTATTGTGCTGAAAGACGGCAATCAGGCTGTTCTGAAACTTGCCATCTCATTAGAAAAAATCTACTCAGCGAAAAAATTTGACTTTTGTAAATGTTGCAGATTGATATCTTCGCTCGATGAAGGGGAGATATCATTTTCGATATTCATCACATTCAATGTGCAGCATCCAGTTTAGGCAAGTATTGCAACATATTTTAAAGAATCTGCAGAGGTAAAAACACATTGTTAGACTATTCTAATAGTTTATTTAGGGTCATACATAGCTGAGTTTGATATGTACATAACATATCAAATTATATCTAAAGTTAAAATCAGAATGATATCTTATTTGGCTAACGAGATATCCGTCCGTGCACGATAGCGCCCAATAACATTATGTTCGAATATGTGAATTTTAAGAATCATATCTTGGAGAGTAGCAAATGACTCAAATATTATCCCTACTTTGTTTAGATGTTTATCTAGAAAATCCGTATTCCGTTTCCGAAAGTCTGTAACTGCTATCACGATACGGTAGAATAATCAAATTTTTGGTATCAAAAGTACCAGTTGTGTGGATTGGCACAACTACAGTTTCTCTTCATGTCAAATCGTCGCAATTTTTACGATATGTTCTTTAGATGATGAACCCTGGAAGCCCTGCAAGTTTTTACATAATACTATACGTTACCGAGATCAGTAGATTCCAAGCTCCCGTAAATCTTCATGTAAAATATCAGTCGTATTATTGTAGTTTTGACTAACGTAGGAAAAGAACAGCAAAGCGTCTAGGTTCGTTGGCTACAAAACCGTTTTAGTCGCCATTTACTCACCAATAACATTTATAAAAGTCACTAATCAGAGTAAACTGAGTCTGTGATTTTTTTTTAAAAAAATTCTAATTTTACTGGTATTTGTCAAAGGTCGCCATACTTTGCGCCTGTGACAAAGATTGTACAATTTTCACGGATATACCCGTAAATCGCGTCTTGACGAAAAATCCTGTAGTTGTGACGGTATGCCCGCTGCATATTGACATTCATCGAGGTTGCATTGAAAAACTTTGTGCCGGCCGCGGTGGCCGAGGTGACTGAGGCGCTCCAGTAACGTTCAGCACGGCCACTACGGTCGGGGGTTCGAATCCCCCATCGGGCATGGATATTTGTGCCGTCCTAGTTCGTAAGTAGTTCATAAGTAGTTTGTAAGTTTAGGGACTGATGACCCCGCATTTAAGTCCCATAAGCTTTACAAACATTTGAAATTTGATTTGAAAAACTTTGCAATTTTGATTATGGGTATGCCCATAACATATTACCGTAAACTGTGTATAACAAAAAATACCTCTGCGAAGAGCGATTCATCTCCATCCACAACTTTTTTTGTTACAAGTATGTATCCATGAGAAGTTGCTTCTTCAGAAAAAACTTGAACGTTGGTACCTCCCCCGCATTCCATGAGTATTCGAATAATCCGACATACAGAAACAATTGATCAACAATATCTCTGCCTATTGGAGATAATTTATGTCTCCATTAAAAGAGCTTACTGTCTCGTCTGATAGTTTCGTCAAACAGATATAATACAGCACTTTAAGATAATCCTTACCATATTCAAATACATGTTGCTGATGCAAACTCTTTATTTTTAATTTCATTTGGTTTAATAGCTTAAAGTGTGTCATCAGGAAAAGTTGGATTCGCCAGACCCCTTTGCATAATAATGCTGAACAACTAGGTTGTTTGAATTATTTCAACCACAGTATTTCATTAGAAGAAGTATACGTTTATCCAGAAACGCTATTTTCTCCTTTTCTGAAATCTTTATCAAGATACACCCGATAAACGAACATGCTTTGATACCGAAAGTGTCAGTTGTGTTAGGAGACAACGTTCCGACCACTAAGAAAGTTATTGTCCGATTTAAGGAATCTATTCTTCGAATTAAATTGATTTTTCCTCAACTTACAGTTCGATATCTTCGCTCGGTGAAGGTTTTATTGGTCACAGTTACCGTGCAGCTCCAAAGTAAGTTAATTATTGCAACATATTTTAACAAGTTTGCAAATATTGAAATGTTTGTAGATCTATGTGACTTAACTACTGTGGTTATCACTCCCTAGGCTTACAAACACACACATCCATGCCCGAGGGAGGAATCGAAACTCGACGGGGAGCAACCGCGCGCAACCTGTTTGCAGGGGTATATATACAGAACATACACGGAACATATGTTTGATTTTAGCTTGTACATAGCAGCGAATAAAATTCAGAGGAGATATCGAAATTTTATTTAAAACCGAGAAAAAAAATCGCACTGACGTGTTTTACGGCCCACTTTAGATTTGTAGTTTTATAAGGTTTTGCAAACATTTTGGACCACGACCTTTAGCATCATAGTCCAACGCCTTGCCCACTACACTACAGATATCAATCAAAAGATGAGTCATTTAATCTGATACTAGTGATGACCGTTGTTAACTGATGCTAATACGTACGAAGAACGATGTATTTTTGTTAATTCTTCAGTGCGCCATTGCTTTGAAATGACAACGTGTAAGTTACAAGAAGAAAATCATCAAATACGCAACGCAAGATGACGTATGCCACAGAGAGTTCTGGGCGAGGAATGTCACGTGACGTCTCGGAACGGCTGGTTACCCTTAATTCAATGGAGGGTGTCAAATCTCCGTTATTTTTGCAAATATGTCTCAAACTACACGAGATATGAAAAAAACATAAGGGAGCTAAGTTGTAGAGAATTTTCTTCTTTACCAATCAGGTTATTCAGTTTTTGTGTCAGATGAACGGTTAGTTTGCAATTACAATTATATTAGAAACGTCTTTTTTTTATTTATTTATTTATATTTTATTACTACCGTATTTTTTGTCCGAAAAATTTGAAAAAGGGAGGTTCTGATCTCTGACGGCCTACAATCATGTCTGTAAAATTTGGTGCTGATCGGTTGAACGGTTCGACTAAAAAACAGGGAACACGTTACGAGCAGACAGACAGACGGACAAACAGACAGACATACATCCCAAAATCGCCGTTATTTTTGCAAATATCTTTGAAACGCTACGAAAAAAAAACGCTATGAGAAAAACATAACAGAGCAAAATCGTAGAGAATTTTCTGCTCTACAAATTCGGTTATTCAATTTTCGTATCAGATGAATAGTTAAGCCGTTATTTTAATTTAAATTTCGAGCTGTCAAAAGACGATCGCAAAGGCCCACTTTTAGAGTTACTACCGTTACCTAAAGTGGGCTAATTAATAGCTCATTGTATGCTGGAGATATTGGTTTCATATCCGGCAGACGAACTCGCGTGTCGAGCGCGTCTAAGTCAAATGCGAAATACTTTTCATTACATTTCAAGAACTCTATTCATACGATCTGACATCTCGTCTCGATAAGCTACCGAATTTCTTTTTGTTATTTGTCATACCATACATAAATGTATCGAGGTTTAGGAAGTAATTGTGACATCTTTACCGATACGCAGAATTTGTTTTATTTAATGAGCACACCCTACTACTCCAAGGAAAAGAAGGGAACCATCAGAGATAATGCTCCTGTTGGAGTAAAAGAAAGGCAAATACATTCCTGTTTAAACAAAACTGACCGAAAAGCGGGAAACCAGCTGACTCAATCCTCATTCAATCTTTCTCACAAAAAAGTTTCCATGAGAAAGTATTTGCGCTTTTTTGTACTGAATGAGTTTAGCAGAGGGGAAGTGGAAGAAGGTCTGAGTGTGAGAGGAAGAGAGAACGAATAGTCGTTGGTGGAGAGATGCGGTGACAGTAAAAAAGATAAATGGATCGAGACAGTAGCAGTGAGAGCAAAGGAGAGGGTGAAATTAAAAAACAGAAATAATGTAGACTGTTTATAAGCTTTCGGGATTTGGTTTCTACAAACTGGCTATTTTAAATTTCCACAGACATATATTGTTAGACTGGCAAACTTGCCTCTGTGACTAAAGCCAAACGCCGCCATCTTGGTTCATCTCACGTAAGTTAGTTTCCGTACGTTAGGCCTACGACTATGATCTTCTGACACGATTTGACGTCGTAAGCCACACTAGTTGGTTTTAAGATGATCTGCATTTCAGCTAATACTTCCGCAATAGTTGAATTTAACACACATAGTCGTAACGTGTTATGAGAAGAATGTGTAACGTACGTTTAAATTTTAGCCGCGGTGGAGTAGCCGAGTGGTGTAAGGCGCCTCGCTGCGGAACGCGCGGTTGCTCGCCGTCGTAGGTCAGAGTCCTCCCTGGGGCATGGGTGTGTGTGTGTGTGTGTGTGTGTATGTGTGTGTGTGTGTGTATGTGTGTGTGTGTGTTGTCCTTAGGTTAATTTACCTTAGTTTAAGTAGTTTGTAAGCTATGGACTGATGACTATGCAGTTTGGTACGATAGATTTACAAACATTTGAACATTTGTTTAAATTTTACTTAACGTGCTGGCGACCTTACGTGATTATGTTGATCATGTGAGATTGGAATTATCCATCGCTTGACAACGTAAATGTCTGTCGTGAAATCTTCGTTATACCAGCGCAATTACTTTTGTTGAGTGAACGACGATACATACAACAACCTGTCAACCATAGAGCAGGAACAGCATTACTTATTTACTTCATCGTGTGTAAGAAACATTAATCAATTCACTGTATGTGGCTTTCTAAGAATATTAACATCTTGGCAAAGAATTTCTACCGTTTTGTTGATGTTGCCAACGTAATGGGTACCGTGGGTCAAATTTTACATTTACGTACAGTTAAAGCAGACTGAAAAACAATCAGAAGAATAAAGATATGTATTATCCATGGCAAATAGAACATTTATAACGGACATTCTATTAAAAGAGAAACTAAAGTTGATCGAAACTCGTGACAGATTAATAAAAACAGTAAATGCGGCTCATTAGTTTTGCAGTCGAATCAGTGAAAGTAGGAAACGTACGTAGAATTCAATAACTACCATATTTAACGTACTAAATCAGAAATCACAGCTGTAGGTGAAGGAAAAACGTGACAGACATGTATATGCTTCTCATGCATGAAATATGTGTTTGTATTCTATTACTTCAAGCAGAATAAGCTGCGAGTTTTCACATATTTTAAAGTAACTTATATATTTATAAATCAGTTGTAGGCCTATCTCATTTCGTTGCGACAATGAGATTTGCTTTTCTTAATTATAATGCATGTTGGTGAGTTAACGTACGCAACGTAACGCAAGAATACATCACACATTTTGCTAATTATGTCGAAAAATAATTGAAAACAAATATTACCGTAGCTTTGCGACACTTGTACGTGTGTTTGTGTGTGTGTGTCTGCTTTCTCGCTGCTTGATGTGGAAGTGTCGTTCCAGATGTCAAACGGTAATAGTTTTCATGGTAGAGCGTCTCGCGACCGTATACAGGGTGTTACAAAAAGGTACGGCCAAACTTTGAGGAAACATTCCTCACACACAAAGAGAGAAATATGTTACGAGGACAAGTGTCAGGAAACGCTTAATTTCCATGTTAGTGCTCATTTTATTACTTCTCTTCAACTGACATTAATCATGGAATGGAAATACACAGCAACAGAACGTACCATAGTGACTTCAAACACTTTGTTACAGGAAATGTTCAAAATGACCTCCGTTAGCGAGGATACATGCATCGACCCTCCGTCGCATGGAATCCCTGATGCGCTGATGCAGCCCCGGAGAATGGCGTATTGTATCACAGTCGTCCACAATACGAACACGAAGAGTCTCTACATTTGGTACCGGGGTTGCGTAGCAAAGAGCTTTCAAATGCCCCCATAAATGAAAGTCAAGAGGGTTGCGGTCAGGAGAGCATGGATGCCATGGAATTGGTCCGCCTCTACCAATTCATCGGTCACCGAATCTATTGTTGAGAAGGGTACGAACACGTCGACTGAAATGTGCAGGAGCTTGTAACGTTTCTGCTATGTTGCAAACTCCTAAAAATCAGTTGCCAACATTGAAACACGAAATAGCTGACACCTAAAGTAAAACTTCATTTCCGGACATGTGATATTTACATTTTCGCCTTCTGTTTGGAATTCTATTAAGACTATTAGTAAAACGCTTTTAACAAATAGTACGTTGATTTAAATATAACTTTGGCTGACCTTTTACGTAATTTTCTGTTTTTAATACTTTCATAAATAATAGCTGCAAACACTAGAAATTCATTACACTTAGTTTTGGAAATTGCTGAAACTATATGATACTAATTTGTATAAAAACAACAATGCTACATGTTATAAACTATTGCACAACATGATTTCATATATACCTTTTGTTTAAATAAATTAGGGCAAACCATGTTTTATATATCACTAAATCCTAAATTAAATACTGATAATTGTTCATGCACTAAAATTAATAATCCGTTTGGTACTAAGAAACTATCTCCGAAATTAACAAAACTACGACAACCATAAACAAATCCGTATTAATAAATAATTTGACCGCAAACCGAAACACATTAAAATTATATGTTACAATAATAGTACGCCTACACACTATTGGCAAAACAGATATGTGTGCATTTCAAAAACACACATAATGTAAATAATTTGACGACTGTAAACACTAGTCAAAAGAATGACGTTACATTTGTGCACTACATTTAAATACAAATTTCATGAAACAAGTACAAATATTAACATAAATAGTCAGAGCTTAAATCTAATGTTTTTATTTCTGTATTTTGGCATATTTAATGGAAAAGAATATTGTTTAATTATGAATTGCAAAACTTTGTCATCATTTTTAATACGTGGTTAAGCAGAAAGATGTTGGAGAGAAACCATTGTTTGTTCAGTCGGTGATAGTCGGTTATAGAGTCTGCTAGAGACTAGTTGAGTGGGCAGAAACCTGTAAGCAGCTGTGTTGGCTTGCTGCTGCATTTCTTGATTGTGCAATGTTTAAGTGGAAATAAAATTGTTTCCATATCAACTAAAATGGATTTACTTTATGAAAATATCCTGTAAAATCAATTTCTTTAGTGAATGCCGAAGACAACTCACAACGCAATGGACTTCAGCCAGCATATAAGATAAGTTCAACTTCACCTACAGTGGAATGATTTCGTTATAGACTGAGAACTAATAAACATTTCCGTTATTTAGGAATATATTAGGGCTCAGTTTGAGTCATTCCGAAAAGAGGTGATGGACGTTAGATGTGGTGCCGTGTGACCAGGATTTTAAAAGCGTATTCACTAATGTAAAGTGTTAAAAGTGGTGACGTGATCAAACGATTTTAATGAGTATTCGCTAATATAAGAATGTGTTTCAGGATACAAGGAAAATAATGTATATGATGGATGTGCAGTAAAACCATCATAAAAGTGCAGAATTCGACTACAATACTACCCACACTTACGATGTCGAAATTTAATGGAGGAAGATGGCAATAATTTGGACTACTAGATTCCTGTATCGCCGCATCCTTGTGTGAAGTTAAGTACTCATTTTTTTTTTTCTCTTTTTTTTTTAGTGACTGTTTGTGTGATAGGGGTTTTATGTGGACTGAAAACTTATCTTAAAATGGATACAGTAAGAAAGGAGGGAGATGATAGTACTCAAGTTTCGGACTTTGACAGTGGGGTAGAAGGTTCTGGTATCGCGAGTTCTACACCGATTACAAGAAAGCAGCAGGTCCCATTTTCTAGTGATTTACAAGAGACTGGACAACAGATTAGTAATATGGCAGCAAACACAGAAATAGAAAATAAATCGATCTTGGAATTTTTACTACAATGGAAAACCGAACTTTCATTACAAACGGAAACTATGAAAACCGAACTTTCATTACAAACGGAAACTATGGAAACTATGAAAACCGAACTTTCGTTAGATATAAAAACCATGAAAACCGAACTATCTGACATAAAATCTCAAACAAATGACTCAATGACCGATTTAAAACAATACATTGGAAGTCTAGTGACAAATTTTAGTACCGGTAGATTCAATAGTGTAGAAAAAAGTGTTGTGGTAGCTGCTACTTCAGAAGTTTCACAGACGAGTGACAGTGTTGTAAAAATAGATGACACTTCAAGTTATGTAAATTCTCAGAGCCAGGATACTAAAACAGAGTTAACTGGAAAGATTCGCGATGTTGAAGAATGTAATAGCAAACTTGATAACTCTGATTTGAAAGTATAAACTGAATGTAACTGTTTCGTAGATAACCTTGAGCTAGAAGTTGAAAGTAAATGTACAGTCACTGAATTACCACAGTGTGTAGACGAAATGCAAGAAAAGTCACACACTGAAACTTTGTTTATTCCTAGATGTACTAATGTAATTTGTTTACCAGTAGTGAAGTTACCTGGTAGGCCTAAAAAGAAATTTCGTCCTATTTATTTTATGCCACAGGACAATGATTGTTTTTCGTCAGATTTGGATGACACTTTAGAAATTATGTTGCTTAAGCAAAGTCTAAGGTGTAAAGTATGTTCTTGGGCAAACCAGACCCAACTGTTTGCATTTAATTTTGGACCTAATTGTAATCTACCACTACCTATTCTACCTGATGATAGACAAAATGAGATGCATCAGGCTATGTACTGATGTAATACCTTAGGGGCATAATTACTCTTTAGTTATGAAACTGCTGACACCAGTTCAGGTCCCCAGTCGTGTGCTGTGTACTTCTATTAATCATTTTCACAGTACAGAAAAAATTGTAGTATATAAGTTTTCCTTCAGTGTAAATATTTATGCTTATTTGAAAAATATTTTAATTACCACTGACAAGTGAAAACAGCTGAGACATACCTTTTGATATATACATTTTTGCTATATGCTTATTGAAACTTAAAATATGTGAAGCTAAACTTTATTACAAGTTGTAATTTTTGAGAAAATATGAAAAAATGTGTAGGTGGATGTTAACCATCAGTTCAAAAGAACTTTATACCAAATACTAATACTGTACTTAATCTGAGACAGCAGTTTCATCTTAGTTGAGGGGTTTTCAATAAGAATATTTTTTACTTATGCCAGTGTATAGGCCAATGGACTTAAGAGCTAAGAAGTACATATACTGAAATACAGTTTGAACCAAATAGTGAATTCATGTTTACAGTTAATACAGTTACAATGAATAATAAATGTTGAAGGATTTATGAATTAAAATACTATGTGAATTTATGTACAGAAAAGAAAATAGGTAGATGATGGGGGTTTATTTAATGTGTTTGACAGGAATTATGGAGTTTTATGTTATGATGTTTATGAACCACTAGCTAATGTGGAAGTCTTTGTGTAGTCGTCAAAAGATACGACAAGTTAGAAAAAAGGGGAACAGCTGTTCATGAGAAATTAGGTTAAGAATTTTCAGTGAAAGTACTGAACAAATAGTTATTAAGATATTGAAATGGAAGTGAAAAATGCTCCATATATTGAAAAGAAAGAATTGATATGTCATAAAGAAAATGACTATGAAATAATGAATATTTCAACGAAAAATGTTGATGTAGTATTTAAGATTAGTGTAGTCTCTGAACAGATGCTTTACTTGAAGTCTAAGATGTTGAATTGCTTGATACTGCTGAGGAATCTCAAAATGATAGTGTTAAGTGTACTGAAAATGTTAGCTCCAAACCCTGATATAAATGTTAAGTCATCTACTGAAATGTTAGTTAAATGAATTAATTGAAAGCAAATATGAAAGTATACCTTCTGTTTATTGTCAACTTAAGTTGTGATTCTAGTAACATGAATAATTTTGAGGAAGTTTAAAAAAAATCTTGTAACTGAATCTGAAAACCAAGTACTATTTCACTATGTGTGTAGTCCATTTGTTAAGATCAGAGTTGAAGTATATACAGTTATGCATTGAGTTACTTGATGTTAACTGAAACCCTTAGCTGTATGCTTATAGTTTTGTTTATCCACGATCCATAAAGTTGATCGGTCTCAGATAGAATAATGCATTTAAATCCTACCTACAGAAAAGTTAATGTCTTTAATAGTTTACCTTACTCTCACCCTGAAACCTATAGAAAGGTATTTGTTGATAGTATTGATAACATTTATGAATATGGCACACAATAATTAATTTATTAACCTCATATGCATAGTCAAAGGTATGTTGAAGTGTTCATTATTTGTTTATGGCTTGAAATGTCATTGTATATATGAGAGAATTCTTACCTCAGTTATGTACTGTGATCTTTCTATTAATCACATCCACAGTGCATTACAATTAAAATCCTTTAGCTTTTTTTCAAACTCTTTAATTTTTTTTTCACTCTTGTTAGTCATTCATTAGTATTTTTGTGTTGTATTTTGATGTGTCAAGAGAGACTTGCTAACAATTAGTACAAAAGTAACTATAAGCATGGGAGGACACAGGCCACACAAATATTGACCAATGTAGAATTCAAATTTCTATCCTTGAGCTTACAGCTTAATAGGAAAATATTTAATACTGGTTTAAGATGACCATATTATAGTATATTGTACATATGACACAGTTTTGGCTGATGTAAGGTTTAATTTTCATTTTTTTTTTTATTCTTAAAGTTTACAATGAAACTATTGATGTTTTACAAGTTACATACTTGGAATTTTTTTTTTTATCAAGTGTACTTGCACATACCACAAATATGAAGGTTAATGAACCATTACAGACTACCTATTACTCATTATTATTATCTCCAAACTTGTATAAATTTGTATTTTTCATGTTGAACACCTATGTTTAGTCCATGACACACTTGTTGACTTGCTCATGCGTGCAAGCTTTGTGTATAAATTTGTAGTTGATTACAGGGTGTTTAGTTTTGATATGGTACTGTATCTGAAAATGATCAGGCAGACCATGTGTAAATTTTGACTTTTGTATAGTATATAATTATGAGACTTTGCACTGTTAACGTAGACACGTACAGACTTTCAGAACACTCAAGTAGTTAAACAAAATATAAGTAAACGCAACCAGAGTCTTTTTCTGCTTATGTAGCCGTTTGAGAGTCAGTTACCTGCCCTGGCCGTGGACGTAATTTAATGGCAGCGTATTTTTCCGCCCTCTCTTGATTACTGCCTTGAGAGTGGGTGTATTTTGGCAGTTAAAACAAAAAAAAAACTTTTTTCATTTTTCTTTAAATTTTTCCCCAATTTGGGAAAAATTTAACACTTTGGTGGATCAGTTGAGAACTGACACATTACTTTAATTCCCATGCTTGATTTGAGCTATGAGATTAACCATTGCCACTGCTAACTACTCGCAGGGGGGTTAGTTTTTGAATTTTTATTAATGCATATATTTTTTTAAATTATGTAATACTATGATCTAATTTGTTTATTCTCTTTACTATTACTCATTCTAATCTCTAACTGTATGAGAAATATTCAAAACCACGATTACATTTTCTGTCTATATAACCATTTTAATTATACCATAATTTTGAATGATAATTGTTTGATGTGCTCACTGAGAGTTTGTTTCTATCCATTGTTTTACTATTTAATTATGTCATTCATTCCACTTAGTAAATTGACTATATATTTTGAAGTTATTACAATGTACAACACCCTTTCTAGAGGAATTAGGAGCTTAGTCCTCACATAATGGCATTTACATACATGTACACAGAAAAAAAAAAAATTTACTCTGAGTAAAATACTTTTTTATATGAATTAATACCATACATAACTGTTTACAATATGAATATCAATGCTCTTTGAAAAAAAAAAAGTTGTAAAAGCTTGCTATTTCATTATTCAAACTAAAGTAAATGAGAGAAATTTCTCATTAATTTTCAGTAACATTTAAGGGTTAATTTGAACCCATAATTTGAATTTGTTTTAAATACCGTATAGAGAAAATTGATTACTCTTTCCAATAGCCTGATAACAGTATGCTTATTTGTGTATGTAGTTAGGGAAAAACAGTATGTGGTTCTGAGAAAGATACAACCATGTTATAGGAATGCCTGTAACTACAGTCAGCTGAAGATGCGAGCCACTACATCACCAACAGCAATTTGCAGATACACCACTGTTGGCGCATCATGCAACATCAACAACCACCAGCATTCGCAAGACTACAATCAACATACAATTTTTATTTTTAGCCTAAACTAATACAGACTCATTATGAACACTTAAATCACAACATATTGAAACGATAGTACACAGTGAACCTTACATTATATTTCAGGTACACTATGTAGGGGGGTGTGTAACGTTTCTGCTATGTTGCAAACTCCTAAAAATCAGTTGCCAACATTGAAACACGAAATAGCTGACACCTAAAGTAAAACTTCATTTCCGGACATGTGATATTTACATTTTCGCCTTCTGTTTGGAATTCTATTAAGACTATTAGTAAAACGCTTTTAACAAATAGTACGTTGATTTAAATATAACTTTGGCTGACCTTTTACGTAATTTTCTGTTTTTAATACTTTCATAAATAATAGCTGCAAACACTAGAAATTCATTACACTTAGTTTTGGAAATTGCTGAAACTATATGATACTAATTTGTATAAAAACAACAATGCTACATGTTATAAACTATTGCACAACATGATTTCATATATACCTTTTGTTTAAATAAATTAGGGCAAACCATGTTTTATATATCACTAAATCCTAAATTAAATACTGATAATTGTTCATGCACTAAAATTAATAATCCGTTTGGTACTAAGAAACTATCTCCGAAATTAACAAAACTACGACAACCATAAACAAATCCGTATTAATAAATAATTTGACCGCAAACCGAAACACATTAAAATTATATGTTACAATAATAGTACGCCTACACACTATTGGCAAAACAGATATGTGTGCATTTCAAAAACACACATAATGTAAATAATTTGACGACTGTAAACACTAGTCAAAAGAATGACGTTACATTTGTGCACTACATTTAAATACAAATTTCATGAAACAAGTACAAATATTAACATAAATAGTCAGAGCTTAAATCTAATGTTTTTATTTCTGTATTTTGGCATATTTAATGGAAAAGAATATTGTTTAATTATGAATTGCAAAACTTTGTCATCATTTTTAATACGTGGTTAAGCAGAAAGATGTTGGAGAGAAACCATTGTTTGTTCAGTCGGTGATAGTCGGTTATAGAGTCTGCTAGAGACTAGTTGAGTGGGCAGAAACCTGTAAGCAGCTGTGTTGGCTTGCTGCTGCATTTCTTGATTGTGCAATGTTTAAGTGGAAATAAAATTGTTTCCATATCAACTAAAATGGATTTACTTTATGAAAATATCCTGTAAAATCAATTTCTTTAGTGAATGCCGAAGACAACTCACAACGCAATGGACTTCAGCCAGCATATAAGATAAGTTCAACTTCACCTACAGTGGAATGATTTCGTTATAGACTGAGAACTAATAAACATTTCCGTTATTTAGGAATATATTAGGGCTCAGTTTGAGTCATTCCGAAAAGAGGTGATGGACGTTAGAAGCTCCATCGTGCATGAACCACATGTTGTGTCGTACTCGTAAAGGCACATGTTCTAGCAGCACAGGTAGAGTATCCCGTATGAAATCATGATAACGTGCTCCAGTGAGCGTAGGTGGAAGAACATGAGGCCCAATCAAGACATCACCAACAATTCCTGCCCAAACGTTCACAGAAAATCTGTGTCGATGACGTGATTGCACAATTGCGTGCGGATTCTCGTCAGCCCACACATGTTCATTGAGAAAATTTACAATTTGTTCACGTTTGAATAAAGCCTCATCCGTCGCATGTCAACACAAGCACGGAAGTCAACATTATCTTCCTTCAATTGGCCAACTGGCGGTGAATCGAGGAAGTACAGTACATACTAACGAAACAATAGGGTATCTTGACAATTGTCTGCACGAATTATTTCAATTTACATTTGAAGATAAATACTAAAATGAGCTCTAACATGGAAATTAAGCGTTTCCGGACATATGCCCACATAAAATATTTTCTTTCTTTGTATGTGAGGAATGTTGCCTGAAAGTTTGGCCGTACCTTTTTGTAACACCCTATATATTAAGCTATACCTAATCAGTGCGGTTGCTAAAGGAATAGTTTTTATGGCGTTGAAGATTGGGTATTAAAGCCAACAACGCCATCATCTGATGCGATACAGTAGAGTCCCGAAAACTCGGCTCTCTGTAACCCCGCAGTCCGGGTAACTCGGCCACCCTCTCTGCACACTCTCTGGAATTATTCCGGGCTCGCAGAATGCAAGGTAGAATTGAAATCGTAGCGTGTACCAGTTACAGGCTATACTATAAATGGGCCACCTACACTCTATTCAAAAATCGTTTGATTTTCATTAATACAGTATGTAGATGCGTCTTCATTTTAAAAAACAGTCTTGATCAAAATTATGGAAGTGCATTTTTTCACAGTGCCTTTTAAAATCAGCTTAGGCGAGATGGGAATTTCAGTGGAATGTGTTTTATGAAGTAAAATACTATTATCCATATTTTTCATTGTTCAAGGCTGCATGCCTTCTTAAATATAAATTTAAATTAAATTACGTACTCGTGCTTAACCGAATCGGGGAGAAAAGGAGTTTCTTGCATATCCTGACTAAGAGAAGGGATAGATTGGTTGGACACATTCTGAGACATCAAGGAATTGTCAACTTAGTATTAGAAGGAAGCGCGTGGGGTAAAAATCGTAGAGGGAAACCGAGGGGCGAATATAGTAAGCAGATTCAAAAGGATGTAGGTTGCCGTTCGTATTCTGAGTTGAAGATACTTGCACAGGTCAGGGTAGCTTGGAGAACTACATCAAACCAGTCTACGGACTGAAGACCACAACAACAACAACGTACTCGTGAGTAACGAATATCATTTCTTAGATATTTTCTTAAATGTATTTTGTGTTACTGTTTTCCATCATTTGTATTGTATTATGAAGTAACAACAGAAAGTATTTTATAACAAAAAATTCTACCTATACTTTTTAACACCGTTCTTCATAACCCGGCATTTTCACAAACTCGGCCAACCTTCGGTCCACATTAGACCCAGTTTTCGGGACTATTTTTTATTGAGCGTATAGGGAAATTTTAACTGGAAGGAAAACTTTGTATATTTCGCGCTGAACATGTGCGTTACTAACGTTTTTTCATGTTCCTGCTTGTCGCCAGTAGGTATTTAGTGAATCGCAATGTCAGGCCGAGTATCCGCGGGGAATTAAGCAGCTTCCACAGAAGTGGAGTCACAGCTTGTTCTGTGGTTTTGTTGACGAAATTTGGCGTCTGTTCTCCCTGGGGAAAGGGCTACCGGGACACTAATACTGTCTTTATTGACTATCTGGCAACGTTCACCATTTTATCCAACTTGAAACTTTTATGCATTCTGCATTTTATCTCTCCATTTAATATTAAATCACTAATTGTCAACCAATGTATACTATCGGCTGAAGAGCAACGCTGATGATGCTGCCGGCCTGCCACCGACATTGGTGGCATTGAAATACAATAATAAAAATATAACTGGGCAGCCTATTTTGCTTTTCCTGTTCCGACACCGCATTGCACTCACATTCGACACAAGAGGTTCAAATCCACCTCCTGTCGTCCAGATTTAGGTTTCCCGTGTTTTCCTTAAACGCTGCACTCAATATCTGGATGAATCCTTTCAAAGACCTCAGTCAATTGCCTTTCCTATCCTTTACCAAAAACAATCCGAGTTTGTTCTCGGCGTCTAATGACCATGCTTTCGACGAGACGTTAAACCCTAATCTTCCTACGTTCCTTTTTCCCTTAACGTGAGAAAATCTCCGAAGCTTATCGATCCATCGGACACTTCTCCATGTCAACACTTCCTTTGTTAACATGCGTTTTGCACGCCTAAAGTGCAAAGTTAATGTGAAAGAAGGAATACTGGATTCTCGTTCATCATTTTCACAACAGAAGTGAATACCCCATTCTTGCAGTGGTAAACCTCTTCAGCCATACCTTAAGTGAAGCAACCACTCATATCCTGGCTAAGGGACTCAATTTTGCGAAATATGTACCGAAGGAAGACATCATTGAATCAGTTGAGACTTCGGTGCGTCACCTGCCACAGGCCGAGGCAGAGAAGATCCGACAAGGTACGGTACGAATCCTGTCTCAGGCGAAGCCACCAAAACAAAACACTAGCAGGGGGGAACGTCAGGCCATAGTGGAGTTGAAGAAGAATCCCGACCTAATAGTAATACAGGCAGACAAAGGCAACGCCACTGTCGTCATGGACACACCATATTATAATAAACGAATGGAAAACCTTCTCGGCGATCCCATCTACAAGAAACTTAAGGGTAAGATAACCAAACTGACTAAGGCGCTGCTGAAGCAAACCAAAATGACCTTTGACACAGCTAGAAGACTCATCCCACAAGTTCGCAGGCACCGAGGATGTATGGGATGCCGAAGATCCATAAAAAGGATTTTCCTTTGCGTCCTATAGTGTCCAGCATTAACTCACACACGAACAAGCTGGCCAAAGAGCTGGTACCAAAGCCCCGACATCTAGTCAGCCACACAGAGACATATGTGAAAGATTCGACCCATTTCGTGGCACTTTTAAAAGAGAAGAGTGTATCAGCTACGGATCTGATGGTTAGTTTTGATGTGACATCGTTATTCACTAACGTACCAGTGTCAGACACAATGGACATATTAGAAGAACGCTTAGCACCTGACACCTGTGACCTAGTTCGCCACTGCCTGACGACCACTTACTTCAAGTGGAAAGAAGAATTTTACGAAGAAAAAGACGGTGTAGCTATGGTCTCCCCACTTTCTCCGAATGCAGCTATCTTCATGCAAGCATTTGAAGAAACGGCTCTCCAGTCAGCACCACTACGCCCAGCATGCTGGCTGCGTTACGTTGATGTCACTTACGTCATTTGGCCACATGGGGAAGAGGAGCTAAAGAACTTTCATGAACATCTCAATCGACAGCACAGCAAAATAAATTTCACAATAGAAGTAGAAAAGAATGGGGTGCTGCCTTTCCTCGACGTCGAAGTCTACCGAAAGTCTGACGGTAAACTCGGCCACAGGGTATACAGAAAGGCTACCAGCACGGGAAGGTACCTCCACGCCTCCTCTCACCACCACCTCATGCAGAAGAAATCCGCCCTACAAACACTAACAAGGAGGGCCCACAGGATCAGCGATGACGATCACCTACAGGCGAAACTACGACATCTCAGATCCACCTTTGCGGCTAATGGCTACGGACTGGGCGAGATATATGAAACAATGTCCAGGAGGAATGAAAGCAATAGAGGGGAGCAGGAGGAAGCACAAAGCATCGCCCTATTACCTTACGTGCAGGGTGTCACTGAGCGGGTGGGCAAGGTTCTACGTCGGGCAGGCAGCAAGCCAGTCTTCCGCAGCACCAATGAGACCAAGGTTCAACTAAGGACGCAGTTGACAAACTGAGCAATGCCGGCGTTTATGAAATAAGCTGCGAGTGTGGGCTTATTTATATAGGAGAGACCCGGCGAGTAACCTCCACGAGGCTTTCAGAACATGAAAGATACATTGGGCTTGGACAGCACACGAAGTCAGCGGTTTCTGAGCATCACAATCAGTGCGGAAAACAGTTATCTTTCAGCGAGGCCCGCGTGCTGGCGAAACAACCATTCTCAACGTGGAGGAAGATTAGAGAGGCTATAGAAATAGCGAAGCGTCCCGCCAATATGAACAGGGAGGATGGCTACAGGCTGCCGGCGTCTTGGGTGCCAGCAGTTGCAACGCTACGTGACGGCACCGCGCACGGAATGACTCGCGCAGGCGCCCCGGAGACCACAGCGGCCGCGAACACGCAGAGCCCCGGCCCGCCGCCGTCTGCGCCAGGCGACAAGTCAACAGCGGCACGCCACAACCGCCGTCTGTTCTCTCAGATCCATTCCGCCAATAGCAACTTGTAATGCAAAAGCCAATCGTAAACGTCCATTTTGACCAATAAGGGGGAAGAATGCAACTCCCAATCACATGGAAAACTAGTCTCTCAAACACCAATCATCATTGCCGTTTTCCACCAATGGCGTGCAATAATATAACCACCAATAAAGGCAAACCAACGTCCCCCTTCCTCTCCCATATCCGCTGCTATATAAACCCCAAGCTATCGTATATTCAGCAGTAAGACACAGACCCTGAGGAAGGCCGAAACGTCGCTGGAGTTTATAAAATGACAACGCGGTCTAATACCTGGAAGAATTTTATTGATAGTGCCAACAGCCGCGGAAGCCTACGTTTGCATTCATTTTCATTTATTTATTTAATTGTTTATTTTTATTTTATTATTGTTAATTTTTTCTGAAGATAGATCATCACCCAGTTATTGAGAACTAACAAATAAGATTCGTTAGACTTTTCAACTTCTGGCCGCCGTCTGTTACTGTCTCATGCAATCTTATTTTTGTGTTACAATTCTGGTAGCACCGTTCCATCTAGGTTGACGTTTCGGACTGAAAAGGGTGTAAGACGGGGGATAGTGTCTTCCGTTCCTACTGTTCGTTAGAGACATCGAAGAATTCATAACGAAAATGAAAGAGACGCTCAAGAGGTGATAAGATAACTATGAATTCGCTGATATGATTACTGTTCTTAATGAAAGAGGAGAAGAATTAGAGTATGTACTGAACGGTGTTTGAGAGCAGAATAAACTGAGAGAAAAATCGCAAAGATACAGAAGTAATAAGAAGTAGCAGAAATGAAAATAGTGAGGGATTATAACGTCAGAATTAGTGATACCGAAGTTACAGAATTATAGTGAAATAACTCACGATGAATGAAGCAAGGAAGACATAAACATTTGACTAGCAAAGAGCTCATAATGAACAAGACGTATCAAACATTAGCCTTAATAAGAGGAATACATTTATGATAATTTATATTTGCGCCACAGCTTTGTATGGAAGTGAAACATGAAGAGTAGGAAAACAGGTACAGAGTCGAAGAGTTTGTGAAGTGTCACTACAGAAGAATTTTGGAAATTAGGTGGACTGATAAGATAACAAGAGACAAGGTACTCCGTAGTGCTCACAAAGAATGGAACAGAAAAGAAGGGACAAGGTGAAAAGATATATGATGTAAAGGGATCAGGGTAGTGGTGGGAACTGTAGATGGTAAAAACTGTACGGATATACAGAATTTGGGATATATTTAGCAAATAATGGGAATATAAGATGCAATCGTTAGTCTAAAGTGAAGAGCTTCACGCAGGAGTCGAGTTCGTGGCGGCGCGCATCAAACCACTCATATGACTGATGTTCATGCTCCGCTTATTCTTTCTTTCTTTCACGTAATTAGGCCTCGTGAACCGCACGCTGCTGCAAGTTTCCGTCTCCATTGCTTCCTGTCCATTGCTGTTATCCGCCACCTGCCCTCATCTATTGCTGCTTGTTTCAGGTCTTCATTGAGGCCATCCCTCCAACGTTTCCGTGGTCTTCCTCGGGGTCTCCATCCTGCAGGAACGAAATCCAGGAGCTTCTGAGGCCACGTGCCATCTTCCATCCGGGCCACATGACCGGCCCACTGCATACGCTTGGCTTTTATGGTTTCTGCTATGCTGAGGTGTTGTGCCTGATCCTCCAGTCCCCTGTGTCCGCATCCAAAACCGGACAGTATATCTTCCAAAGAACTTTTCTCTCAAAAACTAGGAGCTTGCGGAAATCCTGTTTTCGAATACTCCATGTTTCACAGCCGTATAGAACAATAGGTTGGATCAGGGTTTTGAACAGTCGGATTTTGAACTGTCTGGATAGACATTTGGAGCGAAGCAGTTGCACTAGGGTGTGGTAGGATCGGTTTCCAGCTTGAATTCTGGCGTTGATCTCCGCTTCAGAATTAGAGTTGTCTGTGAAAAGTGCTTATTACTTATTTTAATATTTTTATCGGGTGCGCTCCATGACCTCTACGCTACTTTACCGTCATGTTATTAGTAGCTGGCGATGAATAACTACAGATTTTCCTCTACCTAGTTTTATTATGCAGTCTTCATATCTTTTTTAAAAAAGAAAGTCTCTCCAACGTTTCCCACGCCGCTATGCTCAATGAGGTTCGTGCACAATTAGCTTAGCAACTGTTGTCACACGAATGGAGTTGCTCCTCTCCTTTCATAACATTGTTAAACTACGAATGTATGTTAAATAGTATACGTGTACACCGCGGCGGAGTGGACGAGTACATTGAGGCGCTACGCTGCGATGCGCGAGGCCGTTCCTCGTCGGCGGTTCGAATCCTCCCTCGGGCATGAATGTTAGTGTTGTCCTTAGTATAAGGTAGTTAGTAAGTAGTTTGTAAATTTAGGGACTGGTGACCAAGCAGTTAAGTCCCATAAGCTTTACAAACATTTTAACATTTTATAAGTGTTAGCAGTAAAAATGCAGTCTGTTGCTCATGTTATTAGCATATCTAACTTAACTTTCAGTTAAAATGATCATTGTTTCGCACAGATCATAACATAAATAAAACATGCTATACCTGCCCTATGGTTGACTGCTGTGCTGTACACATAGATATTCTGTAGTGTCGCCAACATTTGCAGCGCGTGGGTCAACAGACTCTGCAGTTTAGCCGTGTTCGCTGTTAAGTGGCATTTGGACCGGGTGGAAAACGATGTTTGTACTGACAACCAGGCCATGCGCAGTCGCGGTAACTCCCGCCTTTGCGCGGGAACTACGTAGCTCATCAATTCAGCAGAAGATGGCAGCACGGGATGGGGATTGCCACAGGTCGCAGCACATGCGCCAGAAATTCTCCGTTTACACGACAGAGGGCAGCACTAGACGCTTCAAATTGTTCGCGGGACGCAACCAACGCCGTCAGAGCAGATCAGATCCTAAAACTACCTGAGAAACAGAATACGATATACATTTGAAATAGTTTAATCAGTAAAGCAAGTGAGAACTATGTCACAAGCTTTTCCAATGTTTTTTTTTTTTCTGCCACCTACTGGGAATGCTCAAAGGATTATCTTAGATTTCACAGAACAGTCCTTTAACAAAGTGTAGCAAAAACAGAATTTGTTTGTCGTTGGCCTCATTAAATCTCGCAATCCCAACATAATTATGTTTCATAATCCGTATTTCCCAGGGCTTGGAGGAGCGAAGTAATGGCCACCCTGGAGAGAAATACTTTTAAAAATCAAAACAAAATTAAAATTTGTAAATTATTGTCGACTTCTACTCAAAGTACATTAAAGAGATATTGATGTGCAAATTTTGGAGTTATAACAACAGATGCGCATAGCGAACATATTAGAGACTGTAAAGGCAATGTGACGCTCTTTCCAATGATCAATTATAAGCAAGCTTTTGACAGGGAAATCATACCAGTCTCATGTTAGTGGCTTTTAAAGACGTTTTAGCCATTTAGGCAGATACTAAACCATTATGACATGTTTATGTCAAAAAATATTCTTAGTTCGAGAAATACCACATACAGAGTGTAAATTAACCAGATAATTCTGTTATCATCGTCACATTGCTATTATTTTCTTAATAACACTGTTGGTGAACTATGGAAAACTTGTAAAGGGGTTAGGCCACTCTAGAGGCCGGAAAAAAGGTTTTTTGGGGATTTATTGTCAGAAAAATCACAACATAAATCAAGAGTAAAAAAGATTATGTATCATACATATCAGTGACTGTATACAATAATATTTGTGAACGTTTAATTCCAAAATGACGGCTCTGCAGCGATTTTGCGACGACATCTCCGTTTTTCCAGGATCCACAGCCGGACAGAAAGTTCTTGCAAGTTCGGAATCTTACATCTTATAAAATAGGCTGTATGTGTGTATTTATGTATGTATGTATGTGTGTCCCACATGACCTCCTAAACTACTAGACCGTTTTCAACCAAACTTTGTACACATGTTCCTTAATATCAGGCAACAATCGCTGTCGGGGTAAGAATCACCTACGACACTTACGTAAGGAGATATAAACACTGAGATGCGCGAAAAACAGCAGTCACAGTTCTGCTGAACAGCGAAGAGTGTGCACGTGTTATTTATTACAGTTGTGTCTGCAGTATACGCCAACTTTGTTTTGTTTAGCGCTTCGCGGTGGTATAGGGCGCTTATTAGGCGAGGTACTCTGGAATAGTACCGCGAGTAGGCACCACTACTAGCCACTGGACTGCTACGGATGACGACATGGCTCACGTCACGGACTTCGGCATGGACAGCACTACAAAGGACCTACATCAACAGCAACAACAACAAGGTGACACCAACAAACAAGGCGTTAAAGCCTTGACGCTACCAGACACGAAAGAACATCGGGAAGAAAAACTGGCCGAACGTAGCAGACGTCGGAAACAGGCACTAGACGGAAATAGAAGAATTAAACAGAAATATTTACACGACTCCGACGATGAGTACGACGACACACTGACATCAGACTTCAACGAAGACACCTTGACCAATACGGGAGGAGACACCATGGAGTGCCAAACTGCTGATGGCGTCAGAGACGAGGAAGGGTTCCGACAAGTCAAAAGTAAGAAGTCGTCGCGGCGCCGGACAACGAAGAAGGTTACAACAACAGCGCCACAACCCCTGCAAACGTCAAACAAGTTCGACGTTTTAGCAGGACCATCCAATCAGGACACGCCACCGGCAGCTGACATACCGTCAACGACACCACAACAGACACCACCAATAGTCATCTACGACAGCACAAACCACGTTAAACTGTGCCGAGAACTGAAGGACCAGATTGATGGTGGGCTCAGGGCAGCGTATACGGGAGATGGCATCAAGTTTTTCGTAGACACCATGGATGACTACAACAAACTTCTCGCCTATTGTAAAACTAGGAAAATACGATTTCATGCATACCAGGACAGCAACACCAGAGATTTAAAAGTGGTAGTAAAAGACCTACCACCTACGGTCACTGAGGATGAGGTCAAGCTTGACTTAGAAGATCAAGGTTTCACTATTAGACAGGTACATCAATACAAAAGGAAGAAGCAAGGGAAGTTGTGCCCACTACCTCTATATGCAGTTACTCTACCGCAGAATGACAAGACAGACGAAATATATGGAGTGAAGTACGTACTATCGACAAAGGTGCGAGTCGAGGATTATCGCTCGCGGAACGAGCCCACACAATGTAAAAAATGCCAGAGATGGACGCATACCACCAACTATTGCTGGTTGCCGGCTCGTTGTGTTAAATGTGGGGATATGCACCCCAGCAAAGAGTGCGCGCTTACACAGACCGCGGACCCTAAGTATGCAAATTGCAACGGACAACATGCAGCTTCATGGAAAGGCTGCCCAGAATATCAAAAGACTTTGAAGAGGTTCCGCGCTCCAATTACGACACCTGGCAAACAACAAAAGGAAACACCGAAGAACGACACAACCGTCAAGCTGGTTGTGGCAGACACCACAGGAACAGCATCACCAACTCAGACGATTCAACGGGAACAGGACACAATACACCGACTGCAAGAAGAGCAGACTTACGCATCTGCACTACAAGGACGCAGAAGAGACACCAGCCGAACCAGGGCGCCAAGAGACAGAGACGCAGATGCGGCGCTTACAGACGTCACCACGGTCTTGAAGTTCCTCAGTAGCCAGAATTTTCTTACTAAGCTTGTCACAGCTGGCAGGAGAATGCTGGCAGCTAAGGACAAACTATCAAAAATTGTGATACTGGTTGAAACGTTAGCGTTACTGGAAGCAGCCGAGTAACACCATGGAGGTCAATACGACAGATCTGAGAATATGTATCTGGAACGCCACTGGGGTTCGGAACAAGAAAAACGAATTACAGGATTTCATCTTCAGGCACAAGATTGACATTGTGATGTTATCTGAAACCCAATTACGACCGCACCAAACCTTCAAATTAAGAAATATGGTGGGATACCGCACGGACAGACCAGCTAGAGGTGGCGGAACTGCAATTTTCCTCCGTCGATCGATCACCCACAGACCTATCGATCTACCACAACTTCAAGAACTAGAAGCAACGTCAGTCTCAATCCGGACAGAACTTGGAGAGGTCACTCTAGTAGCTACGTATCTTCGTCCTCGGGCGCGGCTCGTTCCACAAGACCTGGAAAACATCCTTGCGCCTCATGGGAAGACATTTATCGCAGGAGATTGGAATGCAAAACATCCCACTTGGAAATCCCGAGTAACAAATCCAAGAGGCAACCAACTCCACCAGCTGGAACAAGAACTGGAGCTTGAAGTGTGGGGACCAAACGAACCCACACACACACACCAAATCTACCGAACCAACGGCCGGACGTATTAGACATCGCTATCACTTAAGGACTCGGGATCGACCCCCGGCTGATTACGGTCAACGACTTGTCGTCAAACCACGACCCGGTCCTTGCAGTACTGCCACGGACGGGGACCATACGCCGGCGCAGGACATATCAGGAGAACAACTGGACACAATTTAAAAGATACTTAAATAACAACATAGACCCAACTATGGCAATACAAACACCACAGCATATAGACTCTGCCGTAGACGTCTTAACGAAGAAGGTCCGCAAAGCCCATAACTTGTCTCTACTTACGATTTCGGAAGAGGCGCACCACATGGAAACATTACCACCGCAGCTAGAAGAACTTCGGCATCAGAAGAACAGGTACAGGAAACTCTGGCAACACACAAGAAATCCAGTGTACCGCAGACAATCCCACCGACTTCAGCGACAACTACGAAGACGACTACAGGAATGGAAAATAGAGAGGTGGGAGGATAAACTTCCTGCTCCAGACGAAAGATGAGTGGCGACTGGTGAAGAACATCAGGGAAGAGCCCACGCCTAAAAGACCGTTGCAAACTCCACAGGGGTTAACGGAAGACCCATTAACCCATTAACCAAACCACCTACGAACAACAAACAACCCTGCTACAAGAACAACTAAACCCTGCCCAACGGGAGCATGAGGCCGCTACAGTGCAGATAGTCAATCAGTTCAACACGTCAGAAGATCAATCACTTCCAAGACTGGCAACACCTAGCGAAGTGCGGAGTATCATCAGGAAATTACATCCCAATAAGACACCAGGAGCAGACAAATTCAGCAACCAACACCTCAAAAACCTTCCTAGGAAGCCACTGGTACTGTTGACTAGAATATTCAACGGTTGCATGCTGACAAGATACTTTCCTGTGGCATGGAAGCTAGCTAAGGTAGTGCCAATACCTAAACCGAGGAAAGACACGACGCAACCAGCCAACCATCGCCCCATCAGCCTTCTCAGTGGTATGGGGAAGACCTTTGAGAGGGTAATACAAAAGCGGATACTGGAACCACTAGTAGAGGACGGAACTATAAGAGCGGAACAATACGGTTTCCAGAGAAAACTGTCGGCGGAACTCCAATTACTACGTTTGGCAGAGCACATCACCAGGAACATGAACGTAACCAAAGCAACGGCCGCCGTATTTTTGGATATAGAGAAAGCTTACGACAAGGTGTGGAGGGAACTCCTCATTCGGAAGTTACACGAGCAAACGCCCATACAGGATTGTTACATCAAGCTTATCGCGAGTTATCTTCACGACAGAACTATGATGGTGACGGTGGAGGGGAAGACATCATCAACCAGACCCGCAGCAGCTGGGCTACCCCAAGGTTCGGTGTTATCGCCGATCCTGTTTAATATATACGCTAACGACATTCCAACGGTGGAAGGAGTGCAAATTTCACAATTCGCCGATGACACGGCTTTTATAACCAGCGGAAGGCATGTTCAAGCTAACATAACACGGCTCCAACGACAACTAGACAGAACTGCTGAATGGTGTAGGCTGAATAAAGTACAACTCAATGCAGCAAAAACCACGGCGATCTATTTCTCCAGGAAACGACCACAGATGCCAACTAACTTACGACTTCATGGACAGGTCATCCCATGGGGGGCGGAGGTCACTTACCTGGGAGTTACCCTCGATAAGCACTTTTTTCTCCACAAACATATTGATAACTTGCGACCTTAGGTCTATGCAATGGCCAAAAACTTAATGCCGTTCTTTCTCAGCGCAGAGTTGAATACCAGTACCAAACTGCGACTATACAAAGCAACAGTGCTATCCAAAATGTTATATGGCAGCTCAGTCTGGGGCCTAGCTAGTGCGACCCAAATCTCAAGACTGCAAGTTATCCAGAATAAGACGTTACGATGGATCCTCAGGACTGGCCGTTACACGAGAAATGTGGACACTCTCATGGAGGCAATTAAGAAGAGAACGACGAAGATACACGATAAAATAGATCATCTTAGGGCAACAGTCCATAACATCCAAACCTTAGGAATGACAGCTCCACGCCCGTGGCATAGGTACAAGGTGCCTCGATCGTTAGTTACCTGAACAAAATGTGTTAGTAAGAAGATGTGGTAACGTAATTTACATTGTAACCTTCATTTGAATTACTCTACAATGGAACTACGTACTAAAATCAAGTGGGGTACCTTACGGACCGACATACTGGCCCTCAGAAGCCTACCCCCAAAGTTTATTGCACAATGAAGTTATCATTAACCCACATACCTCTGTTATCCCAGGAAGTGTAAGTCGCCAGTTGGCGATGGGACTTCATCTACCTTGATCAATTAAAAAAAAAAAAAAAAAAAAAAAAAAAAAAAAAAAAAAAAAAAAAACTGCTGCGTCAAACGACAATGCTGTACATTTCCTCCTAAACCACTGGACCGATTTCAACCAAATTTGGTACACATATTCCTTATGATAGATACCAATTTCTGTAGGAGTACGAACCACATACGACACATGGTTCGGGAGATATAACACCATAAACAATAAGCGTTGCAAGAAACATAATGCGACGAGACGTTATGATTACGCTATATATGAGAGTACTTAGAGACTTGCAACAAACTTTAAACATAATTTCAAACCTTTATTAAACTTTTTCTCGCTGACAACCATAGCAAAATGATGAAAGGAAGGAAAAAAAAAAAAGTTTGCCGGCCGCGGTGGCCGAGGGGACTAAGGCGCTCCAGTCACAGTCTTCACGGCCACTACGGTCGGGGGTTCGAATCCCCCCTCGTGCATGGATATTTGTGCCGTCCTAGTTCGTAAGTAGTTCATAAGTAGTTTGTAAGTTTAGGGACTGATGACCCCGTAGTTAAGTCCCATAGACTTTACAAACATTTGAACATTTGAAAAAAGTTTCTCGCTTCCTACTTTTCCGCTGTTTATGGAGTAAAAATACGGCTCTCGGTATGACGTTACAATTTATAATTTGAACACTACAAATTGTAGCGACAGAAAATTTTATAAACAGTATACACATATATAGTTGAATGTAGCTTTTAAATTTTATCACAGTACGACACGTAGTTCGTAAGATATGAGGACATAAAGAGTAACGTTCATGGAAAACCGCCTCATCAGGCATCACGTTTTAATCTATTATTTCATTACTACTAACCGTATTCGCAACAGATTTTACCGACATACAGAATTTATACAAATCAATATATTCCTGCATATTTTACAATTGTGCAACACATCTACACTAATAATAAATGTGTAAATGTAGGCCTGTCGCTGTTCACTTCAATCTTCAAAACTACTGGACGAATTTTCATGCGGTTTTCACAGAAAACATGAACGAAGATTGGTTCAGGATCTAGGCATGATTTCATCAAAATAGAATCAAGAAGTGTTTTCACAGACCGTCGTGTCTGTCTGTTCATCTATTATAAACCACTTCTCAAAAACTACTTCAGGAATTCGCATGGGGTTTTCACAGGTAACTTCAGCGTACCCTGGGACAACATAATAAACTTCGTTTCATAAAAATCGGATCACGGAAAGAAGAACATCACAATTTTCATCGACAGCCGTCATGTCTATATTTCTCTTTCATCTCCAAAACTAATAGACGAATTTTCAGGGGTTTACACAGGAAACGCGAGGGTCTTTTATCGTTACAGAAACGCTTCATTTCACAAAATCGGATTAGAAAAAGTAAGATATCACAATTTATACATTTCTCTTAAAGCAATCACATGTGTCTATTTGTAGAGAGTATTCTCTAAAAGTACTAAATGACATTCCTGGGACTATCACAGATAAATAGAGAATATCCTGGGGCAACATATAGGCTTCATTTCATCAAAATCAGATCAGGAAAGTAAAGGTTTCAGGTCTATTTCAGGCTTGGAAAGAACGGCATAATGCAGCAAAGAACTAATAGATAGCGCTGCGTGTGTTAGCGTGATGTTCGGGGCAGCGATCGGAATATTACCCTTTGAAAATACTACTTACTCTTTGACTTTTCAGATTTACCATATTTCTGAAAATCGTTTTCTTGGTTGCTATGTTTTACGAAATATGATTTTCGCAATGAATATGAAAGTGATACAATCCTCGCCGTGTTTAATCCATAAATTTACATACTGATATCGCAGTCTAAACGTATATGTACAACTGCTTTGGAAGTTTAAGTCTCACGTTTGGAGCGACAATAGCGCATCTAACGGAAATAGAGCCAACCGTAAGAATAATAATTGTTTTCAGTGATATTTCTACTTCATTAACGTAATACTTATTACTTATTATATTTCAGCTTTCCATGCCGCAGCCCATTGTCCAGAGATATGAATGATCATGAAATAAATGTTTTAAATGGCGAATATAACTGATGTGTGATGCCAATTTCCAACACGTTTCGCAAATATATTTTAAAAAAACCTATTGACACATATTTATGCAGTTTTCACAGGAAATTTGAGATAGGTACGAGTTGAAGCTATCGTTATTGTTTTGTGTATAGCCGCCGATGCAACGCTTTAGAAGATCTTCATTGGGCAGTTCTTCATAGCCTGGTTTTACGGCTTCATAGACTCTGATCATAACTTGTTGGTTATGAACTGTAGGCTGAAACTGAAGAAACTACAAAAAGGTAGGAAAATAAGGAGATGGGACCTGGATAAATTGAAGGAACCTGAAGTTCTTAAGAATTTCAGAGGGAGCTTTAGGCAACAATTAACAGAAACGGGAGAAAATAAAACAGTAGAGGAGGAATGAGTAGCATTGAGAGATGAAATAGTGAAGGCATCAGAGGACAAAATAGGTAGGAAGGCAAGACCTACAAAAAATCCTTGGATATCACAGGACATACTAAATTTAATCAATGAAAGGAGAAAATATAAAAATAAGTAAATGAAACTGGCAAAATAGAGTACAGATGACTATGAAATGAAATTTACAGGAAGTGCAAAATGGCTAAGCAGGAGTGGCTAGAAGGCAAATGCAAGGATGTAGAAGAATGTATAAATAGGGGAAAAATAGATACAGCCTACAGGAAAATAAAAGAAACATTTGGAGATAAGAAAAACAGCTCTATGAATATCAAGGACACTGATGGAAAACCAGTTCTCAGCAAAGAAGGGAAAGCTGAAAGGTGGAAAAAGTATATAGAGGGGCTCTACAAAGGAAATGAACTTCGAGACAATATTGTAGGAAGGGAAGAGGATGTAGATGAAGATGAAATAGGAGATACTGTACTGAGAGAAGAATTTGACAGAGCCATGAAAGAACTAAGTCGAAACAAGGCTCCTGGAGTAGATGATATTCCCTCAGAGCTACTGAAGTCTATGGGAGAACCAGCCATGACAAACCTGTTTCACCTGGTGTGTAAGATGTATGAGACAGGCGAAGTACCCTCAGACTTTAAGAAAACCCATTCCAAAGAAAGCAGGTGCAGACAGGTGTGAAAACTACAGAACCATCAGTTTAATAAGTCGTGGTTGCAAAATATTAACACGAATTATATACAGAAGGATGGAAAAACTGGTAGTAGCCGACCTCGGGGAAGATCAGTTTGGGTTCAGGAGAAATGTAGGAACTCGGGAGGCAATACTCACTTTACGGCTTATCCTAGAAGATAGATTAAGAAAAGGCAAACCTACATTTCTAGCTTTTGTAGAGTTGGAGAAGGCTTTTGACAAAGTTGATTGGAATAAACTCTTTCAAGATCTGAAGCAAGCAGGAGGGAGCATAAGGTTATTTACAACTTGTACAAAAACCAGACAGCGGTTGTCAGACTTGAAGGGCATAGGAGGGATGCAGTGGTTGGGAAGGGAGTAAGACAGGGTTGTAGTCTTTCTCCATTGTTATTCAATTTGTACACTGAGCAAGCTATAAAGGAAAGCAAGGAGAAATTTGGTGAAGGAATTAAAGTTCAGGGTGAAGAATTAAAAACATTGCGTTTTGCCGACGACATAGTAATTATGTCAGATACAGCAAAGGACCTGGAAGAGCAATTGAACGGAATGGACAGTGTGCTGAAAGATGCATATAAGATGAACATTAACAAGAGCAAGACTAGGGTAATGGAGTGCAGTGTAAGAAAATCAGGTGATGCTGAAGGAATTAGATTGGGAAACGAAGCAATAAAGGAGGTAGATGAGTTTTGTTACTTGGACAGTAAAATAACAGATGATGGTCGCAGTACAGAGGATATAAAATGCAGAATGGCAATGGGTAGAAAAGCGTTTTTGAAAAAGAGAAATTTGTTAACATCGAATATTGATTAAACCTAAGGAAGTCCTTTCTGGAGGCATTTGTATGGAGTGTTGCCTTGTATGGGAGTGAAACATGGACGATTAACAGTGCGGACAGGAAGAGGATAGAGGCTTTTGAAATATGGTGCTACAGAAGAATGCTGAAGATTAGGTGGGTGGATCGCGTAACTAATGAGGAGGTACTGAACAGAAATGGGGAGAAAAGAAATTTCTGGCATACCTTGACTAAAAGAAGGGATAGATTGGTAGGACACATTCTTAGACATCAAGGAATTGTGAATTTAGCATTAGAGGGAAGTGTGTGGGGTAAAAATCGCAAAGGGAGACCAAGAGATGGATACAGTAAGCAGATTCAGACAGATGTAGGTTGCCGTTCTTATGTGGAGATGAAGAGGCTTGCTCAGGATAGGGTATTGTGGAGAGCTGTATCAAACCAGTCTCCGGACTGAAGACCACAACAACAGACGTGAACTGGAAGAAGTAGTTTTTTTTTTTTTTTTTTTTTTTTTTAGTACTCAAACAAAGTATTTCTAGCTCTATCCCGTTGCCTCGAGCGCCACGAATCCTCTCCAATTGGACATTCGTCGTGCGGTGGTATGGTAAGTTATGATCCAGTGTAGCCCATATACTGCTTCTCATGTTCTCAACTAAATGTTTCTACGAATCGCTAATCCACAATAACAGATAGCTCGTCTATACGTTTCTCAATCAATTCACCCCTTCCACCTAGCCCCTTTGTCCTCTTTTACAAATTATGTAGTCACCTGCCCATTCGATTTTGTACGTGCCTATACACTCCTTCTTGAGTACAGTGACCATAAGGCTTAGGATTTGTAATGCCTTTACAATTCCCGGAACCGCCATCTCCAACATAGTAAGTATATTTCATCTGATGCAACGTTTCAGAACGTCGAAACATCAAAACAAATGGATCGACTTCCATTCCGTGTCCATCCACGGTGATTCGCAGTGCATCCTTCTGCCTGAATTGCTTCCCACTCCGCCTATTCTTCAGTATCTTCTTTTTTAGTCCAATACTCACACTTAAATCCACGTTTCCTCCACAAACCATAGCTTGATATTAAGTTTCTGTTTTCTCCATTTGCACTAGCAATAGTTTTATCTTCTTCATCAGCTTTCATCATACTGTTCTTGGGTACTGGACTGATTTTAGTTGACATTAGTTTGACATCTTATCCCATCATAGAATGAGTGAGTAGTCGAGGTAACTTAATGAGTGCACAGAATTTTCGTATTCCGTGCTACCAATCAGATGCTTCTTATAGTGATTCAGTGGTTTTCGTTGAGATGCTTTTGGTCTCTTACTGTGTTGATGTTACGATTTGAAACATGGCTGGTAAGACAGCAACCGCTCGTGAAAGATAAGATTAACACTTAAAAGACACAGATCATCGGCTGAAAAACCGGTGATTGCTTACTTGACCATGATTTCGGCTACGGCTAGGGAAATATTCATCAGAAGTAAAAATTGAGCTACGTTTAATGAACAGTCAGAAAACGGTTCTTGAGCGACAGAGCTCTGTTCTTGGGTAGCAAGAGCTCTGTTGCTGAATAACCATTTTCTGGTCATTACATGTAACTCAGTTTTTAATTCTGATGAAGGCTTCCCTAGTAGTAGCCGAAACCATGGTCAAGTATGCAATTACTGGCTTTGCAGCCGATGACCTGTGTTAATCTTATGTTGCCAGATGTCATTTTCCTATCATTCTGCCCACTGTATACCATTTCGTTCTTTTCAAGTGCTTGCCTCTGCCTGACTGACGTGTGAAACAGACGTTCCGCAGGGCAAAACACCTTTACACTTGTTCGACTCCAGCAATTTCAGTAACATAATCTCTTAGTGTATCTTCCTTATAGAAAAAGAAGCTTTCTCCTGACCGGGCGTACTTACACATTTCTCCACCCAATAATCTGTTTGGGCTACCATGTTGAGGTCATTAAAAAAAAAAAAAAAAAAAAAAAAAAAAAAACAACCTCGCTTTTTCGAAGATTCTAGAGTGGTCTAATCCCTTAATATCAGGCATTTCCAATTCGTCGTTGATTGCATTTAAACTTAATTAATTGACGATGCCTGATACCACGTAGCGTGACTTCAGTTTTACTTGATCTTAGTAGTGGCGCTTGTAAAATGCTGAGACTGCAAAATTATGGTAATTCAAAAGGCAAGGATTGGTCGACGTCACATACATTGTATTAGAAATAAAATGTTGCTCCAAATCAACTGCTTTAGTTAGTCTACACAAATGTTAGCATTTTATGTGCTAAAGTTTCTCTAGTAAATAAGGCATCCCTTAAAGCAATCAGACGTAGCGAACATTACATACACTTGTTCTTTTTGGAAAATACGGGATTGATCTATTGGGTTCGATAACTACATTAATTATATATGTGAGCAATGCATACCGATTGGAGTACTCGGATCTTTAACCCCGTATTACTTGGTTCCTACTAGCATGTAATTGCTGAATTATCTGAGGATAGTCAGAGTTACAGAAAATATGGGTGAAAATGGAAATATGCTGCTCAAAATAATTAGGGGACACAATATATATATTGTGACATATTTTATTCAGATATTGGTTACAATTGTATTTGTGTGTGCTGCAGTACGATATTTTAATGCCTCAGTTCTTTACTTAAGGTCTTCATGGCGTTTACTTAAAGCGAGGAACCATGGGGTTACCATAATAGTGAAAAAGTTATTTTTGTTGCCTGTCACCTCGGACAGCCAGTATAGTTGCACACTGCATGGCATGGACAGTATGAGGTTATCAATCAGCTCTTGAGGGATATTTGTTCACTCTTCCGTGAGTGCAATATTCAGCTCTGCAAACGTTGTGCCAGGTGCTGGTCTAGCTGAAATGCGCGTCTGACAAGTACATCCCAGAAAGCTCAATCGGGTTTACGTTCGGTGATCATATTGGCCATTTCAATCGTTCACTTCTCTCAGCTTCAAGCATGTTGTCCACCAATGCAGCTCTGTGGCGGCGAGAGTTATCGTCCACCAGAAGTAACCCATCTCCAATGGCACCAGCGTAGGACCCAAAAAACAACGAAGGATATCGTCTCTATACCTCTGAACAGTCAAAGCGCCATTCTGAACGACATAGAGGTCCGTACGTCCGCAAATACTGGTTCCTGCCCACGCCATTCGTCCACCACCATAATATGGTGATGTTTCCTGCACAAAAGCATCATTGTTCTACCTTCTCTCCAGATGAAGGAACGACGATTTTTCAGCTGAACACAAAATCTTGAATCCGGCGCCGTTCATTACGACTCCAATCCCGATGTGTCCGCTGACTAGTTTGTGCGGACTAAACTGTATCGTGGTTTAAATGGGACAACACCATAAACCTCCATGTACATAGGCAATTTCCGACTGTGTTGTGAAGTATGTTTTTCGACCACCTTCTAGGATAAAGGCCCCGTTGGGGTCCGTAAAGGGTGATCTTGGTTCCTGTAAGGGTGGTGTCTATCGTATTCCTTGCAGTTGTGGAATGTCACATGTTGGTTGTCGGGCCCGGTGGTCCTGGGCTAAAGTGCTCGATTGGCAACCAAAGGGTCGAGGGTTAGAAACGTGGTCGGACGTCCGAGTTTTTCAATCTGCACTTCAACCCGTCCTTCGCCTCTCAACGATGTGAAGAGTCGCCAAAAACGACACGTGGTTCGGATTCCACGTTAAGCTGTAGGTCCCCTTTCCCCGGTTGGATAACTGGGATACGCAAGTCGCCGAAGTGGCGTCCAATTGAAAGACTTGCACCAGGCCAATGTGTCACACGAAATTATTATTATTATTATATATTGGTCAATGAGGACTGTACAAGACCGGTCTATTGAACGCAAGCGTCCCACACGCTTACCAACAGCCGAGCAAATACGCTGTTGCAGAACATTGTATTGGCACCGGTCATCCTATGGAATACAACAACACAGAGATTCTGGCATGCACTTTCACCTATTGGGATATTAAGGAAGCTGTTGAAATTAAACTAGCAAGTGACCTTACAAATAGAGATGGTGGATTTTGTTTAAATTCTGCTTGGAATCCCTCTCGTCGAAAAACAGAGGGGCAGAAGTAATGCTGCCTCATTTGTTGATTTACAGTCACTATTGATATTTCTGACGTCGGTCACCTTTGGTTGTGTTGAATCTGCGGTTACTTGTTCTGTGTGTGTGTTATCTTCCTTGTTAACCCTTTGCAAACCTAGGAATTAAAATTACTTGCACATTGGTTCCTTGAGTGCAGTTGTGCACTGAGAAAGACAGGGTGTGCTTCTGTCGAAATATCGGCGGTGGTCGACAACGGTACACGTTTTTTCGCTCTCTCTGTTTCTCGCGCCATCTGGCGCTGATTGAGATCGCAGCTCCGAAGACGCGGCGCGCCGCTGTCTCCGTGTTGACCGAGAGCTGAAATATGCAGAATAGGCCAAGGAGTCTTATTCGCCTTGTGCATCACCGTAATTCATAATCTACGAGTAGCCGTACACTGCCCGCGCGAGGTAATGGACTCTGTGACGACGCCGAATCGTGTTCGTTGCCTCTTGAAGTTCTCGTGGATCGCCGTTCTTGGTAGCGGCTGGCTGAAATATCGTGGGGCAAAACTAATCGACTACAAATAATGTAGGCGAGTCTTAGAATTGCAGTTCATTGATACTTTAATGAATCATAAGTGCCAATTGTCCCCATATATGGCCAGCGTACAAGTCTCATTAATAACAGATTAGATTACATTAATACTGGTTCCATAGATCATGAATACGACACTTCGTAATGATGTAGGACATGTCAGGTTAATGAAGGGTGTCTGTACAAGACGTTACATTACACAAAACAACACGACACAATTTTTTTCAGTTTTACTAATTTACATCTAAAAACTCATCCAATGAGTAGAAGGAGCTGTCATTAAAGAAATTCATTTATTTTTAAATGCTAGTTGTCTATCTGTCAGGCTTCTGATGCTGTTTGGTAGGTGTCCAAAGACTTTTGTGACAGCATAATTTACCTCTTTCTGTGCCAAACTCAGATTTAGCCCTACGTAGTGAAGATCATCCTTTCTCCTGCTGTCATAGCGGTGCACACAGCTATTACTTTCGAACTGGTTTGGATTATTAACAACAAATTTCATAAGTGAATATATTCTACCTTCGTTGCAGAATTTTGTTCAAACTCTATATTTATTACTGGAGTTGTGCCATTTACTGTACAAAATTGTATATACCGTGTTTTATCACAATTTAATGATAGTCCGTCTGCAGAGAAGCACTTATTAATTTTGTGAAAAACATTATTTACAATTAAAACTTTTAGTTCTTGTGTTTTTTTCTTTTGTGTGTGTGTGTGTGTGCGTGTGTTAACTATATTTGTACCATCAGCAAAAAGAACTAACTTTGCATCGTCATCAATGTAGAATGGAAAGTCATTTATGTATATCAGGAACAATAAAGGACCTAAGACCCAACCCTGTGGCACCGCACCCTTGATAGTCCACCAGTTTGAGGAATTGGCTGATGTTTTGACATTACATGAACCACTTATTTCAACTTTCAACTGAGTCACTACAACCCAGTACGCACATTCCACACATCAATAATACAATTTATACAGTACAAAAGTTCGAGGTGTACATTTAGTGCGCCACGATTATTAAGAATCAACACATAATAAACGCAGAAACACTTTCTACACGACTAACACAGAAGAACTTTAGCATTGCGCCTCCGATCAGACATGAAACAATACTCATTTACACGGTATGAAAACATCCTATTTATATTAATTAGACAATGACTCTGAAAATTACATATTGCTAATTACGTACATTAAAGTAATTACAATGGAAAAGTAAACAATGATATTAAACTGGATATAGTAAAAGGTAGCGTAAATAATAGTGAGTAAATTAATATACTAGTCTCGGTTATATTAACAGTCCTTCATTTACAAATTTAGTGTACCATTCTTTTAAACAATCCTTTCGAAATAAATGGTAATTATACAGAAACTAACGAAGGTACAACTTTCTTAGCATTAGGTTTTTTAAAACAACTACAGCCCTCAGTCGCAACTTACAATAGAATGTAACCTAGGTTTCAATGTCACAAAGGACGCCTTCTTCAGACAATACGACATAAGATGGTTAAAATTACAAGTCAACTAAAAGAAATTAAAATACAGTAACATATCTGCCCTAGATAGATAGTCATACCACAATATAGGAACACCAGCAGCAGTCACTAAAGGCTGCATGCAGTCACTGTGATGGTTGAAAAGCAACTTAACGTGCTAGTGTACTAAGCGGCTATGCACGCTTGTCGCCATTTAGTGACCAAATTTGATAATAAATATAACGGCTAACTTACATATCAGAAAGATAGGCGTCTGAAGCCTCCACTAAATACTTTACATAAAAGTGTACAAGTGGTGAAGGCACGACATATACAGTAAAATTGATAAATTACAAAAACAAGTTTTGTACATGTGTCAGACAAAGCAGATGTGATGTCAAGAAAGAAAATGTATCTCAGAATATGCAAGAATTATTCCGTTCCGGATGCTTTTGTTTTTCTAAAGCAACGGCTTAATGCCTTTAAAGAAACTTTTACCACGCAGCTACAATTGTTCTGTCATTTAAGGACAAATGTTTAAAAATTTCAAATTCCTCCCAAAAATGGAGCTTCCGTCCCTTCTGTATGTGGAAACGTTCTACGTTTTCAATACCAATACTATCGGGAAAATACCCTGAGATTAATAAAATGGTCTGCAAAAGAATAAGTGTAATTGGCTCCTAATTATGGATTCCTTCTTTTTCCAAATAATTATTTGTGGAAAAGGCGATATTGCATTTGTATTTGTTCCGAAGCAATCTTTGAATCCGATATGATACAGTACCTAGAAACGGAATCGAAAAGAATAACTTTTTTGCTTCTTCTGATGTACTCGTGAAAGAGCCCAGAGTAGTGACTGTTCAGATTTTTTTTAAATTTCATTTACCATTCGAGCTTCAGAACCATTATTGACAGTTACGGTTTTGATGAGATTAACTTCTCTGTTGAAGGTTTCTTCAGAAAGATTTCCAATCTGTTTAAGAATCTCCATGAAAATGTTCACCCGTGAACGAGAAAACGATAATCGGCAACTAAATTTTCTGTATCTTACACAGTCTATAGTCGATGATACAATTTCTTTCAACATTTTTCGTAAAGTGATTCAAATAGACTCAATTATTCCTGCCTCTTCCACGCATCCAACCTCTTACAAAATGCTTTCTTTTTCTCAGCGATCCACAGAACACTATCTACTCCTCTTTCTAAAGAAACCTTCAACAGAGAAGTTAACCTCATCAATACCGTAGCTGTCAATGAAGCTCGATTGCTAGATGAAATCCTAAAAATAAAGAAAAAAGAGATATTAGCAAAACAGGCACTACTCTGTACTCTTTCACGAGTACAATAGAAGAAGCAAAAAAGTTGTTCTTTTCGATTCCCTTTCTAGGTCTTGTATCGTAACGGATTCAAAAATTGCTTCGGAACAAATACAAATCCAATATCGCCTTTTCCATAAATAATAATTTGAAAATAAATGTAATCCATAATTTGAAGCCAATTACTGAATATTTGCGAAATTCTTGTGTTTATAAGCTTCCCTGTGCTACATGTCGTACCTATTACAGTCAACAAACAGGACGATCTTTTACATTTCGTTGTGAAGACCACTTATTGAGGAAGAATGGTTCCTGTCCCCCTAATTCTTCTTTTGCAGAACATTTATTAATCTCAGGGAATTTTCCCTATAGTATTGAGAATGTAGAAATTTTCCACATAGAGAAGAAGGGACGGAAGCTTCATTTTTGGGAGGAATTAGAAATTTTTAAACATTTGTCCTTAAATGACAGACTTCTTCTTCAGGAATAATTGCAGTTGAGTGGTAAAAATTTCTTTAAAAGCATTAAGCCATTGCTTTAGAAAATCAAAAGCATCCGAGACGGAATAATTCTTGCATATTCTGAGATACATTTTCTTTCTTGACATCACGTCTGCTTTGTCTGACGTATGTATAAATGGTGTTTCATGACCTGCTCAGAAAGGTAGTTTTTTGTAATTTATCAATTTTACTGTATGTGTCGTGCCTTCACCACTTGTACACTTTTATGTGAAATATTTAGTGGAGGCTTCAGACGCCTGTCTTTCTGGTAAGTTAGCTGTTATATTGATTATTAATTTGGCCACTAGATGGCGACAAACGTGCATAGCAGCTTAGTACACTAACACATTAAGTTGCTTTTCAACCATCACAGTGACCTCATGCAGCCTTTAGTGACTGCTGCTGGTGTTTCTATTTTATGGTATGACTATCTGTCTATGTTAGATATGTTATTGTATGTAAATTTCTTTTAGTTGGCATGTAATTTTAACCCTCTTATCTCGTATTGTATGAAGGTGTCCTTTGTGCCATTGAAACCTAGGTTACATTCTATTGTAACATTTTACTGTGGGCTGTAGTTGTTTTAAAAAAGTCTAATATAGTACAGTCGATGAGTAACAACCATGCATAAAGTATTTTTTACTATTACTTGTGAAACATAATACCTACATTAATATTACGCAGTTATAATTTAATTATCATTATTAAAAATACTAATTATCGTAATATGTGAACTATAACAATACCGCCGGCCGCGGTGGCCGAGGAGACTGAGGCGCTTCAGTCACGGTCTGCACGGCCACTACGGTCGGGGGTTCGAATCCTCCCTCGGGCATGGATATTTGTGCCGTCCTAGTTCGTAAGTAGTTCATAAGTAGTTTGTAAGTTTAGGGACTGATGACCCCGTAGTAAAGTCTCATAAGCTTTACAAACATTTTTTTTATATATAACAATACCTCTCTGGTATGACCGAATTAATATCTGATAACTACGTTCTTCCTGACAGAAAATCACGAATCCAATCGCACTACTGCGGTGATATTACATAAGCTCGCAATTTGATTAGAATACGCTTGTCACGTATAGTCTCGAAAGTCTGCAGGAAATCTAGAAATACCGAATATATTTTACATCCCTTGTCGATAGCTCTCACCTTATTAAGTAAGTGAAGAACGATACTTTCTTAATCCGTGTTGACTATCGGTCAATAATTCGTTCTCTTCGAGATAGTTAATAATATTTGAGGAAAGTATATTTTCTAAAATCCTGCTGGAAACCGACATTAATGTAGTTCTGCTGATCACTCTGATTGCCCTCATTGGTTATTGTAGTGACCTGTGCAACCTTCCAATCTTTGGGCACGGCACGTTCGTTGTTCAAATGTTTGTATAGCTTATTGGACTTAACTACGGGGTCATCAGTCCCTAAACTTACAAGCTACTTATCAACTAACTAAGGACGGCACAAATATCCATGCCCGAGGGGGGATTCGAACCCCCGACCGTAGTAGCCGTGCAGACCGGCACGTTCTCTAAGCGCACGGTTGTATATGATAGGTATGGAACTATTGCATCAGCATATTCTGAAAAGAAACGTAATTGGTATACATCAGGATCGAGAGACTTATTTGTGGGGAAAGTAAATGTTTTATAATGTAAACGAACAGAGAAAATACATCAATCAAATCAATACCCTACTAGAATGAAAACAAAGTAAGGAAAAAATATATTAAGAAATTATTTATTGTATTTTTCAGAGTTTTCTGTTTGTCTTTTACAGGTATAAACGTAAGCAATAGCATGCGGCGTGTAATTATCCTCGAGAAAAACAATCATATCATACATTCTGTATCTCTCCACCACATTTCTCTCTCTCTCTCCCTTCCTCCCTGTGACACTCTCTTTCTCTCTCTCCCTTCCTGCTTCTCGCACTCGCTTTCTCTCTCTCTCTCTCTCTCTCTCTCTCTCTCTCTCCCTTCCTACTTCTTGCACTCTCTCCCCCCTCCCTTCAACCCTCCCCCTTTCCCACTTCCCCTTCCCCCCTACCTCCTCGTCCTACCCTTCCCCCTCCCTCCTCTCCGTCTCTCCCCCCTCTCCCCTTCCCATCCCACCCCAACACACCATTCATCCCCCTCCCTCCCTCCCCCTTCACCTCCCTCCCCCTTCACCTCCCTCCCCCTTCACCTCCCATCCTCCCCCTTCACCTCCCACCCTACCATCCTCCCCTCCCTTCTCCTACCCTCCCACACTCCACCCTCTCCAAACCGCTCCCACTCCCACCCTCCTCCCTCTCCCCCTCTCCACACCTCCCTTACTTCCATCCACCCCCTATCTCCCCTCCCTCGCTCTCCCCTCTCCTCTACCCCCCCTCTCCCTCCCTCCCTCGCCCCCTACCCCTCTTCCCCTTCCTCTCTTCCTCCTCGTCCCCTCTCCATCTCTCTCCCTCAATCATTCTCTCCCTCTGTCCCCCTCTATCTTCTTCCACCCTGCTGCCCCTCATCTTCTTCCTCCTCCTCCTAACCATCCCCTTCCTTCGGCCTTCCATTTCCTCCTCCCTCCTCTCTCTGTTATCTCCACCTCCTTCCTCTGTTTCTTTTCCTCTTCGTAGCTCCTCAAAATTATCAAATTTTAAATTTCTTCCTTCAGATTTTTTGAAAAGTAACTAAAGTGACCAGAAAATTACTCTTAGCAACGTTGCATTCAGGGTACTGCGATTTTTTATTTCGTCAACTGACAACATCAACGAACTAGCACATGTGGCGTAGTAGTTGACCGTTTTGCGTGCGTTATCGCAAATTTAAACCTGAACTTCCCTAAAATGAGATTTCACAAAAAGTCTTTACTTTCGCCATTTCTACCACATCAGTGTGTCCGTACGCTGGTCAGGAGGATGCAGCATTTCAATTTTAGATCCCTCATCATTATTGTAGATTTCAATGCGTAATACAGAAGGCAACATCAACGCTATAGGTATAAAAATTATCTACTTTCTCTTTTACAGTCCCTAAATGCTATGTACACGCATGATTTTTCATGTGTGAACTTCTGTCAGACAGTAGCTTTCGAAATATGTTTCATTGGCCTTGTTGTATAACTAATGAGCACTTCTCGTTTTCTCGTATTAGATTCCACATTGATACGACTGATGCGTGCAGTCTCTATGTCTGTTGATACCTCTTCTTTTTCACTATTTATAGGACCGTCAACAAAGAGGTAGTGAGCTATAGTATCGGGAGATATGTTGATGTGCAGGAGATGTCTTCAAAGAATTATTTAGCATTTACGATAGCCTCTAAAATGAAATTACTATAATATTTGTAATTAAATTTGGCAGTAGGTGCCATAATATGTAACGTAGCAGCCTAACAATTACACTTCAATAAATGTTTTTCTAATAAACTGGTTAGCTCCTTGTACTTAAAGTTTGTCGAGTCTTGGAGAGCTGCAAGTGCTGAAGCAACATTGAAATGTTTTGCGCCAATTGAATTCAATAATAATTTAGCACAATATGGTTTGTTAATTTTTATGTTCTTCATATCTAAATAATTTTCAAACATCTGTTTATAATATCGAAAAGATTCCTTTTTCAGGTCGAAATTTTCGAAATTGTGTAGTAAAGCTGCGTCATTCTGATGTGGATTTGATGTTGACTGTCCTACATTCTGATTAGTTTGTGAGCTAAGTATTTGTTCTAGCATTATGTTTTGGAATCGCATAAACTGAATTGTTTTTCATCCATTTTGATTGTAAATTGCTCGATGTAACGTCAAAATATTTTACGGTAAGGTATGCTGCTGTTACGTTGTAGCCTGCCAACAACTTTTGTTATTTGTTTAATATGCAAGAAACAAACCTTATCTAAGATACAATACATATCACTGAAATTGAATAACATCATGGAGAAGCAAAATCAGCTAAGAGTAATATAGACGGTGCCACAAAAAACGCGTACTCTGGTAGTGATTGCAGCTGGCCGGACACTAGCCATCGGTGTGCCAATTTTGACGACCAGACGGCGCACTTCTGTGAATATTTAGTGATCCACAGTCGTTTTGCCAAGTGACACAAATAGCCGTATGCGGTGCAAAGACTTCGCCTGTAATTACGGCACTTTCAGAGAGCGAGTAGTGGACATTTTTGCTCGTCCACAGTGGAGTGGCCGAGCGTTCTAAGGCGAATAGCTGCGGAGGTTCAAGTCCTCACTTGGGCATGGGTGTATTTGTTGTTGTTAGAATAAGTTTGTTTAAGTAGTTTGTAAGCCTAGGGACGATGACCAGAGTAGGTAAGTCCCATATATTTACAAACATTTGACCATTTGATTTGCCCTGCCACAATAATTAGTTTGTGGGCGATAATGAGAAGGCATGATGGTGGGCTGATTTGCTGAATCAGAGTACCCTACCATGTTTGATCTCAACTAGATTAATAGGAAGTTTTGGGTGATTCACTTCAGCTACAGATTTAAACACGTAGTTTTTCAACAGCGTTTCACAGTCGCAGCTGACACCCAAAGTAGCAAACAGTAATTACGCGTTAATGCAAGGTAATTTTGTTTCTGCAAAGTTGCTTCCACGCAACGCCACGAACGCGAGCAAAACATTACACAGCATTTACCGCGACAGCCTCTGTTAGTCCAGTTTTGAATTGTAAAGTCAAGTGTAGGCACGGCCTCAACCACACTCTGATAGCTATTTTTTTATGTTTTTGTTTATTTGCGGTTTGAGTTATCAAAACGATACCATTAACTGTCTAACCTGGTCCTTTATTAGTACATTTCATTATTTAATTTATACCAACTTTACTTAAGTTTTCCAACTTTTTAAGATAATAAACTATTTTTTTAGCTCTCATTAGAACAGCATTTTAATTTCTTTGAGATACTGCCTAATGCCACATTAGTGTACTTGTGAAGTCATTTCGCAGTAACGATTTATTCTTCTAGCCACAGCTGAAAATACGTGCGCACTAAGGCGCACAGCTGCGGAGCGCGTGGGCGTTCGCCGTTGGGTGTTCGAGTCCTCCCATGGGCATGGGTGTTTCTGTTGTCCTTAGCAGTTAGTTTAAGTTAGTGTAAGTATTTTGTAAGCATAGGGCCTAATGACCACAGTAGTTAAGTCCCTTAGATTTACAAATATTTGAATTTATTTTTCTACTGATAAGAGTGGTAGTCCAATCTGAGTACAGTTAAGAGCCTCTTCCCTATCTTCGATTGAAACGTTCACTGTTTTCTGATATATGTGCATGCATGTCAAGGTATATTTGTTCGACCTGCCCAATCACCGTTTTAGGGTACAAAATATTTCAGATCAGTCCCTGCATCCAACACAAGGTGGAAGAAATGGTCTTTCCAGTTTTTTTAAGACAGACCAGCGGGACATAAAATGCTATGGCTTAGTACTTCGCTCTCCTAAATTCCAGGGCATATTCTTAATAAATGGATGTTTACAGAATTCTATGGTGTACATGTCGGAAATTTCAAAAACGTTAAAACATATGTTTTGACAGCGCACAGGCAAAAGTGTGTGTGTGAAAGTGTTTCGTTCATCTGTTGCACTTATGAGACAAACTGTTATGTTTCATTTCTTAGAGAGTGAATACATTCACACGAACGCATAAATTGGACAAGGAGGTATATCTCACTCACTCACCTGGCGTACAGGTTAAGTTTGCCGATAAGCGATTTAGCTATTTCTATCCTAAGACGCAAAACAAACATTTGCAGCTCCCATCCAAAAGCCACTGGCTTTCAACTGCCAATAGAAAATCTTTGCGGCACAGAGTTTTTTACACCACAACAAAGACACGAAATTTAATACAATGAACAGACTTTTCAAAGACTGGACAGAAAGTTGATAACTTGTGAAAAACATAAAAGAAAAATATACAGCAGAATGGAATGTTAAACACGGATATCCAGCCTGGTACTCCCTTAGTACACCATGACCACACAATAATGCCAACATGTCTTTTAATGCTTCCATGTTGCACATCCTGACCTTGAACAGCTCTATGTTTACATTTTTCTTATTTTGACTGTTCCTTACAACTGTTTCCTGTTTTCATACTAGATCTGTGATCGGTTTGTGACGTTTTACCCATTACGCCGACTTGTCACTACTGATGGGGCTATGATGGAGAGTTTCTCTTGTCAGCTACCAAAACAGCAACATATTTTATTTTCTTTATCTGGAAATAAAAGTATTCAATGTCAACTTCCTTCAGCTTATTGCTGTAAATTATTAATTATGCCCACTAGATTTCTTTTTATTCAAACACATTTTCTCCCTTCTAGATGGTTGTAGAAAAATATTCGTATTGAAATTTGTGAAAAATCTCATCAATTTACTTCCTTGAACGTTATTTTCATAACACAGAAATGGAGATAGCCAGTTCAAAAAACCCAACCAAGGAAACGGGTTCTTATCATTTTTTTTAACATTTACAGTTAATAAAATGTAAAAAGAAAAATTATTTACCATCACAGGAGTACAGCTCTCTCTTCGAAGCAAATTAGCCTAAAATCTTAACTGCATTTTGATCCCCTGAGAAGATCTAGCCGATTCCTAAAAGGTTTTTTTTTTTTCAGAAATCAATATATCTCGAAAAAAAAATATTTTCTTTTTTTATTTGTTTTCCAAATAAGAACTTGTTTAGCTTGCTATCTTAAAGAAAAAAAACTTTTTTTTAGATGTATCTCGAAACCTACTACAGCAATTGATATTTATAAAGAAGCAATCGATAGTTCGTTTTAAACCCTACAGCTTTCTAATTTAACACTTTCGATCGGAGCTATAGTTTTCTACTTAGCTAAGTGAATTTGGGGATTTCGTGGCCATCTTCGCCACCTTTGATCGACTTCCATCAAATAGGAACTCCATTTAAAGTTTAATTTCTATACGTCCATATCTTTTGTTATTAGGTAAATGCTTTTTGCAAATTTAACATTAAACCGTCACAGAATGCTTGGACTGTTCGGCCAAAAAGGTGGCAGTGGGGCGCCGCGTCTTCGAAGCTACAATCTCTGTCAGCGCTAACCAGCGAGAGAAACGCAGAGGCTGAGCAAACGTGTCCTGCCTGTCACTAGTCTAATGGAGCATCGACAGCATTGCATAATACGTTTGGCAATTCTGTAACTTCCGAATTACTTCCTGGTTGGCACATAATTTAGTCGATTCATTCACATAAATATTTGTGCAATATGACAATGATTTTTAATGAAATTTTCGAATTACTTTGTTTCCTTTACCTTGATATAATATTTTGAAAGTCCTTCTGCGTGTACTCTGACTTAGACATTGAGTAACAATATATATTTTTTGTCAATGAATTATAGCCTAATGTTCGGTTTCCTCGAAGTATTTGTAAGCAATCTGCAAGAATCAATTTTAGGAAGTCTTGCGCTCAGAAATACTCATCAGAGAAATAGTTACGTGTAGAGGAACAGATAAAGGTGACTACGCCATGTGGTATCACTGGGATAGCTACTGCTGAATTATTTCTGTGGTTGAGTTTCTTGTCTCATACTCTAAAGCGTGTGGAAATGTTTTTGAAATGCACTTACTATAATAAATTTCAGTTTACAAGCATTAAGTACTGCGTCACCTTTAATAATGTGTTTCCTTGTATTTGCAATATCTGGGTGTTAATTAACATCAGGAATGATTGCCATAAGGATTGGCAATGGACCCTAAACAGTAAGTGTGAAGTCATCCATATGAGTACTGAAAGAAATATGTTATACTACATTTACACTTTAAATCGGTGAAATCTATACGCTGTAAATTCAACTAAATACCTAAGAATAACCACTACAAGAAACTTGTGAGGAAAGCGAAACAAAAGCTATGTTTCATTGGCAGAACACTTACAAAATGCAACAGTGCTACTAAAGAAACTGCCTATACTACACTTGCGCTTCCTATTTTTGAGTGTTTCTGTGCATCGTGGGTTCCCCATGAAGTGTAACTGACGTACAATATAGAGAAAGCTCGGAGATATATCGTGATATAGTTGAGAGAATGTCAACGAAATTATGCACGAGTTGGGATGTAAATCATTAAAAGAAAGGCGTTATGCGTTGCGGCGAGATTTATTTTCGAAATTTCTTTCGACAAATTTCTCTTCGTAACGCGAACATATTTTGCTTAGTGCCCACTTACAAAGGGAGACATGATCATCAAAACAAAATAACAAAAATCATATCGAAAACTGAAAGATTCAGGCGTTCCTTTTCCCCGTGCTCTACTACAGAATGGAATGGTAAATATAAAGCGGTTCGATGAAATCTCTGCCATACCCTTCAACGTGGTTTGCAGAGTATTTATACAGAAGTAGATGAGAAGGAGCAGTGTTAACTAGTGCTATCTTTTAAGAACCATTTTTTTATAGTCGAGCGACTGTACTGTGAAGTGATTAGAGGACCTGCAATGCACCTGAGTTATTTAGGATATATGCATATCAGGCGGAAGCTAATTTAGGTCGTTCGGTTTTTTCTGCGCTTGATAGTATAAGCCGATGTCGTATGCCAACTCAAAATCTCAGAAGGCTACAGATATTGCCTCATAGTGGTAGACAGCTTCACTAGATGGCCTGAGGCCATTTTCTATCGACATCACCACGGACACTGTAGCGTAAACATTTTTTGTGTGGATTTTCCGTTTCGCAGTTCCACTATTATCACTGATGAAAGACGGCAATCTGAAGTCTACGTGTTCAGAACGTAGTCGACAATGTTAGGTACGCACCTCATTCCCACTACGGCGTACCATCCCTCATTTAACTGTATTTGGGCGTCTTCATCAACAGTTTAACTGTACTGAGATATCGCACAAGTGAGCTGGGCAGACACACTACCTGTTGTGTTCTTAGGTCTACGGAAGTCATTTAAGAGTGGCCTTAAGCCCACAGCAACGGAACTGGGAGGTGGACAAGGTCAGGTTTTCCTGGAAAATTTTTGCACAGCTTGACAGATGAGACAGGCACTGCTTTCCACTTCACCACCCGATTACATGAGCGCATACAATGGCTGAGAACGACAATGGCTAGAAACCACTTAGCAAGACACTCGTTCGCTTTTGCGGAGGTAGGCAAGTTCACGCATGTAGTCTTCGCATTGACACGATACTGAGACCACTGCACACACCAAATACCAACCGGTAATGAGTAGGACCAGCATTACTTTCCACATAATGATAAAGGATACACCCACCACAGTTGCACTGAATCGGATCAAGCCAACTTTCTGGGTTGCAACAAACGTTACAAATGACCACAGAACACAATCCAGGAAAGACAGAATAATCATCAAAATATTTTTCGGTACCCAACGAGCACCATGAAGCACAGCGAGCGATAGACACTGCAACAACGAAACCGCGAATCAGATGACACACTACTCAGTTTCATGAAAGTTTTAGTTACCAAGATTGGTCGTCATGTGAAATGAAATCTGCAATACCGTTATCACTAAGAGAGTGAGGAATGATGCAGTGATCTTTTCCGACGTTTCTGTTATACAGTTATGCGTGGACATTTCTTGTGTGCACAGCGTATTCTTCAACGTCATAAATTTCATCCTTACCATGTTCATTTACATCAGGATATTCATGGAAATGACTTCAGCAACAGGGTAACATTTTGTCGGTGGGCTCAGCAAAAACTTCTGACTAATCCAATTTTTTTTGCAGATGTTCTCTTTACCGAAGAGGCATCATTCTCCAACAAAGGAATTGTCGATATGAGGAATATGCATTATTGGTCCGCAGACAATCCAAAATGGCTCCGTCAGGTAGAGCATCAACGTCCGTGGAAAGTGAATGTTTGGTGTGGGATTATTGGAGATACCATTATCGGACCTTTCTTTGTAAATAGCGTCCAAAATGGCAGACAGTACTCTAGATTTATACGACACAATCTTCCTGTTCTCTTGGACACCGTATCTCTGAACAGGAGAATGGTCATGTGGTATCAGCATGACAGATGCCCTGCACATAACGACTTAAGAGCACGACGACTTCTGAACCGTAAGTTCCCTGGTAGGTGGATTGGACGTGGTGGCCCAGTTAGGTGGCCTGCCCGATCTCCGGACCTTACACCGCTAGACTTTTTTCTTTGGGGAGCACTGAAGGATGCTGTTTACCAACATGAACCAACAACACCAGAGGACATGAAGCAACGCATTATTGATGCTTGTACAGCCATCAAAGAGGAAACAGTAGCACGAAGTAGGGCATTCTTCATCTGCAGAGTGACCCTATATATTCAAGCCAATGGTTATCACTTTGAGCATGATATGTGAACGCTATCTTTAGTATGTAGTGCTGGTATCACAGTGCAAGTTTCTACAAAGGGCCATTTTACCCAGTGATGTTCAGAAACATTTGTTTGAAACAATTTATCATGTAACGCATTAGATAAACATAACATTGATAATTATGTGATAATAAAACTAATTGGTTAAACATGTTTGCACTACAAATAGCAGGTTTATCTCGAAGTCTGTAAGTAAAGTACCCTCCCCTGTCAACCATATGAAATTTTATTTTGTCAGAGAGTTTCCTCTTGTTTTGAAAATCAAGTGTTCAAAATATCAGCAATATCAGAATAAAAGTGCAGATTTCGTCCAAAGTACGCTCCAACATACATCATACAGAATTTTGTTCAGACAGTGACCTTACTATTGTATTCATGCTTAAGTCTGCAAAATTACTTTTAAGATGATAATAAAACAGTAGGTAAGTTTCAAAGTCTGTAAGTAAATTAACCTCCATGATCCACTACACAATAATATATTTAGACAGTGTCTTTTCTCTTATTTTGAAGATCAAGTGTGCAAATCTCATGTAGGTCAAGGTAAAACTGGAGATTTGTGTTAATAACAAACACACAAAGAAATACTCTTATTTCAATGTAAGAATGTTTTGATGCAAGTTTGCCTTTCAAGGGGATAATAAGTGCGCATTTTAGATTTTTTCTGATTTTCAGCTGTTCGTTTCGTCTTTAGTTATTCTTTTTTTCTAAATCATACCTGAGTAAAATAAATAAATAAATATTCTAGTCAGCCAAGCCATTTCTGAGTTTTACTAAAACAGAGCCATTAACACATGCATAATGCAAGGCATATATCTTCGTTCTATTGATCATATGGATAGGGCGTGATCATTTGTATATGTAACAGAAGAATTGACATCTTAGAGTACAGTGTCAAATTTACAACTTGTACCTTTCCTGCAGCCCAGCCGAATTGAGCAAATCGATTTGATTTTGCACATTACATGTGGTCTAGAGTGATCTTTATATGGCTTATAACAGCACTTTTGCTCATGGGTGGTTCCTGTAATTATCAAAGGCATTTACATCTGAAATCTTTCTTATTGATGAAAATAGTTTCCTTTGTGCCTTGCAGGAAACTTTTATTCCTTGAGTAAGCAATGGTTTCTTTGTGGGTTTTGATATAATCTAGGTTAGTTTTGGAGGAAAGCAGTTTTCAAATAAGTTAAGGAGATTGTTTATTAAAGTATTGTTTTTCTCATTCTTGCTATGACCCCTCTAAATATCATTCCAATTCATGTCTTTGAGCAGTTTTCTAAAAAAATAAATATTTGTCTTACTGATTACTCTCTACCCTCTTAACCTCAGATTTGATAGATTTTATATACTGATCAGTATGAATATTTAGCAAAAGGAACTACTACTATGCTCTGAAAGTCTACTTATTTTTGGGTTTATAATTTAATTTTGGTTACTACACATATCTGTAATATGATCACTGGCTGTCTTTGATCCCTTAGCTATCCTACTCAGGAAGTTAGCAGTATGAATTGAGTTGAATGAAATAAGTTTTTACTGGGAGAGTTTTCAAGGAAGTCTACAGTAAAATCACCAACCAACACTAATTCTTTCTCTTTTGTAGTCAAACAGACCAATAGAGCAACAAAGTGGTTTATGAATACATAAATGTTGCCATTTAGTACTTTGTGCACACTGTTATAAATGATTTATTACAAAATTCTATTTCTGTTGTACATGCTTCCATATATTGCACTAGGAAAAATTTACAAATATCTATCTTATTAAATATATTGCAATTTCTAATGTATTTGGTAACTCCTCCATCCTCCATTTCCATTGTACAAAAGTGGGAAGCTAACCTAAATCCTGCAATATGTAACAAACCTTTACCAGTTGTCACATGATGTTCAGAGATGCAGATTATGTCAACTGGGTTGGATGACTCTAATCCATAAATGCAGGTGAGTAGTACATTAATTTTATTCTGTAGCCCTCTAATAATAAACAGTGCTAGGTAGGTATACAGCCATAAGTATTCCATTGTAAAACCAATTGTATGTCATTTACAGATCCAAACAGTACATGCACCATGAGCATGAAACACTTCATTGGAAAATGAAATTTTTAACTGCAACAGACACAAGATTTTGTTTTCTTTCAACTTAAATGAATTTGCTGTACTAGGCCATGGAGTGGACGAACGTGACTTCTAATATTCTGATGCCGTGAAGATAATTGGCATTTTGCACTATTATACTACTGGGAAAATATAAAATTTCTGCTAATTCACGAAAATGTTTAACTAGCTAGTGTGTTTCTCATCTAGTGTGTCACAGTTACGCTGTTTGGTTGGTTTATTTAACTGAAGGCTTGTTTCAATGCTGACCTCCTTTAGAAATTTACCTCTTTCTGTCCTCCCTATCCTGAAAAAAAGGTACTGCTCTAGCACCTGTAACAATTGGTAATTTACCACTCACTTCAGTGTCTCTTCCCTTAACCCTCCGTCATTGACATGGTTTTATATACCAAGTTTAATGAGATCAGTCTCTCAGACCATCAAAATCAATCACTTGAATTGACATAGTACTTATTAATATTTCGGTTATAAACAAGGCTACAATTATGCAGTGAAGGCTTTCACAACCGGCTGAAATAATTGCTGTTGTATCTTCCGGGTTATGTGGTCGTGGTCGAAGAAACATCTGATCCTGACGTTTCGTCCAGAGCTGCGCTGTACATCCTCAGAGGTGCTACTGGTAGCTGTGAGTCGGCAAGACTCACCACTACCAGTAGCACCTCTGAGGATGTCCAGTGCAGCTCTGGATGAAACATCAGGAGCAGATATGTTTCTTCGAACACGACCACATAACCCGGAAGATTCAACAGCAAGGCTACAATTGTTACTGAATCAATTTCTTTTCTTAATGACTGATTATATGTAAGATTTGCAGCAAATAAACCTTATACAAATAGTATACAAATGTTCGTCAGATAATTAAAATGTACCCATGTGCAAAGATGTAAAGGACAAATTAATGACATTTAAAGAATGCAATAACACCAGACAATGTAACAAATTTGAAACTTTTTAAAGAAAAGAGAAAAATAACATACAATTACTAATATAATCACACATTGTACTCATTCACAGTCTTTGCACAAAACTTCAATATGTTGAAGAGACATGTATTTTTTGCACTTCATGTGTCTTCTCACTTTTTTTCTAAAACCTCTTCTATACCAGACTCTCATTCATCTTCAGGTTTAGATTCTTCCAGAGATTCATTTGATACATTCACATTCCCTCCCATAGTTACTTAATAATGCATCCTCAATACACCTAAGTAAGTAGTAACAAATGTGTTAACCTTATGACTATATAACACACACAAATATTAATGGAACTGGAAATATAAGGAAATATGCTCACCTTATAACTGGCTGCTGGCAAATTTTTTAGCACTGTGATGTTAGCGTGATCGGTCTAGGGTGCAGAAAGATACTGTCCTCACTGTATCAGCAATCAGTACGCAATTAATTAAATTGCTACATGTAAGGCATCGCAAATGAGGAAGGTATACAGCACAACAGCTCACACAACCTGTTGTTAGAAAAAATAAGTAACATTGTTGATCCATTCGGTCTGAGAGACCGCGCCACACTAACTGAGGGTTAAGTTTCCTGCTATTACCCCAGACAGTTTATTCTTCCCTTTCCTGCTCAGGTGTAAGACATGCCTAGTATAATCACACCTAGTGAGAGAATTAACAGGAACCACATCAATGTGTGATCCTGCACCTGTTCCAAGCAGTCATTCCAACTCCAAATTAGCTCCCATCACAGAAGAGTTCAAAATGATGTTGGTTCTTGATGCTCCATAACAGACACGGGCTCAAACTGGTATGTCTCAATGCTCATGCAATCTCTGCCAGGTCACACTCTATACTGTACCCTGAACTACCCACAATAACCACAGTGTCTTTTTCGGTGAAGTCTTTATAAAGAACCTATATCCTCTGTCACCTGACCCATATCAGCACTATGTTTGAAGAAACTTGTGACTTGGCATTATGTTCCTAATTCCTGTTTACCAACATTCTTATTCAATTTGCTGTTGAAAGATTGTTTAGCACTGTCTACATATACTGGTGGTGTCTGAGGCTCATCAGATGCTAACTGAAGCAACAGGTCAAACATTTTTTGCACATTCACCTCAAAGCTGCCTGGTTGAGTTCTATAAAGTTTCTTTCCACCTCTCTTTACCCTTCCCTCTACTTAACCTGTACAGATCCCTCTTAGCATGGTTTAACTCAGCCTGAAAGGCAGAAGTATTCCTCTCCTGTTATGCTATCTTCCTATGTCTACTGCATAACCTGCAAAACCACTGATGAGTCCTGCTCACTCCGCCAAATCCCGCGCCATTTGTCACCATAATGGCAAAAAACTACAGTACTTGTCACACCATACTCCATAGCTAACAATTCTATGGCAAGTCAGGTATTCTAAAAATATTACATTAATGAGAAAAAGTCAATTAAGTTACCATAAAAACAAAGAAAATTTTTGTGCAAAAATTGGCCTACTCATGACTGTATGCCTCTAAAACAAAATTGACACTATTTTTTGCAAATAAGAAATAAAACAATGTGAAGGTATGCTGTACTCAATATGCTAGAAAGAAAACAAGAATAATTAAAGAGATTCTTTACAATTACTGTGCAAAACACATAAGCAAAAATATGACTGTAAACGTACTTGATGATTATTATGTGTTTTCTTATAAAACAAAAAAAGAAGATATGTGAAGCAAAGTGAAGCCTTTAATGGTATGCTTGAAAAGGATACTAATACTTATTATTAATTACTTATCGCTATAAACTAAGTTTTATTACTGTTTAAATTAATTAGCTTTGCAAGGGAATAAAAGTTGTGTGTGCTAGGTTACTGACAATTTATCTCTCACCCCAGTAATTATTACCTGGTGGAATCCCTGTTCTGTGTACTTCATTAGAGAAATGAAACGTTGCCTTGATGAGTGAAAAAGGATTTTGCAGCAAGCAATCCAGTGATCTTTCATCTGTGCATCTTTTTTATGACAATACGTGGGACACACTTATTGGAGTATCATTATCTATGTCAAAGAGATAGAATACCACACAAAGATTCTACTGCAACTTGTGTGAAGTGAACTGAATGATCTTTCGCCATACTGTTTCAACTCAAAAACAATGTGGTATGATAATGTGCTTAAGAAAATTATGAAGTCTGTTGTGCAATAATAAATTCACATATTCATGTAACGTTAAACACATGAAAATTCTTTATGTGCAAATGTTAAAAACCAGTGACAGATAAGATTTTTATAACGATTACTGATTAAGACCAATCCACACCATACCTCATGGCATGTCATGTCCAATACAACATTCCACAATGCAATTCAAATGGCAGTAGGTTTCAATCTGTTGCGATTAAAACGAGAGCTAATAACATCTACTTGGACGTGTTCTTACATACGGTAGTAATTTAGATTTCACTTTCACCCTGAATAAATTCTAATAGTTTAACACTAGAATGGCGGAAGGGGTTAAAATGACCCGTGCCATACTTTTTTAATTCATTGTCATTTCAGTTTATTTACTTTCCTAATGAAATCATATGACTTTTCCTAATTTGTTCTCCTTTTTATGATGATGTATTAGAATTTAAAAAGTATTTATATTTTCTTTGACATTTCTATCGGTATACCTAGAATGGCGGATGGGGTCAATTTGACCCCAATGTAATTTCCTTCTGAATATATGTAAGTAATCCAACAATGTAGCGGCAACAGTCAGCAGTATTGCAGAGTAGTTACCTGTCATTGTTGCAACTTGGCATGTGTTCGTTCCAGTCTGCCACAGTTTATATCGTGTCATTCTGGTGATTGTTTTTGTCCTCGAAAAACGCTTTAGAACATGTATCGTCAGCATGGACTTTCTGATGAAGAAGTGTTACAGCTCTTATAGAATTCCGAAGTTGAATCGGAAACGGACTTCGCTGACGAAGTTGATGATTATGTAACTGAGACAAGTGAAGATGAAGAAATAGTGAATGAGGAGCGATTAGTGGAAGAGGATTCACGTGTTGATCTAAATCGGTCATCACATCTTTCATCACAGTAGGCACAGTTGGCAGCGTCTACAAAGATGGTTGCTAGGGATGGGACAGCTTCTTTACATCTCTTCAACTTGCTAAGAAACTCAGAGAAGCAAACTTCATTAGTTGTTACAATGAACAAGACCCGTCGTGAAATCCCTGATGCAGTAAGGAAGTGCAATGCTGAAATACACTCCACCAGCATCCTGCACCATAGTGGCACCCCAGAATGCACCATGACTGTATACCAAGGAAAGAAGAATGAAAACGTCATTCTTCTGAGTACACTATATTCCGAAGTAGCAATAAGCAAGGAAGGAAAGAAGAAACCTGAAATAGTAACATTCTACAATGCAACAAAGTATGGGGTGGATGTGGTAGATCAAATGACCCGTAAATATACCACAAAGGTTTCATGTAGGAGATGGCCAATGCATGTCCTTTACAACATCTTGGACATGGCGGCAATAAATGCATGGGTCATTTACAACGTAGTTACAAACGAGGAAATGGAAAGGAAGAAGTTCATACTTCATCTTGCTAACGTACTCAAGCGAATTAAAGAGCAAGAACATCAGGCAAAGGAAGAGGAAGTGCCAAATCAGCCTCAGAAAAGGCAACAAGACCAGCGAAAACTGTGTAAAGTGGCACAAAGCTGTGTGCGGAAAATGTGAGCGTAAAACAGAAATCCTATGTGCTAAGTGCGTCTAACAGATTCCAGTAACTTGAGAGAAAAGTGATACAAAGGTGTTTGTAGACCATGTAAAAGAGTAATATGGACCAAGTATAGTAAATGTGTCTACAAGTTTATACAAATAGGAAACTTGTTAGCAGCAGCAGCAATAATTTTGTAAGATATTTCGCTGTTGGAATAAATAATTATTGATTATTATTAATTATGGTTTTTAATAATTATTGTCCATGCTAGAGAAAATGTGTGGATTAACAAAAAACACTTATTTAAGTCTAATATGAAAATATTTTATTTGGGGGTCAAAATGACCCCTTTCCGCCGTTTTAGGAATGTCAGAAACTCCACCGTTCTAGTGTTAAAGTTCAATGGGTGTGAAGATATTTGATAAATTACCTTTAGATATAATACGAAAGACCAGAAAAATGTGAGATTGTGCTACATAACGGAACAGAATTTATTATTATATGAAGGGATTTACTTAGTTTAGACAAAAAATTACACAACGGTGAAGTAATTTATGGGTATAAAGTGATGATTACTTTTAAAATATCGGAATAAATGCTTTTGAATTAGTTCCTGAATGAAACGTAATTGCGTCGACGTGCTTTACTGGCGCGAGACAGTTTGCTGTATAATCTCTTTGGATTCTCTTCGCGCTGCTGCCATCTGGGGACAGAACGCTGCACCAGTTGACGCTAGAGTTCATTTGGCTGCGTCGGTAACGCTATCGTGCGATGATTCTGCTAACCATTTCGCGACACGGTCTCCGCCCTGGTCTTTGTAACGATTTGAATGAACCGACCGTTAATTCTACAAGTTTTTTTGTTTTTCAAATCGCTACGACAGTTAAGTGCGCAGTCGCAGTATAACCGATCGCATTGCACGAGTGTATTGACTTTGGACGACAGTTGGCGGAATTCAAATTAGTTTGTCTTCTGTCCTCGAATTTGCCGAACTAATGTTTGCAATACAAGGACTATGAGAAAAATTTTAATTTAAGTGAAGTCAGAAAGATTCCTTCGCATCCTGAAAATAACAAACATATTGGCAAGGATATGTCTCGCAATTTGTAGTCTAAAGAAAGCATTGAAAATAGCAAGTTTCGTAGGAATTAAATACGGTAATTTTAATTAATAGCTACCTTTATTACACTAGGCCTATACATGTTCCGTGGCTGGATAACTTTTTCAGCCTGAAGTCTGAATTTTTACGTGCAACACAGGCGAAATTTGTATCCGAAATTTACAATCACAAAATTTTTAAGTATGCATTGTAATGAGAAATGCGGTGTGTGTCAATTCTGAGGGTTAAAGTAAATTTGGTGAATCTTTGCTGTGTTGTAGCAAGTGGGCACTGGTTATCTACGACATATTAATGTTAACTAGTGTTTTTATGTCAGTAGAGTGGTTGCAAAAAAAATGGTTTGCAAATGTTGATGTGCGTGTTTTTCCACAGATGAATGCATTAGCTATTCAGTTTATCTTACGTTCATCTTTCACATAATTAGTTGTCTGCACAACGTTTTCCAAGATGGAACAAAATCCAAATTTTGCCAGTTTGGATGTAACCACTTCAATGGTTTGCAAACATGTCGTGTACCAAAAATTATATTTTATAACAAGTGGTCTACACAAAAATTATGTAGTGTATCTAAGAACATCGTTTAATGTTATTAATTCGAATGGGAATGATACCTTTTTTATTCAGAGATATGAAAGCACATTCTGATGTGATTAACGAAAGGGAATACAAAGTTATTATACGAAAAAAAAACCTCGAACTTAATCGCAAAAGTAATTTACTCAGTTTCCGTAATGTGAATGACTGAAAATAATTAAAAGAGAAAATACCAAGAAAAGTCAGAACTAATCGTGAAAGACTGCTGGAGAAATGGGGAATAAACTCTCTGAGACTATTCGCGGATGATGCTGTCGTTTATCGGTTAGTAAAGTCACCATAAGATCAAACGCAACTGCAAAATGATTTAGAACATATGTACAAGGTGCAAAACTTGGCATTTGAACCTTAGTAACGTGATGTCATCCATAAGACCACTAAAATAAACCGTTAAACTTCAGTTGCACGAAAAGTCATCCTAATCTTAAGGCCGTAAATTCAACTAAATACCTTGGAGTAACAATTACGAAGAACTTAAATTGGAAAGGACACATAGCAAATATTGTAGGGAAGGCGAACCAAAGACTACGTTTCATTGGCAGGGCATTTAGAAGATGCAACAGTTATACTAAAGAAACTGCCTACACTACACTTGTGCGTCCTATTTTGGAGTATTGCTGCGCATTGTGGGATCCACACCAGGAGACACTGACGGACGATTTAGAAAAAATTCGAGAAGAGCGGCTCGTTTAGTGTTATCGCCATATAGGGGAGAGAGTGTCAGGGAAATGATGCACGAGTTTGGGTAGAAATTATTAAAAGAAAGGCGTTATTTGTCGCGGCGACATTTCACCAACTTCTTTCACCAACTTTCTCTTCAGAAGCCAACATATTTTGTTAGCACCCACCTACATAGGGAGATATGACCATCATAAGAAAGTATGAGAAATCAGATCGTAAACGGAAAGATTTGGGTGTTCCTTTCTTCCGCGAGCTATTAGGGAGTGGGACTATAAAGAAATATCATGAAAGTGGTTCGATGAACCCTCTGCCATGCCCTTCAGTGTGATTTGCAGAGTATCCATTTGGATGTAGATGAAGAACTTCTAAAAGGCTTTTCAGTTATGATGCAATCTATATTTTTACAAGTATCATAATTTACTGTTGCGTTTTTTGTCTGATCCTGCTCCCCCCTCCCCCCCTTCCAAAAAAAAAAAAAAAAAAAAAAAAAAAAAAAAAAAACTCTATGGCCCAGTTGCTGTTTATGGATTTATCGCATTACTTTCATGTTTTCTATTTCTAATGTCGAGTGGCAAAACTGTAGATAAATAACATACAGTTTCAATACTACATTTATTGAGTTCACTTAGTAAACCGCAGCCCAAGGTAAATATATGATAAATTGATTGTAGGAAAGCTCAAAGAAAATTTTAAAAAATCCTTAAACTGACCGATAGAATCAACTTTCAATACCCTACGACAGCTCCGAGGTAATCCTTGTGTCTACAGTTTGTTATACTTTATTGTGAAGCATACCAACTGGATTGCAGAATTCGTGGCATATTGATACAATGTTGCACTAATACGATTTGAGAAAGTTCCAGTCCACCTTGAACTTTTACGCTCTATTCTTCTCTTTCTTCGACTGAAATGTTTCAGATTAAGTACACACCTACAAAACAGCATGCCTGTATTCCTCACAGTACTGTGTACTAATTCAGTAGTTGTGTACAACTTAATGCAGCAGACGAATGGTAAACTTCATCATTGGAAGGGACATGACTGTTCCTTACCCAATTTGGTAAGCATGAACAGCAATTACAGCGTAGCCGTGTTTCGCGTTAGGAATGTGCGACGGATCTACATAGCAAGCGTTATGTTGTCAGACCAGCTTGTTTCTGCGTTTCAGTAAGGAATGAACGAGGAAGAAAAAGATTGAACACGCAGATTCGACAAGGCTTTATAAAAAAAATTTGTCCATTCTGGCCGTAGATCAGCGCTGGAATCGAAGTCATATTGAATCATCAGAGAATGGTTTGACGCGACACGTCGCAAATTCCTATCCTACGCTAACCTTTTATTTCAGAGTAGCACTTGCAAACTATCTCCTCAGTTATGTGTTGTGTATATTACAGTCTGTCTTTCTCTACTTTTGCCTCTAGTAGCATGGAGGCTATTCCCTGATTTCTGGAAACATGTTCATGCGTTCCTTTCTTCGCCAATTCTACGGAGAACTTAATTCATTAAATTACCGGTCCAACTAATTTTCAACATGCGTCAGTAACACCGCATCTCATACAGTTGATTCCCTTCTATTCCCGTTTTACCGCTATCCACGTTTAATTTTAGCAAAAGCTGCGCTTGAAATGTACTTTCTCTAAAAAAAAAAATTCCCCTCAGAAATAATCCTGTTTTTTATTTTATTTTATTTATTTTTTTATTTATTTATTTTTTTTTTTTTCCTACTTGTAACTATGCATGCCCTTTAAATCCTGTGCCAGTTTACTTTTTATGTTCTAATTCCGTAGTCTGCCATTGTTTAATTTACTTCCAAAATATCGGGATTTCTTAACTGCTGCAATCCTGATCTCCAATTGTGATCTTAAGTTTCTCGCTACATTCATTTCTACTTCTTCTGATTAGTTTTGTTGACTTGCGGCTTACTCTTAGTCAACAGTCACCCCGTTTACATGGGCTCCCGAAACCGGATTTCGTAAACCGATTTCCCAATTCCGCTTTTGGTTGGTCATGTAAACATTCCAAAATCGATTCTGGAAATCCACTTCTCTAAAAAAGGTTTTCCAGTTCCACAATCGATTTTCGTGCCCATGTAAACGCAACCGTTTTTGAAGCATTCTTGGCTTTTCAGATTGTGTTTTATTGGTAAGAATTTTCGGCACATATGGGCAGAGAGATATTTTCTAATGTGAAATAAAAGTATTAATATTAGAGAGATCATGAATCTGTGTATTTAAGTAAATAAAAATAGCGATTATGCTGACTAAATCGGGGACTGAATCAGCTGTTTTTCAGCCGCCATCTTAAGTGGATTAGGAAATCCGATTCAGGCTGTGCCATGTAATCACGACAGCGTAAAACGTTTACGAAAATCGGTTTTCGTCTTCCGGAAGATGTGTTACATGTAAACGTAGTGAGTGTGTACTCATTAGACAGTTCATTCCACACTTTTCATTAGAAATCCATCTTTTTCCTCCGAAAGATCGTTTATTTACGGCCTTGACATCGTGTTTATTCCCGATTGATCGATGAGTTCTGGCTCAGTTTTTTTTATTACAGAAGGCCGTCAGCCCGTTGATGGAACGCGCTGAGCTACCACGCCGGCGAAATGTACTGACGGGTTTGGTCTCCAACCCGCTATGTAAGATGTACAGCGACTGCTAAAGCTGCACTATCACCCTGGATTTCATAAACCGATTTCCCAATTTGCTTTTGGTTGTGTATGTAAACACTCCAAAATCGATTCTGGAAGTCCACTTCTGTAAAGCGGTTTCCCATTTCAACAATCGAGTTTCGTGCCCATGTAAACGCAACCGTTTTTGAAGCGTTCTTGGCTTTTCAGATTGCGTTTCCTTCTTAAGAATTTTCGGCAGATTTTGACAGGGTGACGTTTTCTACTGTGAAATAAAAGTATAAATGTTAGAGTGAGCATGGATTTGTGTACTTAAGTAAAAAAAATAGCGATTGTGCTAACTAAATCAGCTGTTTTTCAGCCGCCATATTAAGTGGGCTAGGAAATCCGATTCAGGGTATAACACGACAGCGAAAAACGGGTTACGTGCTGCATGTAAACTTAGTGAATATCTCGTCCAAGTCAACAAAGTCAAATCTGCTCTTAAGGGCCTAGTGATGCAAATAATTCAAGAGACTTCTGTAATGATTAAAAAGGCTGTACCGTGATATCAGAAGCGGGGCCTTTTTTCCTTCCTCCCCTATGCCTCTCCTATGAGATCTCGTACGTTCGCTTATATACTAAATAACAGTCGTTTAGAGTTATCCAAAGTGTGTCTGTTTTGCTGGATTTTTTGATGTTATGCAGAGTGTTGGTAATCTTGTTTGTCAACTTTCAACCATCGCCAGCATGTTTCTTTGTTCAACTTAAATATTTGTAAACTTGACTGATTATTCCAAAACCTAAAGAATGAGTGTAATGTATACGTTAGATTAAAACAGGGTTTCAAAACTAGATTGTAACCACCTCGATAGAACAGATCCTACTCTCTCGAAACCCCTCAGAGAACTGACGACCACTGTTGTCGATGCTGCCGTGAACAAACTCCGATATATACAATCCGCGATGTGATACGGGGCAGAGACGTCCATGTCCGACCGCTGGGCAGTGGGTGGGCTTGGAAATCAGTGGCCGCGGCGGAATAACCGTGCGCACTGAGCTGCCCTGCTATGGTGCGCGCGGCCTTTCCACGTCGGAGGTTCGAGTCCTCTGTCGGGCATGGGTGTTTGAGTTGTTCTTAGGATAAGTTAGTTCAAGCAGTTTGTAAGTTTAGGCACCTATGACCACTGCAGTTACGTATCATAACTTTACAAACATTGGAACATTTGAAGTCAGTGAACGCTGCAAGCCGAACGGAGCAGTGATGTGTGATAACCCCGATGTACAAGTTTTCATGACTGCAAGCTTCTGGCAAAGGACTTCGAAAGGCTCATAAAAGCGATCTATCATTCGATTTATTGATTAATGTTCTGCTATGCAATTATTTCACCATTAAAATATTAAAATTTATACGAAATAAAGACGACATAATTTACCATAATTTTTGGTTTGCAATTATTTACGGTGCCTGGATAAGAAAGTAATGAAACTTCCTGGCAAATTAAAATTGTTTGTAGGAAACGGGATTCGAAACTGGGACCTTTGCCTTTCGCGCGCAAGCGTTCTTATCGTCTGAGCTATCCCGGCACGCTTCACGGTCCTTCCTCACAACTTTACCTCTGCCAGTACCTAGCATCCTCCAAACTTCACAATATCCTTTCTTCCAGGAGTATTATTCCTGCAAACGTTCGCAGGAGAACTTCTGTGTAGTTTGGAAAGTATGAGACGAGGTACTGGCTGAAGTAAAGTTGTGAGGAAGGTCCTTGAAGCGTTCCGGGATAGCTCAGACGGTAGATTGCTTGCCCGCGAAAGGCAAAGGTCCCAGGTTCGATTCCCGGTTCCTGCATACAACTTTAATCTACCAGGAAGTTTCACATCACCGGATGCTCCACCGCAGAGTGAAAGTTTCATTCAATAAAGTAATGTTCTGAGAAGGAATGGTATGAAGTGTTTGCATAGGATGAAAGACCCTGTGATTTTATTGAATTAATCACAATATGGTATGGCAGAGACAAGGCCATTAGGCGGAACCCTGGCGCCAGGTCAAATACTTGCTGGACGCAATGTGTGCAGTTCGGAATAGCGTCGGGCTCTTGATCTTCCCCCGAGTCGACTTTGTTTCCCTCCAGATCACGCGGGTTGGTATTGGTATGGAATCCCCTTCCAGTGTCATACGGAGCAAGGTGGCACGGTGGTAACAAAGTGGACACGCATCCGGGAGGACGTTGGTTAAAACACGACTCCGGGAGTCCAGATTTAGATTTTCCGTGGAATGAGAGCGAAAAACGCTGCTGTGAAAGAGACATTGTTTGCTTCCCACAGAGAAGCCCGTCTTGCTTTTGCTGCAGAAAATATCGACAAACCTCTTGCGTTTTGGAGACGAGTGATTATTACCAATGAAAAAGTTTTCTGTACGCCATCGACAGGAAGAGTACTCATTTACCGGCCAAAACATGCCAGGTATAACGCCAGACACATATATTTACAGTTGCCGAAGAAGTAGCAGGGAATCGGTAACGGTGTAGGCATGGATAGCGGCAAAGTGGTGTGGTCTCCTGTGAGAAGTGGAAGGAAAACTATTCTAGAGAATGTAATGTTGCTTTCTGTAGCAGTGAGATTTCGCGACGAACAGGTCATTTTTCAACATGATCGGTCGCTCATTCAAATGTCATGAGTTGTTAAGAGGCGGTTCGACAACCACAGGAAAGAAGCTGACATGAATCACATTGAGAATGTTTGGACAGAAATGGTGAGAATAATAAAAGAAAAAAGATATTCACCGTCCAGTCGCCGCCAGCTTTCTGATGTAATTCGACACGCTTGGTACGAGTTACTTGAATGTCCACATTATGTGGCTACAGGTGTGGGTTCAATGCCCAACAACTTCGGGCTGTCGCTGAGGCGAAAGTCGGCTATACTCGATAATGAGCAGTATTAGTAGAGATTATTTGTTGTTGTTGTCTTCGACTTTTAACAAGTCAGAGATTTATTTCTTTTAAAGAAGTGTTGTTTACTTTTATTTTAAGGAAATGCTGTAAGTTTAAACTGGACGTAATAGTTATTTTTCCGTGATTTCCCTAAATCACTACAGGCAAATGGTGAGTTGGTTCCTTTCAAAGGGCACGGCCAGTTTCCTTCCCCTATTCCTGACAAAAGTACACGAGCCTGTGCTCCGTCCCCAGTGACCACTATATCGATCTAACATATTCTCAATGAAGGTAAGGTCTGGGGGATCTTACTGGCCGATGAAGTAGCCGAGCAGTCTAAAGCGTCTCGCTGCGGAGCTCGCGGTTGCTCGCCGTGGAGGTTCGGATCCTCCATGGGGCATGGGTGTGTGTATTTGTCCTTAGGTTAGTTTACCTTAGTTTAAGTAGTTTGTAACCTACGGACTGATGACCACGCAGTTCGGTCCGATAGATTTACAAACATTTGGACATTTGGATTTTCTTACTGGCCACGAAAGAACTTCAAAATGGTATAGTCAGTTGACAGACACACCTGTTATTTTGTTGGAACACTGAGAAATAGTGGTCCTATTTCAGAATTATTTCCTCCATTTTATTTGGACACTATTGTCTGGATTTATTCCGGAGGGATATCAATAGTATTATTATGTTGTTTATTTTCAGTATATTTTATTTGTCTTCTAATTATCAGAGGATAGGACTTTGGAAAGTACATTTCTGTTCACTGGAAGTATTATTGTGAGTATCGCCAATGGGATAATTATCTTTCGAGATGGAAGGCGCTGGCGACACCAGCAGACCGGCACTTTTGTGATTCCGCGAGGGGGCAGGGGTTGCTTGCTGGCGGCAAGTTGCCTGAAGTAGGTTCTAAGGCATCCTGCCAAGGCAATATGGAGGGCGAGCGCTGGCCGCCACCACCTGTGGTGAAACTGCTCCGTCTGAAGATGGACATATATATTTGGGCTGGGCACATCTGTGGCTGACCTGAAGCCAGGTAGTTTGTTTTGCCGCTAGGGTGCTGTATTGTGTAGGGAGGCTCTCCGGTCTCGACGCACCGGAAGGGCACTGGAGTACAATGAGCAGAGGCAGTAAAAGTTGGCGTCGTTCTGGTCTGCACATGCGCCCGAGTTTATGGAAGACCGGGGGGAGGGCGTCTGCGAATGTTTGTGTAAATTGCCAGAGGTGATTTATGAGGAAGAGCGACGCTCTCGCGATGGGAGGCTGGCGTCTGGTCGGCAGTAAAGTCATTTCAGCGTCTGCAGATTCGTTCCAATGGTCCGCAATTTCTATGGATTTCTGAGAATGCTGGCTTACGTGCAGAGTGCAGCTTGGGATAGTTTCGTAGGGGAGGAAAATGTTCAAATGTCTGTAAATCTATCGGACAAAACTGCGTGGTCATCAGTCCGTAGCTTACAAACTACTTAAACCTAGGCAAACTAACCTAAGGACAACACACACAGCCATGCCCCAGGAAGGACTCGAACCTCCACAGCGAGCAACCGCGCGCTCCACAGCGAGGTGCTTTAGACCGCTCGGCTACTCCACCGCGGCTGGCGTGTTGAACAATAGCTCTTTTATTCCATTGATTTGACCATCAACGAAAGGTGCACCATCAGCGAGGTGCTTTAGACCGCTCGGCTACTTCACCGCGGCTGGCGTGTTGAACAATAGCTCTTTTATTCGATTTGACCATCAACGAAAATTTGATTGACTTGACGTCACTGAGGGGCTTGAGAGGAAGATTTTGTGTTATGAAATTTTAGTGTAAGAAGAAGACTCTGGTCTGGGTCGCACACCTGGCCAGATCGTTCTGTCTTGAAGTCTCTGGCTGGAGCTGTTATCCTATCCAGATCATGGACTCTGAATTATTTCAGTGTGCTTTCTGCACAGTCAGGTGTTAGTCCTCCATGACTACTATGGTATAAATTGAAACTTGTAATATTCTGAAGTTCGTGTTCGCTGTCAGCTACACCACTCGTAATCAGAATTTTTACCTTTTCTTGAGAGAACAGTTTAAATTTTCACTATACTATTGTCGTCGGCTTAATCGACAAAACCTGTTCTACTCGTGTCATTCCACATTCTCGATCGCTGCTGTCAACACTGCACTGCCATCAGCCTCTCTTCGACAAGTGCAACGCTGTTCTACACAAAGACGGTAAGGTTAAATTTCACTTGTTGATTTTATACTTCGTGGTTTTGCCACTTCCCTTCTGTGACTTAGCCAGTCAAAACCTATATATTCGTGTAGCAACCTTAGTTAATTTCTATTTTATGTAAAGTCACCCATTTTGATATTAATTGTATTTATTTGTCTCTTAAACTGATCTTTTTGCATTTATATATGTATGAGACATATGGCTACATTTGTGTTGTATTGGTCAAGCTGTATAAAAATCTAAAAACATGAATATAGTTTTTATTCAAATTTGTGCCTACCTCATTTCAACCACCTTTGACTGAAATATTTCGGAGCGAAAATTCTTGTAAAGTTAGGTAGATCAGGGGAAAATATTACAATTGCACAGAGTGTGCAAAATTGCCAATTTTTGTTATTAACAAATGAAAAGCTTACATGTCACCACTGCATACAGTTCCTGACAGTCTATAGTAAATTCACTTGTTTTTTTTAATACTTAATAAATAAAAAGCTAGTGGCGACCCTTACATTTGATTTCAGAAGTAGGTTATCAGCAAAATGATTGCATCAATTTATGAAACCAATTTCACAGATGACATTTAAATAGTATTATGAGTTTTCACTCATGTCACTGGCTATTTGCACATCATTTAGATCTGCTAAACCAATCTTATGTAGGATTTTAAAAGAACTCATACTTTCAACACTATCAGAGGGTGCTGTACCATCAAGCGTTGGACGTGCGAACGCAGAATGTCCGTGAGGTATCACTGTGCAGCCAAAGTGCCGAAGCACGACTGGAAGTGACATGAAAGTATACCCTACGGCTCCCCACACCATGATGCCAAGGTTTAAGCCTTTGTGTTGCTCCACGATATTGGCAGGATGTACCTTCCATCCTTGATGCGCCAAACCTGAACATGATGGTCACCGGAAGTTATGGACAGCGCGACTCATCATGAACATTATGCTACACCATTCGTCCTCTGTTCATCCTTCTCAGGCGTTGCACCACTCGAAACTCCCGCAATGGTGTTTGGTGTCAATGACAACCGACACATGTGGAGGTAGTATCTCATCCGTCAGATGCGGATCGTCGAGGCAATGTGCAGGAACTCAGAGGAAGTTGTAGTGTCTCCGCTACATGTTCATAGATGGCTGGTCTTAAGATCCCGTATTCCTTTGTGTTCCAGTACTTCTTGATCGACCCGAACATACATGGCGAGACTCGGTGTCCACATGTCTACCAGTTGCACGATACGACCACCCCGCTTCACGTAATTCAAATATGCTGCCTCTGTCAAATACAGTGGGTTGTTGAGGCTGTCAAACGCATCTGCAAGGCATTGTGGGTACTTTACATAAACGTCTTGCTTCAGTGGGCGTCAACATCACTAATGCGTTCTGGTGAAGGTTCTGCAAATTACAGAGCCCTGTAAATAGCATGCATGTATACACAAATGGAATAATGCTGGACCACTGCTTCTTGGTGGATCACTTTCTTCGTGAAGCACTTTAAGTACTTCATTCTGATATACCATACCCCTGAGGTGGTAATGTTTGCTTTACTGATCTCACATTATGGGTCGGTTTTGAACGCTCGTGTGTCTTTTTAGAAGGATGATGCGAAAGCAATGGTTTCTTTTTTGGCCCCTTTAACAAAGAATTTGAAGGGGTCCTTTCGGCAGCATCTTTACTGATTATTATGTCGTGCAAGACGCAGATGCATTGTACAATAGTCTACATCAATTCCCATACTCCGCCGCAGGGGGTGTGGCAGAGGGTACTTTACGTACCATTTGCTACTTCCTCCTAATCCAGACGGAAATGGTGCGTGGGAAAAATGATTGTCTGTATGCTCCGTGTGGGCCCTCATCTCTCTAATCTTATCCTTGTGGTCGTTTCGCGAGATATACGTAGGAGGAAACAATGTATTGGTTGACTCTTTATAAAACTACGCTCTCAGAACTTTGACAGATTCCCTTGCCGCGATACAGAGCGTCACTGTGGCAGCGTTTCCCAATGGAGTTTCCTAATCCCTCTGTGACGCTTTCGCGTTTAACTAAATGAGCTCGTAACGAAGCGTGCTGCTCTATGTTGGATCTACTCTATGTCATCTATTAACCCGACCTGGTACAGATCCCATACTGAAGACCGATACTCAAGTGAGTATGACAGAAAGATGTCTATGCTATATCTGTAATACCATTGATGTACAAAGATTCTTAGTAATCTTTAAATTTAGGTATGTTATACTACTGTTGTCTATGCTTGGCATAACAGAACATACCCTCTATGTTATGCCTGCACGATGGATAATACAATATATTCCAATTTGTGGGCTACTATATCTTACACTGAACCCACCTGGGACAATAAGTCATACATACCAACTAAAACATTAAGCAATATATAAAAGTTTAATTTGGACCATTGGCTGCTAGGCAGAAGTTAGACTGTGATAAACACATTTTATCCAGATTGTTTTATTTTAAGGAGAAGCTATTTTATTTCCAGTACAAATCATTTTTGTGTGTATTATGTTTTAAATGTATCTTAGATTCTCTGAAGGTTACTTGACATGTTACTTCATATCCTGAAAAACTTTTCCCTCAGATTAATACAGCAGATACTCTTAACTCCCCCGACAAGCAACTAAATCTGACATAGAATAGATAATAATAATGTTGCACAGTATGGCTGATTACTTAATGTTACTCGTCATTAGAGAAACACCTTAACCTACATATAATAAGGTGGTTTGTGACAGGGTAGCGCTATATGCTCCAGCAGTTTATAAAATAAGTGTGTCTTTAATTTATTGTCTTGATATATATATATATATATATATATATATATATATATATATATATATATATATATATATATATATATATGTATATATATATGAAATTTGGTTACATTTTAATAACAAGTAAATCATGTTGTATGTCTTTTATGTTTTTCATTAAAACATACTTAGCGTATTAAGTTTGATGTCTCTCACCTTTGAACATTAACATTGTAATATACTCTGAATTATGGAGCAAATATTGTACTTTTTACAGGTGAGCCGTGAACTAACGACTTTAATATTTCTTAGCGTTATAACTACATTAGTATGGTATCCTGTCTATGCTATGCCTCCACTACCATTGTTATAAAAATATTTAATATAAAAATGTTATGCCCTATGATTATACCTCCAGTGTCAATCCTTTGTGTCATAAATACTGGCATGCGACTGTATGCTGCTCAGGCTCGGTATGCATAACAAATTGTACTCTTTATGTTATACCCGTAGAATAGGTAATATCATAAATTTTTATTTTTATAGACTGCTAGATTATGTTACACATAGTAGATCCGTATTCTACTGATATACTAGTTTGTCTACTTGCTTAATCATATGATGAATTGTACTGACGGTTCACTGTATCATGTAAATGTATGCATAACAAATTGTACTCTTTATGTTATACCCGTAGAATAGGTAATATCATAAATTTTTATTTTTATAGACTGCTAGATTATGTTACACATAGTAGATCCGTATTCTACTGATATACTAGTTTGTCTACTTGCTTAATCATATGATGAATTGTACTGACGGTTCACTGTATCATGTAAATGTTTGTACATAATTTTAAATTATCATTAGTTTATTAACTTTGTACGATTGCCTCAGACGGCACAGAGTATCGTAATCTCAACTGTGCATATGTAATATCTTTGTCGTTGTAGTTAACCCTTTAGTGACCAAACTATTTCCAGAAGTCGTAGACTTTTTATGAATAGTATATTGGGCTAAGAAGCCATACATAAAATCATAGTTTAAATCTTGAAAGTGAGAGTTTAGCCTACGGGTATAAAAATTAGTGGGAATTATTGTTCCCACCGAACTAGACTTGATAATTTTAAAAAATGTATACCTTTATTTGTTAGTACAAAAAGCATATGAAACATTTGATTTACTTATATTCGTTCATATTGTCCATTGAGTTCATTAAGGTGACGTACTATGGAACTTAGAGAAGCATGGTGCTACACACAAAGGAACACGACAGTTGCTACACATTATTGTCCTCTTTCCTTTGTTTTTGGTGCTACATTAGCGGCACCTTCCGTTTTTAGTACCTTTTTGTTGCCAAATGAGTTCCAACTTTCGCCAGACGAACTTCATCTGGAATTCCAGACACGCCTCTTTTTGGTCTGAAAATGAGCGGGCCTTCCTCTTCGCTTACGACTTAAGTCGGAGATGAGCTGCCTTACCAAATGCAGTCTAAATGTTAGCTGATCTGCTTCTGTAACTTCACATAATGTAGACATTGACGACTGCCAAATATACAAGATAGAAAAATAGTCTGTGCCACCACTTCCATGAACGACGACCTACAGCATATCGTTCTCGCAACTGATCAAACTGATCCACCCCTCCCATTATTTTATTGTATTTTGCCACAGCCAATGGACAGAATACGTCACTTCTGTTTCCATCTTTTGTTCAAAATCTGCGAAGTATTTGGTGACTCAAAATCTTCATCAGAGTCAGCATGGACATCTGAATCTTCTACATCTTCTGGTAAAGTGTTCCAAATTCTCAAAACCTCTTCTGGCATGAATCCAGGCATTCTAAACAATAAGAAACAAACAATAACTGCAATGCCGATTGCACAGCTATACACACTGCGCTTCATACACGTTCAGTGGGAAACATTGTTCCCACTAACTTACCTTGTAATGTTTATGTAATTTTCATTGATATCTATCCAATATACATGAATACTGTCTCCCCCATAAATATAAAAAATAGACAAATACAACACAAGTCACTTCACACACAAAACGAAAGCACACTATACAAAAAACGCGTTATGGTCGAAACAGTGCCTTATTTTCCCGCGAAAACTGCGCTTCTTCATTGACTAACTAACAACATAGGGATTCAATCAGTTTCATACGCCTGTTGACAAGCTATATGTACTTAGCACACACTAAGAAAGATGGTAGCACAAGTTAGAAGTGGGAACACTGAACTTATAGCGAAAACAAGTAAGTGGGAACTATCGTTCCCACTGGTCAGTAAAGGGTTAACAGTCCATTATGTAACGTGATACCTTACACCTAGTACCTCTTGTACAGCCATTGAGAAAATGGGCACAGGAAATCTAATGATGTATATCAAACTCTACCATCATTGTGTATATTTCACATCCATATGGATACGTGCAATTGTACCGAGATATTTGTAATAAAAGGGTGTAGCTAGGGCCTACCAGAGATGTAACAGTGAGATGAACAGGAGGTATGTACCTATAGTTTTACAAAGAAAGAAAGTTTTATGCTGACGAATTTTAACCAATACATCTTCAACCCTCTTATAGCTATCGACACGGAACTGCTATAGTGTGCAACGGAAAATTTTGTACTGCAACAACATAGAGAGATCGTTTGTCTCCATTGTGTAGTTTTTGCAGAAGAGCAAATTATTGACACCCATACGTAGAATTTTATATAAGTCGGTAACTTCCAACTGAAATATCTTCCATTTCCATTATCGTATCAACTCTCTACCACCATAGTGCACAATGGGAGACTGATACCTATTACCACATAGGCCTACAGACAGTACTCGTTTGCGATGTGTAGTTTTGGCTGCAAAGTGGAATATAGGCACAAACACCTCAATTTTTATGTATATTAAGATAATATTAATTATCTGTCAGTAGTGTTAAGACTTTTTGCAGCAAGTTGATTTGAAGAGTAGAAAGTAAAACTTAAGATTTATTTCTCCCGACAATTCCAAAATCCGTAAATTCTGAAACTTTTTCCAAGAATTTTACGCTTCTGATCTGGCAAGTCTAATTGTACTGGACATGAAAAATAGTTTCCTATTACCGTAATGTAAATTGTAGCCTTACAACAAATTGTGACGCGCCTCTTTTTACAAGATTAGGAAAAGCAATATGATGATTGATGATTTGGTGCGGCATTTCTGGCCGTTGGACCCCAGCTGGGATCATGTTCGACTTGCCTCTTACAATTATTTAGGTGACGCCACACGGGCGACTTGCGCGTCTGAAAAAGCAATAGAATTGCGTCTGATCGGTCTTGAGACCATCGGCCAACAGCCCCATACGAATTCTGTATTTTTCATTCGTATAGACTGCAACAATGGCTAAAATTGTTCTTCTAAAAATAAAAACAATAGTTGAAGAAATAGCTTTCACAGTCAGCGATCACATAAACATTGCAATGGCTACTCTCGAAATGAGTTGCCAAAAATTGCCCCCGTCCTCTGTCCTTCGCCTTGTCCAGTTGGGACTGCCAGACGCGCCATCTCCTCTGTCTGATGCCGCCTCGTGCGGCCGCACGTTTCGCACGTGCCTTGCGCCTGCTCTGCTATTGTAAGACATGGTACGTTCAAATGTGGCGGTTGTTATTCCCGGTATCTGTAATTTCTTATGTTCTTTCATTAAAGGCATCAAACGACAGCAATAACAAGATAAAACACAGCTGCTGGAAAATTTTTCAATCTGATGTCCATCTCTTGTCGCCACAAACGCATGCCGCGTATTTCTTCTGACTTGCATTTTGTGCAGTAATTTAAACAGTACATTGGTATGTCGCCCGGGTGTTAACAGTTCCAGGTGGTTTCCTTAAACGCTTAAGCTCTACGAGGGCGGAAGCGCAAACGAGCCAGATTAAGTTTCCAGCTGACGTACACACGGACGGAAAAAGCGATGAGGCCAACACCCAACCAACACACCCAGGTGACGCAACACTCCACTCTCGCTAACGGCTTCCTTTCTTTTCTACTGCTGAGCTTACAGTTTCTTTGCACCCGAGACTAAAACATTTATCCCAGTGGTCGGTTAAGATACAAAGTATCCGATTGCAGGACTGAAACCTGCCTTTGTGCCTAAATTTACATCCAGTTTCGGGAAATTAGTGTCTAGTGTCCAGAAGAAGAGATTTCTCAATTACTGACGCGACTCTAACAACTCAAATTAATACTCTCATCATATCCAGCGCAAAGTTCCTAGTAATTGGATAAAGGCGCAGGTGACTTCATTTTTTAAGAAAGGAAAGAGAACTGACACACATAATTACAGGCCAATATCGTTGACATCAGTTATCTGTAGAATTTTGGAGCATATTCTCAGTTCGAATATAGTACATCTACACCTACACCTACATAGATACTGTGCAAATCACATTTAAGTGCCTGGCAGAGGGTTCATTAACCACTTTCATAACTTTTCTCTACCGTTCCATTCTGTAATAGCGCACGGGAAGAAAGAACACCTAAATCGTTCCGTTTTCGATCTGATTTCTCTTATTTTATTGGGATGGTCATGTCTCCCTAAGTAGGTGGGTGCTAGCAAAATATTTTCACATTCATAAGTAAAAGTCGGTGATTGAAACTTCGCAAACAGATCACGCCGCAATGAATAACGTCTTTCTTTTAATGATTTCCACCCCAATAAAACAAAACGAGCTGCCCTTCTCTGAACCTTCTCAATGTACCACCTGGTGAAGGTCCCACAAGGGGCAACAGTACTCCAAGAGATGACGCACAAGTGTGATGTAGGCCGTCTCTTTGGTGGAGCTAGTGCATCTTCGAAGCGTTCTGCCAATGAAACGTAACCTTTGGTTCGCCTTTCCCACAATATTTTCTATGTGTTCTTTCCAGTCAAAGTTGTTCGTAATTGTAACTCCTAGGTATTTGGTAGAATTTACGACCTTTAGGTTTGACTGATTTATCGCGTAATTGAAGTTCAGCGGATTTCTTTTAGTGGTCATGTGTATTACTTTTCTTTATTTAGTGTCAATTGCCAATTTTCGCACCATGTAGAAATTTTGTCTAAATCGCTTTGCAGTTGCTTTTGATCCTCTGTTGACCTCACTAATCGATAAACGACAGCATCATCCGCGAACAGTCTAAGGGAGCTATTCAGATTGTCTCTAAATCGTTTTTAAACGCGAGGAAGAGAAGGGTACCTATAACGCTTCCCCGTGGAACGCCAGATATCACTTCTGATTTACTCGATGACTTACCGTCAATTACAACGAACTGTGTTCTTTCTGATAGGAAATCGTAAATCCAATCGCACAACTGGGGAGATATTCCATAAGCACGCAATTTCATAAGAAGCCGCTTGTGGGGTGCAGTGTCAAAAGCCTTGCGGAAATCCAGAAATTTGAAATTCCTTGTCGATGGCACTTATCACTTCATGTGAATAAAGGGCAAGCTGTGTTTCGTAAGAGTGATACTTTCTGAATCCGTGTTGACTATTGGTTAATAGGTCGTTCTCTTCGAGGTAGTTCATAATATTCGAACAAAGTATATGTTCCAAAATCCTGCTGCAAATCGACGACAATGAGATTGGCCTGTAATTTTGGGGATCACCCCTATTGCCTTTCTTGAATACTAAAGTAACTTGGGCAACTTTCCAGTCTGTGGGTACGGATCTTTCGCTGAGTGATCGGTTGTAAATTATAGCAAAATACGGAGCTATTGCATCAGCATACTCTGAGAGGAATCTAGTTGGTATACAATCTGGCCCGGAAGATTTGTTTTTGTTTGGTGACGTAAGTTGTTTTACTACTCCAGGAACATCTGCTTCTAAATTTCGCTTGCTGGCAGCTGTTCTTGGATTGAATACTGGAGTGTTCACTTCGTCGTCTTTGGTGAACGAATTTCGGAAAGCTGTGTTTAGTAATTCTGCCTTATCAGTACTGTCATCGGTAGTATTACCATTGCTATCGCGTAGTGAAGGTATTGTTTGTGTTTTGCCGCTAGTGTACTTCACATATGACCAGAATTTCTTTGGATTTTCTGCAAGATTACGAGACAGGATTTCGTTGTGGTAACTACTATAGGCTTCTCGCATTGAAGTCTACGCTAGGTTGCGAGTTTCAGTAAAAGATTGCCAGTCTTGTGGATTCTGTGTCTTTTTAAGTTTTGCATGTGTTTTTCTTTGTTTCTTCAACAGTGATCTTAACTGTTTTGTGTACCACGGGGGTCAGCCCCCTCTTTTATTAATTTATTTGGTATAAATCTCTCGATTGTTACTGATATTATGTCTTTGAAAGTAAGCCACAACTGATCTACACTCGCATTTTTCGTTTTGAAAGATTGGATACTATCACTCAGGAAAGCGTGAAGCGAATTTTTATCTGCTTTATTGAATAGATATATTTTTCGTTTATTTTTGGTGCATTTGGGAATTTCGACATTCAGTCTCGTTACTACAACTCGATGTTCGCTAATCCCTGTATCTGTTTTGATGCGCTTTACTATCACAGGATTATTTCTTGCTAGGAGATCAAGGGTATTTTCGAAACCGCTGGGTTCGTGAACTAACTGTTCGAAGTAGTTTTCAGAAAAAGCATTCAGAACTAGTTCGGACGATGTTTTATATTTGCCGCCGGTTTTGAATAGGTAATTATGTCAACATATCGTGGGTAAATTAAAGTCGCCACCGATTAAAACAATATGCCTATTTGAAATGTAATTCAAGCTTTCTTTGAACATTTCGGCAACTGCATCGTCTGAGTCAGAGGGCCGATAAAAAGATCCAATTATTAATTTATTCCGGTTGTCAGGTATAACCTCTACCCAGACCAGCTCACAGGAAGTATCTGCTTCAATTTTGCTGCAGGATAAACCGTTTGTAACAGCAATAAACACACCACCCCCTTTTTATTTATTCTATCCTTTCTGAAGACCATTTGGCCCATGTAAAAATTTCGGCCAAACTTGTCTCAGGCGTCAGCCAGTTTTCAGAACGTATAACGATTTGTGCCTCAGTACTTTCTATCAGCGCTTGGAGCTCTGGAACTTTCCCAATACAGCTACGTCAATTTAAAACTGTTATACCAATGGTTTCTAGATCTGCTTTATTCCTGTGACTGACCTGCCCCCTTTGAGACTGAAACCCATTTTGTGTATTCCCGAGGCCGTCTAACCTAAAAAAAACCGCCTAGTCACGCCACACAGCCCCCGCTACCCCGAAAACCCACCACCCTTTGACGCAAGAAGAATCTGCAGCCCACACGGTCGCAGAACCGTCTGAGACCTTCCACTCGGCTCTGAACCAAAGGTCCGCAGTCAGTCCTGTCGACAATGCTGCAGACGGTGAGCTCCGCTTTCATCTTGCAAGCAAGAATGGCAGTCTTTACCACTTCTGATATACGTTCAAAACCAGAGAAGATCTCTTCCGATCCAAAGCGACACACATCATTGGTCCCGACATGAGCCACCACCTGCAGCTGGCTGCACCCTGTGATCTTCATGGCATCCGGAAGGACCCGTTCCACACCTGGAATGACTCCCCCCGGTATGCACACGGAGTGCACATTGGACTTCTCCCCCTCCCTAGCAGCCGTTATCGTAAGGGGCTCCATCAGCCGCCTAACGTAAATTTCCTTGAGACGAAAAAGCTTATTTCTATGAAATAGCACGAGTTTACGAAACAACGTTCATAAGAAACTCAGCTTGCCCTTTTTTCATATGACATCTTGCGAGCCATGGGTGAAGGGAAAGAGGCAGATTGTGTTTTTATCGATTTCAAAAAGGCGTTTGACGTGGTGCCACACCGAAGACTGCTAACGAAGTTACGAGGTTATGGAATAGGATCACAGATTTGTGACTGAATGGAACACTTCCTAAGTAATAGAAAACAGTACGTTTTTCTCGACGGCGAGTGTTCATCAGAGACGAGTGTATCGCCAGGCGTGCCACAGGGAAGTGTGATAGCACTGATGGACAGAGTAAGTAGTAATTTGCGGCTGTTTTCTGATGATCTGTGATGTATGGAAGGGTGCTGTCTTTAATTGACTGTAATAGCATACTGGATGACTTAGACAAAATTTCTAGTTGGTGCAAAGAATGGCAAGCTAGCTCTCAACGTAGAAAAATGTAAGGTGACGCACAATCCCATAATGTTCCGATGCAGCATTAGCAGTGAGCTTCTTGATGCAGTCACGTCGTTCAAATACCTAGGCGTAACATTACAAAGCGATATAAATGGAACGAACAAGTAAGGACAGTTGTGAGTAAGGCGGACAGCCGACTTCGGTTTATTGGGAGAATTTTGGGCAGATGTACTTCATCTGTAAAGGAGCCGCGTATAAAATACTTGTACGACCACGTCTTGAATATTGCTCAAGTGTTTGGGACCCGCAGCAGATCAGTTTAAAAGAACACACAGGAGTTCGGAGGCGAAGAGCTAGATTCGTTACTAGTAGGTTCGACCAATGCGCGTCACGGAAATGCTCCGGAAACTCAAATGGGGAGCGCTGTAGGAAAGACGACATTCTTTTCGAGAAATTCTGTTGAGAAAATTTAGAGGGCCGGAATTTGAGGCTGAGTGTAGAAGGATCTTCCAGCCGCCTACTTACATATCGCATAATTATCACAAAGACAAGATAAGAGAAATTAGGGCTCGTACGGATGCATATAGCTATTATTTTTTTCCTCGTTGTATTTGGGAGTGGAATAGGAAAAGAAACGCCTAGTAATGGTACAGTGTACCCTCCGTCACGCACCTAACGATGAATTGCGAAGTATATATGTAGACGTAGATCGCCTAAGTACCGCTTACATTCTCAGAACAATATTCCTATCGGTTTTTATTTATTTTAATTTAAGATCAGGCTGTTTGGTATTATTGGAACTGCTTTCGCCATTTGTAAATATCTTCCTATACCATCGTGTAGAAGTACTTATGAATGCTTACTGATATACTATACTGGTATTCTTTGTATACTAACCGTGACATACTCAAAACCTCACTGAACGGTATACTACTACTCTTGTTTTATTTACTGTCGAACGAATGTTTCGATTAAAATATATCTGCAAACTGCACAAGACAGCGACAGGTTCTTGACGTAGGATACCTGGCACCACTACTCGCCATTTCTTTTCCTGTTCCAAACAGAGCAAGAGGAAAACGACTGTTTAAATGCCCCTTATAATCTCTTACAGTATTCGTCATCTGTATAATTGAATTGATGCCGGAATCTGCATGCGCATTGCCACCCTTAGAGGCAACACCACGGTTGTTTCAGCATTTATCGACACCAGGGGCTTCAGTACCGCTTGAGCTATTGGTCTGTGAGTGTAATCATTTCATGTACTTCGTATGCACTGTTTCAACAATAAATCTTTACAGTATTGGAAAACTCTGAGAGGGTGCTCTAATTTTTATTTCTGGCAGCCAATTTAACTGACGTCACTGAGTCAAGCGCCGCGGGGGAATAACCGTGCGCGCTGAGGCGTGCGCGTGGCCGTTCCATGTTGGAGGTTCGAGTCCTCCGACAGGCATGGGTGTTTGAGTTGTTCTTAGGATAAGTTAGTTTAAGTAGTTTGTAAGCTTAGGGACCGATGACCACTGCAGTTAGTTCCCATAACGTAACAAACACTTGAACTGTGTCAAGCAGCAAACTATTAGTACTGTATTCTAACATTACAGGATTGTTTTTCTTACTGTTTTTCATTACCCTGTTCATGTATGTCGGCGCGGGAGCGGTCGTCTTTGGAGAATAGATGGAATTCTCAACACAGAGGCATACATTAATATATTTAACTCTATTATGAAGCCTAGTGTTGAGTTGTTGTACGCACAGGGTGAAATATATTTTCTGCAGGTATGATCATTTTAAGCTATAACGGCAGTTACTAGTCCTTTCAGGTATTTCATTGGATTTTAATTACTTTCATTGCTCTCCTGGTCGACATGACTATTCTACAACGTCATTTCTATTTTTCGTCTCTACTAACATTCGTGTCTTGTTCTGACTTTGATGACGTTGTCGTCCATTTTACTTAGTTTCTATCTATATACTACTTTTCATAGTAAGTTATATATTGAAGAGAGAAGTCATTTCTAATAAACTTACCAACTACGCTCCTGGCCATTAAAATTGCTACACCACTATAATGACACGATTTCCATTCCTCGATATTATCAGAGAAAGTTTTGTATTTTTATATTACTTCGGCATGTTAAAATAGTTATCTATGAAAGTCAGAGAAAGAAAATTTAGGAACAACACTTTCAATTTTTTTTGTAAGAAAGAAGACACTCTTGCTTTGTACTTCGTAGCGATAGCATCTTGCATACTGGAGCTGTACTTTAGTATTTTTTATGTGGCCGCTATTATGTACATTCAGGTAAATATATGTGATGTGCGCGTATCTTAAATTTATAAATAAACCCCCACCTCTCACTTAAATTCGCACTTATGAATTTTTATTAATAATTTTGCCCTATCCTCCCTCCGCCAATAATGTCTTTTTCAGCCTTGTTGAATCACCGCAACAATGGATGGCATAGTTTTTAGTTAATATTGAATGGTGATATTTCGTGTAGCCTGCCAGTCTTGTTTAAAAATTTATTCCATAATATTATCATTTACTGGCAATAGAACCTGCAGTCGATTTTCTTGTAAATTTTTAGAAGTCCGACTTACGTAATATTCCTATCCGATTTATATCATGTCACTTATCTTACTTTTTTACTGTTTGCTACACGAGTCGTAGTTTAATATTGACGAACTGCCATCCACTGTTCGGCGAGTGGTTATCATATTATTAAAATTTCATTTACAGCCAAATTTCAACCACCGATGGATCTATTGTTAAAGGTAACTGCTCGTCGATTCTTTTTGTAATGTTCTGCCTGCACAACACTCCACCGTTAATTAGCTTACCATTTCATTTAAATGCATGTAATAATTTTCCCCGTAATTTACCGATTGGGATCTTTCATAGCTTCTAACTTCAAACCACTTCCTTCTGTAAATTTGTTAATCTCAAAAATTAATAGCCAGGCTGGAACATTATACCACGTAGATGACATGCTACAACACGAAATTTAACCGACAGGAAGATGCTGTGATATGCAGATGATTAGCTTTTCATAGCATTCACACAAGGTTGGCGCTGGTGGTAACACGTACAACGTGCTGACCTGAGGAAAGTTTCCAACCGATTTCTCATACACAAACAGCAGTTGACCGGCGTTGCCTAGTGAAACGTTGTTGTGGTGCCTCATGTAAGGGTTAGATAAAGGTCGGAATGTAGCCTGTAGCCTATCGCGATTGCGGTTTATCATATCGCGACATTGCTCCTCGTGTTGGTCGCGATCCAATGAGTGTTGGCCTAATATGGAATCGGTGGGTTCAGGAGAGCAATACGGAAGGCCGCGATGGATCCCAGCCGCATCGTATCACTAGCAGTCGAGATGGCAGGCATCTTATCCGCTTGGCTGTAACGGATCGTTCAAATGTTTGTACAGCTTATGGAACTTAACTACGGGGTCATCAGTCCCTAAACTTACAAACTACTTATGAACTAGCTACTACTAAGGACGGCAAAAATATACATGCCCGAGGGGGGATTCGAACCCCCGACCGTAGTGGCTGTGCAGACCGTGACTTGAGCGCCTCAGTCAACTCGGCCACCGCGGCCGGCTAACGGATCGTGCAGCCACGTCTCGATCCCTGACTCAGCAGATTGGGACGTTTGCAAGACAGCCATCTGCACGAACAGTTCGACGACGTTTGCAGCAGTATGGACTATCAGCTCGGAGACCATGGCTGCGGTTACCCTTGACGCTGCATCACAGACAGGAGCGCCTGCTATGGTGTACGCAACGACGAACCTGGGTACACGAATGGCAAAACGTAATGTTTACAGTATCATGATGGTCGCATCCGTGTTTGGTGACATCGCGGTGAACGCACATTGGCAGCGAGTATTCGTCATCGCCATACTGGCGTATCAGCCGGCGTGATGGTACGGAGTGTCATTGGTTACACGTCTACCTGTTGGCATCGACGGCACTTTGTACAGTGGCCGTTACATTTCACTTGTGTTACGACCCGTCGCTGTACCATTCATTCCGTGGTGGAGTAGCCGAGCGGTCTAAAGCGTCTCGCTGCGGAGCGCGTGGTTGCTCGGCGTGGAGGTTCGACTCCTCCCTGGGGCATGGGTGTGTGTATATGTCCTTAGGTTAGTTTACCTAGGTTTAAGTAGTTTGTAACCTAGGGACTGAAGACCACGCAGTTTGGTCCGATAGATTTACAAACATTTGAACATTTGTACCATTCATTCGATCCCTGCGAAACTCTACATTTCCGCAGGATAATGCACGACCGCATGTTGCAGTCCTGTACGTGCATTTCTGGATACGGAAAATGTTCGATTGCTGCCCTGGCCAGCACATTCTCCAGATCTCTTACCAATTGAAAACGTCTGGTCAATGGTGGCCGAGCAACTGGGTCGTCACAATACGCCAGTCACTACTCTTGATGAACTGTGGTATCGTGTGGAAGCTGCATGAACATCTGTACCTGTACATGTCATCCAAGCTCTGTTTGACTCAATGCCCAAGCGTAATTCCAGGCGTAATAAGGCCGTTATTACGGCCATAGGTGGTTGTTCTGGGTACTGATTTCTCAGGATCTATGCACCCAAATTTCGTGAAAATGTAATCAAACGTCAGTTCTAGTATAATATATTTATCCAATGAATACCCGTTTATCATCTGCATTTCTTCTTGGTGTAGCAATTTTAAGGGCCAGTGTAATTTAATTTTCCTCCTGTCTTTATATCTTTCTAGCCTTTACTTCTCATAGCACACTGAGATTTCTTTTTCTCTGCAGACCTTTCGTCTTTTTTCACCGCATTAAATTTCCCGTTGGCTCTAGATGGATCGTACAATGTTTCTGGTGGTCCCAGCTTTCACGAAAAAAGAAAAAGGTACTCCACATAATTGATTTTTCAGGAGGCGTCAGTAATTTTACCATAGGTATGTTTACTTGTAAGAATACTGTAATTTTCCTTGTGATCTGGACGAACCGCTGTACTTTATTACTGTTATTGCCATTTGTTTTTATTTCAACGTTGATCTCCGTATTATAATGTTTTATTTACCGTTACGCATGTTTCTTCGATATGTTTCACAGTAATGAAGATCAACAGGTTCTCATATTCATTGAGATGTTTTAGAGCTCATATTTACTGGAAATTTTTGTCTTGTTTCATCCATAAAACCTTCTCTCAAAATTTGTCACGCCTCTTTGTCTAACACAATGTATTGGAAGCCGATATGTAGGCAGAGGCCGTTCATGCCTTACTTATTTCTTAACCTCGTATTCCTCTTCCATTCAATTTATAAGACTAAGTGGGCTTAGATTTATTTCCAAATTTTGTCTTTGATACTCAGTCCTATTATTTTTTTAATGGCGATTGAATTACAGCCTGTGGCATCTACGACATCATTTACAAATCAATGAAGCCGAAACATGCCAATGAGTTTGTTTACTATCTTTTAACAAGCAGCCGTGCAATTACTTTTCTTATTGCTGTTTTAAACCATGCCGTAATTCACTTCTCTTATTGCTGTTTTAAACCATGTCATAATTCACTGATCAATTTAAATTTCAATCGTCGTAACCTGTGTTTATTAGGTTACTTTACTGTGTATTGTGCATTTACTACAAATTTCACAATTTTTTAATTTGACTTCACCTTGAGCTAGAAACTTGAAACAGCGTATTTCAAACCCTGGTCACAATGAAATATTTATCACATTCTTTTCTCGTACGGAGCCAGTTGGCACAGTGGTGACACACTGGACTCACATTCGGGTGCTCGGCGGTTCAAACTAGCTTCTGTCCATTTAGATTTGAATTTTCCGTGATCTTGCTAAATCAGCCCAGACAATTACTGGGATAGTTCCCGCGACATGGCACGGCAGATTTCCGTCTCCATTCTTATCATAACAGTTCGAGCTCGTGGTCCGCCTCTAATGACCACGCTGTCGATGGGACGTTAAACCATAACCTCCCTTCTTTCCTTCACGTGTCTTGCTCGGTAGAGCTTACTTTGCATTTTTGTCCTTGTGTTGGTACAAATTTTGTAGGTCATTTCAAATCAACTTTCCACTGAATTAGAGACTTGAAACTTTAAACAGGGCTTAAAACTAAATGTAAATGAAATAATAACATCATTTCTTATTTGGTGTGGGGCTGGAGGGCACTTTTTGTACCACTGGTGTTTCCTCCTTTTTGTCTTGCACTCGTGTTTTTTTCGCCGTTAAAAGTATGTCCGGTAAGCCTGGTGTGTCTGGTGAGTCCACATCCTTTACCTTCGCCATCCTTCCGTGACATATACATAAGATAACACAGATTAAAACAAATTTATCGAACGCCTGATGTACTTTCATGAAAATGTTCGAAACAGAATGAAATATTTCGTACATTTTCTAAAAAGTGTAACCTAATTATTTAAATTTTTAAAAATCGCAGAGTCTTGTTTTACGGCCCACTTTACAGGTAGGTTTTGTCTGTAGTTTTATGGTTTTTTTTTTTTTTTTGTATAAATAATACATTTTTTTAAAGGAAAAATTATGGACGATTACGACTCTACTACTGTGAAAATACCTATGCCCTCGACATATAGTGTTCTCTCTAACCTATTTTAACAAACAAAGCAGCCAAAAGTTATTTGATATTTGAGTTTAGCTTTGAAAAATGTAAAACTTTATCCCTTTAAAGTATTATTTCAATGCCTCTTCCATATTTTCACTACCTCTTTCAGTTACTTATAATCATGTCACCATGTCAAATCGCCAGATATCTCTGAAATGGTGCGTTTTATGGAAATAACATAAAAAGCAAAGTTGTTCAGGATTTTCTCCTCTACATAAACGTTTATTCAGTGTTCGACTCAAATGAACGGTTCAGTGGTTATTTGCAATTAAATGTCCTGCTCTCAAAAGGCCATCGCAAGCGGCCTCTTTTAGTGTTACTAACATATTTTTGCACGAAGCGTTTGCAAAAGGGAGGATATGGTCGCTGGCGGCCAACAATTACTTCTGTAAGATTTTGTGCCGCACGGTTGAACAGCGCGACGTAAAAAGTGGGAACATGTTACACACAGACACAAACATTCTCAAATCGCCGTTATTTTTGCAAAATCTCTTAAACGATGTGAGATATGAACACAAGGAACAAATTCGTAGATAATTTTTTCCACTACAAACCAAACTCGTTAACTCAATTTTCGTGTCAGATGAACGAATATGCCGTTAATTTCGATTCAATTTCGAGTTGTCAAAAGGCGATCGCAAAGGCCCACTTTTAGTGTTACTACCGTAACCTGAAGTGGGCCAAGATATAAAAGGGGATTTGAAATAGAAATAAAGTATCTTTTGCCCCCATTAAAGTACTACCACGTTAAAGATAGTTTCACAAATTTATGAATGTTTAATAGCTATGTTAGTCATCATAGCAACACAAAAACATAAATTATTCTTACATCATAAGCAAGGCCAACAGTAGCTTGAAGTTTTCCACTATCTTGAAGGGGAATTTATTGAATTAACTTTCTGAAATCGGATACCTATCTTAAATACAGTGGAGTTCGATGGCATTCTCCGCAATTTTTAATAACTTACACTAACGCGTTTGGGTTTAACAAATATAAAAATAGATTTTTTTTTTTTAAAGTTACAGGAATTGTAACGAACTCAAGACCCCAAACAGGCCAGCCTAGCACCAGACATATTACGCTACCTCGCTGTTTTAGTGGTTAGTCAATTAATGTCATCCTCTTTCTACAGATACCTGACACATAAAAGTCACAATTAATTTTGTTGTCTGAGACCTATCAGCACGTCCTTACCTTGCATCTGCAATTTTCTTTCAGCGGCATTAACGGAGAATTCATGAATCAGCAAATGAAATCTGGAACCTCTACCTTAGACGGCATAGTATTTGCAATTGGCGATTTTTTTATAAGAATTGGAATTAAAACAATATTATAGCTACAGTCTAAAATACAGTCTTCCCAACGTAGTAGATGACAACTTCTTCACACGATTACAATCTCATTTATGGCAGCAAATGAGTCTAAAGGTGGTTGCAGAGACAAAGAACAATTACACTTCTTCCATTAGTTCCCAGGTCACCAGAAGAACTCAACCCATTAGAAAACATGTGGGCTGAGGTTTCAACGCTACTACCAACTGGAGCATGTAACGCCGACAACGTATAGCCCAATGTAGAGGCTATTTGGTGGAAAGTAAACCACAGCGAATACTTCTCCAGGCAATTAGTTTTGTCAGTACCCAGTTGATTTTAGAAAACAATGGTGGATGGGTAGGGTACTGAAAACAAGGAGTCCGACGACGTGCATCCCCTAGTGTGTGTGATTTTGGATTTATAGGACTCATCGAGTCACTGCATTCAGAATTCGCCACGATTCTGCTGATTCTAATGTGTATTAGTATCCATAAGGATAAATTATTTAGTTTAAATTAAAAGGATAATACCGATTAATTGCGCTGAATTAAAGATTCGCGATAAATGCAAGCTAAGTAGGAGACCAATGCCGCAGAATATTCTTTGTAAAACCGAACTGGTATTCCATCCGGACCAGCACACTTTTTCGTATTTAGCTCTCTCAGCTGCTTCTCTACACCGGAAATACCTATTGCTATGTACCCCATTTCGTAATTAGTACGTTGATCAAATGATGGTACATTTGTGCGGTCCTCCTGCGTGAAAGATTTCTTAAAGGTTAAATTTAGAACTTCAGCTTACCGTTTGCTTTCTTCTATTACTGTCCCGGAATGATCAACGAGTGACTGGACAGTGGGCTTTAACCCGCTTATCGATTTTACACAGGACCAGAATTTTTTCGGGTTCTCGGAAATATCTTTTGCTATGGTATGGTTGTGATAATTATTGTATGCTTCGCGCATCCATCTTTTTATAGACGCACGAATCTCTACTAACTTTTGCGTGTTCTTTTTTGAATCGAGAGTGCAACAGCCTTTGCTTTCCCCGCAGCTTTCTAACATTATTATTATACCACGGTGGATCTTTTCCATCCTTAATCGTCTTTACTGGCACATATTTCTCTAACCCTTTATTTACAATGCACTTAAATTTAGTCCACAATTCCTCTACATCTATAGTCCCGGAATTAAACGATGCCCATTCATTTTCTAAGTGCGATCGTAACATTTGCTTATCGGCTCTTCCCAACAAAAACACGCTTCTTCATTGGTTTATGAACTTTGGTCACCATCGACGCTATGACGATATCATGATCACTAATTCCTGTCTCTACACAGACATCGTTAATAAGGTCAGGCCTGATTGTGGCTATCAGACAATAAGGAAATGTAAAAAAAAAAGTATGAATGTGCATGTCCCACGGTAGCTTTCCATTCCAAATCGGGACTCAGTGAAAAGAACATTACCCCTCTGATCAACTGACCAAGAGCCATATGAACCACTAGAGGTCTCTGACAATAAAGGCCACTCTGCGAAGGCCATCCGTACCCTGTTTACCTCCATACAGCTCTTTCGCCGGATGGTGTGAGGTGAAATGCCAGTTGCCACCCCGTAATACGGCGCTACTAACATGCCGTTACAGTCAAATAACGGTCCTCTCTTTGTGATCTCACTCATTGTCGGTCCCTATAAACCGTCGCCACATCCGAGAAACAACAGGCCCCCAGCACTGTCCTGCTTCCATTCATCCCATGTTCCTCCAGAGCAGAGAAGCTGGTATCGTTTAATCGGTGCCACACACCACGGTGCATTAATATGAACACTGCCACTGACAATTTGTGTCCTGACGTCATCGATGGCGGTTGTGTACGCTGACAGTTATCTTCTGTGTGGAACGCTATTGTACGAACATCCGTTGACAGTTTTTAGGATTACGCTGTGAATTCGACACAGTATGGGGAACTCCATTTGGTATGCAAGATGTATGAGACAGGGAAATACTCTCAGACTTCAAGAAAAAAGCAAGTACAGGCAAATGTGAAAATTACATCAGTTTAATAAGTCATGTTTGTAAAATAATAACACGAATTATTTACAGACGAATGGAAAAACTCGTAGAATCCGACCTTGTGGAAGATCAGTTTGGATTTAGCAGGATGTAGGAACACGCGAGGCAATACTCACATTACGACTTATCTTAGAAGATGGGTTAAGGAAAACAACGTTTTTAGCATTTGTTGATCTGAAGAAAGCTTTTGACATTGTTGACTGGAATACACACTTTCAAATTCTGAAGGTAGCAGGGGTAAAATACAGGGAGCGAAGAGTCATGTTCAACTTGTACAAAAACCAGACAGCAATTATTAGAGTCGAAGAGCATGAAAGGGTCGCAGTTGTTGGGAAGAGAGTATGGCAGGGTTGTAGCCTTTCCCCAATGTTGTTTAATCTGTACATTGAGCAAGCAATGAAGGAATGCAAGGAGAAATTTGGAGAGGGAATTAAAGTCCAGGGAGAGGGAAAAAAAACTTTGAGGTTTGCTGATGACATAGTAATTCTGTCAGAGACAGCAAAAGACCAGGAAGAACAATTAAATGGAATGAACAGTATCTTGAAAGGAGGATGAACATTAACAAGAGTAAAAGGATAATAATGAAATTTAATGTCAGAAAATCAGGCGATACTGAAGGTTTTAAATTAGTTAATGGGGCAAAAAAGTAGTAGATGAGTTTTGTTATTTGGGTAGCAACATAACTTCTGATGGCCGAAGTAAATAACATTTAAAATGCGGAATGACTTTGGGAAGGAAAGCTTTTCTGAAGCGAAATTTGTTGACATCCAATATGTTTAAATGTTAGGAAGTCCTTTCAGAAAGCATTTGCCTGGAGTCTAGCATTGTATGGGAGTGAAACATGGGCGATAAGGAGTTCGGACAAAAAGATGATAGAAGCTTTCGAAATGTGGTGCTATAGAAGAATGTTGAAGATTAGATGGGTAGGACAAGTAACTAATAAGGAAATGCTCAACAGAATTGGGGAGAAAAAGGGTTACTAGCACACCCTAAGAGAAGGGATAGGTTGGTGGGACACATTCTGAGATATCAAAGAAACTTCAACTTAGCATTAGAAGGAAGTATGTGGGCGATAAAAATCGTACAGGGAGACCGAGGGACGAATACAGTAAGCAGATTCAAAAGGATGTCGGGTGCCGTTCGTATTCTCAGACGAAGAGGCTTACACAGGACAGGATAGCACGGGGAGCTGCATCAAACCAGTCTGCGGACTGAAGGCCACAACAACATGGGGAAATAGCGGTTTGTTGCCTCAATTTTGAACACCAATGTGCATGAGGTGCTGTCTATGCTGAGAGTAAATATCATTCCGAGGAATCGACAGTCTATTTCTTACAAGTGGCGCGACCAGTAATTCGAGCAACAGTCGATCTGTAAACTGGAACGTTGGAAAACTCGTTAATTTCGCAGCTGAAATCTCCGGCACGTTGTCCGATAGCCACCCATCGTTGTGCTCAATAGAACTGAGCAAATGCTTTCTGGACTGAAGATAAAAGTACTCGACTGAATAAACGCATACATCGTCGCGTAGTATAAAAATTTTGTCGAGAGTGATCGCACGTTACATATCATGACTACAGAGACAATACAAGAAGAAGCGTGAAATTGAAGCGGCATGCCCGTGCATGTTTCTTTGAATCTTTCTTTGATTCTTTGTGTGATCGGGGTACTAATACCAAAAGTGATCAGTGAAACAAAAATAGTTTGAGATGTTTACAAGACAAGATTGTAACACATGACAGCTGTTTTAAATGTTTTACGGCGTATCGCAATTTTCATGTCACGGCTGCGTACGTTTTTGTGAAACGAAGATGACTACATTCATAACCGATATCGACAATCTTGAATTAAAGTAAAAAAGGGTAGATGTGTTTGCTGAATGGTGTCCACAGATCACTCCAAGCCGGCCGCGGTGGCCGCGGGGACTGAGGCGCTCCAGTCACGGTCTGCACGGCCACTACGGTCGGGGGTTCGAATCCCCCCTCGGGCATGGATATTTGTGCCGTCTTTAGTATAAGGTAGTTCGTAAGTAGTTTGTAAGTTTAGGGACTGATGACCCCGTAGTTAAGTCCCATAAGCTTAACAAACATTTGAACATTTGATCACTCCAACGAGTATGTAACTGATATATTTTCGAAAATTCAAGAAGTAAATTGTTGTTTAACTTACGTTCAACGGCGATACCTACGGTGACATTCCAGTAAAATGACTATTTACTTGGACACAGTTGCCTTGAGCTTGTTCAGTAAGTGTGAACTGTATTACGTGAATGGTATACCTAACAGAAGGGGCAGACACACAGAGTAAAAACTCAAACAACAAGGTGCTAAACACAGTGATAAGTGTTAAAAGACCTTGAAAGATGCTTCTGTTAAGTCCGGAAAGCTTGTCAGAAAGAAACTTGACGTAGATGAAATACTGCAGAAAAAAATGCGAAGGCCGAAAGTAACGTGAAAATTTATCGGCGTGATGATATCAATGAAGTTTTGTTTTCCACCTGAGTTGCAATATCCTGCGTTACCTTTATACCCGGAGTAGTCCCGTTTACAAGAATGTCTGAAGTAATCGTAAGGGGTGACATATTTCCGTCAAGCTGTTAGTTTCTACGGGATTTAGATGTCCATATGTTAGTAAAGCTAAAATATGGGACCAAACTGCTGAGGTCCTCGGTCCCTAGATTTACAAACTACTTAAACTAACTTATGCTACGGACAACACATATACCCATGCCCGAGGGAGGACTCGAATCTCTGACGGGGAGCTGCCGTGCAATCCGTGGCAAGGCGCCTCAGACGTACAGCCACTCGCGCGCTGCTCTTGAGTACTAATAGCCTGTTTGGAGCATATTATCGTTCTCATATACACCTATAAAATTATGGAATGAAAGGAAAATCAAAATAAAAATGTCTGTACAACCGCACTCGAAATGCTTCTCAAAAATATGTTGACGCGCGGGGATTGCCGTGCGGTTCTAGAAATTGCGCGGCTGCTCCCGCAGGAATATCGACTTGTCACTCGGGCATGGGCATGAGTGTTGTCCTTAGGATAGGTTTAAGTTAGTTTAAATAGTTTGTAAGTATAGGGATCGATGACCTCAGTAGTTTGGACACAAAGGTTAACAAATATTTTAACGTTTGAAAAATATGTTACTAGCTGTACCCAGCAAACGTTGCAATGTTCATATTGCAATGCAACGTTGTCTCAATTGAAATCAATTGCTTTAGAACTTTCCTAGGTTACCTATAAAAAACCAAATAGACGAAAATTTAAATGTTTCTAATGTGAAACTTCCTGGCAGATTAAAATTTTGTGTCGGAACCGGGACTCGAACCTGGGACCTTTGCCTTTCGCGAGCTAGCGCTCTACCACTGAGCTATCCCGACACGACTCACGGTCACGCCCCACAACTTCAATTCTGCCAGTAACTTCGCCTCCTACTTTCCAAACTTCACAGAAATTCTCCTGCGAAACTTGCAAGACTAGCTCTCCTGGAAGAAAGTATATGGTGGAGACATGGCTTAGCCACAGCCTAAAAGATGAAAGGCACCCGCGAAAGGCAAAGGTCCCAGGTTCGAGTCCCGGTTCCGGCACACAATTTTAATCTGCCAGGAAGTTTCATAGCAGCGCACACTCTGCTGCAGAGTGAAAGTTTCATTTTGTTTCTAATTTGGCTAGCCCTAGCGTCTACCACATCGGCCACCACCATGGCTGGGCCGTAATGCGTGCCCTGGACCGAGTAGGGGTCAGCCGGTGCGGCGGAACGACCTCTTCGTGCGGCGGAACGTGTGCTAAAACCTTATCTTCAAAAGCACTCGTCCTGTATGATTAGGGTGGAATATGGCCGTGTCAGACTTCGTAATCCTTGAGGTGTCCACTCGCCCATAAAAAATCATATAAAATAAAAAAAATACATGTTCATGTAAAATCTTTATACGTTGCAATATTTCAAAATCAGATTCTTGCGCCGAGGGAAGAAGTCTTTAACAGTCACTCTTGTTAAAATATTTATAATTTCTCTCATAGATAAGACGGTCAAAAGATAATCTTTAGTTTGTGGTCGTTGCTATAGCCACAGATAAAAAAAATATGTCTTCAATGATTATCGATCGATGTAGTATGATCGATTAACCAAAGTTCTAAAAAAACATTTATCAAAGTCTTCTTGACGTAACTTTCCCACCAATGAAAATTCATAAAAATCTTCCTTCTGATTGAAGAATATTTAAATTAAATCATCTGCTCATTTCATTAATATATTATTCATCGTAAAATAATTCTTCATAAATGATGTACTCTAACACTTTCGTCAAGTTTAAACACAATGACATTTATTGCTTTCTATGACTTTACATATGTAGTCATTGACAGACAAAAGGGAACTGACTTATAAAATTTATTGTTTTAACATGAAATGTCGATATTAATGTCAACTCTCGCGACGACAACCGCAGAGATCAACATTTTCTTGCCTCGTGGCCGTCGACCCGCGACTTGATGTGGCCAGATATTACTCCTTGGAATCGGCGTCGAAGATGTTGCCCTCGTAGGTTGACTCGCCTCACAGCACATGAAACATAAAAAAAAAAAAAAAAAAAAAAAAAAAAACCAACAACTACATACAAAAGACTTCTTTAAGAATCATATAACATTAAATCTTTACATAAAAATCATTTAAGAACACAAACATAAGTAACTTATCCTGCAGAAACTGAGATGACATGAGATATGTAGCGGAGACAATAATCCGTCCCACTACACCGGCCCAGTCTGCTACGAAAACAATCACACACTAGGCGACAGTGCCGACGCCAACAGGGGTCGCTTCACACAAGGACCTATTGTGCCTCCGCAAACTACGTGAAAAGGCAATAGGTCCCACTAGTAACCTAGCGCGCAGTCGTAAATAGAACGGCGCCCCGTCCAACCACCAGTGACCGCTGGACTCCTGCAGCACCGGACCGTCGTCAGCACTCTACCGTCTCGCCGCCCGGAACCACCAGCGTTCGCCACGCCAGCCGAGGCCGAGGAACTACGAGCCATGCAGCTGACAGTTCCAGTGCACGAGTGCTGACGGAAACTTTCTATTCATAGGCCGTGGTTTACCATCAGCAATAACTCTCTGTTAAGGACACTAGATTCCAATTTTTTTTTTTTTTTTTTGACAGAATTGTGTTTAGTTTGTTTTTCTCTCATGTAGCCCAGATTTAATTTTGCACTCCGTAGACACATCAGTTAGTTTGGCGACAAGGAGCTTTTCAAATCTGCTCAAGTGTGCAGCCGTGTGTATAGCATAGTGATTGTTGGCAGTTGCTCCCACCATGGCGGGACAAATGAAGGCGTTCAATCTTGATGCAGCTGTTACAGCAGACCAACCAACTTATCATTGAACAGCTGAAGGCGATGTCGGGCACACCCGCGAGCCTCTCCCAGAGTCTCACCAGGATCGACACCTTAGTCAAGAACTTTCGCCCCCCCCCCCCCCGCTGCTCCAGCAAATCAACAAAAAAGTGGAGTCTTGGGCCAACTATGTGGCAAGGATGGAGCAGCACTTCATAACCCACGGCATCTTTGTAGACACTCAGCAGCGTGCATACCTCCTGGCATACGATCGACCAGACATATACCGCCTACTACAACAACTTATTTCAATTAGACTAAGTATTTCTTCATACCAGTAATGCAGACCCATTTCAGAACACTTTTCTTTCTCGGGCCCAGTGCTTCTGTTGGTGTTTCGGTTTGTACTTCATTTATACGATTCCAGTCTTGGTTGATGTTGGCCACTTCTAAATTTAAACATATATTTTTGAAGTCTTTTCTGGTATAATGACCGGATATTATCTTCCTGAAGTAAGTACACTTTAAATTATCTATCAGCATAATGTTGCTCCTCTTCAGATTATATTTTCCATCTTTTCAGTAGTTTTATGTTTGATACTAACGAGAAATGTTCTGAGGAAACATTTGGCCCTCTGAAGACATTTCTGTCTTGTCCTAAAGACCAAGTATTCTTATTTGCCAATAGGTTATTTATCAATGCGGCAGAAACTCTAGCTTATGGATCTACTATGGAAACAAAACTGCAGATTATTGGGATATGTATTTATCAGTTGACTGTCGTGTCTGTCCACATTCTTAACAAAAGAGGTAAGATCTCTTCTATTTTTCCACAGTTAGTACGTATATTAAGACTAAATTTTGCCGCCGTGCGCTCTAAGGCACCCTAGGCATGGAAGTGTATTTCGTCCTTAGCTCAAGTTAGTTTAAGTAGTCTGTAAGTCTAGGGACACATGAATACTGGCCCATAGCTATAATTTTTTTAAATATATAGATTAAACGAGATTTATTACAGATATTCATTTTTTGTTCTTTCCCTACTACGGTCCACTCGTCTAATAAGGCTAAAGCTAGAGGTGGAACAGAAACAGCCTGGTAGATTAAAACTTTGTACCGCACCATACCTCGGACCTTTGCCAATATCGGGCAAATCTTCTACCGAGTGAGCTATCCAAGGACAACTCAGGAGCCCTTCTTTTGCCTGTCCTCATCTCCTACCATCCAGACTTCATGTTCACATGATTACCTTGTGGAACCAGCATCGCTGGAAGAAAGAAGGCATTAAATGACTGTTTAAATGCAACTGTTATTTTGCAAATACTTACAAGAATATCCACGAAACTTCTAAGACAGTAAACATTGTTTACGATGTATGTCTTTAGGTTGCGAGGCAGTCATGAACCTTAAGAAGACCTTCTTCTTAAGATACATGACTACCATGTAACCTAAAGACATACATCGTAAACAATGTTTATTGTCTTAGAAGTTTCATGGAAGATTAGGGTTTAACGTCCTGTCGACATCGTAGTCATTGGAGACGGATCACACATTCCGATACTTTTTGTCAGGGATGCCCTTTGAAAGGAAGCATCCCGGAATTTGCCTGAAGTGATTTAGGGAACTCACTGAAAACGTAAACAGGATGGCCAGAGGCACGTACGATCTGCCATCCTTCCAAGTCCAGTTTGTTACCACTGCACCAACTCACTCAGTGCAATGTACCTTCTCTCCACATGTAAGGGAAAGGAGGGTAAGACGACGACGGTAAGGTTTCGAATTTTTTATCCCCTCATTTTAGACCTTATGCGTACATTAATACTTAAGATAAACAATTAGAGTTTTGTTTCCAACTACATATTTCGTAGTTTTTCTAAATGTAACATTTATGGTGATTACTTTGACTTTTGTCACATGATGTTAAACTCGTCATCTTACCCTTGTTTGTGGATAAGATGAGTAACGTCGGCTGGTAATTTGACGAAGGAAAACACGATTGGATAAACATACAAGATAACTTTGTTTTAAGCGTAAAAGCGGCATACATTTGCTTTCGCTTTGTGTCTGCTGCCGGCGCTCCAGTCACGGTCTGCACGGCCACTACTGTCGAGGGTTCGAATCCCCCCTCGGGCATAGATATTTGTGCCGTCCTTAGTCTTAGCTAGTTCATAAGTAGTTTATAAGTTTAGGGACTGATGACCCTGTAGTTAAGTCCCATAAGCTATACAAACATTTGAACATTTTTGTGTCTGCCGCGGTGAGTTCGGTACAAGCAGCATGGGCCCATTTAGGACAGCATGCACAACCATTCATAGTCCGTAATTTACCACACACACTTCTCATTTCACAAAGTTCTTCTCTAATAAATCATGATCGTCGTAATCGCCTTCAGTCTTCCTGACTGATATCGCGTAATTAAGGAGTGCCTCATCACATTTACTTTTTTTCCCCTTGGTCCCTTATTTGTCATTCAATTCTACTGCTTTCTTCTTTTATATTGCTTTGTGTTTAGTTTTGCTTATGTTTGTGATGTGTAATGAAGGCAACGTTTTCCTCTTCGCAGTTGCATACACCACTGCACCATTCTGTACCTCCTGCATAATGGTCATCGATTACTGCCTTCTTGTGGCCATTTTCGCCAATTGCTTCTTCATTTATACTTGTTACACACGCTGAATGCTAAAAGTTAGTACGAAAAACCTATTTAAAATGATTTTCGAATGATTTGGGAAAGATGAGTACTCAACCTGTCTGACAGTAAGTTCGTCAGCTTACCCGAAATGACCATTCATAAATTATACGTAAGAGCAACACTGCATTAAATTCTGTTTGGAGTTTAATATATACATGGAAGAGTGCAGAAAGTTGAAATAAGAAGTTCACATGATACAGATGAAACAAGTTATTCCTCTAACTGGGGAGATATCAAGAATGGGGTCTCACAAGGTTCGATCTTGGGTCCTTTGCTATTCTTAATATGTATTAATGACTTGCCATTCTACATTCACGAAGATGCTAAGCTTGTACTTTTTGCTGATGATATAAGTATAGCTATCACACCTGACAAACAGGAATTAACTTATGAAATTGTAAATGATATCTTTCAGAAAGTTATTAAGTGGTTCTCTACAAATGGACTGTCATTAAACTTTGATAAAAACCAGTATATACAGTTACATACAGTAAATGGCACGACACCATTAATAAATTTAGACTTTGAACATAAATCTGTGGCTAAGGTAGAATATTCAAACTTTTTAGTTGTTTGCATTGACGAGGGACTGAATTGGAAGAAACATATTGAAGATCTGAAAAGTTTGAGATCAGCTACTTATGCTATCAGTCATTGCAAAATTTGGTGATATACATCTAAGTAAATTAGCTTACTACGCCTATTTTCATTCATTGCTTTCATATGGGATCATATTCTGGGGCAATTCAATATTGAGTAAAAAAGTATTCATTGCACAAAAGCGTGTAATCAGGATAGTTGTTGGATCCCACCCAAGAGCATTCTGCAGACCTTCACTGTAGCTTCATAATATATATACTCATGAAATTTGTTATTAACAATCCGACCCATTTCAAAAGTAATAGTGTGCATAGCTACAACACTAGGAGAAAGGATGAATTCACTATTCAATGTTAAATCTAACTTTATCTCAGAAAGGGGTGAATTATGATACCACAAAAGTCTTTGGTCACTTTCAAAGTAGCATCAAAAGTCTGCCAACTAGTATTTAAAAAGAAAATAAAGGAATTTATGACTGGCAGCTCCTTCTACAATGTAGATGAATTCTTAGATAAAACTTAAAAAATGTAATAAAAAATCCTTAAAATATTGATTGTCAAGTGTAGACAACATTTAATAAACTGACACGTTCCACATCATTACTAAATGTATATATGATCTATGGAACAAGTATTTATCTAATATAAAAACAACATGAAAGAAATAGCATGGTTTACAGTTTACGAAAAAAGTGAAACAGCTCGGAAAAATTTACCAAACATGTTCCAGATGTTATTTCGGTGCAGTGAAATATTACATGCAGTTTGTGCGTAAACATAAATGGTAGCGTGTCATTGCTAAATGATGATGGTTGGATTTTGTACATACTGTACCACACATATAGTGCTAATCGCTAGCAAGGCAAGACCTTCATTTGCTGCTCTGTCTCGACATTCACATTAAATTAATGATTTGTCATCTTAGACTCCTCGTCATCTTACCCTACTTTCCCCTATGTTTAATGAAGTGCAATACCGTAAGGCATTCCGTCTCTAATGACCAAGCTGTCGACGGGACGTTAAACCCTAAGCTTCCTTCCTTCCTTTTCGTAAGGCATTAGAAAATAAAAGTTCTGCGAAATCGGAAGTCGCTGTGGCAGCTGATTAGTCATCTGTGAACCAGGTACACTCAGACACACACGGTGAGGTGGCTTGCGGTGCAGGCATCTGCACTCAGCTACAACGTATTCATAGCCGACCCTTTCTGTAGCGAGTGACACTTCCAGAAGATAAGAGGCACCAAGATAAGTGATGTGTTTATTAGTCGACGGGAGGCCTCTGTGTGTGTGTGTGTGTGTGTGTGTGTGTGTGTGTGTGTGAGTCATGTGAGAGAGTGAGTGCATACAGTAGTCCTACGCTGTTGTGCAGTCGACCTCATTTTCTTATCCGCAATAACGATGGAGGTGACTCATTAGACGAGGTTTCAGCCTCATATAAACATTAAGGGAGAGGTCGAGGCCTTGGCGAAAGGAGACCAACGAATTGAGGCCTGTAGTGTCGTCACAGTCCTCAGAAGTAGGCAGAAGCACAAGTGTGGGGGTTGGTAACGACTCCCGTTGTGTTTTCCAGGACAACATTTTGGCGCATATTTATAAACAGACGTTTTAGAATTTCACTTTAAACACAATTTATTTTAAGTGCGATTACTTGTTTCTGTTTCGGAATTTTTCTATACTTGCACCCTTGGAACTTAATTTTTGAATGACAGCTACAGCACTTGAATCAAGTAGAAATATTTAAATTTAAGAAAACAGACATTCCAGATACAAACTACTAATAAAAAAAATTTAAAAAAAAAACGCGCCAAGGCACAGAAATCTGTTTTTCGTTGACAATAAGGAACTTCTGTCTACAGCTTAAAAGTCCATTATTCCATATTTCATAATTATTAAAACACAAAAGAATTATCGAAGAGTGGAAACATTTATAAAAGTATATCATGTTTTGAAGTGATTTGTTTCACGTCTGTAGTGATACATGTGTAACAGTAGTTCCGAACACATGATTTAAGGAAAGTAAATGAATAGTCCAGCTGAATTACAGACGAATATCATTAACATTAGTTTGCTAGAGAATTCTTGAACATATTCTCAGTTCTAGAGTAGTAAATTTCCTTGAGACGAATACGCTTATGTCCATTTGTTACATTCCTATTAGACTTCGGATGTTGATTTGTAAAGTTATTTATTAAAATCAGACAATTTGCTGGTCACACGTGTATTTCGCGGTGTTAACCAATTTTACTGCATTTGCTGTCCTTTTTATAAATATTTGTATTTAATTGTAATCCGTTGCTTAACTATACTTTCAACTACGTTTCATATACAAAATCTTTTGTATTACTTAACTATTCCCAAATTTCTACGTGCTTCAATACATTAATGTATTTAAGTCATGAATTTACTTTCCTTTACAAATTCCTAACTCATTATTATGTATGAGTAATTAGAGAGATAGTCATCTACCTATATTTATTATTTGATACACTCTGATCAGTTACCTTGCCACCGTGCTTGCAGATTTAGGGTGTTGGATCTTTTTCCATTTTTTTAATAAAAAGAAATTGTGGCGACCCTTGATAATAACATTAATGAGGATTATATTTAAAAACTAATTTGCATATCTGTGATTTTGCGCATCTGCATACCAGTGAACCGTCTCTGACGAGTAAAAATATATCCACTCGGTAGGGTTATCATCCCTCCTTTTGGACGTGACGTCATACAAGATACCCTCATATTTTATTACATATTCGTCTAGTACGTAAATAAATATGAATTATTTGTAACACTCTTCGTGATAGATGGCGCTGTAATAGTCTCATTTCGCCAGTGCCGACGGTATTTTCTTCGTTATACATTACTTGTTTAAAATGGACCTTTTACCAATTGCAAAAAAGGTCGATGTGGTATTTATGTATGGCTGTTGTGATCAAAATGCCCAACGTGCCTGTGCTATGTATGTTGATCGTTATCCTGTAACACATCATCCAAGTGTCGGGATCTTTCGTCGGATAGTTACGTTATTTGAAAATACAGGAAGTGTTCAGCCGCAAGTGAAACGTCAACCACGACCTGCAACAGACGACGATTCCCAAGTAAGTGTTTTAGTTGCAGTTGCGGCTAATTCGCACATCAGTAGCAGAAAAACTGAATCGGGAATCTAAAAACGTCGGTGTTGAGAGGTCTACATCAACATAAATTTCACCCGTACCATATTTCTATGCACCAGTATTTGCATAGCGAAGACTTTGAACGTAGTGTACAGTTTTTCCACTGGGCACAAAATAAATTACGGGACGATAAGAGATTTTCTTCACGCTTTCTGTTCAGTGACGAAACATCATTCACAAACAGAGGTAAAGTAAACCGGCATAATAAGCCTGTTTGGCAACGGAAAATCCACGATGGCTGCAACAAGTGGAACATCGCCAACCTTGGCGGGTTAACGTATGGTGCGGCATTATGGGAGGAAGGATAATTGGCCCCTGTTTTATCGATGGCAGTCAAAATGGTGCAATGTTTACTGATTTCTTACGTAATGTTCTACCGATTTTACTACAAGATGTTTCACTGTATGGCAGAATGGCGATGTACTTCAAATGTTCAAATGTTTGTAAAGCCTATGGGACTTAACTGCGGGGTCATCAGCCCCTAAACGTAAATGGAATATTTAATGACATGTGGATTGGTGCACAGGTGGACAGGTGCATGACCCGTACGTTCGCGGATCTTACATCCCCGGATTTCTTACTGTGGGAAAAATTGAAGGAGATTTGTTATCGTAATTCTCCGGCAACAAGGGCGAATTTAGGAGAGGGGGAGCACAGGAGCGCGTGCATTCCCCCCCCCCCCTCCCCCATACAGCCTGACAAAAAAAAAATGAGACAGAGAGAGGGGGGAGAGGCTTGGCGAGAGGGGGGAGGGAAAGAAAGCATAAGAATAATTAAGTTTTACTTACAGGCAGCATGTGACTGTTGGCCGAGTGCGCCAACCTCGGTCAAAAGTTAATCGCGGTCAAGTCGGCATTTTACCGTGGTCAACTCAAGTTTCTGGTGCACCGACACCGATCAAAGTTAAACGAGGGAGTTGATCGCGGTTAAATTTGATCGGGGCTGACGCCCGGTTTTGTCGAGATGACCAGGGTTATACGAGTGTGCGGTATCAAGATGGCGGCGCGTTTTGATGTTTTAGACGGAACTGACGAAGATTTATTTTACCTCAATCATTTAAATCGGGATCAAAACCGGAACGTCGTGATTGTGGAAAGGGGGACTCTTTTGAAGATTAAGGTGACAAGAAGTTCGAAGAAAGGTTTTGTTTGTCCAAAGAAAGTGTGGTGGTTGTTAAACCAAATGAGTGACAGGTTAGAATTTCCTACGGATAGAAATAACCCTATTTCGCTTATGAACAGACTATTGATTACGTTAAGAGCATATGCAACTGGTGCATTTAACATGCTTATTGGTGGCAACAGTAACATATATCGCGACGACACATTGCCAGGAAGAGCACTTCGCCGCGCCATAATTAATGAATATTTCCAGTAAGGTAACTATCAAATTCAGAAAAAGTCTTGAATAAAAAATTATATGTTCCGTAACTATAATCGTAAAGCTTTCCTGTTATTAAAATATGTTACGTGTATATTTCTGTTACCAGGTGAACATGCGGTGCATGGGAAAGTACGCTGTGAACAACAATGTCATTTGAGTTGATTTGTTCGAAACAATAAATCATAATTTAAGTAATTATATAAATCTGTCTTGGTTTTTTTTTTTTAATAATCATTTCTCTTTGCAATATGACTGGATTCGGTAAAATTTTACGACGCTCCTCGCCGGGCTCCAGTGCTTATGTTGGCAACAGATGAACAATGAAGTGTAGAATTGCGTTAATATGTTTCACAAGCTACAGAGTAAATGTTATTGCTGCTCGTTTCACTCGCAGCAAAATTAATACTGTACCTGCTCTATGGTTGAAAGGTTCTTGTATGTACCCTAGTCTGTTCAGAAGAAAATAATTTTCGTTTTAATTGAAGTTGTCACGAAAAAATATTTATTGGTCATCTTAGTTGCCGTCATTACCATTGATGCCAACATAACCACTGCAGCCCGGCGAGAAGCGTCGTACAATTTTACCGTATTTACAATCTTGTACATACAAATCACGTGGTACTGTCGTCATTCACCAAAGATAGTCGATAATACACATGTAGGTAAGGTCAACTAACACCTTTGCATCTCTTGGGTGCCTTCCATTGCGCTAAACGGACTTGATCACGATCAAATGTACGATTGGCTGACGACGGTTTGCTGACCGGTGATTAACGTTGGTGCACCGCAGAGACGTTTTAACCGCGGTTAACTTTTGACCGTGTTCTCGGAACTCTTGATTATCGTGCTTTTTGACCGAGGTTGGTGCACTCGGCCATCAAGAGTTCCGAGAACACGGTCAAAAGTTAACCGCGGTTAAAACGTCTCTGCGGTGCACCAACGTTAATCACCGGTCAGCAAACCGTCGTCAGCCAATCGTACATTTGATCGTGATCAAGTCCGTTTAGCGCAATGGAAGGCACCCAAGAGATGCAAAGGTGTTAGTTGACCTTACCTACATGTGTATTATCGACTATCTTTGGTGAATGACGACAGTACCACGTGATTTGTATGTACAAGATTGTAAATACGGTAAAATTGTACGACGCTTCTCGCCGGGCTGCAGTGGTTATGTTGGCATCAATGGTAATGACGGCAACTAAGATGACCAATAAATATTTTTTCGTGACAACTTCAATTAAAACGAAAATTATTTTCTTCTGAACAGACTAGGGTACATACAAGAACCTTTCAACCATAGAGCAGGTACAGTATTAATTTTGCTGCGAGTGAAACGAGCAGCAATAACATTTACTCTGTAGCTTGTGAAACATATTAACGCAATTCTACACTTCATTGTTCATCTGTTGCCAACATAAGCACTGGAGCCCGGCGAGGAGCGTCGTAAAATTTTACCGAATCCAGTCATATTGCAAAGAGAAATGATTATTAAAAAAAAAAAAAACCAAGACAGATTTATATAATTACTTAAATTATGATTTATTGTTTCGAACAAATCAACTCAAATGACATTGTTGTTCACAGCGTACTTTCCCATGCACCGCATGTTCACCTGGTAACAGAAATATACACGTAACATATTTTAATAACAGGAAAGCTTTACGATTATAGTTACGGAACATATAATTTTTTATTCAAGACTTTTTCTGAATTTGATAGTTACCTTACTGGAAATATTCATTAATTATGGCGCGGCGAAGTGCTCTTCCTGGCAATGTGTCGTCGCGATATATGTTACTGTTGCCACCAATAAGCATGTTAAATGCACCAGTTGCATATGCTCTTAACGTAATCAATAGTCTGTTCATAAGCGAAATAGGGTTATTTCTATCCGTAGGAAATTCTAACCTGTCACTCATTTGGTTTAACAACCACCACACTTTCTTTGGACAAACAAAACCTTTCTTCGAACTTCTTGTCACCTTAATCTTCAAAAGAGTCCCCCTTTCCACAATCACGACGTTCCGGTTTTGATCCCGATTTAAATGATTGAGGTAAAATAAATCTTCGTCAGTTCCGTCTAAAACATCAAAACGCGCCGCCATCTTGATACCGCACACTCGTATAACCCTGGTCATCTCGACAAAACCGGGCGTCAGCCCCGATCAAATTTAACCGCGATCAACTCCCTCGTTTAACTTTGATCGGTGTCGGTGCACCAGAAACTTGAGTTGACCACGGTTAAATGCCGACTTGACCGCGATTAACTTTTGACCGAGGTTGGCGCACTCGGCCAGATTATCGTGCTTTTTGACCGAGGTTGGTGCACTCGGCCATGTGAGTTTAAAAAGGCAAAATTCCTGTAATTAACATAACGTAAATTGACTTTTTGTGTTATGCTTCCTTTTAATTGCTTCTTACTCCTTTTTCGTCAGTAATTTACGACAAAACTAAATAAAAGTCGTTTATTATTTTGTGATTGCTTGGAAGAGAAATTAGATATACTGTACGTTTTATTCACACGTAAATAAAGGATTTAACTATGTAAAAAAATTCGTGAATTTCTAGGGTTGCTTTCAGGCTGGCGCATTCAGGTGTTTTCGGTAATCAGTTTAGCACTCTGCATTCTTTTCCTAGACACTAGGAAATAGTACTGCCACACATTATAAACAGTTTATTTGAAGCTTCACGTTTCGATTTGCCAGTTATTGTAGCAAATTAGAAATTTAGATGGAATTTTTCCGCACATCAGGGAAAAAGGCTTTCCATGCTAGCAGAAATTCTTCTAGAAATACAATCAAGTGTAATTTTGTTGATTGGGAAAGGTTCCTTGAAAAACTCACCACGTTTTACGTAGTAACTTTACAAAGCACGAAGAAGAAATTGATTCAGTACAACGAGCCACAGAAAATCTGATCTTAGGTTTTGAGAGAATATCAAAGCACGAAGAAAATCTGATCTTCTGTTTTGAGAGAATATCAAACTTATCGCGACGTATTTACTGGCTCTTTGAGTATTTACTGGCTCTTTGATTGTTGTTTAGTGCATTGTTTGATAACGAAACAACTACGCCGGAGACAGTACAGTTTGACGATTCGTGCGCTGGCTGTTGGCAGTGGCAGGAGGCGTGTGCCATGGCTGCTGGGTGGCGAGGAGCAGTGAGCGGTAGGCAGCGTCGCAGTGTTGGAAATGTTACCCGTAACAGTGTGTGTCCAATAATATTTCGTGTCTAGCGGCAGTGTTACGTTGACACCGCTCCGAAATAAATGAATGTCCTGCAACTAGTGCCGATGTCTTCTGCTCCTTGCATCACCAGGTAAAATCGTCTTCACTCATCGAATTAATACACTCCCATCTAACTACCAATGCACTACTAGCTTCGGCGTCATTCTCAAGAGCGTATGATTACAAAAATATTGCAATGATTTAACAACATTCAACAGTGGAAAGTTTAAAAATTTACCACAAAATGGAGAAAGAGTATCGGGAGTATGGCACTCTACAGTTATCAAAATGACAATCAAACCATGTGCGCCGCGCGGGATTGGCCATGTGATCTGGAGCGCAACGTCGCGAATTACGCTGCCGCTCTCGACAAGGGTTCGAGTCCACCCTCGGGAATGGCTGTGCTTGTTGTCCTTAGAATGAGTTAGTTTAATAGTTTGTAAGAGTAAGGACCGAGACGTTAGCAGTTTAGTTTCTTAGATTACAAAAATTTAAACATTTCTTTTATTTTTTATTTGTGAGCCATATGCCACAGATTTCTGTACAGCCTCCATTAATTCATTTGCCACATTTAATATTATAATCCTGTGACCATCATTGCAGAAAACTTATTTCTCAGCCGTGTTGGACAATTGCTTGAGTTTCCAAGTGATTAATCTTATTCAATCTTTCAGTCCAATTATTCGAAAGTTATAAATGTGAAGAAACCAATGCCAATTTTGCATGGCATCCTCTGTAGAGGGATTCGCATATACCCATCTGGCCAAGATGAGAAAATTCAGAGCTTGTTCAGCTGTGACCAAGTGTTTCATCCTTTATGATGATAAAGGGTGAAACAAATGTGAAATTTTTCACTATTGAGTGTGGTTTAATCATCGTAATATTTTTGTAATCATGGTCACTTGAAAACGACGCCATAAAACACACTAATAGTTTTTTAATCAGTCTCAAAGCGCCTTTGAGGATATGTTCACCCTCTACGACTTTGTGTCCCCCCCCCCCCCAGAAAAAAATTCTGTATCTGTCATTGACCGACAACGCCTGAAAACATGCGTCAGCGCATTGTCAATGCATGTGAGAACATTACTGAAGGCTGTAATATATTTAGCCAGGAGGTTCCCGTTTGTTTATATAACTGAAGTATTCGATAGTATAGTTGGTCGTAGTATTGTAACCTAATATTCCAGATTTATAATGTATAAGCATCTTGTGGCGCTTCTGTCAAGTCTCATTATTATTTGCATTACTAGGGTTTTCTAACAGACTAAATTAATTAATTATTGAAAGTCGTAATAACAATGTAAACATATATTAATACTGCGCTAATTGTTGTTTACTTACGATCTTTTCTATTATTTTCATATGAGAAAGCTATTATTACATCTATCACAATTTTGAGTATCTTTACATAAAGCAGGATTAATTAATGTTTATTGAGCAAATTGTTAAATATTTAAATATTGTACTTCCGTGTTCTAGAAGGTTCTATAATATACAATACATATTAATACGCGCGAATTGGCGCGAATTGAGTCAGTATGGAGTAGTGTGAAGAATGAAGGGAGTCTTATGGCAGTCTTAAAGGAGTAATATCTTAGTTAGTATGGAAGTGTGTTGTGAACCAGTCTTACTCTTGCATTATTTTTGTTTCATCAAGAATGGATAAATAAATATACGTAAAAAATGAAATGTGTCATATTAAAAGTTTCCATAAGACGCCTTAAGAACCCGACGTCCTATTGTTTTGTAATGTGTTATTGACAGGCGAGCTACGAGATCTGCGAGCATTCTACCACTGAACATCTGCAACAGGTGATGTATAGAAAAATGTGGCTTTAATGTATGTCCAGTAAAAAACAAATGTGCCACAAGGCGAACTACTGGCTGATGAGAGAAATTTCGTTACACGTATTGCCAAATATATTGAAGTTGAAGGACATCATTTTGAGCATTTATTAAGGACATGAGGTAAGTACATGTAATCACGCAGTAACAGAATGCATTCCCATAATGTATGATAATTTCACAAAAATACATGTATCTAATTGTAACAACCGAAATATAGTTCAAACGTACCTACGTTCTATGTTTTAATTCAAAAAATCTACCTGTTACCCACTATTCGTCTAAAAGAGTGAGCAATATGTTTGTGAATATTACAGTGCCATCTATCACAAAGCGACAAAAGTGCTCAAACTAAAACATTCATAATTATTTACGCACTAGACGAATATGTAATAAAAATGGTGGTACCTATTTAAAAAAATAATGCAGTTGATATCCGTTTGATCTATGGCAGCGCCATCTAGCGGGTCAACCATAGCGCTATCTTTTTTCCCCCCTTCAAGCTAGAAAAGTTTTGTTCTTAGTAGTTTTTTCGTAAGATAAACAAAACTAGCGCTATCTTTTTCCCCCCTTCAAGCTAGAAAAGTTTTGTTCTTAGTAGTTTTTTCGTAAGATAAACAAAACGTTTCTAGTTTGAAGGGGGAAAAAAGATAGCGCTATGGTTGGCCCGCTAGATGGCGCTGCCATAGGTCAAACGGAGTAATATATATTATTCGTAATAATACTAATAATATGAATACAGATACATGCATTATTTCGTTAAATTTTAAAATGTTTGTAGCTAAATTTTGTATGGTTGCTGGTAAATTATTGAAGATGAGATGAGATGTTCATGAGTAGTGGACCCCTTTTTGAACTAAGGTAAGTGCTTTTACGTCCTTGTGTAGATTCGTTTTTTATGTATGGACTGAGCTGGTTGTTGGGAAAAGGGACGTAGTATGACAAATTTCATTAAGGAATAAATATACTGAGAATCAGTAGTTAGCGTCCCCACTTCTTTGAAGAAGGTTCTACAGGATGTCGATGAATTTACTCCACAAGTAAAACATATTCACGATTTTAGACTCTGAAAACTTTTGTTTGACTTGAAGAGTTAACCCCCCCCCCCCAAAAAAAAATTATACCATATGCCATTATGGCATGAAAGTAAGCTAAGTACGTCTGATAACACTTGTACTGCAAATAGTGATTTGTTAAGTCGTTTCTGTAGTTCTGAGATGTGCTCCTCCCAACTAAATTGTATCATCAACCTGTAATCCCAGAAATTTTATACTGTCAACCTCTTATCTCTGCTTTACTCCATACTTTATTCATATTAAGGATGGAATCTCTAACATGTTCTGAACTGCATGTAGTGAGTCTTTTCAAAGATTAATGTCAATGAGTTGGCTTTAAACCATTTCATTAATGTTCATGAAAATGTCATTAGCAGACCTTTCTAGAACTAGACTCGACATGCCTTGTATTTCAATACTAGTATCATCTGTAAACAAAACGAACTCTGCTTCTGGCAGTGTAATTGACGAGAGGACATTAATGTACGCAAGATTAAGGAGGTACAATTTTTGAAAAATTTTGCAGCAATGCCTGTGACACCATAGAATTCTAATTTATCTAAAACGATGTTGTGGTTCACGCAGTCAAATGTCTTTGACAAATCACAGAAAATACCTACTGCTTGTAATTTACTATGTAATGAATTAAGTACATTCTCACTGTAGGTGTAAATGGCCTTCTCGATACACAAACCTTTCACAAATCTAAACTGTGTTCTAGACAATTTGTCATTTGTGGTCGGGTGGTTAAGAAGCTATTTATACATTACATTTTTCTAGAATTTACGAGAATGCTGGCAAAAGTGAAATAGGTCTGCAATTTTATGGTATCTCTTTAATCCCATTTTTTTCTTCTTTTTTTTTCTTAAAATTGTGCTAAATTGACAAGAACACACTTTTATTAACGTTGATGATATTTAATCATAACCACAACAATGCTTTGTTTTTCAAGATGTTATTATGGAATTTATTTCTTGTGGTTAAGTGAGTGACATATTCATGTATCTGAAGTTATTTTTAAATGCCAGTTTCAGATATTCAAGGGCATTATGTGCTGACCCTGACAATCCCATACTATCAGTAACAGATATGTTAAATAAATTTGTCACACTATGCAGGAGTTGTACAGAAACGGACAGCAGTTGTCAGAGTTGAAGGGCTTGAAAAGCATGCATTGGTTGGGAAGGGAGTAAGACAGGGTTGTAGCCTTTCTCTAATGTTATTCAATTTGTACATTCAGCAAGCTATAAAGGAAAGCAAGGAGAAATTTGAAGAAGGAATGAACGTTAAGGGTGAAGAATTAAAAACATTGCGTTTTGTCGATGACTTTGTAATTCTGTCAGAGACAGCAAAAGACCTGGAAGAGCATTTGAACGGAATGGACAGTGTGCTGAAAGGTGCATATAAGATGAACATTAACAAGAGTAAAACTGTATGAAAGTTGCTTTCCGCTAGAACGCTCAAAACAGAATACTTCCAGTAACAGACAGCAAGGGTTGATGACAAAGGGGATAAGAGTGTCAAGTAGAACTAAGTGGGAGTTGTATCAAAATGTTAGAAGTAGTCAGAATGAAGATGCAGTAGCTCATTACAAAAAGTACTGTAAGGTTCTGAAAAATGTCATTAAGAATGCAAAAAGTATGTGGTATGCAAAAAGAATACCAACCTCTCGGGATAAAATTAAAACTATCTGGTCAGTCGTGAAGTAAGTGTCTGGTCAGCAGCAGCAGGTAAAAGATATAACGTCAGTGCGTAGTAGGAATGTTTCTGTTACTGACAACTTAGATATATGGGCACTATTCAATAATCACTTTCTGAATATAGTAGGGGAACTGAACAAAACTCTAGTTTCTACAGGTAATCATATAACGTTTTTAGAAAATACTTTTCCGAGGCTGTTACCTCAAATGGTCCTTCGTGATAGGTGAGATTGAGTCAATAATTAAAACACTAAAGACTAAGGACTCTTGTGGATATGATGGGGTATCTAGCAGAATTATAAAGTACTGTTCTCCATATGATAGCCCAGTACTAAGCCATATTTGTAATTTAGTAGTGCATTCTGAACGGAGGACATTTTTTACCTCAAACACGCGGAACTACTGTAAACCATACTTGGAATAACAATGAAAAATCAAAAGTACAAATGTTTGTAGAAATGTTTCTGTTACTCATAACTCATATTTAATACTTTCTGATTACAGCAGGTGTATTAAACAGAACCCTAGTTTCTACAGGAAATCATATAACATTGTTAGAAAATAGCTTACAATATCTGTTACCTGAAACAGTCCTCCATGATACAATGAGGAGATTGAATCAATAATTAAACCGCTAAAGGCTAAGGACTCTTGTGGATATGACAGGGTATCTAGCACAATTTTAAAGAACCGTTCTCTATATTTTATCCTAGTACTTACCCATATCTGTAATTTTTACTTTCAGAATGGTCAGTTTTCTAACAGATTAAAGTACCCAGTAGTGAAACCACTTTATAAAAAAGGAGAAAGGGATAATGTAGACAACTATAGACCTATCTCTATGCCATCGGTTTTTTCTAAAGTTATTGAAAAGGCTGTATATTCAAGATTAATTGATCACTTTAGTTCACATAATTTATTGTCAAACGTACAGTTTGGTTTTAGAAGTGGTTTAACGCCTGAAAATGCTATATTTTCGTTTCTCTGTGAGGCACTTGATGGGTTAAATAAGAGGCTACGAACATTAGGCGTCTTCTTTGATTTAACAAAAGCGTTTGATTGTGTTGGTCACAAAATATTGTTGCAGAAGATGGAACATTATGGAATACGGGGAGTATCCCACATCTGGTTCACCTCTTACTTTAATAATCGACAACAGAAGGTAATTCAACGCAGTGTATAAAATGACTATGACGTGCAATCCCAATGGGGCGCAATTAAGTACGGGGTGCCCCAGGTGTCTGTTTTGGGACCATTGCTGTTTCTTATTTGTATAAATGATATGCCTTCGAGTATAACAGGTGACTGTAAAATATTTTTGTTTGCTGTTGATACCAGCTTGGTAGTGCAGGATGTTGCTCGTAATATTGACACAGTATCAAATAATGCACTTCAAGAGATACGTTCATGGCTTGTAGAAAACACGTTGATGTTAAATCACAGTAAAACTCAGTTTTTACAATTTCTAACACATAATTTGACGAAAGCTGGCATTCTGATTACACATAATGGGCATGCGATAAGTGAGACTGAAGAGTTCAAATTTCTAGGTGTTCATATAGACAGTAAGCTGTCATGGAAAGCCCATGTTCAGGATCTTGTTCCAAAACTAAATTCAGCTTTATTTACCATTAGAACAATATCTGAGATAAGTGATTTTTCAACACGAAAAGTAGTCTATTGCGCTTACTTTCACTCACTTATGACGTACGCCATTGTTTCTTGGGGGTAACTCGCGTGATGCAAAAAGGATATTTCTGGCTCAAAAACGGGCGGTTCGAGCAATATCTGGTGTATGTTCGCGAACGTCATGTCGACCCCTTTTCAGTAGTCTGGGAATTTTGACTCTGGCGTCACAATACGTTTTTTCTTTAATGTCGTTTGTTGTTAATAATATCAGCTTATTCCCACGAGTTAGTAGCTTTCACTCGGTGAATACTAGACAGAAGTCGAATCTACATTTGCATCACACAGCCTTAACACTTGTGCGGAAAGGGGTACAGTATTTTGCGGCATCCATTTTCAATAAGCTGCCACAAGAACTAAAGAATCTTAGCATTAATCCACACGCTTTCAAATCTAAATTGAAGAGTTACCTCGTGGCTCACTCCTTTTATTCTGTCGAGGAACTCCTAGAAAAGTTAAACAATTAAGCTAATTCATTTTTTCTTTATTGATTCTTTTCACTTTGTCTTAAGATTGTCGTGTGCAAAGGACTACTTAAAAACTTTCTATTACCATTCTTGTGTAACAATTAATGTATTGACTTGTTCCACGACCATGGAGTCTCACTCCTAAATTGGGTCCTATGGAACAGAAAAAAACAATAAATAAATAAAACAAAGGTAATGGAATGTAATGTCAGAAAATCAGTCGATGCTGAAGGAATTAGATTAGGTAACGAAACTGTAAAGGAAACAGATGAGTTTTGTTACTTAGGCAGTAAAATAACAAATGATGGGCGCAGTACAGAGGATATAAATTGCAGAATGGCAATGGGTAGAAAAGAGAATGTTAACATCGAATATTGATTTAAGCCTAAGAAAGTCCTCTCTGAAGGCATTTGTGTGGAGTGTTGCCTTATATGGGAGTGAAACATTGACGATAAACAGTGCGGACAGGAATAGGATAGAGGCTTTTGAAATGTGGTGCTACAGAAGAATGCTGAAGATTAGGTGGGTGAGTCGCGTAACTAATGAAGAGATACTGAACAGAATTGGGGAGAAACGGAATTTCTGGCATACCTTGACTAAAAACAGGAATCGATTGGGAGGACACATTCTTAGACATCAAGGAATTGTGAATTTAGCGTTGGAGGGAAGTATGTGGGGTAAAAACCGCAGACGAAGACCAAGAGATGGATACAGTAAGCAGATTCAGACAGATGTAGGTTGCCGTTCGTATGTGGAGTTGAAGAGGCTTGCTCAGGATAGGGTATTGTGGAGAGCTACATCAAACCAGTCTCCGGACTGAAAAACAGAACACACATGCCCATCTGTTACTAATGTATTATCTGCTCTTAAATTTATTTATTCCTGTTTCTTTCTGGTTCTACCAGTCTCCACTTTCATTATATACCATATAGTTTTTATTTTGTTGTCTGGTTTTGCTACCTTTTTCTCATAGTGCATTTGTTTAGGTGTCTGAATGACTTTTTTTTAATATTGTACAGTATTCCTTATATTTAGCTAAATCATCATCATTGGAACTCATTTTGGCTGATAGATACATTTTCCTTTTTGTCTTACATGAAATCTTTACTCCTATTTTAATCCATGGTTTTATTATAGACTTCTGCTTCTGGATACATTCTCCCTGGATGGCAGCTTTGAGAAAAAGGCCGCATACAGACAGCGCAGTAGAACTGTGTCGGGCGAACCGAGCCGCTCTGCATACGGGGAACATGACCGAGGTCCAGGTGGACGTGGGTGACCTGCTTTGTACACAAACTGTGTGTGTCAGGTTGCAGCATGTGGGTAGTAGCCAACTCTAATTCCTATTCCCTAGGTTTGCTGTCGTCCTATCAAATACGGTGCACCCAAATTGAGAGTGGTGAGCCTCTTGCTGGGGTTGTGACTAGGGCCCAATGGTTCATTTAGTGTTGGTTTCAGTGTACTCCTAAAGAGATCTTCCTCGTCACGCAAATTTATTTAGTGAGAAACCTTTATCTTGTAGTGGGACGGATTATTGTCTCCACTACTACCTTATATCAGCTCAGTTTCGCAGAAGATTGTGTTTATATTTTATTTTCAAATGATTTTTATGTAAATGTTTTAAGTTATGTGGTGCTTAAAAGAGTTTTCGTATGTTTCTTGTGTTTCATGTGCTGTGACGGGGATTCAACCTACAAGAGCAACATCTTCGACACCGAGCTCAAGGAGTAAACATCTGGCCATGCGGGTCGACGACCACGAGGCAAGAAGATGCTGGTCTCTGCGGTTATCGTCGCGGATATTGACATTATTATAGAAACTTTCGACTGATGACCATTGTAGTTTTGTCCCCCTTAAACAACCAAACAACATCATAGAAACTTTCATGGAAAATCAAAAAGACCATAAAATCAGTCTTTGTGTAACTGTCACTGATTCATGATTTGTATTGTGAGAGCAATAAATTTCATTGTGTCTCGAAAGTTAACCAAGTGTCAACGATCATTATTTTGATATTTATAGAAATTTTATAAGAAATATATTCATTGACAGGCGCTGAAGAATTATTTACTGTCAAACCATTTTACAATTTGAAAGAAGACATTTAGGGTAAGTTATTTTGTTTGACAAATAAAGCAAGAAGACTTTTATCAATTTTTAGTATTTTAATCAGTCGATCTTATATATCAATCGATCATCAGTGAACAGGACTTGTAATATCTGTGTCTATCGCAACCAGCACAACTACGAACTTCTGTTTGATAGTTAGATCTTTAAGGGAACTTTAAAACAATTATTTCAAAGTGACAGTTTTAAAGAAGTGCAAACCTACAATCATATGCTTCTTCTATCTGCGCAACGATCTGTCGTTGAAATTTCACAATTCATTTGAATTTTTTTTCCTTGTTGACGAGCGGACGACTATCGGATCCTGAAGTCTGACACGGCACATTAAAAATTTCGTATTTAGTCCCATGCAAGAAGAGGTCGTACCGCCGCACACTGCAGTTGCCTTTTCGATGTGCTGGTGACGTCTATTTGTCAAGTAAATTCATTTATATCCTAATGATAACTTGATATTTTGTGGGTGTTGTTGGTCAGTTTTGTCAATGGCATCAAAGTGCGGAAGTTATAAAATTGCAGACAGTTTCGTAAAGGGACTACTGGTAGATAGCTGCCGAACGTGGCTTGATAAGATGGCGGAATTTGTCGTTTTGTTGTTTGACGGTGAAGAACAGTGCCTGCATTCAATTTAAGTTGTCCTCTGTTTTAGGTGTTGTGTTTCTTCTTATTGAACCACCAGTGTGAAGCGGGGTATGCTTCCTCTGCAACTCCTGCTTCCTGGTGCTGTGAAACAGAGGGCCATCTGGACTCCAGCTCGATGTGGCCGTCTGCGGAGTAACGCAAATGTGTGTGGAGCATTTATTGCAGAGCTGTTTAAGTTAATATAGTTTTGAGTTATGATGAATGTCTCACGTTAACTTTTTCGAGAAATGAAAAGAAGGGAGAGGGCTGGAAAGTTGGGAGATTGTTTTGCCATGTCAATTAAGAAAAAAAGTAAATGAAATATGTTTTGAAAGTAATATTATAAAATATGTTACATGTATTTTTTTTAGAGGTAGAATGTTTTGGAGACTGTAAGCCTGTTTTTAGAGACATGTTTATCTTGTTGAATTTCAATATATTCAAAAAGGAGCTGTTAAACCTGGATTTTCTAATGGGCAATTTAAGTTATTGAGTACAGCCTAAGGTTTTGAAAATTGTATTTGCCTGTTTTCGTGGTTGCCTTGCGCAGAAATTTTGTAAGTGTGTGTGTGTGTGTGTGTGTGTGTGTGTGTGTGTGTGTGTGTGTGTGTGTGTTCACACGAAGATTTTCTGGGAAAACTAGCTTGTGTATTTGATTTTACTATGAGCAATTACTTTTTGTGAAGCTTTTTAAACAAAATCTGTGAATGGTTTAAAAATATTTGAGCGCTTTGGCTTACACTCCCGGATCCCGATGACGTGTTACCACATTTCATTTAGTATAAGCTGTTTTTGTTGTGGTCTTCAGTCCGCAGACTGGTTTGATGCAGCTCTCCACGCTATCCTGTCCTGTGCAAGTCTCTTCATCTGAGAATACGTTCGGCAACCTACATCCTTTTGAATCTGCTTAATATATTCGTCCCTCGGTCTCCATCTACGATTTTTATCCCACACGCTTCCTTCTAGTGCTAATTTGACAAATTACAAGCTGTTGAATCCGAAAAGTTAGTATAATCAAATGGCAGCTAATTAATTAATCGTCTATTAATCTGCGCAACAAAGTTAAAGTGACTCTTTTCCGAAATCAGGTAAATGTCTCCCATTGATGCAGAACTTAGAAATTTATCTGAAAGGTTTCTACAACCTTCCTCTGTAATGTTAGAGAAGCGTGGCTCCCTATGACGTCAGTCTCAGTTTCAGCCAGGCTTCAGTAAGCAAGGTATCGACGCTTGCGAAACAAAAACAAGAGATCATAATTTCATGTGAGGTTTAAGGTGAGTTATTGCTGCATTGGCACTAAATTTTACCACAATACTGCGCCGTGCCACTGAGGATGTATCACCCGGTAGGGATGTCGTCACATCACCTCTTATCCAGATTTTCATATTTTATCCCTTCTGCTGATATCTATGCGTTTTACTTATAGGTAGCCGAGAGAAACATTTCAGAGGTTTTATTCTAACGTTTGCAATTGATGTAGACGACGTCAGATAATTCAGATGAAAAATGTTTACTCAAACACAATATTTATCTACTGACAGTAATCCTACACAAATAAAAGTAATAAATTAGAAATTAATCTTTTAAAATTATCTGAACAGATGTTTTAACTGCGTTACGAGAATGGTAACGAAATCCGCAAGTAATAAACATTGACGATACTCAGATACTATGTCAATTTCGTGTCACACAACATGAAATAAGCGCCAACTCAAAATAGTTCAAGTCTTAGTCCAACGAATAACATAAAACCGCTCCTAAGTACTCGTGTACAATCACACACACTGTGCAGTCTCAAAGTTCTTAAAGCAATACACATGAGCCTTTGGAAAAGTTAGATTTCCAACAACGTTAAACTTCTGACAACGTCGATTCTATCACTGTCTGAAACGAAGCACTTCGGCTAACCATACAGGTCCTGCATCTTCCAAGGCGAGACACCTGACTTCGTCCTTTGGAGTACTGAACATAACATCAAATGTTCAAATGTTTGTATAGCTTATGGGACTTAACTACGGGGTCATCAGTCTCTAAACTTACAAATTACTTATCAACTAGCTAACACAAAGGACGGCACAAATATCCATGCCCGACAGTAGTGGCCGTGCAGACGGTGACTGGCGCGCCGCTGTCCCCTCGGCCACCGCGGCCGGCTCTACATAAGATCCTTGAGAAAGGTTTTAAATACGTTCTACCACATCCTCCATCCGAGATACAATTAGATGTGATGAAGGTAGATGTTGAATACACTTTAACAAAATACAGTACCGCAAAACATTTAGTTGCTCATGCACTGAAGAAAACCACCACATTTCCACACTACATCTCGCAGTCAATAGATTTCCACAGCATCAAGAACCTCAGAAACAGACTAAATCAACAAGTGCGATTATTTGAAAAAAGTCAGTGATTTCCTGGTTCTCACAAACTTCAAAATACTTCCCAAAGACCCTACTAAGCTTTGAAAGACGATTACAAATGTGTTATCAACTCATGCAAATGTTCATTTTCTTACTTTGATGTGAGATTATTAACTATCATGAACCCATGCCCTTCTAAACTGTATGGGCTTCCAAAGTTATATAAGCCAAGTGGTCCGATCCAGCCAGTTGTACCCTCTTTCACAGCTCCATCCTACGAACTAGCCAGAAAATTGGAACCTTAGTTAAAAGCAAGACAAAATTCAAACCCAAACATTGTATTACAAACTCAGTGGACCTTGTAACCAAAATAAGACATATCCATCCCAAACATTGATAAATTAGTATCATTTGATGTATGCATTAACATACCTGTAAATGAATGTATTTGTATTCTGACAGAATTAATGTACAGATGAAATGTTAATCCTGTGGAAGTGGAGGACTTGAGACTGGCCACCCAGACATGTTTAGCACAAAACTATTTCCAATTCCATGGTGATTTGTATAAGCAATAAGATGGCTTAGCTATAGGGCCCCTCTAAGCCCACTCCTAGCTGAAATATTCATGGACAGTTTTGAAAAATATATTTTGGAAAAGTAACTTTTGAGTGCAAATATTAAATACTGGTTAGATATGTTGATGATGTACTATGTATGTGGACAGGTTCTACAAGGCTGTTCAACTAATTTTTCCATAACCTGAACAGTCAACATAAAAACATTCAGTTCACTATGGAGATCGGCAATAAATCCATTAACTTCTTAAATCTGAATATCGACATCAGTGCATACACACACGCACAACTATAGGCACAGTAATACCTTACATCTCACAACACCCAGTAGCACATAAACGTGCTGCATTCCACTCAATGGTAGATCGTCTCCGATCTATTCCAATGTCCAAAGAAAATTTCAAAGTAGAATTTGACACAATAAAGTTTATTGCCTCAATAAATGGCTATGATCCAGTCCTAATTGACCATATCTCGTAGAGGAAACAAAAATAAAAACTTCTATCCCCTCCCCCACTCTATGCTTCTCCTGCTGACCCTTCCACTACTCGCAAGAAGTGGTGTAGTATTCCATATCTAGGATAGGTATCACATAGTGAAGTCAGAACTCTGAAATCCTGTTACTACAGGGTTTCCTATTATGCCAGTAACACAATTGCCCAGTTTAATTTCAATAGTAAAGACAAGCCCCAGCTGTTAGTCAAAATTGGGGTACACAAACTTAATTGCCCAGATTGTGATATGTTTTACATTGGCCACTCAGGTAGGGACATAGCAGCTAGGCTAAGAGAGCACGAACGCAATTAGAGGGTACAAAATCAAGATTCCACTTTTTCTGAACAGTCCTACGTACTCCACTTAGCTAGCAAAGACCAGAAACTCGATCTACTAGAGGTATTAGAAATAAACAAACATCTGGCTCACAGTCCAGGCTTAATATTAAATAATAAAACAGTCCTCAACACATCACCACTTCTGAACCCACCCTAATGCTCAGAATATCCAATACAACTCACGAGACCTGTTCCACTTTATTCCACCAACTCTTGTATCTTCTTATTTTACCTTACTCTGTTTTTGAGTTAGCATATGTTAGTAACAGGTTTCAGCACTTTTGTCATACAGTTACTTTACTGATATGAAGTTGTAAATCTAATTTAAATTTGGTACAGCCATTGTTTATATTCTTTCTGTGTTAATACCAGTTTAGCTTTCCAATGTATCGCACCAGCTTTGTTACTTTCTTTGTTAGTACTAATATTCCAAATTATTCTATACTCTATCTTTAAAGTAATTCTTTATTTAATTGTGAGCACTACAACTGAATACGTTTATTTTCACCGTTTTTCAGTTCGAGTGTATACCTCCGATTTGTTAAGCTTCACAATTCTTCAATGCACCCCACCTATACCCTCCTACCCCACCCCTATACTTTTGTCTATTTGTTTATGTAGTTACAAAAGTGACCCAGGTTTTCTAATATTTATTCTATATTTCTTACTTTTTGTGTCACCTTGTCTTCTGAACAGCCTTTCAAACTTTACATTATTGTTTTACTTTATTTTATTCAAGCTTACAAACTACTTAAACCTAGGTAAACTAACCTACGGACAATACACACACCCATGCCCCAGGGAGGACTCGAACCTCCACGGCGAGCAACCACGCGCTCCGCAGCGAGGCGCTTTAGACCGGCTTAATAATTACAATATTTTGCCTAATATATGTTTTTATAATACACGTACGCATTCTGGAACCATTTTCTGGTGCATCATCTGTCTAATAGCATTTAGACTGTGGCCGGCTGTTGTCAACATTCGTAGAAACACATTATGCATCTTGTTTTGTAGTTTGGAGTATATCTGAGGAAAAAGAAACCCTTACTATACTTCATTACTACTTTGTCTAAAAATTGCCGTTAAAATTATATACAGAATGACAAACATAGATCATTTCTGTAATGTATTAGGTATAATAGAAAGATTCAATTGCGAGAAATTTGGTTAACATAGCTAAAACCATTATGAAGATATACTCCTGGACATTAAGATTGCTACACCACGAAGATGACGTTATACAGATGCGAAAGTTAACCGACAGGAAGAAGATGCTGTGATATGCAAATGATTAGCTTTTCAGAGCATTCACACAAGGTTAGCGCCGGTCGCGACAACTACAACGTCCTGACATGAGGAAAGTTTCCAACCGATTGCTCATACACAAACAGCAGTTGACCGGCGTTGCCTGGTGAAACGTTGTTGTGATGCCTCGTGTAACTAGGAAAAACGCGTACCATCACGTTTCATTGACATTGGTGAAGATCGGATTGTAGCCTATCGCGATTGCGGTTTATCGTATCGCGACATTGCTGCTTGCGTTGGTCGCGGTGCAATGACAGCAGAATATGCAATCGGTGGTTTCAGGAAGGCAATACGGAACGCCATGCTGGATCCCAACGGCCTCGTATCACTAGCAGTCGAGATGACAGGCATCTCATCTGCATGGCTGTAACGGATAGTGCAGCCACGTCTCGATCCCTGAGTCAATAGATGAGGACGTTTGCAATACAACAACCATCTGCACGAACAGTTCGACGACGTTTGCAGCAGCATGGGCTATCAGCTCGGAGACCATGGCTGCGGTTACCCTTGATGCTGTATCACAGACAGGAGCGCCTGCGAAGATGTACGCAACGACGAACCTGGGTGCATGAATAGCATAACATCATGTTTTCGGATGAATTCAGGTTCTGTTTACAGCATCATGATGGTCGCATCCGTGTTTGGCGACATCGCGGTAAACGCACATTGGAAGCATGTATTCGTCATCGCCATACTGGCGTATCACCCGGACTGATGGTACGGGGTGCCATTGGTTGCACGTGTCGGTCACCCCTTGTTCGCATCGACGGCACTTTGAACAGTGGCCGTTACATTTCAGTTGTGTTACGACCCGTGTCTCTACACTTCATTCGATCCCTGCAGAACCCTACATTTCAGCAGGAAAATACACGACCGAATGTTGCAGGTCCTGTACGGGCCTTTCTCGATAAGGAAAATGTTAGACTGCTGCCCTGGCCAGTACATTCTCCAGATCTCCCACCAACTGAAAATGTCTGGTCAATGGTGGCCGAGCAACTGGCTCGTCACAATACGCCAGTCACTATTCTTGATGAAATGTGGTATCGTGTTGAAGCTGCATGGGCATCGGTACCTGTACACGCCATTCAAGCTCTGTATGACTCAATGCCCAGGCGTAATTAGGTCGTTATTACGGCCAAAGGTGGTTGTCAGGATTTATGCACCCAAACTGCGTGAAAATGTAATCACATATAATACCAGTGTAATATATTGGCCCAATGAATAGCCGTTTATCATCTGCATTTCTTCTCGGTGTAGCAATTTTAATGGCCCATAGTGTATGTGTAACTAATGTTGTGAAAATGTAGTTTCGAGAAAATGAGAAAAGAATGTTCACATTGTTTTTGACTGACCGTATGCCTCTTCAAGAATATTCCAGTGGTATAATCTTGCTGGCCACCTGCTTGTTTATCATCTGCAGACTTTTTTTTCTTACTCTGCACTCTTTAGTGATGGCTTCTGCAGCCCTTTCAGCTTTAACTAGTCGCTGACGATCTATGGTAGTCAGAGAAGCTATCATGTTATTTCCTTATTTGATACCCTATTTGGCCATTACTTTTGTCCTGACAATTAAACCACCATTAAAACAGATAACAGCATCCATCACACCTATTCTGAGTATTGTCCGTCAACACAAACACTGTTTCCGGTACTCGTTGCCAGACGCCGCTGCCGCTGTTGAAACTTTCATTCGGATGTTGTGTACGGCCACGTAGACATTTTCTAAGTAATTTTTTATCTGCAAAGTCCCTGTATATTGGCTTTATTGTTTCCATGACTGTGGCAGACATGGAATGTTTATGGTGATAGTCCTTACCTGAAGTATCAGCGTGGACAATGGGCAGACATTTGTTCAAAGAGCGTTTAATATTATAATAACTATTTAAAAAATGAACCATACATTGGCCACTCAGGTAGGGACATAGCAGCTAGGCTAAGAGAGCACGAACGCTATTAGAGGGTACAAAATCAAGATTCCACTTTTTCTTCAGGTTTTCAGTAATTAAATTATCTTTGTTGTTGCAGGAAAAACACGTGTGAGGTTTAAGTTTTCCAGTATCTTTAGGTGAAGGTAAAAGCAACGGCAGTGGAAACTGTTCGCACTGCGTTAGGAACTTAACAAAATCATCCAATGAATTCTGAGATGAATCCACCACTGTAAGAGGAAAGAAAGTTCCAAATATCGATCGTCAATATTCTCGGGAAAAGTGTTGCTACTACAATCCAAGCTGAGAGAAGCTTCAGAAGAACTCGTGGATAATATAATCTATAGCAGTAAATTTCCCTGTGTGTCTGCAACATTGTTAAAAAGAACCACACTCGGTTTTAACATTACTTCTAACACTCGGTCCGTACTCTCTGGCTTTTAACATAATTTTTTTCCGATGAAATTATGATTCCACGTATAATTTTGACTAAGCATGGAGTTTTAGCTTTGACGTATCATTGTTCCTATGATTTTTTCCCCGCTAGGATGATAAAACAGACTTATTTTGCTTCCGTGCAAATGGATGACATTTGCTGCAACGTCCACCTGTTTACCATAACTTTATATTCTATTGGGACATTACGATTCTGAGAACAATTGCATTGAAAACCGGCTTAAAGATAAGGAAAGCTCTAAGGAGACAATTAACAAACGGTTTGGTCGACGGCTGGAACATACATCTTCATGCTTCCCGCCCTCTTGTCTTTCTCTCTAGATGAAAAGTGATAGACGGAGTTGTTAGTCTCTATGAGTCTCAAATACCGCGACACTAACGAAAAAGGGAACTGAACACGATGAAGATATGGTGCTGCAAGAGTAAAATCTTATCGTATGACGGGCATACCTGCTCTTACACTCAAATACTCAGTGGCTTATTTTCAAGATAGGAAAATAAAACCGAATTTGGTTTGAACGGTGAACTAAGAACCGCCGGTCAGCTACCTCAGCAACCCAACGGATTTTAGGTTATAGATATTGATTTGGCGATTTTGAGATATTATTAACTCTCGTTAAGGCAAATCCAGAGGTGATTACCAATCTTTGACTCAGAATATGGCGCACGCGACTCCCTCTCCTTTAGGTTACTTGACGAATGTGATGAAAGAAAAGGTAGGAGGTCGGAAATTAAAAAAAAAAAAAAAAAAAAAAAAAAAAAAAAAAAAAAAAAAAAAAAAAAAAAAAAAAAAACCAGATGTATGTCATCTTGAAGAGAACGGTGCAACCTGTTTCCACCAGTTTTTTGACATTGATGTAGAGGAAAGAAGACTCATCTACATCTACATGGGATACTCTGCAAATCACATTTAAGTGCCTGGCAGAGAGTTCATCGAACCACCATTATATTATTTATCTCCCATTCCATTCTCGAATAGCGCGTGGGAAGAAAGAACACCTGAATCTCTCCGTTCGAGCTCTGATTTCCCGTATTTTATTCTGATGATCATTTCTACCTATGTAAGTGGGAGTCCACAATATATTTTCGCATTCGGAGGAGAATGTTGGCGATTGGAGTTTCGTAAGTAGCCCACGCCGCAGCGATAAGCGCCGTTGTTGTAATGATTACCATCCCAGATCCTGCATCATTGCCGTAACGCTGTCTCCCCTGTATCGTGACAATACGAAACGAGCTGCCCTTCTCTGGACTCTTTTGATGTCCTCCGTCAAACCCACCTGATACGGATCCTACACTGGGCAGCAATACTCCAAAAAAGGACGTACAAGCGTAGTGTATGCAGTTTCTTTTGTAGTTCTGTTGCATCTTTTAAGGGTTTTGCCAATAAAACGCAGTCTTTGGTTCGCCTTTCCCACGACGTGTTTTTTCCAGTTTAAGTCTGAAGTAATAGAAATTCCTAGGTATATTGTGGAGTTTACGGCCTTCACTTTTGATTGATTTATCTTGTAAAAAAGGTTTAACGGATTTCTTTTCGTACTCATGTGGACGACTTCACATTCTCATTATTTAGAGTCAATTATCAATTTCTACACCACACTGATATCTTATTCAGATCGTTCTGCTGTTGGTTTTGATCTTCAGATGATTTTACTAGGCGGTAAATGACGGCGTCATCCGCAAACAACCTAAGGGAGCTACTTAGATTTTCCCCTAAATCGTTTATATAAATAAGGAACAGCAGAGGACCAATAACACTTCCCTGTGGAACGCCCGATATCACCTCTGTTTTAGTCGATGCCATACCATCGTTTATTACGAACTCTGTTCTCTCTGACAGAAAATCCCCTATCCAATCGCAAATTTGGGGCGATATATCATAACCACCAATTTTATTAAAAGCCGTTTGTGAGGTACGTTGCCAAAAGCCTTTTGGAAATCAAGAAATACGGAATCGATTTGCGAACCCTTGTCGATAGCACACATCACTTCGTGTGGATAAAGAGCTAGTTGTGTTTCGCATGAACGACATTTTTTCGCGTTGACCTTGGGTCAATAGATCATTTTGTTCGAGATAATCCATAATATTATCTGGAATGCCACACATGGTCAGTGCGGAAGAGAGAAAGTCTGATACAGATGAACTGCCAAACTAACTACGCAAAAACGAAGCGAGACACGCAGCAGTAAAGTTCTGATTGAGCATTCTATGGAAGATGTCTTGGGTACTGGTTGTCGAGAACAAGCCGAGTGTGGCATTATGTACGAACAAAATGCCAGTTTTTGTTAAATTGTGTGTGTTAGAAATTGTAAAAACTGACTTTTACTGTGATTTAGCATCAATTTATTTTCTACAAGCCATGAACTTATCTCTTGAACTGCATTATTTGATACTGTGTCAAAACATCATCCTTCACTATCAAGCTGGTATCATCAGCAAACAAAAATATTTTGCAATTACCTGTTATACTCGAAGGCACATCATTAATATAAATAAGAACCAGCAGAAGACTCACACCAGGCCCAGTGGCACCCAACAGTTAACTGTGCTCCATTGGATGTCATAGCTATTTTAAACACTGCACAGAATCACCTTCTGCTGTATGTTATTAAAGTAGGAAGTGAACCAGTTGTGAGCTACTCCTCTTATTTTACAATGTTCCAAATTCTGCTGCAAAATTTTGTGATCAACACAATCAAATGTCTTTCTTAAATCAAAGAAGACACCTAATGTTCGTAGCACTTTGTTTAATCCATCAAGAAAAGAAAATATAGCATTTTCAGTCGTTAAAGCACTTCTGAAACCAAACTCCACATTTGAAAACAAATTATGAGAAGTAAAATTATCAATTAACCTTGAATATACAGCATTTTCAATAACTTTAGAAAATACAGATGGCGTAGAAATAGGTCTATAGATGTCTACATTATCCTTTTCTCCTTTTTATAAAGATTTTTCACTACTGAGTACTTTAATCTGTCAGGAAACTGATCATTCTGAAAGTAAAAATTACAGATATGGGTAAGTACTAAGATAAAATATAGAGAACGGTTCTTTAAAATTGTGCTAGATACCCTGTCATATCCACAAGAGTCCTTAGCCTTTAGCGGTTTAATTATTGATTCAATCTCCTCATTGTATCATGGAGGACTGTTTCAGGTAACAGCTATTGTAAGCTATTGTCTAACAATGTTATACGATTTCCTGTAGAAACTAGGGTTCTGTTTAATACACCAGCTGTAATCAGAAAGTATTAAATATATATATATATATATATATATATCAGTAACAGAAACATTTGTACTTTTGATTTTTCATTGTTATTCCAAGTATGGTTTACAGTAGTTCCGCGTGTTTGAGGTAAAAATGTCCTCCGTTCAGAATGCACTACTGTCGTGGCCATGAAGCGACAGTGTTTCCATGGAGAAATCGTAGTGAGCACTGTTGCGGATTCTAGCGAAAACAATAGTTGGTGACACTTCACTCCCAGCTGCAGGTGATGTTAAACTTAATTGCGTACTTTGAGGCTGCATTTGTGTGGCACCACTGTTGGGCCAGTCATGGAGAACCAGCAAACCTCCGGCACATCTGATATGACCACCGATCGGCCTGCAAATTACGGCCAATCCCATTACTGCTCACATTGAGGCAGACAACCCACCCGTGGTCACGTGGGAGATCGCCCCAGAGTGTGGCAGGCAGTGCAATATTTCCCAGGGGAACAATCGAGAGGCCTCCATAGTCGTCTTATCAACAAGTTTGGAGCACTAATTGTGCCGCTCAGTGGTCCTGAGCCAGATGGTGTCTCTTGTCCTGAGGTCACCTCTCAGCTGCAAGATCTGGGATATCACAGGGGTAGCTTTAAATTTGGCTGGGAGCTCAAACTTTAGGTCAGTAATTGGCCCCTTACAGTTATGGCTGCTGGGTGGGAAAAGGAGGCCATATGCACTCCAGGTGGTGTCATTCCAGATGTGAAACTGGTTCTTCCGGAGGCCATGAAGAATACAGGGTGCAGCCAACTGCAGGTGGCGCCTCATGTTGGTGCCAACGATGTATGTCGCCTTGGATCGGAAGAGACTCTATACTGATTTGGTCGGCTATTTAAAGTAGTAATGACTATCAGTGTTGCTTGCAAAGTAAAGACAGAGCTTGCCATCTGCGGCACACCTGACAGGACCGTATATGGACCTCTGGTACAAAGCCGAGTGGAGGGTCTGAATCAGAGCCTCATACTGATCTGAGACCATGTAGACTTCGGATTCCTTATGTCGACATAGGTTGGTGTAGTCCCGGGTTCAGTTAGTCAGGCGTCCACTAGACGCAGGAAGCGGCAGCCTTGCTGCGGAGCGCGCGGTTGATCCCCCCCCCCCTCTCGGAGGTTCGAGTCCTCCCCCGGGCATGTGTGTGTGTCTTGTCCTTGTCCTCAAGTCATTTTAACTAGTTTGTAAGCCTAGGGACTGATAACCTCAGTAACTAGGAAAGAGAGCCTCAGGAACACACAAAAGTGGTTTCACACGGTGCAGGTCACAGATAGGAAGAACACAGATCTCAGAACAATAGGTCTAACAGTTCTAAATTGTCGTAGCTCCAAGTGTTAACGTAAAGTACTGAAGCACAAATCATAGGTACCGAACGCACGCTAAAGGCTGCGATACGTTCGGCTGCATTTTTTACCAAGGGACAAATGGTGTTCAGAAAGGATAGATTGAATGTAATACTTGTATTTACTTCTTTCAGAAGCGGATTATCATGTAGAAAAATTGAAGTAGTTCCTTCCTGTCAGTTAACGTGGCTAGAGCTTATACCTGAAAACCGGAATAAATTCACAATTGGTTCTTTTTACCGAGCCCCTAACTCAGACGTTTTGAGTGTATAAACGTTCAAATAAAGCTTGGATAAATAAAAACATTAGATGTATTTTGTTATTTAGGTATCAAAATAACTTCTGATGGCCAAAGTAAAGAAGATATAAAATACATAATGACTACGGGAAGAAAAGCGTTTCTGAATAAGCGTAATTTATTGACATCCAATATTGTTTCTGAAAGCATTTGTCTGGAGCGTGGTATTTTATGCCGAATGAAACGTGGACGATAAGGAGTTCTGACAAAATTATGATAGAAGTTCAAATGTTTGTATAGTCTATGGGACTTAACTACGGGGTCATCAGTCCCTAAACTTACAAACTACTTATGAACTACTTACGAACTAGGACGGCACAAATATCCATGCCCGAGGGGGGATTCGAACCCCCGACCGTAGTGGCCGTGCAGACCGTGACTGAAGCGCCTCAGTCCCCGCGGCCACCGCGGCCGGCTATGATAGAATCTCTAAATGTGGTGCTACAGACGAATGATGTAGATTAAATGGGTAGATCACGGAAAGTAATGAGGAGGTGCTCAACAGAACTGGGGAGGAAAGGAGTTTCTGGCATAACCTAATAAAAGGGATAGATCCTTGGGACATATTCTGAGACATCGTAGAGGGATACCGAGAGACGAACACAGTAAGCTGATACAAAAAGATGAGGGTTGCCGTTCGCATTCTCAGATGAAGAAGCTTGCACAGGACAGGGTAGCGTGGAGAACTGCATCAAACCAGTATGGGGACTGAAGAGCACAACAACAAGTACCCAAACCTTACAATTTTAACTGGTGGTGACTTTCAGTTACCCTCGATATATTGGCAAAAATACATGTTCAAAATCGAAGGCAAGAGCATCACCCGATATTCTGAACGCTTTCTCTGAAATCTAGTGTTGTACAAAAATACTTGACCATCTAGCAAAAAAATAATCCGGAGCATCAAATCAGACACATTGATTAGTGAATACAGAGTTGTCGTAGCGAGACTGAATGCCTAAATTCCCAAATCCGGCGAAATTAAACGAAAGTTGTATTTATTCCAAAAGAAAGTGTACATTTGCTGTACGCTTTCTTGAATGAGAGGTTGTAGTATTTCGAAACTAACAAAGTATCGATCTTATGTGGTTTTGTGGCTTACATTCAAAGAAATAGTATCGGCAAGCAATTTTGGGACTGACCACTCCCCCCCCCCCCCCCATGGTACACAAAACAGGTTAGATTACTCTTGCAGAAGCAAAGAAAACAGCGTGTCAAATTTACACAGTCACAAAATTCTCAAGACTGGCAATCTAAATTTAGCAAGGACTGCAGTAAGAGATTCTTATAAGAGTTTGCAAAACTCTGTTTCGTAATTTAGTAAAAACTCCAAAGAAATTCTGGTCAAATATAAAGTTCACCAGAAGTAAAACACATTAAATACATTCTTTGTTAGCAATGGTGATGCAATAGATGATAGTGCCGCTAAAGCAAAATTATTAAACACAACTTGTCGATATTTCTTCAACAAAGAAGACGAAGTTAATGTCCCAGAAATCTAATCAAGAACAGATGTGAGAATGCGTAATTTAGAAGTTCGTCTACTAGGAGTAGTAAAGCAATTTTAATCATTTAAGAAAGGAAGTCTTCCTGTCCAGATTGTATACCTATTAAGTTCCTTTCACAGTACATTGATGCAATAGCTCTGAACCTACTTATCATTTCCAACGCTCATTCAGCCAAAGATCCATAGCCAAATACTGGAGAGTTGCGCAAGTCACTCCAATATTCATGAAAGATAACAGGAGTGACCCGCAAAATTACAGGCCCATATCATTGACTTCGGTTTGCAGCAAAATTTAGGAAGATTTACTTTTTTCGAAGATTATGAACTACCTCGATGAGAACGACGTATTTATTCAACACGGAATCAGGTTTTTTTTTTTTTTTTTTTTTTTTTTTTTTTTTTTTTTTTTTTTTTTTTTTTTTGCGAAACATGAAGTGATGAGTGCTATCGACAAGTGACTTCAAATCTGTTCCATGTTTCTAGACTTCCAGAAGGCTTCTGACATTGTACTACCATGCGCAAAAATATCCGAACGACCTGAATTGCGTTTCGCCTGATGTGCATGCAATCCAACTAACGTACGTGACTTGCGGGTGCTCTGCTCGCTCCGCGGTATAGTCGTTCGACTATTCAAAATGGAGTCACTACAGACAACTGCGCTTTATGGCAATCATCCCAGATGTAAATTAACACCACGATTTTGCAAATAAAAGGAAACACGTTATTAAGTTCTTAACGTTTATTAAATCCAATTTATTACAATGACATATCTTAAATATTGTCAAACATATTACAGTCTCATATAACAATCTCCGTCACATAAAACATTAATGAATGCTTAAACGACATTTAATATTGTTACAGACAACAAATTTTACTATAGTGTCGGAAATCTTAAAGTCCTGCAGAAATTCGAAGTACTTTTGTACTCTAAATCGTTTTCTCTCAATTGCGAAACGTCGTTCCACTGGCGAGCTGATTTTTATTAACCGATTGTTGAACTAACCAGATAATAAAATCTCAATTAACAGCAGCAAACGAACTATGGAAACTTCAATATTAACTGCGTATCACCAACATTTTCTCCGTATTTATACCTGAACAATTATTTGTACACAGCTTTGGACTTTTATTGATATGATAAGCTACCCTGTTCTGGAATCAAACCAACCACCTGTAGCCGTAGCCGTAGCCGTAGCTAAGCAATGCATTCATGTCTCATATATACTTGATTATGCCTAAGATTGTCACAGCTGACGAAGCATAAAGATGTGTGAAATATTGGAGATTTCCTCACAAATATGAGAACGAGCAAATAAAATCATATAAAATGCCAATTCTTAAAATATTTTTAATTATGTATTTATTTTTTACTGAACCAGGAACTTAATAATCACCGTTATGTCCCTAATCACAAGTGCCCAGACTCAGTTCGGTGTGGGACTGACATACGAGGCTGCTCCTATCGGAGATTCGAGTCCTTCCTCGGTCAGGGGTGTGTGTGTTGTCCTTAGATTAGTTTAAGTAGTTCTAAGTGTAGCGACTGATGACCACAATAGTTTGGTCCCATAGATTTACAAACATTTGATTTTGAATTACATACCCGGTATCTAAATGGAAGATAACAAAGTGAAGTCAGACGTTAGTAGTTGAATTATTTCACCAGCAGCTGGATGTTTGAATCTGTAATCAGGATATAATTACGTTATGCGTCACCGGGAATCGAACCCCGAACCTACCGATTTCCTTTCTAAGTACGAATGGACGTTAAATCTCAAATGTTAACTCAACAGGAATGACGATGCGTGCGTGTCGGGGGTTCGGGTCCCCCCTCGGGCATGGATATTTGTGCCGTCTTTAGTCTTAGCTAGTTCATAAGTAGTTTGTAAGCTTAGGGACTTATGACCTCGTAGTTAAGTCCCATAAGTGCGTGCGTGTCTGACAAGTAACAAACGGCACCTATCGTTGTTATAATAAAAATAATAATAATAACAATAATAATAATAATAATTTCGTGTGGCTCAGTGTTCTGGTGCAAGTCTTTCAACTGGGCGCCACTTCAAAGACTTGAATGTCCCTAACCTGCCCCAATCAGCCAATCGGGAAAGGCGACCTACAGTTTAACGTGGAATCCAAACCACGTGTAGTTTATTACGACTCCTCACATTGTTGAGACGTGAATGCTGGGTTAAAACACAGATTGAAAAAAAAAAAAAAAAAAAAAAACGGCGATCTGACTAGGTTTCGAACCCGCGACTCTTCAGTCACCATTCAAGCGCTTTACCGCAAGACCACCGCAACACCCTGATTCGCGTTCATAATGCACGAAGATACATTCAATATAATTTTTTACTAGTAGTCCAGTGTGCTCTATCTAGGACGTCAAATGAAATTATGAATATTTTGTGCTGGATCTGGATTAAAATCCAGATATGTCCTTTTCATGGATACCTAGAGGGGTCAGCAGTCTTGGAGAAAGCAACGAAGTGATTCAACTATATGATTCCGAGAGGGTCGAGTGAGAAAAAGAGGAGATCCGAATTAGAATCCCAGTCCAGCACCATAATTTTTAACGTCTCAATTTAAATTCAATACGAGACACGTGACCTTAAAGGACCATTGGTTTATAAAATAAAGTTTTGCAATATAAGAAAAGCTTTCTAGCGACAGAGTTACTGGTTGCCGTGTATTCTGCCAGTTACTGGCAACGATAAATCGGCTCTGCCCGAGTTGATAGCGAAATAATTCGGTTTAATACGGATTGTTAACTACGGTGCAACTTGACGTTCTTCACTTGGTGTTACCAGAGGTGAAGTAGACATGATCGTGACAGTTAAAAATATACACATGTCAGACCCTCTCCTTGTCAGTCGCGTTAGCTGAAGCAGTATAATGTAGTGAAGACTGTTAACCTCTGCTCTTTCTTACCGGGAAATACGGCATTGGATTATTTGGCTCTACAACACAACACTACAACACTTATTGTGCGTGTATGCAATGCATATGGATTCGAGAATTTACTTGTACTGTGGCTGACATTTCTGTATATGCTTGACCTAAACTGCAACTTGATTGTTTGTTTTACTTGATTTTTGTACTCACTGAAATAAAAACTGCCTGACATTCCAGTACGAGACTTTTCTCTCGTCCTTACCTCCTGGTAGATTTACTTTCTAACCAGAGAAATAAACCCGGTAATTGATTCACAAACGAGTAGTTCACGCTGTTAAGAAATTTCGTGAAGGAATTTCATTTCCTCTTAAAACGTGCTAAAATTTCGTGTGGCTTATTGGCCTGGTGCATGTCTTTCGATTGGACGCCACTTCGGCGACTTGCGTGTCCCTAGCCTACCCCAGTTATCCACCCGGGGAAAGGGGACCTTCAGCTTATCGTGGAATCCGAACCACGTGTCGTTTCTGGTGACTCCTCACATCGTTGAGAGGTAATGGCCGGATTAAAACGAAGACTTAAAAAAATCCGAGTTCCGACCGGCTATCGAACTCGCGACCCTTCGGTTTCCAGTCGAACGCTTTACCTCGAGACCACAGAGGGATTTATTCGCTTTGAAGTGAAATCAGAGTGTGAGCCCCACATATCATCTTTCACAAATTTACTAAATAAGAACAGCTCGTTGTCGGGGTAGGATGAGGTCCGGGCCAGATTAATCTTTTCGCCTTATAGCAAAAGTATTTTGCCGTAAGAAGTATCATAAGTTGTGTTTCTGTAGCTATGGAAATGATCAGCTGAAATAAAGACCATAAAGTACAGTACAGATAAAAATGCAAAACGATTATCAACAGAAGGCAGAGCTAATGCTCAAACATAGGTGTTTTTTTCTTTTTCCTTGCCTTCCCCGACCGAGTAACGGAAGGCGTATGCAAAAATGTGTAATGTGTTATGAATACTTCGAAAGCTACATTTACGTTTACTCTTCAAAAAAGAATACTTTGTTTACAACGAATTAAAATTACTAGGCATGGCGTGATTTGAACCGATTTACGACAAATTACCAACTTACCGTCTTTCTCACCAGGCCATGCTTCGAATACGCTCTCCTTACTGACTGGTATGTCATACGTGAGGTAATTCACTTTCTTAAGAAGATACGATAGCCGGGACAATACGACCTTAACCACTATGTGCATCTAAATTTTACTTTTAATCTCAGACAAACTGTCAGTATTACTATGTATGAAATTTAGAGACAAAATTCATTTCCACGATATTCGTAATAATACTTACTAGGAACTTGTTTATGAACGCTTTTTCAGAGCCAGTAGTTGGGAATGAGTTTGACTTCTTAGGCAAAGAAAGCGTTCTCCACATCGTATGGCATTTCACTTCCTCTTGCCTTGTCCACAGGTGTTTACTTGCGAAATGCCACAACTCAAGAGCTTTGATAAAGGTCGCATTCTTGCACTTTATGAAGAGGGATACAGTATCAGCGCCATTTCCCGTGCTCTAGGATACAGCAAATCCACGATACACCTGTGGGTGAAGAGGATGGCAGATGAAGGCCATGTCAATAGTCGTCGTCGTCCCGGACGTCCACGCACTACGACAAAGGAGCAAGAAAATGAAAGACAATGATATACTCCGTTGCAGTGATGAAGACCCATTCCGCACCAGCACCGAAGTTATAAACGTTCTACAACTACCTGTAAGTAGATAGACCATCCGCCGTCGTCTCAACGAGGAAGGAAGATATGGACGAAAATCAGCGATAAAGCAAATGTTGACAGAACAACATAAGACTGCCAGATTAAACTTCGTACTGGCATACGTAAGCAAACCAATTTCATTCTGGGAGCAAGTAATATTTACTGAAGAGAAGGTATTTTCCACAGCACCAAACGGTTCTGTCCATGTGTTTCGTCCAAATGGAGCGAGATTCGGCAAAAAATACGTCCATCAGAGGCTAAGGTGTGGCCGAACTGCTGTCACAGTTTGGGGATGGATGTCGGCAAATGGTTGCGGAATTCTGTGGGAACTGGACCGTCCGCTTACCAGTAGTTACTACTGTGAAATACTGGGTAACATAATGCTTCCTTCTGTTCGTGAGACGTTTCCGGAAGGCAGAATAATATTCCAACATGACCGTTCCCCTGTCTACCCAGCAAATTGTGTGGAACAGTGGTTTCGAGTGAACGGAGACGTTGATATGTTGGACTGGCCTCCCAAAGATGCTGACCTCAATCCCATAGAGCACGTGTGGGCAGAGATGGAGAAGATTATTAGGAGCCGAAGACCTACGCCAGCAACGAAGGCAGCGCTATCTGAAGCAGTTCAGGATGCATGGGAAGAGCTTTCCCAAAATAATGAGTTACCTCTGTTCCCCGGTGGCTAAGTGCAGTTGTAGAGGAGAATGGAAACTGGACACGATACTAAATTATGTTGTCATCAGAGACAAAGCTTTGTTTATATTAAATGGAAGTGTCTTATTTTCTTCATTATTTTTCTTGAAAATTTACATTACTTCGAAGAAAAGAGAAATTATTCAGTGTTAATCTCAACCCTTCTGTAATAAAGTATTTCATCTTAAATTATTACACGAACTTTAAGAAAAACCAAAACAAGCATGAAAATGAAGAAGGTTTATGATGTCGATGCCAATGAAGGCCTCAAAGAAAGAACTATTTACTTTTTTTTATTAATGAAGAAGGCATTTTATTTATTAATGTTCTGTTTATTTAGATGTAGGCAGGGTACCAGTACAGATAAAATCATAAGAGAGATGTAATTTTTAAAAGTGTTGAAAGGCCAGCTGGTAGACGCAAACTGGAGCGTTTGGGTCCACTACAGCCCCAGTTACACGAATAAGAATACTTTAATCGCTATAGTTGTCTTTGTCCTCCTGTATTAAAGCCCTTATCATCAATTAAAATTCAAGTTAGAGACAGGATTCCAACCCGTTTCCTGTAGATCAACTATACACCGAATCACCTACTGCCCCGCACATGCACTTACATAGCAAACACCTCGTCCCTTGTGCTGGTATGGGCTGCCAATACGCATGGAATTGATCAGTAGCATTGTGAGTGAAACAACCTACAGAATTTTATAACGTATTGCTACTACACGATACCGTTCTCTACTGATTTCACAAACAGAACCCTCCAAGACTCGGTTTTTAAAATACTTATCTGACTTATTCTTCTGATCACTTGCTCACAAATATTTACCTTTCCCGCTCCTAATCAAACAATCCTAAACAAAAATTCATTCCAGACGAAAAAGCACTTAAAACATCATTTTACGACTTCTTAAATTTGGAACAGTTTGCTGTGGGCATGAACTGAGTAAACTACCTAAGCAATTTCAGACTCTTCCAGATATAAGAAAATATGGGACTGGAAATAGCTTAACCACTTTTGAATTAAAAGTTTTCTTGAGATTTTCCTATTGATTTTCTATGTGGATACTTGTAGCTCTATCACAGAACAGCTAAAAAATTTACTACGAACGAGACTGGCTCCACGAGCTGCAAGCACCGTTGCATCGCAGGCGACTATCAAGGCTAGCGAAGACTTACAGTATGAGGTTCTTTCTTACTGGGCGACTAGTTAGTAGACCAGATGAAGCGATACGTAAAAGAAGAGACTGGTTGCAATTTCGCGTGAAATCACTTTCCTGTACTCAAAAACATGAATTAATAACTTTATCTCACACCTTAAGTGAAAATCACTCGGCTTGTTGAATGGAAATGACATGAAAAATCAAGTGAATTTATCAGCTTAATTCTGTGCTAACCAAGAAATAACTCGCCGTTCACAGGGTTGCCAAAAGTACTCTGCAATGTTGTCCATTAGACTAGCGACAGCCAGAATACGTTTGCTCGGCGTCTTTTCCTTGTGAATGAATTCATTGGCACCACCTCTAACACATAAATGCACAAATGTAAAGATAGCGTTACACTGATTTCAAAACGCGAACTTCACAAACAAATTTCATAAGTCTCGAGCATATAGTTTCCAATCAAAGGAACCCTGCATATAAGCCTTTCCCAGTGACTGAAAAATAGGACATCATCTGCGGGAACATTAAGCATCTGAACAATTTCAATGTTAGTTCGATTCCAGCTTCTAAGTGAAAGGAGAAGCATTTATGATGAGAATATGAAACAAGGAACAAAAAGTCGCGTCAGTAATGCCAAGAATATGTAATTCATTTTACAAAAACAAAGTTACGATTACAGTGTAGCTGCTAATAAAATGAAAAGCACTTGATGAATGAGCTTTGCAATTTCCAGACTCCTAGAAACCATAAAGTGACGAAGGAAACAGGAAGAGGTTTTCCTCGGAGTGTGCAAGTCGGGATTTCCATATAGTATCTCACAGGTGGCGTAGTTTATTTCTCGGTTGTTCCATTCTCACGAACTCTCTAGGTAATCACAACATTCCAGCGATAATTATTAATTGTTAAATTGTTAAATATTTACTAACTCGCAGTCGAATATAACTCAGTGATCAAAGCCTAATGTAATTTCATCTTAAAGCCCATTAAAACCTCTACCCTTTTAGAGTAGACCCCGTTCGTATTAACTTGGCGTCCAATACATCTGTTCATCGACTTTGTTGAGTATCACGTAAAATTTATAAAACCAGAAAAGGAGGATTAGGATTTAATATCCTGTCGACGTTGTGGTTATTTGAAATGGAGCACAAGCTCGGATTGTTTCGTTAAGAATGTGGAAGGAAATTGGCTATGCTTTTGAAAAGGAACCATGTTACCATTTGCCTAGAATAATTTAAGGAAATCACTTAACAGAAGGACATGGAAACTATACACTTTCGTCATGTATCACTGTGCAGTCATAATTCAGATAGTAGAAAACGAAAGGTGAAATACCGAATTTAATACTAATTGTACCTGGAGGCAACAGAAACTTACAAATTAAAAGTCATTTCTACACGATGCCGTTAAGAAGGCTGTTGCCTTTCTATCGAGCACTGAAATCTCCAATAATGATTACTAAATCAAAGTTTTAAAATAATACCAACTTCTGGCCTTTGTAGCGATCCGGTTTTATGGTATAAATGACACATAAAAGTAGTAAGGTTTCGTGAAATCACATTCTATAGACGTTTCGGTTAAATGGTTTATTTGCAGTAAGAATCGTACAACGCTAAATTACAATGTCACAACATCTAGTTTTACGATCTGGTCAGCAGTGGAAATCAAAACATCTTAGTAATAAAGTCTGTAAATAACATTGCTTCTTGCATTCGTTAATTCGCTTTCTTTATCTGTAAGAGAAGCTTCCTCGTCACCTTCTTATCACATAATCCTATGAAGTCCTTACGTTTTATTTCCTTAATTCCCAGAATCTACGACGAGGTAAAGAGAGGCAGAAAGGAAGAGGAGGTGGTGAGAGGGAGAGAGAGGAAGAAGAGATGGAAGACAGGATGAAAGGAAGTATGGGACGGACAGAATTGCGGGATAGACAGAGGGAAGAGGACGGGCTGGAGGAGGTAGAAGGGGACGAAGAGACATAGGCAGATCGTGTGTGTGTGTGAGAGAGAGAGAGAGAATGGGAATGGTAGACAGAATGCAGAAAGCAAAAGCTTTTCTCAAGGGCAACACGGTATTTGACTGTTCTCTGGTAATCATCTTAAATGGGTGATCATGTCATCTTATGCTCAAAACGTGAGCTGCGGTCTAAGGCGCCTTGCTGCGGAGCGTGCGGTTGCTCCTGGTCGGAATTTTTTTTTTTTTTTTTTTTTTTTAATTCTTTATTATGGCTTTTGGTGACAGTGACCATACAGCCAGCGGTTATTACATTGACAACATTACAATAGAATTGAGATTCTTACAATGTACAGCACAATATTAATAGTTTGTTACATCATATAGCCTTAGAAGAAAAGTAGAAAAATAACATGTAAAGACATTAAACAATACATATTTAACAGTACGACAGATATTTGTAACACAATAAAAGTGCAGAAAGCATAGGACCAAATGAGAGGTGCAAAGACAAATAAAAGTCAAAATATAATATAAAATCACTTATGCAGTTTCCCGCTGTGCATGTTCAAGGTAAACACACTAGCTCTAAAATTAGAGCTGTATGCTCCTCGTCGGAAATCGCGTCGCCCCTCGGGCGTGTGTGTGTGTTTATGTGTGTGTTGTCCGTACATTACTTTAAGTTAGTTTAAGTAGTTTGTAAGCCTAGGGACTGTTAACCACGCTAGTTCTGTTCCAAATATTTACAAACGTTTGAACATTTCATAACATGACTTGTTTTCCTTGTCAATTGCAGTATTCTTTAAAAACAACCGGAAATGGAATTCAAATATAATTCTTTTGAGTCATGTGATGCCTGTAAACTCAACCTACCTGGTGTGCTCCAACTGTTGTAACATTCACTAACAGTGATACATTGTCTGTGCATTCGTATTTTGGGAAAAGGTCTACAAATATTGCGTAGTGCCGAACTGTACAAATAAATCTATAAAAATCTAGAAAATATGATTTTGCATGTTCCAAGCAATGATAAAGGCATAAGATGTGGTTTATACTCGCTCTTAGAGATGCTAATCAGATAGCGGTCACTTGGTGCGTTTAATTTTGGGAGAATTACTTTGATGTAAGCAAACACTCCGTACAACAATTATTATTCCATTAACTCACTACCGGTATTAAGAATCACGCTCTGCAGCCGCAAAGGTGTATAGTATTATTGTGTACACATCAGTGAAATGATTTTTACATTTGTGAAACAGGTGTTCACGATATAACACGCCAGAGTTTTATATTTTAAGTCGTTTACAAACATAGTTGGTGAAAGTACAAATTTCATGATGGTTGTCTTTTCAATATTAACGTCGGTGAGGCAGTGTTTCAGTATATGATAAAGACATCAACACTTTGTCTCGAAAACGCCTTTTTAGCGCATATAGTGAAACCAACTGGATTTGAACACGGAATGCAAAATTTGTGAACGATACTGGAACCGCATAACTACCAAGCTTATGTGGAGCTGATTAAGTCAATTCAAAACTTCGACATTTTTTCTTGGAATATTTTAATTTTGGCACATAAGCCAAGATAGTTATCCCTTTAATTTTATCCGTCTTTAGCCTAACAAGTTCCGAATTAAGTTGACAAATTTCTTAGTAACCAAACAGCACGAGAAAAATGCATAGTAATTTGTGGAAAGTGGCTAGCGCGCAAGATTAAATTGCATATACACATGAATTAATCGGAATCCGAAATGTAACTACGTAGTAGCGCACTTACCGTGTAATTTTTGCAGTGGCTTTTATAACAGAGTTAATTTAAATGTGAAATGCATTTGGTAGAAATACGAAGACTTAATCTAAGACGCAATCCATATTTACACACGTTTATGGTGTGTAATAGTTTGTATCTTTGGACTAGTCAGTCTGTTGACATAAACAAATATACGTATATTTTATTTTAAATGCAACTTTCACCTTTCTTACTTACGGTACGTAAAAATCTGGATTGTTGTCAAGAAACTAAGATACCTTAAACGCATCAACTTTCGGAAGGTTTTTTCACAATCAGACTTCACATAATTTTCTCCCTTCTTACAAAAAAGTTATAAATGTGTTTTCCATCACAAGAAACTTAATTGTACACAGAAAAAGTAAGGAAAAATTTAGTAACCTTCACTAACACTGCTCCAACACGCATATGGCTTCTTCTTCCTCGTGTTGTGTGAAATCACCAGAGCTTAAGCCAATAACAGAGCATATTTGATCACGTGACCTAAACTTGAAATTTAATGATATTCATGCTATAATTTCAAAATAATAACAAATGTTTTGTGAGAACAACGACGGGAAATTCTAATTCAACATTACAATCATCCAGATTGAAAACAATTCGAACCCTATTTTAAACATAGCATAATAGCCTACTATATATGGCACGTTCCAGATTTGGTAAGCCATTTCAATGTGTAAGTAGGAAATGGGGAACAAAATATTATGTACTGATTAGACTGATGTATTTTCTCGGTTCGTCTATGTTAGCAAGAATACTTTTGCTTACTGTCCCATTCATTTCATACCAGACTGAGCTACAGTAAAGCGTAGCCATGTTTACCTAGTTAACATGAAATTTTCGAATGTTGGCAAGCAGAAGTAGTAACGATGGTGAAATTAATAAAATATTTCGAAATGAAACATAAATCATTTCTTCCATAAGACCTCTGATTATAAAATCGCTCATACACAGATATTAAATGCCAAATGAGTAATTAATCCTTTAACTATAGTGAACTTCTACAGACGTTCATTGTAATTGGGCCTTGCGGAAGGTGGACTGCTGTAAAAGCTGGGGAAAATAAGTCCCCTATGATGAACTTCAGTCTCTAATGACCACTCTGTCGACGGGACGTTAAACGCTAATCTTCCTTCTTGTTTTCGCGTGAACTGGTGCAGTCCTCTGGAGGGAAAGTCTTTCCCAGGCGATTTCAAAAACAGTCCACCTCTGCAAGGCCATATTATTGTGGTATTTTAAGTAGTCAGCAGTAGTTACAGAGCTAAACGTCGCTCTCTGCGTAACATTCAAGTAAAAGCCGATAAAGAATTGCATCGGGTGACCATTTGATAACACAGGACATATTTTAAGGCGTTAATATCAGTTCTCATAGACTCTAAAACAAAATGAAAATGATCGTTCTCCAGTGAATTCGAGTCACCGAAAGGGCTATGTTCTTAACATATCAGCGTATTTTAACAATTACATATCGATAATTATTGTCCGCAGTGGGCGTCAGGCTAGAACTACGAACAAACTATACCAACTGCGAGATACTATACAGTAATTCCATCTCACGCACTCTTAAGGTAACCTCTTCCTGTTTTTTTCGCACCTATCTGTTTCTGGGAGACTGCAAACTGGAGAGTTCATTGATAAGATGTTTTCACTTTTATTTAAATAGCATCACCAGTAGTTACACTGTAATCTTTACGAGTACACCATACTTATCGCCCGTTTCGATTTTATGGAATGAATTACATATTCTAAACTTTACTTTCGCGACTTTTTTTCCTTGTTTCATATTCTTATCACGAATGCTTCTCCTGTCGCTTATAAGCTTGAATCGAATTATCATTGAAATTGTACAGATGCTTAATTTTTTCGCAGATGATAAGTCCTATTTTTCAATCATTGGGAAAGATTTATTTGCACGTTCGTCTGATTGGAAACTATATGATCGAAACTTATGAAATATGTTTGTGAAGTTTGCATTTTGTGATCACATTTGTGCAGTTACGTGTTAGAGTTGGTGCCAACGAAAAAATTCATAAGGAAAATAGTATTCAGGTATTTAACATTAAAATGTATTGTGCAGAAAATGTTAATAGTTTCTGGTGATGCTATAGTTAAAGAAATACGATTAAGACTTATTGGTCTAGGCTAGGTATTTCTCTTCTCAGTCAACACAGTGGCAGGCTGCCCGCCGCGCCTTCGAAGCCGCTATCTCCTTCAGCGCTAAGGCAGCGCGAGGAACACAGACGCCGATCAAACGTATTCTGCCTGTCGCTAGTCTAACGGAGAATTGGCAACATTGCTGAGTACGCTTGGCAACTCAGTAAGCGGGAGTTACTTCCTGGTAAGCACAGAATTAAGCTCATAAATTCACTTGACTTATCATGTCATTTCCATTCAATAATCTGAGTGATTATCCATAAAGGTATGACATAAAGTTATTAATTCATATTTTTGAGTCCAGGAAATTCGTTCCACGCGAAAATTGCAACCAACCTCTTCTTTTAAGGTTACGCTTGATCTGGTCTCCTAACTAGTCGGCCAGTAAGGAAGAACCAAGTACCGGAAGTCTTCGTTAGCCTCCGGGTAAGGTAGTCGGCTGCGAAACGAACGTGCTGTCGACTTTCGCTGTCAATCGTGCTGAGAGCAAAAATTTTTAGCTCTTCTCTGACAGAGCTATATAGGTATCCAGATTGAAAATCAATAGGGAATTCTTAACAAAACTACTCAGTCAAAAGGTGTTTAGCTGTTTCCAGGACGGCATTCTCTCATATACCCTGAAAGTGACTTACAATGCTCAGGTGGTTTACCGATTCCGTGCGTGTTGAAACCAATTTCTTTCGAGTTAAGGCTGTCGCCGAACCATGTTGAAGTCAATTTGTCCAGAAGTACGTTTTCTTGACGGTTGGACAACTATTTCCAAAAATGAGTTAAAAAACATGAGACTAGTATAATTTCTGTGGCAGAAGCGTGCTTATAGTTGATCATTTCATTGAGCACCAAATTGTCTTAACTGCGTCTAGTCGATATGCTAAGCGCAGATTCCATTACGTTGCCGTAGTGGTCTGTTGGATAGGTTGTAGTTTAATATCTGCCATTTGTGCGTTCGACTGCGCCCTAGGGGTGTATATTATGAACTGGCACGATCATGTATACTTCACCTCTCGTAACACCAAGTGAAGAACGTAAAGTTACATCGTAGTTAACAGTCCGTATTAAACCGAATTATTTCGCCGATTTATCTTTGCCAGTAACTGGCAGAATCAGTAACTCTGTCGCTAGAAAGCTTTTCTTACATTACAAAACTTTTTTTTACAAAACAATGGTCCTTTAAGGTCACGTGTCTCGTATTGAATTTAAATTAAGACGTTAAAAATTATGGTGCTGGACTGGGATTCTAATTCGGATCTCCTCTTTTTCTCACTCGACCCTCTCCGAATCATATAGTTGAATCACTTCGTTGCTTTCTCCAAGACTGCCGACTCCTCTAGGTATCCATGAAAGGGACGTATCTGGATTCGAATCCAGATCCAGCACAAAATATTCATAATTTCATTTGACGCCCTAGATAGAGCACACTGGACTACTAGTAAAAAATTATATTGAATGTATCTTCGTGCATTATGAACGCGAATCAGGGTGTTGCGGTGGTCTTGGGGTAAAGTGCTTGAATGGTGACTGAAGGGTCGCGGGTTCGATACCTAGTCAGATCGCCGATTTTTTCATTCTGTGTTTTAACCCAGCATTCACGTCTCAACAATGTGAGGAGTTGTAATAAACTACACGTGGTTTGGATTCCACGTTAAACTGTAGGTCGCCTTTCCCGATTGGATAATTGGGACAGGTTAGGGACATGCAAGTCTCTGAAGTGGCGCACAGTAGAATGACTTGTACCACAACACTGAGCCTCACGAATTTATTATTATTATTATTATTATTATTATTATTATTATTATTATAACAACGATAGGTGCAGTTTGTTACTTGTCAGACACGCACGCACTTATGGGACTTAACTACGAGGTCATAAGTCCCTAAGCTTACAAACTACTTATGAACTAGCTAAGACTAAGGACGGCACAAATATCCATGCCCGAGGGGGGACCAGAACCCCCGACCGTAGTGGCCGTGCAGACAATAAATGGAGCGCTTCAGTCCCCTCGGCCACAGCGGCCGGCAATATTTGTTCAGGTATGAATACGGAGAAAATGTTGGTGATACGCAGTTAATATTGAAGTTTCCATAGTTCGCTTGCTGTTGTTAATTGAGTTTTTATTTTCTGGTTAGTTCAACAATCGGTTAATAAAAATCCGCTCGCCAGTGGAACGACGTTTCGCAATTGAGAGAAAACGATTTAGAGTACAAAAGTACTTCGAATTTCTGCAGGACTTTAGGACTCCCGACACTATAGTAAAATTTGTTGTCTGTAACAATATTAAATGTCGTTTAAGCATTCATTAATGTTTTATGTGACGGAGATTGTTATATGAGACCGTAATATGTTTGACAATATTTAAGATATGTCATTGTAATAAATTGGATTTAATAAACGTTAAGAACTTAATAACGTGTTTCCTTTTATTTGCAAAATCGTGGTGTTAATTTACATCTGGGATGATTGCCATAAAGCGCAGTTGTCTGTAGTGGCTCCATTTTGAATAGTCGAACGACTATACCGCGGAACGAGCAGAGCACCCGCAAGTCACGTACGTTAGTTGGGTTGCATGCACATCAGGCGAAACGCAATTCAGGTCGTTCGGATATTTTTGCGCATGGTAGTACCTACCGAGCGGCTTCTGATAAAATCGTGTTCTTGTGGAATATCGTCTCAGTTACGCGACTGGATTCGTGACTTCCTGTCGGAAAGAACACAGTACATAGTAATTGACGGTAAGTACGCCAGTAACACGGAAGTGATATCCGGTGTTCACAGGAACGTGGTATGTAGCTCCTAGTCTCGCTTATTTTTATGAATGATTTAGAAGATAATCGGAGCAGCTCTCTTAGACTGTTAGGGGATGATGCTGTCATTTATCGGTTGGTGTAGTCATAAGAAGATCAAAATCGGTTGTTAAAAGATTTAGATGAGAAATCTTCATGGTGCAAAATTATGTAACTGCCCCTAATGATAAGTGTAAAGTCATCCATATGAGCACTAAAAGAAATCCGTTAAACTTTATTTACACGATAAACTAGTCAAATATACAGCCCGTCAATTCTACTAAATACCTAGGAATTGCAAATAGTTTTAAATGGAGACAACAAATGGAAAACATTGTGTAGAAGGTAAACCAAATGCTACGTTTCATTGGAAGAACACTTACAACTTCAAAGTCGATATTCTCGAGAATTTTTTAGAGTTGCGTCTAATGGCTTTGGCTGATTCTTATTTACGTTCTGAACTTCACGTACCATAAATATAAAAAAGTCTAAAATCCGACATCCATGTGATCTCCTTGTTAGAACATGGAAAAGCTTCATTAAGGAAAGTGCCTCCACAACATTTGTCCGCCCTAATTTGGAATATGCTGCACATTATGGGATCATTGCAAAAGACATATCAGTATCAGCTTTGTGTTTCCATTTGTATCAAAGTATTTACATTCAATTATTGGAAAAAAATCAGATGCACAACTATTGTGTTCGTTTTGTCGTACTATTAGGACAACAGTTTTTAATACAGTGATTGTTGCGAGTATAAACGTTGGGGTTCAATAATATTGATGAGAAACACCTTCCATTTTCAAAAGAATCATTTTAGTTTGTAAGCGAGATAGCGTTACCAGTATTCAAAATTCGCTAAGATTTTACATTTTTGTAGACGAATTAAGGTACTTCTAGCGTAACCTCCGCATGTTTGTATTACAGTAAAACTTGTGAATAACGGACAACGACAGATAAAATAAACTTGTTCGCTTTTAAGAATTGTCCGCTATTAAGAAAATGTCAAACTGACCACGTTTAAGCCTGGTGTGTTGGGTAATTTATCATCTCCAGTCCACGACTTTAAAACGTCCTTTTCCTTTCGTAAAATCTGTGTTTTTCCTGCAGCAGACGTCGTGGCCATATCTCTGACACCAAGCTTTTCCCTTTCGTTGACATTGATGATCTCCACCTTTTCATTTGTTAACCATTTCCGTTTCTGCGACATTTTATCACTAAAAGTATGTACATTAACTCACTCGCTCGAAATAGAAACATTACTGTATGCACTTTTTTTTAATAAAAGTTCAAATGCATCGTAATGATTGTTGCCGTTTAATTTACAACCGTTTTTTTTCTTTTACACTGTCCGTTATTTGGAAGTTTTAATTGTTGTTAGGCAGGGCCGGATCTAGGGAGGGGCAGTTGCCCCGGGCAGCAGGATTTAGAGGGCGGCAAATTTTGACCGACTCTTTCTTTATATATATATATATATATATATATATATATATATATATATATATATATATATATATATATATATATATATACAATGTATCTTTCTGGTATAATTTAATAAAATTAACTGACACAGAATTATTAAGAGTAAAATGACTGCAAGAAATACCGAAATCATCAAACTTTAAAGATCTACTAGATATTAGCCAGAATGAGGGAGATGTTTGCGTTATTGCATAAGTAAATGAACAATGTTTATTAATTTTCATAGATTTCCTTTTTCAGATAAATGAATATCCATATTTCATATCCAGGTAATATTTGTAGATCAGGTGAATTTGAATAACGTTCCAGTCCTTATAAAAAAAAGTATTTCAGGTGCGCACACGTCTTATTGCAAGTCAAAAGCATTAAGGATCTAGTCCTCTCTCGGTAGCGGTGGAATTGATAGACATCTACACAAGATACTCTGCAAATCACATTTAACTGCCTGACAGAGGGTTCATCGCACCACTTACTATTTATCTCCCATTCCATTCTCGAATACCGCGCGGGAAGAAAGAACATCTGAATCTCTCTGTTCGAGCTCTGATTTCACGTATTTATTCAGATGATCTTTTCTACTTATGTAAGTGGGGGGTCAACAATATATTTTCGCATTCGGAGAGGAATGTTGACGATTGTAGTTCCGTAAGTAGCCCACGTCGCAGCGATAAACGCCTTTGTTCTAATGATTCTCATCCCAGATCCTGTATCATTTCCGTAAAGCTGTCTCCCCTGTATCACGACAATACAAAACAAGCTGCCCTTCTTTCGACTCTTTCGATGTCCTCCGAGAAACCCACCTGATAAGTATCGCACACTGTGGAGCAAGACCAGATAAAACAGGAGGAATCTCACTGTATTATTGATGCTGTCCTTTTTTCTAGCTAAGCAAGGAAGTCCTTTTAGAGGAACAAAAGAAGATGGTGATTTTGGTGATCCACATAGCGGCAAATTTCTAAATACAATTGATCTCATATCATACTATAGTGTCCCTCTTCGTCTGCGTATTGAACGCCACAAGAAAGACCAGATTAACTATTTTTACAAAAATATACGATGTGAGTTCTGCGACTTGATTGCTGACAAAATAAAACAAGATATAATTAAAGATATTTTAGCTGCTAAATACTTTTCACTGATGTTTGATTGCACTCCAGATATTAGCTACAATGCGCAGATGAGACAAGTAATTCGATATGTCAAGTCGAATGACTCAGAGGTCGTGGAAAGTTTTACTGAGTTTTTTACAGTTATAGACAAAACAGGAGAAGGCCTCAGTCAAGAGATACTGTAAGAATTGGAACAAGATGGATTGAACGTTAAATACTGACGGGGGCAGTCTTATGACAATGGGGCAAACATGGCAGGAAAGTATAAAGGGGTCCAGTCAAGAATACTTCAGAAGAATGAACTGGCCTATTTCGTACCATGTGCTGCTCATTCTTTAAATTTAGTAGGAGCAAAATAAGCAGACATTCAGCAAGACTAGGTGATCTGCAAGAGTAGATGCGGTTGAAGCTGTTTACAAGCATTTTCATAAAGTTTTGAAGGCCCTGGAAGAAACTGAAACTTATAAATTGTCAACACCAGAAACAAAATCAGAGACCAGATCTATTTTAAAAAATATGAGAAAACTCAAATTCATTACTTTAACTTGTTTCTGGTATGCAATATTAAAATAAATTGCTCATGTGCGAAGTTAATACTTTACAGTTGATAAAGCTGTTCGAAACATTCAAGGACTTTTGGGCTTCCTCAAAACTTCCCGGGATTCTTGTACCTCTGGAACTATTTCTGAGGCCAAAGTGATAGCAGAAGATAATGAGGTATCAACGGTATTCTCCGAAAAAAGGATTCGAAGCAAGAAGAAAATGGCCGATGAGCTTTGTGAGGATGACGTATCCAACAACCACAAAAAAAAAAAAAAAAAAAAAAAAAAAATAAAAAATAAAAAAATAAATGAATAATTGACAGAGCTTAGTACCAGGTTTACCGCACTTGAGAACATTGGTGCAAAAATAAGTTTTCTGTGTGGTGTGCAAATTCGAGAAATGGAAGTGGAGGACTCGAAGGCCAAAGCAGCGGAACTGGCAGAAGATCTTCGCGAGGAATAACTTGAAGTTGAAAGTTCAGACAACATGCGCTGGCAGTAGACAGAGCCTTGCAAGATTCCACTGCATCATGAACATTAAGTTTAATTTATAAAAATAAATTGATAGAGGGGTATTCCAACCTTACTACAGCGTTAAAATATATCTTACCATTCTAGTTTCTGTTTCGTCTGGAGAAAGAAGTTTCAGCAAGCTGAAACTAATTATATACACTTGAGCACGACTGCTTCACAAATCTGAGTATAATATCCACTGAGCACAAACGAGCTGGTTCTCTAAACTATGATGATATCAAAAAGTTCGAAAAGCGAAATTTTGAATTTTTTGTACGATGAGTAATCTTGTAATATTTTTGTATGTATTAAAATTGTTCTGTTTTCCTTTGATCTTAATTCGGTCAATAAAATAAGTTCATGTTGTGAGATTGTGACATTTATTTAGAAATATGTAACCCAATTAGCGTCAAAAAGTCGATTCTTACAGGAGGGGGGGGGGGGTGAAATAAAGGGCGGCAAATTTAAGCTTGCCCCCCTTAGCAAATGTCCTAGATCCGGACCTCTGTTAGGGGATACATTAGTGTGTCCGTGTCCATTATTAAGAATGTCCACAATTCGGAATAATTTTAGCATTAGCGCTAGTGTTGTTTCGCAGGTGAATTTTAAAATGTCTGCTATTGAGAAAAGTCCGCTATTGGGAAGTATCCGTTAAGGGAAGTTTTACTGTATGTGCGTTAACCCATAACAAGGATCATTATTTTGACGAACATAACTGGAATCGCTGGTCCATATGGACCCTTGATAAAAAAAATCTTCAGTTCCTATAAATGGTATAATTATAATTAACATGTGAATGCACAATGAGTGTATTGAAACAGGTTTTATTCAAAATACAATTCAACTTGTATTGAGCAAAAAATTTACATTGTGCTATTTTTTTATTATTTTTTTTATTTATTTATTTTTTTTTTTTTTTTTTTTTTTTTTTTTTTTTTGAATACCTTACTCTGGAGTGCAATATTATCAAAACATAGCTTGGATTGAAAAAAAACTATATATACTACGAGATTTCTCGTAACTCCCCCTTAACATAAATAGGGACTCTTTAAGCCACCAACCAGAAACAAAAATAATGACATCGCTACAGGAAAAAAATGTTCAAATGTTTGTACAACTTATGGGACTTAACTACGGGGTCATCAGTCCCTAAGCTTACAAACTACTTATGAACTAGCTAAGACTAAAGACGGGACAAATGTCCATGCCCGTGGGGGGATTCGAACCCCCGACCGTAGTGGCCGTGCTGACCGTGACTGGAGCGCCTCAGTCACCTCGGCCACCGCGGCCGGCACTACAGGAAGGAGGGTCCAAATTTTATCTGTATATCAGTACCTGAACTGAGAATGATGGCAATTGTTACACAACACTTTTATTCTGCATTTCGTTTATAGATGTACTTAAAGCATCTGTCGCATTTTTGTGATTGTTTGTTGTCAGTTTAAGGACCACATAAACAACATCTTCCTCTTTTCCGTGAGCCACTTTGATTAGAAGGTGAATTTTCTTGCCGTGGGTTGGAAATCGCTCAAAGATTTTCGTCTAATCGTAGTTCAAAGATTTCTTTTTCAGTTAGACCCGGCTGCATTGTGGCAATATGTGCCTGAAACATCACGAAATAAGCCAGTATACACCATCATTATCATCATCATCATTAGAGACTGATTATGCCTTTCAGCGTTCAGTCTGGAGCGTAGTACCTCTAATAAAATTCCTCCGTGATCCCCTATTCAATGCTAACATTGATGCCTCGTCTGATGTTATGCCTTTTACTTCAAAATCATTCTGCACCGAATCTAAGTACTTTCTTCTTGGTCTACCTCGAATCCTCTTACCCTCCACTAACGAGCTCATGAATCTCTTAGGTAACCTTGCTTCTCCCATGCCTGTAACATGACCCCACCATCTCAGTCTGTTCGCTCTAACTGCTTCATCTATGGTGTTCATTCCCAGCTTTTCTTTGATTTTCTCATTATGGACACCCTCCTGTCATTGTTCCCAGCTATTGGTACCTGCAATCATTCTTGCTATTTTCATATCTGTAACCTCTATCTTATGAATAAGGTAACCTGTATCAACCCAACTTTCACTCCCATACAATAAAGATGGTCGAAATATAGAGCGGTGCACTGCTAACTTAGTCTTGGTACTGACTTCCTTCTTGCAGAAGAGAGTAGATGTTAGCTGAGTACTCACTGCATTAGCTTTGCTTCTAACTTCGTTCCTCCTATTAGGCACTCAATGTGTTTGAATCTCTTTCCCACAGACATTACTTTCGTTTTGGAGATGCTGATCTTCATATCATAATCTTTGCACTTCTGATCTAGCTCTGAAATATTAGGTTGCTACCTTTCAATCGAATCGGCCATTACAACTAAGTCATCCGCATATGCGAGACTGCTTATTTTGTTTTCACCTACTTTAATCCCGCCCTGCCAGTCTACTGATCTATGAATAGTATGAACAACAGTGGTGACAGGTTACAGCCTTGTCTTACCTCTGAAACTACCCTGAACCATGAGCTTAATTTGCCATCTACTCTATCTGCTAGCTGACGGTCTACGTAAAGCCCTTTAATTGCCTGCAGAAGTTTGCCTCCTATACCATAATCTTGAAGAACTGACAGTAGTTTCCTCCTAGGAACACGGTCATAAGCCTTTTCCAGATCTATGAGACGTAGATACAATTCCCTGTTCCACTGATAGCACTTTTCCATTACCTGCCGTAAGCTAAAGATCTGGTCCTGACAGCCTCTAAGAGGTCTAAACCCATACGGATTTTCATCTAACTTGTCCTCAATTAATACTCGCACTCTCCTCTCAACAGTACATGAGAATATTTTGCCTACAACGCTAATTAAAGAGATACCTCGCCAGTATACACTGAATGAAAAAATCCCGTATCTGGAATCGCGGGTCAGATTGGACCCAGCGATGGCACTTACGTCAACTTCCAATAAATTTCAAGCGACGAACTCCAGCTCCCTGGTGCACCTCACAACGTACTGAGAATAGACTGATAACGCGTAACTGAAACTCGGCGCATTTTGATTGTTAGACGGTTTTGTTGATGGTGGCGAATCCAAATTGACTCACGGTTGCATTTAAGGGTTAAGTTCCAACATGAAAGTTTCAACTTCACACTTTTCTCCGCACGGGCAAGGTAGCTTTATCACTCGCTACTAAGTAAATATTCTCACGATTCTGACAACTTACTTCTTATGAATACATTCACGGCTTCATAGATGGAAGACAGCAAGTTACTTCTTAATAACATCCCAGGGATATGAAACTGACAGGTGCGAGTGGACGCAGGCGACGGACTGGGAGAAAGCCCCAACCCAGTGGTGATCCATCAAAGAGGGCGGGTTAAGTAAAGGGCCGGAGAGTAGTGGCGTTGGCTGCCTCTAGAGGCAAGCAGCGTCGGGAGTGAGACAGCCGCAAGGCGGAGGAGGCGAGGACGTCGGGTGTGGCGGATTCAATGAGGGATGAGTTCAATGAGGGATGAGATGCTCCAGCAGCAGGAGATTCTTATTTGGTTATTTGTTGCACAGATCACGTGTGTCGCTAAAATTGAAGAGATTAATTTTTTTTACTACTTCAGTATCAAATATTTGCAGCCTCAGAAGTAGTGTATAAAATTGGAATATTTTAAACACGACTGCGTTTCAGCAACGGTTGTAGGATCGCAATTTTTTTTTGGAAGAACTTGAAATCTTTAAACATCTAGAACTCAAGGATGGCAATTTGTTAAATGATCAGTTCAATCTCGCCTGTAAACAATATTTTGATGGTTTCAAACCCATACTGCTCATGAAATCTTACAGCTACCGGTAGCCTTTACGATTTGTTCATTTCCTCAAAAATCTAAAACCTGCTTACATTTGTAATTGACATGACAGGCATTTTATTTCATTTGCTTCACCATACTATAAGCCACGTACTAATCTAGTTCATTTTTATGCATCTGAGAGGTACATTTTTCTATTATTATTGTTCGTTTACGCGATGTATTTCAACAGTATTTGTTAGTCAGCATATTTTTACAATTGACCTTTGTAACATGTTTCCACAGCTTCCCTCAAACTTCTCACCCTCTTTTTATCGAAATATTCCATTTATGGACATCGTTATAAATTCAATTTACATTCTGCCAATAGCTACTTAACCCACTGACAGTTCCACGGCGCACGCGCCACCGGTCCTGGTATGCACGCTCCTTGCTTCAAATCAGTAAGTGTGAATGTCTGCAGATGCGCTGACGCATCATTCATTCTAAACCACATTCCCTAGATCATAGAGATGTCAAATTCCTGTGATATGCAAGTATAGTAAGTAACAGTTTTATTCTGATTTGTATTTCATAATGTTAGACAATAGGCTTGGTATGATGCATATTTCAGGCATAATGATTATGAATTTTTAATTTATGATGTCACATTGTCTTTAGATATACAAGTATTTCTGAAGAAGACGGGTTTATATCTGTCGAAACCGTGGTCAAAAATTTATTATTGTATGAAATTTGTTTCTTCTCTCTTGACGGCCGTGCGGTCTAAGGTGCGGGTTGGGGTTGTTTGGTTGGGATAGGGGGACTAAACTACTGACGTTATCAGTGCCCCGGTGAGGAGGGGAAGGAGTGAGGATAGGAAAGGCGGGGAGGGGGAAAGGAAATGCAGTCCGGGAGGTAAAGAAGGGAGGAAGACTGCATTACCTCGGGGCCCTGTGCTCGCCACGCACGTACCCACAAAAGAATCCTGAGTCCCCTGGGAGGCTCTTAGGTGCCTTGCTATGGATTGCGCGGCCGCTTTTCTGTTGGAGGTTCGAGTCCTCCCTTGGGCATGGGTGTGTTTGTTTTATTCTTAGCATTTATGCCAAGGGACCGATTACCTCAGCAGTTTAGTCCCATAGATTTACAACCATTTGGGCATTCTTTTTCGTTGACCTCAACTAATCTGATATCATTTCGCAGCTCTTTTGCATACATTAAAATTTATGTACAGAACCATGAGTTTAATAACTCATGGTTGCAAAATATTAACACGAATTATTTACAGAAGGATGGAAAAGTTGGTAGGAGCCGACCTCGGGAAATATCAGTTAGGATTCAGGAGAAATGTAGGAACACGGGAGACAATACTCACGTTACGGCTTATCTTAGAAGATAGACTAAGAAAATGCAAACCTACATATCTAGCTTTTGTAGATTTGGAGAAGGCTTTTGACAATGTTGATTGGAATAAACTCTTTCAAGTTCTGAAGCAAACAGGAGTAAAATATAGGGAGCGTAATGTTATTTACAACTTGTACAAGAATCAGACCGCGGTTGTCAGAGATGAAGGGCATGAAAGGGATGCAGTGCTTGGGAAGGGAGTAAGACAGGGTTGTAGCCTTTCTCCAATGTTATTCAATTTTTACATTGAGCAAGCTATAAAGGAAAGCAAGGGAAATTTGGAGAAGGAATTAAAGTTCAGGGTGAAGAATTAAAAACATTGCGTTTTGTCGACGACATAGTAATTCTGTCAGAGACAGCAAAAGACCTGGAAGAGCAGTTGAACGGAATGGACAGTGTGCTGAAAGGTGCACATAACATGAACAAGAGCAAAACTAGGGTAATGAAATGCAGTCTAAGAAAATCAGGTGATGCTGAAGGAATTAGATTAGATAACGAAACAATAAAGGAGGTAGATGAGTTTTGTTATTTGGGCAGTAAAATAACAAATGAGTGTCGCAGTACATAGGATATAAAATGCAGAATGGCAATGGGTAGAAAAGCGTTCTTGAAAAATAGAAATTTGTTAACATCGAATATTGATTTAAACCTAAGGAAGTCCTTTCTGAGGGCATTTGTGTAGAGTGTTGCCTTTTATAGGAGTGAAACATGGACGATAAACAGTGGGGATAGGAAGAGGATAGAGACTTTTGAAATGTGGTGGCACAGAAGAATGCTGAAGATTAAGAGAGTGGATCGCGTAACTAATGAGGAGGTACTGAACAGAATTGGGTAGAAAAGGATTTTCTGGCATACCTTGACTAAAAGAAGAGATCGATTGGTAGGACACATTCTTAGACATCAAAGAATCGTGAATTTAGCATTGGAGGGAAGTGTTTGGGGTAAAAACTTCAGAGCAAGGGATGGGTACAGTAAGCAGATTCAGACAGATGTAGGTTGCCGTTCTTATGTGGAGTTGAAGAGGCTTGCTTAGGGTAGGATATTGTGGAGAGCTGCATCAAACCAGTCTCCGGACTGAAGACCACGCCAACAACAAAACAATTTTTTTCGAAGACAGAAATCATATTTATGAAGTTGACTGTAAAATTCGTATTGCCGTATTTACGATTGACATGGTGAAACAGGGATCCGGTACAGAGTTATACATCAGTCAGTCATAATTTGCCTTATTTTCATACTTTAGCAATAACTTCTTGAAAGACGGCTGTCTTCCGCCTTCCCTAAATTTTAATCTTGTATTTTATTAGAGTCACTTAACGACACTCTATTCGTTTGCTGAGGCATGAGGAGTAACGTAGCCTTTCAGTTCTCGTTTTTAAATGTTATTATGAGTAATCGTATTTATCTTCATTTGTGTTAGAATTATTTTATTAATTTATTAGTGTGTCAATCAAGGTGGCAATATGAACGGCTTCTCCGTCTCGCCACCGTGCCTATAAGAGTGTAAAATGTTTTGTCTCTGCATGTATGAGTGTGAGAATTTTTTGGCGTGATAGTGTGTCTGGAAGTATGAGAAATTTAGTCTTGGGCGATGCTCTCTGGACCTGCGTCGATAGGTGGCTAGTACCAACCTCTCTTTCTATGCTCTCCAAAGAGGTTTCTACACCCTTTCGTTGCAAGTTAGGTTGGCAAGAGGCTGGTGTGAGCCTATACGCGCCCTTGTGCGAATCTCTGCATTTCCCCACCACCGATTTCCGGCCGGAGGCCCACATGGCCCGCCGAAGCCTCACTCGTGCGGTGCCTGTCCTTTGGAATGGTGAGTTAGCTCTGCTCTTTCACCCTAGAGATGGCAGCAATTCGTTGTTCAGTTAGTTCAACTTAGGTTTTAGAACTTGCATTCATTTTCGGAGTAAGTTTCTCCGAGCATGAATCGAAAGATGCGTGACTACTAAGCAGGATTTTTGGTTCTTGAAACTTGTGTGCAATTTTACTGTCCGTTTTTCTCTGTCCACGAGTAACTTGTACTCCATGTGGTATTCTCTCAGAACAAAGCCTTCAGCGGAACCTGTGCTTGTTCTATGCCATTCAGGCTAGAATAACTGCATGTATCTTTCAATTTTCTGGTAGTACTGCGCGATCTTCCCTTTTCCGCCTGTTGTAAATTGCTATTTTATTCTCGAACTTGTACTCTGTTCCCAACTGCGGTTTGTAAATTCTTTACTAGCCCTGTACAACCTTTCTCATTTGCTTGCTTATGAAATGTTGCGCATTTCTATAGGTTGCATGCCGTATTTCATATTTGTTTTTCCGCGATTCCGAATTCATTAAACTTTGATGATTTTTGAGATAGGATTTCACCCTTCTCTGTAAAGTTTGTGCTATCATGTATATCTGTGTTTCTTTCGTTTCCTTACAACATTCTACGTATTTCGATGCGTTGCATGCCGCATTTGTTTTACCGCGAATCTGAATTTATTAAACTTTGATAATTTCTGAGAGCGGACCTCATCCATCTCTCGAGAGTTCTCCTCTCGTGTAGAACAGTGTTTCTTTCGCTTCCTTGTGACATTCAACGTATTTCTATGGGTTGCATGCTATAGTTAATTTTCGTAATATTTTAGTAACTGATTTTCTTCATTTTACTGGATTTCGAAACCACGTGGCGCGCGCCTCAGTTAATTGCCAGCTCTTGGTTTAGATTCAAATGCAAAGAGATTTTGTTGCTGTACGCCCCATCTCCAATTAAGAACGAATAGAACCAGCCACGTACGAAAGTTATTTTTATTGAGTTGTGTCCTTCGCCTTGGCTCGCTGAAACTTCCCCTACGAGATCGACGGCCATTTCTGCCTTGTTCAGCACGCTGATTTTAGTAAGTTTCGCTTGCATTGCGCGCGCGTGTGTGTGTGTGTGTGGATGAATGCTTGTTATTTGTAAATCCTCCCCCAACTAAAACTCAATTCAGTGCAGATAAACTTAAATTTCTATTATGGTCATTTTTAGCATAATATATGATAGTGCTTGTGAGCTAGTTTCAATGGGATGCGTTTTTATTGTGTCACTAAATTGGTTCCCCCCACGTGCTTGTGCTTACTCTAAATAAAAGCATTTTGTTCAGTAAAATCTTATCCTATTTTTAATACAGTAGTTTGAGAATACCTACCCCTTTCTTTATAAATATTTGTTTCACGTGTGCTGAGAACAGATTCAGATGCTGATTATTGTTAATATTTCCGTTGCGCGTCTTGTTTCGACTGGCACTTTCATAAAGTAATGTATTTGTGGTTCATAGTAAGTGTGATTCCTGTGAGCTACAAATCATATGACCGCTGCTTTTCTAACTTGCGGTTGTGAGAGTAATTTAAGGTCAAACTAGTTCTCAATTTGGGCCAGGGAACAAGTTTCAGCAGCACATCAAGTAGTTAACATGAATCTTTTAACTGGCTTGTACACCCAGAACTATATTTTTTAAAAGTAATCTTTCTATGTTTTCTGCTAATAGAAATTCCATTCAATTAATGTTGATCTTGGTTTTGGCTCCTCTCGTCAAGGCTCTATTTACTAATTTTATAACTGTGAGTTTTTCATTAAATTAATTGATGGCAGATTTGATTACACTATTTAACCAGTGCATTTTTGATTATTTTCCAAGAATAAGATCAGTTCATTCTAGTAAACAGACAACTACAGTGAATATACTTAGCTAAAATAGCTAAATATCGCATTACATCTGCAGTGGTCTACTTTCATTCAAAAATCAGTGACTTCTTCACTAAGAATAAATGGTAAATTTGTTATGTTGTGTCGCACAAGTCTAAAGTGCGCGCCACGTACTTTCACCGCGCGCCGCCATGCACGCACAGCGCTGCGTTCTTATGACGTCGGCCACGAGCGCCCTCTGCTGCAACTCCGCTCGTGGCCACGACTGCTGTATCGGCCACTTGGGAATCAGATCAGCACCAGTTAAGTCTTGGCTATCGGATAGGCACTAGAAATCAATAGGAGGCCTCTATCTAACCTATGTATCAGCATTCTTCAGTCAAGAACTATGTAGAAGTTAAATATTACTAAGCCTCTATTAAATATATATCTCGTTCTAATTTACTCTAGTGTTTCCAGTTTCTGCTGTCCCACTGGCTGGTCACCTCCGTACCTGCACACGTGTGCATCCTTTATTCCTGTGTCGGTCTCTTTCTACTCGGTCACCGACACCTATTAACCGGCGGAAACGAGACACAAAACGTTATATATTCATAAGAAACACTCCTCACGTTGGTCCCATAAACACGGTTTATTAAAGTTCAGTCATGAAATTAAATCGTCTTATGTTGACAATAATAACGAAAGACATAATATTATCCACGAGGATTGACCTGGTGTAACGTGTTGCGTATTTTCACGGAGCGAAACGGCATTCTCAATTATGCCTATTGCAGAATCAATTTTGCCCTTGGTGGGAATTGGTGACATCACAGCCCATCCTGCTGCTTCACTTGCACATGTGCTCGCCGCAGCCGTGTGCCCCACCCGACTACAGCTCACGGCCGAGAAGCGGCGCCCCGAGAGCAAGTGAGCGCTCCCTTGCGCGCGAGCTGGAACAACCTTCAGTTTTCGGTCGTAGAGATCTTGTTTGATAAAATAACATAATTACATATGAAACCTTCACTCATATGAAACTACCTGGCAGATTAAAATTGTTTGCTGGACCGGGATCCGAACCTGTGAACCTTACCGTTCGCGGGCAAGCGCTCTGCTGACTGAGCTATCCCGACACGACTCAGGATCCGTCCTTACAACTTTACTTCTGCCAGTACCTCGCCTCCTACTTTCCAAACTTCACAGTAGTCCTCCTGCGAACCTTACAGAACTAGCACTCCTGGAAAGTAGGAGGCGAGGTACTGGCAAAAATAAAGTTATGAGGACGGATCGTGAGTCGCGTCGGGATAGCTCAGTCGGTAGAGCGCTTGCCCCCGAAAGGCAAAGGCCCGAGATTCGAGTCCCGGTTTCGGCACACAATTTTAATCTGCCAGGAAGTTTCATAATTACATATAGTTGACATGTTACAGAAGTACGATTTGTAAAGGAAGTATAACATGACGTGACGTGGATGTTTTGCTATTAGAGCAGAAAGAAAAACCTCCACACAAGGGCATGAGAAAGACTCACGACTGGCCGAAAGCGTTTGAGGCGAGAAACGCAGAATCACGGCAAGACTTCCAAATAAGTGGATGAGGTCAAATAAGGCCTCTGATTGGATGAAGAGATTAGCGGTGAGGACGATGAACGGCGCTCGGCAGTCGGGGTGACTAGGCTCACTCCAGGTGGTGATGTTAGCGGTGGCTCCTCGTACTCAAAATACTTAATTTCAAATCATTGAATAAGCGTGGGCCGATGTATAGTGCTTTACATGTGGTTGTAATATTTCTGTACATCAGTGCAGATAGCTTATAGACAAAAAATGTTAAAATAACGTGTGTAAAATACGAGGGTTGTCCACAAAGCAAGTTCCGTTTCTATCCGCGGCAGCGCTACGGTCGCAGTTCCGAGCATGCGCGGCAGTTACTTTCACTCTAGGAGAAGACATGTAGGACATTTTCAGATCGCCGCTGCTGACGTGTGCTTTGTAGTGCATCTTTATAATGTTAGCCGTAATTGAAAATACCGCCACGTGTGAAATCAAATGTGTGATTAGTTTTCTAAATCAAAGAAAGTTAAACTAATGGAAATTCATTGGCAAATCTCCGAGGTTTACGGACAAAATGCCATGAGTGATACAATTGTTAGAAGTTGGGTCAGACTGTTCAGTGAAAGATGTGATCAAGTGCACGATGAAGTACAAAGTGGACGCCTGTCTGTGGTTAATGATGAACTGCTTCACATAATTGAAGAGAAATTTACGCACAACCGCTAAGTTTATACTTAGTGCACTTGCTATCGAAGTTCCGAAAATCTCACGATGACGAGCTGAAAGAACATGTTACAAAATGGTTGGATACACTGGCGGCAACCTTCTATGAAGAAGGCATACACGCTATGACATGTGCCTACGAAATTTCGGAAGCTATGTAGAAAAGTAGTTTAACAGTTGTAGATTTATGTACAATAAATATTTTTTCTGTATCTGTTCACGTTTGTTATATATAACCAAACGGAACTTACTTTGTGGACATAAGTTATAACAATCAACGTTATTAAATGGCACTCCTTAAAGTGTTAAGAGTGTACTCTTTCCCGCCTTGCAAACAAATAAACAGTTATTATAATGACAGACTCATCCATCACTTCCGTACGAACCAGGGACTTTACAGCTTCCACTACAGCGATCTTTGAAGACACAAGGTTAGTGACTTTCAGAAATATCCGCGTGATGTGACTGATTCGCACTTATCCAACGACGACCGCGATTGTACAGTTGCTCTGTCATAAACAGAGATTGGGGCATGTCTTGCTAACTTAAGACTGATTGGAGTTTCGTTCGTTCGCCACTGTCAAGCACCAATTTATTTATACAGTAGCTGGATTCCATCATTCGAAAATCAACGGGTTCCCTATTACAATTGGCGTACTAAAAAGTGAAACTAATAGTCATACTTGTGCTTCATAAGTATATAAAAATGGTGTCAAACCGGTGTAAAATGACATAGTTACAATAGTAATATGTGACGTTTGTTTATAACTTCAATACATGTTTATCTTGACCACCCTAAATAACTGTTTGTCCAAATGCAGATTACAAAATGTTTCAAGCACATGTTCTTTAGCCGTAAGGGAGACGTTAATCAGCATGATTGCCTGTTTGTTTTTTTACAAAGATATGAACAGCGGTATGACTTTTTTTATAATGGCACCCTGCAATTTTTTTTTATTAGGTAATTCATTTCCTCTCCTAAAGACCCATCCAGAAACGTATCACGGTGTATCATTCAGTGAAACACAACTTTATTAATTACATAACACAACATTGACTTTGAGCCCGGGATCACAAAATCGTCAACTTGCTGGAGTTCTCAGAAAACAAATGAAAACCAAGTAGAAACATTATGCAAAATTGACTTTGACTCTCCTGTACCATTTACTAGGAGTAGAACATTTAAAGTTGCTCAAAGTGGTGCCCTGAACACCGATAGACTGGTGCACTCGTTGAACTGAAAGAATTATTTACTGCTTCCAGTCTTGCCTACTGAAGAGAATTACAAGCAAGCACGGTACCTTCCAGCATATCCTCGAGTTGTTGGAATATCGCGATAGACAACGTCATTAATTAATTATTTATGCATTTATTTTATCTGGCAAGAATATGGGCTTCAGGCCCTCTCTTACTCCTAACCAGGCTTACTGAAGATGGAGAATTTCTTTATTACAGTATAGACAGACAATGTATAATACAAGTATTAAAGTAAAAAAAAATACGGATTATTAATAGAATATAATTGTAACAATAATACTTAGATAATTTATAAGAATCAAAACTTATAATAATAATAATAGTGACAATAATAATAATGACTTTGCAAAGTACGGTAAGCATGTTTCATATTGTGAAATTCAGTACTATTACTATTTAGGAATTGCCTCGTTATGTTCTTACAGGTTGTGAGTTATTCACAGCAAGCAGAGACATAAGACGATAGAATGTGGTGAGAGAGAGATAGAAGAGGCAGATTCGTTAGAGGAAGAGAAATAGAAAGGTGTGATGAAGAGAAAGAACTAAATGTTCAAATGTTTGTATAGTCTATGGGACTTAACTAGGGGTCATCAGTCCCTAAACTTACAAACTACTTATGAACTGCCTACGAACTAGGACGGCACAAATATCCATGCCCGAGGGGGGATTCGAACCCCCGACCGTAGTGGCCGTACAACCATGACTGGAGCGCCTTAGTCCCCTCGGCCACCGCGGCCGGCGAGAGAAAGAACTGAAAGCAGGCTAACAATGGAGGCTATGCCGTCGTTAATATATGAATTTTGAGTTTCTTATTGAATGCCGAGTGGTTTAGTGTAAGACGTAGATCACATGGCAATGTGTTCCATAGTCATATCGCTGAGATGGAGAATGACACGGAGAAATATTTAGTGTTTTGTGAAGGTACAACCAAGATCATAGACGTATCCGATCTGGTATTGCGGTTGTGGAATGATGATAGCTGTTTAATGTGAGAAGATAATTATTTGGGGCACTGGTGGCTGAGAAATTGATGAAGTAAACACAGCGTTAGAAAATCGCGCCACTTATGTGGGCGCATCCAACCTAGCTGGGTATATGAAAGAGTGGTATGATCGTACAATCGTATATTGCACACGTACCTAACGCAAGCACTCATCACTAGCTCGAGGCGTCTCGAATTTTCGCTATTTGTGCTGTGTTGAACTAACTCACAGTAGTAAAGATTTGGCAAGATAAGTGTTTGGACTAGTTTTCGTATAACTTGAGTTGTAAATATTTTTCTCGCTGTAACTGTTTATTCTTTCCAGTTTAGGTGTTCATCCAAGATCATCCCATGGTCTTTCACTGTTTTTTGATATGGTAATTGGCTACTATTAAGATGTATTCCAGGGACTGTCTGACGAAAATACCCGCTGATTAGCTATGGGTGAGATATGAGGATGACCTGGAATTTATTGGGGTTTAACTTACGACCTAGGTTTTTTGCCCATCGTGAAACCAAAGGTCTGTATTTATACCAGCTAGTGCGTCATCGATATTCTTAGGGCTGGCACTTATGTACACTTGGATGTCGTCGGCATATAGACAGTGGCGTAGCTATCATAGGGCTAGTGCCCCGGGGCAGTGCCCCGGGGCCCCCGAGCTCCAGGGGCCCCTCAGCCTTCGTGAGCGACGATCGAAAAAAGTTACAGTAGAGCGTCCAATTTTTTATTTAATTTTTTCCCCTCCCACCCTATCGTCCATCATATCCCCTTCCCCTCAAACCAAGTTTCCCACAGTAGCCGCAATGGGCCACTGGCTGGAGGCTGGCGGAACAATGCTTCTAACTGGGCCTTCACGAGACGCGCTGCCGACAGGCGAAGCTGCCAGCCAATGTGTCCAATAATCGGCACACTTCAGTCGGCAGAAGTAGCGGCAGCATCAAAGCTGCTCACGGCAACAACTGCGTCTTCCGAGTGTTACGGCGTGCCGCTCGGCGCAATGTGAAGGATCGCGCTCCTCCAAATACAGTATAAATACATTTATTGTACAGTACTTCTTATTGGTAAATAGAAGGGTACAGTTCAAATATCCGAATAAAACGGTTTTCCGAATATCCGTGTCCCCAAATTACTTCGGATAATAGACGTTATACTGTATATAATATTTTAGTTGAATGAAGGAATTTCAACTTTTAATTTCTCCTGCCGAAATTGACCTCAACATGGGCAGTTAGTCAATTATGTAAGGAAATTGTAATAAAATATGCATTATTAGAATATGAGGTTACAGAAGTATTTAGTTTTATTCTTCTGCAGCAGCCGAAAGGTCGTTCAGCAAATTAAAAATTATCAAAACTCATCTGAGGTACAGTATGGCTCAAGCTCGACCCGGACATTCGGCACTCATAGCAATCGAAAACAAGGGTGCATCAAGTCTAGATTTAAGAGACTTTATTGACGATTTTGCAAAACCCATAGCCGGGAAAAGATTGTAAAATAATTGTTAAAATAATTGTAATTGTGTACCCATGTTATTACTATAATGTACTGCAGTCACGATAACGCTTACCGATAATTACAGATCAGAAATCATATCTTTGCCAACATCTGCAATCTAACAGTTTGAAGCACTGTATTACTCCAGCAGGTATTCTTTCATTCTGACTTTGGTGCGTGAGGAAACACGAACGAAATCCCCACGACTTGAAAAACGCCACTCATTAAGTTCGCGATACACAGTGAGGCGCGAAAAATAATTATGAATTTTTTTCAAGGACTAATAGTATTCGTGTTACAAGAAATAGAAAAATTCCCAACTTTTAGAAAACAATGTTTTAACACACTGCCACGTGAGTTAAAAATAAATCACAGGAAGTCTTCTCTTCCGGCCACGTTAAGTAAATACAACTCACTGACATTTTTCTATTTAAAGTTCCGTGGTGCAGTTGTAACTCATAGTAGGGTGCTGTGACTTGGTGTTAGAGTACGTTATGGCCTCAGTAACAAATCATGTTCGTGGTCTTCAGTTTTCAAGAGCTCAAGAGTAGTTATTGACACTTGAAATCGGGAATTATGTATAACTCACATGGCCCAGTCATATTGGAGTTTCCTTTTTTTATAATTTATTATTTGGTGTTACATATTACTGATACAGTAGATTGTATATCACATACAGCTTTAATTAAATTCTCCAACTCTAATTGCAACAACAGTGAAACAGACTGCAAAAATTGGGTAATTTCACTTTGTATCTCTAACACCTGCATGCACTGTGCTTTATGAAGAAACACTCTTCGCAAAAATATGAGTCACAATTTCTTACATTTCCATGTAGTTTTTTTGCATTTCTTGACAGCTTGCTCTCGTCCAAATTCATTCTTCATATTTTCGTAGCATCCGTACACCTCTGACTTGCTGCTTCCATGTTCACAAGAGCACAATCTGCACGCAGCTCGGTGGCTATGGTGAGAGATTTCTCAGGGGCATCGGAATCTTCTGAATGGAGTAGTCTCAAAGTCACTTCCTCTTTGAATTCTGTGATTGAGATGATCTTGTTGATGTATCGGTAAATCATAAGAGCATTTACCAGTGCTGAACCTGTCAACAGTTCAACTGTAAGCTTCCTGTACCATTTCACACCCTGCCTTAGACAGTATAGGACTTCATTTGATGAGAGAGATCTATAAATGACTGATTATAGTCAGTTATCATTGCTGGTTTTTTTTTGTGCCCCTCTTGGTTTGAACTTCCGCTTCTTCCTCTCCATGAACTGTACTCAGCATTAAGACATTCCTCTTATTTTTCCATTTCAGTAGTATCTTCATCTTCTTCACTTATGTCCATAACTCCATCTAAAAGCTTCTGTACATGCCTTTGTTCATGTACATAACTTCTACGAGACACTTTCTCCTGCTACAACATCACTGTGTTACGGAGCAAACAACACTGAATAACTCACACTCACACAAAAAACATGAACTAAGGTACTAAATTGCAATATTTTAACTTATTTGTACTTAAATAGCTTACTTCAAGCAAACTAAAGCAGAATATGGAAAAAAGTAAATGATCTCCGGGGGTCGGTAACCCAAGTATACCTTTGGCAGCCAATATTTTAATATAGTTATTGTTAAATAGAATGGACTAAGACAAAATATTAAATGTATACAGCATATTTAAGTACAGTAGAACAATATTGGGCATATGATTTGTTGTGGGGATATGACAGGTGACAGCAGGAAGGGTTGGAGGGCAGAAGGTGCGGGAAAGGGCAGACCGCTGGAATAGTCAGGCATTGCCGTTCTTTGTGCGCCTGAAAAACGAATAGCGAGAAAGCGAGCCCCCACTCTGTCTACCCCATTACGTCGCAAAAGGAAATTACAAGGTGTTTTACAAAGTTATACCGACCCTTCCACAGTGCACCTCATAAATCACAGATGACGTACTGCGCAGACACACCTTGAGAGTGCGAATTTTCCACAAAATGCGTTGCGCCAGGAAACAGGCATGTTTTTTTTTTCCCCTCCACAAATGCGTTAATACTGAAAGGAATACCGAACAGAATCTACATACCTTTCTACACTTTACCTTGCAATGTTAGGCGGCAAATGGAATCGGCATTCTGTGGCTTTTTTCTGGGAACGGCGCCATAAGAACTATTCGCTCTTCAATTTACGTTCATACAAGCATTACATCCTACGCCGCATTCTGTTCAGTTCTTGTATGTGAAAAACAATCAACTTCATTGTGGTGAGAATTCAGCACTTCACGCAATCTTTTAAAGTATGTTTCTACCCGCACACTATTTGTTTATTCTGCCATTTAAAGGTTTAATTACATTAACGGATCAGAAGTTTCATGTAATAATTACTTTGTCTCAATAGTGAATTGTGCATCAAGACGCTGCCCTCTACCCCACTGTCACGATAATAAGCGAAGATATCGACTTAGTTATTTTACTTATTACTTTTTCCTGGCTAGACACTAACATATACTTCAAGAAGCCTGGTAGGGGCATGGCTCAATCCGAAGTGTTTCATCAAACAAAACCCGGCAACTTACTTTTGCTGAAATCATCCTACACGAATATTTCCCCTATTTTCCTTCTTTGACTAGGCTATCAACGAAATGAGCCAACAGCGCAGTAGTTTAGCGAGAGTGAGTGGTCGACACTGACAAAAGTCCGCCTGCTGTCACCGCTGACGAAAAATATCCCGTGGGGCGTTTTGACCTGTATGTCCTACCCAGGTCCAACTCTACCCTGCTGCAAAATTTCATCCAAATCACCTAGTAATTTTTGCGTGGCAATATAACAAACAAACAAACTTTCACAATTATATTAGAGAGTACGATTAACCATTATCTGCTGCGTGACACATAAAAATTTACTTAGTAGTATTTAGGTTTGCCTTATTATGTCTTCCAGTGGACGGTAAGGAGCCGATGATGAAGCAGTTTTGCATGTGTACAGTATTAGTGTAAAGAGGGCCCCAATGTCATTTTTGCCCCGGGGCTCTTGGTGACATAGCTATAGATGGTAGTTGCAGGAGTGAATCACTGAAGAAATACCATTGATATACAATGAAAAGAGTAATGGAACAATGACAGAGCTTTGGAGAACTCCAGGGCACACGTTTTCCCAATATGACTTCTCCGACCCACAAATGACTTGTTGACTTCTGTTTTTGAGGTAGCTGTCGAACCATTGTACTGCGCTGTTTGAGAAATTCAACTGTTTCATTTTAATATCAATGTCAACCGTATCAAAAGCCTTACTAAAGTCAAGTTGTGTTGAGATAGTAGCTTCACGTCTGTCCATAGCATGTTTAATGTCGTCGGTTACTTTGATTAACGCAGTTGCTGTACTGCAGTACATTATCATTTTTTACGTAATCCGTCAGCTGTTCGTGAACAATATATTCTAAGGCTTTAGGCATTGCAGGTAATATGCTGATCGGCCTGTAGTCGCCTGGCGACTTTGAGTTATCAGTCTTGGATATGGATTGAATTAAACTTTGCTTCCACTCAGTGGATATGTACTACTGAAGAGAGAGAGGTTGAAGATGTCTGTGAGAACTGGAACAACAGTATCAACAACGTTTTTAATCATTCCTATGCTCACTCCGTCATTTCCTACTGCCTCAGAAGAGATTCTCATAATTGCCTTGTGTACTGTGTCTGTAGAGACGTGTTTTAGGGAGAATTTGTCTGTTGAGAGAGTGATGTCTTGGGGCTGGTAATTCGTAGCTACTTGATAGTTTACTGCTGTTGAGAAGAAATCGTTAATCGTCTGCAGTGGCTTGAAAACAGCGCCGCGTCCCCAAAGAAAAAAGTCAAGAGGATTTAAACCCTCAACCAAGCCATTTGGCAGGATACTTTCGATTCAGAACACGACGTGCACGCGTGGCATTATCTGCTAGATATCCAACGTGTTGATACCACATGAGCATTCTGGTTCTTAGCAGCACTTCATCCAGAAGAGGAGGAAGAATTCATCTGAGTAATTTGGCATACACTGTGCCGTTCAAACTACCATTGATGAAATAAAGGCCAATAATTTCAATACCAAGCACCTCGCAACAGATGCAAAGTCTCCATAGACACTGATGTTCCACCTGTCTAAGCCATCGTGGGTTGTTGCTGGACCAATATGCATGTTCATTGTATTTACCTCTCCTTTGTTTCAGAAGCAACATTCATCGGTAAACAGAGCATTGAAGAAGAAGTACGGGTTGGCGAGGCTTTGCTGCTGTGCCCACCGACAGAACTGCATACGATTCTGTAAATCATTCCCATTAGTTCATGTGTAGGGGTACATGGAAAGGATGGAACCGGAGACGTGTAAGAATACTATGTACAGTAGTTTTAGGAATACCAATCTTGTGTTCGGGCTGTTGTGTGCTCACATTCATAGCAACGGATGTGAAAACAGTAACTTCGGCAAGAAAACAATTGCGTTTTGGGTTGAAACTTTCCGCTGAGTGACGCGTCTCAACAAGACGAGAAAAAATGCGTCGGGAAGGTGGCATCTTGTCAGGATATCGCTCTTTGTACAGTTCCTCAGCCTGCTTAGCATTTCGCCAACCTTCAAAAAAAAATAAACGTTATCTCTAAGGAGTTTGTAGGAAGGACAGACTTTACAGTATGCCTACTCTACACAACAGTATTTAAAAGGACTAAACTACTGTACTATATGCACCCGTATTGTACATAAGAAAAAAATATTGCAATTACTGTTCTTATAACTTACATTCCCCACGGATGAGTAGCATTTCTACTTTCTCTTCGTTGGTGTACATACTACTCACACAACTCTTCAACTGACGGTGTTTGACGGAATGACGGGTGTGCACGGTCTACATATGTTTACATTTTTTCTCTGTCAACGTCAGCACGTGGATGTGTTCCATTACCCCGACTATATACACTAAGCGCTGAGAGCGTTGACGTCAATGTTGTGTTATGTAATTAATAACGTTGTGTTTCAGTGAATAGTACAATGTGATAAATTTTTGAATAGGTCTTTAGGAGAGGAATGGATCTTTATATATAAACCACAGTGGCTGTGTGTTTTTTTTTGTGTGAACGTACTGCATACAAGTCTATAGTTTTGTTACGATCTATATGAAAATTTGCACACGTAAGCTTCAATCAATGAGGACGGTCGCCTTAAGTGTAAGGATCAAGTACAGCACATTGTTCGCGAGATATGGTATCATAAACAATGAGACGCGAGAAAAACTGCTACATCACGCAACAATGTTGCACATTTCCTCCTAGCCGCGGCGGATTAGCCGTGCGTACTGGGGCGCCGTGCTGCGGTGTGGGCGGCCGTTCACAGTCGGGGGGTTCGAGTCCTCCCTCGCGCATGGGTGTATCTATTGTCTTTAAGTTAGTTTACCTTAGTTTAAGTAGTTTGTAAGCTAGGGACTAATAATGAAGCAGTTGAGTCCCATAGATTTACAAACATTTGAACAATTGATTTCCTCCTAAACCACTGTTAGGCCAGTCGCCAGGTATGTTTAGGTCCAAAAAAATTGCAGGAAGCTGAATTTTTGGTATGTTGTTAGGACGTATTAGAGTAGTATTAAATAAAGTTTGCAGCTTCGAAATCCTTTAGCTTAACTTTTAAGAGCCAAAAAACCTCGAAATTTTCGGCCTTTTTTCTGGTTTTGGCTTATAACTCGTGAAGGGTGGTTTTCTGACGAAAACTCACTCATACCTTTATTAATGTAGATAAAATATTCTAAAATTTAAGCCCAACCGCAGCTCTGTAAGTCAAATAGTTCCCGAGATATTGGTCTTCAAAAATTGACTTATTTCTCCGAAAGGTTCAAATTTCCGATCTTAGTCATCTTTCGGCTAGAATATTGGCTCTAATGTTCATCCCACGGGGAAAGTCATACATAGCAAAGTTATAGAGCAGTTATTTAGCTTTAATCTAAGTACAGAACTAAGTCCATAGGCCTAATAGATTTCTAGTTATCGTTAAAAACAGAAAAGTTGGAAAAATCGGATTATTCAATAAACTGACCCAGATGAATTGCAGTCCTTTTATCCTACATATGTTAAAGAAAAAGGAGGAATTACTCATTGACGATCATTATTAACGCATTATATATAAATAGGTGTAATTTATGTGTTAGTGCATACCAATATATTTTTGAAAGTAGGTATTGCTGTAAAAACAACGAAAGCCTCTCCGTTTGTGAGTATTGGCCAGCCATTGAGGGACTGGGACTTTCGTTCGTAGCGAGGCCCTCACTCTGAGTGGTGACTTAGCGGGTGTTCTTTCTTCCCTCTAAAACTTCTTGTCTCGGAGGCCTTCCTCAATACCCCAGTCTGTCCTTAGAAACGCCCGTATTCGGATCTGTGAAAAACTTTTCAAACAAAAACCGTCTAAATATAGATCGTGGTGGTGTTTTAAGTACTTGCTTTTTAGCAATATGTCGGAGCTACCCCCATCGGATGTTTGTTTCGGGGTCGTCGGGAAGTACTTGGAGAGGCAACAGTGACAGTGAAAAAGCATGGAATTTAGATGCTGATAAAAGTGTCAGAAACGTCAGCTCGAAAGGAACATGAGGTTTTCGTGCAATTTAAACGAATTTTCCGTACATGACGCATGCAGGAAGAGGTATACTGTGGAAAGTAATGTGAAAGCATCTGTCCAGCGAGGAGGAGATGTTTCATCTGCTCAATCATCGTCTTCGCGTTGTAAAAATCGGATTACTCAATAAACTGACCCAGAAGAATTGCAGTCCTCTTATACTATATATGTTAAAGAAAAAAGAGGAATTACTCGTTGACGATGATTATTAACACATTGTATATAAATAGGATTATTTCAACACTGTTTTCAGCAAATATTGAACAGATAAGTTCATTGAGTCCACTTCCTGCCATTATGGCACCGATGGCCCCATGATTGCCATGAGGAGGTGAAAACCTCCAACCTATGTTGACGACCTGAGGATGCTGGTTTCTCTCCACAATGTCTCGGGCTTTAAAGTACAGTGGTTGGTCGGAAGTCACAAAACATGTTTCCTACCCGTAAATGCTTGTTCTTTAACTGGCTTCCAAAAGTGATGTTAAAACAATGTCGTAGTCGGTTGGGGGTGCATGGATAAAATCTTTAAACGTTTGTAAGGAAGATCTTCTGTCACTTGCTCCATGAATCCATTCCATCCTGGGATGCCTGGCATGTTAGTTGCTTTTCCAAATAACCACAGCAGGTCTGGGGAGTTTGGCAAAATGTTTTCAGCGATTTTCACTTCGTTAATTGAAGTGGCTGATAAGCCAGATTTCTTTTTAACAGAACAACATTTAATGCGCGTGGCAGTGTGTGAACCTGATAGACTCTGCAGAAACAGATTGTTTCCACAATCGATTCTTTCACTTCCAGTGTTTCCACTTGCTGGAGTTCATCCCGTAGATATTTAGACAATTTTATCTGCTTTTCAAAATATACCTTGGAGAATTTTTCACCACAAGGGAAACAAAAGTCTCCAATGATGTGACGCCTTGAACCCGACACTCTTCTCAGCCTTTCGGCACACGAAGACGGTGGTTGAGCAGATGAAACATCTCCTCGCTGGACAGATGCTTTCACATTACCTTCCACAGTATACCTCTTCCTGCATGCGTCATGTACGGAAAATTCGTTTAAATTGTACAAAAACCTCATGTTCCTTTCGAGCCGACGTTTCTGCACACTTTTATCAGCATCTAAATTCCATGCTTTTTCACTGTCACTGTTTCCTCTCCAAGCACTTCCCGAAGACCCCGAAACAAACATCCGACGGGGATAGCTCCGACATATTGCTAAAAATCAAGTGCTTAAAACACCACCACGATCGATATTTAGACGGTTTTTGTTTGAAAAGTTCTTCACAGATTCGAATACGGGCGTTTCTAAGGACAGACTGGGTGTAGTGAGGAGTTTGTGACACTTGCGGGGAGTGACACTTGCGCGGAAAGGGAATTTGTAGACACTTGCGCGGAGACCCGGACGCTGCAGGTAGTGAACAGGGTGTTCCAGAAGTTGGGATACACCACCCCTACTCCACGCCCTCCAGCCGCTACCTGTGCCGTATTCAGGGATATCACAGCCTCATTCAACAGGGAGATAACACGTCGTACAAATATCACTCGATTTACAATACAGCACCATGTGAAGAGGAATGTGATGAAATCGGAATTGAGCGCAACCGTTGCTAACTACAATTTCGGATTTACTGCATTTTGAGTCAGAATTCGCATCTATATTCGCATTTATCGCAAATGCGAATTTTTCCTGTCCCTAGTAATACCTCTAAAAATAAACAGCTGATCAAGGCACTAAAAGCAAGGGCAGATTTTTGGGTGTATTACTACAAATAACTAAAACACAATTTCATCGTGGAATTATATACAATCTCATTATAAAGGTTTTTTGTAGGTGGTTTTGAGCAGCTTTTAAATATGTTAGGAATAGCATTATGAAATATAGACAGATACACCTTATGTTTATTATGAGATATCGATTTCGATTTCGGCTAATTTCAGGTCATCTTCAAGTCTCAAACAACAGGTGTTACTTATCCATTTTTCCAGTGGCACTCATAACCTTTAACTGTTTACACACGAGGTCTAACGTTGTTCGTCGCGTTAGCGATGAAAACAGAACCCAGAATCATTGCGTCTAAATGATACATATATTGGTGTGATGTCTTATTGCGAAAGAACAAACATCACACCAATACATATATAGCTCTCGGTAATGTGGAACGGTACGATGTCGTTACGTAGCACAGCACGTCGACTGGAAACGCAGGAGAAGTGCAAACAACGGTCTTTCCTCAGAGGTATAGATTCTAATTAGGTTCGACGTAGACTTCTACAACATACAGTCTACACGGCGAAGATTACACCAAAAAATTTAACGTTTCGTCTACTTTGGCGATAGCAACCAAATTTTAAAATCGTGTCTACTATGTAAAGATTTAGCAACACAAAACTCTTCAAGTCCATAACTTCACTGGTTTTCGAGTTCTCAATTTTTAATATGTTTTTAATGTTATTACATAAAAAACAAATTTGGGACTCACACTACAATTTTCATATGGCACATTTTGTAGCTACATTCACAAGACATAATTCAACGGTTCTGTGCATTCATTTTATGAGAAATACCAATCATTTGTTTTCAGTGTTTATTTCAAATTTCTCTTTTAAATTTCTTTAATTATTAGTACTTAAATGTGGTTATGAAATAAATAAATTACGTGTATATGTGTAGTCTTATGCGGCCAAACTACTTAGGTCCTTGGTCGCTAGACTTACACACTACTTAATCTTACTTAAAATAACTTAGGCAAAGTACAAACAAACATACTTATGTCCGAGCAAGGACTCGAACATCCGACCGGACCGGCCGCGCAATTTGTGACACAAATTACATGTTTGATAATATTAATGCATAGAAGTATGAAATCACGTCAAGACTACTTCCTGCAAAAAATTTCGACAAAAAAAGTTGGCACTGAGTTTAGAAAAACAAAATTCTGGTATATTGGATTTTAACATTTTATCAAGAAATGAATGTTACTACAAGAGATACAGCCATTCAAATTTACGGGCACCATAACGTATTCCCTTCCTGAGTAAATGAGCTGCTTCTTGTAGTTTCAACACCTTTTTCTTGAATGTTCTGAATTTAAGTCTTCACACAGACTTCTTGAGGAGGAGAGTGATACGGATATCTGATTGTAAACCACCTTAGACCTTTTTGACTGTACTGAACAGGAGTTCCGCACATTCCGTAATTTATATTTATACAGTTAACAGGCAATGTAATTTATAACCAACTATTGGCTGTCAATTTCGCTACATTTTTCCTGGAAGTCTTGCAACTTGTTTCTCCCTGTTGGTTTATGCCAAGTTCGGAGTAAAAATGGTTTTATATGACGGTGATGGAAAATAGAATTTATCTTTAGCATTTTTCAGTGTGTGACATTCCCTTACACATTCCGTATTTCATACATTTCTTAGATGTATTTCTAATTCGAATACAGCCAAATCGTTTTGGGGTCTACGAATAAACGCTTCAAGTATGTAAAATACTCATTGACTTATTATTAACGTTTTTTAATTGAAGGTTTAAGGTTGCGTCTCCTATTAAAAAGCATAGTAGCTATTTTTAAAGAGATGGAAGTTGCGTGATAGTGAGGTTAACTACCTAGCGGTCAATTACATCAACGTATCTGTGCAGGATGCCTAATATATTTATTGCTTGCGCAGGTGTCTTGATATGCTTAGTGTTCTGAATAATATGCTTTTAGGAGGTATGACTGTGGAAAGTCATCGTCTTGTTGTAGCAAAGAATGTCTTAATAACTCTCCAAACATTATCACTATTAAAATACCTTTTTGATTTCAGAAGGAACACTCAACGAATTCATATGTAGTTAGAACAAGTTACTATATTGCTCTTCAGCTTTAAAAGGATTGTGCAATTTCACTGAGTTTCGTGTTATGTTGACAGTGTGGAAACTTGACAACAGCAGTGCTAGACTTCTTGGTGTGCCTGTACCCAGGAAAAGCCATTAGCCGCCCCAAGTGTCTCGGGTTCCGCGCAAGTGTCACTCCGCGCAAGTGTTCCAACCCCGTAGTGAGGAAGGCCTCCGAGACAAGAAGTTTTAGAGGGAGGAAAGAACACCCGCTAAGTCACCACTCTGAGTGAGGGCCTGACTATGAAGCCTCAATGGCTGACCAATACTCACAAACGGAGAGGCTTTCATTGTTTTTACAGCAATACCTACTTTCAAAAATATATTGGTATGCATTAACACATAAATTACACCTATTTATATATAATGCGTTAATAATGATCGTCAATGAGTAATTCCTACTTTTTCTTTAACATATGTAGCATAAAAGGACTGCAATTCATGTGGGTCAGTTATTGAATAATCCGATTTTTCCAACTTTTCGTTTTTTAACGATAACTAGAAATCTATTGGGCCTATGGACTTAGTTCTGTACTTAGATTAAAGCTAAATAACTGCTCTATAACTTTGCTATGTATGACTTTCCCCGTGGGATGAACATTAGAGCCAATATTCTAGCCGAAAGATGACTAAAATCGGAAATTTGAACTTTTTGGAGAAATAAGTCAATTTTTGAAGTCCAATATCTCGGGAACTATGTGACTTACATAGCTGCGGTTGGGCTTAAATTTTAGAATATTTTATCTACATTAATAAAGGTATGAGTGAGTTTTCGTCAGAAAACCACCCTTCACGAGTTATAAGCCAAAACCAAAAAAAAGTCCGAAAATTTCGAGGTTTTTCGGCTCTTAAAAGTTAAGCTAAAGGATTTCGAAGCTGCAAACTTTATTTAATACTACTCTAATAGGTCCTAACAACATACCAAAAATTCAGCTTCCTGCAATTTTTTTGGACCTAAGGCCATTTTTTTGTCTACGACGACTGGCCTATGTACCGATTTCAACGAAATTTGATACGCTTATTCCTTACCGTGAGGTAACAGTTGCTGCAGGGTTAAGAATCACATATGACACATGGTTCAGGAGATATGACCTCATAAATAATAGGAATCTAAAAAAAATGCCACATAATGCCACGAGATTTTATTCATACGCAGTATGAGAATGAGAGTATTTAGCCACTTGAAATAGACTTTAAAGATAATTTCAAATCTTTATTGTATTTTTTCTCGCTGGCAGCCACAGTAAAATAATGAAAGGAAAAAAGTTTCACGCTTATTACTTTTCCGCTGTTCATGGATTAAAACTACGGCATTCTGTATGACGTTACAATTTATAATTTCTACACTACAAATTGTAGCTGCAGGAAATTTTGTAGACAGTATACACACATATAGCTGAATGTATTACAATACGACACGTAGTTTATGAGTTATAAGCACATAAACAGTACCGTTCATGGAATACCGCCCCATCACGCAACAATTTTTAATCTACTACTTCTTTACTTCTAATTCATTTTTTTTTAATGTTTGTTAAGCTTATGGGACTTAACTACGGGGTCGTGAGTCCCTAAACTTACAAACTACTTATGAACTACTTACGAACTAGGACGGCAGAAATATCCATGCCCGAGGGGGGATTCGAACTCCCGACCGTAGTGGCCGAGCAGATCGTGACTGGAGCTCCCCAGTCCCCTCGGCCACCGCGGCCGGCACTTCTAATTCAATTCGCAACAGATTTTACATACAGCACTTGTACAAATGAATATATACCTGAACAATTATCTAATTGTACAACATATAACTTAATAAATATGAGAGTGTGCGAATTTTATACGTAATTTGTGTTTTGATAGCCATATTTCTTTGTTTGGATACTGAACTTATAATTTTGTACATTACGCGAGATAGCCTTAAATATGAGATTGTGCGAATTTTATATGTAATTTGTATTTTGATAATCATATTTTTTTGTTTGGATACTGAACTTATAATTTTGTACATTACGCAAGATAGCCTTATTTCTTATATATTCTCCAATAAATATAACATGTTTTTGGAAAAAAAAGAGATGGACAGAGAGAGAAAGAATAGAAGTACTAAAGGCAGGAATAAATAAATAAACACCCAGGCAACACCAGATTTTCAGCTAGTTAGCGAATAAAAAAAATACAGGGTGCCATTTAAAAAAGTCATATCGCTGAAAAAAAAAAAAAAACTCCAAAGAAGGCAGTCATGCTGATTGATGCCCACCTGTCGCCTAAAGATCATTTGCGGAAACATTTTGCAACTTGCTTCTGAACAAACAATTTTTTAGGGTGGTCAAGATAAATGGGATACCCTATATCTCTGTTATCAGTTCCGAGTCCAGCTACTTTTCAATCTTGCACAAAGTCCTTAGCTTATAGTTACATATCTGCCATAACACCAAAAAGCAAGTATATATATATATATATATATATATATATATAAAAGGAATGTTTGTGTTGAATGAAGTATTGATATATTGTAGTATGCCTGCGTCTCGGTGTTCAAAAATGTTCAAATGTTTGCATAGGTTATGGGACTTAACTACGGGGTCATCAGTCCCTAAACTTACAAACTACTTATGAACTAGCTAACACTAAGGACGGCACAAATATCCATGCCCGAGGGGGGATTCGAACCCCCGACCGTAGTGGCCGTGCAGACCGTGACTGGAGCATCTCAGTCCCCTCGGCCACCGCGACCGGCCATCTCTGTGTGACGTGCGCCGCTATCAGCCTGGCCAACACCACCTAGAAAGAAGGCCGCAGCGCTTTTGTGTGACATCATGCAGAGTAGCCTGCACGCGCATAGCTAACTGGGTAGCCGCTGGGGCACGGACCACTGCGTCGAAGGATCCAGCCAGTCAGCTATGAGCGCGCAGCCTACGCTGCATGACGTCACACGAGAGCGCCGCAGTCTTCTCTCTAGGTGGCATTGGCCCTGTGCAGCAGGACTGGCCGGCCGGCCTGGGTTGTGCCACAGACAAATATATACAGACGGGAAACCTCCGTAGGGCCCGGTCCTACGCTCAGGGGTGCTGGGAGGGAGGGTTTCCAGCAATTCCGTAAGATGTTCCATGATGGCGCTGCGGTCAGAAGCAGCTGTTAAAACTGGCCAGAGCAGGCGGCAGGTAGCGGCTGTCCTCACCACCACCTCCCCTCAAACTCCAACAAGCCAGACACAGCCCTGGCCTCTTGGCAGGTGGCACGAGCTCTCCCCTCAGCCTCCCCTCCACGCTACCCTCTGATGTGGGAAAGGCACCCTAAGCCAGCGATCCGCCTGACACCTGCTAGCATCTTACGGAACTACGAAGGGAGCGTAGGACAGTGGTTTAGGGGAGGCTTCTCCTCTGTATATGTTACTCTGTGGTTGTGCCAACATCACCAAGAGACAAGGTCTCACAGCAGCCCGCGTCACTTCACACAGAGCAGGATGCGACCGCCGTGTGTCCGGCTAGCCGCTACTAGGCCGTAGGCTGCGCCCCAGTGGCCAGCCACTTAGGTGGCAGTCGCGGCCTGGTCCGTGTCAGGGCCGGCGAGAAAGACAGGCCTCAGTGCACACATCATGCCATGTAAACAAGGTTGTTCCGAGCCGGCGCGATCGCTAGCCGATTGGCCGGCCGCTGGGGCACACCCCACTGCCTCATAGCGGGCAGCCACTGAGCTATCGATCGCTCCAGCTCGGAACTACCTTGCTTACGCGGCATGACGTCTGCGCTGGGGCCTGTATTTCCCGTTGGCCGCAGCCCGTGTGAAGTGACATGGTATTGGCCGTATCGGGTTGTGTGCGGCCGACACCGGAGAAGCGGACTGGCCAGAGCTCACTCGTGACACACGATCCGGCGCGTCTCAGGCGAGCTACCAGGGCTGCCAGCGGCCCACGCACACCTCTGGCCGGAGGTGCCGCCACATTCTGGCTGCCGTGCCCCCAACCTGGTCTGAACCCACTGGTGGTGGTGATGTAACCTCTTCCCTCTGTGTATACCTACCAATCACCGCAGACACTATAAAACCTCGTCAAAACCGAATGTAAGGGCACAACCCATGGTGTGATTTTTTTTATTTGACCGTGTGTGTACCTAAGAATAAGACACCCTTGACATCGGACTTTGGACAGACTATTTACTAAACGGGGAGAAAATATTGTGTACAATAATTAATCAGTTTACGGAGTGTTATTTTATACCGTCGCCAGTTTGATTAGGCAATAAAATGTTCAAACTATTACTCATAACCTGATTCAAATCTGTTGTAAATATTGCTTTAAAACAACTAGGTACAAACAAGCAGAAAGAGATGAGTTTATCGTCATATAAAGAGAAAGCACTATGATCTCTATGGAAAGCAATAAGTAGGACAAAAGGCAGGCCAAATCACTTGTTTACTACTTAACCCAGATAGCGCGTAATTATTTTTGGTTTAATTTTTTTTCTCTGAATTCTTCATATGACTGCACATGATCGTTATATGTGATTTTTTTACCTTATTTTTTCACAATCACGCCATTAGTTTTGGAATACTGCCCCTTTTTCTGGAATGACGTCATAATGAATATTTTATAATTTTAATTTCATGAATCATTATTATTAAAGCAACATTTAAGATGAAATATATACAAATAAACGTCTCAAAAGTGGAAGCAAGTTCAAGAAATATAAACTACGATGAAGTCTTCAGTATCTTCTGTATGAACTTCAGCTTTGCATCTGTATCCAACCACTTTGCAACGACAATACAAGCTAAATTTGATCTGCAATGGGAGCGGGCGATTCAAAGAAATAAAATATGACACTGTAAACGAATTCTTACAGACAAGAATAAAGAAGTAAGTTGCCGTTCTCGTTCTTCTGGAAGGACGTCAGCGCTATCTGGGTTAAATATAGCACTGAATATGAAAGAAGTGTTTGCACTGATAAGATAAGCTAGTAAAGTCACTTCCGGATTGCACACATAAACTACACACAATTACCAACTACCAACCCATATTGAACTGCCTTTTGATTAAAGTTTGTATAAATAATTTTACAGAAATTTTACTGATCGACTTTCTAACGATATAGTGGCAGCCCTGAAACTGGTATGTAACACTTTTTCGTGGTTTTAATTAATTTTTACTAGATCAGTTACATTCGCAGATACTTTAAGTTATGTTTATCATTTTTAATAAATACTTTTGTTATTAATTTGGTTTTTATAAAACTGGAGAGAAAATGCACTGTACTAATGAATAGAAGCAATGATTCATACGGTACTTTACGATTAACAACTGATAAATACTGAGTTGGGTTGGGTTGTTTGTTTGGGTTAGGGGACTAAATTACTGAAGTTATCAGTCCCCCGGTGGGGAGGGGAAGGAGTGAGAATAGGAAAGGATGGGAGGGGGGGGAGGAAATGCAGTCCGGGAAGTAAAGAAGATAAATACTGACACATTAAACTCTTTACTGATATTTCAGATGTTTTATTTCAATTATTTCTCACTAAATTCAGTTTCAAATGTTTAGTGTAATCTTTGTCTAGTAAGGAAACAAAATGCAACATTCTCACTACTTTTCAATTATCTACTACAAAAATGAAACTAAGTACTTCAAATTATTAATTAGCTCATTAAGAAAACCATTTAACTTTCCATCTGTTCTCATCTAGGACACTCGGATACTTGCTCACTTAGATAGGACCCTGACAAGGTAAGTGATAGGGATAAACAAGTGTTATCACAAATTTTAGTTCAATTAACTGATTATTGGATCAAGTCACTATATTTCTTCTGATCCATTCGCGCTAAAATTCTAAAAGTACATAACCTTGTTAAGTATTCTGTGTTGCGGACGAGCAGTTGCATGGTTTGACAAATAGAGGCGAATCGTCGTCAATCGTGGCTGTTGCTGTGTGGCACCGTATTCTTGGCGATAAATAATTTTACATTGTGCCCTTACATTCGCATTTGACGCGGTTTTATCGTGTTTGGAGTGATTAGTAGTTATAGCCAGAGGTAAGTGGTTACAGCGGGAAGTCGTGAGTCGTGATAGGGTGCAGTGGCATATGGAACCTGTTGCACTAGGTTGCCATCCCGCCACCGCAACTCGATTTGGCCACAACGAGGTGATCTGCACTAATGTTGAGGAAACATGACAGGTATACATATAAACTCGTCCAATTGTCCATAGTTTTGTGTTCAGTAACTTCCGACTCTTTTCGGGTCTTCTTACAGATGTATGTTTTTTCCTCGTCCCATGTTTACAGTTCCTCAACTTTTCACAGTGACAATATGCAGTTGCGTAGATGTACTGAAATATACTTCATTATATCCATAATGGATGTGAGGTCGCGGTTGTATTACTTCACTATTTTGTCAAGTAGGCTCAACCACAGAAATCGTGTAAAAACACTAAAATATGACGCGTTTCAAGGGTCAAGCCCTCATCATCAGATAATCTGTACAAGAATCTTAAAAGCTAAGACAATAAAAATCTAAAACATAATAAAAGAAAACGTGGTTACTTCTCTTGTAACCGTGTCTGCGCAGAAAGGTCCTCAACATAATATGCTTCGTCAGGATTCAAATCAGACCCCAGCACTGGTGGCGCATAACGCTACCAAAATTTACGGAGTCAGTGCTGGGGTCTGATTTGAATCCTGACGAAGCACAGCATGCTGAGTACCTTTCTGCGTAGACACGGTTGCAAGGAAAGTAACCACGTTTTCTTTTATTATATTTTAGATTTTTAGGTTTTAAGATTCTTGTACAGATTATCTGATGATGAGGGCTTGACCCTTGAAACGCGTCATATTTTAGTGTTTTTACACGATTTCTGTGGTTGAGCCTACTTGACAAAACAATTAAGTACTGAAATACACGCTTCACTTGAATACAACAATAGACAAAGAGTACACTAGAAGAAAAGATGTGGTAATATGGACTTAGCATTGGTCATTGAAACAGAAATCCTTTTTTACATTTACTGCATATTGATTTCCATCGCTTTGTGGTTGCCTTCATTGCAGGAATGCAGCCACAAGGACTCATATACTTCGAAAAAATCTCACAATGACCGTACATAGATAAACGTGACTTGCCAGTGGTACTTTGTCAATGTATAACAGTCTCAATAACTGAATTAACGCACCGAAGGTGATCACACAGTGATTGAAATCGACAAGCAATAACCGGAAAGATTCCGATCCAACTACCGATGTTCCTCTTGTCATTAGCACTGGAATGGTGGATGTGTTGCACACCTAATTGAGTCTTTAAACAAGAAAACAGACTTCTGACCTGTTGAAGATTGAAAACTTTGTGATGACTACACGTGCAGTGGCGTAGCTGGCGGCCTGCTGTAATACTGGGTTCGACATGTCTGTGACAGCTGGCTACATCATCTGGCGAGTGTCCTCGTGAGTCCAGTGTTACTTCCGGTCGAAGTTTCGAGTCCTCCCTCAGGCATGGGGCTGTGTGTTGTCCTTAGCAACTAGTTCACGCAGTTTGTAAGTCTAGAGACTCATGACCATAACATTTTGGTCTCATAGCTTTACAAACAATGTACCATTTGATCTTCTTTCCCAAATGCCTTGTAGCATTGATTCCCGCTATTTCTCAATCGAAAACTATTATGCGCAGAGTAATGAGCAACAGAATGCCTTTCACAACAGTGTTCGAGCTACCCTTTGAAGTGTAGTGCAGCCACGACTTTTCTTCTTGTATTCTTTCATAGCCATTCTACATCTGATAGTGATCCAAAGTAGTGAAGTGTGTTTATGCTCATTTTTAGCCATCCTATTTCACGATCTCCTGTGGTGTGGTCAAGGAGTGCTGCAAGACTTTCTGTTGCACTTTTTTGCCATTACCATATTACACTAATTAAATAAAAGGCTTTAGTCCTATAATCTACATCTACATAGATACTCTGAAAATCACATTTTAGTGCCTGGCAGAGGGTTCATTAACCACTTTCATAACTTTTCTATACCGTTCCATTCTCTAATAGCGCGCGGTAAGAAAGAAGACCTAAATCGTTCCGTTTTCGATCTGATTTCTCTTATTTTATTGGGTTTGTCATGTCTCGCGTAGGTGAGTGTTAGCAAAATATTTTCGGTGATTGAAACTTCGCCGGCCGCGGTGGCCGAGGGGACTGCGGCGCGCCAGTCACAGTCTGCACGGACACTACGGTCGGGGGTTCGAATTCCCCCTCGGGCATTAATATTTGTGCCGTCCTTAGTGTTAGCTAGTTCATAAGTAGTTTGTAAGTTTAGGGACTGATGATCCCGTAGTTAAGTCCCATAAGCTATACAAACATTTGAACATGTGATTGAAACTTCGCAAACAGATCACACTGCAATGAATAAAGTCTTTCTTTTAATGATTTCCACCCCAATTCGCGCAACATTTCCGTGACGCTTTCACCCTCGTACCGTGATAAAACAAAAAGAGCTGCCCTTCTCTGAACCTTCTCAATATCTTCCGTCAGTCCCACCTACTGAGGGTCCCACAATGGGCAACAGTACTCCAGGAGAGGACGCACAAGTGTGATGTAGGCAGTCTCTTTGGTGGAGCTGGTGCATCTTCGAAGCGTTCTGTCAATGCAACGTAATCTTTGGTTCGCCTTCCCCACAATATTTTCTATTTGTTGTCTCCAGTCTAAGTTGCTCGTAATTCCCTAGGTATTTAGTAGAATTTACGAGCTTAAGGTTTGACTGATTTATCGCGTAATTGAAGTTCAGCGGATTTCTTTTAGTGGTCATGTGTATTACTTCACTTTTCTTATTTAGTGTCAATTGCCAGTTTTCGCACCATGCAGAAATGACGATCACTTTGCAGTTGCTTTTGATCCTCTGTTGACTTCACTAATCGATAAACGACAGCATCATCCACGAACACTCTAAGGGAGCTATTCACATTGTCTCCTAAATCGTTCATAAACACAAGAAAAAGTAGAGGACCTATAACGCTTCCATAGGAAACGCCAGATATCACTTCTGTTTTACTCTATGACTTACCGTCAATTACAACGAACTGTGTCATTTCTGGTAGGAAATCGTGAATCCAATCACACAATTGGAAAGATATTCCATAAGCACGCAATTTCATTACAATCCGCTTGTGGGTTACAGTGTCAAAAAAGCCTTCCGGAAATCAAGAATTATGGAATCGATTTGAGATCCCTTGTCGATGGCATCACTTCATGTGAATAAAGGGCAAGCTGTGTTTCGCAAGAGCGATGGGTTCCTCCTCCTATTACAGGGTCGCCCGCAGGGGGAACAGTGGGAACAGGTGTCCCTAGTAACAAATCGTTTATGTATAGGAAACAAGGCCTTGACGTTTCTCACCTGAAATGATTAGAAAGTATCAACGAAAGTCTCTAAATCACATGTATATGGAAAACGTTTTACCCCAGCTAACATCCAAAATCCCGGCGCTCCTGCTCTTTTACAGTGGAATATTGTTCATAGCGCTTAAATTTCCCACCCTCCTCTTTGGGAAAACGTATCCAGTTACACCCTTGCAAGAAGTAGGATCTATAGTGTCTCAGGGGCACTGTGAAGATATCGAGTTGTACGAGTTTTCTGCTATGACGTACGCTTCCTGCAGATGACTCATGTTGTGGATATGGCACCACTCCTTTAGGCTGCTCACGCCGTGCAGGCGAAGGCAAGATCGTTATTGCGCAATTAGCTGTAACACATCCCCTGCTTATGCTACACAAACTTAATTTAAAAGCGAACTAAGTAGAGGCTAATCATCAGACATACGTACTTCTTCTTTTAACGTCATGTGACAGCCATTGGATTTCGAAGTAGCTAGCTTTGTAATAGCGTGTTTGCCAAATGATCAAAATATTCACTCTGTAGCGACTGTGACTGCTATACTTTCCAGCAAAACTATTTGCCCAGTACGGAAGGGAAACATCCAGTCCAATCTGTTAACGACAATATCAACTGGAAATGAACAATTTCATGGAGGAGTATTGCAAATTAATTGTAGCATAATAAATACCCTAAACTTCCAGATAAGTTTCCGTGCCCTATAAAATGAGAGGTGAAACGTACAGTGCCAGCGTTACTAGTACATTCTCAGCAGAGCAAGCTCTTTACTGTACCATGGCTATTACATATGACATTCTGCGCAAATAATTTTAAGCTTGGCGTTCAGTAACAGCAGTTCAGAAAACAAAAGTTATAGAAAACAGATTTGCACCAATTCTGTCCTCAACTCCACAGACTCCTTTATCGACATTTGCCAAAAATTCTGTCTCTTGGTTTTTTTCTATTTGCTTCCTACACCGAACATTCACCCTTGCAACATTCATCCTTCTACTGAGCGACAGAACGTGTCGTTAAGGCACAGCATAGGTGTTCAAATCGTCATTTGACTATCCAGACTTACGTTTTATTAAATGAGCACACACATTTGGGGACAGTTTCCCTGCAAAAAAACACCATATATTTCCCTGTCCGATCGTGACAGGTTTTAAATGTTTACTTTGTCTTTACTGACACTTCCTCCCTTTTTCCTGTTGTTACTGTCACGTGATTACCCTCCTGTTCTTCCATAATCTCATTAATTTATTTTCACTTATTTCCTTTCATTCAATCTCCAACCTTACTACAATAGTTATCTTTCTCTGCTCACTTTCTCTGTTCACTGTTTCTTCTCCCCGCGTCTTACATCCATGAGCTACTTTCTTACACAAGTCGTCTTTGCCACACCATGTTTTTATTCACAATAAGCAACATCAATCATCAAACCATTATTGTGTCGTCCTCAGAAACTACCGCTTTCCAAACAGTAAAATTTTCCACTTTACTTCCGCTCCTATTTTAAATTTTACTCTTTCTCAATTTAATTATTCCATCTTTTCCTTGGCAGTTGTTTGTATATTTTGTTATTTCCTACGGCGAACCGACATATATATATATAGTCCAATGTTGTAGCATTCCGCGATTAAAATAATAATTCAATGAGTTTGTGTTGAGTACGGTTTTAATTAGTTTTAATTCAAAGATAGTTGGGTGAAGGAAGGATAACGAAACACAAAATGAAACTATTTTATCATTAGACGATATTTTGCACGTCAAAGGTTCTCCGTCAGAAGGCCGTGTAGTTCATAATCGGTATGGCAATGAGACAAAACCGCCACCAGCATTATTTTGATCATCCTGTTGACGCACCAGGTTGAAAATACACATCTGGTAGAAACCGCATCCTGTTGCTTGAAGGCAATTGCCTGCCTCATATCATTGTCTGATAAGAATCTTCGACACTTCAAACCTTTTCTTTTTAACGGACCAAAGGAGTGATAACCGCCATTGTTTATCCCTCGGCAGGCAAGAAAAGTATAACAGTATGTAGATCTTGTTTCAACGCATTTGTTAACATTACGTGGACACGTTTCTGCTTTCACAGCAAGCACTTCCTAAAGACACGAACGCCACATTAATCCATTGCCTACATGTCAGTGCTTATTCTCACGCATCAGAGTTCCTCACTTCGTAAAAGTGATGCTGAAACGCCCGCAAACAGGCACTCTTTGATCACAATACATAACATGCCCTTTGATCTTTATAAAACGGACCCACTTGCCCTATCGTGGAAAACTACTCCAAAAGGCACAAGACCTATAAGGAGGCCACAGCCAAATGATGGAGGACTCAACCTCATAGTAAATAACAGATATCTCAAGTATATGCAGTGCTAGATGTAACACATTAATGTTTTGGGGAATATGAATGCTATCATTGGCAGGGGAAAAGAAGAATAAATAAATGAGGAATTCGTATTGAGATTAAGATCTGAAAATGGAGGCAAAGTTGATGAATTTTGCCGAAGGTACGAACTTAATATCGCAAACCCAAGAGGAAGTTATACACTTAAAATGCCTAATGATATAAATAGATCACACATAGCTTTCATAATTTAATCAGGCAATCATTTGAGACAGACCATACATTGAAATGATGGTAAGATACAAGATAATTAAAAAGGCCAAGGCAAAGCAAATGGGAAGTAACTAATCTGAAAAACCAGAATAGAATGTAACTATGTCAATGGGCAACAGACAAGTAAATAAATACAGGATGTTCAAATGTTTGTAAACGTATTCGATGAAACTGGTATGGTTATCAGACCCTAGACTTACAAACTATTTAAACTAACTTAAACTAATCTAATGACAAGAAATCACAGACACACAGACGCGCGCGCGCGCGCGCGCGCACACACACACACACACACACACACACACACACACACACATGCCCCAGGGAGGACTCGAACCTCCTACGGCGCGCTCGCCAACAAGGCGGTGCCGTAGAGCGCTCGGCCACTCCATCGCGGCCAGGAGACATCAATAACATCCAAGAAAACCGAGACATTATAAAAGGTTGTATTTTAGAGACATCAGTAGAAATGATAGGTAATAAAGGCTAGCGGAAAAGAAGGGATGGACTACAACACACCTACAGTTATAGTGGAAGATAGCGGAAAACTAAAAAATTCAAAAAAAGACCAACAGAAATATAGAAATCCGGAGAAAAGATTCAATAGAAAGGCAAGACATTCGAGGAAAAAGTACTTAAGTATTGCCTGTATTAACTAGAAATAAGAAACGAAACACTGACGAGGCTTATACATCAGAAAACAAAATTTGGAAGCAAAATAATAGTAGCAGAGTGGTTGTGGATGAAAGTAGCAATATTTTGGATCAGTGTAATGAAATTTCAAGAATATGGAAAAAGTATATAGCAAACGGCCTGAATTAACCTATCTTGAAAGAGGAATTTGAATTAGCTCTAAAAAAAACTGAAAAACAGCAAAACTTCTGGTATATATAAAGATCGAATAGAAATAAATGGTAAACTGCCCATAGATTTTTAGAAATATAAACTCATACTAAGAAAAGTGAAAGTCTGCAGAGTTTTATTTATTAATTATATTTATTCGTGTCAGAAGCATCACCAAATTATTAATTTACATATAATCACCCTAAAATTCATACATAGGATAATTAGAAATACTGCAGCATTAAATTTTGGGTTTATATCTGGCTAGCGATAATACTACAAATAAACAAACAAATAAATAATTACGTATGGAGTGCTGCGATAAATATATCTTGGTACCAAAAGAATTTTAAATATAAACTATGTACATAGCACAAAGAAATAGCAAACTACGAATTAAAAGCTGAATACATCTTGCCCAGAAACGGGTGACGTCAGTTGCATTTGGCTTTGCTGCCTTAAGGTTCTATGTAGTACATTTTAGAGAAGAAATTGGCCAGGAGAGCATATGAATAGTAATTTTTGGTCCTCCGCATTCACAGAGGAATGACTTAAGAGTATCCCCATTTGTGAAGAGGGGCTCTTGATCTTGTAGCACCCATTCGTAGCCTGCTGAGTGCCTTCCGGGTTTCCCAGTTTTCGTCACATTCTGGTGCTGGTTCCTCTTAAGGCTCCATCCAGTGTCGATTTGAGGTCTTCCTCCAAAGGTCTACTCTACTTTTGGGTTCTTCGTAGTCTTCCATAGTTTTCTCAAGAAACTCAGTCTTGATTTTAATCGCTGATGGGTCGGTTGACACCCATGGAGGAGGTGGCGTTCAGACTTCTTTAAAAGTTGCTGCCTACCTGCGGACTGCAGGAGGAGCTATGCCAGCCGGATGGTGGACCTTGTCTAGAGGGGCTGGCTTCAATCATCTTGTGACGATTCTGCTTGTCTCATTGAGGACGACATCGACTTGTGTTGTATGCGCTGATTTACAACACACCAGGCATGCGTATTCGCCAGCAGCATGGTGCAGGGTAAGTGCGGAGGTTTTAAGGGCCGTGAGTTTAGCTCCCCAGTTAGAACTTGTCAGCTTGCGAATGATCTGTTGCAGGGTGTGGGAATGCTGAATGGATGTATGTTTTGAAGGACAGTGGTAACAAACCGGATGACGTCCTTGACAGTGGTCGGGGTGGGGGGGGGGGGCACTTAGAGTTGTTAGGATGCATGGCTGGGTGAATAGGATGGACGAGGACGGTGAGTTCAGGGACGGCGGGAGTTGGGAGGAAGGATTTTCATTTATACGAGTAGCAGGGTGGGGGCTGCCCCAGGTGTTACAGTTGGATGGGGAGGCAAGGTTTCAGGAACTAGGCGAATTTGCAGTGGGAACAAGTGGGTGGGTTTCTACAGTTCTGAGTTAGGTGATCGTTATACATATGGCAGCAGGCACTGTCTGGGTTGGGATGAGGTGTGGGAGGGATCTACCTTGTAATGGCAATCATAAATTAATGCCCCCTCGAGGAGGACTGGTTGATGGATGATGTGACTTCTGTAAAAATCCGCATCAGGTAGGTAGGGCCGGCAGATTTGTGGATATGCTTGATGGTGCAGGTGGAGACATCTGGATGGGAGTTCAATTGGCCCAACACCTCCTCCTCTGTGATCATGGGGCTAAGTTTAGTGATCACAGTGGTGAGGATAGACAGGCGGCAGGGAGGTTGAGTAGCATTGGGTGTGGAGGTAGTGTAGTATGGGGTGAGGATAGCATGGGAACCAAAATTAATATGGGGGAGGCGCTGTAGAAGGTCTGTGTGGAAGGTAGGACTCTGGGATTTGATCAGTGCAGAGTCCTTACGTGGGATTAACTGGGTGAGAGGGGCGGCAGAGAAGTACTTAGGGATTTCAATGGAGAGGTGACAATTGCCTAGAAATTGGGGGATGCGAAAGGATGAAGATGTGGAGCTCCAGGCCCTGGAGGGGAGGTATGGGTGCTGTATCCATAAGGTTGGGGGTAGGAGCAGAGAAAACACGGGGGAGGGGGAATCTTTTTTCAGGAGGAGGCGACAGGGTCCGTGCTGGTACGTTTGGTGGATTTGGAGGTGATGTGGGTAGTAGGAAGTTGTGGGGAGTGGGACCTTGCTGTTGGAGTGCTTGTGGCGGGGACGACTGGGGTGTGGCGGCCACCGTGGTGGGGCGAGAGGTGATGAGGGTGGGAAAGAGTGTAGGATACTCGCAGGGATCATTCAAAGCAAGAGGAACGGTGGATGGAGGAGGGAAACTTGGTGGCGTTGGTAGCAGATCAGATTGCTGATAAAGGGAGGAGGGTTGCTGGTAGGACGTGCTCAAACGCGCAAATTATTGCTCTAGCATCCCGTTAGTGGTACTGTGTAATCAAGCATTAGATGGAAATACAATTATCCGATACCTTATTAACAGAGAAAAAAGATTTCCCCTAAGAAAAACATGGATTCCTATTTTATCAGGTATTAAACAACAACGGTCTAGTTTTCTACCTGCCGTTTCTTAATTTGCGATTGATCGCTTTCGCCAATTTTTGCCGCTGGTGGCGCTGCAATGTTCGTTGCTTTGCAGAGGGCAGCTCTTCCGCTTCTCGCGCACTCGCAGCGGACTATTCGCGGGGTATGTGGGAGCCGGCGTTTCTGAAGTCTCCTCAGTTCCGGCGTGCCGCCGTGGAGTAGCCGAGCGGTCTAAAGCGTCTCGCTGCGGAGCGTGCGGTTGCTCGCCGTGGAGGTGCGAGTCCTCCCTGGGTGTGGGTGTGTTTGTCCATAGGTTAGTTTACCTAGGTTTAAGTAGTTTGTAAGCTACGGACTGATGACCACGCAGTTTGGTCCGATAGATTTACAAACATTTGAACTACACGTCGCAGATGATACACCAGCAGATTAAAATAACTGAAAATTGTAATAACGGAACAATCGTAATATATCGTTCATCACAATAGAAAACTATTTGGTAAAAAAATTAAAATTTAGTATTGTAGGTTATAGGATACATTGTTAATCCATTTTTCTGTATGGAACATGAATTCCGACAGAATATTATATATTGTATAGCAAGGTTTCGTATTGCAGGTAAAGCTCAGAAGCGAATTATGCTAATTGAGAAAGGTCCCACTGTATAGTCAATTTGTAAACAATTGAATTTCTCATAATTATATGAATAAACAACAGTCTAGAGTGCAATAATTTATTTCATTCAACTAGTTTCAGTCTTATTTAGACCATCTTCGGGAATTTTGACTCCATCGATGTTGAAGATGGTCTAACTAAGACTGAAACAAGTTGAATGAAATAAATTATTGCACTCTAGACTGTTCTTTATTCATAAAGTTAAATAAGAGTGCTGTTGACCCAAACATAGTAAAACGAAAATGTTTCCAAAAATATGTTCTCATAATTACTTATTGTATCTTGTAAATGTAGCTACCGCCTGATAACTTTAAACAGTTTATTCATCGTTAACATGTTAATATTATTTTAAAACAATCGCCGTCCGCGGTGGCTGCGGTGACTGAGGCGCTCGAGTCACGGTTTACACGGCCACTACAGTCAGGGGTTCGAATCCCCCATCGGGCATGAATATTTGTGCCGTCCTTAGTATAAGGTAGTTCGTAAGTAGTTTGTAAGTTTAGGGACTGGTGACCCCGTAGTTAAGTCCCATAAGCTTAACAAACATATGAAACATTTTTTTTTTAACAATCTATTCAAGTGAGGCTTTATGATCAAAAGTTTTAATGTAAAACAAATTTCACTTTTCTTTGGCCTACGTTTTGCATTACGGAACCGTTATTATTCAGACATGCACTGTTCTGGCTATCTTACTCCCTCTTGTACTGCGACTCCCCGAACAAGACTTTGCGACCACCCTGGGGTCATGACGCCAGGGTTGAAAGCACTGGAATAAATGAATAAGAAGATACTGGAAGAATGGAATCGAACAAACTATGTGGAATTTATTAGAAAATTGTGAGAATTACGTAAAGCTTAGAAGAGACGATGTGTTGAGTTATATTTCGTCATTTAACGTCAGATCAGGGTTGTGAACTAAATGTTGTTCCAGGGGCTTTCATTGGACTAAGTTTTGGCTTTGACATTCAAAGTGGAGGAAACGAGACTGTTGCTCAGCAAACGCGGATTCATTTTCTCCAAGCTTGATCTGTGTTTGTGTCCAACCATCCTTGTTTTGAGATCTCTGCCTGATTGTCAAATGTTTGTAAATGTAAGGGACTTAACTGCTTGGTTATTAGTCCCTAGCTTACAACCTACTTACCTAAGTTAAACTAACCTAAAGACAATACATACATCCATGCCCAAGGGCGGGACTCGAACCACCCTCGGCGAACGGCCGCTCGCACCGCAGCAGGCGCCTCAGTGCGCACGGCTATTCTGCCGCGGCGCTTGATTGCCCAACGCAAAACTTACCAACGTCAAGACAAGTAACTTTATATACCTCACTGTTGTCTAATGGTTGGATCTTATCTTTATTGTTGGTTTATGGCGTCCACCGCATAGTAGTAACTGAAGGACTTCATTGTTTTAACTACACACTGTACCTGTCCATTCCTGAAAACATCTCTATCAGCAGAGGAAACGCAGAGCGTAGAGGATGGGTAAATTTTGCAGTTTTTGTTTTTTATAAAAGATGTGGTCAATTAAAAGAGAATAATAGCTACTAGTTAAGGCAACAAACTTCAATGTAAATATCAGCAATCATTCAGTTCCTCATTATACCAGCGGTATTCAGTATTAGGACAGGCATTGAATTAAAATTTTTGCTGTGACTGGTATTTGAACCTGGTACCTTCTGCTTACAAGGCAAATGCTTTAATCTGACTGTCTTCAACCACGTCTCCCTTCACACCACATACCTTAATTCTGACCCATTGTTCCCTCCTATATACGTATCAAATTGCAAAGAATCTCCTACATTGGAATAACACCCCAGAAACGAACGTGAATGGGAACAACCTCGCCTTGTTCCTCAGGCAGATGTGATATAAATATCATTCAGTTCCTTGAAACATACATTTTTCATAACATTGTGGCGCAGCCGGGGTTTGGTTCAGTTTAGTATCACATGTAAGTAACTAAAAGTTTAAATGTATTAGGCAGCTGACCGCTTTCGATCGTGGTACTTTGTTCAGGATAATGGCTGGAGAGAGTAGCGATGAGGGAAAAAACAGTAATAGACATGTTTCACATCCACGAGGATCTCCTCAATATGGATCTATGGATCGAACAATTAATCTAATCAGAACGATAAGAAGCGACAAAACATCTGCCGTGCTAAATAACATGTGTCTCTCCTCTAAAATTCCCATTATTTTCCCTGTATTCAATTATCTTTCTACAGTGGCGAAAGAAGAAGTTTTAAGTGCCAGCCGTGCCTATTTTGATAGAAAATAATTCATCTATCAAATAAAAAGAATACATACAGAATTAGTCGTATGTTTGCTAGAGAAAATTCATTTGTTTAGAGCAAAGAATGTAATGAAATTATAGTCAAAAAATACCCCACTTCTGACGAATGGCATTAAAGCCTACCGTAACCTTAAGATACGCTCGAACCTCTTAGCAGTGGACAGCAATATATCACCCGAAAAACCACATAAAAATGTAAACAGGATACTTGGAGACTACAAACGACAAGAAAGTACACCACACACTTGTTTGCTGAAATAACAAGCAAGTCTGCGGCGAAGTGCTTCATCACCACACAAACAGGCGCGCCATCCATTAGTTCATACATACGGTGAATAGTCTCTGGATACATTATTTCACTCCTGCTCTATCTGTCCACGTAGTTCCCCAAGAGTTTCTGAATAGGACGGAAATTGGTACAGACAAATCTAACATACAAAAATAAATGTTGTTTGTATTCTATGCACTGCCGTACAGTTCATCCGATTTCGATAAAACTTTGCCAACATATTGTTTGCAATTTCGCGAAGGCTATTGGCATAATTATATCAATTTACGACGTATAGTTCAAGAGCTATGACATCATGAACACTGAGATGCGTGAAAAACTGCCGCATGATGAATGACGATTAAATTTATTTGGTTTACGTTATAGGAGGCGATCCACTTATAATATTGTAAAAAATATATAAAATAGCCAAGATCGCTTATCATCAGTTTTTATTAATGACGACCGGTTTCACTGAACTATGTCAGCACCATCAGGTCAAATAAAATATTTTACAAGGCAATAATCTGTTAAAAAGGAAAAAACGGAAATTTAAGACATGCATGTCATTATAATAAAACGAGAAGATACGTCAATTAAATCCATAAGAGCAAGATAGGGCATATTTAGAGGTGAGACATACCTTGTAATGTCAAATAGTTGTTATATAAAACGATTTACAGTTCATAGGTGCACTATGTCATTATAATAAGACGTAATTAACACAGTGAGTGACAAAAGCAAACTGATACATGATACAAGTCAAGGGTAAAAAATATGGCGCCACATGGCAGCACACACCAATGTAATGTTAAAACACAATGAGGTTAAAAGCGTGTTGTACAGATTATAAAATTAATTAGAAGTCATTTGAAAAAATAGACTAATATCTACATTGATGGCGTAATTAAGTTTGTGCATACCACAAAAGTATCTGTATAAACTGGCAGTCATTTATAAACGAAAAACTAACACAGTTAAAATGTAGCGGTCATACAATATTGCTTTGTGCATACCATAGGAATATCTGGCTGTGCATAAAACAAAAATATCTGTGTACAATAACCATCAATATAGTGGTCAACAATACCGGTTTGTGCATACCATAAAAAGATCAACATAAAACAAAAGTCAATTATAAAAGTATAGAATAGTAGTCACAATGCACCGGTAATACAATATTGGTTTGTATATATCACAAAACATCTGTATAAAACTCCAGTCAACTATAAAAGAATATACGACAGTGTCTACAATGTATCAGTCATACAATACTGGATAGTACATAAAATACAAATATCTGTATAAAAAGACAGTCAATTACAAAAGAATACATGACAGTAGCCACATGCAGCAGTCAAAAATACAAATATCTGTATAAAAAGCCAGACAATTATAAAAAAAATGGCTGACCTATTGTGCTGTTGCAGCCATATCTATAATTCGTAACTGCTGCGCTGTGTCTACTATCATGTATTCTTTTATGACTGTCCTTTTATACAGATGTTTGTGTTTTATGTACTATCCAATTTTTAATGACTGATACATTGTAGACATTGTTGTATATTCTTTTACAGTTGACTGTGGTTTTATACAAGTGTTTTGTGATATGCATTAACTAATATTGCATCACCGCTGCATTGTGGCCACTGTTGTATACTTTTTAATCGACAGTCGTTTTATACAGATATTCCTATGGTATGCACAAAGCAATATTGTATGACCACTACATTTTAACTGTGTTAGTTTTTCGTTTATAAATGACTGCCAGTTTATACAGATATTTTTGTGCTATGCACAAACTTAATTACGCCATCAATGTAGATATTAGTCTATTTTTTCAAATGACTTCTAATTAATTTTATAATCTGTACAACACACCTTTAACCTCATTGTGTTTTAACATTACATTGGTGTGTGCTGCCATCTGGGGCCATATTTTCTCCCTTGACTTGTATCATGTATCAGTTTGCTTTTGTCACTTACTGTGTTAATTACGTCTTATTATAATGACATAGTGCACCTATGCACTGTAAATCGTTTTATATAACAACTATTTGACATTACAAGGTATGTCTAATCTCTAAATATGCCCGATCTTCCTCTTATGGATTTAATTGACGTATCTTCTCGTTTTATTATAATGACATGCATGTCTTAAATTTCCGTTTTTCCTTTTTAACAGATAATGGCCTTGTAAAATATTTTATTTGACCTGATGATGCTGACATAGTTCAGTGAAACCGGTCGTCATTAACAAAAACTGATGATAAGCGATCTTGGCTATTTTATATTTTTTTATTAAATTTATTACTTCTTTCCTACCAAATGTATTCACAACATATTTTGCAGATCATATCCGTTTATGCTAATGAAAGTTCATACGAAATTATTTCATTGTACAATTTATAGTTTAGAGAATATTAAATCATAAATAAACAATGAGACGCAAGTAAATTGCCGCAGTATATTTCTTCGTATTCAAAACAAGAGGAACATGACCGTTTTCCTGTCATTTCATGCGGTGCATACCGGAGGGTACCTTGCAGTAAAGGTAGGCACTACTTCCCTGATCAACATAAAAGTTAAGAGAGTTATAAAGAGCGAAATACACGTAAAGGCATGAGTATGCGGAGATACGTAAACACTCAGAGGACGGCGCAGCCTATATAAGACAACAGGTGTCTGGTGCAGGCGTCAGATCGGTTGCTGCTACAATGGCAGATATCACGATGTCAGTGAGTTTCAGCGTGGTGTTATAATCGGCGCTCGAGATATGGCCCACACCCTATCAGAATGTGAATATCGGGAATCCGTTAAAACATCAAAACTCCAATATCACTGCGGCCGGGGAAAAAAAATACTTCAAGAAAATGACTAACCACGATTGAAAAGAATCATTTAAGTTATCTATATGAAGCGTCTGTTCTTTCGGACATGTACGAAAGACGTCACTTTTGATCCAACAGCTATTATCTATTCATAATCACAGAATGTATGATATTAACTGCGAATGGGTAAAGTAATTCTGTGCAGGTGTAGTAATCGCTGTGTCCCGAGTGGTGTACAGTTCAGCGCAACTGTCTACAAAACCGGAGACCCGGGTTCAAGTTCCAGCTGGATACACATTTTCAACTTTACCCATTCGCAGTCATACATTCCGTGAATAAGAATCATTTAACATGACGAATGTGCAACCCTTCCACAAATCACTCCAAATTTCAATGTTGGCCATCAACATGTGTCAGCTTGGGAACCATTCAACGAAACATCATCGATGTGGGCTTGCGGAGCCAAACGTCCACTCGTGTACCCTTGCTGCATGTATGACACAAAGCTTTACGCCTCGCCTTGGCCAGTCAACACCAACAGCGGACTGTTGATAACTGGAAACTTGTTTTCTGGTCTCAAGAGCCTCATTTCCAGTTGTATCAAGCAGACAGACGTGTACGGGTACAGAGACAACCTTATAAATTTATGATCCTGCATATCAGCAGAGCTGTTGAAGCTGGTGGAGGCTCTTAATGGTGTGGAGCGCGTGCAGTTGGAAATATATGGGAGGTCTGATGCACCTAGATACCCATCCTGGCTCATTCCCTGCATCCATTGATGGACGGACTTTGGGAATTCTAGCAGGACACCGCACACTAGAATTGCTAAAGAGTGGCTCCAGTTCTAACAACTCCGCTGGCCACTAAACTCCCCAGACCTGAACATTATAGAGCATCTCTGGGATACCTTGAAATGTGCTGTTCAGAAGAGATCACTGCATCATACTCTTTCAGATTTATGGACATCCCTGAAGGATCCATGGTGTAAGTTTCTTCCGGCAATAATTCAGACATTACTCGAGTCCATGCCTCTTCGCCGGCCGCGGTGGCCGAGGGGACTGAGGCGTTCCAGTCACGGTCTGCACGGCCACTACGTTCGGGGGTTCGAATCCCCCCTCGGGCATGGATATTTGTGCCGTCCTTAGTCTTAGTTAGTTCATAAGTAGTTTGTAAGTTTAGGAACTGATGACCCCGTAGTTAAGTCCCATAGACTATACAAACATTTGAACATGCCTCTTCGTGTTGCGGCACTTCTGCTATAAACGACATTAGGCAGGTGTACAAGTTTCTTTGACTCTGCAGTGTATAATTTATCACAGATGGAGGAGGAGGCGATGGACTGGTGAGGTGGAGGAGGGGTTCGAGAGAGGAGGTGATTGGCCGAGAAAGGGGAAGATGGAAATTGGCGGATTGAGGGGCAGGAGGATATGAACAGAGAAAGGGGAGATGGGGAAGGAGGAGATAGAAGTTAGACTAAAGGGAAGGAGAGATGGACTGGGATAAATAAGCACCCGGGCAAAGCAGGGATTTCAGCTAGTAAATGATGAAAATTTCGGAAACATTGCATCATTTATTTGAGAGAAAGAGCTTCATAATTTTATCAACTCAATTAGGCGCTGATTTACCTCAGGCCCTTAAGCAAGCAGTTATTCGGTTTGGAACTGTTGGAACTGATTAATGTCCTCTTGAAGGAGATAATACCAAATTATGTCAAACTGGTTCTTTAGTTGCGAAATCCCGAGGTGATTGGAGGGCCCTACCTATAGTGCTCTGAACTGAGGAACGATTTGGGGACCTTGCTGTCCAAGGTAGGACTTGACAAGCAATAGAAAACTCTCATTGTTTTCCGACGACCATTATGTTGCTGAAATGTAACTCTAGGATGACTTGCCATGAAGGGAAACAAAAGGGGCCATAGGATATCATAGAGCTACCATTATGTTGTAAAGGTACCGATGATGGTAACCAAAGGGTTCCTGCTATCAGATACACCCCAGACTATCACTGCTGGCTGTCCAGTAATAAGGCAAGTTGGTATCTCACTGCCGTCTTTAGAGACTCCAGGCAAGTCATTACTAGCCTTCAGGGATTAGTTTAAAAGTGTACTCAACGACATCCTCTATTGAATGTGGCCGACACCACTGCAAACGAGCTTGTTGGTGTACACAGGTCAGTGGCAGTCATAGGAAGCAGCGTCGTGAACTCAGACCCTTTTCAGTCAACCGCCTATTAAAGCGGCTTCTATTAAAGCACCAGCTACACATCGGATGAAGATGATGATGATGGTGATGAATCCGAGGCTCTGGCAACTACTTGACCCTCATGTTCTATAGTCTCTCTAAGACGACCATTTTCTTCTTGGCGCTGTGTTCGGCCATGGTTCAGCAACAACTGCCAATATCATCGGAAAATGGTCCCTAGCGATTCGTCGATAACTCGATCCGGCTACTATTTATTTATCTGTTGGGTACAGCTAGGCTACTACTTTCACGGGGATAATTCACATGAAATAAAACATGTTGCCACAGTGGGCTGGTTCCTCAGAGTCAAGGTAGTTTTGCCTGCAGTGTGCGACAGCATCTATGTGTCGCAGCATGTGCTTGTAGCAAGTGTGACAGGACAGTATAATCTTCAAATGTGAGCATATTGTGAGGGATTATTAAAGTAGTTAAAGAATACAATACACTATTAGGTGTACCATGCACAATAACGTAAACAAACATTGCTGGATTTTTTACACAAAGGTTTCAAGAAAATGTTCAAATGTTTGTTAAGCTTATGGGACTTAACTACGGGGTTATCAGTCCCTAAACTTACAAACTACTTATGAACTACTTACGAACTAGGACGGCACAAATATCCATGCTCGAGGGGGGGATTCGAACCCCCGACCGTAGTGGCCGACAGACCGTGACTGGAGCGCCTTCGTCCCCTCGGCCACCGCGGCCGGCCACAAAGGTTTGATTTGGCGCTTCTTTCTAAATGTCTGCAAACGGGGTATTTCCTCCTATAAAAGGAGTCGGTAAAAGTGGTCTTCACAAAAATGGCTCTAGTACGTGAATCAAGTTACAGGTAAGCCTGAAACTTTGCATACGTTCATGTCGGGGTCTCAGGTATATACTATACAAATTTCATTGAAATTGAAGATGGTCGAGATGGGAGATTCGTCTAAGCTGGGAAGGTTGACGTGGAATGACCCTATTGTGATTCCTGCCTCCTTCATGTTTGTTCAATATTTCGTTCTTGTAAACGAATTTCTACCTTTTATATACCGGAATGTATTCAAAATTGAAATGCCACTTTTTACGAAAAAGGGTGTAAATTATTACAGAGTGACAGATGTCATAATTTTAAAGCTCTTCTAACTGGTGGACAGGAATAAAAATAGATAGACATAAATGTTCACAAATGGCCGTAGTATCTAATTATTCAAAAAACTGAAAAATGATTTTTTGAAAATTTTCAGGCTACCTTCTTACCTCGTATGGTTTAGTTCATGATAGAAGAAACTACTATGCCTTTTAAAAACTGTACCTCTTTGCTGTAACTCTGGAAAATAACTCAATAAACTAAATCCACAACTCCGCAGAAATTATAACGTTTCTTATGTAGTCCTTCCTACAAAAATGCTATTGCGTTGCTGTTCAGTCCTGAGACTGGTTTCATGCAACTCTCCACCCTACTCTATCCTGAACAAGCCTCTTCATCTCCTCATAAGAGCCGGCCGCGGTGGCAGAGGGGACTGAGGCACTTCAATCACGGTCTGCACGGCCACTACGGTCGGGGGTTCGAATCACCCCTCAGGCATGGATATTTGTGCCGTCCTAGTTCGTAAGTAGTTCATAAGTAGTTTGTAAGTTTAGGGACTGATGACCCCGTAGTTAAGTCCCATAAGCTGTACAAAAATTTGAACATTTTTCCTCATAAGAATGGCAACCTACATCCGTTTGAACCTGCTTATGTGTTCATCTCTTGGTCTCCCTCTGCCATTTTTATCCCGCAAAATTCCCTCCAATGTTAAATTCACGAATCCTTGATGTTTAAGAAGGTGTCATAGGAATCGAACCCTTCTTTAAGCCATGGTATGCCAGAAATTCCTTTTCTCCACAATGCTGTTCAGTACCTCCTCATTAGTTACGCAATCCGCCCACCTAATCTTCAGCATTCTTCTGTAACACCACATTTCAGAAGCCTCTTCCTGTCCGCACTGTTTATCGTCCATGTTTCATTCCCAAACAAAGCAACACTTCACACAAATGCCTTCAAAAAGGACTTCCTTACGCTTAATTCAATATTCAATGTTAACAAATTTCTCTTTTTCAAAAACGCTTTTCTTCCCTTTATCGTTCTGCATGTTATATCCTCTGTACTGCGACCATCATGAGTTATTTTACTGCCTAAGTAACAAAACTCATCTTCTACCTGATTTTCTAAGACTGCGTTCCATTACCCTTGTTTTGCTCTTGTTAATAATTTTGTATGCACCTTTCAACACACTATCCATCCCGTTCAACTGCTCTTCCAGTTCCTTTGCTGTCTCTGACAAAACCACAATGTCATCGGCAAAACGTAATGTTTTTATTTCTTCACCCTGAACTTTTATTTCTTCTCCAAATTTCTCATTGATTCCCTTTATAGCTTGCTCAATGAACAAATTGAATAACATTGGAGAGAGGCTACAACCCTGTCTTACTTCCTTCCCAACCTCTTCATCCCTTACATGTCCTTCAACTCTGATAACTGCTGTCTGGTTTTTGTACAAGTTGTAAATAACCCTCTGTTCCCTATATTTTACTTCTGCTGATTTCAGAATTTGAAAGAGTGTATTCCAATCAACATTGTCAAAAGCCTTCTCCAAATCTACTGAAGCTAGCTAGATAGGTAGGTTTGCCTTTTCTTAAAATGTCTTCCAGAATAAGCCGTAAAGTGAGCATTGCCTCCCGTGTTCCTACATTTCTCCTGAACCCAAACAGATCCTGCCCGAGGTCGGCTTCTACCAGCTTTTCCATCCTTTTGTAAATAATTCGTGTTAAAATTTTGCAAACCATGACTTATTAAAGTGCAGGTTCTGTAGTTTTCACATCTGTCTGCGCCTGCTTTACTTGGAATGAGGATTATTACATTTTCCTGTCTCTACTATTCTACATCTGCATCTACATAAATACTCTGCAACTCACACTGAAGTGCATGGCAGAGGATTAATCGAAACGCTTTTATGATATTTCTCTACTGTCCCAGTTTGTAACAGCGCGATTTCTATTTTATAAAGATGATCATGGCTCCCTATGTATGTGGGTGTTAACAAAATAGAATTCGGAAAACAAAGCTCGTGACAGTAATTTGAAAGACGACCGTCTGTCGTCTTCCACATATTTTTGTACATTTCTGTAAAGTTATAATTTATTTAATGTCGCTAGATTATCATTTTGTTAAAACTTGAACCCCACTCTTTTCAAGGCTGGAGGAATAGTATTTTTATTTCATGTATTAAAATATTAGTTAATATTTCTAGTTTTTTCTTATTTTTGTTATGTTAATAATTTACTATTATATTAATTAATGTGGCATAAGTACGGCTTCTCCGCTACGCCACTGTCCCTGTGAGAATGTGCGGTTGTTTTACTTTTTTAAGTGGGTGTGAGAATCTATGGCTGTCTGAATGTGGGGGAGTGATACCTCGCTTTGCATCGTTCTCGCTGGCTCAGAGTCGATAGCTGCTGAGGTTACCAAAGAGGTTTCCACACCCTTTGTTTGCGAGCTAGTTAGCGATCCTCCCCTCCAGCACGAGTCTCGCTGTTCATCCCTACCACCTCTGTTTTGTTGGATTTTCCGGCTTCCGGTGGCTTCCCGCGTCCGGTAGCAGTTTCCTGCCTCATGACCGCTGGATCTTCATTCTATACTGGGCATCTAGGGAGGTAAGGTTGGTCCTTCTCTGGTATCCGTGAGATGGTAACATTTCATTGTCTAGCACGTTTAACTCAGGCTCGTGAACTTAGAATCATTTTTGGAATATTTTCTCCAATCGTGTGCGGAAATGTTCAAAAAAAATGTTCAAATGTTTGTTAAGCTTAAGGGACTTAACTACGGGGTCATCAGTCCCTAAACTTACAAACTACTTTTGAACTACCTACAACGAAGGACGGCACAAATATTCATGCCCGAGGGGGGATTCGATCCCCCGACCGTAGTGGCTGTGCAGACCATGACTGAAGCGCCTCAGTCCCCACGGCCACCGCGGTCGGCTGCGGAAATGTGTTCTCGTTTTTCAATTTAGTGATTTCCAATAGATAAATGCGGTGTTTGTGTGATTCTAGTTGCAGTTTGATAACGGCCTGATATGTTAAAACCTTTTGTGATCCTGTGTAAATACTTTCTAGCTTTGTGGGACCCAATTTCTAATAGGTGATATGTTCATTTTATACAGTGCATGTAAAAATCTTCTCATCGTTTCCTTCCTTGAGTGATATGTGTTCCACGTGGTTGGTTCATATAACGAAGCCTTCAGCTTCCACTCTTGTTTGTTCCATGCCCATCAGGCAAGTAACTATGCGGGTATCCTTCTGAATTCCACTAATATTTCGCGATCTCCTCTCCCCGCCTATTTTAATTTCGCTAGTTCACTTTAACGAGTCTCTGTAATCGCTCCGTATAGCGTGTAGCTGCATTTCTTTCGCTTCTTCATGTAATTCCAAACATTTCTATGGGTTTCATGCCGTAATTTTTATTTTTATTTTTCCGACTTTGTAATTATTTCATTTTTGTGGTTTTCCTGAGACAGGATCCGTCTCTGTAATCGCCCCCTATCGCGTGTAGCTGTATTTCATTCTCTTCCTTATATAATTCTAAGCATTTCTATGGGTTACATGCAGTAGTTAATTTTCTTTATTTTTCGGAAACTGAATTTATTCAATTTTATCAGCTTCCGAGTTCCGACTTCCGGGGTTTGCAGCTAGTCGCCTGAGTTCACGCCACTTCTCTTATAAAACCAGTACCTAGCTCGATTTCTGACAGACTGCAACTTAAGAATCTACCGTGATTTTGTATAATGAATCCGACTTTCAACCATTTCACGTTCAGTGGAGTGCGTTCATGTAACGTAGCTGTGTGTCGCCGTTAGCGTGTTTCCTCGCCGTCCAATTCAGATGTAATTTAATTTGGCTATACTCACGCACCATCTCAAAACAGGCACAATAGACCAGAGTCAGCTTCAAAGTGTTTTTGTATGTTGTGTCTTGTGCTACCTGCGACTTGCTGAATTTCGTCTACGATAGTGACGCCTGCTTCCACCTCGTCTCAGCATGCTGATTTTGGTGAGTTTCGCTGTGGCATTGCGTGTGTGAGAGAATGAGTGTTGTTTATGAATCCTCCCCCCACCCCCCTTGTAGCGTTAAATCATGTATAATTTAGGCTGGGTATCGTCCCCATTATTCAATTTAAAATATTAACAAAATTGGTTCCCCATTTTGCTTGTTTTCTATCTGAATAAACAAGTTTAAGTTCAGCATATTCCGTAAGATGCTTATAAACTGTAGTTTTAGAGCACCTTCCCTCTTTTATTTAATATTGTTCTTCACAAGTGCTGAGAACATGCTCAAATGCAATGTTTCTCACGTCTTAATTCCGTTGCACCATAAATGTTTTCTTAGCCACCTTTCTAACATAATTTCAATTGTGGTGGCTTGTCTGAGTGTAATAACGTTTGAACTGCTATGTGTATTGACCACTGTAGTATTGACTTCCTGTTATTGAAGCAATTTGAAGCGAGCCGGCCGCGGTGGCCGAGGAGACTGAGGCGCTCCAGTCACGGTCTGCACGGCCACTACGGTCGGGGGTTCGAATCCCCCCTCGGGCATGGATATTTGTGCCGTCTTTAGTAAAAGGTAGTTGATAAGTAGTTTGTAAGTTTAGAGACTGATGACCCCGTAGTTAAGTCCCATAAGCTTAACAAACATTTGAACATTTTAATTTGAAGCGAGTCGGTTCTCAGTTTGGGCCAGGGAACAAGGATTTGTAGCAGGGAATAACCAGTAGTTCACACGGACCTTATTTACTAATTTTAGTGACAAAGCAAGGCTCTTGTTACGTACAGTGGTCGACTTTTAAATTTCGCAAATAAATCTCGCCGCAACGAATAACGCCTTTCTTTCAACGATTTCCACCCCAACTCGTACATCATTTCCGTGACACTCTCTCCCCTATATCTCGAAAATACAAAACTAACTGCCTTCTTTGAACTTTCTCTAAACCGGCCGTCAGTACTACTTGGTGGAGATCCCAGTACGCTCGGCAATACTCCAAAATGGGACGCACATGTAAGGTGCAGGCTGTTCCTTCAGTGGAACTGTTGCATCTTCTAAGTGTTCTGCCAATGAAATGTAGACTTTGGTTCGTCTTCCCTACAATATTTTCTATTGTTCTTTCCAATTTAAAATGTTCGTAACTGTAATTCCTAAGTATTTAATTAAATTTATGGCCTTTAGATTGGACTGGTTTATCGCTTAAATGAATTTTAAGTGAATTCATTTAGTGTTCAAGAGTGACTCCTATAAACCCGAGCTGAACTGTCCGTCATTTTTTCCCCAAGCTGTAGGAGTTGCCACGTTCCGGACGAGCTCACGCGTTACCTCGCGTTTCATTCAACTCGCTCACACTCGCAAACTACTCACTGTATGAACGTGGAATTTTCATCAATGTCTTCGTTAAAAAGTACACTACATTTTCATTTTAGTCTTATTTATGGCAATAATTTATAAACAGCATATACTGATAGTTTACGAACATGCACTTTCTGACGACTTATGGAATTTTGGAAATGCGATGAACTTGTGAACACATTAAGCTGATGCATGTTATCATTTGTCAAAATAGTATTTTGATACCTCTAACCGTGTATGAGATACGGAATGATTCATTTTGGCCTTATCACCATCGGAAATGAGTGCGCTAAATAAAATATAGTTTGGCGGTATGAGTGAAAGGTAAAGATCTCCTCCTAAGTCGAAAATAAAATGCAATCCATTAGGAAAGTTTCATCCGCAACAACATATGCTGCAACATGCACCAAATGGAATATCATAGCAGCCTCTATTTTTTACTCCAAACTTTTCCTCGCGTGGCGCAGTCTCTTATTTCGAAGCCAATATCTTATTAACTATGACTATTAACGAAATGATGAGCATTTCGTCACAATGCTGAAATATAAAGATTTAAGTAGAGGAAAAATTAAATATTTCTAGCAATTAGTTTTTGCGAAATCGTTTGTGAAAGATGACAAGGCATGCGCCTGTACGCTGTTAGTGCAGTACGATTCGAACCATGTTGGGGAAAACATGGAGGACGATTCAGCCTGTGTATTTAGGAGCTCTACTCAAATGGATGACGTCACACTTTTCATTATTTAGAGTCAATTGCCAATTTTTGAATTTTTGCACCATGCAGATATCTAAATAATTTCGCAGTTGCTTTTGATCTTCTGGTGACTTTACTGGCCGAAAAATGACAGCATCATCCGCAAACAGTCTAAGAGAGCTGCTCACAATGTCTCTTAAATCGTTTATAAAGATGAGTAACAGTAGAGACCCTTCGGTAGCTCAGACGACAGCATCGCTATCACACAGGAGGCATGGGTTCGATTCCCGGCAGAGATTGGGTGTTGTGTGTTGTTCTAATCATCATCATCTCATCCTTATCGGCACGCAAGTCGCCCAAAGGCGTCAAGTAAAAACATTTGGACTACGGCGGCCGAGATCTCACGGCCAGAAATGCCATACGATCATTTTCATTTTCAATAGGGGCCCTTCAGCGCGGTACACAAGATATCACGTCTGTTTTCCTCGACAACTTGCCGTCAATCACAACGATAGGAATCACGAATCCAATCGCACAACTGTGGCCATCGACTATAACCACTCTTTGTTCTGGTTTCTTTTCTTCTTTCTTTTTACGTTTCAGCCATCTAAGTACCACGTACCAATCTCAATGTTTCCTCCTTTGTTCTTCTTTCTTTTACCTCCAGTATTATTTCATATTTTCACTATGCATCCTTTTTCTCTCCTAAGATCAATTTACTCATGTCTTCTTCTCCCTCTTGCCTTGGAATCCTTCCATTTTTAACACTTTCTTCTTAAAAGTTTCTCTTTCTGTTGCATCTTTTTCACTTATATTGTTTCTTTCCAAATCTTTCCTAACTTGTCGAATCTATACTATTGTTGACTTCTTGTCCCAGAGCTATTTAAAAATCTGTTTGGTTAACCTGTTGTTGTTCATTCGGTATAAATGTCCAAAAATAGCAGTCGCCTCTTCCGTAATGTTTCAGTTATGTTTTCTATGTTGCGATAAACTTCTCCATTACTTCTTAGTTTCCATACCTCTGTATTTCTTAGTGGACCAAGTATTTTTCGAATAATTTTTCTTTCTAGGACTTCCAGTTTATGTAATTTGTAATTCAGTACTAAACAGTCACTTGCATAAAGACATTCTGGCTTTACTACTGTGTTGTTGTGCTGTATTTTCAGATTTTTAGACAGAGACCTTTTGTTGTAAATGTTTCTGGTTATACCATATGCTCTCTCCATTTTATGTTCTATTTTTCTTCTACAGAAAATTTTTCTAAGCCATTTTCCTGAATCATTTCTCCCAAATATTTAAATTTATTTACCCTCTTTATCGGCCCATATCTGTTAGTAGGATTTCTGGAGCATTTTTTATGCTTGTCATAAATTTTGTTTTCTCTACAGAAATTCTTAAACCTGCTTTGTTGGTTATTTCTTCTAAGAGATTGATTTGGATTGCTGCATATGTTAGGTTTTCTGAAAGAATGGAAAAATCATCCGCAAATGCTAGACAGTGAATTTCAATACGTTTGTGTGGTTTTTTTTTTTTTTTTTTTTTTTTTTTTTTTTTTTGGGGACGTAGTTGAAGAGGAGTGGAGACAGGCCGTCACCTGAAGCTTTACTTTTGATAAGGTTTGCTAATTTAGATTTAATTCCAAATTCTCGGATCACTTTATCTAGTGTTTGCCTATCAACAGAATCAAACACCTTTTTAAAATCTATAAATGTTACAATGGTGTCTATGGAGTTTGTAAGTCTGTGACGGATTATGGACTTTAGGTTGAAAATCTGTTCTGAGCAAGATCTGCCTTTTCTAAATCCATTCTGATATTCTCCCAATTGGCTATCAAGTGTTGCTTCCATCTTGTTTCGTATAATTGTTGAAAATATTTTACATCTATAGTTATTTACATCTTGTTTGTCGCCTTTCTTGTGTAAAGGATGGATAAGAGCCACTTTCTAATCTTCTGGAACCTTTTCAGTTTCCCATATTTCTTGAAACATGAGCTGAAGGTTAGATATAATTTTTGATTGAGACCATTTTATAAGATCAGCTGTGATAGAGTCCTCTCCACTGGCTCTGTTGTTTTTCAAGGCATTTATTGCTTTTTTTATTTCTTCAGCTGTAGGTGTTGGATCTGTTTCTGTGTTTTCATGAAGATCTGGAAATTCTAGCTGACAGTTAGGTTCTTCACAGTTCAAAAGTTGCTCAAAGTACTTTCTTAGTATTTATTTATTTATTTATTTCAACTTTAGTGTATTTAACCTTCGGATTTGTGTAGATTTAATAAATTTACAAATCCTTATAACAAAAAATGTTTAATAATTATAATTAGATCCCAGACGAGCTCAAGTAGCAAAGGCCTTTGGCAGGTAGTCTATAAACCTAACCATGATTGTCGATGAAAAGGTTGCTCTTCGTGCTATCTTTAATGAAAAGATGGCACAGTGTTGTCGCAGCGGAGGAATGAAGAGTCTCCGCAAAATAATAATAATAATAAAAAAAATCATTTATACAGTGAGAAAATATTTTGCTACAGACTTGCACACTCTTCTTTTATATTTTACTGTGATTTCTGTCAAGGCCTGAGAGCGTTTCCAGCTCTCTGCACTGCACGTTGCAGCGTGAGCGCAGACTCATCCTCTAACCGTCACCGCGGCCTGTGACCTCCAGATAGCGGCGACACATAACGTCGCCACCTCCTTATCTCTTGCCTCGGCAAACATAAGTACTGCACCTGCGCTTTCTCCCCGCACTGGCGGTTGCAGGACGCTTTCAAACGAGAGAAGCGGACGAGAGAACAACGGCCTTTCCCTCTCCACAGTTAACACGGTGTTCCGTAATCTAGCGACGCTTGGTGCAGGGAGCGGCTTTTGATTCTCAATCTAAACAAAAGTAACGTACTGAGAATACATATAACTGCTGAAGCGCCTAAACAAGACCCTGTTTGCTATGCGAATGTTGTCAGATATAGGAGATATAAAAATAAAAAAGCTAGCATATTATGCATACTTTCACTCCATAATGTCATACGGGATTATTTTCTGGGGCAACTCATCAGGCCAAGCAAAAGTTTTCAGACCACAAAAACGTGCGTTACGGATCATTTGTGGTGGCAACTCAATAACCTCATGTAGACCGCTATTTAAGAAACTACTTACTACTGCTTCCCAATACATTTATTCTCTACTGAAATTTGTCGTTAAAAATAAATCTTTTTTTTTTTTTTTTTTTTTTTTTCAAACCAATAGCTCAGTCCATGGGATCAATACTAGAAACAAGAATAACTTGCATAAAGATTTAAAGTCACTTACTTTGGCTCAAAAAGGTGTCCAATATTCAGCAGTACACATTTTCAATAACATGCCAGCAGCCATAAAAAAAATTTAACTCACAATAAAGTTCAGTTTGAAAAGAGTCTAAAGGATTTTTTGGTGGCCAACTCCTTCTACTCCATTGATGAATTTCTTACCAGAAGTGATTGATTGTAACTTATTGTGTATAATATTCACAAATATGAATACTGTGTTCAGTTTGACTTCAGTACAAGTCTTGTGCAGTAATGTAATCGTTGTAAATCAGTGTAAAAAAAAAAAAAAAAAAAAAATAACAAAGAATAAAAAATAAAGTAATTGCAAAGAATTTTAATATGCACCTAGTAAATTAAAAAGTAGTAATAAGTTTTTGTGTCCTTTAAAATGGAAATATTTTTAAGATAATTGTTTTTCCTGACCAATTGCACATCCACAAGGGCAATTACATTTAGGGTCTGTGGAAGGTACATTAACACATATGCTCTCTTTTTGTAAGTATATATTGTGTATTTTGTTCTGACATGTTCTACATCCAAGAGGATTCCCTCAATTCGGATCTACTGGAACGAAGGTACATCTAATCTAATCTAATCTAATCTAATCTATAAAAAATTATTTTTCTGTCGGTGTTTGACAGAACATGATAATAATATCAAAAAGGAACAACTTCCTGATGTTCTACAAAATTATTTATTCGTCACAAATCGGCTTTCGGCTTCTTAGGCCATCATCAGGTGACAACTGACTGTAGTATACATGTTTTCAAAGATGTTACATACATGTAACGATTTACAAAGATGTTATCACAGAAAATCGATACTTTCCTAGGAAAGTTCATTACAAGTACATATTTATGAAAGTTATTAAAATTTATATAAAGATATAATAAGTATGTGCCAGTTTAGTATTAAATGATCAGATCCAGTTCCCCTTTACACCTCTACTGAAATAAGTTTTAAAAAAATAATCATGTCAGTTTTGATCTTTTACATAAACTCATTATATTTTATATAAATGTTAATAACTTTCATAAATAGGTACTTCTAATGAACTTTCCTGTGAAGTATCGATTTTCTGTGATAACATCTTTGTAACATCTTTGAAAACGTGTGTACTACAGTCAGTTGTCAGCTGATGATGGTCTAAGAAGCAGAAAGCCAGTTTGTGACGAATAAATACGTTTTGCAGAACATCAGCAAGTTGTTCCTTTTTGATACATACAAAAAAGTTCATTTATAACATGATTAAGCAACTGCATATTAATCACCATCATTTACATCTGGGGACAGGCTTATGGAGCGATTTGATGTGCAACGACCACACAGAAATAACCGTGGGTATGGAGATGCCACATAGGGAGTCATGGGAAGAATTTTCGGAAAGTGTAATTCATTAACAAAGGAAGTTGCTTACAAAACACTCGTTCAACCAATAACTGATTGTTCCTTAACTGGGTGCCACATAGACGTAGCCAGGATTTGATTTCGGGAGGGTTTTTCAACAAGTGGGCATTGTAATAACGTGGACTTGTAATAGAACTCAAAAGAACACTAATATTGTATATATTGCATACAACGCTGAATGTTTTATTGAACTGTATACTAAAGAGCCACCATGGTATAAAACCAACATAACGAAATTTCTTAAGATTCTTCGTTGTTTCTACAATACACAAAAGACAAACCATATTCTGAAAATTGGCAAATGCTGATCGGAACATGGGTTGTAAAGATAAAGGCACTTCATGAAGCAATCAGTAACTTCTAAAGCAAAACAATATCACAAAAGCTATTCCTAACACAGATTTTGTTCTTGTTTGTCACTGGCAAAAAATGAGTGTACCGAAACTTACTGATACAGGAACCGAAATAGAAAAAAGCAAAATTAAATCCGAAATGCTTAAATCCATCTTCCAATATACGTTTACAAAAGAAGTTCAAGATATATTGTCATCATTCAGTACTCCTATTGACACAAAGATAAGTTTTACTTATTAGAGAGTGCTATTAAGGAACTGTAGGAATATAAAGGCCACAAGTGATGATGTGCCTGTTCATTTATTGACGCGTTTCGAAATAATCATCATAATCTGAGCCTAGGATAAAGTTTCAAACTAATCGTATGTCGTCATGAACTACACTGACTATACCGACATTATAGTTCATAACAACATACGATTAGTTTGATACTTTACTCCTAGCTTAGTTTCTGGTGATGATTATTTCAAAACCCGTCAATAAATGAACAGCCGCATCATCAACTGTGGCCTTTATATTCCTACAGCGTCCCTAATAGCACTCTCTAATAACTAAAACTAAAAAACGGGCGCATACCTCATCAGGGACTTCATGCCACATCTGGAACACAAAGATAAGTAGCACTGAAATCACTTCTGAGCTCCGGGCCCGACGAGGTAATTGGTATTGTCTTCACTGAACCTCCGATCAAATTAGCCTCCTCCCCCTTTCTTGACAATAATTTATTTCGGATACCTTAATCACGGAATTGTTCCTAGCGATTGGAAAAGAGCGTAAATCAAGCAATCTATAAGGAGCAGTCAAAAGGAAAGAGGTGAGGGGAAAAACAAGATAATGCTTATTATTTCAATAGTATTCGCTATAACTCTAACACATTTAACACACTGTGAGTCAAAACAGTCGCACGGAAAAAAAATTCCTGTTGCCTAAAAACCCTCATTCTACGCAGGTGAACTCTGCTTTGTCTGAAGCCAAAGTGGACATGACACGGGTAGAAATCAGAATTGTATGGAGTATATAACGGCTTAGAAACTTCTGCAGCATAGCAGCAACAACGTTGGCAACATAGAAATGGCATCGGTAGAAATCGGAACTGTGGACTCTTCCCTGATACAGAATGATTCCGTCTTTCCTTACCGTTGTCAACATTTTGGAAGGAGTTTGGACCCCTAAAACTCCCCTTTGGTTACACTCTTATGTGTGGATGTCGTACCAAATAAGGTAGAGCAGCGCGATTTTAAACATTTTCATGTAATAATGCAAAAGCGTCAAGGTAGTGATGGAACAACTCCAATTGTAGTCGCTGCAAGTAAGGCGTTATGCATCACAATATGGGCTTATCTCTCTACCGAGAGCATACGCTTCTTGAAGAGTCCACCATCATATTGCTTCCTGCATACCTGCCGGTTTGATTTTTTTTTTCCGCGAACCATATGCGACTGGAACGGGAAATTAAGAAAGCTCCGTTGGTACTCTATGTACCCTGCGCCACACACCGTAAGGTGGCTTGCGTAGTACGGATGGAAATGTTGACGTAGATGTGAAAGTTCTAAGTAGACATTTTGTCTTCTGTTCAGTGTTCTTCAATATTGGGCCCGCAGCAAAATATACATCGTACAACGATATTACAAATAAGATTTCTCTCTTTGGATGCTGATAATTATTTTATTTTTATTGCAACAGCTGTTTCGGTCTTAAGCCATTTTCAAACAATCTGTGAACAAACATACATTGCAAATTTTGGTTTTAGATATTTTTACATAAAAGCGAGAGATAAATATCATAAACGTTTCGGTGCTACATGCAGTATTTACCTGTCATAAGCTTACTGATCATTCTGCTACGCAAACTGTACGTTTGTAGATATTGCGTATAACTATGACGAGCTTTTTATTATATCTTTAGGATGTTCGTATGAACCGTTATATGCGAGTTTCCTTTCAATGCTGCATGTTTACAAAGATGTTGCTTTTCGTAAAGTTTGTATTATCTTTATGAACTGAAAATATTACATAAAATTCTCAAAGGCACAAATATGAATGTCCTGGAAGTATTAAAATTGTACATCCACACAGAATCATTCCCTAACGAAATTCTAAATGATCATACAGATCTTAAACACCGTATTCATCGATCTTATAAAGTTGGATAACGGGTAAATCCAGAGAAACGCGTTTTCATATACAAAGATAGCACGAAATTACGAATAAAACAACCAAAGGAATGTACCCAAGGAGGTTAAAATCAGCTTATCAGTCGATTGAAGCCAGTCCACCATCTTGAATGAAGCTTTAAAAAAAATATCTCAGGAAGTCAGAGAGGCTATTGCATGATCAAAGATAATACAAAATGTACGATAAGCAACATATTTGTAAATATGCAGCATTGAAGGGAAACTGTCATGTAACAGTACATATGAACATCCTAAATATATAATAAAAAGTTCGTCACAGCTACACGTAGTAAGCACAAACGTGAAACTTACGTAGCAGAAAGAACAGTAAGCTTATGACAGGTAAATACTGCATGTAGCACCAAAACGTTTATGATATTTATCTCTTGCTTTTACGTAAACATATCTAAATCCAAAATTTGCTTGTTCGTTCATTGCTTGAAAATGGCTTAAGGCCCAAACCTGTTGCAATAAAAATATAATAATTAGCAGCATCCAAAAGAACAACCCTTATTTATAATGTCGTTTCTTCTATCCAACGTACATACTTCAAATCGTCTGTTTTATATTTAACGAATCAAAAGCAGCCATCTTTCTGAAAATGGAATGTGTATAATTCACCTCTGGCAGTATTTATAACTCATGTGGACAATATTGAGTAGCACCGTGGTTCGGAACCCACATTAAAGTGTAGGTACACCTATAACTGGCTGGGTAAGTCAGTTCGAAGGTCGGAGGAAGGCAACGGCATACCACCTCCAAACAGGACCATGCCTAGTAAAGCACTGTGGTGTTCAAACCAGTCTTCGGATTGTTGACTGCTTTACCTTTTTTATAATTCCTTCATGTTTTTTACTTCCAATTTATTCATAGTATGTCGAGCTAATAGTAATATAAACTTGTATTAGTGCGGTGGGTGTTGGCTGTTTCTCCGTCTTGGTTTTGTTGTTCATGAGTACCTATACGGGATTACAGTCTGATAGAAAGAAAAGAAAGATAAGAAAAAGTACTGAGAGAACTAGGACCGGAGACTGGGGGAGGAATGAAAGTCAAATTAAATCATTGCCTAACGTTTGGTTTAAAAATTAACAAGGAAGGTAGCATAAGTGGTAGGAACCTGGAGACGCTGCAGATATATAACATAATGTAAAACAGAAACTTAGAAACCACGTTTTAAACATCGTATGGACTGTACGCAATATTACTTGACCGATATCTGCACATACAGCGAAGAAGGGAAGGGGTTAAGGTTGTGGCAGGGGATTCCCTTGCTGATAGCAGAGCGAATAGGAGAAGTACAATTTCTGAGGCTACACACCAATATCTCTAGAAAGACAAACATGTTGCTTCCTGTTACGAACAGCCTGCAAAAAGACCATGAGGATAAAATTAGAGAGATCAGAACTCACACAGAGACATATCTGCAGCTTTTCTTTATCTTCTGAAAACCATACGCGACTGTAACACACCATGTGGTGGCTTTCGGACTACAGAAATAGATGTAGGGGGCGAGAGGACAGACGGTTGCGCCGCTCGATACAACTGATGCCCTGACCTGCAATCGAGACCTGCGTCTGTTCTGAAGGCGTGAGAACCGAAAAACGTGCTAGCCGTTCAAAGCAGGTATACTTATATTGTATCATATTTTAAACCAAAGTCTTCCTTTCCAATCTTCACTCACTTCTTCCTTCATGGTACCCTTACCAACCAAAAAATTCCTTCGATTGCATAACTGAATCCTTGATGCTATAACATGTGTCTCATCAAAACGTGCCTTCTTTTAGTCAAGTTGTGGAGTAAATTTTTTGCCTTTCCCCCATTTCGCTTCAGTACCTTGTCATTAAGTATTCGCTCTATGCATCTTCTTTTCTACGATAATCATTAGTCTATTTTGGTGTCATCGTACACCAGTCGTCAGATAAATAAAATTTTATGTTAATACGACATGTTTCAGGACGACATTATTTCATTAATATGTTCTGAAAACAAGGAAACTAAAATAGGGCGATAGATTTCGACAGCTACGAAATGTGCAATTCATACACTACTGGCCATTAAAATTGCTACACCAAGAAGAAATTCAGATGATAAACGAGTATTCATTGCACAAATATATTATACTAGAATTGACATGTGATTACATTTTCACGCAATTTGAGTTCATAGATCCTGAGAAATCAGTACCCAGAACAACCACCTCTGGCCGTAATAACGGCCTTGATACGCCTGGGCATTGAGTCAAACAGAGCTCGGATGGCGTGTACAAGTACAGATACCCATGCAGCTTCAACACGATACCACAGTCACAGAGCAGTGACTGGCGTATTGTGACGAGCCAGTAGCTCGGCCACCATTCACCAGACATTTTCAATTGGTGAGAGATCTGGAGAATGTGCTGGCCAGGGCAGCAGTCGCACATTTTCCGTATCCAGAAAGGCCCGTACAGGACCTGCAACCTGCGGTCGTGCATTATCCTGCTGAAAAGTATGGTTTCACAGGGATCGAATGAAGGGTAGAGCCACGGGTCTTAACACATCTGAAATGTAACGGTCACTATTCAAAGTTCCGTCGATGCGAACAAGGGGTGACCAAGACGTGTAACCAATGGCACCCCATACCATCACGCAGGAAGATACGCCGGTACGGCGATGACGAATATATGCTTCCAATGTGCGTTCACCGCGATGTTGCCAAACACGGATGCGACCAACATGATGCTGTAAACAGAACCTGGATCATCCGAAAAAAATGACGTTTTGCTATTCGTGCACCCAGTTTCGTCGTTGAGTACATCTTCGCAGACGCTCCTGTCTGTGATGCAGCGTCAAGGGTAACCGCAGCCATGGTCTCCGAGCTGATAGTCCATGCTGCTGTAAACGTCGTCGAACTGTTCGTACAGATGGTTGTTGATTGCAAACGTCCCCATCTGTTGACTCAGGGATCGAGACGTGGCTGCACGATCCGTTACAGCCATGCGGATAAGATGCCTGTCATCTCGACTGCTAATGATACGAAGCCGTGGGGATCCAGCACGGTGTTCCGTATTGCCCTCCTGAACCCACCGATTCTATATTCTGCTAAAAGTCATTGGATCGCGACCAACGCGAGCAGAAATGTCGCGATATGATAAACAGCAATCGCGATAGACTACAATCCGACCTTTATCAAAGTCGGAAACGTGATGGTACGCATTTCTCCTCCTTACACGAGGCATTACATCAACGTTTCATCAGGCAATCCCGGTCAACTGCTGTTTGTGTATGAGAAATCGGTTGGAAACTTTCTTCGTGTCAGCACGTTGTAGGTTTCGCCACCGGCGCCAGCCTTGTGTGAATGGTGTGAAAAACTAATAATTTGCGTATCACAACATCTTCTTCTTGTCGGTTAAATTTCGCGTCTGTAGCACGTCATCTTCTTGGTGTAGCAATTTTAATTGCCAGGAGTGTAAAACTAAAATACTAACATACGTATAAAATTCATCTGCCGCTCGGTAACGTCATTAAAATACTTGCACGATATATGCGTATTCAAAATTAAGTCGTCGATCGGAAAACACGCTGCTGTGATGACGAACAGTTGTGAACTACCGGACAGCAGCTCTCACGTATCGCTGCGGTGGAATGGCCGAGCGCTCTAAGGCGCTCTGCTGCGGAACTTGCAGCTGCTCCCAGTCGAGTCTTTCCTCACATGGCTGTGTGTTGTCCTTAGGTCAGTTTAAGTTATTTGTAAGCCTATGGACTGATAACCGCAGTAATTAAGTCCTATAGATTTACAAACATTTGACAACTCATATATCAAAGACTATCCATGTACTCCTGTAGCGCGGCAACAGATGTGTTCCCTCCCGCAGTAGTTGTATACACCAGCAGATCCTCACAGCCGCAGGCTAATGCGGCGAGTCTGTTTTCTGAGAGGATGCACCAGGTCACTTGCCGCCGCGCCAGTGTCACACCGGAATCTAACGTAAGAGATACCAAACCCCCATAGATTATCTGCAGCGCTGTCATGCGCCTGGGTTGTATAACCATGCTTCGAAACCAGAATGAAACTTACAGTCTGCAGCGGAGTGTGCGCTGATATGAAACTTCCTGGCAGATTAAAATTGTGTGCCGGAACCGGGACTCGAACCTGGAACCTTTGCGTTTCGCGGGCAAGCGCTCTACCGACTGAGCTATCCCGACACGATACCACCTGACAACTTTACTTCCGCCAGTACCTCGCCTCCTACTTTCCAAACATCACAGAAGCTCACCTGCGAAACGTGCAAGACATTTCAATCTGGAAACATCCCTTAGGCTGTGGATAAGCCATGTCTCCACCATATCCTTTCTTCCAGGAGTGCTAGTCTCGCAGGAGAGCTTCTGTAAGTTTGGAAAGTAGGAGGCGCGGTACTGGCGGAAGTAATGTTGTGAGACGGCATCGTGAGTCGTGTCTGGACAGTTCACTCGGTAGAGCGCTTTCTCGCGAAAGGCAAAGGTCTCAGATTTGAATTCCGGTTCCGGCACACAAATTTAATCTGCCAGGAAGTTCCATACTTCGAAACGATTGCGTATTTGGAGAGGAGCAGCACATTCAAAATGTGCTCTTATTTCAATGTTTATTGTGACGCTATAAATTGTAGGGGCTATCAAAAATATAATCCGGAAATCTGTCTTTTCTTCGATCTGCAGAGGATGTTGACAAGTAGGAGAGTAATGTTACGAATAGCAAGTGTTCGTGTCCGGTGGATAGTTTCATTCCTTCTTTCTCGTTGGTTAGCTGTACTTTCAGGCGTGGAAGAAAATCTTTAACAATTTTGTTCACGCCTAGCATCCTCAAAACTTCGGCTCTTAATGAGAATTGCAAAAGCTTACCCACGTATAAAAATAATGTCTCAAGGTTTACAATTGCAGAGAATCAAGTTTTTCAGTAAAGTCTGCTTAGTGACGTACTTCAAATTCACAATAATTATTAGTGTGTATACCGACATATTTTTTGTGTTACCTATTAGTTTGGGTAAATAAACACCTAGTTACAAATAATTAACATCGCTGTGAACAAAGAAATGTTCAAATGTTTGTAAATCTACCGGACCAAACTGCGTGGTAATCAGTCCGTAGCTTACAAACTACTTAAACCTAGGTAAACTAACCTAAGGACAAATACACACACCCATGCCCCAGGGAGGACTCGAACCTCCACGGCGAGCAACTGTGAATAAAGTATCAAGAAAGTGTTCATCTTAGCAGGTCAAACTCTTGAAGGAACCGGTATACATTTACATGCCTGGTAAGTGGATAAGAAAAACATGGTGGGCATACGCAATCTGTAGTAGCAAGGACAAGGCGAAAAGGAGATGCAGTACTTAGTCTCCAAGAATGTAAAAATAGTCCTCATTTCAGTTATATTAAACTGTCATAAACCAACTAAAACTTGAAAGTTCATGCCGAACATGCGGATATAATAATAGTTTCTTTTAAATTTGAGCATGTAAGGTTCTAATTCGTTTCTGGTCTTAAAACGTTTACGGCTCTGCTAACCTGAGATACGTGTATTGACACTTCACAGACTTTTGGTTATTGTCGAATTTGATTAACAGGAGAGGTATTATTGGTTTAATTACATTTTCTTATTTGTATTAGAAAATTTGTATTAGTGTCTAGGAAATACGAAAGTAAAAGCATTCAAAACCAAGGTCGCTGTTAATATCGTGCCATTCTTCTGTTACTACCGACTGGCCGCTGTCTAAGATCTGCGCCTTTTCCTCTGCTGAGTACCGCGGCTGTTTGCTTTAGACTGTGGTCGCACTCTCTGTGACCGACCTGACACAATAACGAGCATACAACGACACGGACTGGCCGCAACGGCCCAAGGTCACAGACCGCACCAGTGGGTGTTCCGTCTGGCCTGAAGCGACCTCGGGTGCGAATGCGGGCAGCTGGCCACGACTGTGAGTGTAATGTAGTGTTGACAGATTAGGTGTGCTACCACTGGTAGAAGCTGACCTCGGGGAAGATCAGTTTGGATTCAGGAGGAACGTAGGAACCCGGGAGGAAATACTCACTAAAATACAGGGAAAGGAGAGTTATTTACAACTTGTACAAAAGCCAGACCGCAGTTATTAGACTCGAAGGGCATGAAAGGGAGGCATCAGTTGGGAAGGGAGTAAGACAGGGTTGTAGCCTTTCTCCGATGCTATTGAATTTGTACATCGAGCAGGCGGTGAAGGAAACCAAGGAAAAATTTGGAATAGGGATTAAAGTTCAGGGGGAAGAAATAAAAACATTGCGTTTTGCCGATGACATTGTAATTCTGTCAGAGACAGCAAACGACCTGGAAGAGCAGTTGAATGGAATGGACAGTGTGTTGAACAGAGCGTATAAAATGAACATTAACAAGAGCAAAACAAAAATAATGGAATGCGGTCTTAGAAAATCAGGTGATGCTGAAGGTATTAGATTAGGTGACGAAACAATGAAGGTGGTAGATGAGTTTTGTTACTTCGGTAGTAAAATAACATGCGATGGTCGCAGTGCAGAGGATATAAAATGCAGAATGGCAATGGGAAGAAAAGCATTTTTGAAAAAGAGAAATTTGCTAACATCGAATATTAATTTAAGTGTAAGGAAGTCTTTTCTGAAGGCATTTGTGTGGAGTGTTGCCTTGTACGGGAGTGAAACATGGACGATAAGCAGTGCAGACAGGAAGAGGATAGAGGCTTTTGAAATATGATGCTACAGAAGAATGCTGAAGATTAGGTGGGTAGATCGCATAACTAATGAAGAGGTACTGAACAGAATTGGTGAGGAAAGGAATTTTTGGCATACCCTGACTAAAAGAAGGGATCGCTTGGTAGTACACATTCTTAGACATCGAGGAATCGTGAATTTAGTATTGGAGGGAAGTGTGTGGGGTAAAAATCGCAGAGGGAGACCAAGAGAAGCGTATAGTAAGCAGATTCAAGTGGATGTGGGTTGCCGTTCCTATGAGGAGATGAAAAGGCTTGCTCAGGATAGAGTAGGGTGGAGAGCTGCATCAAACCAGTCTCCGGACTGAAGACCATAACAACAACAACAACCACTACAGAATAATTTAACAAGTTTGTGTGTGGGCCACCGTTCGCACCAAGCACAGAAATATGTTCTTGCTTCAATGTAGTTTATTGCTTCCAGACGCGTCTCACCTTTTTATTTTAAGACATATTCAGTGGAATCTAGAATTATCCAATTTTATTTTCATGCGTGATATTGGTAGATTACAAAACTGTTCTCATTTTTGTTGCATGGAGACGCGATTACTTACAGTTTTTCCCGTTTATTGGTCGCATCTGGAGTTCGTTTCATCTGGTCACTGGTCGCACTAACACTTTACCTTCGCAAACTAAATAAATTTTACGTTACGAACTTGTTCCTCACAGTTTTCATTTTATCTACGCTCAGTGTTGTGCAGCATTATTACTCTTCTGTTCCTGGCCGTAGCTACTTAACCGAAAGTCATAACCCACTTTGTGTCGTGTTGCAATGGTGTGTGCACAGTACGTGTTACCACCCTTATGAACCGTATGCTGAATAACACTTCTGTTCTCTATATATATCTAATAATGTGTATGCATGCATGCATGCATGTGTGTGTGTGTGTGTGTGTGTGTGTGTGTGTGTGACTGCAATATCTGCGAGAGAGTGGTTCAAACAGTTTTGGTGTTGAGATTATTATAGCGATTTGGTTTAAGTGTTATACGGAGCGTTAATTGGAGAGGGAGGAGAAAAGGGTTTAAATGTCATTATTATGCTAGTAATAATTTTTGTTGTTATTTACCTACTTTATCTGTTAGTGTGAAATGGCGAGTTCACTGCTATGTATGGCTTACACTTAATCATTCAACGAGGTTTTCTTTTCTGCTTTGATGGAATGATCAAATGTACATAACAAACAACTCCGTGTTTACGCTAATAGAGAAAAGTTGAATAACACTCAAATAGATATTTATTAGCACAATAATATTACCCAAACCTCAAACCCGTTCACCCTCATTCTCCCATCCACCACGTCATAAAACATTCAATCTAATACTCAAATCATCTGAACACTAAGAAACTTTCAGCCACTCTCTGACAGCTGATATACTCACACACACACATAACAGACTTTTACAATACTCTGCGTGTAGCTTCAGTACTGTTGGATGCATTGCAGCTGACAAAGAAAAGGGTTACATTTATACCAAGTTTTGGATACTTATTGCAGTTATCTGCAGCATTCTCTTAGTAATTCGGGATGTTATCTGCTCCAAAGAAAGATGTTTTTAAACTTGAAAGGAAAAGAAAAGGTATTCCAAGAATATTGTACACTGTTATAATTTCCAGCAGTTTTAATTCACTCCGGCGCACAATAACTATTATTTCCGCGTCCACAGAAACATTAGGCACTTTTGCCACTTCTTCTCCAGGCAGCACGCCGTTTCGTCTTATATATAATATTTCAGTAATTAACTTATATGCACAATAATTATTATAATAATAAATTCTACACTTCCAATTAATATTTAATTAATTTAATATCGCTACTAATATTACATAAAGCGGATTTTACATGAAATATTAACTCTTTATTTGCTTTTCTAGGTGAAATTCATATTTCCACAGAGATAAGAATGACACTTGCAAAACATTAATTTAGAACTCGTACAAAAAATGAAATTTTAATCTTACATTTCCAAAGCATATTGATCAAAGTTAATAACAGTGTCAAATACACTCAAGAATTTTAATAATTGTAATGATTTAGTTTGAGTAGTGTTAAACACATATTATTAAAAGAATTCTATAGGAATAATACACGACTACACTGTAGACTCTATCTATATAAATGCGAAAGGACACGCATTCACTCACTCACTGACTAAACACGAAATCTCGAAAACTACTTCTCTTATGAAGCTGAAATTTGGCAGGAATGTAGTTCATAGGCAGAAAACGTCAGCTAAGAACGGATTTTGCAATAGGGCTTATAGTTATGAGATATGACGTCGTAAACAATGAAAAAGTCCCCGTCTTGCGGTACGTGATAGTGCGACTTTATCAGGCCACTGTTTGAGAAGGAGAGCACTTAGCGACTTGCAACAAACTTCAAACATAATTTCAAACCTTTAGGAAACTTTTTCTCGCTGATAACCATAGCAAAATGAAAGGAAAAGAGTTTCTCGCTTACTACTTTTCCGCTGTTCACGGAGTAAGACTACGGCATTCGGAATAACTTTGCAATTTATAATTTCGACACTACATATTGTACCCGCACGAAATTTTACTGACAGTATACACACATACAGCTAAATTTAACTTCGAAATTTTATCACAATACGACATATAGTTCACGAGATATGAGCATATAAACAGTAACGTTAATCGAAAACCGCCCCACACGCACCAAGTTTTAATCTATTATTTCTTTAGTAGTAATTGTATTCGCAATAGATTTTACAGACATACAGAACGTATGCATATGAATATGTAACTGGAATATTATTCAATTTTACAACATAAAGCGATAAATATGAGACAATGTATGCTGCGATGGGTAAAACCTTTTCACATCTGGCACCACGTTTTATTAGATAATTTATTTATTGCTAAGACACTCCTGTATTCCACTGAGCTTAAGGGAATTCCTGGTAGATGACAGTGCTGTTGAGAACTTTGAAACAACTTTGATCTGTGAAGCGCATACCGCTGTAGGAAGAAGCAATACACTTCTATAGAACTACAAGGAAAGCAAACAAATGTTTGTTAAGCTTATGGGACTTACCTACGGGGTCATCAGTCCCTAAACTTACAAACTACTTATCAACTACCTTATTCTAAGGACGGCACAAATATCCATGCCCGAGGGGGGATTCGAACCCCCGACCGTAGTGGCCGTGCAGACCGAGACTGGAGCGCCTCAGCCCCCTCGGCCACCGCCAGCTACAAGGAAAGGAAGAGAATGAAACAGTGTACATCCGACGAATATCCATTATTTCTTATAACCTTCAGAGACTGCAGTTTGCAGTGGGACTTGAATTTTCTACTATCTATACTAACAATAAATCTGTAAATGTAGGCCTGTCGCTGTTCACTTCAGTCTTCAAAACTACTGGACGAATCTCCATGCGGTTTTCACAGAAAACATGAGAAAAGTGTGGGTCAACATATAGGCATTATTTTATCAAAATAGGATCACAGAAAAAAGATATCGTAGTTTTAAGTGCTTTCATTAACCGCCATGTCTGTTCAACTATTGAAAACCTCTTATCTCAAAAACTACTTCACGAATTTGCATGGGGTTTTCACAGGTAACTTGAGAGTAACTCTGGACTGCACATAGACTTCGTTTCATAAAAATCGGATCACGAAAAAAAAGAATATCGTAATTTGAAATGTTTTATATATGACCGTCATATCTGTCTCTTTGAACTCGTTTATCTCCCAAGCTACTTGACGAATTTTCATGGGGTTTTCCCTCGTAACTTAGGCATATCGTGCGGTTACTTAAAGGCTTCAATAATTAAAATCCGATCAGAGAAAATAAATATATCATAATTTAATCATTTGTTTAAAATCCATCGTGTATGTCTATTTGTTGATGATAATCTCAAAAGTACTACTCGAAGTTTCATGGGTTTCCACAGGTAAATTGAGAATAGTTTGGAGAGTAACAAAGGTTTCATTTCATCAAAATCGGAGCAGAGGAAGGTAAGATATCGTAATTTGAAGTTTTATGTATATAGTATGCTTATAAGTATGACGCAGTACAGCAAATCACCAAGAGTACTATACGAACTTCCATGGGGTTTCATGGGCCAACTGAGAGTACCTTGGAGCAACCTATAAGCTTCATTTTATCAAAATCTGATTAGGAGAAGAACATATATCGTAATTTGTAGTTTCTGGTGTATGCTATGGTTGAATTGCTGCGTAGTATAGCAAAGATCCGATAGAGGCTCTGTTATTGACATAGTATACCAAATAACTAATAGATGGCGATACTGCGTTTTTTATTAACATAACTGAGATGTAATCAAGAAGGTTAACGTCCTTGATTACACCTCAGTTATGTGAATAAAAAACGCAGTATCGCCATCTAACCTCCTTGGGTGTAATACACTGCAATAGGGGCTACGATTTTCCTTACGGCAGCGGTTTAGTCTATTGACGTTGGCAACATCCGCTGAATCCTTTTTGAAAAGTCAGTTATGTACAATGAGGGGAATAATTCTGTGTGTTGATAATGAAATAAATAATTAATGTTGTTCCGATCAGTAAATTAATGATCCCCCTAAAGCGAATATTTCGTTGCCAACGTTATCATACTAAAGATTTCAAAGTAAAATTTAAATTAGATACGACACAAAAAAATTATAACTGTATCCCAGATGCCTTGCAATGCTATGGAAGGAAAAAAAGTGCTTCTTTCCGCGGGTATCATTTGAATTTAAAACATAACGACGTTCTTTCGTGTCTATCGAAATTGCAAGAAAACAGGAATTTATGTAGTTTCCTTTCTGATTTCAGTGCGTACTTATTACATCTTGAGTCCTTTTATTAAGGAATGCCTAGAAAAAGGTGTAGTACAGTACAGAAAAAATAGAGGCCTTGTTAGTTACATAATGCACCAAAGAACTAATAGTTGGAGCTGCTGCATTTTTAATGTGTGTGGTTCTTTTTTTTCCCCGATGGTTATGCCATAGAACAGCAACGAATCACACTATATGTGCTATTGTTTTTGTAGTGCTGCAAAGAAACAATACACGATTGTGTTGTGCATATTCCCTCAGTAACAGAAGTATTTTGAATTAAAAGCCGAAGTCTTACCTCTGCAAATACTAACTGACATTGAACAGCGAGTTGCTGATTACACTTTGTATATTCACAGCTTAACGACATTTCTTTGCTTATTTTGACAGGGAAATTTCAATTTAAAACATAATAACATTCCTTCGCGTCTATCGATGCTCTAATTTAAATAAGAATTCTTTGCAAGGAAAATCGAATTCGTGTAGTTCCCTTTCTGATTTTCGTGTATCATTACATTTTGAGTGCCTTCTGTTTAGCAATGCCTCGAAAATGCCATAGTACAGGAAAGGACAAAGTGAGGCGACGTTAGTTACATATTACACCAAATAACTAATTATGGCGTTGCTACGTTTTTTTTTTTTTTTTTTTTTTTTTTTTTTTTTTTTTTTTTTTTTTTTTTTTTTAATTCTGATAACTATGGTGTAATATACTACAAGATGGATAGTACAGATGTATTTTTGACTGAGGCAAATGGTATCGCTGGCGCTGGAATTTACAGTGAAATATTTTGTTTTTACAAAGCTTTAGGACAGGATTATTCCCATTTTGATGGAGAGTTGGAGGCAAGAAACCTGGAACTAAAACAATTTTTGTCTGTATCGAAAGGTTGTTATATTTTGTGATTCGACTTCTGCAATACAGGCAATTGCATCCTTCCAAACACCTCTAAGAGCTTGCATAAATGAAATAAAATCCTCTATTGCCTCAATCACCGAAGCTGGAACTAAAATAGTTTTTCAGTGGATATCAGCACATACAGGTATACGTGGGTATGAAATGGTAGACTTTCTAGCCAAAAAAGGATCCAAAATTTCTCAAACAAATTGCCTAAAATTATAATACATCTCCATTAAAAGACTTATCAAGAACAGTTTCAAGAAGAAGTTGTATGACCACTTGACAACACAAGGGCAAGGAAAAACATGGCTTCTACTGTTAGAAGAGAAGAATGCACTTCCTAAACACCCACGAAGGGAAGCTGTGGCACTGTGGCAGCATTTCGAAGAATTACTGGCCACGACTGCCTTGCGGAACACCTGCACAGGATTGGAATCTTCTTATCCTCACCTAAGTGTGTTATATGTGAAAGAGAAGACACCATTATGAACTGGGAGCATCTCAGAAACTGTGAATGACTGCAATATTGTGACGGGATGTCAGATGGTCAATTGTATTGGGAAGTTAGAAGACTAATGACTATGTATCAAATGTCTGAGCATTAAATAAATAGATATACTACAATTTTACTTACAGCGGCGGCGTTGTGTACTGATGTTGGCAGCGGCCGTTCAATGCTTTTTCAGAAAATTGTCACGTAGAATGAGGGGACTAATTCTTTATGTTCACGGTGAAATAAATAATTTATGCAGTTCTGGTCAGTAAATTAATCATCCACCTAAAGCGAATAGTTCCTTGCCAACGATAGCAAACTAAACCGCTGCAACTGAAAGAAAAATTTAACTCTGGTAGGAGAAAAAAAATTTTTTACTTCCTATATATATCCCATATGCTTTGCAATGTCATGGAAAGAAAAGAAGTGCATCTTTTGACGGGTATAACAACTAAATTGTGCATACAGTAGAAATATCTATGGAGTGAGCATTGCGTTCTGTGCATCTTGTCAACAATAAGCTGGAATTACCACGTGATATTGAGACAAATCCACTCTTTCCGCAAATTTATTTGCTCTTACGATTGGATTCTACCGCATTGGCTGCAAAGAAGCCCCACCACCTTTTCGCAGAGCAACCACATAACATAAAATAATATCTAAATAAGTGTGTCTCAGAAGAAACAAAAAATTTGAGGAAGCTTCGCTAAAAGGGCCATTTACATATAGTCATCCGTCTTAATTGGACAAAAAAGCAGCAAGATAAAGTCAGTGATTAGCAGATTTTTTCCAGTATTACGTGGCACTTCCACCTTGATGCTGAGGACACAAAATCTATTCTGCGCATCTGAATTCTCAATCCAGAGATATTTCTGCTCTGTGCCTGCCACAAAGACCTTGTAAAAAACCTGCCACTAGAGATAACATACACACGAGAGCGACAAACTCATCAGAAACCTCTCTTTATTCAAAATTGTTCGATACAATATTGCGTTTAAAATTAGTAATTACATACTTTTTGGTGGTTTATGGTGTGGGTTCCTGTAGTCATATCCTAGTTCATGAACTATGGGCAACGGCAATCACGCCAATTTTCAAACATGGAAACAGAAAAGATTGCAACAACTTTCGAGGGATCTCTTTAATTAGCGTTGTAGGCAAAATATTCTCAGGTATTGTTGAAAAGAGAGTGCGAGTATTAATTGAGGACAGGTTAGATGAAAATCAGTGTGGGTTTAGGGCTCTTAGAGGCTGTCAGGACCAGATCTTTAGCTTACGGCAGGTAATGGAAAAGTGCTATGAGTGGAACAGATCTAGAAAAGGCTTATGAGCGTGTTTCTAGGAGGAAGCTACTGTCAGTTCTACAAGATTATGGTATAGGAGGCAAACTTCTGCAGGCAATTAAAGGGCTTTACGTAGACTGTCAAGCAGCAGTTAGAGTAGATGGCAAATTAAGCTCATGGTTCAGGATAGTTTCAGGGGTAAGACAAGGCTGTAACCTGACACCACTGTTGTTCATACTATTCATGGATCATATGTTGAAAACAGTAGCCTGGCAGGGCGGGATTAAAATAGGTGAAAACAAAATAAGCAGTCTCGCAGATCCGGATGTAATGGCCGATTCGATTGAAAGGTTGCAAACTAATATTTCAGAGTTCGATCAGAGGTGCAAGGATTATGATATGAAGATCAGCATCTCCAAAACGAAAGTAATGTCGGTGGGAAAGAGATTTAAACAGATTGAGTGCCAAATAGAAGGAACAAAATTAGAACAGGTAGACAGTTTCAAGTACCTGGGATGTATTTTCTCACAGGATGGCAACATAGTGAAAGAACTGGAATCGAGGTAACAGCAAAGCTAATACAGTGAGTGCTCAGCTAAGGTCTACTCTCTTTTGCAAGAAGGAAATAAGTACCAAGACTAAGTTAGCAGTGCACCGCTCTATCTTTCGACCAACTTTGTTGTATGGGAGTGCAAGTTGGGTGGATACAGGTTACCTTATTCATAAGGTAGAGGTTACAGAATAAAGTAGCAAGAATGATTGCAGGTACTAATAGATGGTAACAATGACAGGAGGGTGTCCATAATGAGGAAATCAAAGAAAAACTGGGAGTGAACACCATAGATGAAGCAGTTAGAGCGAACAGACTGAGATGCTGGGGTCATGTTACACGCATGGGAGAAACAAGGTTACCTAAGAGACTCATGAGCTCAGCGGCAGAGGGTAAGAGGAGTCGAGGTAGACCAAGAAGAAAGTACTTACATTCGGTGCAGAATGATTTTGAAGTAAAAGACATAACATCAGACGAGGCATCAATGTGAGCATTGAATAGGAGATCATGGAGGAATTTTATTAGAGGTACTATGCTCCAGACTGAAAGCTGAAAGGCATAATCAGTCTCTAATGATGATGATGATGATGATGATAACTTACTTTTGGCGTGGACTACATTAGGATAGAAAAGGACGTCTTCTTTTGCAGAGACAATCGTATTTAGTTATAATCCGACTTCTGAAAATGTAGTTCTATTACAGAAGGTCGATTCCAACTTCGTGCAGGACTTCGGGACATGTATTAGCTGAAAGAGTGGTCGATGTTGCTAACACAGTCAAGACAGTGCACTGGGAATACTATATTTAATGGAAAGTTCTATACAGACGATCAACTGACGCCATTCCTTCAACGATTACCCGGAATTACCTTATCGCACATTGACGCCACCATGATGTCTTATTTAAACAGACATGAACTGCTCTGTTGATTGAATTCCCAGACTTTGAGCATTCTTCGAGCTTTAGATAACAGGATGCACTGCATATAGAATAGCTACATTGCCCCCAGTGCAACACTGCAACATACTAATACTTCAGCATTCAGTTTAGGACTACACTATAGAACCAATACATGGCGCTGTTGTTATTATTACTATTTCTCAGCCCAACGATAGAAATGGTTTCAAAAGTTTACGCCAGACAATTACACACTTCAGTCTTAACTTTATGAACACAACCTAACATTGAATTTAAATTGTTTCGGAGAAAATTCACTTTTTGTATGAAAACTTTATGAGCAGACATCGTTTTCGACAATGACTACTTAAATTTGAGGAGAACTGAGTTTATTAAGAGAGCGATCCAACAAGGATTCTGTTTTTGCTGACCTAGGTCCGGAACCCTAAAAAACTATGATATACACAGGTCCCTCTTCAACAACCGTTGCGAAGCACGGGCATGTTAGCTAGTATGATATAAATATGTTATTACTTTATGAAAAATATGAGGTTTCATTGTTCAAATGGTAATTAATTGATTAAGTAGTGCAAGCGTATCAATTCTAACATTCGTACTGGTAGTAGATCAAACTCCAACTGTTTCCAAGTGAATATTAGGAAGTACATTGCACACAACACCAGTGGCATAGATAATTTATTCTTCTGGAGGAGCAAGGGTCGTTTCTGTTCAAGTACAAAATGTTTATTCAGATCATCATACTAAAATATCCACAAATAAACTGAAGGACTGTCAATCAATTTCAACGCTTACCATAGGAACACAGTTTTCACTGTTAGTGACAAAAATATTAAAAAATAATATATGTGTTTGCTTCTAAATATACGCTCGTCAATGGGTGAAACAATGAAACTAGATAATAGCTTATTGTTGTCATATAATATAGTCCGGCAAGTAACGATTTTGCGTCTTTTAAAATGATGCATGCCGTCGAGAGCATGTACAGGCCAATTAAGCAGAGACGTAGATCTCCTGCGGAAAGGGGAGAGGATGGAGGCTTCAGTCCTACACAAGATATTCTTTAGGATCAGCATCCCCACCTAATTTGTATTGAAGTTAGTGTGAGCATGTATGAGGAAGCTAATTGCAACATTACCAGTGAGCAAATGCTGCTCTTTGCTCTGCCTCTTTCTAAACAGTAACAATGATATTCCTATGGCTGCGCGTATACTTTAAGGGTCTGACGTACACTTGTTCACAATAATTGCAGCTCAAACGATCAACTACATTACGCGGCTTCACCACAGAAGCTGCCATGGACTACTTGGATCAGTGTATGAAACGTAACGCTCAACAATACTGCAGTTTGTTGGTACCTGGGCAAGATCTATCATTAGTGACCTAGATATGGTGCACATGAAAAAAAAAAAAAAAAAAAAAAAAAAAAAAAAAAAAAAAAAAAAAAAAAAAAAAAAAACTTGTTGATTTTCTTCCTCACAAAACAGACAGTATCATTCCGGTGGCAGTGTACTACGCTGTAAGTGGAAAACTCCTCAAAAGAATGCTTATGTGAGCGACTGAGAAGTATCCTTGGACTTCGCGTTTTATTACAGTAATTTACACAGTCCATTAACAGTGAGATAGTGATACTTTATGGTTCATTAAAACCCTGCCATATTGTGTATCAAACTTAATAACCCCATTTCTTCCTTTTTTCGGCGAAATATCTTACTGACCCTGACATTATAGCTTCTAAACTTGAATCTGCCAAGGAAATTTACTAGGACGTCCGTCCGCCCGAAGTGACTGTTGTAGTTGTAGTCTTCAGTCCGCAGACTGGTTTGATGCGGCTCTCCAAGCTACCCTGTCTTGTGCAAGTCTCTTCGTCTGAGAATACGTTCGGCAACCTACATCCTTTTGAATCTGCTTACTGTATTCGTCCTTCGGTTTCCCTCTACGATTTTTACCCCACACATTTCCTTCTAATGATAAGTTGACAATTCCTTGATGTCTCAGAATGTGTCCCACCTATCTATCCCTTCTCTTGGTCAGGATATGCCAGAAATTCCTCATTAGTCACGTGATCTACCCATTTAATTTTCATCATTCGTATGTAGCACAACATTTCAAAAGTTTCTAGTATCTTTTTGTCTGAACTCCTTATCGTCCACATTTCACTCCCACACAACGCTTCATTCCAGACAAATGCTTTCCGAAAGGACTTTCTGCATTTTATATCTTCTTTACTTCGGCCAAATAACAAAACTCATCTACTACTTTTATTGTATCATTACCTAATCTAATTCCTTCAGCATCGCCTGATTTTCCCTGACAAAATTACTATGCCATCGTCAAATGGCAAGGTTTATATTTCTTCCCCTGAACTTTAATTCCCTCTCCAAATTTCTCCTTGCATTCCTTCACAGCTTGATGTACAGTTTGGACAACATTGGGGAAAGGCTACAAGCCCGTCTTACTCCATTCCCAACCTCTGCGTCCCTTTCGTGCCCTTCGACTGTAATAACCGCTGTCTGGTTTTTGTATATGTTGAATATAACTCTTCGCTCCCTAGATTTTACTCCTGCTACTTTCAGAATTTGATAGAGTGTATTCCAGTCTACAAACGCTAAAAACGTACGTTTGCCTTTCCTTAGCCTATCTTCTAAGATAAGTCGTAATGTGGGTATTCCCTTCCGTGTTCCTACATTTCTCCTAGATCCAAACTGACTTCCTCAAGGTTGGATTCCACAAGTTTTTCCATTCGTTTGTAAATAATTCGTGTTAATATTTTGCAACCATGACTTATTAAACCGAGAGTTCTGTAATTTTCACATTTGTCTGTACTTACATTCTTTGGAACTGGAATTACGATATTCTTCTTGACGTCACATAGTATTTCCCCTGTCTCATACATCTTACATATCATCTTATAGGAAGTCAACGCCATACCACCTCCAAACAGGACCATGCCTAGTAAATCACTGTGGTGTTCAAAGCTATCTTCAGATTGTAGACTGCTTTACCTTTAAGTAATGATTCATCTCAAAAAAAATCTTAAGAGTTTACTACAGTAAAAAATGTTCTGGGAGACACATATGAGACTGAACTGATGGGCATTTATTTAACATACTTAGCACATTTATGGTACCATAGAGCATGAAAGAGTATTGTATTCCACCAAGTGGGATAGCCACGCAATCTGAGGCGCAATGTCATGCTCTGCGCGGCCACTCCCGTCGGAGAGTTGAGTCCTCCTTTGGTCATGCGCGCATGTTTGTTGTCCTTAGCATAAGTTAGTTTAAGTAATTTGTAAGTCTAGGGACCTATGACCTCAGTAGTTTCGTCCCTTAGGTTTACAAACTTTTAGTCTTAATCGGTTGCAGATACGGAAATGAGACAGTAAAAGTTATCAATGAATTTTTAAATTTAGGCAGCAAAATAACCATATTTACATTTACGTGTTAGGAACTATTTTCTGAAATTATTTGTCTGAACTGTAACCTTCAATGGAAGTGAAATGTGGACGGTAAGCAATTCAGACAAGAGGTGAATAGAAGCTTTTGAAATATGGTGCTTCCGAAGAATATACGAGAGCAAATCAGAAAGTCATTGACCCTATTTTTTGAAGCCAAATTATGGCTGTAAATTTTAAGTCGATAAATCCATTCCCGGCGTTGGCTCTTTCTTGGTTCGCGGCGCCGGTAGGCTGCTGACGTTTGTTAAAATATGGCGGTTGTGTTCCACACTTCACAGCATTAAAGCAACGCACTGTGTTTCCTGTGGAGCAAGAGAAGAAACGCCTATCGAGATCAAACGGGGAAATGCAGCCCATATGTCGTGAAAATTGTCTGGCTTTGTACAGTGAGAAAAGTGGTGGTGTTGTGGGTCAAAATAAATAAAATTATTATAATAAATAAATAAAACTTGAAGCAACGGTCTCTGACTTGTTTACAAACCTAATTTTTTCCTCTTGCATGACAATACGTGACAGGGAGGCCGCGTTCGTCGCTGACAGACCACATTTTCGACGTGGATGCAGTGGTGAAAGCACATCGGCGTGTGCATATCACGGCCACTATTCTGGAGCATGACATATCACATTGGAGTGCTTACAACATCGTTCAGGGGTCCTTAGGTCACCGAAAAGTTGTGTATCTAAGCGGTTGGATGACATGATGAAAGATTGAATCATCTGGAAAGGTATTCACAGGATGGTGAAGGTTTCCTGGACCGCATTGTTACTGGCGATGATACGTGGATTTGAAGCCGGAATCCATGCAGCAGAGCATAGTTTGGAAACAATCGGGTTCGCCTGTGACAAAAAAAAAAAAAAAACCGGTCCGGCGTTATTTGTTGTAAGAGTGATGTTAACGGCCTTCTCGGATCATCGTGGAGCGCTCCTGCTGGATTTCACTGCAAGCTCAGCCATCAATGCCGACAGCTACTGTTCCACGCCGTCATGTCTGAGGGCCGCCATCGGACGAAAGGGCCGAGGGATTCTCGATGTAAGGATGTGATTCTGCTCCACGGTAATGGGAGCTCCATTCCACTGGGAGATTCTGGACCAACCATTGTACTGGCCAGACCTCATCCCTAGTGATCTGGACGTTTTCGTACCGCTCAAGAAGTTCGCGGTAAGACAGAAATTCAAAAGTAATAATGAAGCCAAGACAGCAGTCAGACAGTGATTCTACAGTCAGCCGGACGAATTCTACCGCAGAGACTTCCCAAATTGCTATGATGGGACAAAACTAATAACTTGTGGTAGCACCTTGTGGAAAAATACTTTAAACTGTGTAGAATAGTAAGTACATTTGTCGTGACCTATGTATACCTTATTTTGACTAATAAAGGAACAGATATATAAAATTTTATGTCAGCACGACATGTTTCGAGACGTAATTGTCCTATTATCAAGTTCTGAAAACGAGGGAACCAGAATAGGGCGCTTGATTTCGGGGACTCTACTGCGAAATGTTTAAATCGTAAAACTAAAATACTAACATACTATAAAATTCATCTGGCATTAGGCAACGTCATTAACAAAATATTTGCAAGATCTGTGGATAGTCAAAAGAAAGCCGTCGATTGTAAAACATGCTGCTATGATGACGGACACTAGTGAACTAACCGACAACAGCTTTCATATATGAAAGATCATCCATGTGTTTCAAAACTGTCAAAGATGACCTAAGATTATATTGTCCTGACATCTTAGAAATTATACAAGTCATCCATTAAAATTGAAGCTACTAGAAATACATCCCTTTGTTACTCGTCATTAATAAAACCAAACGTCAATATTTAAAACTAGAGAAAATGTGACTGATTCTCAAGGAGATTGCCCTGTAATGGCCTTTCGACAGTTCCGTAATCTCATTGAGCACAGTAGTCGAATCATTCCTTAAAGCACAAAATATTTCAATTTCCTCCAAATTGGGTGACAATCAACATTTGTCTTCAAAGTGAATGACTTTCAATCAGTTATGTACCCAATGAATATTGTTCGATCTTGAGGTGCTTCGCTACTGTTGATGAGACAGTCTCTATTATTGTGCTCTATAAATCACACTTTAAAATTTCTTTCCGTTTGCCATACATACTTCATATCACAGTCCTGACATCTGATTTCATATCGTACCGCTTTCCACATCCGGTCGCACAATTTGTAAGATGTCAGAACAATATTACCTTAGGTCATCTTTAACAGGTGTAAGCTGCTCTAGTGTTCTCGGCCAGACGTCCTGGATTTCAAGTAAATTTCAAGTAAATTAAGAAATTGTCGTGTATTCCGTCAGCAGAAACTACTAAGAAAAATACTGAAAAGGTAAACTATGTAACGTAGTGCTCTGAAGTTGTAACATCGGCGACTGCTAGAAAACATCCTAACTGATGCAAATGAATATTTTTAATTAAACAAATCTGCACTGAACAATATGTAATAATCGCGCGAGAGTAAAGCTTTTAAAAACCGAAACACAAACGAAATTTAAGAATTGACTACTGACTGAAATACAGATATACGTGCGACCATTAAGGTGGCCCGAGTGAATCTACGGCCCAAGATGATGCCAGCGTCCGTAGCACTCCCAGTTCTTATATATTGATCCTTCTTGTATCCCAGATGTGCCAGTCGGTTTTCAAACTCTCTATTACACCACATGGCTAATATCGCGCCGGCCGCGGTGGCCGAGGTGACTGAGGCGCTCCAGTCACGGTCAGCACGGCCACTACGGTCGGGGGTTCGAATCCCCCCTCGGGCATGGATATTGGTGCCGTCCTAGTTCGTAAGTTTAGGGACTGATGACCCCGTAGTTAAGTCCCATAAGCTTAATAAACATTTGAACATTTGCTAATATCGCTTTACAGTACATGTGATAATGAGTCTGAGAAGCGGAGCCATCGATGCGAAAAGGATAAACAATAGATGGAGAGCCAGTCGTGAAAAAAATGTATCACCTTGTGTGCAAGATGTATGAGACAGGAAAAATAACCTTCGACTTCAAGAAGAATATTGTAATTCCAATTCCAAAGAAAGCAAGTGCAGACATGTGTGAAAATTACAGAACTATCAGTTTAATTAGTCATGTTTGCAAAATACTAACACGAATTATTTACAGATGAATGGAAAAACTTGTGGAATCTGACCTCGGGGAAAATCAGTTTGGATTTAGGAGAAAGGTAGAAACACGGGAGGTAATACTCACATTACGACTTATCTTAGACGATAGGCTTAGGAAAGAGAAACCTACGTTCTTAGCGTTTGTCGATTTGAAGAAAACATTTGACAATGTCGACTGGAATACAATCTTCCAAATTCTGAAGGTATCAGGGGTAAAATATAGGGAGCGAAGAGCTATTTTCGATATATACAAAAGCCAGACACTGGTTATTAGAGTCGAAGGGCAAGAAAGGGACGCAGATGTTGGGAAGGGAGTAAGACAGGGTTGTAGCCGTTCCCAATGTTGTTCAATCTGTACATCAAGCCGTGAAGGAATGCAAGGAGAAATTTTGAGAGGGCATTAAAGTGCAGGGAGAAGAAATAAAAACATTGCGGTTTGCCGATGACATAGTAATTATGTCAGAGACCGTAAAAGATCTGGAAGAGCAACTGAATGGGATGGACAGTGTCTTGAAAGGAAGATATAAGATGAACATTAACAAGAGTAAAACGAAGGCAATGGAATGCAATGTCAGAAAATCAGGCGATGCTGAAGGAATTAGATTAGGTAATGAGGCAATAAAAGTAGTAGATGAATTTTGTTATTTGGGTAGCAAGATAATTTCTGATGGCCGAAGTAAAGAAGAAATAAAATGCAGAATGGCTATGGGAAGAAAAGCGTTTCTAAAGAAGCAAAACTTGTAAACATCCAATATTAATTTAAATTTTAGGAAGTCCTTTCTGAAAGTATTTGTCTGGAGTGTAGCATTGTATGGGAGTGAAACGTGGACTATTAGGAATACAGACAAAAAGATGATAGAAACATTTTGAAATGTGGTGCTAAAGACGAATGATGAAAATTAGATGGGTAGATCAAGTAACTAATGAGGAGGTGCTTAAACGAATCGGGGAGAAAAGGAGTTTCTGGCATATCCTGACTAAGAGAAGGAATAGATTGGTTGGATACATTCTGAGACATCAAGGAATTGTCAACTTAGCATTAGAAGGAAGTTTGTGGTGTAAAAATCGTAGAGGGAGACCGAGGGACGAATATAGTATGCAGATTCAAAGGGATGTAGGTTGCCGAACGTATTCTCAGATGAAGAGACTTGCACAGGATAGGGTAGCGTGGAGAGCTGCATCAAACCAGTCTGCGGACTGAGGACCACAACAACAACAAACAATTATACTAACCGACGTTGACAGTGATAAGGTTATATGCGACTGTCTATAGTAGCCAATTTTACTGGTGAATCCTTCTCCTGTTACCACGAGAGTAACATGCATGAATCAACATTTCTGCTGACGTATTTCGTATTGGTTTTCGTCTCGTGATCTTCGACCGACATTTGTTTCATGATATTTCTGAATCTTCAACGCCACAAGTGGCATTATCAAAAATTCATCCTTCGTTAGTTATAGCTGATACTGTCAAATGTGAAATATACGACCTGCTTTTAAATACTAGGCAGCATAAATGAATGTTTGTCTGTAGTATATCCTCTACATTCGATTGAAATGAAACTTTGGTTAACTATTCACCGTACGGCCACGAAGGTTCCTGACCCAAAAACAAAAGAGCACGACACTTACCTCAGGAGATATGACGTCCTAAATAATGAGAAGCCACTTCATGAGAATACCCAGATTTATGCCTCCATTATTGGAAAATGGGAGTAGTTAGGGACCTGAAACAAAGTTTGCATGTAATTTCGGACGTTTATGAAGCGTTTTGTAACTGAACCCCCCCCCCCCCCACACACACACACACAAAATTATGAAACAGTAGATGCCGTAAACCTGTCGCATCAGGCATCAACTTGTAACAAATAAAGTTAGCATTACAGATTTGCATGTTACCATATATTTTTGTCTGCAAATCTACCTTAATTCTCTTGCAACGAAAATTCAGCAATCTGTTTTCTTAATCTCTTATCTATATAAAATCAAAATGACACTCACTCACTGACTAAACACGAAATCTCGAAAACTACTTCACCTATAAAGCTGAAATTTGTCAGTAATATGGTTTATACGCTGAAAACGTCAGCTAAGAAAGTATTTTGTGATAGGTGATGGAGGAGCATACTTCTCCTACAGACTCACGAAATCTACAGATTCATTCCGATTTTCACGAAATTTCGCACGCTTGACCTTCATCACAAGAGCAACGTTACCGTCTACCTTAAGTTTCATATGGTACATGGGGGATGGTACTTTGCAACATAAAAATGGATCCCTAAATACCTTGGTCCCGCCATAACTTGAGAACGGTTCGGCTGAATTCACAGATCTATTTTTATTATGTTTTTTCCAGAACAGGGCTTGTATGAAATAAAAATAGATTATTTCAGAACAACAAAGTGCGTTTTTCAATGTTATTCTGCGTTTCTATTGCATAGAAGTATATAGTTTTGTTCCGATATAAATGAAATTTTGCACACTCTACCTTAAAAACAAGCGGAATATTACTGTCTGTATAAAATTTCGTTCGGTGCGTGGCAGAGGGTACTTAACTTACGGAATTTTACTAAATGCATAGTTTTGTTAGAATCTTTATGAATTTTTGCACCCATGACCTTTAAAGCAACTGGACGATCACCGGGTAAATAAATGTTTGTATGGTTCATGGCAGAGGGTGTTGTTGTTGTTGTGGTCTTCAGTCCAGAGACTGGTTTGATGCAGCTCTCCAACTTAATCTATCCTGAGCAAGCCTCTTCATCTCCTCATAAGAACGGCAACCTACATCCATTTGAATTTGCTTACTATATTCATCTCTTGGTCTCCCTCAGCGATTTTACCCCACACACTTCCCTCAAACGTAAATTTCACAATTCCTTGATGTCTAAGAATGTGTCCTACTAATCGATCCCTTCTTTTAGTCAAGGTATGTCAGAAATTCCTTTTCTCCTCAATTCTGTTCAGTACCTACTCATTAGTTACGTGATCCACCCACCTAATCTTCAGCATTCTTCTGTAACACCACATTTCAAAAGCCTCTATCCTCTTCCTGTCCGTACTGTTTATCGTTCATGTTTCGCTCCCATACAAAGCAACACTCCACACAAATGGCTTCAGGAAGGAATTCCTTATGCTTAACTTAGTGTTAGATGTTAACAAATTTCTCTTTTTCAAAAACTCTTTTCTTCCCCATTGCCATTCTGCATTTTATATCTTCTGTACTGCGACCATCATTTGTTATTTTACTGCCCAAGTAGCAAAACTCATCTACCTCCTTTATTGTTACGTTACATAATCTAATTCCTTCTGCATCACCTGATTTTCTTAGGTTGCACTCCATTACCCTTGTTTTGCTCTTGTTTATGTTTATCTTATATGCTCCTTTCAACACACTATCAATTCCGTTCTACTGCTTTTCCAGGTCCTTTGCTGTCTCTGACAGAATTACAATGCCATCGTGAACTTTAATTCCTTCTCCAAATTTCTCCTTGCTTTCCTTTATAGTTTGCTCAATGTACAAATTGAGCAACATTGGAAAAAGGTTACAACCCTGTCTTACACCCTTCCTAACCTCTGCATCTCTTTCGTGCCCTTCAACTCTGATAACTACTGTCTGGTTTTTGTACAAGTTGTAAATAACGTTCCGTTCCCTATATTTTACTCCGGCTGATTTTAAGATCTGAAAGAGTGTATTCCAATCAACATTATCAATAGCTTTCTCCAAATCTACAAAAGCTAGAAATGTAGGTTTGCCTTTCCTTAATCTATCTTCTAAGATAAGCCGTAAAGTCAGGATTGCCTCCCGAGTTCCTACATTTCTCCAAATTGATCTTCCCCAAGGTCGGCTTCTACCAACTTTTCCATCCTTCTGTAAATAATCCGTGTTAAAATTTTGCAAGCATGACTTATTAAACTGATGGTTCTGTAATTTTCATACCTGTCTGCACCTGCTTTCTTTGGAATGGGGCCGCGGTGGAGTAGCCGAGCGGTCTAAAGCACTTCGCTGCGGAGCGCGCGGTTGCTCGCCGTGGAGGTTCGAGTCCTCCCTGGGGCATCGGTGTGTTTGTCCGTAGGTTATTTTACCTAGGTTTAACCAGTTTGTAAGTTACGAACTGATGACCAACAGTTTGGTCCGATAGATTTACAGACATTTTGGAATGGGGATTATTATATTTTTCTTAAAGTCTGAGCAGTGGCGTAACTAGGACTTGGCTTTGGGTGGGTGGGGGAATAGATCTGCTTGATGATCAAACTTTTAGTCACTTTCCAGACAGACTACCATCTACCACTCCCATTGAAGATTAATTCACTCCCAACCAATGAAAGCTTATGGTAAAACACCCCGAGTTTCCAATCTTTACCTTTACCAGATTGCGGTTATACATTTTTTTTGTCGGGTGTTCTGGGGTGGGGGGGGGTTCTATCCCCCTCATCCCCCCATAGTTACGCCACTGAGTCTGAGGGTATTTCCCCTTGTCTTGTACATCATACGGACCAGGTGAAATAGTTTTGTCATGGCTGGCTCTCCCAGAGACTTCAGTAGCTCTGCGGGAATGTCGTCCACTCCACGGGTCTTGTTTCGACTTAGGTGCTACAGTGCTCTGTCAAATTCTTCTCTCAGTATAATATCTCCTATTTCATCTTCATCTACATCCTCTTCCCTTTCTACAATATTGTCTCTAAGTTCCTTTCCTTTGTATAATACCTCTATTTATTTTTTTCCACCTTTCTGCTTTCATTTCTTTGCTGAGAACTGGTTTTCCGTCCGAGTTCGTTATATTCATACAGCTGCTTTTCTTGTCTCCAAATATTTCTTTTATTTTCCTGTAGGCGGTATCTATTCTTCCCCTATTTATACATTCTTCTACTGACTTGCATTTGTCTTCTAGCCACTCCTGCTTAGCTATTTTACACTTCCTGTAAATCTCATTTCTTAGTCGTCTGTACTCCATTTTGCCTATTTCACTTAGTGCATTTTTATATTTTCTCCTTTCAGCAATTAAATTTAGTATGTCCTGTGATATCCAAGGATTTTTACAGGTATGGCCTTTCTACCAATTTTGTACTCTGCTGCCTTCACTATTTCGTTTCTCAATGCTACCCATTCTTCTTCTATTGTTTTATTTTCCCCCGTTTCTGTTAATTGGTGCCTAAAGCACCCTCTGAAATTCTCAAAAAATTCAGGTTCCTTCAATTTATCCAGGTCCCATCTCCTTATTTTCCTACCTTGTTGCAGTTTTTTCAGTTTCAGCCAACAGTTCATGACCAACAAGTTATGGTCAGAGCCTACATCTGCCCCTGGGTATGTTTTACAGTTTAAAACCTAGTTCCGAAATCTATGTCTTACCATTATAAAATCTATCTGGTATCTCCCGGTGTCTCCTAGTCTCTTCTACGTATACAACCTTCTTTTGTGATTCTTAAACCAGGTTTTTGTTATGATGAAGTTATGTTCCGTGCAAAATTCTACCAGGCGATCTCCTCTTTCATTCCTTTTGCCCAGTCCATATTCACCTCCCCCCCCCCCCCCTCTTTTCCTACTACCGAATTCCAGTCTCCCAACACAAGTTTTCGTCTCCCTTAATTGTACGAATAATTTCCTTTACCTCATACATTCTTCGATCTCCTCATCATCGGCAGAGCTAGTAAGCATATAAACTTGTACTACTGCGGTCGGTGTTGGCTTGGTATCTATCTTGACTATGATAATGCGATCACTGCGCTGCTGATAGTAGTTTACCGCAATCCTATTTTCTTATTCATTATCAGACCTACTCCTGTAATACCCCAACTGATTTTGTATTTATAATCCTGTACTCGCCTGACCAGAAATCCTATTCCTCTTTCCTTCGAACTTCACTTATCCCCACTATATTTAACTTCAGCCTATCCATTTCCATTTTTAAATTTTCTAACTTCCCTACCCGGTTAAGGGATCTAACATTCCACGCTCCGATCCGTAGAATGCCAGTGCTGTCTTTCCTGGTGATCACATCCTCCTGAGTAGTCCCCGCCCGGAGATCCGAATGGGGGACTATTTTACCTCCGGAATATTTTACTCGAGAGGATGTCATCATCATATTTTCATTCAGTAGAGCTGCATATCCTCGGGAAAAGTAACGGCTGTAGTTTCCCCTTGCTTTCAGCCGTTCGCAATAGCTGTGCGGCAAAGCCACATTAGCTGATGTTACAAGGCCAGCTCAGTCAATCATCCAGACTGTTGCCCCTGTAACTACTGAAAAGGCTGCTGCCCCTCTTCAGGAACCACACGTTTGTCTGGCCTCTCCACAGATACCCCTCCGTTCTGGTTGTACCTAGGGTACGACTATTTGTATCGTTGAGGCAATGTCTGTGGTTCATGGGGGCACCTTGTAGAAAACTGTGCCGAGAGAGGGAAAGGTGGAAACGAACAGAGAGATGGGACAGAAAGAGGTGGATTCAGAGATAGATGGAAATGGGATGTGGACTACGAGAGTGTAGGATAGATAAAGACCCGGGCAACGACGGGTTTACAGCTAGTAATAAAAGAAAAGAAAATGTCAGAGAAGAAAGCAAACAAAAACAAACTTCTAAAAATTTTAATTTTTTAAATTATTATAATTGTCTACATCGCATATATTGTAAAACATTAAAATATGTTAGCTATTTTCAGTTGCCTAAGCAACTGTCATCATGATACACATGTAAAATATTTTCATACTGCCTATTGAAAACCCTTCATAGTCTGTGTAGCTTTAAGCAGTACTTCCAGGAGAAAGCTGATAAACCGGCAATACATACTTTACCATGTGTTTTCTTAAGATGATTGCTTAGTGAATTGAAAATAGTTCTCACGTTATATACAGTACGCAATATAAACTGTTGTAAAATATTTAAAAGAAATTAAGGCATTCCTGATGGCGGTCAGGAATCTAACTCGCACCCAAACATTACGTGGACCTATCGCGATGAGGTCTAGGGTCATTGCCAATGTGATTCTTCCTTGTTATCTGCAGAGCGTGAATCGAAAACCGACACGCACGAATTGATACCTGTACAAACTTTCAAGCCACTACTGGAGCCAGGAAAGCGGTATGACTAATATCCTGTTAACACAGCTCCTCGTCCGCGAGGCGTAACACCTGTAATACGTTCTGAGGAACAATGGGTACTATAAGAAGTCACACGACGTAGAAGTAATGTCTGCTGTGGCCTTTCTGACATCCTAATCGGTCGTATGTTGCTCGGCCAAGACGTACATGCTATTTGCAGAGTGTATCTCAGATTTGCAAATAACAAAATAAACTTACTTGCAATGATGGGAGTATGCCGCATAACGTATACCTGTCGAACGTCTATTTGGAATGACCAGACGATACATAATTACCGGGTTCATCGAATGAAACGGTACTGCAGGTAGAGATAGAAGGAGACCTTGTTGGTGGCAGATCACGTGCTGTGTCAGATAAACCACGTGATAAAATTCCCCGACAGGCAAATCCTCGCCCTTTCTGCAAGGAAGTCATGGACATTCATAAACATGACAACAGTTTCACAAAGAAAGAAGAAAGCTTCGAGGTCAACAGAGTGTGAATTTCTATGCTATAACAAAAGAGCGTTGCAGATAGCAAGAGGAGAAACACAGCGTTAATGACGCGGAAAAGACCTCCTGATGTTTCTGATAGGTGCAATGATCTCGATGATAAATCACGGGTGGTAGCGTAGTCGCCCAGAAATCCGAAGACACTATAAACCACCTGTGGCGAGCTTACACCAAGCACAAGGACAAAACAGTATCGACAACCCCCTGTATCAAACACAATCAGCACGACGTTCTACACCGAGCCGTACGGAATGGCTGCAAGATCTAAGGCGTCATGCTACGGACCGGCCGGCTGTTCCCAATGAAGGTACGAGTCCTCCCACGGGCATGAGTGTGCGTGTTGTCCTTAATGTAAATTTAAATAGTTTGTAAGTCCAGGGCCTGATGACCATATCAGTTTGGTCCAATAGGTTTACAAACATTTGAACATTTGAAATGGCGCTGAAGCTGGCCCAGTAGACGGCGTCGTTGCCCAGCAACAAACGTAACATGTTCTCTGTTAACGTCTCTTTATACGAACTACGTGGTCATTGTGGACAACATAAATCCGCCACGAACCCTTCTAGCCGGCCGTGGTGGCCGAGGGGACTGAGGCGCATCAGTCACGGTCTGCACGGCCACTACGGTCGGGGTTTCGAATCCCCCCTCGGGCATGGATACTTGTGCCGTCCTAGTTCGTAAGTAGTTCATAAGTAGTTTGTAAGTTTAGGGACTGATGACCCCGTAGTTAAGTCCCATAAACTATACAAACATTTGAACATTTCTTTCAACCCTTCTACCCGTTCGGATGTTTAAAGGGATTTTCCCCCTGGCGCTTGCCTTGGTACTATTTTTTTAGTTTCCTCGCCTCAATGATTAAAAGCGAAACCCATCTGTCTGTCTGCCTGTTAAGACCTCTTAAACTCAAGGTGTCCAATTGAGAAAAAAAAAGTTCAAATATTTGTAAATCTATCGGACCAAACTGCGTGGTCATCAGTCCGTAGCTTACAAACTACTTAAACCTAGGTAAACTAACCTAAGGACAAACACACACACCCATGCCCCAGGGAGGACTCGAACCTCCACGGCGAGCAACCGCGCGCTCCGCAGCGAGACGCTTTATACCGCTCGGCTACTCCACCGCGGCTGTCCAATTGAAAATTTATGCGACCATCATTAGCCGGCCGCGGTGGCCGAGGGGACTGAGGCGCTCCACGGCCACTACGGTCGGGGGTTCGAATCCCCCCTCGGGCATGGATATTTGTGCCGTCCTTAGTTGTAAGTAGTTCATAAGTTGATTGTAAGTTTAGGGACTGATGACCCCGTAGCAGGAAGCGGCTACACGGGTAGCGGAGGCTGTGTGGCGTGGACTGGGCGGTTTTTTAGGATAAAGAGCTTCGGGGAAATAGAAAATGGGCAATCTCAAAGGGTTCAGGTGGATCACAGGAGAAATGTAGATCAGGAAACTATCGGTATAACAGTTGTAAATTGTCGTAGCTGTGTCGGGAAAGTTCCAGAACTGCAAGCGTTAATAGAAAGCACCGAAACACACATCATTATAGGCAGCTCAAGCCGGAAATCAGAAGGTTGTACCCGAAAATCGTAAGAAGTTAATAATCGGTTCCTTTTACCGGCCTCCCGACTCTGACGATACAATAGCAGAAAGGTTCAAAGAAAACCTGAGTCTAATTACAAAAACGTACCCGACTCACACGATAATAGTAGGTGGTGGTTGTAATTTACCCTCGATCTGTTGGCGAAATTATATTTTCATATCAACAGGTAGGCATAAAACATCGTCCGAAATTGTACTCAACGCATTCTCTGAGAATTACTTCGAACAATTAGAATTGTAAATCAGGGCTGGGCAAATGCCGTTTCGCGAGCGCGAGTGCTCTCAGCGGCTCACGCGGCCTGCTCGCGGCTCCCCCCCCCCCCCTCCGCCAGCCAGCAGTGCCCCCCACTCACACTCGACTAGCCGCGCACCTCACTACACCACGCGGAACCACTCCTTCTGTTTACTTGGTGGAAATCGCGTCTGGTGTTCGTGATAAAGCAGAACTAGTGTCTGAAAAATGGCAAAGGAGGACGTAAAATCTTGGAAAAGAAAGTCTTCTGAACACCCACAGTGGGAAGAAGAGTACTTTTTTGTTGGAACGCAAAGCGGACCTCAGTGTTTGGTTTGCAAGTCAACATTGTCTTCATGGAAGAAGTACAATGTGAAGCGTCGTTTTCAACTGCTTCACTAAAAAGATGTAGTTAGAGTAAAGAAGAACGAAAAGTCAAACTTATAGAAATGAAGCTGAAAAAGGAGAGAGACATAAGTGTACTTGTAGATAATTATGTTATTAATTCAATTTAATGCTGTTATTAATAGGTTGTGTGCATTTTCGTCAATTTTACCTTCTCCTGTACGTATTTACAGGTAGAAAACCTTCTAATCCACAACGCTGCAACGATGAGAGTAAGCTATCGCGTAGCTCTTAAAATAGCTAAAACTGCGCGGCCCTTCAGCGATGCAGAATTTGTGAAAGAATGTTTTGTTGCTGCCGCAACAATATAGTGCCCAGCAAATCTTCCTCTTTTTGAAACCGTTCCTCTTTCACGGAGAACGGTTAGCAGGCGCATTGAAGAAATGGCAAACGACGTGGAAGCTCAGTTGAGAGACAGGATCAAAGATTTAGTTTTCTTTTCTTTAACATTGGATGAAAGCACTGATGTATGTGCACTGTGCATCAGCAAGCGGCCAGCCACAGCGCACAGCCCTGCTCCCCGCACTGCTGTCTCTCAAGGTCGCTCAGCGCTGCCCTCGCGGCTCTCGCTGCTCGCGGGCAGCCGCGCGAGCAGCTCTCGTGCCCACCCCTGTTGTAAATGGATGTGAAAACACACTTGATCTCTTAGCAACAAATAATCCTGAGCTCATAACGAGCATCAAAACGGATACAGGTATTAGTGAACACAGAGCTGTCGTAGCGAAATTGAATATCGAAAGTCCCAAAGTTACCAAAAATAAACGCAAAGTATATTTGTTCAGGAAAGCAGATAAAAACAAAATACATTGCTTCTTGAAAGACAGCTTCCACTCGTTTCTAACACTAAACGTAGGTGTAGACCAGATGTGGCTCAAATTCAAAGAAGTGTTATCGACAGCAATTGAAAGTTTTATACCTAATAAATTAATAAAAGAAGGAGGCGATCCCCCTTGGTACACAAAACAGGTCAGGACACTGTTGCAAAAGCAAAGGAAAAGGAATACTAAATTTAAACGAACACGAAATCCCCAGGATTTGCGATCGTACTCACAAGCTCGAAATTTAGCGAGGATTTCAATGCGAGATGCCTACAATATTTATCACAACGAAACTCTTTCTCGTAATTTGACTGAAAACCCAAAGAGATTTTGGTCATATGGTAAATATACTCGGGGCAAGTCACAAACAATACCTTCACTACGTGATAGTAATGGCGATCCTGCCGATGGCAGCGCTACTAAAGCAGAGTTACTAAACTTAGCTTTTAGAAACTCCTTCACAAAAGAAAACGAAACAAATATTCCAGATTTCGAATTACGAACAGATGCTGTAATGAGTAACATAGTAGTAGATATAATCGGAGTAGTGCAGCAACTAAAATCACTTAACAAGAACAAGTCTTCTGGTCCGGATTGTATACCGATTAGATTTCTATCTGATTATGCTGAAGCGATAGCTCCTTACTTAACAGTCATATACAACCGCTCTCCCATAAAAGGATCTCTACCAAAAGATTGGAAAGTTGCACAGGTCACACCTATATTCAAGAAAGGCAGTAGGAGTAACCCACTAAACTACAGGCCTATTTCATTTACGTCAATTTGCAGCAGGGTTTTGGAACATATCCTGTATTCAAATATTATGAATTATCTCGAACAGAACGATCTATTGACCCAAGGTCAACACGGATTTAGAAAATATCGTTCATGCTAAACACTACTAGCTCTTTATTCAGACGAAGTGATGGGTGCTATCGACAAAGGTTCGCAAATCGATTCCGTATTTCTTGATTTCCAGAAAGCTTTTGACACCGTACCACACAAACGGCTTTTAATCAAATTGCGTGGTTATCGTATATCGCCCCAAATTTGCGATTGGATAAGGGATTTCTTGTCAGAGAGGACACAGTTCGTAGTAATCAATGGTAAGGATCCGACTAAAACAGAGGTGATATCGGGCGTTCCACAGGGTAGTGTTATTGGTCCTCTGATATTCCTTATTTACATAAACGATTTAGGGGAAAATCTAAGTAGCTCTCTTAGGTTGTTTGAAGATGACGCCGTCATTTACCGTCTAGTAAAATCATCTGAAGATCAAAACCAACTGCAGGACGATCTGAATAAGATATCAGTATGGTGTAAAAATTGGCAATTGACTCTAAATAATGAGAAATCTGAATTCGTCCACATGAGTACGAAAAGAAATCCGTTAAACTTAGTGTACAACATAAATCAATCAAATGTGAAGGCCGTAAACTCCACAAAATACCTAGGAATTACTATTACTTCAGACTTAAACTGGAAAGAACACGTAGATAATATCGTGGGAAAGGCGAACCAGAGACTGCGTTTTATTGGCAGAACCCTTAAAAGATGCAACAGAACTACTAAAGAAACTGCATACACTGCGCTTGTCCGTCCATTTTTGGAGTATTGCAGCCCAGTGTGGGATCCTTATCAGGTGGGTTTGACGGAGGACATCGAAACAGTCCAAAGAAGGGCAGCTCGTTTCGTATTGTCACGATACAGGGGAGACAGCGTTAAGGAAATGATACAGGATCTGGGATGGGAATCATTACAACGACGGCGCTTATCGCTGCGGCGTGGGCTACTTGCGAAACTCCAATCGCCAACATTCTCCTCCGAATGCGAAAATATATTGTTGACTCCCACTTACATAGGTAGAAATGATCATCAGAATAAAATAAGAGAAATCAGAGCTCGAACAGAGAGATTCAGGTGTTCTTTCATCCCGCGCGCTATTTCGAGAATGGAATGGGAGATAAATAGTATAATTGTGGTTCGATGAACCCTCTGCCAGGCACTTAAATGTGATTTGCAGAGTATTCCATGTAGAGGTAGAAGTCCCATAGACTCTACAAACATTTGGACATTTGACTATCATTACTCATCAAAGCATTAAAAAGATTAAATATTACCAGAGTTAATAAACCTACCTAACTTATGCTTCCCAGTTAACAAGTAGTCTTCTCGTCTCTTCTAGCAGGGGCTGCTGTTTCGTTAATTAACCCAGATAGTGCGGAATTATTTTTTGTTTAATTTTTTCTCAAAAGCTATTAATTACCCTAATATGGATGCACAATATTGTTATAAGTGATTTTTTTTTCACAATCACACCATTAGTTTTGCAATACTGGAATGCCCTTCTTTCTGGAATGACGACAAAATGAATGTTTTATAATTTTAATTTGATGAATCATTATTATTAAAACAACATTTAAGATGAAATATATACCTATAAATATCTCAAAAATGGAAGAAAGCTCAAGAAATATAAAACCCAACTACGAGGAAGTCTTCAGTATCTTCTGTATGAACCTCATTTTTGCAGCTGTATCGAACCACTTTGGCCGGCCGCGGTGGACGAGCGCTCTGCGGCGCGTCAGTCACGGTCTGCACGGCCACTACGGTCGGGGGTTCGAATCTCCCCTCGGGCATGGATATTTGTACCGTCCTTAGTGATAGCTAGTTCATAAGTAGTTTGTAAGTTTAGGCACTGATGACCCCGTAGTTAAGTCCCATAAGCTCTACAAACATTTGAACATTTTTGAACAACCACTTTGCAATCGAAAATACAAGATAAAATTGATCTGCAATGGGATCAGGCGCTTCAAAGAAATAAAATATGACATTGTACACGAATTCTTTCAGACAAGAATAAAAACTTAGGCTTTCGTTGTGGTCCTTCTGGAAGGACGTCAGCGCTATCTGAGTAAATACTTACAAATGATAGGAACAGGGTAAGACTACAGACCAGACGTCGAAGAGTTTAGTGAAAACAAATAATCAGAGTATTCTGAAACTGCACATCGAAATGTGAGGCAGCCTGTTACACTTGATTATACGAAAAAAACCGGACAACATAAAACCCAACCTGACACTGAAACTGTTTTACTGCAGAACAAGGCAAAATGTAAACTAATATCTAAGTAAATGAGGTTTCTATGAACTTCAGACCTGAATGAGAGACAGTGTACCTAGAGAGAATGATCTATTAGCCAAGAAAAAAGAGCCAAAGCAGGGGAAGCACAAGCGCTACAGCGAAAGCGCGTTAACTTTAACCCGATCGCGCCTAACGTTTGGAATGCAAACTGTTGCATTTCTATAAACTCATGGACGTTCGCGGTCGCTTTACTTATACTGTGCAAGGTATTCCGGTAAATAAATTAAATAAATAAATAAATGTAATAGAAATTTACAAGGTATTCCGAAGAGTAATGTTTAATGGTAATTGATCAATAGTGCGTAATATGTACGCGAAAGAAAATTTAAACTGTTAAAAAAAAAAAAAAAAAAAAAAAAAAAAAAACCGAACAATGTGGTGACTCGACCACCGAGGTAAGCCCAAGAAAACATTAATATGCGCAACGGACACGCCCGGGAAATGGGGAAAACTGAAACACTAGAATTTATGGCCCTGTCTAAAGTTCTCCCATAGGATACAACGAAACTGATTAACTTGAATAATGAAAAGGGGGAAACAATCTGACTGCGACACAGATAAAATAAAAAAATTGATTTACCTCGTATCTTCTTATTACAAAACTGGAAACAGGAAACAGCAAGCAGCTCTCTTCAAGCAGTATTTCAGTATTAAAAATTTTCGAAAATGATATGTGGGTAGTAATTATTCCAACAATAACCATAAATGAAGAACATGAAAGGAAGGGGAAACTAACCACCAAATGTGGACACAGAACGCAAATTGAATATTAGAAATTATAATTATATTCTTAAAAAAATATGAAGTAGAAAAATATTACAGAAAATTAAATTTACATCATGCATTACAATAATGGCGTGCTGCAACATATACTTAACAACTGCCTTTTCCAATTGCTACTGACTGCTCTCTCTCGCAGCCAGAGCGCTGACTCTACAATCGAACTTCCAAAGATTACTGTGCCACTCACAATATACATCTGTGGCCAGTTTACGTACGTACAAAATATTACAGAAAACCGACTTATGTCGGGACCATAGGGACCTTACAACTGCAAAAACGTACTTGTTAGAACGCCGAAGCTCATAGCACGAAGATCTACAACTTGATGGCAACTTCCATCCACTTCTAGAGAGCAAATGAGGACGAGAAGGCGTCTTTCGTTAGTTTTCTTACCGCATCCGCTGACTAAATTAGTGACTGTCGAAAAGGACGGTTAACAACTGGCCGAAGAAGGCGCGGTCCAGTGGTGATCCTTCGTCAGGAAGACGCTGTGTGCAGCGAAGATAATATAGGACACAGAAAAATACTCCGCCTCCAAGAAACGACATTCATTTTTGGAGGAAATTGGTTTCATATGGTTTAATTGCCGATTAATTCTATCATTTACTCAATTTTATTCTGGCCGAACCTTAATTTTGCCTACTGTTCATTATCAAAATGTTAACAATTACATAATTGCAGCACACTCTCTTTGTCATAAAATGTGGACAACCTGGATCACTGTCACCTTTGTATTAGGCTGGGCAAGTCTCAGCTTTAAACCTTAGCGGTGAAAAAATTTAAGGTTTTTGTTCAATGCAATTAAAAGTAACTAGCATTTATGTCACATGTTTTGATACTCGCAAAATGACTCTAGGGTGCTTCACGTTTATTAAGAATCGTGAGCCGCGCGGGAATGGCTGTGCATACTAAGACACCTTGCTGCAGAGTACGCGGGTGCTCCCCGTCGTAGGTTCGATTCATGTGTGTGTGTGTGTGTGTGTGTGTGTGTGTGTGTTGTTCTTAGTGTAAGTTTGTTTAACTAGTTTCTAAGTCCCTTAGAGTAAGTTTGTTTAACTAGTTTCTAAGTCTAGGGACCTATGACCACTGCAGTCTGGTCCAGTAGATTTACAAACATTCGAACATTGTGAACAACAAGCATGATATTTAGTAAGAATCAAAGTGTCGCAGTACAAAGAAATAAAAAAGTACCAATGTAGTTAATTAGTAATCATCTTATATACATAAAAATAAATGTTTGCTTGTTTGTTTGTATGCTTTTTGTATTGTTATGGAAATTTTCCTATTTTATCTAACATTGTTACTGAAAACAAGGCGCTTGAGCAAGTCGCCACTTTCAGTTATTTAGAGTGCGGCATATGTCTGGACACGAATAAGGGCACAAAAAAGAAAACGAACAAATTTCGATATACCGTTTGATAATTAATGTACAATATGAAACAAAACGCTAATTAACTACTAACTACGGCGTGCACACTCTTTATTCAACATATAAACGTCACTACAGATATTCGGATTTATAACATGTTCCATATACCTGCCTTCCGCAGCAATGATATGGAGCAGACGAATAGCGAAATTCTGCATGACCCGTTGAAGTGAAACCTCTTCGCTTGTCCAGGACATCCTGAATGGATGTTTCCAGCTTAGCACTGGTTTTTGGGTTCTTGCTGTGCACCTTGTCTTTAATATAGCCCCACAAAAGGAGTCGCATGTGTTTAGATCGAGTTCGAGTCCTCTTTCGGGCATGGGTGTCTGTATTATCCTCAGTGTAAGTTAGTTTAAATAGTTTGTAGGTCTAGGGACTGTTGACCTTAGCAGTTTGGTCCAATAGGTTCACAAACATTTGAACGTACTTTTGCACACATTATTTCTCACCATGCGTCTCAGCCACTCTTGCAGTCTTAACATCCTAACGCAAAACGTTCAGATGTTACGACAATTTTCTCTTATATAGTTCAATGATTGTCAGCCTATAAATGTGGAACTATAAACAAAACTTATAAAAATAAAGTTAGTAAAGACACAAAAATGAAATTACATAAAACAATGACAGTGCCTTCTGGCAGTAAATCCTGGATTGAGATAAAAAAAAAAGATAAAAATTACATACAATCAGCGTAAATAAGGTTCTTAAGACCTTAAGGAGAAACACATAAAAATTTCATTCTATTCCATGATGGCAGTAGCAGCAACAGTCAATAAATCAGTCAAATAGGAAACACTCTTTTTTGCAAAATTGTAATTTTTTAAATTCCAATTACGCGTTTCGCGCAGTTTGCGCATCTTCAGACTGGAACAATAATGAAATGTTACAGCTCAAGTACTGAACCGAGCGGGCAACAGGCCTAGTAACGCTAAAGGGGAGTCAATTTGGAAAGTTTTGCTTACTTTGTAGGTGAAGTCATCGGGAAGAAAGTGGACGTTAAATATTCAATTAGGAAGTAAGATTAGTGTTTAACTCTGGATGGCCGGAGGTGGATTTGAACCACGATCCTCCTGAATGCGAGTCCAGTGTGTGTGTTACGACTACGCCAACTCGCTCGGTAAATAATAATAATAAAAGAATTCAATTGTAGATTTCATGGAAGGAAAACAACTCTTATGGTATGGTCATAAAAAAGTATGTCAAAGACTACCGCAGAGAATTATGGAATGGGAGCCACCAGGAAGAAAGAAAAGAGGGAGACCGCCAGCTACATGGCGTCTGTCCGAAGTAGGAATTAAGGCGACCAATTCTCCCGTATTGTTCGGGATCTCACGTATTTTAGCCAGTGGCGTAGCTATCATAGGGCTAGGCGGGGCAGTGCCCCGGGGCCCCGAGATCAAGGGGCCCCTCGGCCTCCGTGAGCAAAGTTCGGAAAAAGTTAGCAGAGCGTAGTTTTTTATTTTAATTTTTTAATTTTTAATTTTATTTTATTTTACCCTTTCCACCCTATCGTCTATCAATTCCACCTCCAGTCAAACTAGGCTTCCCACAGTAGCCGCACTGGGCCACAGGGTGACGGAACATTGCTTCTAGTGGGGCCTGCTGATACGCCAAGCCGACAGGCGGCACACTCCAGTCGGCAGAAGTAGCTGCAGCATCAATGCTGCTCTCAGCAACAGCTGCGCCTCCCAACTTTTGGCGGCGTGCCGCTCGGGGCAATGTGAAGGATCGCGCGACTCCAAATACTGTATAAATACATTTACTGCACAGTACTTCTTATTGGCAAGTAGAAGTGTACAGTTCGATTATACGAATAATCGGTTTTCCGAACATTCATGTCCCCCAATTACACTTCGGATAATCGACGTTCTACTGTATATAATGTTTTAGCTGAATGAAGGATTTTCGACTTTAACTTTTTGAACACTGCCAACAAACTTCAAACGCACAAAGTGAAATCCAAATATTATTCCCATCTCAGAATATAAACATAAAAAGGTATTGCTTGTTCGCTAAGACGTGCACCCTACCTCCTGCTGAATTACTAGCAGTGTGTAACAATACTGTTCATGGTTTGATTCGCGGCGGGGGGCCATATTTTCGTCGTTGAGTAAACCTTCATTGTTCAATTTTACTAGATTCTGCCTGCGACTTCATTCACCTAGTATGGAGCAAATTCGAAAACTATTCCATGGTAGTTTTATCTATATGTCCTACCCAGGTCCAACTCTATTGCTCTCCAAAATTTCATCCAATCCACCCAGTAGTTTCTGCTTGAAAGTATAATTAACTTTCACAGTTATAATTATATTACAGAGTACGCTTAAATATTATCTGCTGCGTGACACACAGTAATTTACTTAAGAGTATTTAGGTTTGCAGAATGAAACTTTCAATCTGCAGTGGAGATATGAAACTTCCTGGCAGATTAAAATTGTGTGCCGGAACCTGGACTCGAACCGGGAACCCTTGCCTTTCGAGGGCAAGCGCACTACCGACTGTGCTATACCGACTCGACTGACGATGCTGCCTCACAACTATACTTCCGCCAGTACGTCGCCTCCTACTTTTCAAACTTCACAGCTGCTCTCCTGCGAACCATGCAAGACTAGCACTCCCGGAAGAAAGGATATGGTGGAGACATGGCTTAGCCACAGCCTAAAGGTTGTTTCCGTAATGAAACTTTCAATCTGCAGCAGAGTGTGCGCTGGCAAAGGTCATAGGTTCGAGTCCCGGTTGCGGCACATAATTTTTATCTGCCAGGAAGTTTCATATCAGTGCACACTCCGCTGGAGAGTGAAAGTTTCATTCTGGAAACATCCCTTAGGCTGTGGCTAAGCCATATCTCCACCATATCCTTTCTTCCAGGAGTGCTAGTCTTGCATGGTTCACAGGAGAGCTTCTGTGAAGTTTGGAAAGTAGGAGGCGAGGTACTGGCGGAAGTAAAGTTGTGAGGCGGCATCGTGAGTCGTGTCGGGATAGCACAGCCAGTAGTGCGCCTGCCCGCGGAAGGCAAGGGACCCAGGTTCGAGTCCCGGTTCCGGCACATAATTTTAATCTGCCAGGAAGTTTCATATTTATGTTTGCTTTATTATGTCTTCCAGTAAGCGGTAAGGACCTGATGAAATAGTATTGCATCTGTATAGCTCATAGGCGCAGAGTAAGGGTATGCTCGGTCGCTCAAGCATACCCCAAAATTTGATTGGGAATGCTCGGCGAACCCCACTGAAAACTTTGCTATTATTTTTTTCTTTACGTTATATTTCTTGATTGTAATTAAATTCGACTCTCTCATTCCACTGATGGGCGGCTGGCTTTTGTAATACACCGCTGTAAAAAGATTATCTAAAACAAACAGGTAATTGAATTCGTAGACATTAAAATTCATGTTGACAAGTGAGTGAATTGATCATTTTCTAAATAGTCCGAATATTAATGGAATGCTGCTTGTAAGTTCAATATCGTAAACTAAAGGCGGTAACCTGTAATTATTGTATTAAATAATTAGAAATGAAGTGGGTTTGGTACGAAACGATGAAAATGTGTATACTACTAATTTAACTTTCTTGTATTCTCTTAGAAGTCAATTGTCTTCAAGGAATCGTGTTAGTATTAAGTCGTGACATTTTTCATCCTGTTTACTGAACTGGTGTGTGATGTAACAATGGGTTGTAAACCTATTGGTATCGATAGACATGGTATGAAAGCAGAAGCGGTTATGGACTATTTTCGTAATACTGTATAGAAAATGAAGGTAGGAAGACCATCCGATGTTAGTTTTTGCGATAATGAAGACAGTATTCACAATACAGGCACATGATTATCTGATATGCATTTCTAAGAAGACAAAAACTGTGAAAATGATTTATGTACTTACTACGGGAAAACAGGTTCAAATGGTCGCAAAATCCGCCCAGTAGTTCTAAAATGTGAAATTGAAATTAATGGCTGTTAATTTCTTTACTGTATGTTAAAAAATTACTTTTCTCCTTTCAGAGATTAAAATAGTCCTAAATTAACACCAGACCAGATGAAGCAAAAAAGAAGAAATACTACTAAAATAAAACAAAATTACTTTACCTTTGCACTTGGAATTGGAAAAATATAATTTTTTTTTTCTTTTTTTTTTTTTTAGAAATATCTGTCGGGGGGGGGGGGGCTGCAGGCCGGCAACCACCTAACCACCTCCCCCTATTGGAAACACCACTGAGCATACCCCAAGATTTTCAAACGTCGGCGCCTGTGGTATAGTTCTAGTTTAAAGAGGGCCCGAACGTCATTTTTGCCCCGGGGCCCTTCGTGTAGTAGCTACGCCACTGATTTTAGCACTTTCTTTTAAATTCTCCTGTATCCCTTATTGTCCGCCTGCTTCTCCCGTATATTTCGTCAGTGATCGCTTTTACAAACCAAGAGGTGTATCGATAGTGGAAATTCTTTTACCGAGATATCTCGAAAAATTTTTACAATAACCAGTACTACTCTCGATTAACGTTCGTGTCAGCAATCGATACTGATGAAACTTACCGCCAAATGTTTCGATTTCTGCTAATTTGTTTTTTGCGTAATACCTACTGTGAACTGTGAAGCGCCGCGTGTATTTTCATTTGGTTTTTAAGTGATTGTGTTCTCATTATGTGCTCTCGCGGTGAAAATGAAGATCTGAAATCTCCACGAAGCAAGAAGATGAAGTACTTGTATGTTTACTTGAAGTTATGGGAGGAACAATTTTCGTGATTAAAGCCCATGACCAACAACGTATATCGAGCATACTGTGTGCTATGTAAGCGTGACTTTAGCATCGCACATGGTGGTAAATCTGACTGCATCCAACATTCTTCTATAGAACTACATAAGAGGAATGAAAGAGACGTAAAGGCGAACTCCAATTCCTTTTTTGATTCCATAGACCAAAAAGTGAGTAGATCCTTGTAGGTGTGAAAAATATTAGAAAATATAACAAACATGCTTAGAACACATCTGTGTAACACATATTTCAGTGCACTTTCAATATATTGATCATTCATAAAGGTAGGCTACTGAATTATCTAACTGTTTTAACTGAATAAGAAATGAAATCCAATGGGCAATGATTGATTTCTTTATGTTTACATCCCCATTGTCACCCAGTCCAAGAATGCGTATAACTGTGTACCCAAAATTAACTATGTCTAAATCTCCCTTATTAACGTGGTCAGATTTTGGTCATCTCCCTTAAACCCGTGATCAAAAGTTTGTCGCCCTAGTAGGAATACAGAAGAAAAAAATCGTACTGACGTGTTTTACGGCCCACTTATATCTGTAGTTTTATAAGTTTTTACAAACATTTTCGACCAAAATAATAATCTCAAATCCTTGTAGGAAAAGAAATGTAGGTAGTGGTGGGATTCGAGCCCCTGACCTTCAGCGTCACAGTCAAACGCATTACCGACTACGCTACAGCTGACACTTTTAAGTTCCCTTTTCTAAGGTAGTTGTTAACTGATGCTAATATGGCATTTGTAGACACTAGATTATCATTTATCGTACGAAGAACGATGTGGTTTTCTTAATTCTTCAGTGCACCATTGCTTTGAAATGACAACGTATAAGTTATAATAAGAAAATCATCAAATACGCAACGCAAGATGGCGTATGCCACAAAGCGTTCTGGGCGAGGAATGTCACGTGACATCTGCGAACGGCTGGTTTTCGTTAATTCAATGGAAGGTGTCAAAACTCCGTTATTTTTGCAAACATCTCTCAAACGATACGAGATATGAAAAAAGCATAAGGGAACGAAGTTGTAGAGAATTTTCTCCTCTACAAATTAGTTTATTCAATTTTCGCGCCAGATGAACGCTGTATTTGCAATTAAAATTACATTACAAAAGGCTTTTTTTGGTATTATTAACGTATTTCTTGTCCGAAATATTTAAAAAAGCTAGGTTCTGGTCTCTGGTAGCCAACAAATATGTCTGTAAAATTTGGTGCCGATCGGTTGAACGGTTCGACTTAAAAAGTGGGAACACGTTACAGCCAGACAGACATCGTCAAATCGCCGTTATTCTTGCAAATATCTCTGCAACGATGCAAGATATGAAAAAAGCATAATAGAGCTAAGTTGTAGAGAATTTTCCCCTCTACCAATTAGGCTATTCAACTTTCGTGTCAGATGAACGGTTCGTCTGCAATTACAATTATATTACAAACGGATTTTTTTTTTCTTTTTTTTTTTTTTTTTTGGAATTATTACCAATATTTTTGGTCCGAAGAATTTAAAAAAGGGAGATTCTGGTCTCTGACGGCGTACAATTATGTCCTGTAAAATTTGGTGCTGGACGGTTTAACGGTTCGTCTTAAAAACAGGGAACACATTACGGACAGACAGACAGACGGGCAGACATACATCCCAAAATCGCCGTTCTCTTTTGCAAATATCTCTGAAACGATACGAGATATGAAAAAAAAACAACATAAGAGAGCAAAGTTGTAGAGAATTGTGTCGTCTACAAATTAGGTCACTCAGTTTTCGTGTCAGATGGATGGTTAAGCAGTTATTTTCATTTAAATTTCGCGCTGTCAAAAAACGATCAGAAAGGCCCACTTTTAGTGTTACTACCGTAACCTAAAGTGGGCCAATTTATGGGCAAATACACAAAAATGGAGAATGAAAATAAAATGATATTTAATAAATAATAATGAAATTATATTAATGTAAAATAATGTAATGTATAATCTATGGGTACCGGTAAATGTAAACTAAATTACATTGTAAAACCGGATAATAATAATGACCCGACTTGAAGTTGACGTGACTTGGCCTACCGCGTGGATGGAGCCTTTATGTTCCGTACCGCTTGGTTCGCAAAATTTGGCACGTAATGTACAGAAGGGACGCAGTGTGCCGCCTCGCACGAGCCGCTTCGCTCCGTCTGGCTGCCGTTAAAGCTCGCGGCCAGACAGGAGTGGCTGCGCAGCCGGCGCGGCGGCCCCACGCGCTATTTCCACAGCCCAAGGCCGGCGGCGCCGCACAACGCAAACAATGAGGCAGCCGGCTCACGCATACACACACACACACACACACACACACACACACACACCGCAAGTCTAGACACGCTGCAGCCGTGTCTCTGATACCTCAGCCAGTTACCGCAGCCAGTTTTCTGCACCCCTCTTTGCGCCGGGACGACACTGCAACTACTCGTTCGTTCGACGAAATGTCAGTTTCAGATGTACAGTGTCGGGCATCAGCATCCGAGCGTCGTCCAAGAGTCAACGAAAAATAAAAATAAAAAATAATTTCTTATAGTGACTTTTGCACTATTATTCAAATTTAATTGTCAGATTCTCGCGCAGAGAGAAGAAGCGTTCGATTTGACAATCACCTTTTTTTACGAAATTTCAAATTTCTCTTGTGATCTGTCAAAAATTAAAATTCCGTGGCTATGTATGTTGCATGTTCCTGTCAGAGAGGAGACAGTTCGTAGTAATCGATGGTAAGACATCGACTAAAACAGAGGTGATATCGGGCGTTCCACAGGGTACTGTTATTGGTCTTCTGCTGTTCCTTATTTACATAAAATCTAAGTAGCTCTCGTAGGTTGTTTGCAGATGACGCCGTCGTTTACCGTCTAGTAAAATCATCTGAAGATCAAAACCAACTGTAGAATGGTCCGAATAAGTTATCACTAGGCTGTAAAAATTGGCAATTGACTCTAAATAATGAGAAGTGTGTAGTCGTCCACATGAGTACGAAAAGAAATCCGTTAACCTTAATTTACATGATAAATCATTCAAAAGTGAAGGCCGTAAATCCGCAAAATACCGAACCTAGGAATCACTATTCCTTCAGACTTAGACTGGAAAAAACACGTAGATAATGTCGTGGGAAAGGCGAACCAGAGACTGCGTTTTATTGTCAGAGTCCTTTAAAGATGCAACAGAACTACTAAAGAAACTGCATACACTACGCTTGTCCGTCCTTTTTCAGAGTATTGCTGCTCAGTGTGGGATCCTTATCAGGTGCGTTTGACGGAGGACATCGAAAGAGTCCAAAGAAGGGAAGCTCGTTTCGTATTGTCACGATACACGGGAGACAGCGTCACGGCAATGATACAGGATTTGGCATGGGAATCATTACAACAACGGCGCTTATCGCTGCGGCGTGGGCTACTTACGAAACTCAAATCGCCAACATTCTCCTCCGAATGCCAAAATGTATTGTTGACACCCACTAGCATAGGTAGAAATGATCATCAGAATAAAATACGACAAATCAGAGCTCGAACGGAGAGATTCACGTGTTCTTTCTTCCCGCGCGCTATTCGGGAGTGGAATGGGAGATAAATAGTATAACGGTGGTTCGATGAACCCTCTGCCGGGCACTTAAATGTGATTTGCAGAGTGTCACATGCAGATGTAGATGTTGTTGTCAACACAGGTATTATAAGTTTCTCTCATTCATAATCTATCTATAGGCCTATAAAGAATCGATTTTCTGAAACACTGTAAATTCTCAAGTATCTTCTTCCCTTGTCGGAACGTTAACTTTCACTAATATAAATTATCTTCTCTCAAACTGTAAAAATCCTCGACAATTTATAATATATCAAATAATGTCACTGTGAATATATCTTGCATAATTCTGTAAATGGTTGACAGAATAATCTTCAACTCACTACTAAAGTTCAAGACGTTTTAACATTTTTATTGCTCTCGCAATATACGGGTCATCACTCAGCAAGATCTTGTGGCGGCGCTACGTTCTTACTTTGCTGCAGCTAGCGATTAATTACATCGCTGTTTTAAGAAAATTGTCTTTATTTTTGCTTAGCAACTTTGTTTATTTATGTTTTTTCTCTGAGAGTCTTTTTCGTATGTCTAATTTGTGCGTGTTAATAAAACGTCATAAAATACAGTATAATTACTGTGCCTTTATTAATTGTGTAGAGGTTCCCATAGTGGTGACCCCGAAATAAAAACGAATCGTCTGGAATAATGGATTCGTCGACACAAACACCCGCAACTGTTATCAAGACGGAACAAGATTCACCGTTCGATTCAGAATCACATTCCACAACCATTAATATGCCGCAAAACGTGATGAATAACGAAGTTTTGCAAGATGGGCACACACATACGCGAGATGGAAATATTAAACTTCCTGCCTTCTGGACGACACGCCCTCAGCTATGGTTCACGCAGGTTGAATGCATATTTTAACAGCGTCGGTTTTCCAGTAACACCGAGAAGTTTAGTATTGTGGTTTCACATCTGGGTGTAGAAGTAATCGAAGAAATAGAGAAAACCTTACCACAACAAAGTTACGCTGCACTAAAGGAAGCTCTCATAAATCGATACACATTGTCGCCAGAACTGTGATTACAAAAAATATTCGCAAAATGTGGCCGGTCGCGGTGGCCGAGGAGACTGAGGCGCTCCTGTCACGGTCTGCACGGCCACTACGGTCGGGGGTTCGAATCCCCCCTAGGGCATGGATATTTGTGCCGTCCTTAGTAGTAGCTAGTTCATAAGTAGTTTGTAAGCTTAAGGACTGATGGCCCCGTAGTTAAGTCCCCTAAGTTCTACAAACATTTGAACATTTGAACGAAAATGTGGGTGACAAGACTCCGTCACAACTAATCAAATCTCTGCGTACATTAGCAGGCCCTGAACTTTTGCCTGAACAGTCCTTACGTATACTATGGCTTCGTAAACTTCCAACTAACATCCGTACGGTAGTGGCAGCACAAACAGACGTGCCATTACAAGCCTTAGCAAACCAGGCATAACTTGTCATAATACAAGATATATCGGCGGAGTCAGTCGCGAGGGCGCTAGTTCACACTTGGTTCACGAGATTTGGTGTTCCGCAGAACACAACTACAGATCGCGGAAAACAATTTGAAAGCCTACTTTTTAACGAACTTTTACTATTGTGTGGTTGCAACCATCTCCGTACTACAAGCTATCATCCAGCTGGTATCGGGATGATAGAACGATTTCACCGTACGCTCAAAACTGCTCTAATGTGCAGTTCATCACCACGGTATGAAGCACTGCCCCTAGTCCTGCTCGGGCTAAGAACGTCGGTTAAGGAAGATATTCAGTGCTCTCTTTGCACAGTTAGTATATGGTGAGCAACTGAGGGTTTCAGGAGAGTTAACAGCACCAACACAACAGGTTGCTCCAGAGCTATGTACACAATTCGCACGTGAATTACGCAACAGAATGAGGCACATCCGACTTACAAATCCGGTCAGACATGGAAGCCGAAAAATATTTGTGCACAAAGATCTAGAAAAAACATCCCATGTATGACTCAGGGATGACGCGGTGCGTCCACTACTTGTGTCACCATACTCCGGGCCGTACAGAGTAACAACAAGAGGAAGTCACAATTTTAAAATCGAGAAGGATTGAAAGGAAGAGACAATCTCAATAGAGAGACTTAAACCAGCGTATATAGATGAAGGGGATCTCCTTATGCAAACTTCAATGTCCCGATCCTACGTGGAGTCTGATGATTCAGCAGATAAGGTGGTTGAATTCTCGCCTTCACAAGAAAACGCGGAATCTGCAACAGAAGATGAAGATCAAACCATAGACCAGCCGGAAATTTTTTCGAGAGCTGGCAGACGAATAAAGTGCAAGTTCCCTCACATAACTGGAGCACTCGGTTTCCCAAAAATGGGGGCTGATGTGGCTGCAGCTAGCTGCAGCTAGCGATTAATTACATCGCTGTATTAAGATCATTATCTTTATCTTTGCTTAGCAACTTTGTTTATTCATGTTTTTTCTCTTAGAGTCTTTTTCGTATGTCTAATTTGTGCGTGTTAATAAAAGTTCATAAAATACAGTATAATTATTGTGCCTTTATTAATTGTGTAGAGGTTCCCAAAAGCTAAACAAGAACTAATTTTTGATTCATTTCAATTTTACAAAACAATTCGGTTAATAATGTAAATAGAAATAAACATTTTTCGGCGTCAACCGCAGAGACCAGCATCTTCCCGCGACTTGAAGTGGCCTGATGTTTACTCCTTGAGCTCGGCGTGAAGATGTTGCTCTCGTACGTTGAATCGCCGTCACAGCACATTAAACATAATAAAAACACATATAACTTTATTAAGAATTACATAACATAAAGCATTAACACTTTAAATCATTAATCAACAGAAACATAAGTATAATAAACCGCGAAACTGAGCTAACATAAGGTAGTAGCGGAGACAATAATCCGTCCCACTACATCTTCCAGGCCAGCACACAGGAATATTTTCGGGGTGGAGAGGAGAGGAGGTAGCTTCACCTGGTCTGACATTTTATAAACTAGCGAACCCGGCAATGCTTTGAAAATGGTAACATAAAAGGTGAGTCACGTAAAACGTAACACCCCTTTTATGGTTACACATGTCTAAAAGCTGTTTTATCGGCATATGTTAGACTGTCGAAGAGCACCTGTTTTTCTGCTTGGTGAACGGCTTTAGCACTGGTATCAAGTGAGATATTGAAACAAGGTCCTTTTCTTTTAAATGGAACCGCTTACTTTTTATAACTACATTTGATATATTTGACTCTTGAGAGGACAATTACAAAATGTTCAAATGTTTGTAGAGCTTATGGGACTTAACTACGGGGTCATCAGTTCCTAAACTTACAAACTACTTATGAACTAGCTAATACTAAGGACGGCACAAATATTCATGCCCGAAGGGGGATTCGAATTAGAGATCCGCTACGGGCTTCGAAATGTTGCTTAAAACCCACTAGCGTGCTTTATGACGTCACCGGCTCGGCCCGCTACGTTCGTGGGCTTGCCGACGCGGCTCGCCTCCTTCGCCGGGCCTGGCAGTATAATTATTATTTATTTGGTTAAAAGCTGTCTTAGAGGAACTGCGTTTCTACGAACATTTTTCTAAATCATCTGTTCACAAATTTGTCTCAGTGGTACTTCGATATTTTTAAATTTTTTATTTTAATTGAATGAAAAATTCGCTGATTTAGCTCAGCCTCGGACACTACAAGTCAGGTCAGTAAAGGATGAGAAACGTGTGCCACTTTGTTTCTTGTTGTGTTTTGTTTTTTGTTTCTTGGTGGGCTTGTCTCAGGCAACGAGGTATCCTCACTCACTGTCAGCTGAAGATTGAAGGAAACACGGTGGTCACTAAAACTTGTTCACTGCCGTCTATGTAGAGCCAGCTAACAGTTCATTGATGTTTGTTATTTTATTCCTATTACCGGTGGTAATGGACTCATGCCATGGATTTCGACTGACATTTAGGATAGTTTTTCCTTGTGAGAACAGCTAAAAAAAATTCTGAAATTTTTATTCATTATACGGAATTAATAGTAATACGTCGTCAGCGACCACAGAAACTCCACAATGGATACTCTCGAAATAAAGAAATGAGTTGTGACGAAATTACCGTCGGCTTCCCGCCCTCGCCTTGTCCGACAGAGACTGCCCGCCTTCCGCTGCGTCGCCGCCCCTCACTTTTGGCACGTGCCCTGCGCCGGCCCTGGGCTAATGTCTTCAGGACGGATAGCACCGTCAGTGCGCACCCTCCCTCCCGCGAGCGCCTCCCCACCTGTGGCCATTGCCGTCCTCTTAAGCGCAGCTCGTAGCTCTTCCTAAATCTCGTCGACTATACCCGCAGCAGACTCACGAGCCGCGCTGTCGGTTACACGGAACCCGCGGAGGCCGGCGGGTCGGGCCGGCGGGTGCAACGGGTACAGTGGGCCGAGCCGGCGAACTTACGGGTACAACCAGCACCCCCTATAGAAGAAAGCCTGCGCACGACGTCACAACATGGCGGCGGTGAGAGGCTTAGAGCCCTCTGGAAGATTGTAAACACTAGCAGTGCACGCTGTTTATAGTGCATTCTTTCGTTCAGGACTGTATTTATTACGTAAATTAGTGTTGTGTACGGTGTGATTGCTACACTGGACGATTTGTGTGTGTGAGAACAACGTGTGATCTCTTCTTTACCGACAAAATGCCGTTTCGATGTTCTGTGCCGAAATGTAGAGGAAATTATGACTGTGACCCAAAAGTTACCGTCTTTAAACGTGCGGAGAAGAATAAGCTACTTGGGGGTGGTTACGTAAATAAAATGAATCGCAATATCCAACGGTAAACGGTCATGACTTAAAACTTTTTTATAAAGTTAAACAAAAACGAAAACTTACCCATTAACTTGAAGAAGGGGCCAAGTTATCTTGGGAATTCTTGATATCCATTTCTTCTTCTCCGGACGTTTAAAGACTGTAACTTTTAAGCCACAGTCGTAATTTCCTCTACATTTCGTCACAGAACAGCGAAACGGCATTTTGTCAGTAAAAAAGAGATCACAGGTTGTTCTCACACACACAAATCGTCCAGCGTAGCGATTACTCCGTACACAACACCAATTTACGTAATAAATACGCTCCCGAGCGAAAGAATGCACTATAAACAGCTTGCACTGCTAATGTTTACAATCTTTCAAAGAACTCTAAGCCTCTCACCGCCGCCATGTTGTGACGTCGTGGGCAGGCTTTCTGCTATAGGTGGTGCTGGTGCAACGGGGCAAGCCGGCGGGCGCAACGGGTACAGCGAGCCTGGCTAGACGAGCCGAGACGAGCCTGGAGAGCCACGCCTAGCCTGTGACTCTTAACAGAAGACGCCCAGAATTTTCGCGCCAGATACAACTTACACGTGATAATTACTTATGAAAAATGTTCAAATGTTTGTAGAGCTTATGGGACTTAACTACAGGGTCATCAGTCTCTAAACTTACAAACTACTTATGAACTAACTAAGACTAAGGACGGCACAAATATCCATGCCCGAGGAGGGGATTCGAACCGCCGACCATAGTGGCCGTGCAGACCGTGACTGGAGCGCCTCAGTCCCCTCGGCCACCGCGGCCGGCGATTACCTATGATTTTGTATTACTTGCGCCTGCTTTATTCAAAACTTGATGAAATGATCACTCATCACTTTAAAAACAAGAGAATGGTCACTCTTTCAGGGATTCGTGTATTGCATGGCAGAGGGTGATTTAGTTACAGGATTTCTTAAACTCCACGTTTTTATCATGATCTTGATGAAATCTGCACACTGGACATTCAAAATAAAGGTCAAGGCCTTCATAAGATTCACGTGGTGGATGGCGGAGGATACTTCATGTATACAGTTTACAAATTTTATAGTATTATTTCTAACTTTATGAAATTTCGAGTACTTGACGTCAAGACTACCGGAAGGTCACTGTCTACGTAAGATTTGTGTGGAACATGGCGGAGGGTACTTCAGTTCAGTGGCAGCTCGTACAAAATTTGGCCAGTGTGCTACAATATTACAAAAATAAACAGGAAACAAAATATACTAAAATAAAAAAGTCAACCTTTGCATGATTGCCTTTAATTAAATATCTATTAATACTGTATTGACAGTAAGACCTTCAGGGGAATCTATAACAGCGCTGCCAATTGCATGTATTCACTGCAGGTAGTAAATATAACGTTTAAAAACATTAATTTTATTTACGGAAATTAAAAATTTAGACTCAGAGGTATTTGAATACGAGCCTCACACAGGTAGGTTTGAGAGACAACGCGCAAGACGCCTGAGACAGCGCGCTATTTGACTCTGTATGCCGCAATATTCGTCATATACTATTCTTCCGCAACCGTTACAAGCAGCGCGAAGAGAAATATTTATCTAGTGCTGCAGTCGGTCTCAGCACACATGAGTCGCCAGGCCTGACGTCACGTCTGCGCTTGCGAACTAGCAAGCAGACGACTGCGCCGCCTATCTGCGCACGAACCAGCGCGGCTGAATTCCAGCACACGGAGCTGGTTTCCAGCTATCACGGCGAGGGCGCTCCAGAATGCGTTTTCATCCTTATTACTAGCATTCTAATACGCATTGGAAGGGAACTGGAATAATTTTATTGTGATATTTGGATTGTATTCCAAGAGAAAGGATGTAATTTTATAGCGATTTCTCGCTTGCATTCGAAGAGAAATGGCATAATTTTAGTAATATATTTACAGTGTGCTGCAGCACATTAGCATATTATCACCAGCCGCCACTGCTTCAGTTAACAATTCTATAAAATCCGAAGTTTTATTACGATCTTGATGAAATTTCACACACTTGACATTCAAAACTAGCGGAAGGTCACTGGCTACGTAAGATTCGTGTGGTACATGGCGGAGGATACTTCAGTTAACAATTCTATAAAATCTAAAGTTTTATTACGATCTTGATGAAATTTCACACACTTGACATTCAAAACTAGCGGAAGGTCACTGGCTACGTAAGATTCGTTTGGTACATGGCGGAGGATACTTCAGTTAACAATTCTATAAAATCTAAAGTTTTATTACGATCTTGATGAAATTTCACACACTTGACATTCAAAACTAGCGGAAGGTCACTGTCTACGTAAGATTCGTGTGGTACATGGCGGAGGGTACTTAAGAATTCTAGCGGAAGGTCACTGTCCACATAAGATGCGCCTGATACATGGCGGAATTCTACTAAAACGTAACAGGGGTTCCATCATGTATAAGATTTTGTTTCGTTAAGGGAGGCGGGCGTAGCTTACTCAACACTTAGTATCGTAGCCTGTGATTTTGTTCGACAGAGCGTCTATGTCTTGTCATGGAAGAGGTGTAATAGACAAAAATACAACCGTATTCTGTGCAATGTACATACTTCGTGTATTTTCCCTCTGCATCGTTCACTACTGCATCAAACGCTTCCCAGACGCCACTCTTTCTCTTCTTCAGCATATTTGCAAGTACGTACAATCCATCATTTAATTTTCTTTTCGTTTCCTCTGCGGTCTCACAACTAACAGATTCATTAGAGGCTACGTCATCGCTAGAGTCTGTCATTTTCGCTCTGCCAGTGATACGCAAGAAAGCAAGATCGGGCACTCAACTGCAGTGTTACGTCGCGACTAGTACTTCCTACTCACCTTACAATTGCCGACGGCAGCGCGCTGAATCAAACTTTGTTTACGGCCAGTGTGGGCCGAAGGCGTCCGACAACACTCGACAGTACACGATCGAGGCACGTGGCTCCGCATTCTAGAAAAATGTTCAAGTGTTTGTAGAGCTTCTGGGACTTAACTAGGGGGTCATCAGTCCCTAAACTTACAAACTACTTATGGACTAGCTTATACTAAAGACGGCACAAACATCCATGCCCGAGGGGGGATTCGAGCCCCCGACCGCAGCGGTCGTGCAGACCGTGACTGGCACGCCGCAGACCGCTCGGCCATTGCGGCCGGCCGCATTGTACACTCGCGCTATTGTCACAGTGCGGCTACGTAATCTGAGCGTTTGCTGAAATGGATAGGTATCGTGCAAATATACGTCCTCACAAAGTACGTTTATAAGAAAAACTTAAATAATTTTCAGATTTCATCGGCTACTCAAAGGCTCAGCCGGGTGAATGACAAATCTACACCAGCGTCCGTCCTGCCATCGGCGACATCTTCCTTTTAGTTATTAGCCTGTATGGCATCCTCTCGGGTAAAATATTCCGGAGGTAAAATAGTCCCCCATTCGGATCTCCGGGCGGGGACTACTCAGGAGGATGTGATCATCAGGAAAGACAGTACTGGCATTCTACGGGTCGGAGCGTGGAATGTTAGATCCCTTAATAGAGTAGGAAAATTAGAAAATTTAAAAAGGGAAATGGATAGGTTGAAGTTAGATATAGTGGGGATTAGTGAAGTTCGGTGGCAGGATGAACAGGATTTCTGGTCAGGTGAGTACAGAATTATAAATACAAAATCAATTGGGGGTATCACAGGAGTAGGATTGATAATGAATAAGAAAACAGGAATGCGGGTAAACTACTATGAGCTGCACAGTGATCGCATTATCATTGTCAAGATAGATACGAAGCCAACACCGACAACAGTAGTACAGGTTTATATGCCAACTAGCTCTGCCGATGATGAGGAAATCGAAGAAATATATGAGGAGCTAAAGGAAATTATTCAGACAATTAAGGGAGAGGAAAACTTAATTGTTATGGGAGACTGGAATTCGGTAGTAGGACAAGGAAGGGAAGGGAAGATAGTAGGAGAATATGGTCTGGGCAAAAGGAATGAAAGAGGGAGCCGCCTGGTAGAATTTTGCACGGAACATAATTTAGTTATTACAAACACCTGGTTCAAGAATAACAAAAGAAGGTTGTATACGTGGAAGAGACCAGGAGACACCGGGAGATACCAGATAGATTTTATAATGGTAAGACATAGATTTCGGAACCAGGTTCTACAGTGTAAGACATACCCAGGGGCAGATATAGACTCTGACCATAACTTGTTGGTTATGAACTGTCGGCTGAAACTAAAGAAACTACAAAAAGGTAGGAAAATAAGGAGATGGGACCTGGATAAATTGAAGGAACCTGAGGTTCTTAAGAATTTCAGAGGGAGCTTTACGCAACAATTGACAGAAACAAGGGAAAATAAAACAGTAGAGGAGGAATGGGTAAAATTGAGAGATGAAATAGTGAAAGTAGCAGAGGACAAAGTAGGTAGGAAGGCAAGACCTACAAAAAATCCTTGGATATCACAGGAGATACTAAATTTAATCGATGAAAGGAGAAAATATAAAAATGCAGTAAATGAAACAGGCAAAATGGAGTACAGACGACTAAGAAATGAGATTGACAGGAAGTGCAAAATGGCTAAGCAGGAGTGGCTAGAAGGCAAATGCAAGGATGTAGAAGAATGTATAAATAGGGGAAAAATAGATACTGCTTACAGGAAAATAAAAGAAACATTTGGGGAGAAGAAAAGCAACACTACTAATATCAAGAACTCAGGTGGGAAACCAGTTCTCAGCAAAGAAGGGAAAGCTGATAGGTGGAAAGAGTATATAGAGGGGCTCTACAAAGGAAATGAACTCAGAGACAATATTGTAGGAAGGGAGGAGGATGTAGATGAAGATGAAATAGGAGATACTGTATTGAGAGAAGAATTTGACAGAGCCCTGAAAGACCTAAGTCGAAACAAGGCCCCTGGAGTAGATGATATTCCCTCAGAGCTACTGAAGTCTCTGGGAGAACCAGCCATGACAAACCTGTTTCACCTGGTGTGTAAGATATATGAAACAGGTGAAGTACCCTCAGACTTCAAGAAAAATGTTATAATCCCCATTCCAAAGAAAGCAGGTGCAGACAAGTGTGAAAACTACAGAACCATCAGTTTAATAAGTCATGGTTGCAAAATATTAACACGAATTATATACAGACGGATGGAAAAGCTGGTAGAAGCCGACCTCGGGGAAGATCAGTTTGGGTTCAGGAGAAATGTAGGAACTCGGGAGGCAATACTTACTTTACGGCTTATCCTAGAAGATAGATTAAGAAAAGGCAAACCTACATTTCTAGCTTTTGTAGATTTGGAGAAGGCTTTTGACAATGTTGATTGGAATAAACTCTTTAAAGTTCTGAAGCAAGCAGGAGTAAAATATAGGGAGCGTAAGGTTATTTACAACTTGTACAAAAACCAGAGAGCGGTTGTCAGAGTTGAAGGGCATGAAAGGGATGCAGTGGTTGGGAAGGGAGTGAGACAGGGTTGTAGCCTTTCTCCAATGTTATTCAATTTGTACATTGAACAAGCTATAAAGGAAAGCAAGGAGAAATTTGGTGAAGGAATAAAAGTTCAGGGGGAAGAATTAAAAACATTGCGTTTTGCCGACGACATAGTAATTCTGTCAGATACAGCAAAGGACCTGGAAGAGCAATTGAACGGAATGGACAGTGTGCTGAAAGGTGCATATAAGATGAACATTAACAAGAGCAAAACTAGGGTAATGGAGTGCAGTGTAAGAAAATCAGGTGATGCTAAAGGAATTAGATTGGGAAACGAAGCAATAAAGGAGGTAGATGAGTTTTGTTACTTGGGCAGTAAAATAACAAATGATGGTCGCAGTACAGAGGATATAAAATGCAGAATGGCAATGGGTAGAAAAGCGTTTTTGAAAAAGGGAAATTTGTTAACATCGAATATTGATTTAAGCCTAAGGAAGTCCTTTCTGAGGGCATTTGTATGGAGTGTTGCCTTGTATGGGAGTGAGACATGGACGATAAACAGTGCGGACAGGAAGAGGATTGAGGCTTTTGAAATATGGTGCTACAGAAGAATGCTGAAGATTAGATGGGTGGATCGCGTAACTAATGAGGAGGTACTGAACAGAATTGGGGAGAAAAGAAATTTCTGGCATACATTGACTAAAAGAAGGGATAGATTGGTGGGACACATTCTTAGACATCAAGGAATTGTGAATTTAGCATTAGAGGGAAGTGTGTGGGGTAAAAATCGCAGAGGAAGACCAAGAGATGGATACAGTAAGCAGATTCAGACAGATGTAGGTTGCCGTTCTTATGAGGAGATGAAGAGGCTTGTTCAGGATAGGGTATTGTGGAGAGCTGCATCAAACCAGTCTCCGGACTGAAGACCACAACAACAACAGATTTTAGTATTAACAGCAAATATATTTTTATCAGCTACCCGCAAAACCAAATTATTACATTGCAAAAGAATTTTATTTTAATTCCGTACAATTTTCTGTAGAAAAATATATTAATAGAAAATGTATTATGCATTCGCTCCAGTTATTCCATAGTAACACTACAGGTTTTTTTTTTCAGTTCACATATTTTTCCTTCAGAAGAATATATTAAAAACGACTGTAACGTTTTTTCTTTGCAAACATGCTGCAGCATTATTTTATCGTAAAACAATATATTTACATTCTTAATATTCATTTCGATTGCTTTTCTGTTCAAGTATGAGTTAACAGAATATACAGTTCTGTTATCTGTTGCATATGTACCAATGAGCGTACAATGCCCGTACGCCATACGAAATAAATGATAGAACACGTCAACAGTTCGCAGCGCCTTCAACAGAAATGGCCATTATAAATTGAACGGGTAATATTGTGACAGCACACGTTTTAGTATCAAGCGCTAAGGAGTGTTATGGAAATGTTTCATTCTACATCCCACGTGCGCATCCAAGCAGCACAGTGATTGACACGGACACAAATTGGGGCGGGCGGCACAGCGCAGTCTAATGGGGCCGCGACGCTGATGCGACCTGCACCTGCGCTGGGCTGCGTGTCGCTCGGCCGAGGCACAGAAAGGGGAGGCGGGAAGCGAGCGAGTACTCTGCCGTACGTTCTGTATCGAAAGTGGCAATATTGTTGGTTCTTCAAAATGTTACAATGTATGTAAAACTGTTGTACCATACTGCTATAGTAATCAGTCCATAGACTTACAAACTACTTAAACCAACTTACACTAAGAGCAACACACACACACACACACACACACATTCTTCGAAAATAAGGAAGTCTTATACGCTGAAAAAAGCAAATACAGTATGAAATATCCATATTATACAGGGTGAATCACCTAACACTTGCACCGCAAATATTGCGGAAACGGAAAGTGCGATTGATGTGCGGTTTTCACAGAATGGATTGGTAGTCAGGGGCTCGTATTTTTAGCCAACAAACAGATTATAATTTTACTTACAAAGTGTATTTTTTATGCAAACACGGAGTTTTTTTTTTCATGGAATAATGGTTATTTCTATCATGCACTGATATGTTTGACACCAGCTGTGTACAAAGAATTATGAATGACATTTTTATAATGTTTAGTTTGGCAGCTACAACCGTTCAAAGTTTCGGGGGTGGAGGCTGCGATAGCGTAGCTAACTGGCCGAGTGGCTAGCCCCTGGGACACGGCCCTTTGTCTCATGACTACCAGCCAGTCAGCTCGCTGTCGTAGCCTCCGCCCCCAAAACTTTGAATCGTTGTAGCTGCCAAACTAAACGTGATAAAAATTTCATTCAAAACTCTTTGTACACATCTGGTGTCAAAAATTCCAGTGCAAGATAGAAACAACGAGTCTTCCATTTACGAAATTTTATGTTTGCATAAAAAATAAACTTTCTAGGTATTTTTACAATCTATTTATTGGCTAACAATACGAGTCCGCGACTACCAATCCATTCTGTGAAAACCGCTCATCAATCGCACTTTTCGTTTCCGCAGTATTTGCGGTGCAAGTGTTAGGCGATTCACCCTGTATAATATGGATATTTCATACTGTATTTGCTTTTTGCAGCGTATAAGACTTCCTTATTTTCGAAGAATCAACAAATTATTTCTCTGCCGCGGCGGAATAGCCGAGCGCACTAAGGCGCCTTGCTACGATGCGCGCGGCCATTCGCCGTTGGAGGTTCCACGGGCATGGGTGTTTGTGTTGTTCTTGGGATGACTTAGTTTAAGTAGTTTGAAAGTTTACGGACCTATGACCACTGCAGTTAGGTACCATGACTTTACAAACATTTGAACATTTTGAACATATGTCCATATACAACATTCGTAGGTGAACCTGTATCCGCTATAGTTCTTAAGTTTGTTACAGGGGAAACACAGCGTTACTAAAGTCGCTCAGGCCTTATTTAAGGTGTGCAATTACGCAGAGAACGAGAACTTAAATGTGAAAAACGAATCACTAGGCTATGATAAACACTTTCAGTCGTAAGGCAATGTTGTTCGAACAGCCAATAATCTATGGACTGGGCAGTCACTCCCGTCGAGGGTTCGAGTCCTCCCGCAGGCATGTGTGTGTGTGTGTGTGTGTGTGTGTGTGTGTGTGTGTTGTTCTTAGTGTAAGTTGGTTTAAGTAATTTGTAAGTCTATGGACTGATTATTATAGCAGTATGGTACAACAGTTTTACATACTTTGTAACATTTTGATGAACCAACAATCGTGCCACTTTCCTGTACGCGTCTGTATACTTCTAAGAGGTACAATACACGCTGTCGGACAACTACCTCGACATACACTGCTCGTAATTATATCCTATGATGATTTCGTGTGGCATTTTTGGCTGTTACATATCAGTTGGGGAAGTGTTCGGCTTGCCTCGTGCAAGTCTTTAGATGACGCCACTGGAGCGACTTGCGTGTCGATGATGATGCAGTAATGATGAGGACAACACAACACCCGGTATCCGAACGGAGAATATCTTCTACCCGACCGGGCCTCCTTGCGTAGCAATCTACCATGCTGTTCACTAGACTACGGAAACTAACATTATATCGTGCGGGACACATTCATTAAACTAAATGTTTTATTAAAAATAATTTGGTGACCACATGTACATCGCAAAATAAATACTCTTCTCAACAAAATGTCGTTTCATGCTAATCGTAAGTGCGTAATGTCGGTGTTACCAGCTATGTGCAATAAACTCTCCGAATTATTTGACATTGCAAAGTAATTTCGTACACACGTAACTACAATAAATAATTTACCGACAATGGTTTGGTATCCACCCAAAGCACATAACATGAGGTTTATCTTACAAAAACACAACTTTATCCTTTATTTCAACATGTGTTCAAAAAGTTGAGCGTGGAGTGAAAGGCACATCTACAATCGCCGTTCGAAAGAACGATAAACAGAGTAAGTTGTAATTTGCGGCTGTTTGCTGATGATGCTGTGGTGTATGGGAGGGTGTCGTCTGTAACTGACTGTAATAGCATACAGGTTGACTTAGACAAAATTTCTAGTTGGTGCGAAGAATGGCAGCTAGCTCTCAATGTAGAAAAATGTAAGGTGATGCGCATGAGTAGAAAAAACAATCCAATAATGTTCGAATACAGCATCAGTAGTGAGCTTCTTGATGCTGTCGCGTCGTTCAAACATCTAGGTGTAACATTGCAGAGCGATATGAAATGGAACGAGCATGTAAGGACAGTTGTGAGTAAGGCAGACAGCCGGCTTCGGTTTATTGGGAGAATTTTGGGAAGATGTACTTCACCTGTAAAGGAGACCGCGTATAAAACGCTAGTACAGCCACGTCTTGAGTATTGCTCAAGTATTTGGGACCCGCAGCAGATCGGTTTGAAGGAAGACATAGAGGCGGTTCAGAGGCGAGCAGCTAGATTTGTTACCGGTAGGTTCGACCAATGCGCGAGTGTCACGGAAATGCTCCGGCAACTCAATTGGGGATCGCTGGAAGAAAGACGACGTTCTTTTCGTGAATTTCTGTTAAGTAAATTTAGAGGGCCGGAATTTGAAGCTGAGTGTAGTACGATCTTGCTGCCGCCTACTTACATTTCGCGTAAAGATCACAAAGACAAGATAAGAGAAATTAGGGCTCGTACGGAGGCATATAGGCATTCTTTTTTTCCTCGTTCAATTTGGGAGTGGAATAGGAAAGGAAATGCCTAGTAGTGGTACAGTGTACCCTCCGCCACGCACCTTACGGTGAATTGCGGAGTATGTTTGTAGATGTAGATGTAGAAATCAGTGACATATGTTTGAGCATGCACCAGCGATTCTACGACGCATATCGTCTGGCGTATTTGGGACATCGTCATAGATTGTATTTTTAAGGCCCTCCAACGACAGAAAGCAAGGGGGGGGGTCAGATCTGGGGACCCCGCAGACCATTTTACAACAACATTTACTCCTGCCCGACGTTCAGGAAATGTTTCCTCCAGTCTGTGCGTTGGGACACGGGACGAGTGAGCTGGACATCTATCATGTAGCAGCCATATACACTTTCGAATATCCAGTGGTACCTTCTCTCGAAGATCTGGCAGAATATTTGTAAGCAAGTGAGCGTACGAATGTCCATTCAGCACTGCTGGGATGAAGTTAGGTCGTACAATACAATGGACTATGATTGTGCATCGTACGTTTACGCCCCACGACCATTGATGTTGCACCTTAGGAAGCCAATGTTGAGTTTCGGCTGCCCAGTAGTGGATTTTATGCAAATTTACACTACCATGGTTACTAAACGTTACTTCACAGGCAAAGAGCTCACTTTGGGAAAATGTCGTCTTTCAAGGGCAAACTTACAACATTCTGCACGACGTTAGAAATCAACGTCGCCGAGTACCTGATGTTGTGACAGATGATAGCGGTGGAATTTGTGTAGATGCAAGACGCGAACGACACTCGTCTGGCTGATTTCACATTCCTTTGGCAATATGTCTCATACCACTGGGTGGATTCATTAGCGTCGTAGCCAGGACAGTTTCTTCGTGTTCTCTGTCGGTTGCAGTCTTCTTTCTTGTGCTCGTTTTGACGTTCAAGCCGCTGTCTGCACTAGCGTCTTCATGATTCGTACAACTGCCTGACGCTTCGGATATTGGCGATCCCTATAGATCTAATATATAAGGCAGTGTGTCCATATATTTGTACGTGTTGCATACAAATCTACAGTTTTGTTCCAATCTTTATGAAATTTTGTACACGTAAGCTTCAATCTATGAGGACGGTCGCCGTAAGTGTACGAATCACATACGATATATAGTTCACGAGATATGACGTTATAAACAATAAAATGTGTCTAACTGCTGCATTTAGCGACAATGCTGCTCAATTTCTCCTAAAATACTGGAGCGATTTCAACCAAATTTGGCACACATATTCCTTACGTGAGATAACAATTGCTGTACGAGTACGAACCACATACGACACATGGTTCAGGAAATATAACGTCTAAACAATAGGAATCGCAGAAAACTGCCACATAATTCAGCCAGACTTTACAAATACGTTGTATGAGAATAAGAGTACTTAACGAATTGCAACAAACTTTAAACATAATTTCAAACCTTTATTAAACTTTTTCTCGCTGACACCCATAGCAATATGATGAAAGGAAAAAAGTTTCTCGCTCACAACTTTTCCGCTGTTTATGGAGTAAACTACAGCATTCGGTATGACGTTACAATTTATAATTTTTACACTACAAATTGTAGCCACAGGAAATTGTACAGACAGTATACACACATATAGTTGAATGTACGATCTAAATTTCATCACAGTACGACACATAATTCATGAGATATAAGCACGAAAATAGGAACGTTCCGCTGTTCATGGACTAAAACTACGGCATTCGGATGACGTTACAATTTCTAATTCATACACTACAAACTGTAGCCGCAGGAAATTTTATAGACAGTATACATGCATATACTTGAACGTACCTTCTACATTGTATGACAGTACGAGACGTAGTTCACGAGATAGAGCACATAAACAATAACGTTCATGGAAAACCGCCCCATCACGCACCACGTTTTAATGTATTACTTCTTTACTACTAATTGTATTCCCAAGAGATTTTACATACAGCCCTTATACAAATGAATATAGACCCGAAAATTGGCTGGAATAAATATATAAATACCCGGGCAACGCCGGGTTTTCAGCTAGTCTAATATATAAACCAGTGTGTCCGTATGTTTGTACGTGTTGCATACAAATCTACAGTTTTGTTCCAATCTTTATGAAATTTTGTACACGTAAGCTTCAATCCATGAGGACGGTCGCCGTAGGTGTGAGAATCACATACGTTATATAGTTCACGAGATACGACGCCATAAACAATGAGATGCGCGAAAAACTGCTGCATTTTGCGACAACCCTGCTTATTTTCTCCTAAACCATTGGACCGATTTCAACCAAATTTGGTACACACATTCCTTACCGTGAGGTAACAATTGCTGCATGTTTAAGAATCACATACGGCACATGGTTCAAAAGATATTACGTCATAACCAATAGAAATCGCAGAAAATGCCATATAATGCGGCGAGACTTTCGAAATACACTGTATGACAATGACAGTACTTAGCGTCTTGCAACTAACTTTAAACATAATTTCAAACCTTTATCAAACTTTTTCTCGCTGACACCCATAGCAAAATGATGAGAGGAAAAAAGTTTCTCGATTACTACTTTTCCACTGTTTATGGAGTAAACTACGGCATTCGGTATGACGTTACAATTTATAATTTGTACACTACAAGTTGTAGTGACAGGAAATTTTACAGACAGTATACACATGTATAGTTGAATGTAGCTTCTACATTGTATCACATTCCGACACGTAGTTCATGAGATATGAGCACGTAAACAGCAACGTTCATGGAAAAATGCTCCATCCGGCTGGAAGCGAAAGCAGTTTACTTCCATAGAGCTACAAGGAAAGGAACAGAATGAAACAAAGTACACCCAACGAATACCCATTATATCTCACAAATCTACCTTCAAGAGACTGCAGTTTCCATTCTATTTGTTTATGAAACATTTTAATTTATTTATTATTTTCAGTGACTGCTTATTTCTTGACGAAATTAAAGTATACTGAAATGATAAATTTATTTACTTTATAATTTAGAAAGAAATCGAAGAACAAGGTGTATCAATAAACCTTTGGTTTGAAATTGGTGTATATCCGGAAAGTCATAATCGGAAGCCTGGAACCTGATTTTTGTAATATGTGCTTTCCATCTACACCTACTGCAGTTTCACATGCAGCCTGGGAAATATTTAACATCCCGGTTTTCAGCTAGTAGTCCTATAACGACCTACTGTTTACACGATATTTCTTTGAGATTCACGAAATAAAAGTAATTACATCCAACTTTTCGATTCACAACATAAAAGTAGTATATCCAACATCTCATTCCTGAACATATCTGCACGCAATGGAGTGACCTGCCGTGCGGATGACAGTGAAGTGTGCTGACGTTTTACGCCTGGCATTAAAAAAAGTATTTGCTTCAATATCTCAGTTGATAATGGTGCTAACACCGTTCACCAAACAAATATACGAGGGTAAGTCAATTATTACCCGCAATTTAGTTATTTTTTGTTTATGTTGGTAGTACTGTCGTTTTACGTTGGTGATGCATGCTTTGTTTATTTGTTGTTATATCTTTGCAATTTTCAAGCTGCTATGTTTGTTTCGTTGTCGCTGCCGTGCTGTTAATCATGGTTGCTGCGCTGCCTATTTGCACCAAAGAAGAGCAACGTTCAGTGATACGCTTTTTCTGGGCGGAAGGTGTATCAGGGGCCGAAATTCATAGAAGACTTTCAGTACAGTACGGAAGCAGTGTTTTGCCACAACGAAGTGTGTACGAGTGGGTTGAAAAATTCCGAAATGGTCGCACGAGTGTTAAGCACGATGAAGGAGATGGACGACCGTGTACCGCCACGAATGGAGAAACCATTGAGCGATCACGTAAAATGATTCTCTTAGACAGACGGCTCATCGTCTTCAAATTAGTCAAGGTTCTGCCTACGAAATTATTCACAACAGACTTGGGTTTCGTAAAGGTTGTGCAAGATGGGTCCCAAAACAACTCGCAGAGTTCCATAAGCAAACGCGCCTCGACATATGCAAAAAACATTTGAATCGCTATGCTAACGAAGGGGACAACTTCTTAGACAGAATCATTACTGGTGACGAAACATGGATCCATAATTACGAGTCGGAGAGTAAAGAGTATGGAATGGAAACATCCAAATTCGCCGTGCAAGAAAAAGTTCAAGACCCAACCGTCCGCAGGAAAACTGATGCTTACGGTTTTTGGGGCTGCACGAGGTCCTGAACTGGAACATTATGGTGAAAGGGGCACAACAATAAACATTGTACGTTACAGTGAGCTGCTTACTGACAGGCTAAAGCCTGTAATTCGAAGCAAAGGCCGAGGATTGCTGTCAGAAGGTGTTGTGTTCTTGGACAACAATGCCCGTCCGCGTACTGCTGTCCACATTGCTGAAACGCCCCAGAAACTCAAATTCGAAGTACTAGATCATCCTCCATATAGTCCCGATCTTGCCTCTTCTGTCACTTGTTTGGTTCACTCAAATAGGCATTAAGGAGCCGTCGATTTGACTCGGACGAAGCAGTGAAGGAAGCGGTGCATTCCTGGCTCGCAGCTCAGCCGAAAACCTTCTTTTATAAGGGCGTAAGGAAGCTTGTAGAGCGATGGACGAAGTGCAATGAAAAGCAAGGAGACTATTGTAGAAAAATATAAAAAAGCCAAAATCGCTGATCATCAATTTTTATTTACGACGACCAGTTCCGCTGAACTATGTCAGCATCATCTGGTCAAATAAAATCATTTTACAAGGCCATAATCTTGTAATGTCAATCAGTTGTTATATAACAATTTACAGTGCATAGGTGCACTATGTCATTATAATAAAACATAATTATACAATGAGTGACAATAGCAAACTATTACTATTGTCACTCACTGTGATAATTATGTTTTATTATAATAACATAGTGCACCTATGCACTGTAAATTGTTATATAACAACTTATTGACATTACAAGATTATGGCCTTGTAAAATGATTTTATTTGAGCAGATGATGCTGACATAGTTCAGCGAAACCGGTCGTCGTAAATAATTGGGATTGGGATTGGGATACAACACTACCAGTCGTAACATTTGCTTATCATACAGCAAGGCAAGACACCACAGGCTTCGCACCGTTTTTCCTGCTCCGTGGTCGTGAGTCTGAGACGACAATGGATACGTTGTTCCTTTGCAACCGGACGATACTCAGGATGACTACGTGAAACAGCTCATCACCAGGGTCGAAGAAGCAAGACAGCTAGCTCGCATACGGACACTGGACGCCCAGGAGAAGGACCGTCAGCCGTATAACGACAAGCATCGACCTGTTGTGTGCAGCCCAGGAGATCTGGTATGGATTTTTACCCCTGTACGGAAAGTTGGGCTATCGGAAAAGTTACTGAAGCGATACTTTGGTCTGTATCGTGTCAGACGCCACCTGTCAGACGTCACATACGACGTCGAGGATTTTGAGCCGTCCACGAAACGACAAAAACAAAGAGACATTGTGCCTGTCCTTCGTATGAAGCCTTACAACGATCCCACAGAAAAATAGACAGAAACGGACTCTGAAGACCGTTATGGTAACGATGAAGCAATGACAGGTGGGTCTGACGCCAGTCATCGTCACCGCAAAGAAGGCGTGCAGGCAGAAGGGAAGGATTCTCGGGAACTGCCATACAGAGGACCCATGTCAATATCCAGGACACTGCAGTTGGCTGCAAAGGGAACCTAACAGCGCTGTTCTTTCATCACCACAGACCGCTGTGCTTACAGTCGCCAGTTCAAATCCTGCCACGGGCAGAAAAATTTATTTCTTTGTATTTACTATTTCTATGATGTTCTACATGTTTCTCATGTCTAATGTACTTGTAAATTCCAGAAGTTAGTCTGTACTGAGTGTACCTTGTGTTCACAATAAAAGTGTTTCTTAGTGAAAGTGTTGCGCTCTATTAACGACCAGCCTTCGAATTCCGTACTGCCTGTCACTGACCCAGGAGCTGCATGGGAACGATTTCCGTGCAAGAGTGACAATCTGTGAGTGGGCCATGCGTAATTTCACGCTGGAGACTTTACAAAGTGTTATGTTCTCTGATGAGTCCAATTCACAAATTATGGTGCAGTGAATCGCCATAACATGCACTACTGGGCCCCAACCAATCCCCGGTGGATACGACCTGTCGACCGTGAACGTAGGTGGTCTATTAACGTGTGGTGTGGAATCCTTGGGGATGAAATCATAGGTCCACACTACTTCCCAGGTACACTGACAGGTGAGTTATATCGCGCTTTTATAGCCGACAGTTTGGGTGGTCTCCTTGAACATGTGTGTCTACACATGAGAGTCCATATGTGGATGCAGCACGATGGTCACCCAGCCCATTCTGCGCGTGCTGTTGTGGAAGAACTAAACAACAAGTTTGCAGGAAGATGGTTGGGGCGCCATGGTCCTCATTCATGGCCCGCAAGGTCGCCCGATTTAACACCAGTAGATTTCTTTTTGTAGGGATATATAAAGGATCGTGTTTATGTCACTGTGCCCACATCCCCAGATGATCTAAAACGGCGCATCGAGGACGTATGTCGCTCCGGCACACCGGCGATGTTACATCTCGTCCGCAGATCCTTTCAACGGCCCATTGAATTATGCATTCAGGAACATGGATACACATTTGAACATCTCATGTAAATCAACTTTCCACGTCCATAACATCAATCACCCATCACACAGCCATGTATTATGTACAGCGTGTGGTATCTGCCCCTGAAATTTTGAAGGGTTGTAGCTCCCAAACTGTGATAGGAATGTAGTTTAAATTGATTTGGACGCAGCTGGTTTCAACGAATAGAAAAAACTATTGTTCCATTTAAAAAATTATATCTTTGTGCTGTAACTCTGTGGAAAATTATACAATAAACTATGTTCATAGCTCCGCAGAAAGTGTAACATTTCTTGTGTTGACCTACCACATTAAAATTTCCGTCACCTATTATTTTATAAGTTACAGAGGCAAACACACTTAGTGAAACACCCTCTATATATACGCAACTTTGATTCTGCCGATACAGAACGATGACAGCTCTCTTATTTTCTTATCCGTTTTTTTTTTTACAAACATTGACTTCAATGTTCAAATCTCTTGGAAATAGAAGAAATAGACGCCTTTTCCGAATTTTAAAGCTGAAACAGGCAAAAATAGGCGTTGACGTCGAAATAGGTTAAGTTAGGTACCATAAAATTAGTAGTTTAGGTTTTAATTACTCATGAAATGTGTAAGTAGTAGTTTATTAGGAGCTAGGAAATCAGGGAAAGATAGGTTTTAACCTAAAGATCCGCGATCTAGTGATCACTATACCAGTGGTACTGTCGCTTCTGTCGTCTAAATGTTTTATTGCAACTTATTGCGACTTCCTCCTGTGTTTATCTCTCTATATGTTATACCAGTAGATTTCTTCTAGCGCGGAATGCCCTCAATGATTGTGCTAGTCTACACCTTATAGCCCCCTTGCGTTATTTCGCTGTCATTGTAGCAGAATTCCTTTATCCTTTACTGCCATTTTACACCGAAAACTTCCACAAGTTCGGAATGTACAGCCACCATACTGCCGGACGCTTCTGCGGTTAAAAGCAGAATTGAATCACTCCAATGCACTGCGTCGGTTCCGATATTGGAGATTCTTGTTTTCACCGATTAAATTTAATGGCAGCCAGCGTTGGATCCCAGCCAGTGGTTGTGGTTTTAATTTATTTTACTTTTACAAAATTACCCTGTAACCTAATTAATAACCCGCTATTCAAATTAGACTGCCAAATTAAATTCAAAAGCACCACACTAAAGTACGCATGTAAATGAAAGAAATACCAATGGTAATGACTTTAATACACCGAGGTGACAAGAGTTATGAGATAGATACCTGCACAAATAAGGATGGCGGTAGTATGGCGCACACAAGTTTTAAAAGGACGTTGTGTTGGCAGAGCTGTGATATTTACTCCGCTGTTTCAGGTGAGCAGGTTCCCGACGTATCTATAACCATAAGTCAGAAATTAACAGACTTTGAATGAGGAATGGTAGTTGGAGTTAGACGCATGGGACGCTCCGTTTCGGAACACGTTAGGGAATTCAGTAATTAGAGTTTCATGAGTGTCACGAGTTTGCCGAGCAAAATTTCAGGCATTTCCTCTCACCACGAGCCGCATAGTGCCAATGGGCCTGCACTTAACATGGGAGAGCAGCTGCTAACGTAGAAGCAACACAGCGTGAGTTAACGTCTCCGTTATAAGAGGCCGTCGCAATTGGACTACAATGGGTTACGATAACAATCGCCTCAAGTGCCTTTGCTTACAGCATAACATCGCCTGCAGCGCCTTTCCTGGGCTCGCGACCGCATCGGTTGGACCTTAGAAGGCTGGATAACTGTGACTTGGAGAGATGACTTCTGATCTCACTTGGCAAGAGAGAGTAACGATAGGGTTCATGTAATGCGCAGACCGCACGAAGCCATAGCACTGAGGAAGGTAGTGTTGGCTCCATAACGATGTGGGCTGTTTTTACATGAAACGAACTGGTCCAACAGAACCGATCATTGATAGGTAATGGTTATGCTTGGCTACTTGAAGACCATTTGCAGCCATTCCTATACACTGCTCAAAAGAATAATTATGGAATCAGTTGAGATTTCATCTACATCTAGAAATATGAATGTCTGTTCGGTGTACGTTTATCACGTCTGAACCACAAGACATAAAGAGCTAAAAAATTTTACAGTTACTAATGTCAACGCGGGGAATGCTCTAGCACGGTTTTATGGCGATCGGATAGCTTTGTACAGTTACTAATTTATACGTGAGGAAGGTTTTAGGCACGGTTTTATAGCGATCTGATAGATATTTAGCAATTTGAAGAATATAACGCGAAATGCGGAACAATAATTACTCTTTGAAAATTATATTTACTCTTTGAAAAATGTTCTATTGGTTGCATTGTTGTTTGAGGGTTGCTACTGATAAAAGGGTGGAGTATATTGGGATGGAAAGTCATCGGTGTGTATAGAATTCTACGTGTGTGTATGTGTGGTTAATATTTCGCTCTCCGCCGAAAATGAATGGTCTGTGTCTGTGTGTAATTATTGTCCTAAGTCTCCCGTTGTACACCATAGTTCCATGCCGATAGCTATAATGGGGTGGAAGATAATGGTGGTTGAAAGTCGTCAAATTATAAAAAAAATTCGGACTGAAGGCCAGCGATGACGTTTGCGACTCTATAGTAAGGAGGTTACATACAGCGAAACGTGATGCCAAATACCAAATCTTTGGTCGATGCGTGCTACGATGTCTGAAGCTCTTTCTCTGTAAGGATAAACAAACGAATAAGGAAATATAATAATAAATAAATAAAGCCGTAAAAAAGAAATACATCTCTTTAAAAAAATCGATTTGACGTTTCGCGCATTATCTATCGTAATCAATCAACACGCGAGCGAAGCTGCGGTTTATGCTAGTACCCAATATACATAAGGTAATGTATTTTATTCAGATTGGTACAGTAGTAATTTGTATCTGATACAGTAAGATATTTTGGGGTCTCAACTCTTGATGATTTAATGGCGTTTAATTAGAGCGAGGCACCATGGGGTTACCATCACAGTGAAAGAGTCATCCTTGTTGCCCTCTAATATGTTGTGTGATTACCTCGGACGGCCGGTACAGTTGCACGCTTGCGTGGCATGGACAATATGAGGTTATCAATCAGCTTCGTTGTGGGAGCTGCTGGTCTGCCTGCATTACGTCTGGCAAGTGGATCCCAGACATGATCAAACGGGATTAAGACCGGTGAACAACCTTGCCAACAATTCGGACAATTGCCTCAGCTTCAAACATGCTGTCCACCAGTTCAGCTCTGTGGGGACGAGTGTTGTCCACCAGAAGAGTCCATCTCGTTTGACACCAGAGTAGGTGACAACAAAAGGTCGAAGGATTTCGTCTCTGTACGTATGAGCAGTCAAAAGTGCCTGCAGCATTCCTCCAGGACCATGATATGGTGTTGTTTGTTGCACATAAGCAGAATGTTCCGAGTTCACGTTCTCTCCAGATGAGGCGACGACGATTGTCCGGCTGAACACAAATTTGACTCATATGTGAACAGAACCCGGCGCCATTCCTTACGACTCCAATCCTGCTGTTTGTCCGCCAAGTTTCTGCGAACTAAACGGTGTAGTTTTCATGGGACATGCACCATAGGTCTCCGCGCGTAGAAGCCACATTCCCGAAGGCCATTTAGGACTCTTTATGTTGATATTGCGCGTCCTGTTGCTGTCTAGAGGGTGCGCTGCAGCTGAATTGCGTTCAACCTCCTGTCTGGGCGGGCTGTTAACCGGAGATAACGGTCATCTCTTGCTGATGTTACTCGTGGACGACCTTATCCTTGCCTTCTTTTAAATGTTCCTGTTGTCTGAAATCGAGTCCATGTCCTGGAAATTTCACTTTGGGACAGTCCAATACCTTCATCCATCCCCCTCTGTGTCTGTCCCGCTTACAACCTTCTTATGGCTCTTCATGCCACAGTTTCAGGTAAGACACGTCGTTCTTACATTGCACTACCTGCTCACTACACTCTCTGAACCCAACTGCTTTTGTAATTCGTTTGGTCAACTTAACACCAACCCCCTCGGCAGCAAATTCCTGTTATTACCAATATCTCGGTTGTTGTCTCCACTTCGTAGCACCGACAGAAATACGTCGAACTGTTTCAGTTCATTCTGAACATGAAAATACTTCAGAACCTAGATATATTAACTGATGCCTTTACTGTTTTGATCAGTGTACTTCATATTCCCAAAGAACGATGTAATTTTTATGGATGAGATTGAGGCATGTCACCGGTTCACAGTTGTTCGTGGTTGGGTTGAAGAATATTTTGGAGAGGATCAGTGAAATCGCTGGATACTCAGATCGCCTGACAAGAATCCCGTCATAAATTTGTGGGACATAAAAGTCAGTTTGTGCACAAAAGTATGGACGGTTATAGATACAGCGCGACTTTCCTGCATCGGACTTCCAACGACGTGTTGAATTCATGCAACGTCGAAATGCAGCACTTCGCCGGGTACAAGATGGTCCCATATGATATTAAGAGGTATCCCACGATGTTTGGCAACACAGTGTATGACCTTAATTTCATTTCTACTGGCTGGTGAAAGCTACGTGTTATTTTTGTGTGGGCTGAGTACACTGACTAACTGTGGGAGGCCACAGCATAGAATAGCGACGGAGTCGTAAAATTCGCAGGCTCCTTGGCAGAGCCAAGCGACGAGCGCTGTCTTGAACGATCCCGGGCGTGTCGGTGAGACACACAGCACGGAGTGGGAAGCCAAACTCGGTAACGTCACACTGTGAAAAGCAGAAAAATTATAAAAAAGATATATTTACATGGAGAGAGAAAAACATGCGCAAATGACTGCGATGGGTGTCTTCTGGACACGAAAGAGATTGCATTAACTGGCGTCTAAATTTTGTAAGGCTCCCAGGACTGGCTCACCGGAATAATTACTGTAGCGAGGATGGAAACTCGCGAGTGTCTGCGTGCAGCTGCTATCATTGTTAGAAAATTGAAACCACCTGAATAACGCCGGAGATTTTTTGTTTTCGCCTCAATCAAAAGAATAAATGACTGCTTAATCAAAGCAGTTTCTTTTAAGGGAAAATGAGTTGCAAATATTTTCATAAATTGTTCATTGGATGGAAGTCAGAAGTCCTACAACGCCTGGCTAACGAGAATCCAGTATTGATAGAACCAACAAGATTTTTCGAAAAAGGTCTTTGTCTTAGAACTCCAGAGAAGGACAATTTGTCCGCACTTAGACTGAACTGAATATATCTGTAGGTGTTTTCCAAATCTTCTCCTAACTTATTGTACCGATTTCAACCACACATGGTACACATATTTCTTACCGGCAGGCAACAATCGCTACGGCAGAAAAACTGCCTTATCATACGACGCCTGAATAAGGAGAATTTATTCGCCCACTATTTGAGAATGGGTGCAATAACTTTACACATAATTTCTAACCTTCTCGCTGATAACCCCAACAAAATGATGCAAAGGAAGAAGTTTATCACTCACTAGTTTTCCACTGTTCATCTAGTAAAACTACTGCTTTTGGCATGACGTTATATTTCATTACTTCTACACAACTGTTCTGGAAAAATATTTTACAGACATTATTCACAGATACCACTGATTGTACCATAGAAATTATATTACGACACGTAGTCAAGAAATATGACTTGACAAACAATGAGATACATGAAAAACCGCCGTATCAAACATGAGGTTTTAATTTAATTTGACAATAAATTTCGCAGATAGTTTGGTAAATAACCGAGTCTACGTATCTGTGAAATTATACTACTGTGGGGCTCATTATGCAGGAGATACGACATAAGAATTGAGCTGCATGAAATCCTGGAGCTAGCTCTGCTGGTAAGAGTACTGTACGCGAAAATCTCCGTTCCAGGTTGGATTCCCGTTCTGACAGTGGCAACTTGTAAAGAAATTGTAATGTGGCTATTGTTTCCAGAGTGGAAGAAGTTTAGTTTATTTTAACAAGAGCTCCAGTTTTGTTGTGCTTCCTGTCGGATGGAAAAATAGTTAACGTATTGACTGATGCCACACTTGCCGGATGAAGTGCAAGATGCAGTAGGTTAGTATATCTTGTGCTGTAAACCAAGTACGTGTAAAGCTAAAGTAAATGCAGACAAGTGAAATGCGTGACAGGTCACGGATTATGTCCGATCGGAGTCGCCCGCTGCCACGAGCTGCAGCGGTTATTGATTGCTCCAGGGCCGCCTCGCGTTGCTAGGGACCTGTTTTGACTGCTTCCCGGACGAGCTACAGGTAGGCGTTGTTCCCGCGTGGCCCTGCATCAGCTTCACCTGTTAGTAAAGTTAACGAAGTTATGTAGCTTTAGAATAAACATCAATCAAACTGAGATATCCAACATGGAAGCATTTCATCTGCAAATTTGAGAAGAATCTGAAATTTAATTACTACGCCTAGCCATTGCATCGCTAATATACGTTGACTGGTTCCTGCTTCTTTTTGTATAGAGAACATTGTCACCAGAAGTACTTTGCATTACAGCAGAACTGGAATATGTAATTAGCCGTGCATCACTGTTTATGAAAAGTTACTATAAACGCGACGGAAATCAATTTCAGTTATCAACATCCATATTAAAGAAATCACGATATCTTACTTGCGATAAAATCCATAAGAGATCAAGAATTAATAATATACACAGATGTATATTTTCCTTTCATATGGCCGCGGTGGTGTAGCCGAGTGGTCTAAAGCGCCTCGCTGCGGAGCGCGCGGTTGCTCGCCGTGGAGGTTCGAGTCCTCCCTGGGGCATGGGTGTGTGTTGTCCTTAGGTTAGTTTACCTAGTTTAAGTAGTTTGTAAGCTACGGACTGATGACCACGCAGTTTGGTCCGATAGATTTCCAGACATTCGAATTTGAGACATTCATTTCATATGAACATGTGCTCAGCTTCATTTTTGATAAGTTGCCATGAAACTTGATGGATGTTGTACGTGTTTAATAGGTTGTTTATAAACACACATTCATACAACACACAATTTCCTAAAGATAAAATGACGAATGCGTGTGAAACGATCTATAGCTATACGTGAACACTGTTAATTTGCTGTCACTAGCTTCTTTAGTAGACTGCATTTAAAATTAGGTTATAACTAATCTCAAACACTCTCTTTGTACTTATAACAACAATAAATGAACTAAATGAAGTCGTCATAAAAGCTGCTGCTTTCCTAGCTATTCTGATTCTGGCTAGATCACTTGTTCAACACTTGAATAGATGTCTAGTTTCAGAGTTTTGTTACTTTTTGTGACAGTAAGTTTGAAGCTATCTAATGCAAATGTTGAAATGTTTATAAACCTGAGGTAATCGATCCCTTGACTTACTACTTAACCCATGCCCAAGGGAGGACTCGAAACTCCGACGGAGAGCGGCCGCGCAATCCGTGACATGGCGCCTTAAATCATGGCCAGTGCAGATGATTAGGCATTTTGAAGAGTGGCTTGTATCATATGATATAATTTCAACTACCAGGGATTTTCATCTTCTTCTATTAGTACGATAAACAGTTTGATAAACAAGCTTTAGCAGAATGCGTAAAGCAACTGTGCATTCTATACTCCGTTCACCGAAACGAGAGACGGAGTGTAAACACAGCGAGGCGCGTTACCAGGGGTGGACAAAACAGGGGCGCTCGCTCAATGTTGCCGCATCCGTTTCAGGTGTGAAGTGTTTGCGTCTGTTAGGAGGGGTGATATTAGAGGCTGGCTATAAAATTCAACTCAAAGGACCAGTCGCTGAATAGCAGCATAAGTATTAAGCTTTTACATTCTATCTCTTTTTTTCTTTATAGTCTGTATCGCGCAAGTTTACAATCATTATGTCATCCTACATTTTGAAACCACACAAGAAGCGATAAAAGAAGAAATCGTTTATGTTCTTAATGTGTATAAAAGGAACTGTTGTGACCAGAACAATAAATGACATATATTGTTATAAAAACAGCTTCATATACGGGTGATGGTCGTTCCTCACAAGGGAATGGTCAGACATGTCACGCCGAAACATTTATTGATTTCTTAGCACTGTTAGATAACATTGAAGGAAGTTTGTATGCAGAATGTTAGCTGCTGACATGACCTGGAAGTCACCTAAAAAAAATCACGAAAATGGCGCTTGCGATGACGGCTGGCCACCCCTGGAAGTGGCGTATCGTGAGCTATTGTTATGGTGAGCGTTGTTCGCATGGTCGGGAGGTGCGGCCGTCTTATCGCGGCGTTCACTAAAGAGGAATATCGTTGCACGGTTTTGGTGGAAAGGGTAAACGAATATTCTTTTTTGTCGCATGCACTTCCTTTTCATTTCTGGTACGTATTTCGAAACATACCGTCCTGAAACTAGTAAGAGATGTGAAAGATATTCTGCACATCTACATCTATACTCCGCAAGCTACTTCACGGTGAACATTCAATCTCCCCTCACAGGTGAAGGCAAAACCTGTAAATGCCGGCCGCGGTGGCCGAGGTGACTGAGGCGCTCCAGTCACGATTAGCACGGCCACTACGGTCGGGGGTTCGAATCCCCCCTCGGGCATGGATATTTGTGCCGTCCTAGTTCGTAAGTAGTTCATAAGTAGTTCGTAAGTTTAGGGACTGATGACCCCGTAGTTAAGTCCCATAAGCTTAACAAACATTTGAACATTTGAAAACCTGTAAATGTTTTGCTGCTTGCCATAGAGATATACAGCAGGCGTCAAATGAAGCAATCCACAGAAAACACGCGTGGAGACTATGCTATGTGCGGTATGGTAGTTAAACTTCTAGACGAGCATGTAAATAGCGCAGAAACGACTGAAATACTCGATATTGCAGACTGTGAATCTACAGACGGCGAAGAAACGGAAGAAATTTGCACACATGAAGAATTTTCGAGTGATAGTGCCACGTACCATCATCAATTATTTCCGGAAGCAACACCAGCAACTACATTATCAGAAAAAGAAAAAGCGGTGTAGTATTGGTCGGACGACAGTGGTAAGAAACGCCTACGTGTCTGTACTGTTCAAAATAGGTATCGCTTTGTCCGTTCTGAACGTGAATTGTATACACGGACGACGTGAGAGTCCACTGGTAATTGCGACGGGGATAGATGCGCGACTTTTTGAGCAATTTACTGATGCCAGACGACAGTTATTCAGTGTCAGCGACACAACTTTGCATGATTGGGCGTGAGAGATTGCCAACAGGATAGCCGCTAAAGAATTTACAACTTCTCAAAGTTTGATTATCGCTTCAAAATATCACATAAAATTGTGGCACGAAAAATAACAAAATTTGTATTGAGAAACTGGTCGGAAAATGAAGTGATTCAAATGGAAATGATAGAAGTTTTTCTTACGACTACAAAAAATAAGATCGCCAGTTGTAGTGAATCTTACGTTTACAATGCAGATCAGTCAGGTTTTCAAAAAGAAATGCATACGAAAAGAACACTGTCATTCAAAGGGGGAAAACATATTGAGGCAGTTGAGCAGTCCACAACTGCACTCACCCATTCATACATTATAATGCCCATAATTAGTCTGGATGGTTCATTGCTGCCTAAACTATATTTGTGTCTTCAAGAACTAACTGGACTTTTTGGACCATGAGTCAAACAAACATGTTCTACGCAGACAATCTTGTGGTAGACGCATCGAAGTCTGGAAAAATGGGAAATAATAACGTTACACTTTTCATGTGTCATGCTTTTCTTCCGTTCAGGGAGAACAAATCTCTTCTCCTTCTAGATTCGTGGTCATGTCATAAAAGTTCTGATTCATTAAAAGCTGTATTTAGAGCTCACCCTCACAAAGAAATACAGATACGACAAACTAATTCAACCGTTAGACAGAGAATTTTTCGGCCAGTGGAAGGCATTTTACAGAAAACTAACAGAGAAAATTATTGTTTGCAAATCATTGCAGTTTCCTGTCTGTCATCGTCATTCTCAAGTTGCAATCAGTCGTACCTTATCAGTTTTCCTCCCCACGGTTTCAAAATGTGATTAAATATGCGTGGCGCGCCTCGAAATATACTGATATTACGCCTGAGTCCTTGCTAACATTGGCCGAGTTTTGTCTACGGACGTCTAACTTCGTCTGTTATTCGCAGGGCTGTCATATGTCGTATTTGCTTGTATGTTCTTGGTGCACAAATAAAAAACTCTGTTTTGAACATTGTATCAATATTTCGCGTTTTTGCGGTAATAACAAGAAATAAAAGTTTGACGTGTTCTAAACCGTGTTTGTATTTTTGTCTATTTCATAGCTATTTGGAAAGAATGTTGTAGATAACATTTTAGCTACATTTGTCAACGAATTTATTATTATCGCATTTATTAATTATCGTACGGTCGCTTTCACTGGGAGAATCAGTTCTCACTGCTGGGGCAGGAGAGCGGTGCCTAGCTAACGCCACCTTGTCCCTAGATGGCGTTGGTATAACGTAGCGAGAAAGGTCAGGGTTGTGCAACAGGCAGGTACAAGCGTGGAAACTATGCGACAATAATGTCATACTTCATAAAAGTTTTTTACGGACTTCCAGGTCATGTCAGCAGCTAACAGTCTGCATACAAACTTCCTTCAATGTTAACTCACAGTGGTAAAAATAGCAACACAGGTTTCGACATGACAAGTCACACACTCTTTGAAGTCTCCAAAAAAACATCACGACAGAAGCTTACAGAAAGTGTTGATGACGTTCACAGAAATGTGATACAAACGGAAGTACATGATTTGTTGACATAGTCCCTACTGTCGTAAACGAAAATGCAGATTTGGGCAATTTTCAGAGATTAACACCGCGGAAAAATTGTGACTTCCCCGTTACAACTGTTTTCGAAAAGAGAGAGATCACAGGGGTGGCGTCGCTCTATAAGTGAATTCAATTGCAGCCACAGAAATCCCCCTGCAGGTGCAGCTGAGAAACCTAGCAACGGTCATGATCAAGGCCAAAGACCGCAATGCGAGGAAAGTCATCATCGCTTGCCTTTATAACACATCAGAAACCTCTCTCCCCGGCCAAGCAATCCGACATCTACTCTCACGACGTCGTTTCATTATTCTTGCTGACCTAAGCGCGCGTCACCATAGACTTGGCGACAGGGTAGACAACAACAACAACGGACAGACGCTCTTTGACCTAATCACGACCGAACCAATTGACCGACTACCCATCTACGAACCGACCTTCGTAGGCCATAACGGTACTTCTGCCCCTGATCACATTCTATACAGCCCTGCCCTGAGTGACACCATCTCAAACACCAGAGTAGGAAGCTCCATCGCGAGTGACCATCTTCCTACCCTTTTTCCACAGACTTCCTTGCCCCTTCCGATCCCCCTCCCATCACACGAATAATCCGACAATACGCCAATGCCGACTGGGACCGATACAAAGAAGTAATAACGGTCACTGTTACAGACCAACACGACCTTGAACTAGTGACAGAGAGACTAGAGAACGCCTTTCGACGTGCAATAGATGCAGCAATACCCCAAATTTTCGTAGACGGCTGGAAGCCAGCAATACCTAGGGAAGCCCTAGACCTGATACGTCGGAAAATAATATTGGTGAAATTCTTTCTAGCTCGTTTCTCCTCGGAAGGAAGGAAGGGAAAACGATATTTAGGCATTATCAAAAAACAGTGGAGTTATCAGATACTCTGCAAATGCTCGTGTAGTTAATCAAGAGAGCTTTCTCCACATACTAAATGTAAAAAATTAGGAAGACTTGATATTTTCTGGATGTAGAAATTCCAAATGCTGGACAGAATCTGCAAAAAGATCTGCAAGTCAACTACATATGTATTTTTCTATATATTTTATATCTCCGCTGTTTAAGCCTACTGCCCAATAATTCCTTCCTTCAGTGGAAAAATGAGCACATACGAACTGCACAAGTGTTACTGTAAAAACCTGGAAAATTAAATTCATTTTAAACTGCAAGGATATTTAGTTTCAGCATTCTCGCCATAGAAAGTGGGAATTAATTCTGCAGTAGCCATTATAGTTTACAGAAATCATATAAGTTCTTGTATGAAATGTTAAATAGTTTCATACAAACCATCATTCAGAATAAAATAATGTTATTTTCATTAGAAAATGATGATTCAATTTGTTTGTTATACTTTTGAGATGACAGAAAACACAGCACTGAAATAAAAGGTGTTGTTGTCTTCAGTCTGGAGACCAGTTAGATGCAACTGTTATGGTGTGACCGTGTAGCATTTTAATAATGACCACCACATAATCGTTCTGTAGGTTGGCTCAAACTTTGAAATATAACCCTTTTTTCCTTTTCTGGTAGAGGCCCAGTAAACAATTTCTTCTTGTATTTGCTCGGACAATCTTCCCAAAAGATATCCAACGGATAATAATGAAAGAGATTCTTACTATATATTAATCATGTCACCATTTAAATCAAAACTCTTCAATAACTTTATACTGAACAAAACATAATAGTTATTTGTACCCAATTCATACATTTCATCAATATTAAACAGTCTTAACAGCTCTCATTCCAGCTCTATGCACGACATAAGATCTGAATCCATAACTCATAGCAGTCCAATAATCAATAACAAAAGACAGTCCTTATCTTAAATTCATGGATCACATATAACACGACCATATTTCTTCTTAGGCTTCACAGTTATTCTGGATCCTGACAGCTTTTACAATATCACTGGGATTTGTGATTTAACTGCCCAGACGTGCACCTGAACAAACAAAATATCCGGGGCAGTACACATTTTTCCAATTATTAAATTATCCCCAAAAATAAATTATTTGGTCATCTTGGATCGTTCAGTAGGGATGTAGAGTTATTTGCTACACTACACTCTCCACTCTGTGCTGAGCAAGCCTCTTCATCTCCTCATAAGAACAGCAATCCACATGTGTTGAATCTGCTTATTGTATTCGTCTCTTGTTTTCCCTCTGAGATCCCCTCACACTTCCCTCCAATGCGAAATTCACGATTTTGTTGTTGTCTAAGAGCCGCGGCGGAATAGCCGTGCGCACTGAGGCGCCGTGCTGCGGTGCGCGCGCCTGTTCGCCGTCGGAGGTTCGAGTTCTCCCTCGGGCATGGGTGTCTATGTTGTCCTTAGGTTAGTTTAAATTAGTTTAAGTAGTTTGTAAACCTAGGGACTAATAACAAAGCAGTTAAGTCCCGTAGAATTACAAACATTTGAACTTTTCTATCCCCCCCCCCCTAAGAACGTGTCCTACCAATAGATACCTTCTTTGAAATAAAAGTATGTAAAATAATCTTCCACAGAGGATTTTTGTACACGGAACTCATTGACTGGAAACCACAAACTTTATTCATTGCGCTACCAGCTCAACCGGAAATGCATGTAAAAGAAATGCACTTATAAGTTCATATTGTGCGATAATCGCAATCATTTACGTTTACTGAAGTAAAAATCCAATGCACGGTGTGACCAATCACATACAGAGAGTTTAATAAATCCGGCAACAGCTCAAACACGTTGCATTCATTTTCCAGTTATGATAAGAACAACTCGTTGAGCCTGACATCTAGTGGCAGCACAACGACCATCTGCGACTGTGACTCTCGCCAGCCAAGGCAGCTCAGGATTTAAAGCCCAGTATCACATGGACAGGAGGTCGTAAATATCGATTAAGCCTCGAAATCGAAAACAGTACGTTGAGCTACGTTTGCCTGGTCTATAAAACTGTTTTGTAGGGCATTCATTGTTCATAACAAAGCAAAGTGCGACACAAGTAGTTACTGTTTGACAAGCGTGCTCCAGATGATTGACAGCTAAGATGGCCGCCACGGAAAACCCACCCCACCGGGGGCGTACTGTAAAATTCATGATGGCGTCGATTTGGAGCCTCCCCTCTGACAGGTCGAGAATCGTTCCTTGATTGATAACATCATACAAAATACTGTACTTGATAAGAGTTTGAAATCTCATATGAAACAACAACTTGAGAGATCACAGTAGTCTCCATCCACCCCACCACCCCGACGGTCATGTACTTGGAGAGTAGCTGCCCCCCTGCCCCAATCAACCGCGGTGTCCGGACACTTGCTACGCCGGACACTTGCCACACTTTTACCTGCTCCGAAGGGTCGGGTGCCCCAGTCTCCTCCTCCTCCTCCCCCCACCCTTCCACCCGGCCCGAGAACTCCAAGGACGGTGTCCCGACATATTCACACTGGGCGCTTCCGCATTTCGTAGTACGACCGTCAGTATGGAAGTTATTACAACGACCAAGGGCAGGCCTTTTGCCCACTACAATGCTTACGCCATAATAAGGTGGGGATGTGCTTACTCCGAAAACAGGATCATTGCAAGGGAAAGCTGCTTTGGAAGAACGGAGACATATTGAACGTAGAGAACACCTGTGAGGACCACCTAAAGATGCGACCTTTATAAGATTTAAAAATAAAAAGAGTGTATCAGACCTCAGTATCCTTAAATATCTTAATGATGAACCTAGCTGCCGGCCGCGGTGGCCGAGGGGACTGAGGCGCTCCAGTCACGGTCTGCACGGCCACTGCGGTCGGGGGTTCGAATCCCCCCTCGGGCATGGATATTTGTGCCGTCCTTAGTCTTAGCTAGTTCATAAGTAGTTTGTAAGCTTAGGGACTGATGACCCCGTAGTTAAGTCCCATAAGTTCTACAACCATTTGAACATTTGAAACTAGCTGGTCACAGTTCGGTTCACTAGCGTTTAATCAATACGCGGTGAAATTTGACTCAACAAAGCAAATACAAAACATCACTCAAATGATCCTCCACTGCTTTTCAATTTGCAATTTCCTAATTAGGTAAAAGCTCCTACAGTTGACACGTTAGGAGAACTGTTTTCTACCTTCCAATATTATGGCCATACCGTCAAAAATTATGAGTTCTAAAATTATTCCTGTAACTTCAGAGCCGCAATTAGATCCTAAAAATATCATTTTTGTTAAACTGATAAGGTACACTTTAGTTTTTAAAAAGTATCTGAACTTTAGAATTGCTCCTAAAATACCACCCTAAAACAGATCCGCTCTTACGATTGACAAGTTCGGCAGCTATAGTGTTGAAATAATTCCAATATTTCCAAAATTAGACAAGGATACAAATAACTTTACAGTAGACGTAGATCTCATGAAGTACATTTAGCTGTAGTCCTTAAAAATTAAAGTTTCTTACCATGTTGTTGATTATCTTTAATCAGGCCAGTAAAAGCTATAGAAACAAGGCAAGGAGCTTACTGTTCAAAAATAATTGTTACAAAGAATTTCAAAACAAATGTATTAGACGTATTTTTCTTATGCATTAGAAACTTTTGAAAACATAGTTTATCATTTCGTCTGCAACATCAGTTATTTGATAGGGTGATTTGCTTTACATCGCCAAGGTTATTTATTTTTATGTTATGTTTGCAGCAGTTCTCATTTCGAATTGCGAAATATTCACTTCGTCTTATTTATTTGATGAAAGAATTTCTGGAAACTGCATTTAATAACTCCGCTTTAGTGGCACTGTGTTCAGTAACATTAACGTCGCTATCGCTCTATAAAGGCATTGACTTAGCCTTTCCGCTGCTGTTGATAACATATGACCAGAATCTCTTTGGATTTTCCGCCACATTTCTACAAAGAGTTTCGTTGTGAAAAATATTAAACGAATGTCGCATTGAAGGCCGCGCTAAATTTCGAGCTTCAGTAAAACATCGGAATTTTGGGGATTTTGAATTCGTCTAAATTTTCTGCAAAAGCTTTCTGTTTTGGTTTATGTACCATGGGGGACCAGTTGTCTCTTATTAATTTATTTGGTAGGAATCCCTCCAATGCCGTTGATACTATGTCTTTGAATGTAAGCCACATATGGTCTTCACTTACATAGTTAATTTAGAAAAAATGGAGACTATCTCCTAGGAAGATGTCAACCGATTTTTTTTAATAGAGATATTTAGCGTTTAGTTTTGATAAATATCTTTGTTACGGATTTGAGCTCGCTACAACTTTGGGTTCACTTATCCCTGTATTCGTCGTGATGCTCAGGAGTATTTGTGACTAAGAGTTCAAGTGTGTTTACGAAACCATTTACAATTTGAATTGGCTCGTGAACCAATTGTTCAAAATAATTAAAAAAACATTTAGAGGATGTATCTGCCACCCTGTCAGAAGGTGTATTTTTCTCAACATTCGGATGGTAGATTTAAGTCAAAGCCAACTATAATTGTATGAATAGTGTACCTATTTGTGTTGAGACTCAAGTTTTCTATGAACTCTTCAGCGGCTGCATCATGAGAGTGCCGGGGTCGGTGAATTAAAATGTTCAAATGTTTGTTAAGCTTAAGGGACTTAACTGCGGGGTCATTAGTCCTTAAACTTATAAACTACTTATGAGCTACCTTATACTTACGACGACACAAACATCCATGCCCGATTCGAACCCCCGACGGGGAACGGCCTCGCGCATCGCAGCATAGCGCCTCAGTGTGCTTGGCCGCTCCGCCGAGGCAGTTATTAATTTATTCCGATAGTTGAGTATAACATCTGCTCACACTAAATGACAGGAACTATCGACTTCAGTTTCGCTTGTGAGCTAGTACACAAATTACATTGTGCTTTTTGTTTCTTTTGTAGTGCAGATCATAGAAATTATGGCATTTCCTTTAAAAAAACTAGGGTGTTTCCTCTGTGACTCTGCTAAACAATGTAATACAACAGTATACTTTGCAAGCATAGCATTTTATATTTCTTCGTTTCTTTATTTCAAATTTATATGTCGATTTTAGGTGATCTGTCAAACATAGACGCTCTTATCTATATTTTGTAAACGTATTTTCTGTCATTGATTTGAACATTGTCCCAATTCACTTTATTAACTAATGTTTCGCCGCAAAAGAGTAAATTTATGAAGTGTATCGTTCTTCTTTTCTCCTTCTTCCATTGCGATGGACTGTTTCTATCGCAATCAGTAAGTGTGGACGAAAGCTACCGTACAAATGGAGGGAGAATGGATCCATATTTGTGGTTGGAACAACTAATTGCACACTGACATAGCCGACGGCATTGCTTTCGTTTCCCAAAAGTTATAAATATTTCGATTTCGGGATATTGAAAAGAAGTTGTACATTTCGGCGAGATGTCGACCAAAAAATATCTCGTTCGTATTGGTTGTATCGTGTAAGATCGGAGACGGAGGTTTGGAAGCAAGCAGCGGGAAAGGGCGTCCCTTGCCTGAGGGGCCGCTAATCCTTCTACCTGGCGAAGGGTCAGGTGTGGCAAGTGTCCGGCGTGGCAAGTGTCCGGCATCCTCAACCGCACCACTTGCCACGCCAGCGGACCCCCGATCTGGAAAAAAAAAATAATTTCGGGATTGGATTTCAGGCCAATCTCACTTTATTTTATGAAATTTGCAAAGGAGCCATCCAAACGTCCTCCTAGATATCCGGACTTAAACTGATTCTATACCTGGGGCTATTTGAATAAAACAGTATCTACTTTACACTCTGAAATCCACAGAACATATTCCGCATGAATAAAACTAGTCGGAGAAATGCACATCAACCGATTATGTTCTCCGTAAAAGGGTGGGAGAAGTTGTTCACAGCAGAGAACATTCTCCGACTTCGTATGAATAAAACTAGAGAAGTTTCTCACGACCGGAAAACATTCTCCCTTGTCTGAAGAGAGCTCTCTAGCATACTTCGTGCTAAATAACTCTTATTAAAGTTGCGTTTTACTGTGGTTTATAATAAAAATTACAAAATTTGTGTTTCTTAGAAGGCAAAAAGCGTTCCTTTATACGTAGGCTAATGTGAAGAAATACGAAAGGGTAAAAAGTATATACATCTACATCTACATAGATACTCCGCAATCCACCGTAAAGTGCATGGCGGAGGGTACACTGTACCACTACCAGGCATTTCCTTTCCTGTTGCACTCCTAAATAGAACGAGGAAAAAAAGAATGCCTATATGCCTCCGTGCGAGCCCTAATTTCCTTTATTTTGTCTTTGTGATCACGACGCGAAATGTAAGTAGGCGGCAGCAAGATCGTGCTACACTCAGCTTCAAATTCCGGCCCTCTAAATTTACTCAATAGAATTTCACGAAAAGAACGTCGTCTTTCCTCCAACGATCCCCAATTGAGTTGCCGGAGCATTTCCGTAACACTAGCGCATTGGTCGAACCTACCAGTAACAAACCTAGCCGCTCGCCTCTGAACTGCTTCTATGTCTTACTTTAAACTGAACTGCTGCGGCTCCCAAACACTTGAGCAATACTCAAGACGTGGTCGTACAAGCGTTTTATCCGCGGTCTCCTTTACAGATGAAGTACATGTTCTCAAAATTCTCCCAATGAACCGAAGTCGGCTGTCCGCCTTACTCACAACTGTCCTTACATGTTCGTTCCATTTCACATCGCTCTGCAATGTTATGCCTAGACATTTGAACGACGCGACAGCATCAAGAAGCTCACTACTAATGCTGTTTTCGAACATTATGGGATTGTTTTTCCTACTCATGCGCATCACCTTACATTTTTCTACATTGAGAGCTAGCTGCCATTCTTCGCACCAACTAGAAATTTTTTCTAAGTCATCTTGTATGCTATTACAGTCAGTTAAAGACGACGACACCCTCCCATACACCACAGCATCATCAGCAAACAACCGCAAATTACAACTTACTCTGTCCATCAGATCATTTATATTAATAGAAAATAATAGCGGTCCTATCACACTACCCTGGGGCACGCCTGACGATACACTCGTCTCTGGTGAACACTCGCCGTCGAGAACAACGTACTGCGTTCTATTACTTAGGAAGTCTTCCAGCCACACACAAATCTGTGATTCCATAAACTCGTATCTTCGTTAGCAGTCGGCAGTGTGGCACCGCGTCGAACGCCTTTTTGAAGTCGAGAAAAACACAATCCGCCTGTTGCCCTTCATCCATGGCTCGCAAGATGTCATGTGAGAAAAGGGTAAGCAGAGTTTCACATGAACGATGTTTCCTAAACCCGTGCTGATTCATTGAAAGAAGCTTTTCCGTTTCAAGGAATGTTACTATATTCGAATTGAGAATATGCTCCAAAATTCTACATGAAACTGATGTCAACGATATTGGCCTGTAATTGTGTGGGTCAGTTCTCTTGCCTTTCTTTTAAACGGGAGTCACCTGCGCTTTTATCCAATCACTGGGAACTTTGCGCTGAATTAAATATTCGCGATAAATGCAAGCTAAGTAGGGAGCCAATGCCGCAGAATACTCTTTGCAAAACCGAACTGTTATTCCATCCGGACCAGCAGACTTTTTCGTATTTAGCTCTCTCAGCTGATTCTCTACACCAGAAATACCTATTACTATGTCCTCCATTTCGGAATTAGTACGTTGATCAATGATGGTACATTTGTGCGGTCCTCCTGCGTGAAAGATTTCTTAAAGGTTAAATTTAGAACTTCAGCTTTCCGTTTGCTTTCTTCTATTACTGCCCCGAAATGATCAACGAGTGGCTGGACAGTGGGCTTTGACCAGATTATCGATTTTACATAGGACCAGAATTTTTTTCGGGTTCTCGGAAAGATCTTTTGCTAAGGTATGGCTGTGGTAATTATTGTATGCTTCCCGCATCGATCTTTTTATAGACGCACGAATCTTTATTAACTTTTACCTGTCATCATTTGCGTGTTCTTTTTTGAATCGAGAGTGCAACAGTCTTTGCTTTCTCAGCAACTTTATAACATTATTATTATACCACGGTGGATCTTTTCCATCCTTAATCGTCTTTACTGGCACATATTTCTCTAACCCGTTGTTAACAATGCACTTAAATTTAGTCCACAATTCCTCTACATCCATAGTCACGGAATTAAACGATGCCCATTCATTTTCTAAGAGCGAACGCAACATTTGCTTATCGGCTCTTCCCAACAAAAACACGCTCCTAGCCTTCTTCATTGGTTTATTAACTTTGGTCACCATCGACGCTATCACGATATCATGATCACTAATTCCTGTCTCTACACACACATCGTTAATAAGGTCAGGCCTGTTCGTGGCTATAAGGTCTAAAATATTTCCATTGCGCGTGGGTTGCCGGTTTAACTGCTCAAGACAGTTTTCGGAGAATGTGTCCAAAAATAGCTCGCAAGACTGCTTGTCTGTACCGCCTGAAATGTAACTAGAGAGGTCCCAATCTATACTCTTAAGGTTGAAGTCTCCCCGACTAATATTACATGGCCCGGATACCTACGCACTACCTGATGTAGACTTTCTTTGAATGACTGTAAAACGCTACAGCAGCACTGGGGGGCCGGTAAAAACACCCAACTATTAACTTTACTTCTTTTAGACCTGTTATACGTGCCCAGACTTCACAGTTACTTTCAACCTCGATCTCAGTAGAAACAATATCTTTGTCCACAGCGATGAACACTCCTCCTCCAGTTGTATCCGATCTATCTTTCCGATATACATTCCACGCTCACTAAATATTTCTGAACTTGTCACTTCATTATTTAGCCAGCTGGTTCAGCTGGACATGCAAACTGGTTACTGGCGAATCGATGTTGAGAAGCTGACAGAGAGAAGACTGCTTTTATTGCACCTGATGGCCTCTATGAATTCAAAGTCATGCCGTGTGGACCATGTAATGCCCTGGTTGTATTCGAAAGCATGATGGACAACGAGCTTCGACACCTTAAATGGATGACATGTCTTTGTTATGTAGATAACATTGTCGTTTTATCAAGGACATTTTCGGAACATTTAAGCCACCTATCAACTGTGTTGAAGTGTGTTCAGACAACAGGACTCCAACTCAACCCTCTTCGTCGCCAAAGAGATAAAAATCCTGGGGCACATAGTCAACGGAGGTGGTGTCCGTCCTGATCCAGATAAAGGAAGGGCAGTCACAGAATTTTCAACTCTTCAGCACTTCCATGACGTGAGAAGTTTCCTTGGGCTGTGCACATACTATCGTCGTTTTATAGAAGGTGTTTGTAACAAGGCACGTCCATTGCAAGAACTTTTGCAGGGAGACGCCAAGCTTTACTGGGATGAGACGAAAGAAAGAGCTTTCCAGCCACTTAATGAGGCTGCACCAGTTCTAGCCTCATATGACGAGAATGCAGAAACCGAATTTCACACAGACACTAGCGATTATGGGATTGGTGCTGTGCTCCTACAAATTCGAAAAGGTGCTGAAAAGCATCAAGAGTTCTCTCAAAGACCGAGATAAACTACTCTACAATCGAGAAGGAGTGTCTCGCATGTATCTGGGCTATCAACAATTTGCGGCTGTATTTATTCGGTAAACCATTCACCATAATGACAGACCACAATTCTTTAAGTGGTCTGACTAATTAGAAGGATCCATTAGGTCGACTAGCAAGATAGGTATTAAGACTCCAAGAGTACGATGTCACAGTGGTATTCAAAAACTGGCGAAAACACAAGGACGCCGAGAGTTCGAAACTTTATTAAATTGCGTTGATGGAAACAGTGTACGTTATTTTGGGGAGATCTTGACATCAATCGCAGTTAGAAGGCTGTCTGTGGTGTATGTATGGGGACAACTTGGAGATGGTTATGTCCGATTGTTTTGGGTTAGTGAAGACGGCTACTTCTGTCTGGTTTGAGTTCGGAAGATGTTATAGTCGTATACAGAGATTGCTGCATTATATTTGGCTCGAGGCGTTAGTAAAAAAAAAAAGAAAAAAAAAAGAGCTGGAATGGCTAGATGCATTTGTTCTAGGTTAGTGTTGACCGCAGTGGTAGTCCTGTAACTGGGTTGAAAATGGTTTTGTTGCAAGTGCTTACAAGCAGTCCCATTGTCTAGTTGGGTTAGAATTTTCGTAAGAAGTGTTTGAAAACACCGACTCTAAGGATTTTAACTTAGGATTATGTTCATGTAGCTGTGAAAATGGTTAGAAATCATTCTAATAAATCTATGTGATTTGCTGCAGAGAACATTGATTTCTTATGATTGTGACCTAAAGGAAAGAGCTTAGAAGATTGTCCAAGTGGTCGTTAACTTTGTGGGTGTAACTTGCAATTGTGTACGGTTAGACCAGATCGCCAAAGAGTAAAATTTTCCACAGGGGGTCACATACAACCTCCTTGGTCACATCAGTGGCGGTTCCTTATCCGACAAGGGCTTATGCACGATCCCCTCCACACCTTCCGAACGCTAGCCAAACAACCAATGAACAGTCAGAACTGAAAGGTGCTGTTCAAACCCGCTTGGCGCGCTCATCATATGCCATGCCGTCTGCAAGCGACACGGCGTTGAGAAAGAGCTGATTTTGAATTCTGGTTACCTGGCGCTGCCTCCAAGTCTGTTCAACATATTGACCTACAGCACTGCTGTTTCTTTGAGAAGTTCATTTGAGAAAATTCTGTTTTCGGTTAAAATTATATTTATTTACAATATTTGTACTTGTGAGTGAAAATTATGTTTTGTCATGATTACGACGCCTAATGTGTTGTTCCCGGCCGCTGTTTTCTACAGTAAAATGAGATAATGGGTGTAGGAACTCGAAATCTTCTGTATGTTTAAACAACTGAAAACTAATAAATAACGTATTTTACGCTGCAACATTTAATATATAAACTTGTGCATAAATTGTTAATGTGATGAAATGGGCGATAAAAAGTCTAGTTATTTCATAGCAGATTAATGAACAGAGCTATATGAAAAAATTGTATTCATTGTAATGTGTAGCAGAATATTCACAAACAGTAGTTTTTGTATAGCAATTATTTTTGTGTATAGGCCTAATTGGTGTCATTTAAGATTATACAGCGATAGCTCCAGTATTACATAAGTCATAACGCTTAAATGGTTGTTACCATGTATATTCACAGGGTATTGGTTTAGCACAGCAAAATGGTTCTCAATCAAACATACCGGTAATGACCTTGTGGAATTTTATGACGTAAGGTGCTACTAAATTCATTTGTGCCCTGAGTCAGCTGTTTGTGTTTTATTGGTCTACATCAGGGGTGGCCGCATGCGGCGCGCGATCCGGTAAGTTTTGGCCCACGGAGCTGTTTCATATAAAAGAATAAAATAAACTTTTATTTCATCTAAAACTGAAACATAGGATTGCATCAAACGTCTTTAGTATCATATCGAATTACAGTAGGTATATATAATTTCATTGATTCAGCTATCATTAAATTTTCGTGTAAATTCGTGTTTGTGGAACACTACAGTATGTTGCGTGGCACATCGCTGAGGCGGTGCATGGTGTGAGAAGCAAGGCGACGGGAGAGGCAGCTTGTGGGGCGTCGGACGGCCGTTGTGGATTCCGCGGCGGTCAGTTCCACGCTTGCGGAAGTCAGTTGAGGGTGGCGGTGCCGGAGATGCAGGCGTTTGTGAGTGCGGCGAGAGGACCGCCGAAAAGAAGGGCAGCTTTGCTACCTGCCTAGTCTCATGGCGAGCGGGTGGGCGAGTAGGAGAGCGAAGAAGGCACTCGGGTGTAGGAATCCATAGCGCTCGGTTGTGGCGACTGCAGGCTGGAGCACAGATAATTGAGTCATGTAGCGTGCACCTTCATTGGTGCCTCATCAGCCCTGGCTTCTAGCACACCGAATACACAACGGTGTCTACAGTTCCTTTTCTATCTGACAGCAGATATTAATTCGCTGCACCGAGCGGCAGAGGACCCTTCAGACTGATGTTGCATTCTTTGAACCATAATCGCTTCAGCTACTGCGTTAGCGTTGAATCTCTGGAAATAATTTTTTGAATTGTCTCCAGTCAACGTGAGTGAGTGGTAATAAGGTCACGATTAGTAGCGGTTGTGACTTTAAACAGAGTAATCTTTCAAGTAAAACCAGCTTTTATCTTTTTATAATTGATCTAAGATGCTTGTCTTTATTTTTACTAGGCTTGCATGTATTTTATGTATTCACTTATGGCGGGCAGGTACACCAGTCGACATTAGCAATGGTTTCTGCCTCAGATCATCTTTTAATTTCAGTAATACAAAAGTAATTATAACAATGTGGTTTTACCGATGACGTTTAAGGATTGCGTATTATAAATGTACAGAGATGACCCTGTCTTTCTGTGTTATTTACAGCAACTAATAATGTTATAGACCTGAAATGTAGAATACTTTTCAGTAAGTATCATAACAAAACACGTCGATATTTTAAAGTATGGCTGCCAGGTTAAGTGAAGCATCAGCAGTTTTTATTTTTACGACGTTCAGAACTAAAATACAAATTTCCTAAAGCAGATCAATAGTAGTATCAAAAATTCTCGAGAGAAAGGACTATGAAGTTTCCCAAGTATGTATAATACCGTACTTAAATGAAACACGAATAATTTGGCGAGAAGTACACCTCTGTGGTACCACCATTTAGACTGAAAACAAGTCATCTCCTCCTACTGGTATAAAAATACTGAGTATTGAAATCCCTGTCATTGTGGACACTAAAGTGCCACGCTGGAGTGGCCGATCGTTTTAAGGCGTCTTGCGGTTGCTCGCCGTCGGGGATTCGAATTTACCTTCAGGCATGAGTGTTTGTGTTATCCTTAGCATAAATTAGTTTAAATAGTTTGTAAGCCTAGGGACTGAAGACCAACGTAATTAAGTCCCTTGAACATAAAACATTTGAATTTTGAAATCACAGTAAATAACTAAATGCGCGGTTACGCGATTGTAACAAAATCGCTGTTACCTGACAAGTCATGAATACTAAACCACAGTAAATAACTAATTGTAATCGCTCTGTTATCTTATGCACGCAGGAAGGCTGCTGAAATTTTACCGGTATGTCTTGTTTTTCATAAATCTTCAATGCGATAAAAACAACCGTGAGGCGTGTATGTTACCTTCACGAAAGCTTGGCGCATGTGCATTGAAGATAAAATGATCTGCTAGGAGAATGAAATGCAGAATCATAATTCAAAGACAATATATATATATATATATATATATATATATATATATATATATATATATATTTTTTTTTTTTTTTTTTTTTTTTTTTTTTTACATGTTCATCTTTCTTTTTCGGAGGCTCCAGTGAACCAGTGAACACGTAGGGCGCACCTCCAGTGTTTTGCGGTGTCAAACTATTCTTGAGAGATGCATGGAACTACTTTACGTAACTAATATTTCATTCTGAACATCACATACCACATATATATTTAAAAAATTACAATACTTTGATTACCGTGTGATGTCTTTGTCAGTTTGACTTATGGGGGGAAATGTCTGTTTCATCTCAAGATTTAAGCTTGGTACAGCGTCAACTAGCAAAGAAGTAAGACGTAAGAAGAGAAAAGTTACAGAGGAGTTGAGAACTTTTCAAGACAGGTCGACAGTAAACTTGTGTGTGTGTGTGTGTGTGTGTGTGTGTGTGTGTGTGTGTGTGTGTGTAATATAAAATAAAACTGATATACGTAATATGCTAGGAATCTCTGTTCCAAAAGAATATAACAACAATGGCATTATGTTTGACAAGTACAAAGGACAATTGAAGATAATTTAAAAAATCGTGCTTCTGAGTTGATGTTTTATTCACTATCTTTGGATGAGTGTACAGGTATTCCGGATAGTGACCAAGTGGCGATTTAGGTCAGTGATTTTGATGCTCATGTTAATAAAACAGAAGAATTAACGGCATTGTATCCACTTAAGTCACGAGATTTACATCGTTAAGTCGGTTTTCATTAAAGTTTACAACTTATCAGTGCTAACAACAGATGAGGCTCCAGCAATGACTGGGATAAGCGAATGTTTAGTTCAGTTATCTGAAAACGAGGTCTGTAAAGTTGGTAGTACATCACTGTTAAACTTTCATTGCGTTATCCATCAAGAGAATTTATGTGCCAAGTGCCTCAAAATGGATATGCCATTAAGGTAGTTGTCAAAGCAGTGAACTTTATTAAATCTAGAGGATTACTCACTAGCTTTGGATGAGTGTTCAGTTCCAAGAATTTTTGAAGTGTTTGGATTCAGAGCACGGTAACATTTCGTATTATACAGAGATAAGATGGCTACCGCGTGAAAAATGTTGAAAAGACTGTTTGAACCAAGAAATACAACCATTCTTTGATAGGAAGTCAGAGAGACTCCCGGAGTTCGATGAAAGGAATGGCTTTCCGACTTTGCGTTCTTGGTTGGTATAACTAGCGAGATAAATGTTATTAATTCTCGACTCCAAGGAAACGATCAGGTGATTAAATTCATGCTTGATCGTACTTTTGCATTCCAAATGAAACTTGAACTTAGGGAGCAACACTGACAAGGTTCTTTAATGACAGACTTGAAATACGAATTTGGAATCCAATTTCAAGATTTAAGAAACATCATCTTTTTTTTTTTTTTTTTTTTTTTTTTTTTTTTTTTTTGCTATGCCACTGTCTGTAGTTCACTACCGTGACATCTACCACTAATATAGTGTGAAATGCAGTGTGATGTACAATTAAAAGAGAAATCTCATCAGGTTGGTTTGGAAATGTTCGATAAAACATATTTAGACCAGAAATATCGAGCATATACAAACATGTTATAAAATGATTTCATTATTTGGAATCACATAGATGTGTGTGAACAGCTTTTTAGTTGGATGAATTACATACAATCAAATATGACAACATGCATTGCAGTTCATCTGGAAAACTCTTTACGTGTAGCAACAGCTTAACTTGACGTCAACATTGACTCACTTATTTCAGTGAAACACTGTATTTCATTAAAAATGCATAATAAATTATACAATAAAAATTTTATAATTTGTACAATAAATGTTCTTTAATCACATTTGTTTTTTAAATAAATTAATATTTCTTGCTTTTTTGCTTCACAATAGAAAAATCGATAATGCGGCCCGCGGAGTAATCCACTCTCAAAGATTTGGCCCGCCGGCTGTAAAGGTTGGCCACCCCTGGTCTACATAATATACACTGTGCATGAAATGTGCTCTATACATTGGATACATTACGTTTGTTACACTAACATGCATAATTGTATGCAAGAGTGATACTGTACCTACATTACATTACAGTATTAATCCCATATTTGGAAACTTATTCATGTTATTTATTTTTCGAAAGATGTAATTACACAGCAGATTAGTACATTTTTTGGTGTCTCTTGTCAGAAGGGTAGGCCCTAACTCAGGTAGTTGGTACTAAGTCAAAATTTCTTTTTCAATTAGAAACTCTGTTCAGTGTGTACATTGTGTGGCACCTAAATTAAATGACTTTGTTTATTTTAATGAAACACTAATCATGCAATTCTTACTACTTTTCTTGTGACAGGACTTGTTTATATATATTTTTAAGATTTGTGGTTGAATATCATTTAATACTTCATTTACATTTTTTTTAAATACTCGTTTATTCCCCATAAATATAATAAGAGAATTAGGAAGACCACAGTGATCCTCAGTTCTTGATGTACTTAGTTTAGCTGTTGATTCATTGACCTATTTAATGGTTCTCCAAACTAATTTTCTCCTTTGATATACTGCAGTGTCCATGTCTACATATTATTCCATTTTTGTGCCTGAGAGAATTTAAATACTTAATTTTCTTACCATAGTTCTTTGGTATGGTAAATTACTATGCTGTTTTACACTTATTTGGTCAATGCATTTGCCAATTTTCTCCATTTATTTTTTAACTAGAAATGTGTCCTTACTGTACTGGAAATATCATCCGGTTCGCTAATGTGCTGCTGTGTCAGACTAGGCTTAAGAAGTGACCTACTTTCAATTTTCCATGTGTTTAGCACTGATATATTTTCTTCTTTCTGGCTACCTTATCTAAGGACTGAATGGTAGAGTCATTATATTTTGTATCATGTGACTACTTTCTTGCAATTCTTAGGTTCAGATTTTATCTTCCAGAATAACTGCAGCAGAATATTTTATTGTTCAGAGGTAGTCTTTATGTCATATGTCCTGTTTGCAGCACACATTAAATATGTTTTCCCTTAAAGGGGATGACTAAGATTCTAATGATGTCATATTAATAGCTACATCTTCATTGTGATTATGACTGCGATATACAGGTACAACTATAATTTCTAATAATGGAATAAATATGACAGTAGATCAAGAGGAAAATATTCCACATTTTCATTGTTTATTTTCATTACTTGTTACTTACAGCATGTTCATCAATTAAATAAATAATGCTTCTCATGGACCCATTTAAAAAATTCCTATATCAAAGCTTTCACAAACTAATATTTTTAATGTTTTTGGAAACATTTGAAATCATAAAATATTTTTCCCCAAATATCCTCATTAATTTGGGCTATAAAGCGTTAATATGACAGACATAATGACAGACAGAGGAGAAATATATTAGTACCAATCAAACAAGAGCATGAATGTAGATCATCATCCTCACCAGGAACTATACAGTCACATGGAAAAAATACAGATGTGCACAGGAAGATGTGTATTACATTTCATGAACATCTGTCTCTAATGAATACAGCCAAGTTTACCTTGAAACTCTTCAGTCATTGTGACAGCAGACATATAAAAACAACTTGGTTAACAAAAATAACGAAGGACATGCATGAATTGCATCTATGATTTGTCAACTTTCAAAAATCTAGTATGACTTGAGAAACTTTACGATGAACCAGCCGATAACTACAAAAACACACACTGTATTAAAGGGATAGAATAACACCATACTAAAATAAAGTATGGTCACTGGGTGAATATTAAATACAAAAGTAAGTGCTGAAAGTGAAATTCATGACCCTTTCCTGGCCCATTTGTTAGAAGAACAAAATAAACACCCAAAGATGGCAGGGCTCTGCCAGTGCTGGCCATGTCAGGTTAAAATTTTTAAATGCAGTGACTAAAGTGTTACAAATTATTACTACTCACAAAAGTACAAGTGAGGAAAAAAACCTTCCTGATAATGCCAATGCACTTATAAAATCAGTAAAACATGTAACAGTAAATTAGCATGCCGAGCACACTGGCAGTAATGCAAATGAAAGGAAGGCTGCATAGACATAGAAAAATGTGAATGGTTGATCTTTTAACAGTCATGAAAGAAGTGGTGGTTGGGCTCTGATTACTGATTTGCAACTGCAGGCTTCACTTGCTTTATTTGAAAACTTCAGCCACATGTAGAGATACAAGTTTCGTCTTATTTTAACTGTAACCATAGGCGATGACGACAGAGACGCTTGGTCGCTTAAGTGTAGACCTACCCCGAAATTTGATAGGGCATGCACAGAGTACCTCACAGAAAACGGTAATAGGCCTACTAATTTTTTTGTATGACTGGCTTAACGCCCTCTGAATCACACAAGTAGACGGGATGGTCTGCACCAGTTGTTTCTCCTTTGTATAAATTATCATGGGTATAGTTTAAATGCTGTCATGATGAAATCCTGCAATACTACTTGCAACCCCCTATTGCACTCCGTAATAGCTGATGTTCCAAAAATACAACAATATGTGTATTTATAGTCCTACCCAGGATCCAAGTACCGGTTTTTGTGATTCTGGCTTCAAAATTAAGTTAATAGCAACGTATTTTCAAAACACTTTTGACGTCCTATTTCACACCCTTAATGGTTGAATTTCCAAGAATACCAAAACGCATGTGTTTTAAATTCTACCCCGGAATCCAAATCTGTCATTTTGTAATTCTAGCTTCAAAATTGCCTAAATGACTACATATCTTCAAAAAACCTTCCCTCCGCTATTTCATCGCCATAGGGACTGAATATCAAAAAATCGCTTTTTAAACGACGCTTACAGGCTAATATAAACATCCTGTGCAATTTAGAAATTTCTATTATCAGTGGTTTGAGCTGGGAGATACTGAGAGAGTCAATTAGTCAGTTAATCCGGACATTCCGTTTTACGTATGGAGATAACATACCGTACCAAGTTAATTTTGGACCATTAACAGTTACTATAATTAAATAGGGGTATATGGCCTATGAGTTTAAAACTCTATCATGATGAGCATACCCCAAGATTTTTCTTAGGTGGCGGCTATAGCTGTAACTGAACCGAGGATTTCGAAACAAGACACTAATTATCGAGAGTCATAACAGTAGAAGAGAGGCTAGCACTAAAGATGCGACAGTGGCGATAGCCTCAAATATCTGTTTTGTACTATATCAACTGTAACTATTTCGAAATAATTATGCTACTGATGCATAAACGAAACACTCAAGCAGTTTTATTAAGGTGACTGTGATGAACATAATGTCACTAAAAAAGAGTAATTTAATGTGCAGATACACAAAACTGCAGCCATGATGTGTTTTTATAACTTAGCTGTTTCAAAATTGTTTATTCAGTTACATGTATTGAGTCTCTGCCTCATCTTCAGGCTGTTGTGATGTAACAAAAATATTTTACTGTATATGTATATTTGTAAAATATTCGTGCTTGCCAAGCATTTTGTTTCGTTCATTATTTCGTTTTAAGGATATGTAAGATACCAAAAGTATATTGTGAACTATATTCTTCTATCAAATGAAGTACTCTCTTGTCTAACCACTCCATTTCAGAGAACATCATTTGCAATATACAAAAACAATAACAACAAATAATAATTCCCGCGAAAAAAAAACCAGCATACGGCAGCAGAGCGAGTGACCTCTGAAAGCGATGGAGCGGAGAGGACGAGAACTTCCTCTGATGATTCGTCCTGAAACCTTCAGTAACGTTGTGCTTGAAAGCAACAACCAGCAGATCATAAGCGAACATTTGCGAATGCTATTTGCTTACGATCGAACACCGCGCGCAATGCGTTTACAGTTCCTATTGGTCTTCTATTTCTGACTTTTCATTGATTGCTTGGCTAGCGATCAGATGGTGTGGAGGGGATCGTGCATAAGCCCTTGTCGGATAAGGAACCGCCACATCAGTGATGTTTCAGCTGAAATTGGTGTGGATGTTAATCTTTCCTAGTCAACTATAATGTGTGTATGTGTCATTCATTTTACGTTTTTTCGGTAGTTATACGTTATCTGGTGTAACGAATTTATATAATTTGAGTTAGCGCTTATTTTGCGCCGTATGATCGCGCAACTGACTTGGTGTTTAAGCACAGGCGCCTATTATTTAGTTGGATGGTGTGTCTATCATCGTGTGTGTTCTTTTGACACAGGACCTCAAAGTACATGAGGCTCCTTTCCCATCTCAATCATCTTAAAAAGGATTGTTACATTGTGTATAAATGCGTTGGACTGGATGTTGTACATTTAGCATCAGAGAATTTGTTCTCTAAGTTTGAGACTGAGGGAATAATTACTTTAATGACCGCTTATAAGCATAAATTATAAACTTTAAATTCCATACAGACGTTCCACGGAAGTGAGAATAGCAGATAGTGTACTCGCAATAAAATGTGTACTGCTTTAGCATTTGTTTTATGTAGGAAATAAGAGTTAAAATTAAACTGCCTGAATGCTCTTGTCCAGAAGAATTGTCAGATAGCAGAGAAGTAATTATTAAAGCCATACAAGAGGTGTATTACAGGAACACAGAGCAAAGCATATTAGAGTTCGAAAACTTGACTTCCCTGTACCTGTCGAATTACCGTTTGGGCGGGGACATAGAAGACACCAATGTCTATCTAAGGAAATATCGTTGTAGGATAGGGTTTCATTTTATTTAAAATAGAGAAAGAACCATGTTATCTGTCTTATGGAGTGCTCAATCATCGGTCTTTAACAACTTTGACCTGTGTCAGTTAAATGTTGTGAAGACTTGGGACATTTCAAATAGAATTTTTCGCTGTACTTCGACTATGATGTACCCGCATTTTACCATATAGGTGAGTGTCCTATGTCATTTTAAATGTTGTACAACTTGGAACATTCTGAAAAGAATTGTTTTCAGTATCTAATATTGTAACAGTGTGTGGTAGCTGGAGAGAGAGTATAAAATTTAAGAACTTATTAATATTGATAGCTACGAAGTGTTGGTGATCTAAGCTCTAAGAGAGAGAGTTGTCACAAGTCTATCTATAAAATGGACATCTCGGCGAGATGATTGCCTGCATAGATGTCTTTCACAATGGAGCAGGTATTGATGAGGCTTGTTTGTGTGTCTCTTATCATGTGGGCAGTCTGCTGTTGCTTTGCTGTGCAGAGGCTCTGCGCTTGCTCCATCCAACACCACATAGAAGACAAGACCTCACAACTGGCCGTGCCTACAGCAAGCAAAGGGTGTCAGTGCAAGTGACTAGTCAATTAAGCCAACAGTCATCATCAAAAAAAATGTTTGTCTAGCTTATGGGACCTAACTATGGGGTCATCAGTCCCTAAACTTACAAACTACTTATGAACTAGCTAATCCTAAGGACGGCACAAATATCCATGCCTGAGGGGGGATGCAAACCCCCGACCATAGTGGCCGTGCAGACCGTGACTGGAGCGCCTCAGTTCCCTTAGCCACCGCGGCCGGCACAGTCATCATCGAATTGGGAAGAAATTACATGTAGTGTTCCACAATGATCCATTAGGGCCATTGCTTTTTCTTGTGTACATTAATGACCTCTCATCAGTTACACTACCAGAAGCAGAGTTCGTTTTGTTTGCAGATTGTACAAGTATTGCAATAAAAAGTACCTCAAGCATAGTTATAGAAAGGTCTGCTAATGATATTTTCATGTACATGAATGAATGGTTTAAAGCCAAATCATTGTCATTAAACTTTGAAAAGACTCACTACATGCAGTTCAGAACATCTAACAGATTTCCTGCCAGCATATGCATCAAGTATGAAGAAGAACAGATAGAAGAGGTTGACAGTATTAAATTTCTGGGATTACAGCATGATAATAAATTTAGTTGGGAGGAGCACACCACAGAACTGCAGAAACGACTCAACAAATCTGTATTTTCTATATGAGTGTTATCAGACATAGGAGCCATAAAAATAACAAAGCTTGCATACTTTACTTACTTTCATTCTATAATGTCATATGGTATAATATTTTGGGGTAACTCTTCAAGTCAGTCAAAAGTCTTCAGAGTCCAAAAGGGTGTAATACGTATTATTTGTGGAGTAAATTCACATACATCCTATAGAAACCTCTTCAAACAACTGGGTATATTAACTACTGCCTCTCAGTATATTTATTCCTTAATGAAATTTGTCATAAATAATATATCCCTTTTCCCAACAAACAGCTCGGTTCATACATACAATACTATGAATAAAAATGATCTACACAAGGACTTAAAAGCACTTACTGTAGTTCAAAAAGGGGTCCACTACTCAGGAACACACATTTTCAATAATTTACCATCAAGTATAATTTAGATAGAAATAAAGATTAGTTTAAGAGGAACCTAAAAGACTTTCTAGTGGCCAACTCCTTCTACTTTATTAGTAAATTTCTAAATTGTACCAAATGATGCATGTATTGGTACTCATACTATATTAGTATTATAATATTATCAGCTAAAAAAAAAAGAACTTCGAAATGTATGTATCTGTATTTATATTATTAGTATTATCTACTAGTCAGCTTGTAAATTTTGTTTCTTGACATGTTACACATCTACGAGGATCTCCTCAATGTGGATCTACGGAATGATAGTCAGATAGAGTCTGCAGCCTTTAGATGTAACGTAGGCATGGCCAGTTGTGAGGCCTTGTCTTCTAGGTGGTGATGCTCCATCTCGGCCATCTCCTTGGTGTGGAGGAAGAAAAAAATTTATTCGTGATTTTTTGCATATGTAACCTAACTGTTGTTGTTAAAAGGGAATGTGTTATAATAAATGAAGTCGGATAGCTGTGTATCTTGCTCAGAAACGTTATGATATTTTGTTTAAATACTTATCACGTGTTTATCGACAGGTATGAGAGAGTACTGTGAGTACACCATTTATCTAAATATTACTATTCGGAAACACAGGTAGCGGTAGTAGGCGTCAGTCTCTCTCAGCGCAGTGCTATTGTACATCCGCAGGATGCTGACAGGTGCACCACGCCATGACGGGCGGAGAATGCAGCCAGCCCCAAACACCTGCAATTCTAGCTAGCGTCTGCCCACCAGCCACGACATATCCGCCCAACCACAGGCCATGGCAGCCACAGCCGTCGCTGTGGTGTGTGTTTACTTAGCATGGCATTGATGTTATGCTGTGCTTGTCACATGGTGTTGTGTGTTTGTGTGTGTGTGTGTGTGTGTGTGTGTGTGTGTGTGCATGTACACTTGGGTGTTTATGTGTGTGAATCTCTGCTGCTGTATATGATGTCTCACGGCTGGCTCTAGGATCAAGCTGACTGAGATTCCCGCCAATTTCATAGTGCAGGAGGAGAAGGGGAACATGTAATTTGATGTGTGGTGGGGACAGCACGTGATCTGGTGTGCAAACAGGTACTAGCATTAGTTCAAGTCCGGATTTCTAGGAGGACATATGGATGGCTCCACTGCAAACATAATTTAATAAAGTTAAGTAATATTACCCTGAAACACCTTGTGGTGTGCGAACAGGTACTAGCATTAGTGCAAGTCCGGATTTCTAGGAGGACATATGGATGGCTCCACTGCAAACATAATTTAATAAAGTAAAGTAATATTACCCTGAAACACATTCCTGAAAATATTATTTTTCCAAGGTCTGGGGGCGGGTGGGTTGGTTGGTGGGACGGATGGTGGGGAGAAAGTAGAACAAGGAGCTATAACATTCGTAAAAAGTACTTAGACGAGTTCCGAAAGAAAATTGTATACATTCATTTAATACTATTTGATATGCAAATTAGGAATAAAATAAATAATCGGGAGCTGTGGTGGATGGCCTGGGTAAGTCAAGACCGGCCTTAGCCATCCAGGTGCCCTGGGAGAGTCGCTATTTGTCGGCCTTTAATACATAAACAGCGAACCTTGCAGTACTTTGCCACAGGGTGTGTAACTGTTTTCTAAAAATCGTCCTAAATAATTAACTACGTCATCTTATGCTCATAGCATGGTGTTGTCCTCAAAAAATCGGAGCTGCGGTGGAGTAACCGAGCGGTTTAAGGCGCTTCGCTGTGGAGCGCGCAGTTGTTAGCCATCAGGGGTTCGAGTCCTTCCTGGGGCATTGGTGTGTGTGTGTGTTATCCTTAGGTTAATTTACCTTAGTTTAAGTAGTTTGTAAGCTACGGACTGATGACCATGCAGTTTGGTCCAATAGGGTCAAAAAGGTAGTATCCAGTATAATTGAATCAGTCTGAAGTGTTCTTTATATAACCTCCATTTGTAGAACATCATTTAAGCACATTCGAAAGATAATAAGTATGCTAATTATGCAGTAATTAATATAATCCACGAAACATTGTAGCTAATAAAAATTTATACAAATGTGCAATAAACATTTTTATTTCATTACTATTTTTATTTTTTGGTGGGAGGGGGTTATGTGTGTGTAATATTGTGGTTGGTGTGGACCACCAGCTCCACTGGTTTTCCGTGTACTTTTGTGAGTGTCTGAGTTTATAATGTGGTGAAACAATTTATTGAAGAACTTGGGAGCTTGGAGATGTTTGGATTCGAACCAAAGTTCACCAGCCCTTCTCATGCCGAAGTTTGTACTTACTGTAGATGTGCTTCTGTGTACTGATTGTGATGTCAAACTCAAAATGAACTGTGGGAGGACGTATGTGACTTCTTCCCCTTTGAGAATGCACCAGAGAGACAACAGGGACCCCCCTGGCTTTTGCCTTATGGCCAAGGTAAAAGCTCTGGGAAAAACCTTGGCTAGGAGCAGTTTCACGTGTATTTTACCTAACTAGCACTGTAACTAATGAGTTCTGAATTACGACAGGTTATTTAGGCAATAAAAGTGACAGTCTGTTCTTCTGGCGGGAAAACTTGTCAATTACTCTCTTTTTGAAGTTTGGAATATCACTGATCCCCTCCTTGTGAATGGAACGAACAGCCTGTAAGTTCAGCCTTTCCTGACTCATACCATTCCTGAGGAAGGTTTTGATTCTTGTTAAGGTGCTGAAACTGTGCTATGCTTCTGCTGTTGAAAATGGTGTAATTAGTTAGCGCAATTTTTAATGTTTTGTGCACTACAGTGAGCGATTCCTCAAAGGAATGTTCCACAAAGAAAATAAACAGCTCATGAAACGATGTAATGGCTCTAATTGTATCATTGCAATAAATCACTAACAGTTCATTTTTCAATTTATAGTGGCAAATAAATGGACTGTAGTTAAATGAAAATGTATTGACCAAAGTGTCTGCAAAATGTTCTATAAAACAATTTTTTTAATCAATGATTTCGTAGCTGCTAAGTACATGAGAGTTTGAAACCTTTCTTTCAGTTGGATGATCATAATGTCACACACTTCTTCGGCATCTGCTGTCAGATTAAGGTCATTGCTACATTTGGAACGTTTTCTTGGAAGAGCAATACACTCATCAGCAGAAACTCGAAACCGTTGAATGTTCTCTCTTATTTCAGATACAGCACACTCAAAATGATGTATTCCATTGGTTATGGTAATGGCATTTGCACTCTGCATGTGGACTGTGTTATAGAAAATATCGACGTGTTTCATAATATCATAGAAAAAATTTATGAGGAACACAAAGTGTGGATTGTGAAGTAAATTTCTTAAGGCAAATGCTTCTCTTATTGTAACATCGTCCCAGGAATCCTCTTCCCCAATCTTTTCAAAATATTCCAATAAGTGCAATTTGTTTTCTTTGACATTATTTACAATGCAGGACTTGAAGTTTCATCTAGTTGAACAGATTGAAGGAATTCTCTTGTTCCATACTGTCTGTAACAAATCACTTCGTTCTAAAACCAGCAATATCTGCAAATAACAACCTTATCGACTTTAAACTTTTACTGCAAATATTCTGAAGTACGAAATTAATTTGGTACGCATAGTAATGAATGTACTTGGCATGTGGGAAAGTGCTCGGCATCAGTGTCTGCAAACCACTGTGACTGCCGCTCATTACTGGGGTGCCAGTGTATGCCTGAGCAATTAGTTTTTCTTGGACAATGAAAGGTTCCACACGTCTTTTTGAAACCTCACTAAGTCAACATTCTGGCCTATCATTAACATTTTCAAAGGAAAGAAATCTTTCAACAGGTTTGTTCCCCTTAATATACTGCAGTATAAAGACAAATTGATTTTTGGCACGTAATATCTGTTGTTTCGTCAGCTTGCACAGAATCTGAAGTGGCATTGTTAATCTCCTTAATCAGTTCTTCGATGTAAACTTGATACATAGAGTCCAGAAGGTCATTTTGTATTATGTGTGATGTATATTTACACACGGAATTACTAGAGCCGCTTAACTGATTATCTAATACACTGTCAAGATTTCCCAGATTTCTAAGAAATAGTCGCGGTTTGCTGACTCTTGTTTTTCATTGTGAGCTCTTAGTGCTAACACATGAGTTCAATCAAACAATAAGCACTCTACTATTCTGTTTAATATATGTCTGTTCTTCATAACTAATTCGATACGTTTCTGAATTGACATTGTATACATTGAATTAATCTCAGCATTAATGTTAAGTATTCCAAACATTTCATATTTACCAGCATTTTGTAAATAAAGTCCACTGTCCTCATGTTTCTTAATTCGTCCACTTAACTGCTTTAGATCCTTGCAGCCAAATGTTGTCCACAATCCTTCAGCACCAAACAACACACAGTAGAAACGAAAGAATTTTTTCTCTTCAGTCACAATTAGCCAAGGCATTTTGCAAATAGGAGAAAGTTTCCTCTTCCTTTGTCGAATTGAGACATCAAGAAATCTTTTCGTTGATGTGTGTCTAACCGCTTGATTTCTAGCTTCTCTTCCAAAATAAATGAAAGAGTGTTCTGAAGAGTCTACTTTATTCATTTTATCCTCAGTTTACGAACATGCAAGTTGCAACGACACAGCTCCAGAATACGTTTTGACATAGGTTCTAAGGGCCCAGCTTCGCCGACCTCAAACTGCAAACCTGCAGACAGGAGCGCGATGGGTGGGGCTCACTCTGCCGAGCCACAAGCAGAACTATGGCGAGGGCTGAGGAGGGGAAGGGGAAAGGAAAACACTTCTGTGACGTCACTATAACTGCAGGGGCAGTTAAAGGCCAGCCGCTGCTGGCCCTCGGCTCTCGTAAAGAGAGGAGGGTCCACCAGGTGGACCCTCCACTATGCTGTGATGAGAGGCAAGCAAAACATTTGATCACATCATTGTAAATTGAGTTGGGATGTCGAGGGAATCATGTCATACTCCAACTGTTTGATATAATACAGCAACTGTATATCACAAATTTTCTGCTTGATCCAGGCCCCAGTGGCTCTTTAGATCAACCTGCCCTGTCTTAAACCTCAAAGAATTTACAGGAAGAAAGTAGAAGCAGCCAAGAAGGCATATTATGTAAAATTTATTCCTGAAGCTCAAGATCCATTCAAACTAACCTAAATATTGAATAACAAACACAAACTAAAACCTACTGCCCCATTAAATGCTTGCAGCCCAGATGATTTTGACAAAAATTTTATTGGTATTGTTGGTGAAATGTAACTGAAGTCAGATTTAGAAACTGACATTACAAGCAATATATGTAATAGCAACAATGACGCTCTGACCAGGCAGAACAAAGTGATTTTAGAAGAATTAGTGAAGATTGTGAATTGTTTTAAAAAGTCTGTTAGAACAGATATATTTGGCATGTCAAGAAGCATATTGTATCTGTTATTTGGCTGCTGTAATAAACCAATGCCTTGAGCTTCTAACTTTCCCACACTTCTTAAACCAGTCAAAGACACTGCCTGCATAATAAAAATGTCGTCCACACAGGCAAATCAGCTACAGACCAATTTGTATAATACCTATACTAGAAAAGTGATTGTAAATACAAAGAAAAACAATTATCTTATTCCGAAGATAATAGCCTTTTCCTGAATACCCAACAGGCTAATCTACATTCCGAGTTACACTTTATGGAATAACAAAAATAATGGAAGCATTTAAAGAAAAAAAACTGTATGGTTTAAATTCTTTGTAGTCCAGTCAAGAATTCAGTTACATCTCCCATGCTAATTGTTGTAAATGTTAAAAACTTGGCATAAGATACCTCTGAGACATGGCAAATCATTTGTATTCAGGGAGCAATGTCTTGTGAAATTACATGTGAGCATGGAGTACTGCAGGGATCCACACTTGGTCCTCTGTTCTTCTTAATATTTGTCATTTACTTGAGTTGTGATGGGTGTACCCTGCTCTTTGCAGATGATAATACATTAGTAATAAAAGGAGCAAAGTCTATTGAGACACTAAATAATGTTAATCTTCTGTTTCAGTTAGTTAGAACATGGTTCAAAACAAACTAAATTAAACTAAATGGAGATAAAATTCAAAATTTATTATGCAGCTTCGGTGGATCCACATCAGATGTTGATAGTGTCAACCTCTTCTGTATCAAAAGAGACAATAAGCTCATGTGGACTGAATACACTTCACGTGTGTGTTCCAAGCATTCTAGAGTAATTTATCTCCTAAGGAAACCCAAATGTCTGTAATTAATTACAATATATTATGCACTGTTCCACAGCCATATCACATATGAACTGTTGATGTAGGAACACAGTTCTGAAAGTAAAATTACTTTGTTCCTACAAAAGAAAGCTTTGCGAGTAATACCTTCCAGCAAGAAATTAGACCCTGCAGATCCATTTTCGAGTAATTGAAGCGTTTAGTGGAGATAATAAGACGTATAGACTCTCATCTGTGCTTAGATTGTGTGTTACTTGAATCCATTCTTCTGACTTTTCAATAGATGAGCTAGAGTTTTCTCATTTTCTCTTAGTAGTGGGTAATCTGAATATTTTAAAACTTCTGGGGACTGATTGGTTTAACCAATATATGAGGTGTGTTGAAATGAAAATATACAAAACGTCTTAACCACAAAACCAGTTGAAATTTAAACATGCCAGATTGGAACAACGAAGTATGGCATCTAGGGACATGAATGTAGTGTGTGGCCTGGTTGTAAAAAATTCAAGGCTGTGCCCTCAGCAAGCCAGATGATGCTCACCAACTTTTTTGAAGTCCAAGGTCCGATACTAATCGAATTCCTCGAGTACAGAAAAACATTAACAGTGACATGTACGGTGAGACATTCTATACCCTATGCAAGTCCATCAAGAACAAATGGCCTGGGCTGCTCACGAAGTCAGTTATTCTGCTCCATCATAACACACATCCACATATCACCTGGATCACACAAAATGTACTGGCCAAGTTCAAGTGATAGGAGTTCGAGCATGCATCCTAAAGCCCAGATATGTCACCCTGTGACTTTCATCTGTTTGGTCCGCTAAAAATACATCTCAAAGGGAAGCACTTCAACTTGAACCGTGAACTAAAAGACAAAGTAGAGAACTGGCTCTTGTCACATTCACAGGAAATCTGGGAACAGGGAATTCTTTGGCTCATTAAACAGTGGGATACTTGTGCTCAGGCCTCTGGTGATTACTTTTTAATAAAGAGTTACCTTTACATTTCAACACCCCTCATACATTAGATTTTAAAAATTTTATTTGACTTTTTATAAAGATGGTAAGAATTTTAGTACTCTGTTATCATATACTAAGGAGAATAAGACTATTCTAACTGAATACAAGAGGAAGACAATGGTTATCAGCTCTTCTCATGTATGTGTACTTTCAATGACAGTTCATATTTAAAAACTGAAAGCAAGTGTGTTGAAGATAATTCTTTATCTAACCAAGAGAAAGAAGAACTTCAATTATTATTATTAGAATTTATGCCGGTGTTCTCTGTTAAACTAGGAGTTACCAGCGTTGTTCTCTGTAAGCTAAAAATTAAGGATATAAAACCTTTCTTTAAGAAACGATATATATCGCCTTATTAAAACTTAAGGAGGCTTTTACTATAATGGTAACTCTGAATATTATTGAAAGATCTAGTAATGCATTTAATAGACCTCTCTTGGTTATGAAGAATGTAGGAGAGGGAGTAAGATTAGTTATGGATGCCAGAAAGCTAAATCATATAACTACAATGGAAACAAAAGAAAAAGAGACACAAAAGGAACTATTTTGTTACTGAGAAAGAAGCACTGGAAGTGGTTCGGGGATTTCAGAGGTTCGAAATTTACTAGCTGGTATAAAGATTAATGTTTACAATGACCATGAAGCATTAACATTTTTGCCATCTTGCCAATTATTATACCAAATATTATTATGATGGATACTCTGACAAAAGAAATTTAATTTCGAAATAAGTTATATAAAAGGAGAGAAGAACATAATATGAGTTGTGCTACCACCTCTTCGTGTAGTCCAAACAAAATAAGTGTTACACATGGACAGAGTTCCCAAATGTTAATACACAATGTTAGGGAGGAAAATACAGTAACAATAATTGTAGTGACATGTGGTTACTTTATTATGATATGTTGTTATGGAAAGCTAAAAGTAAGGATACATTTTGGAAAATATCTGTTTCTTCAGATATCATGAAGGGTTTTGTAATATATATTTACATTATTATTATTATGAGCGATACAGACATTTTGGATATATAAAGACTTGAGTTATCTTATGAAGTATTATCATTTTAATAATATGACACAAATGGTAAGCTCTATTATATGTGTTTTGTCAAAAACTCAAAGATACAATTTCACCATTAAAATATAAATTATATACTGTTGTTTCCTAATATTTATGGGATCCTGTTTCTTTCGATTTTGTCAGTACTGTTTAGCAAAGTCCTGAAGGAGGTACAAACGTATTTGTTGTGTTGGAATGTTGGTAATAAATATCATGTTACACACTATTAAATCTGCAAATACTCATAGGGTTAATCAGTGTTTGATACGTGACGATTTTAAAAACTAACAAGTTACATGAGGATTATTATCAGATAACGGCAGTGCATTTATAAGTAAGAAATTTAAGGATGTATTACAGTCTTAAAATACAAAGCATGTTACGATCTTTAAGTGCCATCCACAGGGAAGTACAGTTGCTATTGCTTCAAAGAGCTAGGACGTTTGCGAAAAAAAAAAATTGTTCTCAGAAGCTTACTCAGGGAAAGGCTAATGGTGGTATTTGAAAAAAAATCATTAATGAGCTACTGCACTAAGCATCAGGCTGGCACTACTAAGATAGTCCGAAAACGAGTAATTGGAGAATCTCTTTAACAGATGTACCTTGGCCACATGAAAACTTAGTTAAGGAAGCGATAAGGTACAGGAAAAACTTATATGAAGTGCTGAAAAGAGATTACAGTAAAGAAACAAGTTAACTGTTTGGAGACATAGTATGCACTTGAGTCCATCCAAAAAGTTCTATGAAGTCTAAAAAAATGTAAGAAATTTTTTATGTATGAGGAACCATTAGTAGCACAATAAATACCACACTGTAAAGCTCACTTATGAAGTAAACCATTTCCTATTAGCCATATGAATCACAGACATTGCTGACACAGGGTGGCTTACATGCCTCAATAATACAGACAGCTGTACCATAGGTGCAACCACAGTGGAGGGGTATCTGTGGAGAAGCCAGACAAACATGTTCCTCAAGAGTGGCAGCAGCCTTTTCAGTAGTTACAGGGGCAACAGTCTGGATGACTGACTGAGCTGCACTTGTAACATCAGCTAATGTGGCTTACCCATGTGGTTACTGTTCATGGCTCAATGCAAGGGGAAACTACAGTTGTCACTGTTCCTGCGGACATTCTACCACATGAATATATCTTGTTGTTGTTGTGCTCTTCAGTCCACACACTAGTTTGATGCACCTTTCTATGCTACCCTGTTATGTGCAAGTCTCTTCACCTGAGAGTACGTTCAGCAACCTACATCTTTTTGAATCTGCTTACTATATTCGTCCCTCGGTCTCCCTCTACGAATTTTACCCCACACACTTCCCTCTAATGCTAAATTGACAATCCCTTGATGTCTCAAAATATGTCCCACCAATCTATCCCTTCTCTTACTCAGGATATGCCAGAAATTCCTTCTATCCTCAGTTTGGTTAAGCACCTCCTCATTAGTTACATGATCTACCCATCGAATTTCCATCATTCGTCTGTAGCACCACATTTCAAAAGCTTCTATCATCTTTTTGTGTAAACTCATTATTGTCCACATTTCACTCCCATACAATGATACACTCCAGCCAAATGCTTTCAGAAAGGACTTCCAAACATTTAAATTAATATTGGATGTTAACAAGTTTTGCTTCTTTAGAAACGCTTTTCTTCCCATAGCCATTCTGCATTTTATATCATCTTTACTTCGGCCATCAGAAGTTATATTGCTACCCAAATAACAAAACTCATCTACTACTTTTTATGTATAATTACCTAATCTAATTCCCTCGGCATCGCCTGATTTTCTAACACTACATTCTATTACCCTCGTTTTACTCTTGTTCATATTCATCTTATATCTTCCTTTCATGACACTGTCCATTTCGTTTAATTGCTCTTCCAGATCCTTTGCAGTCACTGACAAAATTACTATGTCATCGGCAAACTGCAAAGTTTTTATTTCTTCTCCCTGAACTTTAATTCCCTCTCCAAACTTCTCCTTACATTCCTTCACAGCTTGCTAAATGTACAGATTGAACGACATTGGGGAAAGGCTACAACCCTGTCCTACTCACTTTCCAACGTCTGCGTCCCTTTCTTGCTCTTGGACTCTAATAACTGCTGTCTGTTTTTTTTTTTTTTTTTTGTATAGGTTGAGTATAATTCTTCACACCCTATATTTTACACCTGCTACCTTCAGAATTTGAAAGAGTGTATTCCAGTCGACATTGTAAAAAGCTTTCTTCAAATCTACATATGCTAAAAACGTAGCTTTGCCTTTTCTTAGTCTACCTTCTAAGATAAATCATACTGTGAGTATTGCCTCCAGTTTTCCTACATTTCTGCTAAATACAAACTGATCTTCCCTGGGTTGGATCCACAAGTTTTTCCCTTCGTCTGTAAATAACTCGTATTATTATTTGGAAACCATGACTTATCTAACTGATAGTTATGTAATTGTCACATTTGTCTGCACTTGCTTTCTTTAGAAGTGGAATCACTATATTCTTCTTGAAGTCAGAAGGTACTTCCCTTGTCTCATACATCTTGCATACCAGGTGGAACAATTTATTCATGAGTGGCTCTCCTAATGATATCAACAGTTCATACGGACTATCATCTACTGTAGGTGCCTTGTTTCGACTTTTCTTTCATCGGCCACAGCGGATTAGCTGCGCGAACTGTAGCACCGTGTAGCAGTGCGTGCGGCCGTCCGCCGTCGGGGGTTCGAATCCCCCGTTGGGCATGGATGTTTGTGTCATCTTTAGTCTAAGGTAGTTCATAAGTAGTTTGTAAGTTTAGGGACTGATGGTCCCACATTTAAGTCTCTAAACTTACAAACTTACAAAGCTTATGAATTAGCTAATACTAAGGACAGCACAAATATCCATGCCCGAAGGGGGGATTCGAAACCCTGACCATAGTGCCCGTGCAGACCGTGACTGGCGCGCCACAGTCCCCTCGGCCATCGCGGCTGGCACAATTGAACATTTGACATCTTTCATTGCTCTGTCAAATTCTTCTCGGAGTATCATATCTTCTAACTCATCTTCCTCCACTTCATCTTCCATTTGTAGAATACTGCCTTCAAGTTTATTTCCTTTGTATGGGCCCTCTATTTATTCCTTCCACAGTACAGCTTTCCGCTCTTTACTTAGTACTGGTTTTCCGTCTGAGTTCTTGATATTTATACAGGTGTTTTTCTTGTCTCCAAATAACTCTTTTATTTTCCTGTAGGCGGTATCTATCTTTCTTCTAGTTGTGAATTCTTCTACGGTTTTTGTATTTGTCCTCTAGCCACTCCTGCTTAGCCAGTATGCTCTTCCTGTCAGTCTCATTATTTAGACGTTTGTACTCCCTTTTGCCTGCTCCACTTGCAGAATTTTTATATTTTCTCCTCTCATCAGTTAAGTTCAGTATATCCAGTGTTATCCAGGGATTTCTATTAGGCCTTGTCCTTCTGCCTATATGATCATCAGTGGCCTTAACTTCCCTAACTCTCAGAGCTATACATTCTTCTTCTGTGTTACTTTCCCTCGGTTCAGCCAATCGTTGCCTAATGCTCCCTCTGAAACTCTCAACCATCTCTGGTGCCTTCAATTTGTCCAGATTCCATCTCCTAACTTTTCAACCTTTCTGCAGTCTCTTAAGTTTTATTCTACAATTCATAACCAATAAATTATGGTCTCAGTCTATATCTGCCCTGGATATGTCTTAGAGCCTTCTTACATGATGATTAAACCAAGTGTTAGTGATAATTAAATTGTGCTCTACACAAAATTCTACCAAGCGACCTCCTATTTCATTCCTTTTCCCCAGTCCATATTCACCTACTACATTTCCTTCTCTTCCCTTTCCTACTACCGAGTTCCAGGCTCCCTTCACAATCAAGTTTTTGCCTACCTTAAATTTCTAATTTTTTTTTTTTTTTCTTTTTATCTCATCATACATTTCTTCGATATCCTCATCATCAGCTGTGCTAGTTGGCATATAAACTTGCACTACTGTGGTCGGTGTTGGTTTTGTGTCTATCTTTGCTATGATAATGCTGTTCATAGTAACTTTCGCACATTCCATTTTTCTTATTCATTATCAGACCTACTCCTGCTTTACCAACAACTGCTTTTGTATTTTTAACTCTGTACTCTCGTGATCAGAAATCCTGTTCATCCTGCCCCCAAACTTCACTAATCTAACTTTAACCTATCCATTTCTCTTTTCAAATTTTTTAACTTACCTTCACGATTTAGGGTTAGAACATTGCACACTCCGACCTGTAGAATGCCTGTTTTGTTTTTCTTCGTGACGACATTCTCCTGAGTAGTCCCCACCCAGAGAACTGAATGGGAGACTATTTCACATCAAGAATATTTTACCCAAGAAGACGCCATCATCATATATTCATACAGTAGAGCTGCATGTCCTTGGGAAAAGTAACAACTGTAGTTTCCCCTTGCTTTCAGCTGTTCTCAGTAACTGCATGGCAAAGCCATGTCAGCTGATGTTACAATGCCAGCTCAGTCAATCATCCTGACTGTTTCCACTGTAACTACTGAAAAGGCTGCTACCCTCTTCAGGACCCACACGTTTCTCTAACCTCTCTTCAGATACCCCTCCATGTGGTTGTACCTACAGTATGGCTATCTGCATCATTGAGGCATGCAAGCCACCCCACCTCAGCATTGTCTGTGGTTCATGGGGGTGGATGAATATACAATGATAACGGTTTCTTGGGTAAAATATTCTGGAAGTAAAATATTCCCCCATTCAGATCTCCAGCTGGTGACTACTAAGGAGGATATCCTCATCAAGAAAAACAAAATAGGCATTTTAGAGATTGGAGCATGGAATGATCCATTCCTTCATTTCGTAGGTGAGTTCGAACTTTAAAAGAAGGAATGGATAGATTGGAGTTAGATATGGTGGATATTGGTGGCATTTGGTGTCAGAATGAACAGGTGTTTTGGTCAGGCAAGTACTGGGTTATAAATACCAAATCGTTGACGGTAACACAGGAGTAGATCTGATAATGAAGAAGAAAATAGTAATGCAGGTAAGTTACTATCAACAGCATAGTCAATGCATTATCATAGCAAAGATAGACATAAAGCCAACACTGAGCACAATAGTACACGTTTATATGCCAAATAGTTCTGCTGATGATGAGAGACTGAAGAAATCTATGAGATAAAAAATTATTCTAACAGTTCAGGGAGATAAAACTTCATATTGATGGTGGAATGGAATTCGGTAGTCGGAAAGGGAAGAGAAGGAAACGTAATAGGTGAATATGGACTGGGGAAAAGCAATGAAAGAGGAAATCGCCTGGTGATATTTTGTGCAGAGCACAATTTAATCATCACAAACATTTAGTTTAATCATCATAAAAGAAGGTTATATACGTGAAATAGATCAGGAGACACAGGGAAGTACTAGATTGACTTTATAATGTTAAGGCAACGATTTAGAAACCAGGTCTTAAAATGTAAGATATATCCAAGGGCAGATATAGACTCTGACCATAACTTATTGCTTATGGACTGTAAATTGAAACTTGAGAGCCTGCAAAAAGGTAGAAAATTAAGGAGATTGAATCTAGACAAGTTGAAAGAATAAGAGGTGGTTGAGAGTTTCAGTGGGAGCATTAGGCAAAGATTTCGTGAAACGAAGGACAGTAATATAGTAGAAGAAGAATGGGTAGCTCTGAGAGAATAGTGAAGGCCACAGATGACAAGGCCTAATAGAAATCCTTGGATGACATGGGAGATACTCTACTTCATCGATGAAAGGAGAAAATTTAAAAATGCAGCAAGTGAAGAAGGCAAAAGGGGGCACAGAGTTTTAAAAATGAGGTTGACAGGAAGTGCAGACTGACTGAGAAGGAGTGGCTAGAAGAGAAATGCAAGATCGTAGAAGAATGTATAACTAGAGGAAAGACATATAACGTCTACAGGAAAATAAAAGAGCCATTTGGAAACAATAAATGGATGGGTGTGAATATCAAGAAATCAGATGGAAAACCAATACTAGTCAAAGAAGGAAAATCTGCAGGTGGAAGGCATATATCGAGGGCTTATACATACTATACGATACTGCAAAATAATTTGATGGAACATTAAAATATTTGAGTATATACCAGGCCCCTGGCGTAGACGATATTCCGTGTGAACTGCTGATATAGTTAGGAGAGCTGGTCATGAAGAAATTGTTTCACCTCGTATGCAAGATGTATGAGACAGGGGAAATACTATATGACTTCAAGAAGAATATAGTAATTCCAATTCTTGGAAAGCAGGTGCAGCCAAATGTGAAAATTACAAACCTATAAGTTTAATAAGTCACGGTTGCAAAATACAAACATGAATTATTTACAGCCGAATGGAAAAACTAATGGAATCAGAATTTTCGGAAGATCAGTTTGGATTTAGGAGAAATGTAGGAACACATGAGGCAATACTCACATTATGACTTATCTTAGAAGATAGGTTAAGAAAAGGGAAACCAATTTTTTATAGTATATATATCTGGAGAAAGCTTTTGACAATGTTGACTGGAATACACTCTTTCCAATTCTGAAGGTAGTAGGGGGAAATATAGGAATGGGAAGTGTTATATTCAACTTGTACAAATACCAGACAGCAGTGATTAGATTCAAAGGGCATGAAAGGGTCACCATGATTGGGAAGGGAGTGAGACAGGGTTGTAGCCTATCCCCAATGTTGTTCAGTCTGTACATTGAACAAGTTATGAAGTAATTCAAGGCGAAACTTGGAGAAGCAATTAAAGTTCACGAAGAAGAAATAAAAACTTTGCAGTTTGCTGATGACATAGTAATTCTGTCAGAGACCGCAAAGACCTGAAAGAGCAATTGAAAGGAAGATATAAGATGAACATTAACAAGAGTAAAACAAGAGCATTGGAAAATAATGTCAGAAAATCTGGTAATGCTGAAGGTATTAGATTAGGTAATGATACAATAAAAGTAGTAGATGAGTTTTGTTATTTGGGTAGCAAAATGACTTTTGATGGCCGAAATAACGAATGTGACATTGCATGGGGTAGAAAACAGGGAATAATAGGTAGTGTGGGGACGTTAAACATTTTTTATTTATTTTTGGAGAATTATCTTTCATATTTTCATAAGCTGTAATACATTTCAGTTTGATTTTTTAATCCCAGTGCATATATATTGAGAACTGAAAGATAGGTAATGTGTATGATGTATATTAAATAACTTTTACATGTTACATTCATATATCTTGAATTAATTGAAATTTGTTTAGTTGTCCTTTGCTGTTTGAACAAGATGCTCAATTTGCAATATGGCAGTATAAAAGTATCTAAAATTGCAGCAAATAAAGTTATTTGAAACTTTAATGAGTGTAAGAATTTTTATTAAGGGATGTGTTATGCAATATCGGCCTTAAAATCTCCAATCGCCGCCCCCTGAGAAGAAGATATATGTAAAATGAGTGCCCAACATGTTAAAAATGACAGAAATATCTGTCTGACCTATACACTTACCTCAATATTAATATAAATTTAAGTAACTGTTCATATTACAACATTTCATTGACAACAAACTCCCATTCAATTATATTTAATAATATAAGTATGAAGTCTTTCACAGCGACCCTTCTGTATAAAACTTTCTCGGACTTCTTGCCACGTCAGTTCTTGAGAAAATCTCAAGGTTTCGAAGACATCCTCCATCTTCTTCGTCAGGAACCACTGACTGACAGTGCTGGTGCTGTGGCGGCCTTAAATGCAAAGGTCTTTCTCAATGCTACTGATACCCATAGTAAAATATCATCATTATTGGAAGACAGCACGTTGAAATGTTTATTGGGTTCTTAAGTAATTACAGTTCATTCTACCACTTCCAAACAAGATACTTAGCTTTTCAACATTACGATGTATGGGGGTTCTGCTCGCTGCAAAATTATTCTCCTGTTGCATCGTGGTAGTAATAAATACTTGTAGGTAGAATTTATCACTTCTTCTTTAATTTGCAATCTAACTGCTTCTCCACAAAACATTACAACTTCAAAACATAAATAATGCATCAGAACTTAGCTGGTAGTACTTCCATTTTAAAACATCAGACTGACATAGCTTCCAGTGCACTTTAGAAATGCCAAAACTCGAACTCTCCACGCAAGGCGGTGAGGCAAATATATATAACATCGACAATAATGACATTACATTATCCATTGTTCATAACATACAATAATTTTAGATGGTGTAAATCTTTTTAATTCTTAATCACAGTACTTGCTGTTTGACAACAAAGTGTGATGTTAAATGTCAATTAATTTGTTAATGAGTACATCATACATGTTCCTAATATAAATTGGACTATCAAATATCTTCGCAAATCTGAAAATAGTTTCAAAATCTCACGTCAGTCAATATATACAAATAATTACAATATTTAAATCTCGACTATTACATTAATTAACACAATTAGCTGGTCAACACAACATGTTTATGAGACTAACATATATACAATGCTATTTATTTTCATTTACATAAAGTTTCTAAAATTCGTTTATCTAGTTCTTGAAATAATGTACAATGACAAAAGTATTGTTTATAGAACTGTCTGGAAACGTCTTATACAAATCTCTTCATTAATGAAATCTATCACTTTTTTTAATCAAAGTATCACCGAGACACTGTCCTACACTGATTCCTAGGCTGGCTATTACGTTTTTAACTAACTTCACATGCAACATGTATCACTATTGAACCACACAATTCCGGGTCCGATGCAGACGGTATCGTACGGTAACATTGAGACGAGAGGGCCAGCAGATGGTATCGTAGGATAACATTGAGATGACAGGGCCAGCAGTATCATCACAACGTACAAATGCATGAAAATGGACCCAACTCTGTAATACAGCAGAAAAATGCTGGAGCTACTAAAGAACTCTGGCCTACCAGAAGATGAAATGAAAAATCTCAGGGCTCGTCTTCCAAGACCTCCCAGGCTTTATGGATTACCTAAGGTCCATAAAGAAGGTATCCCTTTGAGACCTATCGTCTCTTCCATCTGTTCAAATCAAATTCAAATGTTTGTAAATCTATTGGACCAAACTTTGAGGTCATCAGTCCGTAGCTTACAAACTACTTAAACCTAGGTAAACTAACACACACACCCATGCCCCAGGGAGGACTCGAACCTCCATGGAGAGCAACCACGTGCTCCACAGCGAGACGCTTTAGACCGCTCGGCTACTCCACCGTGGCTTCCATCTGTTCTCCTACTTACAGGTTAGCCAAGTACCTAACCAGGTTAATGACTCCATTAGTTGGCCACTGTGAACATCACATTAAAAACTCTCAGACGTTCATAGAGAAAATCAAACAGATTCGAGTTAGACCAAATCATATTTTCGTTAGCCTGGATGTGGTATCACTGTTCACAATAGTTCCTGTGGAGGGCACATTGAATCTCTTGGCAAAGAATTTTCCTCCAGAAACATTAAACCTGTTCCACCTTGTGATAACAACCACCTACTTCTTGAATGGCAGTAAATTTTATGAAATGACAGATGGGATGGCTATGGGTCTCCAGCAATGACAATTTTTTTATGGAGAACTTTGAAGAACGTGCATTAAATTCAGCTACTCTTCGTCCATCTTCATTTTTTCGTTATGTCGATTACATTTTCATGATGTGGCCACATGGTGTGAAAGAACCCGAGCATTTTGTGGAGCACATGAATGGTGTCCACTTTAGCATCCAGTTTACTGTCGAGTTGGAGAAAGAAGGAAGGCTTAATTTTCTAGAGTTTTAGTACAACAGAAAACCGATGGGCGTCTCAGCCACTCTGTATACCGCAAACCAACGCACTCGAATTTGTATCTCAGTGTACAGACTTTCCTCGCCCAGTTCAGAAGAGAGTCGTTCTAAATACATCACTATACAGAGCTAACACTGTTTCTGATGAGGACCATTTGGAATCCGAAATTCATCGTCTCAAGTATGTGTTCCGTAAGAACGCCTATGGTGCATGTGACATAAAGACAGCAAGTGATGGGCAAATGACAGCGTTCCTGCCTTTCTGTGGAGCCACATCGAGCAAAATAGGCAGAGTTCTGGGGAGACAAGGTATAAGATCGATTTTCCGACCACCTAGGAAAACTAAGGAGATGCTGCGCCCTGTTAAGGATAGCTTTTGCCTAAGGATCCCTGGAATATACAACATACCATGTGAGTGCGGATGTAATCATTTTGGTCAGTCAATTCGTACCGTTTCCGAACGCTGCACAGAACGCCAGTGGCATATTAAAAACCGAGAACTGGGGAAATCAGCGGTCGCTGAGCACAGCCTCATGACCAGAAATAAAATTTTGATCTACAAAACAAAAAATTTGTCACAGGCCTCCACATACTGGGACTCTGTAATCAAAGAGGCTGTAGAAATAAGAATGTGTGAGTACAACTTCACCCGTGATAGCAGGTATAATCTTAGCGATGCTTGGAAACGAGCGCTCGATACAGAAATGCAGCAGAGACGTTTGCACAACTTCTTCAATACTATGGGAGGGGTGGCGCCACCAGTGCAGACGTAGACTGAATCTGTGACAGCGTTACGTCACGGCCGGCCAATCAGAAGCCGACCAATCATAAGCTGTCCATGGGCTATTTAAGGCTACCACAGCACCAGAACTGTCAGTCAGCAGCTCATGACGAAGAAGATGGAGGATATCGTCGAAAGCTTGAGATTTTATCAAGAACTGATGCGGCAAGAAGTCCAAGAAAGTTTTATACATTTAATAATATTTATCGTTTTCATAATAACATTAATAATATCATTGTAAATAGAAATTTAGAAACCCTGAGACAGTTTTTCGTCTCAAACATGTCAAAGACATTAAAGATAAAGGTGAAGCTTTGAATTAAAATTTCTGATGAGGCTGGGAATCGAACCCAATGTCATACTAGATTATCATAGTCTATTTTATTTAATGCTGTTGACTAACCTGTTTTAATACCTTTTTATCTATGATGATGGTCCTGGACCGAAACTAGTCCATTTTAAGGAGTTCAATAAAACAAATGATGGTTAGAGATTAATTAAATACATGACAGCTGTTAGCAGTCACCTTATCAAAACTTTGAAATAGATAACTTAATAACTTTGATATGTTACATTCTTATGTCTTGAAATAATTGAAATGTAGTTAGTAAATGTTGTCCTTTGCTGTTTGAGCAAAATGTTCAATTTGTAGTAAGTCCATATAAAAGTATCTTAATGTGGAGCAAGTACAGTTCTTTAAAACTTTAATTAGTGTAAGAGTTTTTATTAATGGCAGTGTTATTCAATGTTGGCCTTAAAATCTCCGATCTCCACCCCCTGAGAAGAATATACATGTAAGATATGAGTGACTAACATGTTAAACATGACTGAAATATCAGCCTGACCTAAAAACTCATCTCAATAATAATATTAATTTTACATAACTGTATATATTACAAAATTTCATTGATAACAAACTTCCATTCAATCATATGTAGTAATATTTATTTATTTATTTCATAATAACAATAATAATAAGTATACAAAGATATAAAATTGAGAATGGCTTCTGATGAAGCGAATTTGGTGATATCCAATATTAGCTTAACCCTAGAACAGTTGGTAAAAAAAAGACAGACCCAATGGTTTATTTACGTTCTAGAACGAGTAAAAAATAAGCTTTCAACAAAAGTACCAAAATTACTTCTTGTGTTTATTAATATTTTCATGCACTGACATTTCTTTAAAAATAATACTGTATTCCATCAAAAATCTGAAAACGTTATTATTCTGTATTTACAAATATTCTTGAACATTTAATCCATTTCTTTTTCAAAGTTCATATACTTACATGTTATGAATTTAGTATTATCACACACACTATTACACCATACGGCACATGTAGCCCATAGTATAATGAGGAAAAAAAGATTGTCACTCATTACAATTGAAACGATACAGATGTTTTTGTGTCACATTAATTATGCAAATATTACTCTTAATTTTCGCATAACTGCGAATTGCACTGTTGTGGGTGTACTTAATTCGATTTTTGCTACTTATATCGAACTCTGCATAGATGGGCCTGTGTTATTGATTTACTTATGTTATTTCATGCTGTCGATGAAGACAGAAATTTAGCAGTAATGTATAACTTGGTGATATTTCTGATGCCATAGCACATAGAGTGTAAGGTTGCGGTACATCTGCACCATTTACCGAAAGTTTCATGATTTTTTTAAAGCGAGTTAGGGACTTAGTGGTGGAAGAGTTAGTTCAGTTGTAACGGTCTTGATTGGGTAGTAAATTCGCGTTAGGATTCGTTTCGTTGGGTTTAAAAGGTTACATGATGATAATTTCTGAATCACGTGTCTATCGATCTGATTTTCACAGCAACTTCATTGTGAATTTTCATAGTTTCCTTGTATTGTGTAATTGAGGCCATGTTCAGCCAGTGGTCATTCTCAGTCAGTCTTAGTACCATTTGTCATGGTCAACTTGTTTAATAACTGTTTGAAATTAGTTATATGCAGAAATAATGTTCGAATACAGCATCAGTAGTGAGCTTCTTGATGTGGTCGCGTCGTTCAAATATCTAGGCGTAACATTGCAGAGCGATATGAAATGGAACGAGCATGTAAGGACAGTTGTGAGTAAGGAAGACAGTCGACTTCGGTTTATTGGGAGAATTTTGGGAAGATGTACTTCACCTGTAAAGGAGACCGCGTATAAAACGCTTGTACGACCACGTCTTGAGTATTGCTCAAGTATTTGGGACCCGCAGCAGATCGGTTTGAAGGAAGACATAGAGGCGGTTCAGAGGCGAGCAGCTAGATTTGTTACCGGTAGGTTCGACCAATGCGCGAGTGTCACGGAAATGCTCCGGCAACTCAATTGGGGATCGCTGGAAGAAAGACGACGTTCTTTTCGTGAATTTCTGTTAAGTAAATTTAGAGGGCCGGAATTTGAAGCTGAGTGTAGTACGATCTTGCTGCCGCCTACTTACATTTCGCGTAAAGATCACAAAGACAAGATAAGAGAAATTAGGGCTCGTACGGAGGCATATAGGCATTCTTTTTTTCCTCGTTCAATTTGGGAGTGGAATAGGAAAGGAAATGCCTAGTAGTGGTACAGTGTACCCTCCGCCACGCACCTTACGGTGAATTGCGGAGTATGTATGTAGATGTAGATGTAGAGGTTTTCTTTGCACTTAGTGTTTCACCATTACGTGACCTCATGTTAGCCAAGCTCACTTTTCATTCGTAATCAGTCTAACTTTTAGCTGCTATGCTAACAGCGATTCCGGGCAGTGCTCACTATAAGTAAATCTCGTCGATTTCAGGAAGATTGCTGCAGATCACAGTGTAATGGAATGACCATTACGAGTTCACACGGTAGGTAATTGACAAATCAATAGCTGCAGGGAATAAGCAGTAGCTCTTGAAACTGAGCAATGTGGGGAAAGTGAAGTGTCTTATTTATAATTTTGGGTTTTGCTTATATTGTAATTTGCATGTACTGAATTAGTTTTCTTGAGACCACAGGTAAATGGTAATCGGTCTGATTCTTTAGGTTCTTTGAAAATATTTAGAGTCAGTGCTGCATTAAATTTATAAATTTTGGGGATCATTAGTATTTGTGTGTGTTGTATTAATTTCTGGGAGGCCATACAGGTAATGGTATCTGGTGGGATTCTGTAGACTGTTTGAAATTATTTAGAGTCAGTGTCTCGTTAAGTAATACTGGTAAAATTATTCACTGCATTTCAGTTGTTGATTTCAGTCAAACTTATGTAGTAATTTCATTGACATTGTGCTGTCTGAGTTAGGTAATTGTGGATTTAGTAGTACAGTGGTAACATTCAGTTAAATAAATGAGTCTAAATACAAAACTCATTCTATTTAGTGTTACAGAAAATGGTCTTTCATTTTATATTTTATTCCATAATGAGTACAGTACAGACTATAGGCAAAACTCAAGCAGGCATAGCTTGTAGCAGCTGTTTACTGAGCCTCATGAAACTAGTGCATGGTAGTAGGGAAAGAATGTATGTTCGCGTACAAATTCTCTCTTTATAACATGACATGCATACAGTAAGAGATTGCTAGGTTGTTAAATCGAAGGAATTTTTTTAATAGGCATTTTAGTAATTGAATCTTATTATATGTTAATTTGCAATCAAACTAAATGCAAAAAGGATTGCTAGTGTTTGTTCATGTTGATAATCTGCCTTAAAGAAAATGTTTCATAAATTTATGGACTAAAGATACACCCTTTTTATTGAAAAGTTAACCACATAGTTAGTTCAGTCAGTTATGGTTTTATTGAATTTTGCTGACGTCTGCTGGATAGCCGATCCGCCAGTCTTATTCTCTGTTGTCTCACTAGCGTTACCTCGCAAGCAGAAGCCAATGTTGTGCATGAATATACATTTTGCTGGACAAATAGTATCTGTCAGTGAGAGACATTGAGGTAAGCTGTGCAAAATAATTCAGGGGAGTCTAGTTAGGGTTTGCTACAACCAATACCACATTGACAGAATCAACCGATGTACAGTGAATCAGAATATAGAATATTAAAGGTTTTAAAAATAACTGTTGGATCGGCTTACAATATCTGTTACTGCCCTTTATTTTCTGCACAGTCTTCACACTACATTACGCAGTGTGACAGACACAGCCACTTTCCACAAATTTTACAAAAATATTTTGTTTCATTGTCTTTGCATTTGTAACAACGACCTTGTTTGTCTTCTGGAATAACCTCCTCCTCAGTGGTAACCCCTGACAGCCGTGTTGCGAACTGGTGAATGTTTCATGGCAGATCCTTCCGATTTGCTCCCTGTGCCATGTGTGGTTTTATTAGTTCCAAACTCAGTTTCTTCAGAAATACCCTTCTTGAAATATCTTTTCTAGTGTTTGCTTTGTACACTACATATGCATTTATACCAACTATGTTCAAAATGGCATAAAACATACACTATGTCCAGCCTCTTGTTGCCTTCCAACATTATATTCTGAACACATGGCATGAACAACTTCCACTCCAATCTTCGTTGAGCTATAAAACGTAACGATTTCAGGTTTCTTCAAATTAGCTGTTTCTTCGTCAATTTTATTATTTGTATGCATACATGACAACAAAATTACACATTTATTTTTCTTTGGCACATACGACACCAATGTCAAACTGTCACTAAATCTGAAGATGAATGAATGTACTTATCGCTTTTCGTGAGGCAAGAATTCTAAAGGAATTTCTCTTTTATTGTTACACAGTCTTCTAACTAATATAAGCTTACACTCTGTGAGAAGTTTTATAGCAAGACTGCAGCTTGTGAAACAGTTGTCAAGAGTAATGTTCCTTCCTGTTCCCTTCACTGGCTCAATAAGAATGAACACATCGTCAGCTGCATTACTCAATTGGAAGACACTTGCAGGGTGTTTTCCCATATATAGTTCCAATTTTTTTACGTAATATGTTTTGATATCTGCAAAAATAAATATTTTGATCCCATACTTTCTGGGTTTTGATGGTATGTACATTCTGAAAGAACAACAACCCCAAAATGATAGCAGCATTTCGTCCACTGTAAGGTATTCACTTCTCTTGTAATACTTAATACAATTTTTTTTTTAAACCATTTATAACATCATGTAATGGGGCAAACTTATCACTTTTTTATGGTTCTCTCTTGTATGAATGTTGTCTAATCTAACACATCTCAAAAGAAAACGAAATCTCCTCAGTGACATTTGACAGTATTTGGATCACTTTTATAAAGTGATTTTACATTATCTATGTAAATATTTATGCTGTCTATTATCAAATCGAGCAAAAAAATGTTCAAATGTTTGTACAGCTTATGGGACTTAGCTACGGGGTCATCAGTCCCTAAACTTACAAACTACTTACGAACTAGGACGGCAGAAATATCCATGACCGAGGGGGGATTTGAACCCCCGGCCGTAGTGGCCGTGCTGAGCATGACTGGAGCGCCTCAGTCCCCTCGGCCACCGCGGCCAGCTCCAATCGAGCAAATTGTGGCTTCTCTACTGGCACCAGGCAAATCTGTAATTATATTGTGTGACCTGGTAGGGACATTTTGGTTGGGAACATTTTTCTGCCATTTAGTTATTCCGTCTCTCAACAAATACTGGAAGAGGAACCAGAACTAACCATACTAATTGATACAGAATCTGCATAAGTGTCAATGAGTGTACTCACATTTCTCACAGACATAGAGACGTTCTATTCACTATCCAATGGTCATAACTCATTTCACTCTCTGTATCCTGATCACTATCAGGAAGAAAAACAGAATCTGTATTTGAATCGTCTTTGTCACTTTCCAATAACTGTTTTTACAGTTCTTACTGGGTTAGCGGTCGCTGCCAAGCCATTTTTGGGCACTTCTGTTGTTCACTGTCAGTAAAACAATAAATCTACACAAGAAAATAATAGCAAACATGAGTGGATGGGCTGGGTGTCAGACCCACAACCGCTTTTTCTCGCGCCAACAATCAACTGGAGAACATAGAGGAATAATAAAGCAAGTAGCGGCCTCTAGCAATGTTAACTGAAAGCTACCATAAGGGGCTTTCTCATAAGTAGTGTACTCTTGCAGATATATATAAAACAAAATCCACCCAGGTCTCACAGACCCAGCAAGTCCGTTCTAGGGTTAAATGATAGGAAGTCCTTTATAAAAGCATCTCTCTGGACTGTAGCATTGTATAAGAGTGAAAAGTGGACGATAATAAGTTCAGACTAAATGATCAGAAAAGCTTTTGAAATGTGGTGCTACAAACGAATGATGAAGATTAGATGAGTTGATCACATAACTAATGATGAGATGCTTGACAGAATTGGGGAGAAAAGGAAATTCTGACATATCCCAACCAAGAAAAAGGATACGTTGGTGGGACACATTCTGAGATATCAAGGAATTGTCAACTTAGCATCACTAGAAGGCTCCAAGTTTCCTGCCAGCTCCACAACATCAATGGAGTTAAATTTCCTGAAGATGGTCTAAAAGAAGACCGAAACTAGTCGGAAAAAAATAAATTTTTGCGCTCTAGACTGTTCTTTACATATACAAGGAAGTGAGTTGGCTAAAAATCGCAGAGGGAGACCAAGGTACAAATACAGTAAGCAGGTTCAAAACGATGTAGATTGCCATTCTTACTCTCAAATGAAAAGGCTTGCACAAGACAGGGTAGCGTGGAGAGTTGCATCAAACCAGTCTGCTGACTGAAGACCACAAATACAACAACACTAAATGATTGTACAGTGACAGTCAAGCTGAGCTGTTTATCAATACAATGAGTTATCAGCATAACCAAAATTACTTTGGGAAAGACAATTCATTCAGAAAGTACTGAAAACATATTAAAGCAAAGAAAAAAATATATTTTTCATTCATAGTATAAATAGGACACTAAGATAAATAGAGGTTACGTAGTACATTTTATTAGATTTAGGGAAGATGGTGATTTAATAATGAGATAATGATTTCTCTATATTACATAATCTTGTGTGTAAAATGTGATTTATCTTTGAGAAGGATAAGTAACATTAAACTGAAAATCTGTTATTGTGAATAGTTGAGACCAAAACAGAGCATGCTTATAATATGACATTTTAATAAGTATAATAACCTTTACTGCTGCTTATTAGCTTTATTTAATTGTCCACTGCATCTGTTTTGCCGTATTTGGTATTGTCAAGTGGTCTGCAATAGTTAAATAAATTTTGTGAAAACATTTTTTTTTTCGAAATAAATAGGGAGTACATTAACAGTTTCAAATTTAGTATTTACTTTCTCCTTGTTGCTAATATACACACAGCATCTGTACCTCTATATGATTTTAACAGGTACTTTCTTAGAAAGTCGTTTTTTAATAATTTTTAAAGTAATGACTTTCTTGTTTAATAGCTGTTTTGATTCTATGTGTTTACAAAGATGTTATATTACATTATATCTTTGGTAAAGATCTAGCTTTTCTGAGATGATTAATTTCGAATTTTGCAATATCTTTGAATGTCAGTGTATTTACAAATGTTTTATACTTTCGATTTTGTAGTGTCTCCGATTATGAAATAGTGTGTCTCTTTGGTTTCTGAGGTATTGCTTGCCATTTGGAATTTTGTAATATCTGAGTATGAAAATGCGTTTCTCTGGTGTGTGAGAACATGCTTATGTTATACATTTCCATAACGACTCATACAAAATGTGTATAGGGTTTCTGAAGTGGTGAAATTTATCAGAAATATTTCCTTGGGCCATGGTGATCTGGAGCTAAAATTTTTGTGAGGGAATAGTGATGGCATAACTATAAAGGGTTTGACATACTACTATGAGACAGTAGCCCAAATTTATCCCTACTCATATGCTTTCCTTAGTTAGCAATACATCCTCGATAATCGCATGGGAGATACATGATAAGTCATATACTATCAACTTCCATAGATTTTAATACAGTATGGATCTTCCTCTGAACTCCCAAAATAAATGAATTTAAATAATTGCTAATGAAATGATAATATTGTTGGGAAAGAAATCCTCTGCTGATGTTTTGAGATTGGTGATAATTGGTATTATAAAGGATAGCAGGATTTTGAATGAAAATATACTTAACTTCATATTATGAATACTCTGTGGTATTTATATTTTAGACACTCTGGTCTGTCTTTTCGTATGATAAGTGAATAACATTAATTTTAACAAATATATTTTATTACAGTATAATAGAAACGTCCATTTACACTGAATTCAGCTATATTACAGTCTTTAAGTATACATATCCTCAGTCTGATTAAATAATAATACAAGACTAATGTGTGAAGACTATATATAAAATGCATAAATATAGGTATTACTTGTAATGGTAGTAAAGTATGTATAAACTTTATAAGCCTTAGATGGGTTGAAGATTAAGTTGTTTTATGATGAAGAAGTAATGATAGTACAAGATAGTACATTGTATTATATAATTAAATAACTAATCATTTATAGTTATTAGTTTTATTTAACTCTTAATACTATATGTGAGAATTTTATAAGAAAAGAGTAAGAATTTTTAAACCCTGCTAAACTGAACTTGTGTGAGGCGAGTGCAACAGGAATGTTCGATGGTGGCACAAGACTACATTCAGGTAAGTTTTGGCAGGAAAGAATGCAATAAATAATTATAAATAATTCCATTTATATTTTATCATGTTATAATAAATATTGTAAACTTAATGTTTTCCTTGTGTTATTTGTTTCATGACACAAGTACAAGTATTGATGTTGTAATGGCAGCCACCAAGGTCAGCTATATATAACCCAAAATGGTTGACATTTCACCCAAGGCAATCCTGCAAATGATAATTTCTAAATAAATAAATACATAATTTTGTATTGTAAGAAATACGTTTGTGAAAAGTTAATGAAGATTTTCTTAGTTTCCCATTGGGCACTCGAGCTGTAACTTGGTGATAAATAAAATTACATTACTGTGATAACTGACTGTGAATAGTATTGAATGAACTCGTTATAAATATTTGTTATTTGTGTGAACCAAGAGATTTTGAAAAAGTTTCGAATTTATTGACAGAATGAGAGATATATTTTTGAAGAAGTTTACTAACAAGACTCTGATTTTTGTAGTTTAAGTGAACTTTGATGGAAATTACCAATGTTTAGTTTTTCTTTAGACAGCTCAGATATTAAATAAAAGTAGTAGTTTATTGTGACAAGTTTAAGCAATTGTTTTGTGAAAGTATTTGACAGATTTTAACGAAAAGGGACTTGCTCAAGAACCTACAAACTATGTTTAATGTAAAAAATTAGGAAAACAACTTTTTACTGTTTATTCTTTAATGTAGCAAACATCCCCCTCCCACCTTTAAGGTGTCTCATTGATCAAAAAGTGAATTATTAACTCAGCTCACTTTCCTGAGAAATATAGTCCAAACTAACAACAATTCTTGAGGATAATAATTACCAGGTGAATTATAAGGAAGAAATGGCCTGTATCATGCCTAAAAAGCAAAAATTATTCACTGCATATAAATAGAAATAAACACCAACAATGTGTGGACATGAGAAACTCACCATAAAAACTGTTTCTGAGCCATGAAAAGCCATCCCGATGAAGAATGTGGCCGAAAATTTATAACTGTCTGAATGTGTTAGTTTTACAGATTCATGGTTAATCTACAATTCATCCACTATTAGGTGCATAGTTAATCGACCATCATTTATCCTTAATATCCTCGGTTTAGCAATGTTATCATCACTGATGCGTTTAGTTGGGTGTCTAGCCAAACTTAAAACAAAATTTTTAATTTACCTTTGCTCATTCGTTATCCTATTCCCAGTTCAGAACCAACACACTTCTTCCAACAGTCTAATACAGGACACACAAGATGTTCAACTGAACTATGGTGAGAGCAGGTTATCAACAAGAGCCACAAAGCAAGTGCAGCCTTGTGATTCGCGTTTTGTCCAATCAACCATTCTGATTTCATTCCCTCAATTTTATTGTTATAGTTTGTATGTTCGAATGTTATGTAATTTCTGGAAATCGAAAATATTCTTTGTAGAAATCAACATGGTTTCTGAAAACAACAATCAGGTGAAACACAACTAGCATTATTCAATCCAGGAGATCCAGAGAGCAGTAAATACAAGAACAAAGGTAGATGTCTTATTTATTGACTTCCGCGAGGCATTTGATACCGCTCCACACCGTCACCTGATGAAAAATTTGTGAGCATTTGGAATATCAGACTAATTATGAGGGTAATATGAAAAGATTTTAGAATCACAAAGAGAGGTCAGTGGTAGCACAACGAGTTGTTCATGTGATATCCATTGGTCTTGTACCTATGATCATGTGCCACATTGGTGCTCTTGGAAGAGAGCTGTGGTGCTGATGTGACTCTGCTGTTGATCCTAAGTAGTGATTTGCAAAAGTGGAAAAAATCGAGATTCGAGCAGTGATTAAATACTTTGTAAAGAGAGGTTTGAAAGCTAAGGACGTTCATGACGATTTCCAGAATACACTGTGGGTGACTCTGATCCTTCATATTCAACTGTTTCCAAGAGGACAAATTAATTTAAGAAAGCAAAGACAGTTATTTCGGCTGGACAGGTCATGGCATCAGTGATCCAGGATTTGAAGAGTATTCTGCTTCTAGATTATCTCCCCAGTGAGCAAACAATTACCAGAGAATACTATGGTAATGTCTTGGACAAATTGCAATAAAGATACGTTGAAAACGGCCAAGCTTGGAAGGAAGAAAGTCATTTTCCATCAAGACAATGTACACATGTACACATGTGCCATCTGCATGGCAAAATTACACGAAAGAAGGTATGAATTGTTGTCACATCCGACGTGATGTGATATGACTCTGTCAAACTTTCATCTCTTTCCAAAACTGAAAATTTTTCTTGATGGATGAAGATTCACTTAAAAATAAGAACTGATAGCCTAAGTTGACAATTAATTTTCAGGCCTGGAGGAATCTCATTTCTGAGATGGGATCAAGGCATTGGAACATCATTGGACCAAATGCAGTAATCTACAAGGAGAGTGCATTGAAAAAGAAAGATGTAAACATTCCTTGCATATTCCGTTCTGGGAACTTCTCAAACCACACTCGTATGTGAGTAGATTGAGGCATATTTAGCTAACACAATGCAGTATGTCATTCTAAATGGAGAGAAGTCTTTAGAAGTTACTCTGATGTTAGGTGTGCCACAGGGGATTGTTACAGGAGCGTTGCCTTTCACAATATATCTAAATGACATCATAGATAACACCAATAGTTCCATTAGGCTTATTGTGGATATTGCAGCAATTAATCGAGAAGTCGCAACACTGGGAAAGGGTGACGAAATGCAGGCTGATCTGCAGTGTATCGACTCTTGGTGCAGGAACCTCAACATGTTGCTGTTGTGGTCTTCAGTCCGAAGACTGGTTTGATGCAGCTCTCCACAATACCCTATCCTGAGCAAGCCTTTTCATCTCCACATAAGAACGGCAACCTACATCTGTCTGAATCTGCTTACTGTATCCATCTCTTGGTCTTCCTCTGCGGTTTTTACCCCACACACTTCCATCCAACGCTAAATTCACAATTCCTTGATGTTTAAGAACGTGCCCTACCAATCTATCCCTTCTTTTAGTCAAGGTATGCCAGAAATTCTTTTTCTCCCCAATTCTGTTCAGTACCTCCTCATTAGTAGATTGGTGATCCAGCCACCAATCTTCAGCATTCTTCTGTAGCACCACATTTCAAAAGCCTCAGTCCTCTTTCTGTCCGCACTGTTTATCGTCCATGTCTCACTCCCATACAAGGCAACACTCCATACAAATGCCTTCAGGAAGGACTTCCTTAGGCTTAAATCAATATTCGATGTTAACAAATTTCTCTTTTTCAAGAACGCTTTTCTACCCATTACCATTCTGCATTTTATATCCTCTGTACTGCGACCATCATTTGTTATTTTACTGCCCAAGTAACAAAACTCATCTACCTCCTTTATTGCTTCGTTTCCCAATCTAATTCCTTCAGCATCACCTGATTTTCTTACACTGCACTCCATTACCCTAGTTTTGCTCTTGTTAATGTTCATTTTATATGAAGCTATTAGCACCCTGTCCATTCCGTTCAACTGCTCTTCCAGATCCAGACATTATTTTCCATTGCTCTTGTTTTACTCTTGTTAATGTTCATCTTATATCTTCCTTTCAATTGCTCTTCCAGGTCTTTGCGGTCTCTGACAGAATTACTATGTCGTCAGCAAAACGCAAAGTTTTTAATTCTTCACCCTGAACTTTAATTCCTTTTCCAAATTTCTCCTTGTTTCCTTTACAGCTTGCTCAATGTACAAATTGAATAACATTGGAGAAAGGCTACAACCCTGTCTTACTCCCTTCCCAACCACTGCATCCTTTTCATACCCTTCTACTCTGACAATTGCTGTCTGGTTTTTGTACAAGTTGTAAATAACTGTTCGCTCCCTATATTTTACTCCTGCTTGCTTCAGAACTTGAAAGAGTTTATTTCAGTCAACATTGTCAAACGCCTTCTCCAAATCTACAAAAGCTAGAAAAGTAGGTTTGCCTTTTCTTAATCTATCTTCTAGGATAAGCCAAAAAGTGAGTATTGCCTCCCGAGTTCTACATTTCTCCTGAACCTAAACTGATCTTCCCTGAGGTCGGCTTCTACCAGCTTTTCCATCCTTCTCTAAATAATTCGTGTTAATATTTTGCAACCATGACTTATTAAACTGATGGTTCTGTAGTTTTCACACCTGTCTGTACCTGCTTTCTTTGGAACGGGGATCATAATAGTTTTCTTAAAGTCCTAGGGTACTTCGCCTGTCTCATACATCTTACACACCAGGTGAAACAGTTTTGTCACGGCTGGTTCTCCCAGAGACTTCAGTAGCTCTGAGGGAATGTCATCTACTCCAGGGGCCTTGTTTCGACTTAGGTCTTTCAGTGCTCTGTCAAATTCATCTCTCAGTATAGTATCTCCTATTTCATCTCGATCTACTTCCTCTTCCCTTCCTACAACATCATCTCTAAGTTCATTTCCTTTGTAGAGCTGCTCTATGTACTCTTTCCACCTTTCAGCTTTCCCTTCTTTGCTGAGAACTGCTTTTCCATCAGTGTCCTTGATAATCATAGAGCTGTTCATCTTGTCTCCAAATATCTCTTTTATTTTCATGTAGGCTGTATCTATTTTTCCTCTATTTATACATTCTTCTACATCCTTGCATTTGCCTTCTAGCCACTCCTACTTAGCCAATTTGCACTTCCTGTAAATTTCATTTTTTAGTCGTCTGTACTCTATTTTGCCTCTTTCATTTACTGCATTTTTATATTTTATCCTTTCATCGATTAAATTTCGTATGTCCTGTGATATCCAAGCATTTTTGTAGGTCTTTCCTTCCTACCTATTTTGTCATCTGCTGCCTTCACTATTTCATCTCTCAATTCTACCCATTCTCCTTTACTGTTTTATTTTCCCCCATTTCTGTCAATTGTTGCCTAAAGCTTGCTCCGAAATTCTCAAGAACTTCAGGTTCCTTCAGTTTATCCAGGTCCCATCTCCTTATTTTCCTACCTTTCTGCAGTTTTTTCAGTTTCAGCCTACAATTCATGACCAATACGTTATGGTCAGAGTTTATACCTGCCCCTGGGTATGTCTTACAGTTTAATACCTGGTTCCGAAATCTATGTCTTACCATTATTAAATCTATCTGGTATCTCCCAGTGTCTCCTGGTCTTTTCCACGTAGGGTGAGAGGTATTACAAAGATGCCGCCAGCAGACATCCTGCCACCGAACTTCACTAATCCCCACTATATCTAACTTCAACCTATCCATTTCCCTTTTTTAAATTTTCTAATTTTCCTACCCGATTAAGGGATCTAACATTCCAAGCTCCGATCCGTAGAATGCCAGTATTGTCTTTCCTGATGACAACATCCTCCTGAGAAGTCCCCACCCGGAGATCCGAATGGGGGACTATTTTACCTCCGGAATATTTTACCCAAAATGATGCCATCATCATATGTTCATACAGTAGTGCTGCATGTCCTCGGGAAAAGTAATAGCTGTAGTTTCCCCTTGCTTTCAGCCGTTCGCAGTAACTGTGTGGCAAAGCCACATTAGCTCTCCCGAAGGAGAGCACTTCGGATGCTTTATACTGCTCGCGGTTTCTTGAACTTTGAGCACTGCTCGAAAATTCCGTTTTCATATATACGGATGGCTCAAAGACCAATAACGGTGTCGGATGTGCGTTTGTCGTCGGGGATGACTGTTATTAGTACAGGCTTAAAGCCCACTGCTCGAATTTCACAGCAGAGCTTTTTGCCCTCTATCAGGCTGTACTCTTTATCCGTCGACACCGTTCTCCTTCTTATGTTATCTGCTCTGACTCGCCTCAGCGCCATCCAGAGTCTGAACAACCCCCTTCAGCCCATCCTATTGTGCACCGAATGAACCGCTCCCTTCAGTTATTAGCTTCCGTTCGAACACCATTTAGCAGCAGCATTTTCATTAATAAAGACCTTAATCATGATTGTGAATTTAAAAATAGCTATTGACAGTCAAACATCCGCGATTGGAACATGTTGCAACAAAATTCATATTCGTCCATGTCGCAAATCGTCGTCTGTTTATTTCCGAAAAGTTGTTATCATTGCACCTAGTGACATTATTCGACCAAAAAACTTGATAGCAGCGGACCTAAATTCATCCAGAGGAGCGAGTCTGGGTGATGCCAGTTTGTTATATGTTATACAAAAGCTAATTTCGTAAATTAAACATAATTTGTCTGGAATACGTTTAATGAAAGCCAAAATGTACAAACTCACAGTAGAAATACAGAAAGGAGTTAATGTATTCTTATTCCCTGATGCAATGGCTCAATATCGATTAATTCGGAGATCGACGCAATTGCTTTGTCAAAGGTAATTGTGTTTCATCTTCAGTGTGAGGTCGATGTGCTTTGGAACTACGTTTGAAAACAAATGTGGAGTGGGAGGGATTTTGGATGTGTTGTGTGGACGCTGGAAGGAAGCGGAGTCGTAACCGTGGGCTCCCGTAAAAGAAACGATGCGTGAGACTTCAGTTCAAAGCGAACCGTGTTATTGTCAGCGCCAGAATGGAGACTCCTGGCGATGACGACTTTTTGTTGTCTGAAGAGGAAAGTGACTGTGAGTTAGAGTTAGCCGGCGTTAATGAATTAGTATCTGCCTCCCCTGTGCAAGACGGAAGAAGACTGATTATTTGGTACATTGTAATTACAAACTTTAAAAGCTTCGGTGGGACGCGCACACTTGGGCCTTTTCATGAGGTATTTTCTAATACTTTTGAGAGATGTATGAAGTTCTACAATAAAACCCTATTAAGATACGTTCTCGAGGATGAAATTTGGCTTGTATTAGAAAGTGTTTTAAAGCATCAGTTGAAGTAGTTTTTTTTTTTTTTTTTTAAATGGATATTCCACCGTGCCTTTCATAAGTCAATTTTTTGTCACAGAAACTGACTGCTGTAGTGGGGCCCAATGGAAGCGGAAAAAGTAATGTTATCGACGCAATTCTGTTTGTATTTGGACTGAAAGGATATAAACTTCGCGCCAAGAATGTAGCGTCGGTAATCCATTGTTCAGAAAGCTTCCCAAATCTCAGCAGTTGTACAGTGGAACTTCGTTTCAGACAAATTCAAGACAAGGTATGTAAATGTACGAACTACGTGGTATGTAGGTAGTACACTTTTCAGCTGTAGGCCTAGTGAGAGAATGTAAGTGAAAGTACCGGTAGACTCGATAGTAGATGGTAGACAATTCACCTTAAAGACGATCGTGAGCCTCTGACAGGCACGCAATGTGATAATCATATTCACACAACTTATAAAAGTTAAAGGCCATGGCCGAAAATTTGTTGTGTGGATGTGATTGTATATTTTTTGTTGTTTGCAGCTACACAGCGAGCGTCTTTACGGTGAGGTTCCTATCCTCCATTATTGACACACTAATCGGATTTTTCATTGTTAAATACTTTAAAAGGATTATAGTCCGAATGTAATCGGCTCTTGCAGACATAAAGAGAAAATTTATATACATCTATATAGCTGCGTTAGTAACATTTCAGCCTAAATTAGGCCTCGACCAGTGCAAGAAATCATTATGGCCTATTAATGACAGTTGACTTAAGCTTCTCATAATCATACTGCAACAATTCAGTGGGGTGCCCGTTTTCCTGTATGGATTAGTGTCTCACCACAGCATAGGCCTGGATCAGAAGATAGTTTCTTATTCTCTTCGTGTCTGCATTTGTACGACATTATACATAGTATGAGCATTTTGTTTGGGACCAATCTGATACGGTATCGGTAGATTCAGTTGACCTGTAAGCGGGGATACTACCCATCAGCTTTCAACCATGACGTCATCGCAGCGCGGTAGTTTTGAGGTGCGTGCGTGTTTGTAGAAGGCGTGAGTGATTATGTGGTGGTTGAGTTAAAGACGATGGTTTGTTTACAAACAAAACATTAATATTTTGTGTTTAAAGTGATCTGTAGCTTCTCTCTGATGGGTTAGCTGTAGGTTAACAGAGATTTTTTTTTTTATTTGAGCGCCGAAGGCCCGAATTGTTGGCCTAAGACCTGTGGTCGATGGTACATTCTGTTAGCTGGGTCATTCCATGCCAAGTGGTCTAGAGGCTCCCACATGACCCTCTTGGATTTTGATGAAATTTTGTATGAACATTCACACATGTTCTCAATGAACACTGGTAAAGCTTCAGTTTCATAAATTCAATACTTTCTGAGATACAGTCACTTGTTTAGGACCATAGCACAGCTTCCAATAGTGCGTCGTTGAATTTTCAGCAACTTTGAGATGATATATCTCGGGTAGTATTTGCATGGAAGAAACAAAACCTGGCCATCTTATACAACTTTTAGAGCTCTTTAAAGTAAAATATTAACAAAAGGATTTCTGAGCAATTTTCATATAGATAATTTGAAGCAAAGTTGGGCAAAAAAATAGCTGGTTAAAAAAATGCGAACTTTAGTTTTTTATTTCTCCGAAAGTAATTGTGGGATGTACATGAAACTTTGCACACCATAACTCGCCAACACAAGCTCTTGGAATATAAAGTTTCATTCTCCTGTTGCTTTCCATTATTTCATAAATCTAGGGTAAAGTTTCCGATTTTTCAAAAAGTGCTAAAAATGGGCATTTTTAGACAAATTTTACAAAAAAGTGTTTTCTCCAAACTCTTCTAAACTATGGTCATTAGAAAGAGCATATTCTAAACTATCTAGAAAAGTGGATTTGGTTTTGTAATGCAAGCATATAAGGCCCTAAAAAGTAGCATTATCATAGTGATGCACTGCAAGTTTTAACACTTTTTCTGCCACTCAAATTATACCTGAAATCTTTTATCATGCCTAATAAATGTTTATTAATGTCTGGGATAAAGTTAAATAAGATGTCCTGATGAATAGGACTTAAACTAAGTCCCAATAGTGAAGGAATATAAATAGAAACTATGTTGTTTCTTAATTGTCACCCCTACCTCCCCTACGCGCTCTCTCTCTCTCTCTCTCTCTCTCTCTCTCTCTCTCTCTCTCTCTCTCTCTCTCTCTCTCTCTCTCTCTCTCTCTCTCTCTCGCACACACACACACACAGACAGACAGACAGAGAGAGAATTATTATCTAGAATGAATGTAAATCGTACAATTTATTTACATAATCATTATCTAATTATTAGTAGCCTGTTTAATGGACAACACTAGCTTACTGATGAAAAAGAAGTGTATAAATGAGTTCCTATGGTCCATGGTGGTTTAACCACTGATAGTTTCATTTCACCTGAGAAAACCAGCATCCCCATCGCCGTAGGGGGCCACGCCCGATAACTTAGCAACAACAGCGACGGGTGGGTTTCTTTACCACTGACTCCCAAGCCTAATAAGGGTTACTTTACACAGGTTCCCAAGAAATAGTAAAATTATTTAAATGCCCTGGACAAAATTAGAAACCACTCTTAGGTTACTTAGATTGTTTCCTCTACCCTATTTCAATTTTTGATATGCTACATTAATTTTCTGATGAATGTCAAGAGGAATGGTGTATTGCTGGCCAGAAGAATATACTGATGGAGCTGGAATAACTGCAAATGTGGTGTTCTGGAACCCAACACTTTTCACTTCTTGGTGGCCAATAAAATGAATTTTCTGAACCATGTGGGTGCATAAAGTTTATTAATGCATCCCTTTGCTCAGTGGAAGTCTCACAGATATTCCTATTGCACCACACGTTTTCCTAGATGCATGCAACATATTGTCCTGGGTGGAGGGCAGACATTAGTATGCCTCCTTCAGTTCTGTGACCTATTTTAGCTAGAAAAGATGAACAATCATTTGAAACTCTGCTGACTGTTTCATCAACAGGTCAAAAGTGATGATTTTCTCTAGTGCCTGCTACAGTTTGCCCAAGTTTAAACCTCTCTTCTTGTGACACAATATGTTTTTCAATATCATCTTTACTGATGAAAACAAATTTAATTCCATTAATGTTTTCAGAGCAGAAGTGAAACAAATCTAGGTGAGCTGTTGCAAGCTTCTCTTGCTGCTAACTGCTTTGTTGTACCCTCAATCCCATCGCAAGGTGATTTCCTGTGACTAGTTGCAAAAAAATTACATTCCGCTGTCATTCCAAAATCACTCTTATGATAGCACAAACTTAAGAAATTCTTGAAATTATTATATTGAGCAGAGAGATCAATGAAATAATGAATGTGGGATATCTGCGCAAACCGTGCTTTTTTATATTTGATGAGCTCCTTGATAAAAACATGCACTGTAACAGTGTCATGCCGCAAACAATCACTGATAATGCAGAAACTTAAAGATTCCACTTTCTCATTTTGACGAAAGTAGATAACAAGTGGATGAATTGTTGCTTGACTATTATCCCAGTCGAAGTCTTGCACAACATCCTGAATGATAAAAGAATAATCTTCCTAAAAATCCATTAGCACAACAAGCTCTTCATCTTTCAGGTGACATTTAAGGCCTTTAAGATACAAGCATTGATGTTGGCAATGTAATGATGGCATGACAGACTCCATATTTTATTTTTTACATCTTCAATAAATACATCCACTACCCTTTGCTTCGTGTTCAGTGTGGCCCGATTAGTATGGATCCTTTGCTTAAACACAATAACTTCCTGTGGCTCATGATCTACGAAATAATTGGCAATTTTAGATTTCAAATGTTTCCCTAATAACTTTAAGACAAAAAATCACAGGTTACAACACCTAGGTATTAAAATCTGCAATATTGATTGGAAAGTTTACATCACTTGATGTATGATTCAAGCAAACCAATTCTTTTTTGGAAAAATGTTTTATACAACTGAATCCAACAATTAGGCCTTCATTTTCCACTTGTAAATACTTCCAATTTTGAGAAGTACTAAAAATATGAAGCTATTATTCATTGAATTCTTTATGATCCCTTTTTTGTTTTACAAATAAGAAGAGTTTTATGCAGATGAACACTTGTGATAAAAGCAGAGGGGGCTACTTCTAATAGTTTTTCTGATAGTGTCATTGCCTATTTACCAGATCTTTTTATTTAACTTATCCCAGCCATTAATAAACATTTATTAGGCATGATAGAAGATTTCAGGTATAATTTGGGTGCCAGAAAAAGTGTTCAAATTTCCAGTGCGTCTCTATGATGATGCTACTTTTTAGGGCCTTATATGCTTGCATTGCAAAAAGAAATCCACTTTTCTAGAGAGTTTAGAACGTGCTCTTTCTAATGACCATAGCTTAGAAAAGTTTGGAGAAAACACTTTTTTTGTAAAATTTGACTAAAAATGCCCATTTTTAGCACTTTTTTGAAAAAATCGACAACTTTACCCTAGATTTCTGAAATATTGGAAAGCAACAGGAGAATGAAACTTTATATTCCAAGAGCTTGTGTTGGCGAGTTATGGTGTGCAAAGTTTCATGTACATCCCACAATTACTTTCGGAGATATAAAAAACTAAAGTTCACATTTTTTTTTAACCAGCTATTTTTTCGCCCAACTTTGCTTCAAATTATCTATATGAAAATTGCTCAGAAATCCTTTTGTTAATATTTTACTTTAAAGAGCTCCAAAAGTTGAATAAGATGGCCAGGTTTTGTTTCTTTCATGCAAATACTACCCCAGATATATCATCTCAAAGTTGCTGAAAATTCAACGACGCACACAAAATTTCATCAAAATCCATGATGGTCATGTGGGAACTTTTCTCAATATTAGACCACTTGACACGGAATGGCCCAGCTATAACAACTACAGATTATTTGTATCAGAAGTATTAAGATATCCCGTATACTGGTTTTCAGAGATCTTTATGTCATGGGTCAAAGCAGACTGGTGAATTAATAGCCTCACATCACCCCTGCAAATACAGTCAAATTATTCAGTGGAAATTACACAAAAAATAAAGTGAATTTGGAAGTAATTCAACCGATATCAGAGTTGTCAAACATGCATTTCCAAGTCGAAGGAGGGGGGGGTCTCTTTTTGTTTTGCCTCCGCCCCGGGCTTCTGACAGCCTTAGTCCATCACTGGTTGTTGGCAAAATACAATCATAGTATTAGTGCTAAGAATACCTGCCAGTGTTATTGAACAGACTGGAAACTGTATGTATCTTGTGTGGCAACTGAAGTCAAACACCCAAAGTACATGTCGGTGAGTCTTAGTCACTAATAATAATACACATATACACTAACTGCTTATGTCAGGATACACTGCCACAGTTACTTGCCATTTTCTGTCTTAACTGTACGGTACTGGAAACCATACGCTGTTCACATTTTTCGAGCATCTCCGGGTGTTACGCTCTAAACATTAGGAGGAAGCAAGAGCTTATTCTGCTATTCTTTTTCGCATTTATATTTATTTATTGTAGTACTTATAAAATCTCCAAAGAGTGCAGCACATAATCAACAAGACAGCATTGATGTCAAAATGTAAACTTCCACAAAAAGTCCTATTTTCAGCTACAAATAGCATATTTTATCAATGCGAGAAGGGCATCATTTATCAAAACATAGAATAAGGAGGGGCACTACTGCAGACAGTTATGTTGATTTTAAGTCAAACTGACATCCAGTCTACAGATATTAAAAGATTGAGAACTGTCCTCTTTTAAATAAATTCATAATTGTGAAAGTGATTCAGTATTAGCTGTACAATGTAACAGTCACACGTGAAAATTTGTACTGGACTGGTATTAAAACACAATTTCACCCCTTTTGCGAGTGGTCACATTAACCATTATGCTATCCATGCACGCCTCCTGGACTGATGCAAACTTCCATATTCCACATATAGGCCTCTTGTATGGACCACTATGTAAGTTCTGCATAGGGAGAGACTGTTGTAACTAGCCTATCACCTGTTATTGTTACAATACCTATGCTGCTGGTTAATGTTGTGAAATTCCCGGGAATTGAAAATAGAGGGAATATTCCCAATGAATATTGCCGGCAATATTCCAAAATTTCATAGATTCCCAGGAATTTATGATTAATTAGCCAGATACCTCAATAAAACTTATTGGGTTTAAGGCAGTAATTATATAGTTAAACACAAAAATTTAAATATATTTCAAAACGAAATTCCTTCTCAAATAAACTTTATTGAGAATAAGCCTTCCTTGTCTCAGTAGTCAGCTAAACTTTTTTACTTTTAAAGATATCCAAACCCATCAGCTGAACACAATCACAAACAAAACCAGTGGGGTCTAGTAGTTCTGTAGGGTCGAGCATCCTTCCCTGCATTTTACAGTCCGGCATAAATGCTGCTAGATGGTTTGGGCCAATACCAAAGCTTTTTTTTTTTTTTTTTCAATGAACTTCTCTAAAACACTTTTTTCGGATTTTTGTATGGGTGGTTTTGGTAAGTATTCCTTCATAATTTTCACTAGTTCATTTGACGACCTCTCTATGTATTAGTGGATTATTTGATTCAATGTATGTGATAAGACCAACAATTGGTTTAAGTAGATTTAACACCTTTTTCTATACTAACTCAAAACACAGCTCCGTCTAGTATTTTCCTTTTAATGGATGGGTGTAGATCAGCCTTTTCAATGATGGCGAATGTTTGGAGGACCAATTTGCTAGACTGCAAGCTTTCCAACAAGAAAGGTGGCTACCCCATCTGGTCTGCCCAGGCAACTTCAGAGATATTTGGTTAGAACTACCAAGCATCAAAATTTATTATTCTCAAGTTTCCTAGATGTGCCAACCTTGAAATAATCAACCTTTAGAAAAACTGAATTTATAATGTTGATATTCCATCTAGTGAGTAGCTAATAAATACTAAAATAAACAGGGAGATTTGTTCATTCAATTTGTCAAGTTTTATGTCAATTTTTAGTCTATAAAGTTTAGAATAAACTGGTGCAAAATTTGTAAACGTTAGTCAATGAAAATGGCATTTCGGGGGGAAATTGTGCAAATTAACCGGTCAAGATTTTTGATTTAGCTACTTGATAATTTAGTGTTTTTATGAACGTAGAAACTTGTAAAACGTTAAAGATTCCAAAACTGAAATTGATAGCGATATTTTAGAAAATAAATTCTTATAAATCACAATTCATTGCAGGAATTGGAGTCTTTGAATTTTGAAAGTGAAACACATCTAGTCATTAGTTTGGAAAAATTAAACAATACTACAGATGACGGCCAGTTCAGAATTACACCTTGTACTTTTACTGGTGTGCTGCCTACGACCCTGTGTTGAATGTCTTCCAACATGGACAGAGTAATAGTACAATATCTGTAAATGCTTGGCAATTCACCCTTTAATGAGAACCAAGCTAACAGCTCTTCTTTAAGAGAGTGGAATTTTAACTTGCATTTTCCCTTCATGTTTCAAAGTATCAAAACCTTTAAAAATGAGGTCCAGCAATAGCTGTGCCTCAAAACAATATTATTCATTAGTTAAACTTCAGAAAAATCTGTCAAGCCTCTTCTGCTATGTACTTCATGAATTAAAGAAAGTTTTTTAAAATTTCAACTCCATATTTATTACTATTCAAGAAGTTTTAAAATTAAAGTATTCAAGAAGTCATCTTCTTCATAAGTACATAGGTATGTGTTATACATCTCATAACAGATTTCAGACTTGAAATGGAATACAAAATCAACAACCACCATAGCAACTATCATTACATACAAATTCTTCCATGGAATACTGAATTTCTTTGGCTGGGTAGACATAATATCTGAGGCCGACGTATCTGGCACCCTTTTTGTGGACAACTTTGCAATTTACTGCAGTGCCCAGAGAACGTGTCTCCTGGAACGCGTTGTCTCGACCGTCTGTACTCTTGGAGTATCACCAATGCCTTCCAGTTCTCCAGTGAGAAAACAGTCTGTATAAATTTCTGGAGATACAAAGAGTTCCTTCCACCGTCTCTCCATCTCGGCCCCGTTACTCTGCCTTTCGTGGAGACGACGAAATTTCTAGGGCTAATATTGGACAGGAAACTCTGCTGGTCCCCGCATGTGTCCTATCTGGCTTGCCGGTGTATTCGTTCCCTTAACGTCCTCCGTGTCCTCAGCGGCACGTCGTGGGGGGCAGATTGGACCGTCCTACTTCACCTCTACCGGTCCACTGTCCGCTCAAAATTGGATTACGGAAGCTTCGTTTACTCTTCCGCACGGCCGTCCATTTTACGTGCGCCGCCTAAACTCGATTCACCATCGGGGGTTACGCCTGGCGATAGGAGCTTTTTACACAAGCCCTGTTGTCAGCTTCTATGCCGAAGCTGCCGAATTACCTTTAACCTATCGACGCGACATGTTACTGTGTCGGTATGCATGCCGTTTGCTTTTGATGCCTCACCATCCTTCCCATCCATCGTTCTTTAACGATTCCCTCGATAGCCAATATGGGCTGTCTGCGATTGCCCTGCTCCCTCCTGGAGTCCGTTTTCGACGCTTGCTTTGGCAGCTCGATTTTACTTTCCCTTCGACATTTCAATTAGGTGAGTGCCTAGTGCCACCTTGGCTTCAGGCTAAAGTTCGCGTTCACCTCGAACTTACCTCACTCCCGAAGGAGAGCACTTCGGATGCTTTTTACTGCTCGCGGTTTCTTGAACTTTGAGCACTGCTCGAAAATTCCGTTTTCATATATACGGATGGCTCAAAGACCAATAACGGTGTCGGATGTGCGTTTGTCGTCGGGGATGACTGTTATTAGTACAGGCTTAAAGCCCACTGCTCGAATTTCACAGCAGAGCTTTTTGCCCTCTATCAGGCTGTACTCTTTATCCGTCGACACCGTTCTCCTTCTTATGTTATCTGCTCTGACTCCCTCAGCGCCATCCAGAGTCTGAACAACCCATTTTCAGCCCATCCTATTGTGCACCAAATCATCCGCTCCCTTCAGTTATTAGCTTGTGATGGCCCTCGCGTTCACCTCCTGTGGGTACCTGACCACGCAGGCATGCCTGGTAACGAGGCTGCTGATGCCGCTGCCAAGGCTGCAACTCTCTTACGTCGGACAGCTACATACTCTGTCCCATCGTGTGATATTCAGGGTGCTCTTTCGCGACGCCTTATATCGTTGTGGCATAATATGTGGTCTTCACTTACTACTAATAATAATAATCTTGGCCCGGTTGCGGATCGGACATTGCCGGTTCAGCCACCACCACTTGCTCACTGGTGACCCCGCACCGTTATGTTCCTGTGGCCACCCGCTGTCGGTGCGCCATGTTTTATTGTCGTGTTCCAATTTTAATCCTGTTCGGCTTGCACTACATCTGCCGGACACATTAGAAGAAATTTTAGCTGTTGACATGCGGGCTGTTGCTCGGGTATTGCATTTTATCAATTTGACCAATTTGTCAAGGGACATTTAGCTCTTTGCTTTGTTGTTTCTTTTAGCTGTTTTTATATAGTCTTATTATCCTTGGGTATCCCAGTTTTGCTTCGGGTGCTAATGACCTTAGCAGTTGTACGCCCTAAAACCACAAAAAAAACATTACCCTCCAGAATCTGAAACAAACAGATTCTGGTAGCAGCTACTGTTCCTATCATGCCTAATTAATTTATTAAATAATTTGATAAATATTTGGGTATCTCAAAGGTATTGAAGTGGGGAAACGTGGCTTGTACCACTACAACCTCCAGGGAAATACTTTGTAGTTTAGGGTTCATATGGAGTAATATTTTACCCAAGAAGACACCATCATCATATAGTCACACAGTAGAGCTGCATGTCCTCATGAGAAGTAATGACTGTAGTTTCCCCTTGCTTTCAGCCGTTTGCAGTAACTGCATGGCAAAGCCATGTTGGCTGATGTTACAAGGCCAGCTCAGTCAATCATCCAGACTGTTGCCCCTGTAACTACTGCTGCCCCTCTTCAGGAACCACACGTTTGTGTGGCCTCCCCACAGATATCCCTCCGCTGTGGTTGCACCTACGGTACAGCTATCTGCATCGCTGAGGCACGCAAGCCACCCCACCTCGCAATGTCTGTGGTTCATGGGGGTGGATATTTATTGAGTAGCTCGGAAAATGAGGTTTTCTTATGTGTTATGTTGGCTTATTTCTTGGTGCCATGTAAAGTAAAAAGACTTTTTGTGCTAAGTTTGTTTTGATAGCACTGCAATTACAGTGACTGGGGACATCAGAGAAGCTGCTGTGAATGATATGTTTCGATTAGGCCTACTTGTTTCTACAATTCTGGGCGACACCAAGGTGTCTATGATATGAGGGTAAATCAATTATTATCCCCAAAGTAGTTATAAAATTTTATTGTAATAAAATATGAAACTTACAAGAGCAACATTTTTCGACATAGTCTCCTTGCTTTTCAATGCACTTCGTCCATTGCTCTACAAGCTTTCTTATGCCCTCATAACAGGTTTTCAGTTGAGCTGTGAGCCAGGAATGCACCGGTTCCTTCACTGCTTCGTCAGTCAAATCGATGGCCCCTTAATGCCTGTTTGAGTGGACCAAACAAGTGATAGTCAGAAGGGGGCAAGATCGGGACTATATGGAGGATGATCCAGTGCTTCGAAGCTGAGCTTCTGGAGCGTTTCAGCAGTGTGGACAGCAGTATGCAGACGGGCATTGTCGTGCAATAACACACCACCTACTGACAGCAATCCTTGGTGTTTGCTTAGAATTGCAGGCTTTGGCCTGTCAGTAAGCATCTCACTATGACGTACACTGTTTATTGTTGTACCCCTTTCACCATAGTGTTCTAGGACAGGACCTTGTGCATCCCAAAAAACCGTAAGCATCAGTTTTCCTGCAGACGGTTGGGTCATGAACTTTTCTTGCACGGTGAATTTGGATGTTTTCATTCCATACTCTGCCGTTTAGCTCGTAATGATGGGTCCATGTTTTGTCACCAGTAGCGATTCTAAGAAGTTGTCCCCTTTGTTACCATAATGACCTTTTTTTTTGTGTGTGTGTGTGTGTGTGTGTGTGTGTGTGTGTGTGTGTGTGTGTGTGTGTGTGTGTGTGTGTGTGTGTGTGTGCGCGCGTGTGTTTGCGTGTGTTTGCTTATGCAACTGTGAGAGTTGTTTTGGGACCCATCTTGCACAAACTTTATGAAACCCAAGTCTGTTGTGAATAATTTAAGTAGTCAGGACCATGACTAATTTGAAGACGTTGAGCCACTTCATCAATAGTTAATCATCTGTCTAAGAGAATAGTTTCGCGTGATCGCTCAATGGTTTCTTCATTTGTGGCGGTAGATGGTCGTCCGGCTCCTTCATCATGCTTGACACTCGTGCGACCGTTTCTGAATTTTTCAATCCACTCGTGCACACTTCGTTGTGGCAAAACACTGCTCCTGCACTGTACTGAAAGTCTTCTATGAATTAAGGCCCCTGATACCCCTTCCGCCCACAAAAATCGTATCACTGAACGTTGGTCTTCTTTGGCGCAAATAGACAGCAGAGCAGCCATTATTAACAGCACGGCAGCGACAACGAAACTAACGTAGCAGCTTGAAAATTGCAAAGATACAACAACAAATAAACAAAGCATGCGTTCCCAACATAAAACGACAGTACTACCAACATAAACAAAAATATAACTAAATTGCGAATAATAATTGACCACCCTCGTACATGTAGACGGCTAGTGATCGGCAAACTGAGTACTGAGAATGCAAAGTTCTCGATTCCAAATTGTTCTTCTTGTTCTTGAGAACCTGAGTCGGTTCTCGGTTTTCAGTATTCACTTTTTAGTGTTAGGAAATTGTCAACATAAACATTTATAATCCTACCGTTGACAAATTTGTAAGTAATGTAACATTTAGTTATGTTTTGTAGCATAAGCCACAAAGGTTGTTCTTTCTGTACTTGATGTTGCGGTGTAGTGGGTTAAATCGTTATGATGCTATGCTGTAGGGTAAGGGTTTGAATCCTGACAGGGTAAATAAGATTATATTTTTAAATTGAAGACCTTGGAGGCAAATAATGATTACCCTCAACTTTTGTGTTTTCAATGTTTTTGGCATAAACATTCTGTCATATGATTGTCTCGTTTTCTTCAGGTAGTACATGACTCTGCAGAGAGATGGTAAATATAAATATTAAAACATGTAACAGAAAATTTTTCAAACATACAGGGTGTCTCACAAGAGGCCTGTGGATCGTGTGGTATGGCTCCCGGCCGCCGCCGGATCCACCGGCCACGTCAGTGCCCGATTCTGGGACTCTATTGTGCTGCGGGTGCATACACTGAGTTAGTCTAAAAACATTGGCAGCTGAGTAACCTAAGCTTACCTTTATTTACAGTAGATGTTCAAAATGATGTCCCAGAATGGAAAGAGCGGCCTGACATTTCTTAAACAGTTCTCGCTGCTAAGGTCTGTTTTAAACATGTGGTTTAAAATGTTTAAAACAAAGATCATTTATTAAAACATGTTTTATTTAAAACATTTAAAGCAAAATGATTAAAACTTTTTTTTAAATTAGATGTGTTGTTTTAAAATAAAAGTACATATTTAAGCAAGTTATTTTTATAGTGAAGACTGCAAAAATTTGAAAAAATACTTACAGTTAATGCCCAAGGGGGGAAAAAATTAAATGCACAGCAGCACAGTACATACAAATATATGTTTTGTAGATACAAACATCACTTTCGTGTATCAATATATTTAAAAAAAATGCCCATTAAAACAATTTAAATGAAAAATGTGTAATAAACATGTTTTCTTTAAAAACACTGTACAGATTTGTTAAGAAAGCACCTTTGTTAAAAGTAAATTGAAAATGAAAAAATGGCTATACATGTGGCGTGAAAGTGTGTCTTCCTTACTACTCTTTAGTTGAGTGCTCGAAACACTAACGAGTTTAGCACTCATTTTCGGTTCCTAATCTGTCTCGTACTGTACTGTGTACGAACCCAAAGATTGAGAAAAGGCGTTCAGTCCCAGCTGATGAAGCCACAGCACTATGAAGTTGTCGTGCCAGACTTAAGGTTGCAAGGTGCATACTGTTTCCCAATGACATCCACAAAACTATAAGGTTTATGTTCACAAGTGTTTCTGATTAAATAAATATGCCTTGAAAGGTAAACATTTGACTTTAAGCTTAATAAAATCTGGCATTGTGTCTGGATGGTAAACAGTAGCATATTCCATAGCAGTGTCGTACTCTTCATTTATTCTTTTCCCCTGAAAGTGAGGGTCCATAATGTAGGCTAAGTGATGAGTATTTGTCATGGCAGTAGTATACCGTTTTGTAAAGAGAGCCAGATGCTCAGGTGTAGGGCTGTTACATTTTAAAACATCTTTAAGATCCAACCATGTTTAAACTGCTTCTCCAATGGTGCAGTCATGACGTTGTGCCTTATCAAGAGAAACTGACACTGCTTTGAGTGTTTTCATATAATCTTGGGCATTCTGCTTTAAGTTTATATCATTTACTTTGACAATTATATCTGAGCTAATTGCATTTGTTTTCACTGCACACTTTAGCTATTATATGCCAGTCGTTCAAATATGGCTCTATACAGTCCGCCAAGGAATTCCAGCGAACATCTGTGAGAAGAACAAGAGCAGTCCCTCCTGCTTGTTTGAATTTGGCTGCTGCAAAATGTTTATTTTTAAAATACTTAACAATCTGCTTAATGCGTTCCTTAATACCGGCTATCTCTGTCATGTGTCAAAAGATTTGGATGATGAGCTGAACAACAAAGCATCTTCTATATCTCCTTTTGCAAGTTCCTCCCTCATTTTAGCCATGTTGGTCTCGGCAGAGCAGTCAAGTGCGTTGGGGTGCTATACTGCGATGCGCGAGGTTGTTCTCCATCGGGTGTTCGAATCCCCCCTCGGGCATGGATGTTTGTGCTGTCTTTAGTATAAGGTAGTTTGTAATTTTAGGGACTGATTATCCCACAGTTAAGTCCCTTAAGGTGAACAAACGTTTGAACATTTTTTTAGCCATATTGGCAGCATTATCAGTGACAAAACTACTTACTTTGCACCCGTATTTTTGACAGTTTTGAATTGCTCTTTCTGCAACCTCTAAAAGGTATTCAAAAGTGTGACATTCATATTTAGTGTTAACACGTTTCTGTTAAATATGTACAGGCATCCACAGTGTCACTGAGACACAAAGAATTGTCATTGTGCACATTATTCCAACCATCCAAAGCCATACATACAGATTTGCTATAAACAGCATCAAGAATTTCTCATTATAAACCGTTTCAAGAAGTTCATCTGCGACTTGTTTTCTGTTTGGTGGTTTATAACCAGGAAGATGATGTTTTATCATCAATCCTTACTGTTTCAAGAAAGTTGTACGAAAGATATTTTAAATATTGTTCAAACGAGTTAGAATGTCTGGCCAGTGCTTACCTTTGTGCTGTACCGCCGATAGTAACACAAATGAAGAAACTGGAAAAAGGGGACTTTTTGTCCCCTTTATTCTGTTCTGTTTTTTCCTTCTTTTTTTTCTGTTTTTTGTTTCTTCATTTGTGTTACTATCGGTGGTACAGCACAAAGGTAAGTACTGGCCAGCCATTCTATCTCGTTTGAACAATTTTATCATCTCTGAGGAGTATTTTCATCATTAATTGAAAGATATTTTAACCTGTATTTAAAAAGCTTGAATGCTAAAGTATAAGATTTGCCTATTATGTGAAGATTGAAAAGTAGTAAGGGAAATTAATTTAAAAACTAGGGTGCACAAGATATGCAGGCGCGAAATTTCTCAAATAAACATGGCAATTTGTTTAAAAAACTTGGTTTAAAATATTTGTATTGTTTAAAACAAAAGAATTTTTTTTAATTAAATAGATTTCTGCCAACCCTGTATGTAACTTGTTTGATTGAGGGGAGGAGAGAAGGCTGGAGTGAACACATGCTGAAGGAAAAGTCAGTGAATTCATTACCATTGTTTGTAGCAGCAGAATGGTATAATAAAATATTTTATCATGGTTTCAACATCAAAAAAGATTGTCTTCATCAGAAGTATTAAGAGATTACTCACATACGACGTGTTGGATTAGAGCAATACCTGCTCTTGTCAAGTAACATTAACATCAGATGGTCGTAAAATAAAATAAATTATCCTCTAGATATTGCTAGTTCGTTACAAATTGTATAAAATAAGCAGTGCGCTAAGTATGCATTTAGGGCCTCGGGGTAGCGCAGGGACTCTTGTAGAGAGCACTGTTAGACTACCGTGTGGACCTGCTGAAGATTATAATTTTTTAAATCTAAATTTAATGGTGGTTACGAATTTTTCACGGCTCCACTTAAGTAGATGTTCTACTAAATGGTGATTTACAAAAATCTGTGCTGGACCGGGACGTTTGCCACCATATTGCAAACAGAACATATCGATATATTCAACTGTGATTGAGAGTTATAGTATCAACCTATATGAGATATCAGTTTGTTCCTGCGAAAACAGAACTTGCAAAACGTTTATCCAAACATTGATATAGCAGTTCACATGGCTCTATGCACACCAGCGACTAATTGTTCAGGTGAAAGAATCTTATCTTGCTTAAAACAGGTGAAAAATTATCTAAGATGAATAAGATTCCATAAGATGATATAATTGATGATTTTGCGAATAGAAAATCGTGCAAAAAGGTACTGTAAAAGTTTCATTACAAAATTGATTGAATCTCATCGTCATCATCATCCAGATTGTTACCTGATAATTGCATGTATTGTTTTAAAACTGCAAGCAAGTGCAATAAAAATTATTTAATCACATTTACCGAATATGCGTTATTGGGTAAGTAGTATTAAGTCATACTTACCCCGTCTTATTAATAATACATGATTGAGCTTTCATTAGCTCATAAATATACCCAAAAACTATTTCCTGTGCAATGTTAACAAACTTGTTGAGTTGTAAAAATAATGTAGGCACTGATACATCGATCCCCTACTTCACAATCATACTAATTACGTGAAAAGGTGAACTTTTAGGACAATGCACAAATCATAAAGTTACAATAAAGGATTGTAGGATCAGTCAAATATTGCCTGAGAAAGGTTTTAGGACAGTCACAATTAAACGAAGGAGGTCTCAGCACTATCCTGGTTAGCATAGAAGTAGCACAAAATTAAAGACCAATTATGCAAGGAGGAGAAGAAACTCGGCCACTGATATCTGCACATTTCCATGTGGGTAAGTGACTCGTAACATTGCTAACAGTTCCAGAACTACCAATAAAAAGTATTTGATTAAGGAGTTCCAACAACAGAAAAATATGGTAGCATAATACTGGAACATGTGGAAGAAAGAGTACCTTATCTTGCTCAAAAACTTCCATGAAACTCATCAAACTAGGACAGGTTCTGGAAGACATCATTTGTGTGATGTACTTCCACAGGAAGTGTTAGTCCACATCACACGTGGAAGAATGTGCGGCTACATCTTCATGAGGGAAGAGATGGGAACATACTGTCACCTTAAGAACTTTGATCCATAATTTGCGTCCTATTCAACTGATTATTCCTCTTGAAGGACCAGGGAAGTGCGACTTCACGTGGTTTTCTTCACTGCATTTATCACAGTTAAGGTTAAAGCAAATATAACTTTATGCTGTAAGAACCTACATATTAGGCTGTGTAGGGTCTGATTTGAAGTTTGATTCGATATTATCTTAGGGTCGAACTGTACATGTCTGATTTCATGCCCCAGCAATTACCTTAGCTGTAGATATATTATTTTACCAGTTAAAAAAACTGTATGCATAGGCCGTAGTTTGTGAAAAAAATAAAAAATATTACACAAAATAACTGGTTCATTAATAAAAAGGGTTTTATTCTAACGTTTGCAAATGATGTACGCAATATCTGATATTTAATAATGAAAAGTCCAAGTTGGAATTAACAATAAATTAATAGGACAGTTTACAACTCACCGCAAAAACATGACGACGAACCAACAGACACATAAAAAAGGCACGCAAATAAAACTCTTTCAGCTATCGGCCATGTCCTTCAGAAACAGGAACATTCACACAGGCACACAATAGTCATACATCCATCATCTCTGGCTGCCACACTTCGAAGACAGACATTATCTTGCAACAGTGATGTTATTTTGACTACACTGGAGTAGTTTTGCTGTAAAGCACTTACAAAACCTATAGTTCTTATCATTGGAACTAAAGTCTCACTCCTTAGGACAACGTCATTTCCACTATGGAGTTTTAGGAAAATGCATTGGATTATTTCCAACAAGAGGTTGAAAATAATATCTAAAAGATGCTGCCAGATAGAGTATTCCATGTGGATTCCACCAACTGCAGTCCACTGCCAGTTTCTGCTGCTATCACATTGCCCATAATTTAATTTGTGTGAAATTTTGTTGCCAATCAATTTCTTAATTTTCATTGGTGCTTCTGTTTTAAAAGAGGTTTCTTCTTATGTCCTTGGCGGATTTCATTTGTGCTGCAAGCTACATAATTTAAGTATCAACTTGTCACTTATCTTTTATTCCTGCGTATTTGATAATGGTGTATTCCATAGATTTTTTTTGTTTATTTTGAAAACAGCCAAATACTGTCTTGTTGTTTTGACAGTATTGTTACCACTGACAACAGTTCAGTTATGTGCCGGCAGCCTTTAATAAAGTACCAGACTACTTCATAGTTGATTAGTTTTCTAGTCTTTATAGTCAATTGTATCAATAGGATGGATAGCATGTGTGCCGGATGCGTGTGGACACAGGAAGAGTTGGCCGCAGGTCGCGAACAGCTGAACGTGCTGTTGGCTATGGTCAGCAGTCTTTCAGCTGCTGTCTTGGGGTGCAGAGGTGGTGGGGAGTCCGGTGCATTGAGTGGGACACCTCAGGTGTCTCATGCTTCACCCACTGTCCCTGCTACCCTGGCACCTTAAGGTGTGTTGGACATGGTTGAGCCACCCTCTCTGCAAGGGGAGTGGTGGGTTGCATAGTGTTCGCCTCACTAGAGACGGAAGGCCAATGTGGAGGCTGGTCGTCCATCCATGCCCTTCGTCCTGTGAGTGGACATGTGGCCACTTCTTCAGCAGGATCTGAGCAGGTGCAGGGGGGGGGGGGAGGGGATTATTAGTTATTGGGAGATCCAATGTTAGGCGCATGATTGAGCCCTTTAGGCAGATAGTGTCGAGATCTGGTAAGAAGTGTGTCTGCCGGGGTGCCTCATTCGATATGTGGAGGTGGCCTTATCGGCGGCTATCAAAGGAGCGGGGTGCAGTCAAATGCAAGTCATGGCTCACGTCGGCACTAATGACGCTTGTCGGTTGGGTTCCGAGGACATCCTCAGTTCCTACGGGCGGCTGGCAGAATCGGTGAAGGCTGCTACCCTCGCACGCGGGGTGCAAGCAGAGCCGTTGATTTGTAGCATTGTTCCCAGGGTTGATCGGGGTCCTTTGGTTTGGAGCTGAGTGGAGGGTCTGGACCGAGGCTTCACTGACTCTGTGACAGTCATGGCTGCAGATTTCTGGATCTGCGTTATCGGGTGGGGAATTGTAGGGTGCCCCTAGATAGATCAGGGGTGCACTACACTAAGGAAGCGGCTACTCTGGTAGCAGAGTACTTGTGGAGTGTACATGGTTTTTTTTTAGGCTACATGCTAACTCTGATGAGCACACTCCTGTCACCATTCAGACCGCGAATTCAGCCTGCGTTCGTCTAAAAAATTCAACTATCAAAATATTAGCCTTTAACTTACAAAGTATTAGAAACAAAGTTCCCGAATGTGCCGCACTGCATGGAAATAATTGTGCTCAGATAGTTGTAGGCACCAAAAGCTGGCTAAATCATGATGTGGTAAGTTCAGGAAATATTTAGCAAGGTGTGGAATGTGTATCGGAAAGACAGATCGGACACAACTGAAGGGGGAGTGTTCATCGCTGTGGACAAAGATATTGTTTCTACTGAGGTTGAAAGTCACTGAAGTTATCTGGGCACGTATAAAAGGTCTAAGAGAAGTAAAGTTAATAGTTGGGTGTTTTTACTGGCCTCTCAGTGCTGTTGTAGCAGTTTGAGTCATTCAGAGAAGGTGAACGTCGGGTTGTGCTTAGGTTTCTGAGCCATGTAATATTAGTCTGGGGAGGCTTCAACCTTAAGAGTATTGATTGGGAAATATCTAGTTTCATTTAAGACAGTACACACAAGCAGTCTTGCAAGTTACTTTTGGACACATTTTTCCAGAAATGGTCTTAAGCATTTAAACTGACAACCCACACGCAATGGAAATATTTTAGACCTTATAGTTACGAACAGGCCTGACCTTATTAACAATGTCTGTGTAGACACAGGTGTTAGGTCACCATTGACGCTATGACGATATCATGATCACTAAGTTCATAAACCAATCAAGATGGCTAGGGCAGTACTCTTCCACCACCACTTGCTCCAGTCCCATAATCCGGAAGGTGTACACAATCAAGGGCAGAGCCGCTTGCGATAGCACCCACGTAACTTACCAACTGACATGTCTGCACTGTGAAGCGTTCTATGTGGGAATGAGCAGCAACAAACTGTCCATTCGCATGAACGGTCACAGGCAGACAGTGTTTGTTGGTAATGAGGATCACCTTGTGGCTAAGCATGCCTTGGTGCACGGCCAGCACACCTTGGCACTGTGTTAAACCATCCGGGTTATCTGGATACTTCCCGCCGACACCAATCTTTCAGAACTTTGGAAATGGGAACTTACCCTTCAGCACATTCTCTCTTCCTGTTGCCCACCTGGTCCCAACCTCCTCTAAATTCAAATTCCCGCCCACCATTCTATAACACCTTTGCCTGTGTTCTCTGGACAGTCTCTGCCTCAAGTGGTATCTCTCTACAACTTCTCTGCTTTCTACAAATGTCTGCCTTGGTGCATTTGCTTTCCCGACAAAGCAGCCAACGGTTGCGAAAGCTTGAATGTTTGTTTTTTATTTGTGTTTTTTGTATCTATCAACAAGACTATGCTTTGGGAAAGTCAAACGATCTTTACTTTTTATACACATTTTTCCCACCAGGAAAGTCTCCTTCTATAATAAATATATATAAAATAAAAATTGGATAATTTACCCAAAGCACAGGCTCATCAACAGGTACAAATAAAAACACACATATGCACATTCAAACACAATAAGGTAGACATTTCTAGAAAGCAAAGAGGTTGGACAGAGAACTGAGGTTAAGATGTTAAGGATGGTGGGTGGGAATTTGAGCGTGTGTGTGTGTGTGTGTGTGTGTGTGTGTGTGTGTGTGTGTGTGTGTGTGTGTATATAGCAATTGATGTACTTAAATCTTTGCACAGCAACAGGGCATAGCGATAGAAAGAAACAGTAGAAGGAATTGATTTTCACACCTAAGCAGGAAAAGCTGTTCTGTTTTGAGACATTTTGCGGCTGTAGCTCACCCTCTAAAGAAGACTGCAAATATTAGTCCTAATGAAGTAGCTAATCAAATGATTAAAACGAGTGAGAGTACCTATGTAGACAAAAATTTTGTCCATGACATTAAAACAGCAGTTAATTCATCATCCTGGTCCATGACAGGAGAATCTAAATGTTCACATCCCTTCACACTAGCAGAATTAAAAGAATTAAATAACACCCTTAATAAAAGAAAGTAAGAAAGTCTCCAGGACTTGATAATGTCTTCCCTGATTTCCTTAAAAAATGTTGGTGAAAATGCCAAGAACTTGCTCCTTAAGTTCTTCAATAACATTCTCTTACCTGGAAATATTCCGAACGAGTTCAAAAAGTCAAAGATCTTGGCCATTTCAAACCACGTAAATCACTTGATAATTCCTCAAGGAATTATAGTGAAGTGAGTAGTAAATGACTTGTTCTTTTCATTTTATCAACGGTTCATGTAAAATCTGTTTTAAATCTTTCAAGATTTAAGAGATTGTTTTGTCTGTGTGATGTATATTCAATAATCTGTATTTCCCAGTGTACATTGCATTAAGGTTTCTTGCATTCCATTTTATACATAATTGGGAAAGAACAAACTTCTTTACAAATTATGTATAAAATGCACAAAATCATTTAAGAAAAACTTCTTAAATGGTTTCATGCATTTGGCTCATTTCTATACAGGATCGTTTCATAAGCTACAGTTATGCATTACTGGATTTCTGAAATACTTAAGATCATTGGACATATGTAAGTGGGCACACAGTACGGGTTTTTGTGTTTGGTATTTACATCATTTATGATTTTAGTTATATTTCTAACTCCATACTTGAACAACTGTCATTCTAGGTTTTTTAGTATTTATTGACCCTCTCCCTTGGATCAAACATGCATATCACCCACATTTGTGCTAAGTACCTTTGTTAGAGCAAGAGTTTGAACAATAATTACACAGATATCTTCTACAAAAAGATTTGCCTTTTGATTTTTTTCCAGCTAGTAAATGTGGTTACTTGTTGGAGGGATCTACACTATATTATCATAACTTTTTATTTTCAGGCACTTACCATCTTATAAATAAGTGCCTTGTTCCATTTGAAGTTACATGCTATATTTCCATGCCTGCAACATCTGCCCATGTCTTTGATGTCTTTTTAGTCTTAAAAACTGTAGAATATTGGACTTATTACTTAAGTTAGTCTGTTCCATGTTCTTAAATATGGTTTCATAATCTACATATTGTGAAAATGCTAAGTTTCACCATGGTTGAGAGCCAGAATTAAGCTCTGTATGTAGCCCTGTATAACTGTCTGAAACAATTTATAGGCCAGATGAAGATCAGGGCATGCCGAATGTAAAATGACTATGACTGGAAGTGCTCAGTGTTGAAACAAAAGATTTTTGTAGGGATAACTTCACTTTTAACATTTCTTACTAGTTTATTTTCTTGCTCTTATCTATCGTTACTGTGCATATGTGGTAGTGAAGGTGATTAAAGTGAAGTAATCACTATTCACTTGTTGTATGTATTTTTATTTCACATGCATATTGAGAGTTAGAAAAATAGAAGTTGTACCTAGATGTGGGAGCAAGCTGAACTGCAGCTTGAGCAAATATCCTAGTCTAAAGAGATGAGGCTCCCTCGCTGTCAGTATCTCGGTCTGCCATGCCACAGATCCCCTCTCCAGGAGAGCAGAGCTCGTTGGAAAAGACATGTTTTGAGGAGTCGGAAGGGAGTTTCACTGGCACTTGTCAGGCGTAGTGGACGCCAGGGTTGCTGACGGTGCTGGCAGTGGCAGAACCTGGCTCATGACAATTTTGATGTGCATTTCGCCCTATGGGGAGGTGTAGTGCTGATGCAGCATCGGATCTGGATCTTGAAGCAGCAAGAACTCGTGTATGGTGTGGCTGTGTGTGTGAAGAGAATCCTCGATGGCAGGGGAGGTGGCTCATAACTGAAGGTGCTGATCTTGTGAGAGGAGAGTGATCTCAATGTCACTGGGTTCTGCGGCATCTGCGGACAATTGTCAGACCATGAGAGCCAGGAATTCGTCTGGTTAGGGAGTGGAGAATGGGGGGGGGGGTGCAAGAGGTAAGAGAAGGCGACATTTAGTCACTTGGAGACATGAGGAGTATCCACACCAGCTTTACCTGATGCTGGGAGACCATACTAGGACTGCCATTCAGAGATAGCCATGGAATGGGCACTGTGCGATAAAACTTCGTGTGGGCCCGAGTAAATGGGGCAGAGTGTCAGACGAATCTTATCGTCGCGGAGCATGACGTGACTGCATGATTGAAGTGCTGTTAGTAAGGAAGGTATAGGAGGTGAATGCACTCCAGAAGAGCTAGGTTGCACATGGGCAGTTAATGAATGAGCCTGCTCGATCAGTGGAGCGAGTCAACCGAGGGAAATGTGGTAGAGTACTTAATGAAATCAGCAGGTAGCTGTATGGGCTTGCTGTATGGGAGCTCTGTGCCAGGGGCTTAAAAATCCTCCTTGGGGAGGTGCGGATGCCTAAGAAGACCGAAGGGAGTGCGTGAAACCGTTCACCATCATGGCAGTTGAGAGCTGTCGGAAGTGTACAGTGCCACTGTTTCATGAAACCGTTGCTTTAGGAAATGTAGGTGGTTTGTGAAAGCGATTGACACTGCAGAGAACACACAAGTGTGCAAAAAGTAGAGACTGAAACTGGCAGCCTTGATCCATTGTCATTGATGCCAGGCAGCTGAAACTGTGTTCCCTTTCACCAAACAGTTGTGTCTGACTATAATGGGAAGGATGTAGCAGTAACCCTCTGAAAGGTGAAGGGACATATGATGTCCAGTTGGGCATGTTTTAGGTGTTCAGTCAATACAGAGAAACGGCTGAATGGTGGGCTTGTTGGCAAGGTATGCAGGCATGTGTCCAGTCACAACGGATAGTTGGCCAGACAAAATGGTGTGTGACTAGGGCTGTCATAGCTCTCATGCCGGGTGCAACAAACAGTGGAGAGAATCAAAAATCTTTCGCCTGAGTTGGGCAGGAACCACGGTGTGGATGCACCTGTGGGTCACAGAGGACGGGGAACGATGAACCGGGAATCTTGTCTGGCGCAGTTCGGAGTGCCTGTGAATGATTAGTGAATAAGACCTGAGTGTAATTATCCTGATTTTGTAGGTCAGCAATTTCTAGCAAGCTGGCGCAGTTCGGAGTGCCTGTGAATGATTAGTGAATAAGACCTGAGTGTAATTATCCTGATTTTGTAGGTCAGCAATTTCTAGCAAGCTGAGAAGAGACAAAACAGAATCGACACGAGAGAGATATTCTGCTATGACATTCTCTGTGCTGCACCTATTCTGATGTCTGTTGTGTACTGGCAGATGAGGTCCATATAATGGAATTGGCATGCCAGGAAGTCCATAGCAGGATTCTTAATAGCATCTACCAGTAGTTTGTCAGTAAAAATGGTGAATGGACGACCGTGGAGATCGTGTCAAAAATGTCGGACACTTACATACACCTCGAGCCATCTGCATTGTGAAGGAGTGAGCTTCTGTGAGAAGGAACATAGGGACTGGACTGTAGAACTGACGCGTTGCTGTAGTACAGTACCCATGGCAAAGTTGCTAGTATCCACTGTAATCGAAAGGAAAACATTGGGAGAGGGGTGTACCAGTGTCACAGTATTGGATAAGGCTACTTTGATGTCAAAGAAAGCTCTTGACCTGTTGTCAAAGGTAAGGGGTATTTTTGACCTTGATTGCGTCGGTCAGAGGAATTTGAATGGGTCATGGGTCAGTAGAAATTCACACCACACAGAAACAGATGTAGTTCTTTGAATGTAGATCGCCAAGGGAAGGAGAGAATTAAGGTGACACAGTCCGAATTGGGATGGGCAGCCATTGGCAGAAACTTCGTAGCCAAGAAAAACCACTCTTCACTGAGCAATCTGAGATTTAGATGGGTTAATTTCAACCCCAGTAGAGGCTAAGATGGTGCAGACAGATTGAAGATGAGTATTATACTCGAAAAAGAGGGGGGGGGGGGGGGAGGAACAGTATGTCATCCAGATACGCAAAACATTAGGGAAGATCTTGAAACAGAGAATCGGTGAATCTTTGCCATGTTTGTGTGGTATTTTTAAGACCGTGATACAGAGAGATGTTCGAACAAGCCAAATGGTGTGATAAAGGCCGTCTGCGGAATATCAGAAGAGGCCACAGGGATATGGTGGCAAGCTTTTTTACAGTCAAGAACACTGAACACTTTGGTACCTTGCAGTAGTGCTGAGATGTCTCAAATTTAGGGGATTGGGTAACTGTCCATAATCATGCGTGCATTCAGTACCTGATAATCGCTGCAGTGGCAAAAGGATCTATCCTGTTTGGGAACCAAGTGAATGGTCGTTGACAAGTCACTAGAGGAAGCATGCACAACACCAGAATTAAGGTGGTCAAGTATGGATTCTTTGGCCAGGAGTAGCTTTATAGGTGCAAGGTGGCGCACTTTGTGTCACACTGAAGGGCCCACTTTATGACCAATCTGTCGTTGTGGGTCGACTGCTGGATGCATACACTGTTGATGTGGTGGTGTCGTAGGAGTGTAAGCAGTGGACTGCTTGCTGGAAGAGTCGAGGTGAGCTATCACAGCGTTGGGGTGCTTGATGTCTGCAGCGTGTGCCAGACCGCGGTGGTGCATCGCTCTATGTTTGGGTGCAGTGGCATGGGTAAGTGCAAAGTGAGAGACACTGTACCATGTCGAAAGTTTTGAATGGAACCAGCTTAGTGGTTTGGTGGGGTGTGGCTGTCGCTTCTCTAGTCACTGATCGGCTAGGCGATGTAGACCAAGAAAATGAAGATGCCACTGACCTGCTGCACAAATTTGCGCTGTGTCAAAGGTAGCGTTCCTTGTGTGGCACCTGCCGATGGAGGGGCTGGTGATGACTTACAAGGTTGGTTGTGTTTGTGCGTGGTAGACCTCAAGACATCAGTAATCGATAAGTGGTATCTATCAAACGGAGCCTGTCATCTATTGTGTTGCTAGTGTGAGGAAACTGTTACAACTGAAGTTTGACCGGTGTTTTAAACAGCCAGAGAGGCCAGAGCGCGATGTCAGGGCTGTTGGAGGGGTTGACTTAAGTCCACAGTATATGCCATAAGTCAGATGGCAATTTGTACTCCAAGAAAGTCATATAAATGTAGTCATCAATAGGCTGGTCGGTTGAGTGTGATAGTATCTCTGTTATAGCATGTTTCAAATGGTTGTAGCCAAGGTACTCAAATCAAGAATTATCATTTGTGATGCCCTGCATTGTGAATAAGTGCTCGACTAGAGCGAACCATGTTTGTGGACTATTGTGCATGAATACAGGCAGTTCATGATATCAACTGACACACAGTGGACCTGTCTAACAAGGAGGTAAATCTGGCAATGAATTACAGTGCGGAAGATGAGGCTCCACTTGTTGTTCCGATGTAATAGCATGGAAGTAGCAGGCGGCCACAGTAACGGGGACTCTGGCTGGGCCACATGTGTGGAAGGCGAGGGACCAAATGCTGGCGCAGATGCAGGGACCGGCATGGTAGACACAGATGTAAACAAAGCAGGTGGATGCACTTTGTCAGGAAGTGTGGACAGATACTGCTGTCTGTATGAAAATGGTGGTGCACTGACCGTGAGCAACATGACGGGTTTTACATCATGAAAAGAAAGAAAATTGGTCCATGGCGAAATTAAGGAGTCCTTGTTCACAATGTGAAAAACTGTCTGGATGCGGCCTACCATGGGGGCGCACATACATTAAGTCCGTTAGCTGTTGCTGAGAAGCCATGAATTGCAGATTGTTTGTAGAATGCACATGTGATGTGGTACCCATGTTTATGGCACTGGCAACTGTCACTAAATTGAGGTTTCGATGCATATCACTGTGTGAAATGTTTCAAATGTTGAAGGAATCCACTGCGAGACCTATCATCGCAGTTTTTGAGGGGAACACGTTAAAATTCACCTGTGCGGAGCACTTGGCCAGTAATGGCATGAGGCGCAGAAACAGGTTCCCGTCAAAAACACGGCTTGCGGGAAGCTCATGGTAACAATCCACGAAGAAACAGCTGGGGTCACCTCTGTGGCAGTGAAGGTGGTTAAAGCCAAGTAATCATTACTCACTTGTTGCAAGTACATTTATTTTGCATGCGTATTGAGAGCTACAAAAATAGAAGTCATGCATAAGGAGCTTGGATACAGACTAAACTGCGACTTGAGGAAAGATCCTAGTGTAAAGAGATATAGGCTCCTTCACTGTCGAAATCTCGATCCGCCACACACATTGCTAGATTACCAGTGCTTAAAGTTCATAATCGAATCAGTAACCTACTGTCAAATCCTGCAAAATTTATTATTATTCTATAAATTGTTGTCATTTCATTTTTTAATTGCAGTTAATAATTGTCAGAACTTTTCCCCTGTGAGTAAATGATGAAAACACTGCTGTCCTCAAAACCACCTCCAAATGAATGGTATTTATCATTCCTGTCATAATACACAAAGTTTCTCACATAAGATTCTTGCTTTGTTCAGTTGCCTTCCCACTAATGTTTTGCATTATCATACTTCAGTAGGCATTGCTGTCATTTATTAGTTTCTATAGTTCTTCTGCTTCACTATGTCATGAACATGGTGCATATATTTTAATGATATTTAGTAATATATTATCTTTATTGTTTAAAAATGTGATGTTATTTTGTGTGAGCTTTCTGCAATATCTGTAATTTTGGTTTGAGTTATGCTGTTTACAATAAACCATATGTGCAAAAAGAACTGAATTAAATTGAAATTTGTAAGTATTTATTGATTATGGCATTGTTTCAGAATGAAGGTCACTATGAAGTGGTTCCTGATTCAGAAGTAACAATATCCAGAACTGTTAACAGGGATAATGCATCCTTCTATAAGATGAATGGTATTGTTGTCAAATTTGATGCAGTTAAATCATTTTTGAAAAGTCATGGTGTTGACTTAGTTAGTGGTCGTTATTTAATTTTACAGGTAAATGTGTATTCAGAAGGAACATACACTGCAAAATAATTATTTTATGTAAGATGACAAAATTTCAGTATATGTAATTGGTAAGTCATATTAAAATAAACTCTTGTTGTTGAAGGGGGAAGTGGAGCAGATCTCACTGATGAAACCAAAGGCGGCAAATGAGAAAGAGATTGGTTTCTTGGAATATTTGGAAGATATATTTGGCTCCTTGAAGTACAAGGTAAGATTACGCAGTTCCCTCCTTTTTCCATTGGATACTAGATTCCAAGCTACATCTCATATTACTTACTATCAATGCCTTTACACTCTGCCAGGTAGCGTGGAACATTCTATCCCCACCTGTGCAGGATTACCCATAAGGCAGAGTATGCAGCTGCCTAAGGGTCCCGCGCATTTTAGGAGCCCTGTGTGTACATATATAACAGTGAGAATTTTTTTAGAAAGACTTTCATGTTTTAATGAAAAATTAGTTGTCTTTTCGTTGTTTGTCTGCAGGCGAGAGAAACAAAATATATATGTTAGGAAATGAATCATGATAGTTATGAAGAGTTTGAGGAGTACAAGACGGTCCCTTAGGGCGTTTCTTAGTTTTCGGCGGAAGTTATCCACACTGAGGAGGAAAACCTGTAGCAGACAATTCCCTTCAGGTAATTGTAGGGAGAGGGTGGTCTGCCATGAACGGCGCGACAGGTGGCGTCTCACCGTGAGGCTCTCGGGACTCGGGGAAACCCGGAGTACATCTCATTTTAGATTCCTTTTAGAGCTCCCTCTGAAGTCTGCTGATAAAATTAAAGAATCTGCCCAGAGATTTAGACATTTAGGATTACCTGATACAGTCGGGTCTGGAGCAATCTGATAGTGTTATAGTTTTCAAAATGAAATGCTGAGATCGCACATTAATAATTTATTCAATGACGACCGGTTTCGGTGAACTGTCACCATCATCTGGTCACATCTATATTTTACAAGTTTGTCATCTTGTTAAAGAAAAATGGGTATAAAATAATAAGTGTAACATTGCACTTAGTCACTATGTAAAAAATACACAAGTTAAAAACATGACGGCTTACAAAATATGGTCAGTGCAACATTGCAGTATTTTGTAAGCTGTCATGTTTTTAACTTGTGTATTTTTTATATATTGACTAAGTCCACCCCCATGAACCACAGACATTGCCGAGGTGGGGTGGCTTGCGTGCCTCTATGGTACAGATAGCCGTACCATAGGTGCAACCACAGCATAGGGGTGTCTGCGGAGAGGCCAGACAAACTTGTGGTTCCTGAAGGGAAGCAGCAACCTTTTCAGTAGTTACAGGGGCAACAGTCTGGATGATTGACTGAGTTGGCCTTTTAACATCAGCTAACATGGCTTTGCCATGCAGTTACTGCAAACGGCTGAAAGCATGGGGGAAACTACAGTGGTTACTTTTCCCGAGGACATGCAGCTCTACTGTATGAATATATGATGATGGCGTCTTTTTGGGTAAAATATTCCGGAGGTGAAATAGTCTCTCATTCGGATCTCCGGGCGCGAACTACTCGGGAGGATGCCCTCATCAGGAAAACAAGACAGGCATTCTACGGATCGGAGTGTGGAATGTTATAACCATTAATCGCATAGGTAAATTAGAAAATCTGAAAAGAGAAATGGATAGGTTAAAGTTAGATATGGTAGGGATTAGTGAAGTTCGATGGTTGGATGAACAGGATTTCTGGTCAGGTGAGTACAGGGTTATAAATACAAAATCAGTTGGTGGTAATGCAGGAGTAGGTCTAATAATGAATAAGGAAATAGGAATACTGGTAGGTTACTATGAACAACGTAGTGAACGCATTGTCATAGTAAAGATAGACACAAAACCAACACCGATTACAGTAGTAAAAGTGTATATGCCAACTACCTCTGCCGATGATGATGATATCAAAAAAATTTATGAGGAGATAAAAGAAATTATTAAGAAAATTAAGCGAGATGAAAACTTGATTGTGTTGGGGGACTGGAACTCGATCGTAGGAAAGGGAAGAGAAGGAAATGTAGTAGGTGAATACGGACTGGGAAAAAGGAATGAATGAGGAAATCGCTTGGTAGAATTCTGTACAGAGCACAACACTTGGTTTAAACATCATGAAAGAAGGCTGTGTAAGTGGAAGAGACCAGGAGATACTGGATAGCACCAGATTTGACTTAATAATCGTAAGGAATAGATTTAGGAACCAAGTTTTAAATTGTAAGACATATCCAGGGGCAGATATAGACTCTGACCATAACTTATTGGTTATGAGCTGCAGATTAAAACTCAAGAGACTGCAGAAAGGTAGAAAGGTTATGAGATGGGACCTGGACAAATTGAAGGAACCAGTGGTGGTGGAGGGTTTCAGAGGGAGCATTAGGCAAGGATTGGCTGAAACGGGGGGGAAAGTAATACAGTAGAAGAAGAATGGGTAGCTCTGAGAGATAGGGTAGTGAAGGCTGCAGAGGACCATATAAGTAGGAGGACAAGGCCTGATAGAAATCCCTGGATAACACAGGATATACTGAACTTAATTGATGAGAGGAGAAAATATAAAAATTCAGCAAGTGAAGAAGGCAAAAGGGAGTACAGATGTCTGAAAAATGAGGTTGACAGGAAGTGCAGACTGGCTAAGCAGGAATGGCTTGTGGAGAAATGCGAGACCGTAGAATAGTGGAAAGGTAGATACCGCCTACAGGAATATAAGAGGGATACTTGGAGACAAGAAAAGCAGCTGTATGAATGTCAAGAACTCGGATGGAAAACCAGTACTAAGCAAAGAGGGGAAAACTGAACTATGGAAAGAATATATAGAAGGTACGGAAGATGATGTAGAAGCGGATGAGAGAGGATATACTATACTGTGAGAAGAATTTGACAGAGCACTAAAAGCCGGCCACGGTGGCCGAGGTGACTGGGGCGCTTCAGTCACGGTCAGCACGGCCACTACGGTCGGGGGTTCGAATCCCCCCTTGGGCATGGATATTTGTGCCGTCTTTAGTCTTAGCTAGTTCATAAGTAGTTTGTAAGCTTAGGGACTGATGACCCCTTAGTTATGTCCCATAAGTTGTACAAACATTTGAATTTTTTAGAGCACTAAAAGATTTGAGTAGAAACAAGGCCCTTGGAATAGGTGACATCTCGTCTGAACTGCTGGTATTGTTAGGAGAGCCAGTCATGAAGAAATTGTTCCACCTAGTACGCAAGATATATGAGACGGGAAATACCCTCCGACTTCAAGAGGAATATAGTAATTCCAATTCCAAAGAAAGCAAGTAGCAGACAATTGTGAAAATTACAGAACTATCAGTTTAATAAGTCATGGTTGCAAAATACTGACACGAATAATTTACAGACGAATGGAAAAACTGGTGGAATCCGACCTTGGGGAACATCAGTTTGGATTTAGGGGAAATGTTGGAACATGGGAGGCAATACTCAGATTACGACTTATCTTAGAAGATATTTTAAGGAAAGGCAAATGCACGTTTTTAGCGTTTGTAGATTTGGAGAAAGCTTTTGACAATGTCGACTGGAATACACTGTTTCAAATTCTGAAGGTAGCGGGGGTAGAATATAAGGAGCGAAGACTTATATTCAACTTATACAAAAACCAAATAGCGGTTATGAGAGTCGAGAGCATGAAAGGGAAGCAGAGGTTGGGAAGGGAGTAAGACAGGGTTGTAGCCTTTCCCCAATGTTGTTCAATCTGTACATTGAGCAAGCAGTGAAGGAATGGAAGGAGAAATTTGGAGAGGGAATTAAAGTTCAGGGAGAAAAAATAAAAAGTTTGCGGTTTGCCGATGACATAGTAATTTTGTCAGAGACTGCAAAGGATCTGGAAGAGCAATTAAATGGAATGGACAGTGTCTTGAAAGAAAGATATAAGATGAACATTAACAAGAGTAAAACGAAGGTAATGGAATGGAATGTCAGAAAATCAGGCAATGCTGAAGGGATTAAATTAGGTAATGACGCGATAAAAGTAGTAGAAGAGTTTTGTTACTTGGGTAGCAAGATAAATTCTGATCGCCGAAGTAAAGAAGACATAAAATGCAGAATGGCTGTGGGAAGAAAAGCGTTTCTGAAGAAGTGAAACTTGTTGACATCGAATATTAGTTTAAATGTTAGGAAGTCCTTTCTGAAGGCATTTGTCTGGAGTGTAGCATTGTAAGGAAGTGAAGCTTGGACGATAAGGAGTTCAGACAAAAAGATGATAGAAGTTTTTGAAATGTTGTGCTATAGACAAATGATGCTGATTAGATGGGTAGATCACATAACTAATGATGAGGTGCTCAACAGAATTGAGGAGAAAAGGCATTTCTGGTGTATTCTGACTAAGAGAAGGGATAGGTTGGTGGTACACATCCTGAGACATCAAGGAATTGTCAGCTTAGCATTAGAAGGAAGTGTAGAGGGAGACTGCGGGACAAATACAGTAAGCAGATTCAAAGGTATGTAGGTTGCCAAAAGTATTCCCAGATGAAGAGACTTGCACAGGACAGGTTAGCGTGGAGAGCTGCATCAAACCAGTTTGTGGACTGAGGACCACAACAACAACAGTGATTAAGTGCAATGTTGCAAGTTATTCTTTTATACCCTTTTGAGATGCCAAACTTGTAAAATATATATGTGACCAGATGATGGTGACACAGTTCACCGAAACCGGTCGTCATTGAGTAAATTATTAATGTGCGATCTTGGCATTTCGTTTTGAAAATTATGAGACATTTATTCTGACAACATCGAAGAGGAACTTGTGGACGAAATGATTCATTTTAAACTCTTCACATCAAAACTAGAAGATTTAGAAACTCATTTTTGAAAATATGGTGCAATTGACATCCCCAAATGTTGTGAATGTGTTACAAATTTACAGGTGTCTCACACTTAAGAATGTAATTGAGGTCTCTAAATTTAAAGTCCTTTTCTGATAAGAAAGCAATTAAAATGGACAGTGCTTAGCCATTTTCGAAGAACAGCAGTTTGAATAGCGTTGCGATTCATATATCCAATCCGTGTGTAAACTGTTGTCAATGCTGCCTGCCTTAAATGGTGATCCAGTCTCTCTCTCTCTCTCTCTCTCTCTCTCTCTCTCTCTCTCTCTCTCTCTCTCTCTCTCTCTCTCTCTCTCTCTCTCTCTCTGATGACATGTTGTTAATTGTTGATGATTGTGGGAATAAAATGGAATGCAAGTAATCCTCATTATTATAATATTTTACAAAAAATGTGGAATGTATTTCATTTGTGATGGCATTATTACATAAGTGTTGTCATCATCTGGGACACAGCCCCTACAGTATTATGGTGATACTTGTTGTAGAGCGAGGTGAAACAAAAATTGTTTACACCATGTATATTTTATAAAATATAATGTCCTCAAACAGACAACATATTTTATGACCATCATTGGAAAGCATACTTCATTTGATTTTAAAAATACAGGCCCTTGTTCTTTCACATTGACATCAAAAAAGGATATTTCAGTTTATTTGGAAACATTGGCACACTTAATTGCTTCATAATCAAAGAATATATCTTGATAGTCTTCATACAATGCATTTCACTCTGGTCTTTGATTAAAATGGGTGTTTTGGTAGCACCTGTACAAAAATTTACCCTGCCAGTGTAAATATGTCAAAAACATACTGAGATAGAGAATAAAATATATTTTAAACAATATTTATCCAAAATAATGATGACTGATATCATTCCGATCACAGATTAGTCGGCAAAATCATAGAAGAATGAATAGCAAGTAGTCAGTAACTTGTAAGTTTCTGAAACCAGTTAAAATTAACATATTTCAGCAGTACAACTGATAGCTGCCTTTTTAACAATAGATTATAGGCCTACTGTTGAGAATGTTCAGAATATTACTTCAGTAAAGATGAAAATGGTGACAGGGTAATACAAATTATTATTCATAATACACCAGTGGGAAGTGTTTTTAGTTGTTTACAAAAGTGGCATTTTTATATAATAAAATATTACAGTAATTGCAGGTGCACTGATATCTTTCAAAGGCTTGAGCAATTGAATATAAACAGTGCAAAGCTCTCTTGAAACTTTGATGACCAAACTCTAACACAACTTGGGCCACAACACTACATTTAAGTCTGAAGACAATTATGTATTTGGCTACAAAGTTTAACAACACAAATATCACTTACAACTGATCAGGTGAGTACAGAATTATAAATACAAAATCAGTTGGGGGTATCACAGGAGTAGGACTGTAAGACATACCCAGGGGCAGATATAGACTCTGACCATAACTTATTGGTCATGAACTGTAGGATGAAACTGAAAAAAACTGCAGAAAGGTAGGAAAATAAGGATATGGGACTTCGATAAATTGAGGGAACCTGAACTTCTTGAGAAAATCAGAGGGAGCTTTAGGCAACAACTGACAGAAACGGGGGCGGGGGATAAAACAGTATAAGAAGAATGGGTAGCGAGAGATGAAGTAGTGAAGGCAGCAAAGGACAAAATAGGTAGAAAGGCAGGACCTACAAAAAATCCTTGGATATCACAGAAAATACTAAATTGATGAAAGGAGTAAATATAAAAATTCAGTAAGTGAAATGGGCAAAATGGAGTACAGACGACTAAGAAATGGGATTGACAGGAAGTGCAAACTGGCTAAACAGGAGTGGCTAGAAGCCAAATGCAAATCTGTAGAAGAATGTATAAGAAGGAGAAAAGTAGATACTGACTACAGGAAAATAAGAGAGACATTTGGGGACAAGAAAAACAGCTCTACTAATATCAAGATCTTAAATGGAAAACCAGTTCAGCAAAGATGGGGAAACCTGAAAGGTGGAAAGAGTACATAGAGGAGCTCTACAAAGGAAATGTACCGAGAGACGATGTTGTAGGAAGGGAAGAGGAAGTAGATCAAGATGAAATAGGAGATAGTATACTGAGAGATGAATTTGACAGAGCCCTGAAAGACCTAGGTAGGAACAAGGCCCCGGGAGTAGATGACTTTCCCTCAGAGCTACTGAAGTCTACTGGTAGATCCAGCCATGGCAAAACTATTTCACCTGGTGTGTAAGATGTATGAGACAGGTGAAATACCCTCAGACATTAAAAAAAAATGTAATAATGCCCATTCCAAAGAAATCAGGCGCAGACAGGTGTGAAAATTACAGAACCATCAGTCTGATAAGTCATGGTTGCAAAATTTTAACATTAATTACCCACAGGAGAATGGAAAAGCTGGTAGAAGCTGACCTTGGGGAATATCAGTTTGGATTCAGGAGGAAAGTAGGAACCCGGGAGGCAATACTCACTTTACGTCTTATCTTAGAAGATAGATTAAGGAAAGGCAAACCTACATTTTTAGCTTTTGTCGATTTGGAGAAAGCGTTTGACAATGTTGACTGGAATACACTCTTTCAAATTCTGAAGTCAGCAGGGGTAAAATACAGGGAAAGGAGAGTTATTTACATCTTGTACAAAAGCCAGACCGCAGTTATTAGACTCGAAGGGCATGAAAGGGAAGCATCAGTTGGGAAGGGAGTAAGACAGGGTTGTAGCCTTTCTCCGATGTTATTCAATTTGTACATAGAGCAGGCGGTGAAGGAAAGCAAGGAAAAATTTGGAATAGGGATTAAAGTTCAGGGGGAAGAAATAAAAAACATTGCGTTTTGCTGATGACATTGTAATTCTGTCAGAGACAGCAAAGGCCCTGGAAGAGCAGTTGAATGGAATGGACAGCGTGTTGAAGAGTGCATATAAAATGAACATTAACAAGAGCAAAACAAAAATAATGGAATGCGGTCTTAGAAAATCAGGCGATGCTGAAGAAATTAGATTAGGTGACGAAACATTGAAGGTGGTAGATGAGTTTTGTTACTTGGGTAGTAAAATAACATGCGATGGTCGCAGTACAGAGGATATAAAATGCAGAATGGCAATGGGCAGAAAAGCATTTTTGAAAAAGAGAAATTTGCTAACATTGAATATTAATTTAAGGGTAAAGAAGTCTTTTCTGAAGGCATTTGTGTGGAGTGTTGCCTTGTACGGGGGTGAAACATGGACGATAAGCAGTGCGGACAGGAAGAGAATAGAGGCTTTTGAAATGTGGTGTTACAGAAGAATGCTGAAGATTAGGTGGGTAGATCGCATAACTAATGAAGAGGTACTGAACAGAATTGGTGAGAAAAGAAATTTTTGGCATACCTTGACTAAAAGAAGGGATCGCTTGGTAGGTCACATTCTTAGACATCGGGGAATCGTAAATTTAGCATTGGAGGGAAGTGTGTGGGGTAAAAATCGAAGAGGGAGACCAAGAGAAGCGTATAGTAAGCAGATTCAAGTGGATGTGGGTTGCCGTTCTTATAAGGAGATGAAAAGGCTTGCTCAGGATAGAGTAGGGTGGAGAGCTGCATCAAACCAGTCTCCGGACTGAAGACCATAACAACAACAACGAACTGAAGTCGGTGGGGGCAGGGATAAAGCGGGCACTGCTGCGCACGAACAGCATAGGAAGCGAGGTACTACGAAGATGCCGCCAGTACACATCGCCAGGCTCGGATGATGTATGAAACAGCAGAGAGAGGGAGGAGCTAAATGTGTTGCCCCCACTCTGAGGTAGTCAGTTCTTCAGTGCACCTGATGATGGCAACTTGTTCGGCTGCCGAAATATTGTCAGTTTGACACAGGGATCCAGCCGTAGACCCATGAACTTTTTCATATAGAATTTAGCTGGTAGAAGCTAAAGAATCACATGTATGGACATGTTTCTTGACAGTTGTAGCCCTCTGTTGTGAATTTTCGATTTACTTTAAAAGTAGTAGTATTGATCTAAGTGAAGCTGTTGCAAAGGGAGAAAGTAAAGCACCCAGGAAACACTGTTAGATACTTCAAATAAATTTATTGCACATCAGAGCATACATTTCATCGGCCTATGTGATAACTGGGCACAGCATTAACATTTTTTCAAATAATGTCACCTCAGTTAAAATTTGTTCTACATTTAGGCCCATCAACCTGGTAAAGATTTTATCTAATGACTTGAAATTTCTGTGCCACATGATGAATCGCCTTTCTCTGAATGTGAAATTATATTGTTGACTTCCACCTACGTAGGGAGAAATGACCATCATAGTAAAAAGCGGTAAATCAGAGATCGAATGGAGTGATCTAGTTCTTCTAGCTGCCTACAAGCATCTTGAGAATGTAGCAGGGTTTGGTAAGTCCTATGCCAGACATTAACTGTGATTCTCAGAGTAACCATGTAGAAGTTGATCCAAGGAATTATGTAGTTTTCATCATTCATAATCTGGTGTTATTGGCTTCCTCTGTCGGCAGGCAGAACAGCAATGTTTGATTGCAAAGGGATTGTTAGTTTCTGTCAACAATTACTTTTATCAAGTTGCAATGTGAATACTTGTGAGTCAGACTGATACATAGAACCTGAAACCAGTTTCAAACTACAGGTGGTGTTCATGACTTCCACCATATTGGTTGCCCTTGAGTAACAACAGTATCTGATGACTGGTATCTGCAACTTCTCAAAGGAATCCTGACCAGCCTTCTACTGTGATAAACAGTGACTTTGTTAGGGCTACTGGCAGCGAAGTGTCAAACCAGACTGTACGAAACAGACTCCACAACACCACTCTGTACTCTAGATAGCCAAAGAGACCCAGCTCTTTATCTCGGACACCAAGCTGCACTCTACAGCAATTTCCCACCTTGGCATTTCTAGGTTCGCCTGTAAAGTTCAGATATGTGTGTTGCATGTTTGAGACCAGATAACCATTGGAAACATGTATGGAGAGAAACTGATAATCCTGCATGATGGAGAGGTATACAGTCAATAGGGTATTTTCCTGTGTTAAAAATATGGTTCGAATTGTTGTTATTCTGAATGATTATAACATTCAGACAGCATTTTTGCTCGTAATTCTTACAAAACATCTGTTATTTTTACGTAATTAAAGCTTAAAAATCATCAAATTTCACGATTAGATCACGTGATCGAAAACGCCCCGTTATTGGCTGAAGTACTGGTGACGTCATAGAACACCTACAGCGCGGCAACTAGAAGTCGGAGCTGTATTATTGTACGCGTTGCCTCCATTTCGCAGCTTTAAGTTCAGTTTTTTCGTGATCTAAACGCGTTTACAGTTTTTATGCCACAATGGAAGATGGTTATGTGAAGGCTGACAGCGGAAACCTCCCTAAAGTTGATGCAATTATGGTGTCTTCATTCTTTAAAAAACCATCCAAATTTTTACGTGCCAGAAATAAGAAACATGAAAACTGCATTGTAAGTAACGCATACCTACATTTTAAAGCTAATTATTTCGAGAGATATTTTATGCCTTTGGAAAAAAGTACCCTATCTGTTGATGTCAGCAGACTTAATCAGAAGTCACCATATTATGCAATAAAGGGTGAAATTTTAACTTCTATCCAAGCGGCCTTGAGTGATTATGCAACATCAAGAACAAGATAGAAAATCTTTGTCCAGATGGTCAGACAACCTAGAATGACTAGTGTATCGTACAGACCATGAAGTAAATAAATAATGCTTTTCCGGCTCTGATTCTTGTATATACCCTTGTCTGGTCAGTAAAAGTAACTGCCCTCGTAAATCAAAGGTTCCATGACAAAATATTTGCGCTGTCACGCGATTGGCTAATGGCGACGTCTCATGATTCTCGCTATTCAGCATCTGTTGCCAACGTAGGAAGCCGCCGGGGTAGTTAGTAAAATTTAACCCAGTAAAGCACGCAGTTAAGGGAGTAATTTTATTTAACTACTTCAATACTGGTGCAAAGTGAAACATCAAAATGTGTCAAATACAGCAAAAATGCCTTGTTTATAGTTATACAATATATCTATATTCTAGAACAGGGACAGTGGGTTGCGTCGGTGGTGTTTTCATATCGCTCGTAGGTTGGCAACGCACATTTTGCGTAGCCAAAGGCATGTCACTTTCACGTTAACATTGCGAACGAGACACGATGGAATAAATTTATAGCACCGAAATTACAGCGCTTTTTTAGTTTGTTGTTTTTGTGAGTGAATGTTTGCGATTGTGTGTAAACTTACTGCCATTCAAATCAGTATTTTCATTACATATTCAAGATTTGGTTTGATATGAATGTGTCACTACTTTTGATACTACAAGCTAATCCATTTACGTTTACTCATCCACATACGAAGCCCCATGCTTTAATTTAAAAAAAACCGCTAAGCAGTTGAAACGTTATTTACTTGCAATGAAAATTGCTTGGTAGAGTCCTGTGCAAAAGAAAAGGGTTACGTTATTTTATCTAAGATCTATTGGTGATAAAATTGCACTTACTGGAGATAATCAGGGCTATACTTTTATAGTGGGCTGCAACAATAGTCATGTTGTTCTTTCATCAAATATATTAGGAAACGGCTTTAATTACACATAAGACGTAGGCGTGTAACATTATGAAGTTTTACTTCGCAAATGTAAACGTCAGGTCATTATCCTACATATAATACTACTTTACACCTTTGCAGAAAAAGAGAATGATACTCAACAGTTTAGTTTACCAATGGAATAATATTGTTTACTTAGATCAAAATGATCCTCACAGAAATACACACATGAAGTAGCTGCTATTTCATTTGGATCTCTTCGTGCCAGTGTCGGCCACTTTTTTGCATATCTTCTCATTTTTTGGTACTTGCAAGAACAATTTTTCTGGAGTCTTGACAGATGTATTGGTACAGTGCGGAACTAAGCAATATTTGTAGGTCATTATGCAAACGTTAACCCCCAAACACTATGCCTCGGCCCAAACAATATACAGGTATTTGTTCATCTTACGAGAGCAGCAGCAGCGGCGTGTTGTATGACGTCACAGGTATCATGTGATGCCAATGTAGCGGGCGTTCAAATTATCTGAATTTCATTTCTTTTTTTAAAAAGAAGTACTGAAATTCACGAGGTAGAAAAGCATGTTTGGACCATAATATGACATAATTAACAATTTAAAATGATTTCCAGAAAACAGTCAAATACCCTATTGATAACAGCGAAGTGGTGATGCAATGATGTTCTGAGTGGGTATCATTAGGATTTTTAACGTTTCAAGGAAGAAATAAGTTTTATGGATTACAACTCAGAGGTCCATTGTGCAGCTATCATTGTTGATTTAATCAAACATATTGGTATTGCATTTTAAGACCTTCCTGCCTTTCACACTTTACTAATCCAAGAGAACAAGCTTGTGATAAATTGAAATGAGGTGTGTGAGCACATCTAAACCAACCAAAAACCAATAGTCCTTGTAAATCAGGTACATACCTTATGCTATCATGACTATTTATACAATCTTTGCTGTAACTTGCATGAACTGAGTATGGAACTTCACGAGACAGCTGCCATTGCAGAAGACAATCACAGAGGGTGCAGACCATAGACTGAACACCTGGACATGGATTCCACCACTAGAAATGAGCACTCGGTGCTTAGAGAGCTCCAGGAGACATAGAGAGCACAGCTGGCCTGTTAGTTAATCTTGGGGAAACCTGATGCTGATGCCAAGTTAAGAAGTTGATTACATTTGAACGCTGCAAGGGAGGATTGCCAAATGTTGTGTACCAAGCACATCACAGCTTCCTCATATTTGTGCCTACCATCTATGAACAATTTATCAACTGTAGTTTCTTGGTCTTTCCCAGATTGTTTTTTACATCTTGTAGAGTAGTATGTACTGTCAGTGGTCAGGTGGTTCTAAAAATACATGATTCACTGGATATACATACATCAAAAATGATTTTGCTTCACTCACCAAACAAAAGTTCTATGTGTTCCATGCTAAGGTGAGTTAGTATTTATAAATTAATACCTCTTCTTATTTATTGACAAACATAACACAACATATCACTCCTTTTGTATTCATATACAATCTAAAATCACAACCTGAAAATAACACACATCTCCTAAAGTGGTATTTTTGAGTGGGGAGCATATCTTGCAGGCACAAATTGAACTCTGAAGGCCAGGAGTGTGTGACAGCTATGAGATAAAGCTCCAGCTGTTGCCAATAAGGATCCTTTACAGCATCTTGATAGCATTAGGAATATTTCACTTTTCTTCATGTAAACATGTGTAGCAGTCTCATTAAGTATAGAGTTAAAACACCTTGCATGATTTCAAGCCTGCAACCTATGTGACATGCTGCCAACAATGTCATTTAACTGCTTCTGATATAATCTAATTTATCCTATTCTTCAGTGGTAGTTCTACTTAACTCCAATGCCATGGGACAACTGCCACTAGAAAAGACAACTTTGATTGGGCATGGACAGATAACAGAATCCTTGGACATGGCTACCACAGCCAGGAATGACTGTAGAGGGCATGGACCATAAAGTGAGCATCAGACACCACATAGCCTAAATATGGGACACAGTTGGCTTGTTGACTGGTCTTGGGAAACATCTGATGAACACACCACATTATGACATTATGATGTTGCAATACAACCTGGGAAAATGCGGATCATTGGCAGTACACTTAATAAAATCCCTGCAACATTGAGTCATCCTCAGTGGCGGCTCGTACAAAATTTGACCAGTGTGCTACAATATTACAAAAATAAACAGGACACAAAATATACTAAAAATAAAAAGTAGTACTCACTCAGTGTCGAAAAATGAAGTCCATACGTCATTGTTTTCTGCGGCAGAATTTGTCGATAACTTTCGTGTTGAAGCCCTGAATGGTTCTTACCATATTTTTCTCAATGGATAGCATTAAAAGGGCATTAAGTCGTCGTTCTGACGTGGTATTCTGAAGAAAAGTCTTGATCCTCTTCAGAGAAGAAAAACATCTTTCAGGCTCAGCAGTTGCCATCGGTATGGTTACTATTATTTTCAGAAGTTATGATATCTGATAGTAGGTTTCATGCAGATTGTTGTTAGAAATGAACTGTAGTAATGGCACAGCTCCTGCAATACTTCTGAAGGCCGGTCGTTCGTACAATACCGAGAGCTCTGTCATTAACCTGGGTTTCTACAACATGGTATAAGCTTGGACCGCTACATTAAGTTCTCTGTCTGGGAAGTGTCTTGAGTATTCTTCAAACTTTGAAGAATCTGGCAGCTTTGCTGCATCTAGGTGATCCAGGGCTTGGAAATGATCACAGTCCTCTGTGGTAATCCTGTCGCAGACTTCTTGTGCATCAGAATGTCGACAAAGACTTATCTTCTGGCGCTTGCTCTGAGAGGTAGCTGCTGATGTGGCTGCCGCATTAATGTCGTCAATTAAAGCTCTTATATTATTAATGGCCTGTATGAAGCGGGTTACTGAACCTTTTATTATTACAACATCGATCGATCTTGCCTGCAACTGGCTGTACATGATATCTCCATGAGGCATCACTTTGTGAAAGAATGATAACCAAAAGAGGAATTCTTTATCCTATAGATTTCGACGGAGTCCAACTGCTTGGCAACATGTTTGGTCGGAATGCGATTTTTCCAGCATTGATAAGCATTCCAGCAGCAAGTATTTATTTTCATGGAGACATTTATGGTGCATGATTTGAAATTCCACGTAGTAGCTGGCCCACTATGAATCCTTCTTGCTGCCAATTTGTCTCGGGCGGAAAGTCGTTCTGATGACCTTGAAAAGAAGGCTGAGAAGCCTGATAAATTTAAAAAGAGCACTTTAGCTTACTGATTCTGTGAAGCAGCATGTTCCATAGTTAAATTTAGCTGGTGCACATAACAATGCACATAATGTGCATTAGGATACACTGCTTCAGTTTTTGCCTACATACCACCTTTGCAACCACTGATGACAGAAGCACCATTGTATGTTTAAGCGATAATTTTATGTGGTGCATCTTTGAAGAAAGGCTCTATGACATTCAAAATACAAGTAGCTAGAGCATCAGCATTATTTCCTTTAGGATTGAAAAAACCACAGAACCTTTCATATGGCACACCATTCTTTTCATAGCACAGCACTAATAGTGTGTCTTTTCGAAAACATCAGTTGTTTCATCTGCCATTACAGCAGCAAACTCAGCCTGCTTTATTTCTACTGAAATAACTTCAAGGCATATTTCTAACATACAATCAAGCAACTCATTCAGGATTTTGAAATACCCTTAAAAACTTGATTTCCTTGTACATGTTCTTTTACTGCATTATCAATATCAGAAATTAAGTCTATCAAACCCAAAAAGACACCTGATTTTTGGATGTTTGTCTCGTCGTGCCCTCTCAAAGCCAATTCGAAAGCACCACAGAATTTTATACAATCAAGAATCCTAGATTGCACATACCTGTTTTTCTCAATCTGCTCATTATGTTTCACTATTACATCATAAGCACGACTTAAAATTGTTGCGATATTAGCTTTACCAAATGCACTAAGATCAAGTATGTTATTTATATGTTAATGCATTAAGATGTCTGAGGTCTTTCACGCCTCCTGTACGCCACGCATCACTGTTCCCAAACAACAAACGTGGAAAGCAAAAAAGTGCATTGCGAGTATCACATCTGCAAATCCAATGTCGTACACTTTCTCACTAAATTTCCTCGTATACTCACTCTTCTTGCCACCTCCTATAGCCTTTAGACTGAGATTTAAAACTGGAGTAGGTTCACCTAGCTCTTTTGCTTTGTTTCTCTTCCAAAGGTCTACAGGAAAATGGCCTCTGAAGCAGATCATAGACAGAATTCACCTTGTTGCTTGCACAGTATGTAACGCACAGTTTCACGAAGAAATACACCCCGAGACACTTCTTCAGTGAACGTACAAAGTGTGACTGACAATGGAAATAACGGAGCTTAGCAATATCCCCACCACATCATTTGCGTTCTACACAAGTGACCAATGGAACTGCTTGGCTGAAAAGCGCAGTTTCACTCGCATGTTGGCTAAACATTACTAATGTTGTTTGTGAGTGAAGTTTTATCTCAAACACGTCAACCTTTGTATGACTGCCTTTAATTAAATATCAAATAATACTGTATTGACAGTAAGACCTTCAGGGAAATCTATAACAGCCGTTGCCAACTGCATGTATTCACGGCAGGTAGTATATTGTTAAAAATATTAATTTTATTTACAGAAATTAAAAATGTAAGCTCGGAGGTATTTGAATATGAGCCTCACACAAGCAGGTTTGAGAGACAACGCGCAAGGCGCCTGAGCCGGGTCCTAATTGCCTCTGTATGCTGCAATATTCGTTATATACTATTCTTCCGCGACCGTTACACGCAGCGTAAAGAGAGATATTGATCTGGTGCTGCAGTCGGTCTCAGCACACGAGTCGCCAGGCCTGACGTCACGTTTGCGCATGCGCACTAGCGAACAGATGACTGCGCCGCCTTTGTGCGCACATACCGGCGCGGCTGCATCCCACTTCAGCACACGGAGCTGGTTTCCAGCTATCACGGCGAGAGCGCTCCAAAATGTGTTTTCATCCTTATTACTAGCATTCTAATACGCATTGGAAGGGAATTGGTGTAATTTTATTGTGATATGTAATTTTACAGCGATTTCTCGCTTGCATTCGAAGAGAAATGGCATAATTTTAGTAATATATTTACAGTGTGCTGCAGCACATTAGCACATTATCACCAGCCGCCACTGGTCATCCTGCACCTTTGGTCAAAGACTAGCAGCACCAGGGGAATGAATGATTATTCCGTGTCTAGGTTGCCGTTCACTCAAAAAATTGTGCCATGAGTGGGAAGTGTGGCTGCTAGAGAATAGTGTTGCATTTCATTTCATTTAGTGATGAATCTGGTTCTGCACTACTCTGGATGATGGTCAACAAATGACACAATGATCTTGGGAAATGTCCTGTGTTTTGGAGAGGCAGTAATTTTTAGATTTATCCCAGTGCCAGTATCCAGAATATCAAGGCTAGTTTTAAAAAGTTGTGGGCTACCTTACCTCAGCAAGGCTAAAACTACTTTAGGACATCCTTTCCAAGAGAATGGGAGCCTGTATCACGGCCAGATGGAGTACTCCATTATACTGACATATGGGCCCTTACTGCCAAGTTCCTTGTAAAATTCATAAGATTTTGTAATCACCAAAATAGTATCACATATTCTTTAATCTCAAGAGGTTTCATTTCATTTCTCAATCCTTATCTGGATGTTTCACTCGTTTTGTCAGGCAGTGTATATGGGTGGAAAGATTTTTCAGGTAAGGTCAGTCTGCTATAATCCCCCCCCCCTCCCCTCATCTAGTACTGCCCCTACAGAGGCCCTGGTGCAGTTTCAATGTATTGATGTTCTCTCTCTCTCTCTCTCTCTCTCTCTCTCTCTCTCTCTCTCTCTCTCTCTCTCTCTCTCTCTCTCACACACACACACACACACACACACACACACACACACACACACACACTACTAAATAAATAATACTAATCACACACTATAAGGTGGCCCTTTTCTGATTGGAAAAACTCTGGTGACTATGGACTATTGCTGAATGTTTGTGCATGTTACCTGACCACATCATACTTGATGCCATACCATCTACTTAATTACTCTGCAAATCACATTTAAGTGCATGGTAGAGGGTTCATCAAACTTTCATATTTCCCTGCCATTCCATTCTGTAATAGGGTGTGGGGGGGGGGGGGGAAGGAACACTTGAATTTTTGCATTTTAGATCTCATATTATTATCATGATCATGTATGTGGCGCTAACAATAAATGTTCACATTCAGAGGAGAAAGTTGGCGAAGGAAATGTTTTCCACCCCAACTCTTGCATCATTTGTATGATACTGTATCCCCTTTATCATGATATGTCCTCATAACTTTTCCTACGTCCTCCACCAGTCTCACCTTTTGAGGTTTCCATAATGTGCAGCAAAACTCCAAAATAAGGTGGTAAGTGTAGTGTAATAAGTTTCTTAAGTAGAATTATTGCATCTTCTGAGTGCTCTGCTACTGAAATGTAGCCTTTCACTGTCTTTCCCCCACAATATTTACTGTGTGTTCTCTCCAATTAAACTTTTTTTTAATAGTAATTCCTAATTTGACTGATTTATTGTATAAATTCAGTTTAATGAATTTATTTTAGCTCTTGTATGTATAGCTTCACCCTTTTTATTATTTTATGTCAGTTGCCACTTTTTGCACCATGCAGATACCGTCCATAAATCGTGGCTGCGTTTGGTCTTCAGATGACTTTACTAATCAATAAATGACAGCATCATCCACAAGCAGCCTTAGGGAGCTGCTCAGATTGCCTCCTGCATCATTTATTACGACAAAGACAGTATGGCCCCTAGGACTTTTCCCTGGGGAATTCCAGATATCACTTCCATTTTACTTGATGACTTTTCATAAATTACTACTAACTGTGTCACAAATCCAGTTGCAAATGGAGATAATATTCCATAAGTACACAATTTGATTAGAAGATCATCACTTCATATGAGTAAAGATCCAGCTGTGTTTTACCAGAACTTCCTGAATCCATGTTGACTGTAGGTCAATAGGTCATTCTTTCTGAGGTAGTTCATAATGTTTGAGGAAATTGTGCCGCGGTGGAGTAGCTGAGTGGTCTAAAGCGTCTCGCTGCGGAGCGCGCAGTTGCTCGCCGTGGAGGTTAGTCCCCCCTGGGGCATGGGTGTTTGTGTTTGTCCTTAGTTTAGTTTACCTAGGTTTAAGTATTTGTAAGCTACGGACTGATGACCACACAATTTGGTCTGATAGATTTACAAACATTTGAACATTTTTAAGGAAATTGTGTGTTCTAAAATTCTGCTGCAAACTGACATCAATGATATAGGCCTGTAGCAATTCTAAAACAGGGTTGATTCTTGTGGAGTGTTTCGCCTAGTGGTTACTCTTAGTCAGAAAAATTAGTGGAAGGGCTGAACCTACTCTTTCTAGCAATTTCTAACAAATTTGCTGTCACTTCTTCAATACATTGAGGTATGACTTCTCTCTCTTTTCGAACTATCAAGGTGCCAGACTATAAATCCAGAGGTCGGGGGTTCAATCCCTGTCAGGTCCTAGGAGTTGCACTTTCCACTTCTTTCACCTCTGGCATTGTTGCTGATGCGAAAAAAATCCAGTAGCACCACGGTTTGGAACTGTAGATCCCCCTATAACTGGCTGGGGGTAAATCAGTTCGAAGATAAGAGGAAGGCAACAGCAAATGACCTCCAAACAGCATCATGCCTAGTAAAGCACTGTGGTGTTCTAACCAATCTTCGGATTGTTGACTGTGTTACCTTAAACTGTCTACCTTTGAAGACGGAGAGATTGCTTGTCTCAGTACCTAATGTCATGAATTGTTCACAAGCCTTTGCTTCCTACTTTTTGTGCAACTTCAAAATTTGTATTTGAATGGCAATTCTGTTTACACCTTGGACTGATGCCCTCACCATGGCTTTCAGCCATAGCCCTAATGAGGACAGGACACACTCACACAGGCACAATTCACTAACAAACTACCATCATCTCCGGGAGCTGTACTGTGAGAAACATCACTGCAGTGATAGCAATTGAGGAGTGTTCTCTTTTCAACACTAGATACATGCAGAGAGAGAGAGAGAGAGAGAGAGAGAGAGAGAGAGAGAGAGAGAGAGAGAGATTCTAGACTGAGTTATGCGTGGTAATGGCATAATGTCGAACTTTTACATCAACTCCTAAACAAAAATTATAGCAAAAGTCGACTACCCTTGTGTGTATGAGCACTCCAGTTCAGGAGGTTTTTGCACAACATGATACGGTATATGCAGTATATTACTCTTAGTGCCTCGGCTCTCTTTCCACAGAAAGCAATTAACAATAATGGAATATATGCATTGTTTTAAGCATTGTTGTAACAATACTTACTGGCAGGAATAGTTTTGCAACAAGAATTATTGTCGTCAGAACACCTGCAGCTTAATGTTAGACAAGTTTTCACTTGATGCTCACATACACTTGTGATTCTGAAAATGGCCTAATGGTCACAGATTGTTCTGATAGCAGAAAATCCTGATTCAAGAACAGCTTACATCGACCTGAAACGCAAAGCAAAAAGTGTAAAAAGTAACGTACCTTTAAATGCACTCATGGACTTAAGGTTTTGCCTTCAAATTCCAAAGGAAGGAAAGAATGCAAAGCTGCTGAACTCTGCTATGAACATATTTCCCATTTTTCATAATCACGTGAAAACGTTAAATAAAATGGATCAAGATAAGTTTCTGTTAAAATATCTTCATATTTTTTCACCTCAGCACAGAGTAGTGGACATCCAGACTGCAAAACTGAAGAAAACATGACAGTGAAGTATACTGTGAGAAAAAGGAATGGTGAAGTAGTGCCTGTTTGTGCTGCCACTTTCCAAGGAGTAGCTGGCATGTCAAAGGATAGGTTACCCTACCTAGCAAACAGGTTCCATCAAGATGGATATTGCCAAAGGAAAGGAGAGGAGGTGATAGAACAGGAATGGATCATAAAGAGTTAACTATTGCCATTAAGAATTAGAAAAAAAAAACTATATATAAATGCAGAAAGAGCCACCATGGAATGGGAAGTCTACGAGAGGTTATTTGCCTTCAGATCTCACAGTCAATAAAGTGTTAAAGAGATTCTGTGAAGAAAGGAGAGAAAAAAAAAATTAGACTGAAACAGTGCTCCTTATCAAAATACAAAAATATATTTTACAAACATTTCAATCTATCATTCAGGACAGCTCATACCTGTTCCACTTGTAATGTTGGTTTAATGGAGATAAAAAGCAGGAAGTCTTAAGAAGAAGAAGAAGAAGAAGAATGAATTACGAGCTAGACACAGATTACATAAAATTCAGGCAAAGCGGTTTTATGATATAATGAAGATAATCCAACTGTCGTTAATATTTGCTGTGACATGCAGTAAAATGAGCCTATTTCAAAACTATCAGTTAGTAAGGTTTTCTATTCGAGAAAAGTATGGTTACACAATCTGTGCATCATGATCCATACTAAGGAGCAAAAAAGGAAAGCATTGTTTTCTACACCTGGTTGGAGATGGAATCTTCGAGAGGATGCAGTCAAGTTGCTTTGGCTTTGCTGGACTTTCTTTCTGACTTACATAAGAAACATCCAAATGATGGCACCAATACTATCCATTTGTTCTTAGAATCTTCCATTAGCCAAAATAAAAACAGTTGTATGATGGCGATGCTTACAACGTTCTTGGAGAATGGAACAAAATTCAATAAAATCTGTGACTTCTTCCATGTTCGTGGCCATAGCTACTTGTCTCCAGACCGAGTGTTTGGTACAATTAAGAAGTCTTAAAGAAAAAAAGGAAACATCTTGTCTTAATGTTCTCAACACAGATTGGACTGTTAAAAATCTAAAAGAAAGTGCACAGAATGTACTAAAACGCAAGCCACCATTCAAAATGATCAGCCAGCTTGTCATCTCATATGAGAAAGCAAAGAAAATGGTTTATGTGTGATTGATACATACTCTGGAGATCCAGTACAAGTTGACATCATGAGACGAAAAACACCATGCCACCCAACAGCGCTAACATCGACCCTTTTACCAAAACAAAATACAAAAGCATTGAAAAGAAGAAAGTTGTCTGCCTTGCTAAAGTATTTTGAAATTCCTGATGCAAAGGAGTTTCACAAAGATGTCCCAGGTGAATAATGTGCAGCTGTAGCAGGGAGAACTAGACAGTAAAAATGTTGTTATAAAATACATTCAAGGTGAAGCATTGAATTAAAATTTGTGCTGCAGCTGGGATTCGAACCTGGACCTCCATGCTCATTGGTAACAACTAGACCACCGCACCATTAATGATTAAGGTGCCTTGGAGTAGTCTGACTTCCTTCCATGCCACGAACTCTAATTCAGCTTCTATGTTCCATAAAATATTGCCAAGACTCCATGCATCGAAATAGCACCTCGGCAATGGACACATCGGAATATTCCTGCCTTTTAACTTTGGCCAAATCAGTGCTTCACCTTTAATATGTCTGACATTTTAGAGATGCAAAACAGTCTCAGGGTTTGTAAATTTATAATTATTATATTATTATAAAATGCAATAGTTTTTGTGTTATTCATTTCATTCTTCATTTAGTATGCATAATAATGTTATAAGTTTAAAAAAATTGTTATTATTGTATTATGCCACTGTATTTTTACTATTGTTCTTTGTATTCTCAATAAAGTAAAAAAGTATAAATGTAATAAACTATATAATATATGCAAAATATGTATTTTACAACAGTATAGGCATATAATAAATATGATAAATAACAGTTAGTTGTGGAAAAAACAAAACATTGAATTAAAGAAGTATCATAGCTCATACCAGCAATACATTTTGAGCATTTATCGACTTTTGAAAAAATGCTGGAAAAACACACCTTCATATACTGTTATAAAAATTAAATATATTTCATTACAATTTATTATTAATGTCATTGAGATCTAGTAGTCATGTAAAAATTAGAATGCTCAAGCATATCAATATAGATGAAAAATAGAAAAACTCATTTTGTGCAATGTCTTGCAACTGCAACTGTCTTTAGCAGTTAAACGAACAACCCATGCCCAATGGAAATATTTTAGACCTTATAGCCACGAACAGGCCTGACCTTATTAACGATGTCTATGTAGAGACAGGAATTAGTGATCATGATATCGCCATAGCGTCGATGGTGACCAAAGTTCATAAACCAATCAAGAAGGCTAGGACCGTGTTTTTGTTGGGAAGAGCCAATAAGCAAATGTTAGGATCGCACTTAGAAAATGAATGGGCATTGTTTAATTCCGGGACTGGACGTAGAGGAATTGTGGACTAAATTTAAGTGCATTGTTAGAGAAATATGTGCCAGTAAAGACGATTAAGGATGGAAAAGATCCACCGTGGTATAATAATAATGTTAGAATGCTGCTGAGAAAGCAAAGACTGGTGCACTCTCGATTCAAAAAAGAACACGCAAATGATGACAAGCAAAATTTAGTAGAGATTCGTGCATCTAAAAAAAGAATGATGTGCAAAGCATACAATAATTACCACAGCAATACCTTACCAAAAGATCTTTCTGAGAACCCTAAAAAATTCTGGTCATATGTAAAATCGATAAGCGGGTCAAAGCCCACTGTCCAGTCACTCGTTGATCATTCTGGGGCAGTAATAGAAGAAAGCAAACGGACAGCCGAAGTTCTAAATTTAACCTTTAAGAAATCTTTTACGCAGGAGAACCGCAGAAATATACCATCATTTGATCAGCGTACTAATTCTGAAATGGAAGACATAGTAATAGGTATTTCCTGTGTGAGACTAACAAACATGGTAGAATAGACATATCATATAATGTTTACATTCTTATTATTCTTGTATTGTTGTTGTGGTCTTCAGTCCGCAGTCTGGTTTGATGCAGCTCTCCACGCTACCCTGTGCTGTGCAAGTCTCTTCATCTGAGAATACGTTTGGCAACCTACATCCTTTTGAATCTGCTTACTGTATCCATCTCTCGGTCTCACTCTACGATTTTTACCCCACACACTTCCTTCTAATGCTAAGTTGACAATTTCTTGGTGTCTCAGAATGTGTCCAACTAATCTATTCCTTCTCTTAGTCAGGATATGCCAGAAACTCCTTTTTCTCCCTGATTCGGTTAAGCACCTCCTCATTAGTTATGTGATCTACCCATCTAATTTTCATCATACTTCTGTAGCACCACATTTCAAAAGCTTCTATCATCTTTTTGTCTGAACTCCTTATTGTCCATGTTTCACTCCAATACAACGCTACACTCCAAACAAATGCTTTCAGAAAGGACTCCGTAACATTTAAATTAATATTGGATGTTAACAAGTTTTGCTTCTTTAGAAATGCTTTTCTTCCCATAGCCATTCTTTATTTTATATTTTCTTTACTTTGGCCATCAGAAGTTCTCTTGCTACTCAAATAACAAAACTCGTCTACTACTTTTATCGCGTCATTACCTAATTTAATCCCTTCAGCATTGCCTGATTTTCTGACATTCCATTCCATTACCTTTGTTTTACTCTTGTTAATGTTCATCTTATATCTTCCTTTCAAGACACTGTCCATCCCATTCAACTGCTCTTCCAGATCTTTTGTGGTCTCTGACAGAATTACTGTGTCATCAGCAAACCGCAATGTTTTTATTTCTTCTCCCTGCACTTTAATGCCCTCTCCAAATTTCTCCTTCCATTCCTTCACTGCCTGCTCAATTCTTATGCCCAAAAATTCCACATTCAGAAATTAAGCACCCAACTGACTTTTGGTATTAATTAATTTTAAATTTTCTTTGACTATAAATCATGTGCAAACAAGCTATTTGGTTTTAATTTTTTAAAAGAGTAAATTAATTTAAAACTGAAAAGCAACAGCATTCAACTCGGCTTTCCAAGATTTGTTCGAAGATGATGATATTCTGGCAAAGCAAGCTGTAAAGTGTTACAAAATCTAATTTTTTTGTATAATTGCTCAAGAACCAACCCACACTTTTTAAAGATACCAACCTTCTTTAATTATTATTATTATTATTATTATTATTATTATTATTATTATTATTATTATTGGAAAATTTGTAATGTATCATGAAACTAAAATAAATATGAAACATAAATCTTGAAGCTTGTTATTTTTCTTAATGTGTATTGCACAGTAAGATATATCAAACACAGGTATGACAGACTGTAACAATTGCCTAAATGGCTGTTCTTCTGGACCCTATGATTTTCTACTTGGCTGTATCTTGTAGTGTTAATTCTAGCAGAATGACATAACATGTAGAGATCTAATACAATAATATAGGTAGCAACTCATCCTGAAGCTGCAGAAAAGGCACACAGATCATCACATTCACAGGAGTTAAAATTTCGGCCACAGCCTTCATTGGAAAATGAGCATATGTACACATACACACAATAGCTGTGCACGTAAGTGATTTTGTGAATGTATGTATGCTCTTTTTTTCTGATGAAGGTGTGGTAAAAAAATTATAAAACTGTAACAGGCGCTACATACTTCAAACACCTATGGTTGCCAACTGTACCTGTGTCACTTCAAAATTCAATATTTTACATGGCCATCCGGGTCATTATGTAATTCTATTCAATGTGCCCATCTTCCTGCCTTATGCTATCGTTGTTGTGGATGTGCATAAACAACAATCAGTACTCTACATTCAAGCAGCCATAAACAATTCGTTAATATTATGTACCAAGTGACATACAAATAATCACCAATTACATATTCTTTGGTAAGTCACACCTCATTTCAATCAAAAGTACCTTTAATAACCCTCTTCCCCTTCTCCTTCCCTCCCCCTTCTCCTTCCCTCCCCCTTCTCCTTCCCTCCCCCCCCCTCTCTCTCTCTCATATATACTCCAGAAACCACCATTCAGTGGCGGAGGGAACCACCTATGATCAGTTAACAGTGGATATTTTCTCCGTGACAAGTAGTTTGTATGTTACATGGACCTCATGTAAGAACTGGTAATACATAATACAATGTTGAATGTGGTACAGTCTCTAATCCTGCTTTTCAAAATGGATGTTCATGGGAAGACATTGACATAATGAAAGTCCACATCATAGTGAGACAAGTGAATGGCGAACTAGAAGAGACAGTTTAATTTGTTCTAAAATTCAACATTGCTTGAATATTTTTCAACAGGACTCATGAGCCTGGAAATGAAATCCAACTAAAATAACTCAGTTTAAAATATCACTACAGTGACACACTGCCACTACAGGCAATGAATATACAACTTGTAGAATATGTAATTGAACTGCATATTCAGTTGGGAACCATATTCAGCTCTTGTGTTTTGATTAAATTGCAAAGACAGCCATCCTGTTTGTAGCTGTTCTGTGAAACATTGGGGCTGTTTTTTGATTAATTGATGATGGAAAAATTTAAAATAACGAAATGCTTGTGGCTTCCTGACACTTGCATGGTTGGAAAAGGAAACTTTTGAAAGTCATATTGCTTCAGTATGTTTTGTTAAACAGTTGTAAGCAGCAAGTGAATTAAATAATGGTGTTATTGTGTTTTCCATCAGTAGCAAAGAATGCTCTGTCATTCTATTTAGGTGAGCTAGAAAAATCATTGCTCCTGAGCTTCATCATCAATTGTTGTCTGATGGGAATGATGATATGATTTTTGATGGTGTGAGGAAGTGATGCAGGGGATTCATGACTTGTCACACAGATGTACATGATGAAAGTGGTGGTAGGGAGGCATACACATGTGAGTGATGAATTTGTGCAACATATTGAAAAAAAGTGATGATATCATTTCACAATATACAACAGTTCTAAAGATGTGCCTCAGATTCAAGGACCACCCTCTATAACACTGAAAATCCGTGTGAATACCAAAATGTTTAACCATTTTCACAAATATGAAAGAATGAGCTTAGTCTTGACTTTCTTTCAGCACTATAATGGAGAGATATTTCTCACACTGTTGGTATTGTTTTGGGGAAATTTCTCTCCATTTTGATTTACACCATGTATGAAATTTAAAGTAACATATCAAATCTATGACAGTGTTAAACAGGGTTGCTTTGAAATATTGGGGAGATATTCAAAAAGTTTTATATTCTGGAATGACATTCCACATACCATTTTTTGCAATGTGATGCTGAAATTAATCATTCAGATCTGAATGCCTTCTTACCACAACTTGAATGATCCACATTTGTTGAATAAGTTATGAATTTCCTGCACCGTTCCTTCATATCATCATAGTAATAGTAATCATAAATCATAATGGATATCAGGAACATTGATTATTCCTACTCACCAAAAATAAATGACATAATGAACTTTGCAGTTGATGGAAAACACAATAACACCATCTATTTCAATCACTTGCTGCTTACAACTGTTGAACAACAGAGAGCTGACTTATTCAATGTGACCTTCAAGTCATCATCTCCAATAATGCAAGTTTCAGGAAGATAAAAGAATTTGCTTATTTTTTTGTAGCTAGTCAGAGATTAGTCCATAAACAGCCCTCATGATTGACAGTCACAATTCCAAAAATTATGGCTGTCTTCACAGAACAATCAAAATAGATAAGCGGAAAAGGGTCCCCTTCTGCAGGTGTAATTTAGCTACATATTCTGCAAGTTTCAATGGTATGAAGATATTAAATGAAAGGTTAATTTGCACATAGCACGTACCTTAGATGAAAAGAAAATTCAAGAAATAAGTCAACATTAGAATGACTTCTAAGTCCAGAAACCACAAACATCTGAGATGATATTTACTTTTGTGATTAAAACAGTGTTTCAGGTAAGAAGTTTCACAATAACTGTTTTACCAATTGGTTCCACAGAAACCTGTACACTTAGTGCACTTCCAGTGGTTAGTATAAAAGCATGTCCCCCACACAGATAGTGACGCTCAGACAAACTTATTTCTCCAGCTGCATGTACATCATTACAGACAGATAGATCAAAGGTGTCTAGTGTTTTCACAATGATGAAGTCACTACCACTTCCACCAAAATAATATAGCTTGATGAAGAAGTTAGGAATTAAAAAAAGAGAGAGAGTAACCCAAAGCAATCACTCTGTGCTGAACTAGTTGTTTATGGCAAATTTGAAAATTAAATCATTCTTTTGTGCCAGGTTGAGGACACAGGGCTATCAAATTTGGACTCTTGAATTACTGTAAATTCTATATGTGCTTCAGAATCTATGGTGTAGTGAAGAAGTGAAAGAAAGCCGTTTCTTTGTACATGGTACAGAAAATTTTGCAGTGATCTTGATTTTTTATCTTTTTTGGCAAAATTCCATCCTTTAAACTGAGATGTCACAAAAACATCACGTCTTACATTGCATTTACAATTTTCTTACTTCAAGGACAAAGACCTATTGTGAGATAAAACTGATGAACAATGAAGTTAAAATAATAAGGAAAGTTTGGACATAAAAATTAATTTCGATGTGAATATGTAATCATGAAGGGTGTACAATGACAGGCAAAATGAGTGCCCAGTGCAAATAGTTTAGAGTGCAGAGAATTGTGCATGCCCAACTCCAGAGGTGCCAGTGTAGCAGTCTGTTAAGTTTTTAGCTTGGGATACACATCATGAAACGGAAGCAATATAATATTTAGGATACAGTATATGTTATGATTCTCTCTCTCTCTCTCTCTCTCTCTCTCTCTCTCTCTCTCTCTCTCTCTCTCTCTCTCTCTCTCTCTCTCTCTCTCTCTATTCAAGCATGTAGAAACACTTGAAAAATAAGAACTGCACTTTGGAAGAGTTACTGTAAGGTAACCAGATTTCAAGAATCATAATACGGACAGAAATAGATACCAAAGACTGCAAATCCAAGTTGTCTTTACCTGCACAGCATCATCAACATGACTGTTATGCATTGAAGCTTATTCAATATGACTGCCTTTCACTCAGTAATGTGGACATAAACACACACACTTAATGCAAGCACAGTAAAGTAAGAATAAAAATTAATGTCCCTTTCTTTCCCCTCCCACCTGAAATCTAATATATCATATTTGGTAGTTCTTACATTTCCCTTTGCTTCTTTTGAAATCATGTATTTTTAATACCGTATGTTGTGTGCAGAAAATGTGACTTTTGACTATAAAAGAATTACAACACAAAATGTATTTAATTGCTGAAAGAAAATGAAATTAAGAGGACACCCTTAGGAATTAAGGGTTGTTATACTTCATATACAGCAATCTCAATAACTAAGACATACTGAGTCAAATGCTAATACAGTACAAAATTAACCCAACATACTTGCAGAACAAAAAGACAAATAAATTGCTTTACTAAGTAAAGAAATACTTTGTTGTTTTATTGTTGTCACGTGCAAACAATTAGGAAAGACAGTTATTGTTACTGGCAAGCTTTACTTACTTGTCTCTCAATTATATTTTTCAGAATAATAATGTGATTCAGGAGTTTCATATTTTCATGTAGATTTTCATAGCAAAGTGTCTGAAAAGGAATGATTGTTATACTTATTTAATTTACACACTAAATATGTTGTTTTCACACTCCATAAAATATTTGTGTTGAACACACTTTCTGTAGCATTATAAGTGCCAGCTAGATGTAGCACAAACCAAGAACAGGCAGAAAATTTTTGCACCAGAGAGTTTCAGTTGTAAGTAAGTTGAAAACAAGAGACCACTTTTTACCAACTCACTTCACAGACCTCAATTTATAATACATTTTCATATATGTTTTTAGCATGCTTCACTTCCTGGAAAAAATGATATTCAGATCTTTCATTCAAAATATTTTAATCCAATCCCGGTAAACTTTAAGACTTTATTGTACAAACTTCCAAAGAAGAGAGATTCAAATTGAACCCAGTTAAATGGTTTCAGTAATGACGTATTAATGACTTCATTTTTATAGTTGGAAAAGTTGTATTACATAGTACCAATGAAAGAATTTAAAAAATCATACCTTATTCACTTTGAGTTAAAGTCTATTTTCTTTATTGTTTTATTATATTCACATTTGTTCTCCATGTGGTTGTGTTGTGCATTACCTAAAAAAAACATTATTTCAAAATATATGGGACAGTTAGTAAAAACTGGGACAATATACATCCCATAATTATTATTATTATTTTTTGATGTTTAGGCTAAATAAGGGATGATCTTGTAAAATACGGGACTTCTGGTCACCCTAAGTTACTGCAATGAATAGCATTTCACAGTGCTTGCAATTGCTGAGTGTGGATAGGTTAACAGTTCGCAAATGTAAAGGATATGCATTTGAATCTATCTGGAGACAGTTGTAATTATTTATTTATTTTCCTTATTGTTTACACTGTGCAGGTACCTATTTTAAACCTTAATTAACTACGATCTGTGCAGTTGTAGGCTTTTTTAGGTTCCACATTCTTTCAAAAGATTCCATTCTATAATAGTCTAATCTTGAAACAAACAGATAAATGATTATAGTAAATATTGAAAATGGATGTATTAATTTGTTATTATGTTGACCATTATCTGATGTTCATAGCTGAGGGAAACATATCAGCTGATTTGGATACCTCATAAGTCTGCTTTAAAATGACTGATGTGAATGTTTGCAAGCAAATAATTGCTCTCATTGAAAACAGCATTAGTACATCTTAGGCACAATGTCATTATAGTGTTGAAGCTTTCACAGGAAGGAGATGGATAGACGATTTAGAGATAAGGTGAGGTAGCTGGAAGACTATGAGTCTCTAGAAATAAACAAGGTAAAGAATTGGTCAGGGTGACACAAAACGCGTTAAGTGTGAAATGTTAGAATTGGATGTCTTAACATGGGTGCAGGAAGTTCAGAATGTATCCAAGGCAAGTTCAATTCAGCATGCTTTAAACATTTCCTTGAAAATTTAAACATATGTTCAATTTTATGATACAAATATTATAGATAAAAAATTCTTGCAGGCAAAATATATATATAAAAAATTGGTGAAGATTACTCACCAGGCTAAGGAGCACAGGTGGTGATAGTAGCACAAATAAAACACACACACAAGCTTTCGCAACCCAGTTGCTTCTTCAGGCAGAAGGGAAGGAGAGGGAAAGGAAATGATGAGGGTTTTAAGGGAGGAGGGTAAGGAGCCATTGCAATCCCAGGAGAGGAAAGACTTACCTTGGGGGAAGAAAAGGAAGGAAACAAATACAAACACACCCAAACATTTACACAGATGCAAACATACCTAGGCAGACATACTGTAGAAAGCAAAGAAGTTAAGGAGTAAGACAGAGATGCCACTTGAGGCAGAGGCTCTGTCCAGAGAACCGAGGCAAAGATGTTAATGATGGTGGGAGGGAATTTAAATTTAGCGGAGGTTGAGACCAGGTGGGCAACGGGAAGTGAGAATATGCTGAAGGGCTAGTTCCCATCTCCGGAGTTCTAAAGGATTGGTGTCGGTGGGAAGTATCCAGATAACCCGGACGGTGTAACACTGTGCCAAGATGTGCTGGCCGTGCACCAAGGCGTGTTTAGCCATATGGTAATCCTCATTACCAACAAACACTGTCTGCCTGTGACCGTTCATGCGAATGACAGTTTTGTGCTGGTCATGCCCACATAGAACGCTTCACAGTGCAAGCATGTCAGTTGGTAAATCATGTGGGTACTATTGCAAGTGGCTCTGCCCTTGATTGAGTACAGCTTCTGGGTTACGGGACTGGAGTAAGTGGTGGTGGAAGGATGCATAGGGCAGGTTTTACAATGGGGGCTGTTACAAGGATAGGAGCCAGAAGGTAGGGAAGGTGGTTTGGATATTTCGTAGGGATGGACTAGGAGGTTACGAAAATTAGGTGGGTGGCAGAAAGACACTCTCGGTGGAGTGGGACGGATGTCATGAAGGACGGATCTCATTTCGGGGCAGGATTTAAGGAAGTCGTATTCTTGCTGGTGAGCCACATTCAGAGTCCGCTCCAGTCCCGGAAAGTATCCGGTGACAAGAGGGGCACTTCTGGGATTCTTCTATTAAAGGTTGTGAATTTGGGGGGATGAGGAAGTGGCTCTGGCAATTTGCTTCTGTACCAGATTAGGAGGATAGCTGCGGGATGTGAAAGCTGTTATTAGGTTATTGGTGTACTGGTTCAGAGATTCGGGACTGGAGCAGACTCGTTTGCCACGAAGACCTAAGCTGTAAGGAAGGGAACGTTTGATGTGGAATGGATGGCAGCTGTCATAGTGGAGGTACTGTTGTCTGTTGGTTGGTTTGATGTGGACGGATGTGTGAAGTTGGCAGTTGGACAGATGGAGGTCGACATCGAGGAAAGTGGCATGGGTTTGGAATAGGACCAGGTGAATTTGATGGGACCAAAGGAGTTGAGGTTAAAGAGGAAATTCTGGAGTTCTTCTTCAGTGTGAGTCCAGATCATGAAGATGTCATCAATGAATCTGTACCAAACTTTGGGTTGACAGGCTTGGGTATCCAGGAAGGCTTCCTCTAAGCGCCCCATGAATAAGTTTGCGTACGAGGGGGTCATCCTGGTTCCCATGGCTGTTCCCTTTAGTTGTTGGTATGTCTGGCCCTCAAAAGTGAAGAAGTTGTGGGTTAGGATGAAGCTGGCTAGGGTATTAAGAAAAGGTTTTAGGTAGGGAAGTGGGTGGTCGGCGTGAAAGGAAATACTCCATCGCAGTGAGGCCCTGGGCATGTGGGATATTTGTGTATAAGGAAGTGGCATCAATGGTTACAAGGATGGTTTCTGGAGGTAACAGGCTGGGTAAGGATTTCAGCCGATCAAGGAAGTGGTTGGTGTCTTACCAACTGACACTGCACTGTGAAGCGTTCTATGTGGGAATGACCAGCAACAAACTGTCCATTCGCATGAACGGTCACAGGCAGACAGTGTTTGTTGGTAATGAGGATTACCCTGTGGCTAAACATGCCTTGGTGCACGGCCAGCACATCTTGGCACAGTGTTACACCGTCCAGGTTTTCTGGATACTTCCCACCGACACCGGAGATGGGAACTAGCCCTTCAGCATATTCTCTCTTCCCGTTGCCCACCTGGTCTCAACCTCCGCTAAATTTAAATTCCCTCCCACCATCATTAACATCTTTGTCTTGGTTCTCTGGACAGAGCCTCTGCCTCAAGTGACATCTCTGTCTCACTCCTTAACTTCTTTGCTTTTTACAGTATGTCTGCCTAGGTGTGTTTGCATCTGTGTAAATGTGTGGGTGTGGGTGTATTTGTTTACCTTCCTTTTCTTCCCCCAAGGTAAGTCTTTCCTCTTCCGGGATTGGAATGGCTCCTTACCCCCTCCCTTAAAAACCTCATCATTTCCTTTCCCTCTCCTTCCCTTCTGCCTGAAGAAGCAACTGGGTTGCGATAGCTTGCGTTTGTTTGTGTGTGTGTGTGTGTGTGTGTGTGTGTGTGTGTGTGTGTGTGTGTGTGTGTTTTATTTGTGCTACTATCACCACCTGTGCTCCTTCGCCTGGTGAGTAATCTTCACCTATTTTTTATATATATAATCATATGTTCAGTGTGACTTTGTACCCCAGAGGATGTTTCACTAACAAACACGATAATCATTCATCACACACAAGCATTGGGATTCAAAGGTGGTTTCAAAGGAGGGAGGATATTATTCAGTGTCTGCCATGGTGTCATCCATTCTCAATCTCATAGAGCACATTTGGGTTAGATTTAAGAAAACTTTGTTGGACAATTGGTCAGGAACTGTGAATACTGTATGGGATTTGGTTCACTCTTCATAGGAAAGAATTGCCATAGACAAGGATTTTTTTCATAGACTTGTTATTCTATTCCTTTAAGCTATTCTTTATGCCAATGGCATGTAGACAAAATACTGAAGCTATATGTAGCATATTAATCATTTTATAGTATTTCATTTTTCTATAAAATGCCTACATAGTTATTAGGCCAAAAATATTAATTTCAAAATACAAATCTACTTGCTAGTAAACACTTTGTATTTTTATGTGAGTCAAATAAATATTACCTTCCAAGGAAGATTATTTTTAGACATCAAGTTCACAAACCGTAATCAGTTATTTACTGAAGACAGTGCTGAAAAAAGTGAATTAAATTATTAAATTAACAAAAAGTAAATAAATCATGAAACATTAGTGACACAATTAAAAATGAAAAGAAAAAAGCTGTGTGAGATTTTGTCTAACACATACTACAGCAACCAGTGCAGTAAGCTGAAATGCTACCGAGGCGCTATTGATCTCTTCTTTTTATTGTAGCAATGGAATAGCCCTACCATAGTTGAAGAACAAATATTAAATCAGAAACAAGAGATACTGAACAGCACATCCTTTTGCTTCTGTAAACTGTTCACAAGGACTTAGAAAAATGTGCCAGTCACCTTATGTTTCTGTTAGCTGAAAACTGTAGACACACCGGGTGGAGATTGAAGTAATTACAAATAAATACAGCTTTTTATGATGTTTTTATTATGACCATCTGCCTGTTTGTTTGAAGACTAGACTATTATAAAATGGAATCTTTTGAAAGGAATTTGAACCTGCACAACTTGTAGCAAATTAAGGTTTACAATAGTGCCTGCACAAGACTATATAATAAAAAAATAAAATAGCTGTCACTAGTTAGATTTGAATGCTCATCCTTTATGTTTGCAAACCATCAGTCTAACCACCGTTGTGAAATGATCCTTGTTGCAGAACTACTACCAAAGTGAGCTCTTATATTTCCCACTTTTCTACATGCTCGAATAATGAGTTACAAAAGAAATTATGTCATGAGTTAAATCACAGTGATTCTTAGCATATACTGATCGTAACTACTATATTGCTTCTGTTCGATTCTGTGAACACTAAGCTGAAGCTCCACAGATCACTAGAGTTGGGAACATTGGAACTTCTGAACTTGGGCATGTGCAATGCTGTGTTCTTGGACTCTAAAATTATTCTGTAGGGCAATCTTTGTGCCTTTACACTGTACATTTAATACTTCAGAATTGTATTGTGATATCACTATATTAAATGTATCATATCAAAAAAGTTTGTTGTGTTCAAAGAGATTTCGGGATTGCAGCTGGTTGTTATACACTTCATTCCATGATATTTCAACTGCACACTTGCCAAACATCTTCAGGTGCGCCAACGAGGTCTGGCGGAGAATTTCTCCACTCCATCTTATAGCACGAGGATGGTATTGCCACGCATGCATTGGAGTCACGGTGACAGAAAGGCCACACTGCCTGGTGGTAACACCCTTGCTGGTGGGACTGCAAGATTAGCTGTCTTTGATATTGCTGCTTACCACAGTTATCGGAATGATCTGGTGTCTTTCTCTAAGTAGATCTCGGGGATGATGGGTTTCTGCAATTACTAAACTTATAGCCATTGTCCCAGTTCATTAGATTTTCCACGATGCTTATTTTAACGGATTCTTTTATTATGAAGTTCCTAAAAGACGTTGTTGTGGATGAAATTAATGTTTTGTCATACTCCATTGTATGTCCATTGGAATGGTCTGTAACTGCAGATTTGCTGGGTTGCAGAAGGCGACTGCAACTTTCATGTTCTGTGAAATGTTTTTCTATGTATGTGTTGTTTAGCCTATGCAGGCCATATCACATTGGCTAGATATTGTGACTAGATCAACCCAAGTTTATTGTACTGTAAAATTGTATTGGACAGTACCCATTATTTTTAATTTTATTCGGTGTTTAACTTTTCAGTCACCTTCAATATTACCATATTATTTTGTGACATTGTCCATCAATGAAATACAGTTCACTGTAATTAGAAAATTCCAGTTTGGATATTACTATTTATACAAATCAAAATAATTAATATTTATTTTAAGAAATTTTCTGTTAGTTTAAGGTCGGGGGAGGAGGAGGAATCAGTAAATAGTAATTGTTTATTGTACCAATCAAATCTGAGTCTCATCTTCATAGTCTAATCTAATCCATAATCCTATAATGATATTGACATTCAAATCTGATTTTACCCGGTAGTAGCACTTTTCTTACACAGTTATTATATCTCCCTTCAGCTATCCATATTCTAAACACATATTACAGGCCAGGGAGAGACATCTGGATGATGATTAATTTTATTCCATCAATTCTCTACTGAGATTCGAAAATATTGTGCAAAAGAGAGAGAGTGGCAGGCCAGTACTTACCATAGTTTGGTATCACCGACAGTACACACAAAAAATGACACAAAGGATGACGAAAGTAAAGGTTTACACTAGCTTTTGGCAGTTTATACTTCCTTTGTCAGATAGGAGGAGAAAAGAGAAACGGGACAGTAGGTAAAGGCTATGTTGTTCACAACCTAGGTCATGAGGTGGGTAACCTTTCCCATCTGCCCCCTTTGATTTTATTACCATACTTTTTCCAGGAACCCCACAAACAGACCTGCCTTGAGATGTGGATTTGCGGCAAGTTTTAGGAATATATACAGTGTTCAAACACTATTAATTACTGCAAAGGGAATACCCTATTGCCCCATAGTAACCCATATTAGACAAACACAACTAGCTCTTTTCTCGTTTGAAGTGATGAGTGCTATCAACAAGGGATCTTAATTTGATTCCAAATTTTTCAATTTACTAAATGCTTTTGACACCTTTCCTCACAAACGAATTTTAAGCAAACTGCTTTGATATGGATATTCTCCCAGATGTGAGGTCTGTTAAGAAAAATTCTGTAACATTCATAATTTCACTCCAGTGAAGTGCACACACCTGTGTTGTATGTGTAACTGCCAGAAGTTTCATTATTGTATTCATTGAGTAGAATGTTGTGCTGCACAGGTTGCAGATTTTGAAATGACGGAGTTATAGGAGCAAAGTGTCTGCATTAAATTTTATGTGAAACTCAAGAAAAAATTAACAGAATCACCAAATTATGCAGGAAGCCTACTGTGATGAGTGCTTACAATGTACTTGATATTGCAGATAGTTCACGTGGTTTAAAAATGGCCAGGCGAAAGTTAATATTGAGACTCATTCAGAATGCCCTTTGATGTCTACTGACAACATTCATGTCAGGAATCTCAGTGAAATTGAACGTGACAGTCAAAGACTGGCTGTCCAAGAAATTGCAAAATCATGTAACATTTCAGTTGGATCGTGTTGTGTAGTCCTGACATATTGAAGAACATTGTGTTGCTGCCAAGTTGTCCCCTGATTCATGAACCAAGACAAGAAAGAAAATCAGTGAAGATCTTTTAGAGCATGCAGATGAGAATGACATGTTGGTTAAGAAAATCATAACTGTTGATGAGATGTTGTTATAAAGTTGAAACCAAGGTTCAGTCATCACAGTAGGGTGGGAAAGGTTTTCCGAGAACAAAAGCTCGCCAGGTCAAGTCAAATGTCAAAACCATGCTGATAGTTTCCTTTAACTTTGAAGTATAAGTTCATCATAAATTGGTGCCAAAAGATCAACCTGTAATCAGTGGTGCTATTGGCACATGTTGCAAAAAAAATGTGAAAACAAAATGGCTAGAAATGTGTCTAGACAGTTCATCACCATCACACACTCTCACATTCATAACTGTTGGTGCACACCTATTTTGTGGGGGAAAAAAAATAATATGAAAACATTGTGCTGTAACATCCTCCATACTCTTCATACTTGGCCTCTGCGGACTTTTTTTTTGTCGAAGTTGAGAGGATGAATATTTTCAGTGATAGATGAGATAAAAGATCATGGAAGATTTGAACCAAGACTGCTTCCAGAAGTGGAAAAGGCATTGGGAGCAGTATATCAATTGTGGAGGCTGTTAGAGAGAACATAGTAATTGACCGAAAGACGTCCCATAATGTTTGAATGCAGCATTAGTTGTGAGTTTCTTGATGCAGTCATGTCATTCAAATATCTAGGCGTAACATTGCAGAGCGATGTGAAATTGAAGAAACATGTAAGAACATTTGAGAGTAAGGTGAACAGCCTACTTCGGTGTAATGGGAGAGTTTTGGGAAGATGTACTTCATCTGTAAAGGAGACCACATGTAAAACGCTTGTATGACCACGTCTTGAGTATTGCTCAAGTGTTTGGGACCCACAGCAGATCTGTTGAAAGGAAGACATGGAAGCAGTTCAGAGGCGAGCAGCTAGGTTTGTTACTGTTAGCTTCAACCAATCCGCGAGTGTCACAGACATGCTCCAGGAACTCAAATGGAAATTGCTGAAGGAAAGATAACATTCTTTTTGCTAAATTATGTTGAGGAAATTTAGAGGGCCAGAATTTGAAGCTGACTCCAGAAGGATCTTGCTGCCGCCTACTTACATTTCACGTAAAAACCACAAAGACAACTTAAGAGAAATTATGGTTCGCACAGAGGCATAAAGACATTCTTTTTTCCCTCATTCCATTTAGGAGTGGAATAGGAAAGGAAATGCCTAGTAGTGGTACAGTGTACTCTCTACCATGCATCTTACAGTGGATTGCGGAGTAAAAATGTAGATGTAGACTAAATCAGAGGTAGTTGTTGTTGTTATGGTCTTCAGTCCGGAGACTGGTTTGATGCACCTCTCCAATCTACTCTATCCTGAGCAAGCCTTTTCATCTCCTCATAAGAACGGCAACCCACATTCATTTGAATCTGCTTACTATATGTTTCTCTTGGTCTCCCTTAGTGATTTTTACCCCACACATTTCCCTCCAATGCTAAATTCACAATTCCTCGATGTCTAACAATGTGTCCTACCAAGCGATCCCTTCTTTTAGTCAAGGAATACCAAAAATTCCTCTTCTCACAAATTCTGTTCTTCATTAGTTACGCGATCTGCCCACCTAATTTTCAGCAATCTTCTGTAGCACCACATTTCAAAAGCCTCTATTCTCTTCCTGTCCACACTGTTTATTGTCCATGTTTCACTCCCGTACAAAGCAACACTCCATGCAAATGCCTTCTGAAAAGACTTCCTTACACTTAAATTAATATTCGATGTTAGCAAATTTCTCTTTTTCTAAAATGCTTTTCTTCCCATTGCCATTCTTCATTTTATATCCTCTGTACTGTGACCATCATATGTTATTTTACTGCCCAAGTAACAAATCTCATCTACTACCTTCACTGTTTCGTTACCTAATCTAATTCCTTCAGCATCATCTGATTTTCTAAGACTGCATTCCTTTATCTTTGTTTTGCTCTTGTTAATGTTCATTTTATACGTTCTCTTCAAAACACTGTCCATTCCATTCAACTGCTCTTCCAGGTCCTTTGCTGTCTCTGACAGAATTACAATGTCATCAGCAAAACGGAATGTTTTTATTTCTTCACCCTGAACTTTAATCCCTATTCCAAATTTTTCCTTGGTTTCCTTCATCGCCTGCTCGATGTACAAATTGAATAACATCGGAGAAAGGCTACAACCCTGTCTTACACCCTTCCCAACTAATGCTTTCTTTTCATGCCCTTCGAGTATAATAACTGCGGTCTGGTTTTTGTACAAGTTGTAAATAACTCTCCTTTCCCTGTATTTTACCCCTGCTGACTACAGAATTTGAAAGTGTGCATTCCAATCATATTGTCAAAAACTTTCTCCAAATCTACAAAAGCTAAAAATGTAGGTTTGCCTTTCCTTTATCTATCATCTAAGATAAGTTGTAAAGTGAGTATTGCCTCCCGTGTCCCTGCATTCCTCCTGAATCCAGACTGATCTTCCCCGAGGTTAGCTTCTACCAGCTTTCCCATTCTTCTGTAGTAATTCGTGTTAAAATTTTGCAACCATGACTTATCAAACTGATGGTTCTGTAATTTTCACACCTGTCTGCACCTGATTTCTTTTGAATGTGGATTATTATTTTTTTTCTTAAAGTCTGAGGGTATTTACCTGTCCAGGTGTTTAACAAAATCCTGGGTTGCAGCCGATTCCGCCCATAAGAAGGCAACGGGACGTCAAACAGCTAAGTTCTCACTCCTCCTTGACAAACCACCTCTGCAGGCGCCGTGCAAGACTGTCATCAATCTGAGTGGCATGGAGTTGAGTGATGATGCGGTCTCCGTTTTGGAGAAAGGACTCAACTTTGCTCCTATCCCCAAGTTCACACTAATCACAGGAATTATTAGTGCTGTTGAACAGGTTGCAGCTCGACTTCCGCCTGAATAATCTGAGGAAATACATCATGAAATTTGCCGTGCTTTGAAGAAATCCAAGCCCCATGAAGTCGAACATCACTAGTAAAGAGAGGGAGGCCATTTGTGACCTGAGGGAGTGCTCGGAAGTTGTTGTCTTACCTGCTGACAAAGGCAATGCTGCAGTTGGTGTCTCCTATAATGACTACACTGAAAAGATGTAGAGCCTGCTAAATGACAATTCCTACCGGAAGATCAGTGTTGACCCCACAAAGAAGGTGGAGAACAAGACGAGGGCGCTTCTCAAGGACGTGGATTTACCGGAGGCTGTCGCCAAGAGACTACTACCTCAAGGTCTGGTACCGCCAAGACTTTATGGACTACGTAAGGTTCACAAAGATGGGGTCCCATTATGACCCATTGTCAGTAACATCAGAGCACCTACATATTTGTTGGCCAAGTACTTGATGGGAATATTAAGTCCTTATGTGGATAAATGCCCTCATCGCATCCGTAATTCCGTGGATTTTGTTAAACGCTTTGACAGCTTCAGGCTGGATGAGTCTAATATCGTCGTGAATTTTGATGTCGTTTCGTTGTTTATGAGGGTACGCCTTCGAGAGTCACTAGTTTTGATTGGTCAGAAGTTTGACGAAAAGACCACCAAACTTTTTCGGCATGTCTTGACCTCCACATATTTTCTTTTCAATGGTGAATACTACGAACAAATGGTGGGAGTCGCCATGGGTAGCCCACTCTCCGCTGTGGTCACAAATTTGTACATGGAGAATTTCGAGGAGGAAGCCCTGGCATCATGTCAATGGAATCCTACTTGTTTTTTTTTTTTTCCGTTACTTGGACGACACGTTTGTCATCTGGCCACATGGTATGGATAAACTCCTTGACCTCCTTACACATCTGAACTCCATACACCCCAACATCAAATTCACTATGGAGACTGAAACGGAGAGCAAATTGCTGTTTCTTGACGTCTTGGTTAAGAGAAGAGCTGATGGCTCTCTGGGTCATGGTGTGTATTGGAAGATTGGAAGACAATGCACACTGATCTGTATTTACACGCAGACAGCTATCACAACCCGTCACAGAGGAATGGGGTATTTACAACTCTAGTACATAGTACATGCACTATCTCCGATGCAGAGAGTCTACCCCAGGAGAACTGTATTCCGAAAAAGTGAGTACTCAGAGTGGCAGATTCAGCAGGCTCTCGGACAAACACTACAGTACAACCTGTGGAAATGAATGAAAAAACAAGGGAGGAGGTAGGCACTGCGTTTATTCCATATACCGGCACACTCTTGGGGAAGGTCGCCCACATTTTGAATAAACATCAAGTTGGAACTGTCTTTTGTCCGCCAAATAAAATTTGTGCACTGGTGGCCAGGGCCAAAGATGATCTCACTTTGAAAAAGGCTGGCATGTACCAGATTCTGTGTCAGTGTGGCAAGTCATATATTAGACAGACGATGCGTACCGTCAAGGATCGATGCCTTGAACACCAGAGGAAGGCATGACTGATGTATCTGGGCAAGTCGGTGGTCGCTGAACATTGTCTGCCTGAGAATCACGCAATGGAGTATGAACACACTAGGATTCTCTGGTACAGACGTCTAGTTAGTGGGACTGCATCGTCAGAGAATCCATTGAAATTCACACTAGTGAGGACCTCATAAACCGTAACTGTGGCTATAATCTTAGCAAAGCTTGGGAACCAGCAATTGGGTTAATTAAGAGTAAATCTAGCGAATGTAACGTACTGATGACCACGGCGGATAGAGCCCTCACATCAACATCCTCCACAGGTGAAGGGTATTTAAACCGCCCGCCACCGGGCTAGAACCCATTACCCTTCGAGCCGCCATAGCATTCGGATCTCCATACCAGCGCATTTTCAGGAGCTCAGTCCGTCAGTTCACCTGATGATGCCGACATGTATGATCACCGAAATATTGTATGCTTTGGACACTGTAGACCAGCAGTGCATCCATGGTTATTTTGATAATGCACTTTTATATTTTCTCCTTTCATCAATTGAATTTAGTATTTCCTGTGATATCCAAGGATTTTTTGTAGTTCTTGCCTTTCTACCTATTTTGTCCTCTGCTACATTTACTATTTCATCTCTCAATGCTACCCATTCCTCTTCTACTGTTTTATTTCCCCCCATTTCTGTCAATTGTTGCCTAAAGCTCCCTCTGAAATTCTCAAGAACTTCAGATTCCCTCAATTTATCCAAGTCCCATCTCCTTATTTTCCTACCTTTCTGCAGTTTTTTTCAGTTTCAGCCTACAGTTCATGACTAACAAGTTATGGTCAGAGTCTATATCTGCCCCTGGGTATCTCTTACAGTTTAAAACCTGGTTCTGGAATCTATGTTTTACCATTACAAAATCTATCTGATACCCTCCGGTGTCTTCCACATATACAACCTTCTTTCGTGATTCTTAAACCAGGTGTTTGTTATGATTAAATCATGTTCTGTGCAAAGTTCTACCAGGTGAAATGTAACACCCAGAAGATGGCCACTTGCAATAGTGGCCGAAACGTCGGTGAAGTGTTTGATATTTTGACGATGCGGTCCAAAACCCAGAAGAGTTTTATATACAATCTACCAGGTGACTTCCTCTTTCATTCCTTCTGCCCAGTCCATATTCACGTACTACTTTTCCTTCTCTTCATTTTTCTACTACTGAATTGCAGTCACCCATCACAATTAAGTTTTCCTCTCTATTAATTGTCAGAATAATTTCCTTTAACTCCTCATACATTTCTTCAATCTCCTCATCAATGGCAGAGCTAGTTGGCATATAAACCTGTATTACTGTTGTCGGTGTTGGCTTCGTATTTATTTGACATCGATAATGCGATCATTATGCTGCTCATAGTAGTTTACTCGCTTTCCTATTTTCTTATTCATTATCAGTCCTTCTCCTGTGATACCCCAAACTGATTTTGTATATATAATTCTGTTCTCACCTGACCAGAAATCCTTTTTATCCTGCCACCAAACTTCACCAATCCCGACCATATCTAACTTCAACCTATCATCTCCCTTTTTAAATTTTCTAATTTTCCTTCCCAATTAAGGGATCTTAACATTCCACGCTCCGGTCTGTAAAATGCCAATATTATCTTTCCTGATGACAGCATCCTCCTTAGTAGTCCCCACCCGGAGATTCGAATGGCGGACTATTTTACCTCCGGAATATTTTACCGAGACGATGCCATCATAATATTTTCATACAGTAGAGCTTCATGTCCTTGGGAAAAGTAATGGCTTTAGTTTCCGCCCTTGCTTTCAGCTGTTCTCAGTAACTGTATGGCAAAGCCACATTAGCTGATGTTACAAGGTCAGGTCAGTCAATCATCCAGATGGTTGCCCCTGTAACTACTGAAAAGGTTTCTGCCCCTCTTCAGGAACCACAGGTTTGTCTTGTCTCTCCACAGATATCCCTCTGCTGTGGTTGCACCTACGGTACGGCTATCTGTATCGTTGAGGTAAAACAGAGGGGGTAACTGGTATTCCCCAGGGTAGAGAAATAGGTACTCTGTTGTTGCTTATATATTTAAATAATTTGGAAGAAAATCTGTGCAGCCCTCTTAGATTGTTTCCAGATGATGCTGTCATTTATTGTCTACTAAAGTTGTCAGAAGATCTAAACCATCTGAAATATCTGCATGGAGCAATAACTGGAAGTAGATACGAAATAATGAAAAGTGTGATGTCATCCATATGAGTACTGAAAAGAATCCATTTAATTTTGTTTACTAGATAATCAATGAAATGCGAAAAGCATTTAACTAAATGTTTGGAATTTACTATTACAACAAACTTAAATTAAAAAGCTGAAGCAAAGAGAGTGTTTTATTGGCAGAGTTTCTTAGAAGATGCAGCAGAATTTCAAAAGAGACAGTCTTCAGTATGATTGTTCATTCCATTTAGGAGTTTTTCTGTACAGTGTTTGTTCCTTATCACATAGGATGACAGAGAACACCAAACGAATACAAAGAAGGGCAGCTTGTTTTGTACTATTGTGATACAGGAGAGAGCATGGCATGGAAATTATAAAGGATGTGTGGTGGCATCATTAAGATGATGTTTTTTTGTTGCAGCAAGATCTTCTTACGAAATTTTCATCGCCAAGCTTCTCTGAATGCAAAAATATTTTGTTGACTCCCACCTACATTGGAAGAAATGATCATCATCATAAAATAAGTTGAAATAGAGCTAGAACAGAGAGATTTAGTTGTTCTTACAGATGAATGTTGTTTGTTGAACCTTCTGCTAGGCACTTGACTGTGATTTGTAAAGTAACCATGTAAAGTTTGATGCTCAACATCATATAGTTTCCAGCGACCATAATTTGGTGTTGCTGACTTGCAGTATGTCCCATGAGTGATTCTCACATTGTCAGTTCCATCATTTAGAATTTCTAATCCAATTTACTACTGATATCACCTATGGAGAGCTGACAATGCTGTCACAAATTATTTCTCATGTATTCACAAAGTGCGCAAAAGCATTATATTCAGACTGCTAGCAATGGTGCAGTGCACTAACACTTAGGTCAAAAAGCATACAAGAAAAGCAGCAGTGGATTGCTCTTGGAACAAATGCTCATGGACAACATTTTCCTGAGGTGTGACATTTCGCATGGGAGAGCTCAACTTCTCTTGCATCTTCCTCCTGCAAAACAGGTGTTTGACTCTATTCATCGTCTCACTCATTTGCATGTCAGTGCTGCCTCACACATAGAGAGGGAATTGTGCGGCCAGTGTTCATTGTAATTTACAGTTGTGGGTGAAAATATGTTTACCATGTCAAGCTGTAAGGTGGGATACCTTCTACACACTACAGTTAGTTCTTTCAAAGAGCCTATGTAGTGTTTTCCCCCATGTTTACATTGTACTCATAGGTCCACTATCCCTATTCAGATTTAACTTGTAAGTCCACTTTTTCCTCTGCAAGATTTTAAATATATGTTACCACTCAACCCATTGAGTAGAAACTTTTCCCATCAGTGACATTTCTGCTACAACTGTTGGCCAAGCATTTCTCTCTTCCATTGTTCTCACGATTTGCTGGATGAATGTGCTTGCATATCATGGATGACAATTTGAAACAACGCTGTTTTCCAAACTGATGTCTATGTGGTTTTGTGTACCACTAACCACCATCTGGCCAGAAAGGGTTTCATGAAGTACTGACATTGTACGTTTAAATCAGCCTTTATAGGTCACAAATATGCATGGTCAACTGTCTTAACATTCATGCTCCTTGTTAAACTTGCTTTCACACCACACATGGGTGTTTCAGCACTTCAGTAGCAGAGTTCATATATAGCAAAACAGTCAGGATTCTGTTGGAATTATTCAATATTACACAAGAGTCCTCCATGTAGAATCCCTCCTGTGTAATCTAAAAAAATCGAGTTCTGAATTTTCCGTTTCTGACAAAGCTCTGCTTTTTCCCACACAAATCCTATTGTTTTTATTTATTTTTTTAATTACAATGGAAAGGGAAGGAGAGGCGATAATATTTCCATGCTAGTTCCTTGGCAGCCTATACTTCAATGCACCTGATGAAAGCAAAGTGGTCACTTACCAAAATATTGTGCCTATTGAACAACAACATTTAGCTTTTTATCTGTGAACTATTTTATCACAAACAAACTCTTTGCCAGACTGATCACTGTTTCTAGCCATGGGGCCACTGTCATTTTCAACTGATGTTTACATATTCTAACTATCCATATGTGTGTTAGATAAAAGTATATATGTAATGCACCAACTCAAAACCATAAACAGATTCTGTTAAACAGTAATGATATATTGACATCACAGGATGGAGGTGATCTGTATTGGTTAATTATCTCCAAAAGGAAAAACGTCAAGATCAAAGTATGACTGATTAATTTATTGACAACCAGTTTCAATGAGCTAAGCCATCATCTTCTGGTAGTGTATATTCTACAATGTGGTCATGTTTTTAAACAATGGAGGTTAAACAGAAAGTGCAACATTACACTTAGTCAAAATATAAAATGCACAATTTATATTACGGACTGCTGTGTTTAAAAACATGACCACATTGTAGAATATATATGACTAGACGATGATGGCATAGCCCATTGAAACTGGTTGTCAATAAATTAATTACTCATACTGTGATCTTGGCATTTTTCCTTTTGGAGATAATTAAGTACTGACATGTGTACTCATCACAGAGACATCTGATGAGTCACAGAAAGGCACAAATAACATGCATAAATAAACTTGATAACTTTGGGCCGTTAAGGCCTTCATCAGAGAGAAATGCACACACACACACACACACACTCACACTCCGGCCACTGTGGTCAGTGTGCAAGACTTGGTATGCCTGAGGTGAGAGCAACCAGTGGTGTGGCTGAGGAAGTATCAAGGAGAGGGGGGAGGGGGGGGGGGGCAGGAGGGAAGGGCTGCACAGAGCGGATGGGGGAATGTGCCAGTGTTGTCTGACAGACAGGACAGAAGGATTGGAAGGGGCAGATGTAAGGATAGACTGTGGGCAGGGAAGGGTGGCGGAGGTAGGAACTTGTTAAGGTTTAGGCTGAGGGATTGCGGGAGTGTAGGATATACTGTAGGGAGAGTTCCCACCTGTGCAAATCAGAAAAGCTGGTATTTGTGGGGAGGATCCATATGGCACAAACTCCCTACAGTATATCCTACACTCCTGCAATCCTTCAGGCCTAAACCTTCACTATTTTCTTCCTCCATCACCCTTCCCTGCCCACACTCTGTCCTTACATATGTATCCCATCCAGCGACACATTTCAATCCCTTTCCATCCTTCCACCCTGTCCGTCAGACAACATTGGCACATTCCCTCACCTGCTCTGTGAAGCCCTCCCCTCCTGCCCCCCCTCTCCGTGTCACTTCTTCATCCCCAACACTTGTTGTTCTCGCCTCAGACATGCCGAGTCTCGCACACTGGCCATAATGGCAGGAGACGGCGGTTATTTCTGTGTGAGTTTATGTATGTGTGTGTGTGTTTCTCTCTGAACAATGAAGGCCTTAATGGCCAAAAGCTGTCAAGTTATGCCTGTTATTTGTGCTTTTTTGCGACTCATCAGACATCTCTGTGCTGAATAACCAACCTATTCTTCATGAAAATGTTGTTGAAGCCTTCCTGGAATTTCAATTGTTTAAGTAATGATGTGACTATATGATTTGAAGTTTGCAGAATTTGGCTTTTACTAGATCTCCAAAAATACCTGCATGTAAAATAACTGTTTTTAAAACGTTAACTTCTTAGAAGACTGGCAGTCAGATGAACATAGAAGTAAAATAATACCTCAGAATAGCAGTTGGTTGTTTTGTGGCAAAATTTTATTGACAATTCAAGGATGTTTAATCTCTAGTGTCAAAGTACAATTTAGTAATATGTATCACTTGTGGAAAGCCAATTTATATTTACTTGAAACAGTAATAAATTAATTATACTTTTCTTTGCAGTATCGGTGTCAAAGCATCTCGGAGAAGCTAGAAAAAATTAAATCTGTTGTAGAAGAAAAACAAAATGCAAGAAATATTGCAAAAGATGAAATGGAAAGTTTGAAAGAGGAAAGAGAAAGAACTATTCTCCATCTTCAAGCAAAGAATGAAATAGCTCGCTTAACACACATTTTGCACCAAAAATATGAGTAAGTGTATTTTTATATACTTTTTTTTAAATTCCTTTTGTATGCATAGCTGTTGTTTGCACTTTTTGAATAACAATATTTGTTTTACATGATACTGACATGGCCTTGGAAACTATTGTATCCTTACTTTCATTTGTTCTGTTTCCCAAAAAATAATCATTGTTTCACATGTAACAACAGGAATGGCAAAGACCCAATTGTAACTATTGTTAAACCAATTCTTACATATTAAGCAAAGCAGTTTCCCAGAACATGAATTTAATACTTATTTATTTCAACTGAAGGGGAAGGAGAAGCAAGCAACTAATTCTTGCTTAAATAAGTAGATGACATGATTTAATAAATAAATAAAAACATTCAAGTCACCAAGTAGCCAAGAAACATCAGGCAGGAGGTATGAGAGGAACACTAAGTATTTTGTGTGTCATAGACATTAGGGAGGGTGGGTAGGAGTGTATAGAGAGGTCCAAAAATAGAAGGGAGGTGGCGTGATCCGTAATGTGGCTCTCCAGACCGCACGGCTACTCCCGCGCGACATAGGTTTTTCAAGCTTTAGGGCTGATATAGGTGGTGCTAGGAGGGTGCATAAATCAGTTCTTACAGTAGAGTTGCTCACTTAGGGGTATAAGTTACAGAGTGGGAAATAATTGCAGTGGGACCATAGAGTCCGTCCAGGGGGGGCGAAAAGAGAAATTTGTTAACATCTAATATTAATTTAACCCTAAGAAAGTCATTTCTGAAGGCTTTGGTATGGCGTGTTGCCTTGTACGGGAGTGAAACCTGGACGATAAACAGTGCGGACAGAAAGAGGATAGAGGCTTTTGAAATTTGGTGTTACAGAAGAATGCTGAAGATTAGATGGGTGGATCACATAACTAATGAGGAGGTACTGAATTGGGAAGAAAAGGAATTTCTGGCATACCTTGACTAAAAGAAGGGATTGATTGGTAGGACATATTGTTAGACATGAAGGAATCGTGCATTTAGCGTAAAAGGTGGGAAGTGTGTGGGGTAAAAATGGCAGAGGGACACCAAGAGATGAGTACAGTAAGCAAATTCAAATGGATGTAGGTTATAGTTCTTATGAGGAGATGAAGAGGATTGCTCAGGATAGAGTAGGGTGGAGAGCTGCATCAAACCAGTCTCTGGACTGAAGACCACAATAACAACAGCCTTGTCTAAGTAGATGATTAATACATTTAAGGCCGAGGTAATGCTGGGTGTTAAGATGTGCACACCTAAGATGATGATTTTTGTCTCCTTTTTCTTTTTTTTTTGTGGGAGGGTGGGGGGCAGTATAAAAATATTAAATTGCTCTTCTCTTCAGATACCAGCTAACTACAACTAATTTGCTTTAACTTTAAATCTATATGGCCAATACCTTTATCTCTCTCTCTCTCTCACACACACACACACACACACACACACACACACACACACACACAAACGCTAGCTTTCGCAGCCTAGCTGCTTCGTCAGGCAGAAGGGAAGGAGAGGGAAAAGGAAATGATGAGGGTTTAAAGGAGTGGGTAAGGAGTCATTCCAATCTCGGGACAGGATTTCCAGCAAGAGCCTGGTGCACGCTACGTCTTTTAGCCCTCAGGTCTATCATGAAATCAAAATGTGGAGCTTATGTAGTGTAATAAACTTATGCAGTGAATACAAGAGTCAGAGTCTTGTATAACAGAGTCAACATTTTATATTTGTTCTGGTACTACATCTGGATACAATTAGGGAAGAACTTATGAGGTTAAGGGGGACAGAAGGATGAATTCAAGTGGTAATTGGTAGCAGGAGAAAGGGGTCACAGGAGGAGAACAGCATCTTACAATTTCATCATTGACACAAGTAATAGATTTGCCTTGCTACCACAGTTTAGTAAGAAAGAGACTCCAATACAAGTAGGTGTAGTTAAACCCAAAAGACTTTCAGTAGGAAACCAACTAGTTCAAAAAAGTGAAAAGTAGGAGGAAGTCGACCATCTCCCGTCCCCATGACTGACTGTCCTTATATGCTCGTTCCATTTCATATCGTTGTGCTGCATTACACCTATACATTTAATTGGCATGATCCCGTCAAGCAGCACACTACTAATGCTGAATTCGAACGTTACGGCATTGTTTCTCCTACTCATCACCATACATTATCCTAACTTTAGAGCTAGCTGAGCTGCCATTCCTCGCACCATCCAAAAATATGGTCCAAGTCATCCTGCATCCTATTAAAGTCATTCAATGACAACACCTTTCTGTACACTACAGCATCATTAGCATACAGCCACAGATTGCAAATCACTCTGTCTGTCACATTGTTTATATAGACAAAATAATAGCAGTCCTATCACTTCCTTGGGGCACTAATGATGATATCCTAGTTTCTGATGAACATTCGTCATCAAGAGCAATGTACTGTGTTATATTACTTAAGTAGTCTTTGAGCCTCTCACATATTTGGATGACTATTACATATTCTCGTACCTTCTTTAGCAGTCTGCAGTGTGGTACTTTGTCAAACGCCTTTCAAAAATTGAGAAATACGCTGTCTGCCTGTTGCCCTTCTCCATAGTTCACAAGGTATCACAAGAGATTAGGGCAATCTGAGTTTCTCACGATCGATGCTTCCTAGTCATGCTGTTGCATCGATAGAAGTTTTTCTGTCTCAAGCAGATTTACTGTATTAGAACTGAGAATATGTTCAAGAATTCTACAGAAGGTCTGTAGTTGTGTGGATCCGTTCTGTTGCCTTACATGGGAGTTACCTGCACCTTTTTCCAGTTGCTTGGAACTTTGCACTGGATCAAAGATTCATGATAAATGTAAGCTAATGCCGCAGAGTACTCTTTGTAAAACCAAATTTGTACACCATCTGGATCTGGCAACTTATTTGTCTTCTACTCTCTCAGCTGCTTCTCTACACTGGCTTTGACTATTACTATGTTCCATTTGGGAGTCTCTGCGACCACCAAATGAAAGTATATTTGCATTGTTCTCCTTGATGAATGATTTCTTAGATGTTAAATTTAAAATGTCAGTCTTCATTTTGATGTCTTTTATCACCACCCCAGAATGATCAACAAGCGACTGGATAGAGGCCTTTGATCGATTTTACACAGGACCAGAATTTTTTGTGGTTTCCTGGAAAGATCTTTTGCTAAGGTATGATGGTGGTTGTTATTGTATGATTTGCACATTGCTCTTTTTATAGACAAATATTATTTTAAAGCACAGTGAGGCTTTCCCATCCTTAATCCACTTTGTCGGCACATATTTTTCCACCGCTTTATTTACAATGCATTTAAATTTTACCGATAATTCCTCTGCATCCACTGTACCCAAATTAAACGATGTCAATTAATTGCTTTAGTCGGATGCTATCAGTTGCTTATCTTATCTTTCTAGCACACTCTCCTAGCCTTCTTGACTAATTTAACTTTGGTGGCCATTGTCGCTATGATGACTTCATGATCACTAACCCTTCTCTCTACAGTGACCTCATTGACAAGGTCTCTCCTCTTTGTAGCTATAATGTCTAAAACATTTCTATTGTGTGTGGACTGACGATTTAGCTGCTCAAAGCAGTGTTTTGAAAATGTACTCAACAATAGTCCACAAGACAGCTTGTCTGTACCCCGTGTAGTGAAAGCATAGATGTCTCAGTTTATATTCGACAGGTTGAGGTCAAGCCCTACTAATAATGCATGAGAAATACGCTTTCTACATTTTATTAAAATCTGTTTATTGGCTAACAATATAAGGCCCTTACTACAAAGGTCTCCTATGAAAACCATATATCAATAGCACTTTCCATATCCTCAATATTTGCAGTGCAAGTTATAGACGATTCACCCGGTATATTATATTTGCATCTGTTGGTCCAGTCTTTTGTTACTGCCTAAATAACTGAAAGTGGAGACTTGCTCATGAATGTTATGATAACATTCTCGTATTTTGTAATATAATTACATCATCTGTATATAGCACAACATTTAGATGCTATTTCCTTTTCAGCTCTATATCCTCATAGACTTTCTTCTTCCAGTTTCGTAGGAGGTCTTCTGTACAGATCTTAAAAAGATATATATAGACTTTGATTTGTTATCATCTTTTCTGTTTTAGATATGTCTGTATTTATGATTTTTAGTGTCTCCATATAGGCTTTTGATTACCCTTATAAGATGCATGGGGTATCCTCGTTTTTACATTATTGTCCATAGTCTATTTCTAACGACAGAGTCAGATGCCTTTTCAAAATCTGTGGAAACAATATTTGAGGGGGGTAGAGGGGGAGGGGGTTGAAAATTACATGGGGCTTTTGTTGAATAATAGTCTTGAACCAGCCCTGGCCACAGTCTTTGTTATGCAATGAGATTTTGAATCCTGGATGTACCACTTGCATTCATGTAATTCAACATAAGAACAATGATTGCCAAAGTGTTATAACAAACAGGAATGAGAAATAAGTGTTGTGCTATTATCAGTGAGACATGGTTTCAAACCCGACAGTAATTTTTGAATCTTTTCTTTAACAAATTTAGGCCATTGTCAGAATTAGTGGCTGTGTTAGATGGATGTAGTGGGATTTGTAATAGTGACTAATTGTTTGTTCTATGGTCTTAGTTTCAGATGGTCAGTATAATAAGTGCTTGTTCGCTGTGTAATATTATTGTTCTTATAAGAGCTTTCAGTTGTGAAAGTGTGTTATGAAACTTTATAGTCATTTCATTTTATGATGATCTGATGACTTACATAAGCTATTTGTGATAGATCTGTTGAGTATTTAAAGAATTATGCCTGCCATTTGTCACTTAAATTGACAGTAAACTAAATATTTATTCTATTTAAATATTGTGCCTTTTGTTACAACATTTTGCTTGTAGTGTATTTAAAAATAACACTATAATGAGAATAAGCTGCAACTCACCACAAAGATAATTGTTGAGCCACAGAAAGGCACATGGAAAAGACAATCACACATACACAACATATTTGTCAGCAATAGCCCTCGCCAATAAAGAACAAATACACTTTCATACAATCAAATTGTACTGATGTACACAGCACTGTCATCTCCAGCTGTCATGATCCAAATAACCAGAAATTATCCAGGCCTCAACCAACGGTAACCTTATTTCCCCAAACAACCCATATCCAATAGTTCTCACCTTGTCTATCCAACAAATCTCCCTATGCTTGTCTCATTCCTTACCATCAGTACTATTTTCCCTTTTCTTTACTCCTTTTCCTCCTCCCCCCATCCCTCCCTCCCTCCCTCCCTCCCTCCCCACACATGATGTGTTCCAAATACTAAAATGCATCTCTTTCCCAGTCCAGTACCTGTCAGGCAGCACTAGTATATCTATCCTCATCCCTGACCTAGATCCTTCCCCTTACCCTTCTTCCCACCTTCCCCCTCAGAGTTGCTCCTACTGGGACGGCTTTACCCTCATGGTAGCGTTTTAATCTGTGCCTGTGTGATTGTATGAATGTGCATGTTTTCTTTTCTGTGCATGTTTTCTTTTTTTCTTTTTTTTTAAATAGTTATTTTCATGAAAATATGCACACATAGCTGATATCTGAACAGTTAAAATTGAACTCATGCTTCCTTAAACAGTACTTCATGTTAAAAGTGTGATGAAAAATTTACTTACAGATTCCATGCCAAAAAACAGCTTGAAAATGTTCAGAAAGAAGTTTGTCAGCTTCAGGCCGATTTACTTGACCATAAAAAAAGGCATGAAGAACTGCAAAACAAAGAAAATGATATTACAAATGTAATCAGTGATATCCAACGGTAAGTTGCCATTGATGTAGTCTGATATTGGAATTTTGGAATTTGAAATGAATCTCTGTTATTTGATAATTTAAGTTTGTCTGAATATGGATGAAGGTTGATATATAACATCTCTCTTTCTTTAGTATCCCTACAAAATAAACACCATCACATACAGATTATCTGAAAATGCAAAAAACTAAAATTACAATATGCATTCAGATCACCTCACTAGCCACTTCACAAATACACAAGCCAGACGTTTGCATTGGGTGGGTACAGTTGGCAACACCAGTAGTTAGGCAGCCCACTGCATCGGTCTTAATGCCGTGACACAACGGCACATCCTTCTTCCGGTCACTGATGCCACCTATTCGGATTTCTTGGTTATATGCGGGAAGCAGCAGGTATTGTCGGGTATGTGTGGGTACGAGTGCACGCACTATCCTCCCAACCTACATAATATCCTTATGAAACCTTAAACATCCCAGATCCACCCTCTATACATAATGGTTCCTACTCCTGTAACCGACATCACTTCAAAACCTGTCCCATGCATCCTCCCACAACCACCTATTCCAGCCCACTACAGGAGAAACCTACACCATTCAAGGTTGGTGACATGCATAGTAACACATGTCATTTGCCAATTAACATGTGTTCACTTCACAGCCTTTTGTGTTGGTATGACCACCAACAAATTGGCTAAATGCATGAGTAGTCACAGATGACCTGTTCACCTGGGAGTCAAACAATATCCTGTGGCAGAGCATACCCTCTAACATGACTCAAGGGACCTTGACACATGTTACACCATATGTGCCATCTGAATACTCCCTGTGAAGTGACTAGTGAGGTCATCTGAATGCATATTGTAATATTAGTTTTTGCATTTTCAGATAACCTGTATGTGATGGTGTTTATTTTGTAAGGATATAAAGAAAGAGAGACATTATATATCAGCCTTCATTCATATTCAGACCAATACTCAGTCCCTCAGAGCTACAGAGATCCCTTCAACGCATCTTCTCCTCCCAGCATCCACCTGTCCTAAACCTATGTTAGTCTCTTCTTGTCCACCTTCCTCAAGTGATTTATTCATTATTTATTTTCCTTCTTAATTAATCAAAAAACATATCTACCCTTCACACCTTCCCTACCACTCACTCAGCATTATTCGGTTCACTTCTCTCTACTTCTTGATATATCCAATTTGGTTTGCTATTAACATGGTCAGTACTTATCATGAAATATCTCTGATTTCCACATATCATTCATTTGTACCTCACAGCCTTGGTTGGGTTACCTTTCCCTTCTGTCCCCTTTCTCTTCTCTTCTCTCTCTCTCTTTCTAGGGGAACCAACTCTCCTGTATTATACGGGTTCTCCTGTATTTAAAAAAAATCTCCTGATTCCCATATTCTTTGCCTGCTTCTTCCGTGTATTTCATCAGTGATCACTGTTATACCTGAAACCCGTGAATTACTATTGATACTTAAAATTCTCTCAGCAAGATACCCTGAATAACTTTTCTTATAATATGATACTATTCCCTAGAGTTTCCCGGCGTATTTTTGAAAACAGATTGCGCCATCACTAGAACCAGAAGAGGAGCAATGCAGATCAATTGCTTTCCTTCCATATGCCGGAAGTGTGTCCTCAAAAATAGGAAGGATCTTAAAAAAGTTTAATAGCAAAAGTATGTTTTGACCACCTGCTAAGTCTAGGGCTCTTCTTGGCTCAGTTAAAGACGATTTGAGGCTGAGGAAGCCCGGTGTTTATAAGATTCCTTGCCATTGTGGGAAAGCATAAATAGGACAAACAATTCACACCGTTAATGATTGATGCACCGAGCACCACAGACATAGACGTTTACTGCAACCTGACAAGTCTGCAGTAGCGGAACATTGTCTAACAGAAGGACACAGAATGAAGTATGATGAAACACGTGTACTTGCTTCTACGTCTCGCTATTGGGAATGCATTTTAAAGGAATTAATTGAGATTAGGTGGGCGGACGATTTAATAAATTGAGACAAGGGGTTCCCTCTAAGTAACATGTGAAAAAAAAAAAAAAAAAAAAAAAAAAGCGCACACTTTTCTCCACCTGTGACAACTGGCACATGCAAGCGATACATCGTTCCGGCCAGTTTTCTCGGCTGAGGCGCTGCACTGGCTACTTGCGGCAAAGGACGCAGCCATGACTGTCTGGCGCACACGCTGTTAGTACTTCGTGGCGTATATAAGGCTGGTATTCACGGCAAGACTTCAGTTTCCTACGAGACTCAGCAGCATCCATATCACCAGAAGATGGCGGCCAGGTGGTCCGCAGAAATATTGTGTATAGATGACTCTATGATCCGGCTGGAAACCCAACATGAATATCAACAATACTATTTCCAATTACTGTTCGTGCTTCTATGGCCTTTCAAATGCATGGGGCTGTGAGGAAACACTCCTTGGTTTCTTGGTCAATACTGGAAACTCAAGAATGCGACGCTTATCCCTATAACCAGTTATGAATTTATACCATAACAGCACACAGTTGTACTGACATGCAAAAGCGGATTATAGAGATTAAACAGAAGCATATCATTAGTTATTTCTCAGTTGACTCAGGCAACGTTTTGAAAGAACCAGTACTGATGGATTACTTGTCAGCTATCAAAAAATGAGGATAGTTAGCACCAAATATTTTGATTTCGGCTATTTTATTTCGTTTAAAGTGAATTGGTTTTCATTATGTGCCTTCGCAGTGAAAATGAAGATTAAAGACAGTTTTTCTTCTTCATCCTTTTTTTTTTTTTAACAGCTTAAATCCATCCATGAAAAATGCATCAGGGGTGATTGTCTTATCTTCTAGCATTGCTTAAATAATTGTATATGGAAAAATCGATATATCAATTGAAAATTCCATAGGTTTTGGCGTACTGTTCTTGAATTTGCCCCACAAATGAGTCTTATTAATGCCATTGCTCACTTAAAATTCATTATCCATTATAAGGGAATATGTGTAGTTGTGCAGTTGAAATTTACTGTAACTAATTTTTCGTTATTCTCCATTGTAATAATGATCAGAGTTTGGTCATCTCCTTTAGACCTGTAATCAAAAGTTGGTCGCCCTACCTCTTTCCTACCTGAGAAAGAAAAAGATTTCCAAAAGCATGTGGTCACATTTATTTCTGTCCTTTTTTGTGTGACTATCGGCAGTACTGAGCTAAGTACTGCCACTCTATCTCTTTTGAATAACATTTTCACATCTAAGTGGACAATTTCCATCAAATTAATTGAATATCACCATGTCATTCTTATAAATTAAAAGTATGGATACTTTGTGTGTGTGTGTGGGGGGGGGGGGGTGAATAAGGAAACAACATTCACTTTTGACACAGTCCCTCCAAGGACATGAGGAGGTCTGCAGTCTCCATTAGTGCTTCCTGGTGGCAGACAGCAAAAGCTTTTACCATTTCACGATAACCACAAAAACAGTGCCACAGGCCAAGCTTTGATTTTTCCATTTTTGGTCGCTGCAAAGTGCAAATCCAACATGAGTAAGTTCCGTGACCATTGGATGCAAAATTATTTATTTGTAGGAAACACACACATGCCATGCAAGGATTACATTCACATTACATTAACTTTATTTGTCTTTGCTATAAGCTACAATGGATTTCTGTCTATTCCTGCATTTGATAATATGGTATTGATCACAAAATTCTAAGCACAGTTCACACACACACTCATAATTTGGTTCATGAAATAATTTGTTGCGACACACCTTGTGAAGAAACCCATGGGTTGCCAGTCTCGTTGTCACGTGCCGCATTTCCTGGTTAGCTTCCCTCCAGGTCCTGTCTTTCATACTGGCCTTTGCCTAGAACTCCTCCAGTATGTTTTCTTTCTTCTCGTGCAGATTTTGTAGAAACTGTTTGATGTTGGCACACTAGCTGGGAGTATGAGCTCGTATTTTAGAACCTCTATCAAGAAGGTCTCCCTGTTAAGCTCATACACTAGCCTTGATCTTGTGTGCTGTGGAATTCCTAAGACACTCTTCAGGTACCTAGCCTTTACTCGCTCTAGTTCTTCAAGTTGTTTGTATGTGAGGTATTCTCCCACTGATTCAAGGCCATACTGAGGTAGTATCTTTACCCTGAACAGGTCCAGAGCTGTGCTGATCGATAGTTGTGTGACGTTTCTGATTTCATTCATAGCTCTAGATGTTATATGTAGTCTGAAACTTTTTCCCGTTGTTTGGATTGTGATGCCTGGATATTTGAAATTGTTAACCCTCTTGAGTAATTTTCCATTGCATTTGATCTTCTCTGCTTTAGTGAGTCTTCCTCCTTTCCTGAACACTAGTAACTCCATCTTATCTTCGTCTCTCCGCCCATTCGCTTAGTTTGTTTACAGCTACTTGTAGCTTCTCTATATCTGTCGCCGCGATGGCCAAGTCATCAGTGTATATGTATATGCCTGTTCCTGTCATTTCTTTTGTGACATCTTGTGTGAGGACATTAAACAGGATGGGGATGAGTGGATCGCCTTGGAGGGCACCATTCATCTGAGGCAGCCAGTCGGATACACCTATTCCATCGTCCATCTGTATGTGGTTTTCGGCCAGTACATTTGATATTAAAGTTGTTGTACTCGTCCTTCCAATTAGTTCCTCCAGATTATCTATCAAAACCTTTCGGTTGACCAGGTCAAAGGCTTTTGTGTAGTCGACAAAAACCACATATAGTTTTCCTGTGTCTCTTCCAATTGTCTGCTTTATTTGTTCTAACTGGTTTTCTATTGCCAGTGTTGTGGATAGTTCTTTCCTAAAACCAAACTGCTCTTCTGATAGAAGGGGTTCAAGCTTCTCTGCCAGTCTTTTTGCGAGGATTCCCATTAAGAGTTTCAGTGGCGTGGATTCCAGCACTATTCCTCTGTACGCATTTGTATCCTCTGTGTCTCCTCTTCCCTTATACAGTAGTTTGATTTTTAACTTTCTCCATTCGCTCGGTATGCTTCCTAGTTCTATACATTTATTTAGAAGGGAGGTCCATAACGGCAGGTACTCTTGTGATGTCTGTTTTAGGTGTTCGTTTCTTATTCCATCTATTCCTGGTGTCCTGTTGTTCCTCATTTCCTGTATCACCCTCGCAGTTTCATCTGTGCTGAGGATCTCATCAGCCTGAGGGATCCTAGATGTCTTCATCGCGGGTCTTGTTTCTTTTGAACATATTAATTTTCTTATGTGTTGTTTCCATGGGGATGTTGGGCTGTATTTTCTGCCTTCTCGGTCTCGGAGCTCGATATGGGTCTTCTTCTGCCTCCTCAACCATTTTCTTTTGTTCTTCTTCTAGAAGTTGTTTTTTCTTCATTCTTATTAGGTCCTTGTATTTCTTCTGTTCTCGTTGGTATTCTGCAGTGGTTACGCTCCCCATTTGTTCTCTAGTGTTATGCAGTGCCATCAGTGTCCGTTTTCTTTGCTCATAGCATTCTCTGTTGAACCATGGCCTTGCTCTCTTATGTGTGTCTTGTGTGGTGGCCCCATTTATTATGTTTGATTTCAGCCATGCAGCAGTCTCTTCAGTATTTCCTGCTCTTATTGCTATTTCAACCTTTTCTTTCTATGTCATTTTCTCTTTGATTATTTCCATGTCCAAGATCTTGCCAAGTATTACATTTCGTCTTTCTTCCAGTTTTCTGGTTCTGTCATTTTCTGTATTTATTTGTACTGGAATGTGTTTTCGAATGACTGTTTCTTCCTTTTTCACTGTAGTGGCAGTGCACTTTGATCTGAGGCCCTTTGCGATTATTAGCATCTATTGTGCTCGCTCCATTATGCCCTACGTATGTCCAGTCCTCCTGTCTGTTGTGTACTGTTAAGCCCTCTTTTATCAGATATTCCATTACTTCTTTACTAGAGCGAGTGAAGGCTAGATACCTGAAAAGAGTCTTAGGAATCCCACAGCACACAAGATCGAGTCTAGTGTATGAGCTTACCAGGGAGACCTTCTTGATAGAGGATCTAAAATATGAGCTAATACTCCCAGCTAGTGTGTAAGGCATTAGGAACATAGTGTGCTGATGTTGTCAGTGACCTTAAATACTGTTTGAAAACTTAATCGTATAGATGAAGGAAATAATATTTTGTGTTGACCATTTTCCTGCTTCATAGTTGACAAGTTCTTATAAGTACAATTGTCTGGTCAGTAAATTGTCCCTGTAAAGTGAACATTTTGTTCCTAACATCAGCACATCACACTGCCACTACCATAAGTAAAATTTACACACTCGCACCAACAACAGTGCGTAAGTATTATGTGTACTGCATTGGATCAGATAAAAGCTTTTTGAAATTGAGCAAGACTTGTACAGCACGATACAGTTCCGGTTTTTGAAATACTTTGAAAAATGGTATAATGAATAATTTGTCAGTGAAGTGCAATCTGTGTTACATGAGTTGAGGATGATTGACAGTATGACTACTGGAATACTACTGTAAAATAAAAACTGTTTGTGCTGTCTGACTGTAATTAGTGTTTTTTCCTGATAAATAAACAGCAAACTTAAAGTCACTGCTAATGACAATCAGTTTAATTAATGTAGGGAATAACACAAAAACATTTTTAGTGAGAAACATGATAAAAGTAGATGACTGTAGCCATAGGCATAGTCAGGATATGATTTTGGGAGAGGTTTCCATTGAATGGACATTGTAATAATGTGTACTCTTAATAGAACTGCAAAAAGGCTCAAAAACTGTATACATTGCAGTATATTTCATTCCAAAGAACTCTACACTTGAGAGTCATCATTGTATAGAAACAAATTTTTTTTAAAATTCTTAAGAATGTACACATTCTCGAAAATAGGAGCTAGGTAAATCATATGATGAAGATAGGCAAATCGGGATCAAAACATGGATGGCAATCAGAAAGTCTGTGCTTGAACCTGTGGCAAAGCGATAAACTACACCATCTATCTGACTGAGTGGGGTTATACAAAAACAAAGTCAGGTGAAATTAACGGATTTATTACTCTAACGAACTATTACAATAAAATTACATGGAACAATAATTAACTCTTTTTGCATTGAATAAAACAAAAGAGGGGACACGCCTGTGCTTCCTGCTCTTGTCTAAATGAGGTGGTTTGCTCATGGCCATGTGGGAGCTTGCAACCCGCGCCAAGCCGGACTCACCTGCTGCTCTGCTCTCCACTGCTCGGGGCCGACTCGTCGTCGCCACGAATCGCCGGCACTGCAGAACCCCCCTTCTACCATTTGGACACGGGCTTGGAAGGGGAGCTAGGTTGCCGAGATTCCACGCTGGCCGAGCGTGCAGGATACACAGGCGTGCAAATAAAACTAAGGACACAATTTTCATCGCTTTGGTGTGCGTCTTTTAATCATTGCACCGAGAATCCGTCAGTGAGTTGCATGGGGAGTGGCGGCCGCCACACACTTCCCCTGGCGCTGAAAGGTGACGTCGGCGGTCGTACATTGAGCGCCGGCGTCTGAGGTGGTACGGCTGGGCGTGAACACCAAACGCTGCGTGCGACGTCTGGTAGGATGCCGCCCGAAGCGGCGGGGGCGGGGGCTGCTGTGTGCGGCTGTCACTCCACATGACGTCTGTCGGGTTGGACTCGGGGGGAGGGGGGGGGGCGGCGCACGCGGCAGGCCACAGCTGCGGAAGGCGGCCGAGGACTCAGCGCGCGCTGCACTGCTCTGGTGACTGCTGTCGCTGACCCGATCCGGGAGGGAACGTGGATAGACGAGGCGGCCGTACCGTGTGACATATGGCAGCTGTGGGACGGGGTCCTGCGCTGCCGACCGCGGAGTCGGTCGTGGGACCTGGGGTGACAGGTCCGGCGGTGTCTCACGGCCAGTGGGCGTGGTCGGCGCATCGAGGACGGGCGCGGCTGGTGACAGTGGCGGTGCGGGCGGCGAAGGCTCGCAGCCCGGTGTATCACCCTCACGACTTGTAGGCGTCGTGGGCGAGTCAGGAACGGGCGCGGGCAGCTGACAGCGGCGGAGGCGGTGGCGAAGGCTCGCGGCCCGGTATGTCGGTGCCGCGGTCCGTGGGCGTGGCCGGCGCGGCAGGTGTCAGCGGCAGAACAGTTGTGTGCGTCGGAGGACCCGGCGGTGCGAGGCCGGCTGGCACCAGTGCCCTCGTTGGAGAACGCTCGCGACTGGTCGTGGTCGGCGACCGTTGTGGCGGCGTGGCGGGCGTCGGCTGCAGAGGCGGCGACGCTGAAGTCGGACAGCTGGGCCGCGGAGGTTCCGCTGTCGGCTGCTGTGGTGAGTCGGCTAGCAGCAGGCGGCCGTGTGGCACCGACTCGACTCTCGCATCGTTTGCGGTGGAGCAGCGGGTGGCGGCTGCTGAGCCGCTGGCTGCACCAGTGTCGACGAAGCGTTGTGGCAAGAAAGTGCTGCTTTGAGGGTGCGGTGGAGCCGCTCGACAAGGCCATTTGATGCAGGGTGGTAGGAAGTGGTGTAGTGAATGAGTGACCCGCATGTGGTGGCGAGGGATTGAAATAGTCGTGACGTAAATTGTCGGCCGCGGTCGCACGTGATATGCCGGGGACATCCGAAACGCACAATCCATGTACTTACAAAAGCGTGCGCGACCGTCTCTGCCGAAATGTCCGTAAGGGGAACGGCCTCAGGCCAGCGTGTGAACCGATCGATCATCGTTAATAGATATCGCGCGCCGTCTGACGATAGTAATGGGCCTACGATATCGATATGTACGTGAGAGAATCGGTCCTCCGTGATCAGAAAAGAGGCGATTGGCGCACGTGCGTGTCAGTCGACCTTGGCGCGCTGACACTTTACACAGGTACGGGCCCACAGTGAACAATCTCGTTGCACGCCCGGCCAAAAAAATTTCTCCTGTACCATGCGGGCAGAGGTGCGCTTGCCGGGGTGGGCGAGGCCGTGCAACAAGTCGAAGGCCGCGCGTCGGAACGCGGGCGGCAGGTATGGGCGGTCGCGGTCCAGGCGCCGCTGCTGTGCGCCGGGCGGGTCAGACAGCGTGTCGCACCATATGCGACTGTCAGATCCGGGCACGGAGTGCAAGGAAAGGCGCGGACCGGATTTCGGGTCAGCTAAAAGAGACTGTAAGGCAGGATGGGCGGTCTGTGCGGCGGCGAGGAGGTCGTAACTTAAAGGTGTGGTGAGGGAACACGCCCGACTGAGGCAATCGGCCACAATGTTGTATATGCCGGAGACGTGTTGTATATCCGTGGAGAATTGGGCAATAAATTCTTGGTTTCTGAACTGACGTGGCGAAATATTGTCTATGGGTTTTATGCAAAAACCTGTGATGAGGGGGCGGTGATCCGTGTAGATTGTAAAAACACGGCCCTCCACAGAGGGGCGAAAGTAACGCATGGCCTCAAACATCGCGTAAAGTTCGCGGTCGTACGCGGCCCACAGCTGTTGCGGCTCAGTTAACGTTTGGGAAAAGAAAGCGAGGGGCTGCCAGGCATTGCCAACGCGTTGTTGTAATACAGCGCCGATAGCTAATTGGCTGGCATCCGTTACCAGTGCCAGGGGTGCGTCGTGTTTCGGATGAGTGAGCAGTGCTGCTTCCGCGAGTGCAACCTTTGCGTTGGAGAAGCTTTCCATCATTTGAGGCGTCCACTGAACTGGCCTTCTACCAGATGTTTTGTGGCCCCAAAGTGCGGCTGTTAAGGGAATCTGAATTTCGGCGGCAGATTTGATGAAACGTCTGTAGAAATTTAGCATTCCGAGAAAACCCCGCAGCTTCTTGAAGGTGGAGGGACGAGAAAAGTTGTGGATGGCCTGAACCTTGTCAGGGAGGGGGAGAGAACCTGATGCTGACACCCAGTGTCCTAGGAATTCCAGCTCAGGAACACCGAATAGGCACTTGTCCAGGCTGAGAATTACACCGGCTCTCTAGAGGCGCGTGAATACCTCGCGCAAGTGTTGGCGATGCTCCTCTGGCGATTTTGAGAAAATCAAGATGTCAATAAGGTAGGCGAAACAGTTGGTGGCACCGCGTAGGACATTATCCAGAAACCTTTGCCACGTTTGAGCGGCGTTCCGTAAGCCGAAGGTCATGAAGCAACTTTCAAAAAGCCCAAAGGGCGTGCTGACGGCTGTCTTCGGAACATCCTCAGGGGCCACCGGAATCTGCGTAAAGGCCTTGGCACAATTGAGCTTTGTAAATATCGTACAGCCAGAGAGGGCATCGCTGTACGAGCGGAGGAGAGGGACGGGGTAACGGTCTGGAATAGTGCGAGCGTTGAGCGCCCGGTAATCGCCACACGTCCTCCACGTGCCGTTCTTCTTCGGCGCAAGATGGAGTGCAGAGGACCAAGGGCTCTTAGAAGGGCCTGTGCAAAAGCACGCTTTGCCGGAGGGAGGTAGCGGGGGCGGCAGTGGACCGGGGATCCAGGAGTGGTGGCGATGTAATGCACCGTATCTTGGAATACTTCTTGGGGGGCTGTGGGTGGGCGGGTAAGGAGTGGGAAATCTGAGAGGAGCTCAGAGAAGCGGCCGGTGTATGTGACCTGTTTGACGTCTACAAAGACGACGGGAGCAGTGGAACAAGGGGCGGAACGATTTGTCGCCGGGTCTGTGAGGCACCACTTGGACAAGTCGGAAATGAGAGAATAAGCGGAAAGGAAATCGGCACCGAGGATCGGATCTGTGACGTCGGCCACGATAAACGTCCACATCTGACGTCGACCGAGGCCGAGGTCAAAGGTGTGGGTGTGTGGGGGGTAAGTGTCGATAGATGAGCTGTTAGCGGCCGTTAGGTGGAAAGGTGCTGTCGGACCGGGGACCGGGAAGAGCTTGCGGGGAAGGATAGAGAGGTCCGAGCCGGTATCCACGACGAATGGAGGAAACCGGGGGTGGCAGATGTCGCGCCTGAAAAGGCGCTGTGAAACGGCGCCGCAGCCGGGCGCGCCTGTCGCCGCCTGCCGCACTAGTTTGGGGAGCGCCAGGAACACAGCGGCGAGCATTTCTGAGCTGAGCGCCCGAATGCTCTGTGATACCAGCAAACAGTGTCCCGGGAGCGGCCGGCGGGCGAGCTGGGCGCGGGGAGGGGCGGCAGGCCGAGAGGCGCGCCACCTCCCTGGCCAGCTGTTCTACGCGCTGCTCCAAGCTGCTGGGGGGCGGGGGCGCGGGTGCCGCCACGGGGGCCGTGGCTGGCGCTGGCGCGGGCTGTTCCGCGGCTAGAGGGGCAAGAGGGGAGGGCCGGCGGCGGCCACGGACGCCTGCGGGTGATCCATAAAAATGGCGTCGGCCAGCTCGGCCGCGTCATCGACATTCGTCGTCTTGGAAATGGAAATTGCGGATCTGATATACTGCGGTAGGCGCCTTTTCCACGTCTCCATAAGTAAGCGTCGGGGCAATACGTCGGGCAGCGCGAGTTCGCGAATGCGTTCGAGCGTTTCGGAGGGCAGCACGTCGTGAACTTCCTGGCATGTGAATAGCGCCTGAGTGCGCGCGCTTGCTGAGACACCGAACTTTCTAATTAAGGCCGCTCGGGCTGACTGGTATCGTTCGGCGCTGTTTGTTCTAAGGAACTTTGACACCGCATTGAGGGCTGCTGGCTCTAAACGTGCAATAAGTTCGGCGAATTTGTCGTTCTCCGAGTGTACATGTGAACGGGCAAACAAAATTTCTGCCACGTCGAACCATTGTTCGGGGTTGTTGCAATTAAACGGAGGCAGTGTTAGCGCGGGAATTTTGCGTTGGACTCTGTCCGTTTCTTTCTCGTCCAAAGACATTGTGTAGGACGTGGCAGGGAGTGCTGGCTGTGACCTACGCAGAGCACTTGGGCCGCGGGCGGCTGGACAGTCCCGTTACGGACCGGTACCTGCTAGGGTGGGCGCAACAGAGCGAACAAAGGGGTGGAATTTCCGGTCGGTTAGACTGCACAGTTTAGAGTGAGCATGAGGGGGCCGGTGGAAATGAAGTTTTCGCATAAAGAAAAGGTGGACGAAAAACTGCGTGTTCGTGTGCGGGGTCACCAGTGTGGCAAAGCGATAAACTACACCAACTATCTGACTGAGTGGGGTTATACAAAAACACAGTCAGGTGAAATTAACAAATTTATTACTCTAACGAACTATTACAATAAAATTACATGGTACAATAATTAACTCTTTTTGCATTGAATAAAAGAAAAGAGGGGGCACGCCTGTGATTCCTGCTCTTGTCTAAATGAGGTGGTTTGCTCATGGCCATGTGGGAGCTTGCAAGCCGCGCCAAGCCAGACTCACCTGCTTCTCTGCTCTCCACTGCTCGGGGCCGACTCTTCGTCGCCACGAATCGCCGGCACTGCAGAACCCCCCTTCTACCATTTGGACACGGGCTTGGAAGGGGAGCTAGGTTGCCGAAATTCCATGCTGGCCGAGCGTGCAGGATACACAGGCGTGCAAATAAAACTAAGGGCACAATTTTCATCGCTTTGGTAGGCGTCTTTTAATCATTGCACCGAGAATCCGTCAGTGAGTTGCATGGGGAGTGGCGGCCACCACAAACCTTTCAATAACTTCTGAAGCATTATCAGAGAAGCACTCTCTAACTCAAATTTTTGCGATACATAAAAGCTGCCAATGGCAAAAAATAAGTATATAGGTTCTCTTTCACTAGACATGAACTTTGATTTATTTCTATGTAAACATAACATAAAGAAATATTGCTGACTGACATTGTAATATACGACTGACATTTTAATTACTAATAGTGATGTTGAAGAACAGCTAAAATCTCTAAAGATAAACAAAACTCCAGGTCCCAACAGGTTTACTGACAGTTTCTACACAGAACCACCACCAGCTATAGTCCCCCCCTCTTAACCATAATTTACTGCGTACGAAACATATTGATGGTCATGAATGTCTTTATTTGGCCACGCAGAATAACCACGTGGTGTAAGGTGTTATGTTATGGACTGGGCAACCATTTCTGCCATAGGTTTGCATCCTCTTTCGGGCATGGGCATGTGTGTCTGTTTTGTCTTTCATGTAAGTTAGATTAAGTCAGTGGCTGATACTTACCTGAAGATGGCTGAATGATTGGCAGCCGAAATATCGCACACAAAAAAAAAAAAAAAAAAAAAAAAAAAAAAAAAAAAAAAAAAAAAAAAAAATAGAAAGAGGGAGAAATTGGGACTATATGGAGTATGTGTAATAACTTCCCATCCTTGGGAAAATGTAGGCAAATGAGACATTCTATATCAAATGGTTCTTATAAGTATGTTTTTAATGTAATCAGTTTCAATTTTGATTAAGTGTGGTATAAATTAAACACTACAGGTCTAAAATTCAGTATGTGGGCAGAAGAATGTTATGGCAACATTATTCAATCATTACATTTCCTTCACAGATACTTACATCACAATCATAAGAATAAAATGCTGAAGAATGCCATTTTGTTTAAGATTATACTACCTAATTCGAAAGTCCACCCTCATGATTCACAGACATTGCCATGGTGGGGTAGCTTGCGTGCCTCAATGATACAGATAGCCGTACCGTAGGTGCAACCACAGTGAAGGGGTATCTGAGGAGAGGCCAGACAAATGTGTGGTTCCTGAGGAGGGGCAGCAGCCTTTTCAGTAGTTACAGAGGCAACAGTCTGGATGATTGACTGAACTGGCCTTGTAACATCAGCTAATGTGGCTTTGCCATATAGTGACTGCGAACAACTGAAAGCAAGGTAAAACTACAGCCATTACTTTTTCCGAGGACATGCATCTCTACTGTATGAAAATATGATGATGGCATCATCTCGGGTAAAACATTCCGGAGGTAAAATAGTCCCCATTCAGATCTCCAGGCGGGGACTACTCAGGAGGATGTTGTCATCAGGAAAGACAACACTCGCATTCTACAGATCGGAGTGTGGAATGTTAGATCCATTAATTTGGTAGGAAAATTAGAAAATTTAAAAAGGGAAATGGATAGGTTGAAGTTAGATATAGTGGGGATTTGTGAAGTTCGGTGGCAGGATGAACAGGATTTCTGGTCAGGTGAGTAGAAGATTATAGATACAAAATCAGTTTGCAGTATCATAGGAGTAGGTCTGATAATGTAAAAAGAAAATAGGAGATAGGGTAAACTACTATGAGCAGCATGGAACATGATTTAATCATAACAAACACCTGGTTTAAGAATCACGAAAGAAGGTTGTATATGTGGAAGAGACCAGGAGACTCCGGAAGGTATCAGATATATTTTGTAACTTATTGGTCATGAACTGTAGGCTTAAACTGAAAAAAACTGCAGAAAGTTAGGAAAGTAAGGAGATGGGTCTTGGATAAATTGAGGGAACCAGAAGTTCTTAAGAATTTCAGAGGGAGTTTTAGACAACAATTGACAGAAATGGGGGGAAATGAAACAGTAGAAGAGGAATGGGTAGCATTGAGAGATGAAATAGTGAAGGCAGAAAAGGACAAAGTAGGTAGAAAAGCAAGACCTACAAAAAATCCTTGGATATCACAGGAAATAGTAAATTCACCCAAAGGACCGGCTCGTCGATAGACACAAATAAAATCACACACAAACACACATAAAAGCTTTCGCAACCGTTGGTTGCTTCTTCAGGATAAGAGGAAAAAAGGGGAGGAGAAAGGGAAGGATATGGGTTTTAAGGAAGTGGAAAAGGAGTCATTCCAATCCCAGGAGTGGAAGGACTTACCTTCCTTTTTTTCCCCTAAGGTATGTCCTTCCACTCCTGGGATTGGAATGACTCCTTTTCCACTTCCTTAAAACCCATATCCTTCCCTTTCTCCTCCCCTTTTTTCCTCTTATCCTGAAGAAGCGACCAACGGTTGCGAAAGCTTGTATGTGTGTTTGTGTGTGATTTTATTTGTGTCTATCGACGAGCCGGTCCTTTGGGTAAGTCATCCGATTTCTATTTTTTATATTTGTTTAGACCCACCAGGAAAGTTTCCTTCTATAATTTTTGAAATACTAAATTTAATTGATGAAAGGAGAAAATATAAAAATGTAGTAAATGAAACAGGCAAAATGGAGTACAGACGACTAAGAAATGAGATTGATTGGCGGTGCAAAACGGCTAAGCAGGAGTGGCTAGAAGCTAAATGTAAATCTGTAGAAGAATGTATAACAAGGGGAAAAGTATGCGACCTTCCTACCAGTTCCCACCAATAAGACTTGGGCAATACATAACTCAGGCTAGTAAAAGTTTATGGCTCGTTGTCTCTGTTCATAGGGGTGAGTGATGTATGTCAGCTTCTATGCCCTAACAGCTACCCAATCAGTTTAAACAAGATCAATAATTAGGCTGTAGTTTAGCCAGTTTATCAATCTGCATATTATGATGTGAAAATATATTTAATGAACATAAATTAAACCTACTAAGTTCTGCAGTCACAGTCCCATAAATTTTTAAAGTCCACACACGCCTATCTCTTCAAATCACAAGTTCATAACGCGGCTTCAAACCACCCAGCGTCACTACCTTTCACCACCAAGTTCAGGTTACGAGTCCCTTCCAAGTGTTCAAAAGCATGCTCTCCCTGCTCCCAAAATAGTATCCTTCCACACATCCTAACACCTCATCTTTAAAATATAATTTCCCTACCCAAATATTATACATTTGAATGTCACAGAATTAAATGCTTTGACCACCTCCCTACAAATGTTGTTTACATTTAATAAACAAATATATATTTAACAATATTAAAAAATGGTTGAGACTGAAGCTCTTCGCTCAGATAGCCATTAAGCATGGCATTTCACTGTTCAAATATACTGCCACCGTCAAAATACAGTTGCACAATTAATATGTATTTTATCATGGCTTTTTATACATATATATTCAGTTATTGTCCAAAAATACTTATAATTGTTTATATATAACTTATCTGCTGCATATATACTATTTTTAGTCGGCCATGAAATATCTAAGTGGCAGTTTACAACATAAGAAAATGAACATTACTAAGAATAATAGTAAATATATTAAAAATACATATATAAATGTAATGTGCTTTGCTGGGAAAAGATAGGTAGCATGGTGCAATGTTGTCCATTTGCTTCTTAATCTGTTACTGATAAAAACTGCATATCGATAATTGTAAATATAAGTCTTTTAATATTATTATTATTATAGTACTGAAATTTATAGGCTTTTTATCTGTAAGGGATATTTAAATTGTAGTTGCGGTGTTTGATTCTCCCAAGTCTCCTGAATCCATTCATATAATTATATTTACTGTGTGATCATTCCCTGATTTTATATGGATTTTTAGAATAATGTTTGTGGCTATATTGTATTTCAGTTGCAATCTGGGTTAGCCGCCCACGCTCATTCAAGAGTGTTGCTTCCGGTTTCCGACCACATTAGGAAAACCCTGACCACCTGCTGTATCCCATTCACTAGGTACAAACTAATGGCTGGGGAACCCAACAGCCTGGCAAAACCCACCTTTCAGAGGGAAACAATCAGCTTCCCCCTTTATCTGTAATATCACAAGTAGATACTGGCTACAGGAAAATGAAAGAGACTTTTGAGTACAAGAACAGCAGCTGTATGAATATCAAGAACTTAGTTGAAAAACCAGTTCTCAGCAAAGAAGGGAAAGCTGAAAGGTGGAAAGAGTACATAGATCAGCTCTACAAAGGAAACGAACTTAGAGACAGTGTTGTAGGAAGGGAAGAGGAAGTAGATGAAGAGATACTATACTGAGAGGAGAATTTAACAGAGCCCTGAAAGACCTAGGTCGGAACAAGGCCCTGGGAATAGATGACATACCCTCAGAGCTACTAAAATCTCTGGGAGAGTCAGCTATGACAAAACTGTTTCACTTGGTGATGTAACAATCCCCAATCCAAAGAAATCAGGTGCAGACAGGTGTGAAAATTACAGAACCATCAGTTTGATAGGTCATGGTTGCAAAATTTTAACACGAATTATCTACAGGATAATGGAAAAGCTGGTAGAAGCTGACCTCGGAAAAGATCTGTTTGGATTCAGGATGAATCTAGGAACATGGGAGGCAATACTCACTTTACAACTTATCTTAGAAGATAGATTAAGGAAAGGCAAACCTACATTTTTAGCTTTTATAGATTTAAAGAAAGCTTTTGACAATGTTGACTGGAATACACTCTTTCAAATTCTGAAGTCAGCAGGGGTAAAATACAGGGAAAGGAGAATTATATACAACTTATATAAAAGCCAGAGTGCAGTTATTAGACTCGAAGGGCATGAAAGGGAAGCATTTGTTGGGAAGGGAGTAAGACAGGGTTGTAGCCTTTCTCCGATGTTATTCAATTTGTACATCGAGCAGGCGGTGAAGGAAAGCAAGGAAAAATTTGGAATAGGGATTAAAGTTCAGGGTGAAGAAAAAGTAACATTGTGTTTTGCTTATGACATTATAATTCTGTCAGAGACAGCAAAGGACCTGGAAGAGCAGTTGAATGGAATGGACACTGTGTTGAAGAGGGCATATAAAATGAACATTAACAAGAGCAAAACAAAGATAATGGAATGCAGTCTTAGAAATTCAGATGATGCTGAAGGGATTAGATTAGGTTATGAAACAATGAAGGTGGTAGATGAGTTACTTGGGCAGTAAAATAACATATAATGGTCGCAGTACAAAGTATATAAAATGCAGAATGGCAATGGGAAGAAAAGCATTTTTGAAAAATGAAAATTTGCTAACATCAAATATTAATTTAAGTGTAGGGAAGTCTTTTCTGAAGGCATGTATGAAGAGTGTTGCCTTGTACGGGAGTGAAATATGGACAGTAAACAGTGCGGACAGGAAGAGAATAGAGGCTTTTGAAATGTGGTGCTACAGAAGATTGCTGAAGATTAGGTGGGTAGATCATGTAACTAATGAAGGGGTACTGAACAGAATTCGTGAGAAAAGGAATTTTTGGCATACCTTGACTAAAAGAAGGGATCGATGGATAGGACACATTCTTAGACATCGGGGAATCGTAAATTCAGCATTGGAGGGAAGTTTGTGGGGTAAAAATCTCAGAGGGAGATCAAAAGATGCATATAGTAAGCAGATTCAAATGGATGTGGGTTGCCATTCTTATGAGGAGATGAAAAAGCTTGTTCAGTATAGAGTAGAGTGGAGAGCTGCATCAAACCAGTCTCCGGACTGAAGACCACAACAACAACAATTCAGAAGTGGAATACACACAAATCACACATTATCAGTTGTTTGCATCAGATTTAAGCTTTTATTACTGCCATATGTTGTAGTGCAATAATTGCAACTATATTTTTCCGGAAGCTGTATTAACAGACACACAACAATCCAAACATCCAGATAGCAAACAGAATTCACAGAATACTTTTGCTGTTGGCCACCAGGAAACACGGCGACTCTAGCACACCGAGAATTTCTCAAGCTGCTGGCGCTGTATCGATTCTCAGGATGCTCACTAGAAGTGGCTCTGCGGCACGTGTTGTTGTGCGCCAGTTGACTTGGCAGCACAGCACACCACTGACTGTTGACACAGGCAACACTTGCAGCTCACTGTGATTGTCATTCAAATACGGACACAGCAAAACCAAAGTTACAGAGCTGCAATACTTTACGACTGGTGTAACACAGGGCTTAAAAATCGCCTTTATGTAGTAAAAAATACAACAGGCATGAGAAGACATTTAAAATTCCACAGTATATGTAGCAATCAAACACGGGTGACTACGGATACAGAAACGCAATCTTCTATTAATCCAAGGCCGACAAAATACCAAAGCATATATGTATGTTATCCATTCTAACTACATTAAATTGAAGTTTGGTAAAAACTTGGAATAGTGCTAGAAACAGATAGTATCAGAAAGCTTTAATTTTTAATTCTGTCTCCATTAATATACAATATGCAACACAATTAATACTATGCTAACTTTTGAAGAGTATGATGATAGAAGAAGCAACAGTCAGTACTGTAGTTGTAAACTGTGATAGGTGTGTTCAGAAAGTACCAGAACTTTAATCTGAAATTAAAAGCATGAAAGCTAAAATCTTTGTAGGTACTTAATGCTGGTTAAAACCAAACATACTGTAAGCTCTGCTGAAATTTTTTTCCACAGTGAGTATGTATCTAAGGACTTTTTGGGTGTAATTTGTCATAGCATTTCTCTTCCTTTTAGATATTTATTTTTGATAAGAACAAAGTTTTAGTTTCATATTATGATGTAGATGTTTATGTAAACCGCCTATGCAACTCCATAATAAAAGTTTTATATTGCCATATGCATTTGGCCTTTATTTGGAAGGCATCATCAGTGGTTTGTAATATTAAATGTATAAATATAATGTAATATAAAAAGCAACTGTGGAAAGTCAGGACAAAAACAGAACTAACAATTTTAGTTTCATATCAGATGTATGTAATAATTAATAATAGTCTTACAATTTTTATCTTCCGAGAAAGGTTCTACTACTACTACTACTACTACTACCACCACCACCACCACTACTACTAGTAGATACAAAAGAAAGCCATATATTTAATGCCATTTAATTCTGGTTGGTCATGCTGACAGTTGGCATAGCACAAGGGTATAGTCCTGGCCTAGCAATTTGTACGTTTTGTGGTAGCTGGTTTAATTACCGTTCCATCTTATATTTTAATTCCTGTAACTACAACCTTTTCACCTGTTATTTGTGCATAGTTTCATATATCTTTACAAAGCACCATGAATTTTTCATTTTTTACCAGTATAGTTTATCTTTAATTGCAAAGACACGTATCCCACTGTATGAAACCCATTAAATTCCTGATGAAACATTATAACATGATATTTTACTTATAAACATAATTTTGCACACATATCATTTGCCGTCCTAGTGTTCTCTCTCTCTCTCTCTCTCTCTCTCTCTCTCTCTCTCTCTCTCTCTCTCTCTCTCTCTCTGGTGTAATTTTGTTAATTAGATTAGATTAACATTTTTTCCATAGATCATGAATACGACACTTCGTAAAGATGTGGAACATGTCAGGTGTCTGTACAAGATGGATTATTAACAACAAATTTTGTGAGTAAAGATATATACTATGAAGTTGATGTCTGCAGGATTATCTTGGGTAGGCTTCAGCAATTATTCTGATTAAACACTTTTGTGCAATGAATACTTTTTTACTCACTGTTGAATTGCCACAGAATATGATGCCGTACGAAAGCAGTGAATGAAAATAGGCATAGTAAGCTAATTTACTGGTATTCTTATTGCCAAAATTTGCAATAACCCTAATACCATATGTAGCTGAACTCAAACTTTTCAGCAGATCATCAATGTGTTGCTTCTAGTTGAATCTCTCGTCAGTGCACACACCTAAAAAATTTAAAAATTCTACCTTATCTACAGACTTATGTTCAAAGTCTATATATTTATTACCGGAGTTGTGTCATTTACTGTACGGAACTGTATATACTGTATTTTATCAGAATTTAATGAGATGCTGTTTGCTGAGAACCTTAATAATTTTGTGAAAAACATTGTTTATGATTACATCACTTAGTTCTTGTTTTTGTGTGATTACTATACTTGTATCATCAGCAAAAAGAACTAACTTTACATCTTCATCAGTGTTGAATGGCAAGTCATTAATGTATATTACGAACAGTAAAAGACCTAAGGCCAAATCCTGCAGGACCTCATTCTTGATAGCCCCCCAGTTTGAGGAATCAGCTGATGTTTTGACATTACATGACCCACGTATTTCAACATTCTTCACTCTTCCATTTAAGTATAAATTAAACCATTTGTGCACTGCCCCACAGAAACTGTAATGATTAAGCTTATCTAAAAGAATTCCATGATTCACACAATCAAAGGCCTTTGAAAGATGACAAAAATACCAATAGGTGATGTCAATTTTTGGTACAAATTCCTGTAATGCACAAGTTCTTAAAGAAAAAGGAATTACAATTGTATCAAACTGCATAGGTATGGCCCCTTCTGAGGAAGATATAGGGTTGTCCTGGCACATCTTGGAGGTGGAGGAAGCAGACAATTGATGTAGATCTTCTACTACATAGTCACTAAGGTTTTGAACAATTAAAAGTGTACTAAATAAGTCAGAAATTGAAAATATTTTCAATAGTTGTTTTTTAAATGTGTGGTATTGTTGAATTGAGGAGGAAGGTGGATGTGAGTGAGAGGTTCTGGGAAGGACCACAAGATTGGGATTCTTAGGGAAGGTGACCAGAGCTTGGTCGGATGGAACTGAGGGTGGGTCACTGTTGTATGCTGGTACGAATTTGGAGAGGGAAGGTTCAATGTTTGAATTAGGTTGGCTTTAAATGGAGGGATTGGTGGTAAAGTATTGTTTCTACTGTAGTGATCGTCAGGAGGAGAGGTGGAACACTTTAGGTAGGACAGGGTTTGGCTAGTGGTGCTCCAAGGTGGCAATAGGATGTCAACAAGCTGGATATCTTGTCTGGAATGCTCCTCCAGATGCTGGAGTGCAAGCGATTTAGTTTGTGATATGGGATGTGTGTAGTGGGAATTTTTAAAATTATTTTTATTTTTTTATTTACCCCCTCCCTCCTCTCACACACCTCTACACCAGTGGCATCTCATGAACAAATTAGTTGGGCGCGCTGTACTCTTGATCACCGAATTAAACAACTGGGAGTGGGGGGCGGAAAAAGCACAGACTTCTATGGCAAGTGTGGTGCTGAGAGGGGTATTGACAATATGTGTTTGTTGACTGTCATCTGCTAATCATTTCAAAAATCACCTTCTGACCCGATGATACTCCTCAGCTGTTATGAATGGACTATTGGTCACACTCTGCTGTGACCTATCACTGCTCCGGCAATGCCATATTAAGCCGCACTCCTCATGAGGGACCCTGCACCGTAGTTTATTGTTGCCTCTGGTACCACCACTGCGGTATCTGCAACAATGTAATGTTGCAAGTTCTCCTCACTTCAGTGGCACATGTTAATTCAAGAAAGAGTGAGGCCCCTTCACCTCTGTACTAGCGCAGTGCCCATCACAAAAGTTCTAATGCCACCTCTGCATTCTTTAGTATTTGAGTCAAAGAGATCACAGGATGCGGGTCTGTGATGGGTAGGGTAGGATTACTCATGAATATGAGCCATCCAGAGATGCAGTAGATAGTGTACAAAAAATTAACAAAGGGTAGCAGTTTTAAGTGCAAAGAGGAAAAAGTGCCAAAGCAAGGATCCATGGAAAGAAACCTCTGCAATAATCTGTCAGGTAGTAAGGGCAGTAGCATTTGCTTGTTACCTGTGACAGACATTCAAGGATAAGGTTGTGTTAGTATCAGGAATCATGCAAGATTGGTACCAGTTGACATTGAAATGCTTGCCATAAGAGTATTAGTCTGAGTCAGTGAGAGATACAGATGTGACCAGGTGCCAATGCTGCCTCTGCTAGCTATAGTAATAGTCAGCCAACTGTGGAGGTGGTCACAAGCATCAGCTGAAATTGAAATTAATAAACCACACATACTGTAGAAAGAATGATACACAAGTTATGAATAATAACTTGTTTTAAATTTTTTATTATTATTATTTTAAGTACTCTCATTCTCGTTTTAGCAATAGCAGTAATTTTAAGTAAAATTATAAATATACAGGTTTATTATAAAAATGTTACATCAGTTCAATTCACCTATGTCTATGGCGCCATAGAACAGGGGCTGGCTCTTCAGAATGATAAAGAGTTTGCTTCTCTTTGGAAAGTATTAGGTTGTTCAGTCTTTCCTGCAATTTTGTGCTTGTTAGATATGAGTTGATTCTTCTAAGAGCTGAAAAAGATTGTTCCACTAAAAATGTAGTACATGGAATTGTCAGTATCAAATTGATAATTTGTACACTTCACTGTATCCTGAAATCAAGCAATGCTCATTTTTCAATGAAACTACCTCATACACATTTTTTGAAGAGAACTTAGGTGAACTGTGGAGTACATGAGTTAATTTTTTAAACCAACATAGTTTGAGAGTGGTCCAAAATGGTTGACATTTTATGTAATAAAGCTGAAGAAGAAATTCCACCTAATGGGTGCAAGTGATGGCAATTTTTGAACAAATTCCTGTAATGCACATGTTCTTAAAGAAAACTTGGGAAAAATGAGGAAAGACCACTTAGAGTTGACAAAAATATATTGGGTTCTTTTATATTAGAAATGATTTGTTGCAAAGCTGAATTTAATTCATTGGCATAGCAATGAATGACAGGACCATGGGATATCTTGACAAAACCTTACTCTGCAAACCATTAATATAACCACTCATTACTGATGCTCCATCATATGTCTGGCCAACCAACTTCTCTCCAATGGCAAATTCACCAACTTGGTTTTCAACATGAGGAAATGCACCCTCTTGCCCTATCCCCATGGCCACAATTTATCAGCCTCACCATAGAACACACCTCCTTCCACAAGGCCCGCATGTGAAATCTTGTCTACTAGCGAGGTGTGCATTGGCTTGGCCGCATGCCTACAGTGATGTCAAATCCAGCCCTCTCCCAAGAACTGTGTGTCCACGCACCCTTCCTCCCTTCCCCACATGCCACATGTTCTCGGCGAAGTGTGCGGTTGAGCCACATAACACTTCAGTTCCCCCTCCCCAAGGCTCAGCTCATCTGTTAGTCAACAATGAGAGGGCTGTTGTGCTGCAGTATGTACAATGCACATCATGTCTCGTTATCTGCCTATGACAACAGTTCATCATACTCATATCCAGTGAAAGAAAACATTGCTGTTCCTTCACTAATTATTTCCAACAGATTAAATAATAATAATAACAATAACAGAAATGCTCATAAAATTGAGAGAATTTGGTGGGGCGTGTGGCACACACCTAGCACACATAGAAAATAAGCACCTGCTTCTATGCCTCCCTACTTCCTTCTCCCATTACTCCCCTTTACTGCTTTCCATGCTACAACTCACATTCCCACCTATCAGAACCTTTACAATACATCATGTAACTCAGAACATTCCTTGCCCACCCTTACCCAGCATCCTTCCCCCTCCACTCCCCTCCTCACTCACTGGAGTGGCGGGAGATGGTGGTCATGCCTAGTTATATCTGAGCTACTGTGTGAATATACATGTTTCTTTTTTCTGATGAACGAAAATTTAAGTTGAGTGATTGTGGTCATCTAGTTTATGTGCCTGTCATTGCCTCATTGATCATCTTTACGAGGAGTTGTTACCTGTCCTCTATTATTGATGTACCACTGCACATCTGTGATGTTTGTTGGGCAACTCTAGTCACTGGTAGCACAGAAACCATAAGTCCACTGATGCCAGTACATGAGTCACATCAAAGTTGACCACAGCAACACTTACCCCTGTTATCAGTAGTTACATGCCGAGTTGAGCTATGTGAAATTTCCCCATTGCCAACAAGCCCTTCTCAGTGGCTCTGTATTGGGAAAGTGGAATGGGGTTTAATATTTTTGCATAGGTGAATGGAGAATCTTTCGTATATTTTTGACATTATCTGAAGTCACCCATAGACCACACAATTTTTAAAACCATCATTATTTTATAACTTTACAAGTAAATTTGGACATAATTGTCTCAATGCCATATGATACTGACCTCACTGACATTTGCATTTCAATACCTTTTTGTGACTCACAACAGCAGAAAGTTTCCACATCACGTTACTGTGTGAACATCCAACATTGAGAGAGTACACCAGATATTTACCTAGGTAAACATTTTATCCAAAATAAAAAGTCACAGAACATAAAAAAATAAAGTACCACACTTAAAATAACTGGTGCACAGAAGTGAAAATTAGACCAATTTGTTGATATACTGCAGGACTCATATATGAAAAAGAGTAATCAGTTGGCATACTCTATATTACAATGAAATTCATGAACATGAATCATCATCACTTGAAGTGAAAATATAATGAAGATAGTTTGAAACTCACCACAAAGTCATACGTCAGGCTGTGACAGGCACATTAAAAATAACATCCATACACACAAAACTAAAGCTCACACAACCATCATCTCCGGCCGATGCATTCCCATGAGAATATATTGTTTAATTCGAACCTGACCTATCCATTCTTAGATCACTTGAAGTGACTTCGTTATAAAAAAAACAGGTATTGAAAAAAGTAACACTGTCCGATGAAACTGCTGAGAACTTAATCAGCACCTTTTCTTATGTGGGGGAGATTGTGGTTGCTTAAATTTTCTAGTTCCAATGAGTATTCCATAAAGTTTCAGGTGTAGAGCTGGATGACATCTTGAAAAGATGTCACTTTCACCTGACTAAATGCCCAAACGTTAATGGAATATCTGAATGTCTGTATGCAATACTACTAAATAAATATTATCAAAAGACTGAACTGATTTCAATTTGTTACTTTTACAATGTGCATGACTAAAGTTATTCATATCATTTAATTAATTTTCAATGCAACTTTTCTCTCCATAGGAACAAAAATGAACTACTGTCCAAGAAAGAAACTGTAAAAGAATCACTAAATGCTGCAACAGTTCAGAAGGAAAAAGTGCGACAAGAAATAAAGTCAGCAAACAAAATGCGAGACAGAGGCGAGAAACGACTTGCTAATGAAGAAAAAAAGGTGGTATTTAACTTTCCAGTGGAAAAAAAGCCTAACATTTCTAAATAGAAACATATCAACACACTTTCTGTTGGTGATAGTATTACATGGATTTTATGGCCTAGTTAACCATACTCATACTTCCTTGTTTATTTTGGTGGGCTGTACTTGTTTGGTTCTGTTGTAATATTTTTTTCTTTCCCATAGTAAAGTTCCTTCATTTTTGTAGTTTGGTGTTATAATGGATTGTTCTTGGGGCTGTTGGTAAACATATTTAACATAACTTTGAAAATTTATTGCAGATAATGTTCACATTACTGCTGTTGTCACCGTCATCATTTCTCAAAATAATTAAACTAAAGCGAATACAACAGGTTTTGTTCACACAGTAAAATTCTCGTGAAATATGCACATGGGTAGAGTGCAGATATTCAGTGACATCAGGCCACCTGGATTCTGAGACATTTCATTTAGTATACAGTTTGTGGAGAAGACTACCATTTAAGCCTATGTTTTCTGAACATACATTATTTGGTAAAAGCTTTACCATCTTTGTTGTTGTGGTCTTCAGTCCGCAGACTGGTTTGATGATGCTCTCCACACTACTCTGTCCTGTGCAAGCCTCTTCATCTGAGGGGGGAGAAAAGGCAGCCTACATTGTTTTGAATCTGCTTACTGTATTCGTCCCTCTGTCTCCCTCTACAATTTTTACCCCTCACGTTTACTTCTAAAGCTAAGTTGACGACTCCTTGACAGCTCAGAATGTATCCCTTCTCCTAGTCACAGTATGCCAGAAACTCCTTTTCTTGCCAATTCTGTTGAGGACCTCCTCATTAGTTAAGTGACGTACCCATCATTTGTCTGTAGCACAATATTTCAAAAGCTTCTGTCATATGTTTGTCTGAACTACTCGTCGTCCATGTTTCAGTCCACTACAACACTACACTCCAGACAAATACTTTCGGAAAGCATTTTGTAACATTTAAACTAATATTGAATGTCAACAAATTTCACTTCTTCAGAAATACTTTTCTTACTATAGCCATTCTACATTCTCTACGTCAGCCATCAGAAGCTATTGTGCTACCCCAATAAAAAAACTCCTTTACTACTTTTATTGTCTCATTATCTAATCTAATTCCTTCAGCATTGCCTGATTTTCTGACGCTACATTCCATTACCCTTGTTTTATTCTTGTTAATGTTCATCTTTTACCTCCCTTTCAGGGCACTGTCCATTCCATTCAATTGTTCTTCCAGGTCCTTTGTTGTGTTGCTATGTCTTCTCCCTGAACTTCAATTCCTTCTCAATGTTAGGAATTAAACCCATGTGTATGTGGTTTCTTAAAACATGTTGATTCAGATGAGACTGATTTCGAAGCTTTACTAGAAACTGATATTTGTAAAAGAAGTGTCGAATACAATCTATTTTCACCTTCTCACAAAAATTGTCATTCTTACGACAATTTTGTAGAATATTGGAAAATATTAGGAGGCTGAAATTTTTATGCCACATCCCTGTGCTGACAATCTATTAAGTACAAAGTTTCATGTTCATCATGCATTTAGTTTAGCAGTTATAAGAATCCAGAGTTTAACACTTTTTTTGTACTATGATTTATGCATTCAACTTTGATTCAAATTATCTAGCATTGTTAGCCCACTTTGGATGATCAAATACATTTTCTTACGCGGTTAATATAATGGTCTTTCTAGCCATCCCAGTTTGGAAAGTTTTATAGAACATAGTTTTTTGCAAAATAATGGCAAAATTACCGCATTTTTTATCTTTTTCTAAAATCTTCAAATTTGCAGTTAATTAATTCAGTATTGGAAAGCGATACCTAAACGAAACTTTATGTTTGAGAACCTTGTAATGTTAGGTTACCACATGCCAAGTTTCATGTTCACCATATCTTTAGGTCCCCGAGATTAGGACGCCAAACTTTGAAGTTTCTTTGGCCGTCAATTTTTTTGAGCAACTTTAGCTGAATTTTTCTGGCTGTAAATTATTTTCATTATTATTCCCAAGAGAATGCATAGAGTTGTACAAGATGGGCAAATGTCATTTCTTCCAACTAAATATTATCCGAATTATAACAACTCAAATTTTTCAAAAATTCATCGCACTGCGCAAAGTCGCGCATGGTGTCAAACAACTGGCTATATCTCAGACAGTATTGCTTCGACGAGCCTTAAAATTTACCAATGTTCATTGGGGACATGTGTGATTGTTCACAAAAAATTTCAACGATATCTGTGATGTTTGAGCAGTAGAATGTTCCGAAATTAGGCAATTTGACATGGAATGACACATTTGCCTTTCCTTAACCTACCTTCTAAAATAAGTCGTAATGTGAGCATTGCTTTGCGTGTTCGTACGTTTCTCCTAAATCCAAACTGATCTTCCCCAAGATCAGATTCCTCCAGTTTTTCCATTTGTCTGTAAATAATTTGTGTTAATATTTTGCAACCATGACTTGTTAAAATGATAGTTCTGTAATTTCCAAATTTGTCTGCATTTGCTTTCTTTGGAATTGGAATCACTATATCTTTCTTGAAGTCTGAGAGTATTTCCCCTGTCTCTTACATCTTGCATACCAGGTGGAACAATTTCTTCATGACTGGATCTCTTAACGACATCAGTTGTTCAAACGGAATATCATCTAATCCAGGGGCCTTGTTTCTAGTCAAATCTTTTAGTGCTATGTCAAATTCTTCTTGCAATATTGCATTTCCTTTCTCATTTACCTCTGCTTTGTCTTTCATTTCTAGAATACGGCCTTCAAGTTTATTTCCTTTGTGCAGGCCCTGTATATATTCCATTCACCTTTCTGCTGTCCCTTCTTTGCTTAGTATTGGTTTTCTGTTTAATTTCTTGATATTTATACCATTACATCTCTTGTCTCCAAACATCTCTTTTTATTTCCCCCTAGTTATAAGTTCTTTTACAGTCTTGCATTTCTCCTCAAGTCGCTGCTACTTAGCCAATCTACATTTTCTGTCACCCTCATTTTTCAGACGTCTGTACTCTCTTTTGCCTGCTTCACATGCTGCATTTTTATATTTTCTCCTTTCAACAATTAAGTTCAGTATCTCCTGTGTTATCCAAGGATTTCTACATGGGTTGGAACTTAGATAGTGGCAACTATTTATTCACAACCAATACAAACGTGTTACATGTTTGCATCTGTTACTGTCCTTCAATGTAGACACCAGTGTAATGTAGAACCTGTTTCCAGCTATGTGGAGTGCGCAGTATACCGTTAGCAGAGCCTGTTCTTTTTATGGTGCAAATGGAGTGGTCTACTGCCTGTTGAATCTCTGGAACAGGTCTGAAGCGAATACCACGAAATGCTTCCTTCATCTTTGGATGTAATCAAAGTGACAAGGACTTAAGCTTTGCAAAAGAAGAAGCATCTCTTTCTGCGCACACCACCCATCATTTTGTACGACAATGCGCGGATGCACACAGTGCAAGCTGCTCTGTTCAGTCAGTGGGACTGGGAAGTACTGTACCATCTACCAGACTTAAGTCCTTGTGCTTTGATTTGATTCCAAAGATGGAGGAACCGCTTCTTGGCATTGGCTTCAGAACTGATCGACAGATTCGACAGGCAGCAGAACACTCCATTCGCACCATCAGCAGAACAGGCTATGCTAACGGTATACGACACCTTCCACATCGCTGGCAATGGGTTCTACACAATGCTGGTGACTACTTTGAAAGACAGTTACAGGTGCAAACATGTAATGCTTCTGTATCAGTTGTAATAAATAGTTGCCACTATTTAAGTTTTGAGCCTCGTATTAGGCCATGTCCTTCTGCCTATATGATCCTCTGTGGCCCTCCCTACACTATCTCACTGAGCTACCCATTCTTCTTCTACTGTTTTACTTTCCCCTATTTAGTCCATCCTTGCGTAATGTTGCCTCTGAAACTCTCAACCACCTCTGGTTCTTTCAGTTTTTCCAGGGTCCTTCTCAAGTTTCTACCTTTTTTGCAGTCTCTTTAAGTCTTAATCTACAGGTCATAACTGGTAAGTTATGGTCAGAGTCTATATCTGCCCCTAGATATGTCGTTCAGTTTAAAACCTATTTTTTAAACCTTTGCCTTAGCATTATAAAGTCAATCTGGTATCTCCCACTGTCTCCTGCTGATTATTAAATTGTGCTCTGCACAAAATTCTACCAGGCAGTCTTCTCTTTCATTCCTTTTTCCCAGTCCGTACTCACCTTCTACATTTCCTTCTCTTCCCTTTCCTACTACTTAGTTGCAGTCCCCCATCACAATCGAAAGTTTTCCTCTCCTTTAACTGTCTGAATAATTACTTTTATCTCCTCATCATAAGCAGAGCTAGTTAGCATATAAACTTCCACTACTGTGGGTGGTGTTGGCTTTATGTCTATCTTTGCTACGACAATATGTTCACTAAGTTTTTCAGAGTAACTTACCCACATTTCTATTTTCTTATTCATTATCATACCTACTTCTACGTTACCACCAACTGATACTGTATTTTTAACTCTGTACTCACCTGGTCAGAACTCCTGTTCATCCTGCCACTGAACTGCACTTCTAACTTACCTGCTCAATTAAGGGATAGAAAATTCCACGCACCGATCCGTAGAATGCCTGTTTTGTTTTTCTTAATGACGACATCCTCCTGAGTAGTCCTTGCCCTGAGATCCGAATCGGGGACTATTTTTACCTCCAGAATATTTTACCCAAGAAGGCACTATCCATCAGATATTCATACAGTAGAGCTGCATGTCCTCGGAAAAATTAATGAATGTAGTTGCCCTTGCTTTCAGCCGATCACAGTAACTGTATGGCAAACCCATGTTGGCTGATGTTACAAGGTCAGCTCAGTCAATCATCCACACTGTTGTCCCTGTAACTACTGAAAAGGCTGCTGCCCCTCTCTAGGAACCACAAGTTCAGCTTCTATTTCTACCCGCGGCAGCGCTACGATTTCGGTTCCAAACATGTGTTGCAGTTACTTTGACTCAAGGAGGAGACATGTACATCATTTTCAGATCGCTGCTGCCAATGTGTGCTTTATAGTGCTTCTTTATAATATCAGCCGTAATTGAAAATGCTGTTGCGTGTCAAATCAGATCTGTAATTTCTTTTGTAAATGTGAAGAAAGTCAAATCAAAGGAAATTCGTCAAATCTGTGAGGTTTATGGACAAAATGCTATGAGTGATTCAATGGTTAGAAGATGGGTCAGACTGTTCAATGAAGGATGTGATCAGGTGCATGATGAAGAATGAAGTGGATGGCCATCTGTGATTACTGAAGAAATGGTTCACACAGTTGAAGAGAAGATTAAGCACAACCACAAGTTTACACATAGCGACCTTGCTATGGAAGTTCCACAGATATCATGATCACTAATTCATGAAGTTGTTACTGAAAAACTGAAATTTCGAAAATTTTGCTCATGTTCAGTACCCAAAATTCTTACTTGACAACAGGGAAAAAAAAAAAAAAAAAAAAAAAAAAAACAGCAGATGGGTAGTGCATTCCAGTTTTTGACATGCTACAATGAGGAGGGTGATGGTTTTCTCTCTCAGATAGTCATGGAGGATGAAACTTGGGTATCAATGACACACCATAAACAAAAAGGCAGTCAGTCGAATGGAGGCACCCCAATGAAGGTTAAGCCTTAAAGAAATATTGACACCTCTAAAAGTCACGTGCACCAATTTTTGGGACAGAAAAGGCATTTTGCTGACTGATTTCCTACCATGAGGCCAAACAATCAATGCACATGGTTACTGCGAGACCGTTAAGAAATTGCTCTGCACAGTACAGAAGAAGCACCAAGGATTACTGTCAAAAGGTGGTGTTTTTTTTTTTTCCCCCACAATCATGCCCGACCTAACATGGCGAATATATTCAACAACTCTTACAGGAATTTCACTGGGATGTCTTTCGTCATCCTTCGTACAGTCCGGATCTTCACTCTTCTTACACCTAAAATATGTCCTTGGTGGTCAACACTTCAACGATGATGATGATGATGATGATGATGATGAGCTGAAAGAACATGTTACCACATGGTTGAATTCACTGGTGGCATTCTTCTATGAAGAAGGAATACAAAAACTATGACAAGTGCCATCCAAATTTTGGAAGCTATGTAGAAAAGCACTATAATGGTTCTAGATTTTTGTACAATAAAACCATCCTCTGTGGTTCATGAGGGTGGTTATACCTTAATGATTAAAAATGTTCTATGGTTAGCTTTATGGATGTATCAATATAAGAGGGTCATTTACAGAGTAAGTTCAGCTTCTATTTCTACCTGCGGCAGCGCTACGATTGCAGTTCCAAACATGTGTTGCAGTTACTCTGACTCAAGGAGGAGACATGTACATCATTTTCAGATTGCTGCTGCCAATGTGTGCTTTATAGTGCTTCTTTATAATATCAGCCGTAGTTGAAAATGATGAGCTGAAAGAACATGTTACCACATGGTTGAATTCACTGGTGGCATTCTTCCATGAAGAAGGAATACAAAAACTAGTGACACACTATGACAAGTGCCAACCAAATTTTGGAAGCTATGTAGAAAAGTACTTTAATGGTTCTAGATTTTTGTACAATAAATATTTTTTTCTGTATCTGTACACATTTGTTTTATATAACCAAACAGAACTTACTTTGTGAACATACCTCGTGTAATAAAAATATTTCATCTTCCATTTGAGTTCATTTTGTGATGGAATTTGATATGAATAAACTGAATTCAACATTTAGAACTACAGTAATGCCCATAAAAAAATTATGAATTCAAATCATCATCATTTCTCTCATCTGATATCATCCATTGGCAGAAGAAGAAAAAACGAGAGAAAGGTTTTAGAAAATAAAGAAAAAAATAGAACATTTTCTACTAACAAACCAGGATTCAAACCCAGATATTTCATCATACTGTAGTTGGTATCCATGCAAGACCATTTTGGGAAAACCTATCTAATGAAAGGAGAGATATGGTGTCATATGACACCATATGAGATTGACAGAAAGTGCAGACTGGCTAAGCAGGAGTGGCTAGAAGACAAATGCAGAACCTTAGAAGAGTGTATAACTAGGGGAAAGATAGATACCACCTACAGGAAAATAAAAGAGATATTTGGAGACAAGAATAGCTGCTGTATGATTATCAAGAACTAAGATGGAAAATCATTACTAAGCAAAGAGGGAAAAGCTGGAATATGGAAGGAATATATAGAGGGCCTATACAAAGGAAATAAACTTGAAGGCAATGTTCTAGAAATGGAAGACGAAGTGGAGGAATATGAGGTAGGAAATATGATACTGTGAGAAGAATTTGATGGAGCGCTGACAGATTTGAGTCGAAACAAGGCCCTTGGAGTAGATGATATTTCGTCCAAACTGCTGACATCGTTAGGAGAGCAAGTCATCTAGAAATTGTTTCATCTGGTATGCATGAAGTGAGGGGCAGGGGAAATACCCTACGACTTCAAGAAGAATATTGTAATTCCAATTCCAAAGACAGCAAGCGCAGACAAATGTGAAAATTATAGAACTATCAGTCTAATAAGTCATCGTTACAAAATACTAACGCGAATTATTTACAGACAAATGGAAAAACTTGTGGAATTCGACCTCTGGTAAGATCCATTTGGATTTAGGAGAAATGTAGTAGCACGGGAGGCAATACTCACATTACGACTTATCGTAGCAGATAGGCTATGCTTCTAGCAAATATAGGGAGCAAAGAGTTATATTTAACTTAAACAAAAACCAGACAGCAGGTATTTTAGTTGAAGGTCAAAAAAGGGAAGCAAAGATTAGGAAGGGAGTAAGACAGGGTTGTAGCCTTTCCCAAAGTTGTTCAATCTGTACATTGAGAAGCAATGAAGGAAAGCAAGGATAAATTTGGAGAGGGAATTAAAGTTCAGGGAGAAGAAATATAAACTTTGCAGTTTGTTGATGACATAGTAATTTTGTCATAGACGGCAGAGGATCTGGAAGTGCAATTGAATGGAATGGACAGTCTTGAAAGAAAGATATAAGATTAAGAAGAACAAGAGTAAAACTAGGGTAATGGAATGGAATGTCAGAAAATCAGGTGATGCTGAAGGAATTAGATTAGGTAATGAGACAAAGAAGTAGTAGATGAGTTTTGTTATTTGGACAGCAAAATAACTTGTTATTGTCAAAGTAAAGAAATGCAGAATGGCTATGGGAAGAAAAGCGTTTTAAAGAAGCGAAACTTGTTAACATCCGATATTAATTTAAATGTTAGGAAGTTCTTTCTGAAAGCATTTGTCTGGAGTGTAGCATTGTATGGGAGTGAATGTTGACAATAAGGAGTTCAGACAAAAAGATGACTGAAGCTTTTGAATTGTGGTGCTACAGAAGAATGATGAAAATTAAATGGGTAGATTACATTGCTAATGAGGAGGTGCTTAACCGAATCGGGGAGAAAAGGAGTTTCTGGCATATCCTGACTAAGAGAAGGGACACATTCTGAGACATCAAGAAATTGTCAACCAAGCATTAGAAGGAAGTGTGTGGGTTAAAAATCATAGAGGGAGACCAAGGGACGAATACAGTAAGCAGATTCAAAAGGATGAAAAGACTTGCACAGGACAGGGTAGCGTGGAGAGCTGCATCAAACCAGTCTGTAGACTGAAGACCACAACAACAAAATGACTCAATCAATAGGTCAATGTAATGGGTCAAAATGACTGAATTTGAGAGATACTGCAGATGATCATATGTTAGTCGTAATTTGACACTCGGTTCTTATCCCAGTACAAATGTTGAACACAGCTCACACATTCTAGCTTACATTCATAGATCCAATGTTGCATGCACAATAGATTAAAGGATGACAATATGTATTGATGTTAGTGTTGTGGTTCTTTACCTTCATTACTTTTTTTTATAGAATGACTAGGATATAATGGTGCATAAACTGAAATCACAGATTTTTAACATAAATAATATATCTATTATTATCTGTCTGGCAGGAAACTAACAGTATATATTACTCACAGCTAGATACAATGAGCAAAAATACTAACTGACAGTCTGGAATGTTTTTAGGGTTATAAGCTCACAGTAATTTTTGACCTATAATCACACAGACAACTATTAATGGCAGATATCTGACATATACCCATCTTACATATCTTCCTATTACCTCCTCCCAAAGGACATTGGTTGTGACTCAGAACACTATCCCTTGTTCTTAAAATGTGAGGTTGCTTCTTACATAAGCCTGCCAATATATTAATGTGCTAGTAGAATGAGTCTTATTGAAGGACATTTTGTCTTTGAAATGTGGATATATACTATATACGTGCGCTATTAGAGAATGGAACTCTAGAGAAAAGTTATGAAAGTGGTTAATGAACCCTCTGCCAGGCACTTAAATGTGATTCACAGAGTATCTATGTAGATGTAGATATTGCATTAAATGTGCACTTAGGATGATGATTTCCCTATTGGTATATTCCAGGTTGGTTCGTTCCAAAGGGTCCAGCTGATATCCTTCCCCATCCTTAATAGAGAAACCCAAGCTCATGCTCTATGTCTATAACCAAGTTGTCAACAGGATGTAAAACACTAGTCTTCTTCCTGTTTTCTCCAGTTCAGTGTACCTGTTCCATTCTTCATTTGTTTTACCAGCTCTACCTGACCTATTTCCTCTTGTTTATGAATTTATCTCTTCTGCCATCATCTCCCCATACTCCACCTTCCCCAAAAGTATCTACTTAATCTAGTATCACATGTAGCCAGATGCATGACCTGTCTCAGGTGCTCAGCCATCCACTCATACACATAATTTACCTCTTCTGTACTGCCGAGAGTCACACAAAAATGGAAACAAAAAATACGACACAAGCTTTCGGAACTGTGTTCCTTCTTCAGGTGGAGGGAAGCGATAAAAAAGAAAAAGTGAATGGGAATGGAAGGGAAAGGTAATTCAAAACCTAGGTCATGAGGATGGTGTTAGGATTGTGAAAGTCATAGATACTGCCTAGTAGTACTGAGCCATGCCAAAGATGATATATAAGAGAGGAAAGACCAAGCAGTAAAAAGAAGGAAAGAAGAGAAGAAAAGAAAAGATGAGTGAACTGAATGATGCTGAGGTGTGTGTGTGTGGGGAGGGGGGGGGGGGGTTTCTAAAACATTTTTGATTAACAGGGAAAGCTGGAACCACACACACACACACACACACACACACAGAGAGAGAGAGGGGGGGTGGGGGGGGTGGGAAGAGATAATGGATAGGTGAGTTGAGAATGGAAAAGGGGGAGGGGTTAGCGTAGATTTAGGCCAGCGGGGTGGGGGGGGGGGAGGATATGTCGGAGGGCAAGTAACCACCTCCGTAGCTCTGAGGGATTGGTGTTACTAGGCAGTATCCAAATGGCACGTGTGGTGTAACACGTCCAAGGTCCTTGGAGTCATGCTGGATGGCATGCTCTGCCACAGGATATTGTGTGTCCTCCAGGTGAACAGTCTGTGACCATTCATCCGTTCAGCCAATTTGTTAGTAGTCATACCAACATAAAAGGCTGCAAAGTGGACACAAGTCACTTGATATATGACGTGTGTTGTCTCGCATGTAGCCCTGCCTTGAATAGGGTAGGTTTTTCCTGTGGTGGGGCTGGAGTATGTTGTAGTGGGAGGATGCATTGGACAGGTTTTGCAGTGGGATCGGTTGCAGGGATAGGAACCATTAGGTAGGGAGGGTATTTTTGGGATGTTGTAAGGTTGGACGAGGATGTTGTGGAGGTTGGGAGGATGGCGGAAGGCTACTCTGGGTGGTGTGGGAAGAACAGTTTGGAGTGATGATCTCATCTCAGGGCATGACTTGTCATAGCCCTGTCAGAGGAATTTGTTGAGGCATTCCAGGGCAAGATGGTACTGGGTGACTAAGGGGGTGCTTCCGGGTGGTCTGGGGTTAGGAACATTGTTGTTGGAAGGAGAGGATTGGACAGCTCGGGAGATCTGCTTGTGGAAGAGGTCTGTAGGGTAGTTGTGGGAGAGGAAAGCATTGGATACATTGTTGTAGATGGTGAGGGATTCGTTACTGGAGCAGATATGTTTCCCACGGATACCCAGGTAATTTAACCATATTTTTCCTTCCTAACCTCCATCCTTTCTTCCTCTCAGCAGTTAGTAATACCAGTTTCCATGTTTATTTTTGATACACATAACATAAGGCATATCTCTCTCAGGCATAAGTACAAGCATGTGTAGGTGCTGCATAAGTACAGGCATGTGTAGGTGCTGGTAAATCACTTGTCTTCTCTGCCTCTAAACTTATTTTCATCAGAGGTATAAGAGAATCCCTTGTCTGTGCTGTTGCACTCTATATTCTTTTTATGACATCCTATGAATACTTTTTGTTGCTTGGACACACTTTATTAAGTATTTATTGGAAAATAGAAGAAATTTACTTATTTCATCAGATACATGACTGTTTGTCCTGTTTTCCAGTTAACATTAAGACTTTTTTTGTCTGTAGTAAGAAAAAAATATGTGCAAACATCTGAGTGAAACTTAATAATTAGCTGAACTGAGTACTGCCACAAATTTACAAAGACAGTCGGTGAAAAATTAAATTTTAAAATAAGCCACCTGATGGCTAACTACATTATATTATGCGTAATCTGTTGTAAATGCTTATCACGTCATCTGTGCTCTTTTCAACCAGGCACTGTTAGGTGTGGCTGTTGAGGAACTTGCAGTTTTGAATGTAGCGTGATTTCACCTTTAGTAACTGGTGTACATTCAGAATATTGGCTACCAAACATTAAATGCACTTGTTACTATTGTGATTGCTGACAAGGGTGAGTTTTTGGCTGGTAAGAAATAATGTTGATATATAATTTTCTAAACAATAAATTCTGTATCTCAATTTGGGTGATGGTAGTCATGATGGGAATGGTGTTGGCCTTTAATTGACTTGTGGTATAATGTAATGCACATGATGGCTCAGAAAATCACATAAGAAAAGATATCAAACAGTAAGTATTGTTTATTGCTGTAAAATCATGAACCTGTGCCCTTTCTTTTTGATGGAAAAAGTGGTAAGCAATAAATTGTAGTGGAGGGAATGGTCTAAAAATATGTCATCTTGAAGTTGTAGCACTGTTAGGCTCATCACTTATTCCAAATTAGAACCAAGTATGGCAAATGTGATACTTGATTACTATTCCATAGCAGTTTTCAGTTGCCTGAGATTAATTTTGCACCAACGTTGCCATACATTGTGTTATAGCTAGGTCTCTGTGGAGACTACTTTCTATTTGTCTCATCATTACTGTTGACGTTTGCATCCATTTCTCATCATATGGACAACAATACATGAAGGAAAGAGTGAAATAAAAGCAAATGTTTGATATATTCTTGTTTTCTTTCTGCTTATAATTTCTCACATTCTAACAACAATAAGTGAATGGCATATTTTCAGTATAACCTGATGTTCGCCCCCATAGTCCAGTGGACAGTGTGGTGGATTGCCATGCAGGGGGCCCGGATTTGATTCCCGGTTGGGTCAGAGATTTGCTCCACTCAGGGACTGGGTGTTGTTTCGTCCTCACCATCATTGACCTGCAAGTCACCAAAGTGGCATCAACTAAAAAGACTTGCACCAGAAAGCTGAACATCAGCAGTATAAGCAGATCTTTATTTGATTAAAATTTTATAGTCATAGACTAAGGAACTAAATCCGTTGTGACATGTAAATGCATTTTTGAATTCTCTATAAAAATGAAAAGGCATCAGAGCTAGTCCCTTGATCTCCGTATTTATTTTTGTCAAGGTGCAATTTTTGTTTCCTTATCTTATTGTGATGAGTCCTGTCCAAGGTAGGTTGACAATTCTTAATAAGAACTTGTCCTCTTACAGCATTAAGAGTGCTGCACAGAGTTAATCTGGTTCTCTCTAGACATACTGTTTTTCTGTCTAATTTGTCTCCTTTGGTGAGAATACTTCATTTAAAGCCATTGGAGGCTCACCTTTCACTCCATATATGAAATTTGCCTTGTCCAAATAGAATGTCTTGCCAGAGCTATTAAGAAATTGTACAGCATTTGTCAGCGTGGTAGTGTTAGTATAAAGCTAGAAAAATTGTAGTAAATATGTGAAGAGTCGAATGGCATTTTAAAAGTAACATAGGAGATAAATTGTTATAAAGTAATACCAGATGCCCTATGACATTTTAATGCACTTTGAGATTTAGAATCATATCTTACTTTGGGTCTCTTCATGTTTACTATATTTTGTGTCGCTAAAATATGAAGAGACACAAAGTGAAAAATCTCATAGAGTGAAAATATGTAGAGATAAAATAACAATAGTATTCCACAAAAGTTAACACAAAAAGCAGGAAAAACTGAGAAAAAGTTCGTAACATAAAAAAAAATTATTCAAAAAATCATAAGTGAAAACATTGAGCAACCTCAAAAGTTTAGAGGAAGTGCAGATACAAACCAAAAAGATGAAAAACTATCCCACTAAAGTTTCCCTAAATTAAAAAGACAAAACAAGTCTGGGACCAATAAAAAATACATGAGAGCAAGGCCACAAGAAGTATCTAAATATAAAACCAACAACAAAAACAATATTTGATATGTGCAGCATATCATGCTGTCTTTTAATGAAGCAATGTCTGTACCATTTAATGAACATGGTGACCAAAAGTGAGTTCATAAACTATCAGTTACCTTTCAGTTCATTGTGGCCACATTAGAATCTACAGAAAATCATATTTTGACCATCCAAACTATTGCAGAAACCCCACAATGCTACATTGTTGGACAAATTAGAGTAGTGCTTTGACAGGCATACTCTACACATAAATGTATTATGAATCAGACAAGTCTTGTGTTCCAGTTGGTCTGTAAGTGAAGTTTTGTGCTCATAGACCAAGAAGTTTCTACTTTGAATTCAGCTTGTTTATAGGGAGTTTGACAAAAATAACTGTGTTTTCAGTATTTTTTATGCAATTAGTTCACTGTTTTTATTCATACTGTTTTATCAAGGTACACACTTCGATTCTTCAGTTTCTTACAGATATTTATTTCTCGAACAGTACTTAGGTGTACCACTGATTAATAGTGTCCAACAGGCAAAATATTTCGACAGTCAGGTGTGTTACCATCGTCAGGTGTGCTGATGAAGCAACCTCTGAATGGCTCACAGACACCTTATATCCCTTCATGTGTTCACGCCGAGGCACAGGCATTTGCAGCCATCGAGAGGGTAGCGTTGACATCTGTGGTAACATAGATATAGTTACTACCTCTACCACAGCTGCTAGATTGTTGGTTTGCTGAATGTCTTCCTGATTAAAGTCAGTGCTGGTTTCCATGACTTACTGAGATTGTAGCCAAAGTCTCAATGGTTGAAGAGATTGTCACTGGTATGTATTTCAGTGGTCTTCCTAATGATGTAGTTGCAGTATTTCAAAGTTTGTGCCAAAATCCTAATCCTTTTGTATTCAGTGGCATGATTCTCAGACACACAATGCTCTGCAACCACTGACTTATTTAGATACAATAGTCAAGAGTGGCGCTGGTGATCTCGGCATAAATTTTCTACAGTGCACACTGTCTGTCCAATATACAGTATCCCACATTGGCACGGAATCAGAATATTTCAGTCCCACACAACAGAAGGTCATCTTTGATCTTCCCCAGTAACGTCAATTATTGGGGGTCAAAATGGCAATTTTCATTCCATGATTTTTTTTTCAGAATACACTAGAGTTTTCACCGTAGTGCACCATTGTACAGTATGAAGACATTGCCCACCTCTTTCTCTGTGCCTCTTCCAGTCCCACAGAATCTACTGTAGCGGTGGGGTGAAGAGAGCACTTAAGTTTCTATTCAGGGAAGCTGTTTTTTTCAAATTACACTTCTCAGATTTTATTGGATTCATTCTTGATATGGAGTGTTTACAACTCACCGCAAAGACGTGGCGACGAGCTGCAACAGGCACATACAAAAGACACACACATACAACACATTCAGCTATCGGCCATGGCCTTCTTCAGAAAATAGAACACTCACGCAATCATACAGGCACACAACACAGTCATTAACCATCACCTCTGTGAGTGTTCTATTTCCTGAAGAAGGCCATGGCCGATAGCTGAATGTGTTGTATGTGTGTGTCTTTTGTATGTGCCTGTCGCAGCTCGTCTCCACGTCTTTGCAGTGAGTTGTAAACTGTCCTCACTATATTATTAATTCCAACCTGGACTTTCCATTATTATATTAATATGGAGTGTGGTGTACAGCTGCTCAGGATATGTTAAATTAAGTGGTACCAACAATTTTAATTTTTATCAATAATTTCTTAATAAATTACTCTGCAACTATTTAATGAAGCCATCTTCAGACTCCTGATCATCAAACATCACAAAATAAATCTTACTCGAGTTATCTATGATTTGACTATACTAAAATCATTGTTTTATGAAGCAACCAACAAAATTTTAAGAATAGTTGTTTAGCTATGAACAATAGGCCACTATGTGATGACAGTGTTATGACACTAATAGTAAATGTTAAACATCACAGTAATAGCGATTGGAAGGATAAGTCACTTTGGACACAGAGTTAACATATAATTCACATGGAAATTCTATCATTATGAAAATATATTCTCCAACTTTTTTTTTCTGCACCTTGTTTGCTGAGAATGAGGGATGCTGTTACTACAGTACGAAAGCATCCCTTGTCACACCTGATTTGATACAAGAATGATAAAACAAACAAATATTTAGATAAAGAGCATGCCAATATTTATGTTTAATGAGTGAAGCTTGTGTGGGAGCTTACGTGACTTTAAATGAAAATAAATGCAATAATTCGAAAAGAATTATTGAAGTTGTAATCAATTGTAAAATGTCAGTTAACAAAGTGAACACCCAATGTCATGAAGAATAAAATGTTGAAGAAGGAGTATGCCAAAATTATAGGGGAAAATGTCCCTCTTAAAAGTCTTTAAAATATAACTTCATAAATAAACTCCATATGTCACCAAGAAGACCATGTACCAATTAACATGAAGGTAATAACACACACAGCACAGTAGGATATGTTTAAACTACCCTAAAATAAGACAAGATTGTAGACCCATATGTACTATTGATGCCAAAGAGAGAAAAATTGAGATCTCATAATAGATTATAAATAGCAATTTATCAAATTGAATTACCAATGTAATGAGGAATAAAACATCAAAAGTGGTATATAAGTCAAAGTCATAAACCAAAACATCATTTAACCAACAATCCAAAGGTCACATTCAAATCCCTCTTTCCCTTACCATGCCAAATTGTAATGTAATATGCATGAACACCATTAATTTTGGTCTCTACCATAATGTATTTGGAAGCTATCAAAGTAATAGTATGTAAATTTCCTGTCAAAGATACCCTCAACAGGTATGTCACCCTGTATGGTTCATCAAGGGAACTACAGTAAATAATATTTTGAGAGGGGTAGGTTGCTACTCACCACAGAGACATCCGACGTGCCATATAAAGGCACACATAAATGAATACAAATACTTCATAGCTTTCAGCTGTCATGGACTTCGTTGGTCACAGAAATACACACACTCACAAGTGGAAAACACTATTTTGCTACCAGTCCCACAGTTCAGACGCATTGCAATACCAATATTGAACCCTGCCCGACTCAGTTCACTCTTCCATCCAGTTGAGATCTACCCCTACTGCCCCCCCCCCCCAAAATCATCCCCTTTTAGCTTTTCAGAATTTTATAACTTTTAATCTCACCTTCATTCCCCAAATCGCTCTAAATGGATACCAACCTCACACCCACAGAAATAAATGCAATCCACTACCTAAAAACTGATCTTGACCATATGATCCTACCTGCTGAGAAAGGCTCCGCGTCTGTGGTTTTAGACCACAAGGACTATGTAGCAGAGCATCTCCATCAACTGTCAGATTCTTCCACCTACATATAATGATCCCATCCCAAAAATCCAACAGGATCTCCAGCCCATCCTTAAATCCTTAGGCCCATCCCAGGACCTTTCCACACACACTGAGAGAATCTCTGCTTTCATTAGCTATTACCCACAGCCTACCCTCCTACATAAAAGACACCAACCATTTCCTCCACTGACTCTTCCACAGTTCCTGTTCCTTCACCACCTAGTACCATCCCCGTCACTGTTGACACCACCTCCCTCTACACCAACATCCCCAACACTCATGCTCTTAGGTCCGCTTTTGATCACTACTTTGACGATGCCTGACTGACTCCGAGCCTACAACCTCCTTCCTTGTTAACTTGAACTTTTTTTGAAGGCATCACCTACAAACAAATTAGTGGCACAGCCATGGGAACCTGTATGGTACCTTCCTATGCCAACTTTTTCTTGAGCCATCCAGAGGAATCCTCTTTCACTACACAGAATTCCAAACCTGTCAGCTGGTTCAGATTCATTGATGGTATACTCATATTCTGGACTGAAGGTGAGGACACACTATCCACATTCCTTCAAAACCTCAACACCTTCTCCTCCATTCACTTCACCTGGTACTACTCAACCAAATGGAGCAGCCTCCCATGTCGGAGGTTCAAGTCCTTCCTTGGGCATGGATGTTTGTGTTGTCTTTGGTATAAGTTAGGATAAGTTAGTTCATAAGTAGTTTGTCAGTTTAAGGACTGATGACTCCACAGTTAAGTCCCATAAGCTTTACAGACATTTGAACATTTTGAACCCAAGTACCACCCAAGACTAAAGCAATTAAACCACATTATTTGCCAGGATTTTTACTACCCTTCTTCCTGCCCTTAAATGAGAAATACCCTACACAACATCCTGCCCCCCCCCCTCACACACACACACACACACACACACACACACACACACACACACTCACACTCCTATAGCGGTATTCTGCCACCTAGCAAACCTCTGATGTAAAAACTGTGCACTATTCAGATTCAGTGCACACAAAAATTTAAACAAATTATGGGTATTTATCAACAATTATCTCTATTAAATAAAGAGAACATATTTAGATATACAAGAATCATATAATTTAATTATGTCAAAATGCGTGTTAAGACACCTGTGATTGCCTACTGTCTTATATTTGTTATAAACAATTCATAATGGTAATTCAACAAACTGGCATTATTATGCATAATATTAATGTTATAGACTGTATGGCTGTACTAAAATTTGTGTCTCAAAGAGACCTTTCATTTGATCCATCTGTACTTCAATTAGTATAACAGTTATAAATTATTAAGTGGCTCATAATTTCATTTCTCAATCACTCAATATGAAATTAACATGGCTGATACCAACACACCATCAGAATTGCTCTGCCTTCCTATTTCATATGTCATATCGCACTGGTCTTGTGACTTAAATAGTGTGTGTGTTATATAAGAAAAAGTACACAATGCTTTCTTAGCAGTGTCAAGTGGCAGTTACTTTTGTCATTGCATCTGCTTACCGTTCAGACCTCTACGTGCCCGTAACAAGGTGCTTCAATTGCTAGCTTACCTCCTTGGCTCTGCAACTGTCAAACCTTGCACGCTTTACGTGCCAAATGGGCAGTGTTGTGTCACAGAGGGAATATATGAAAAATAGCAGTGAAGGAATATGCCTGTTCTGTCTGCAGTTTAGAACATCCTCCTTCAGGCCAACCGCAAATTAGAACAAGCCACCCACCACCTCAAAAAACTATCCAATCTCCTGGTCACCCACCTCCGGAAAGGTAATACTCTCTCCCTCAATAACATCTCCAATAAACCTCAACCTCATCTTTATTGCACACAAACCCAGTCTCTGCCATCTACTCAATCTCCCACTCCCAACTCCTCTTCCCCCCAAACTAAAAACTCCAATCCACACACTCCCGAACCACTACATTCCAATTCAGTAGTCAACCTCTCCTCCAAACCTCTCTCCCAATCCGAAACCTCTGTCCTATCCAAAGGCCTCACCTTTAGCCCTACTCCTAAATTAAACCAAACAGCCCTTGTTAAAGATTTACTTTCCTATACTCGTAGTCTTTGCTGGAGATACCACTTTGCCACGAAGAAAACTAATCCTACTCCTAATGATCCAGCTCCCCAAGACATCATTCAAATTGAACCCTGCCTAGAACGGTTCCGTCCTCCGTCACGGCGAGACCCACCTGCTCTTCCTCAAAATCACCCTCTTCAAACCTTCCAGGAATTCCTTACTTCCAACCTTGCCTCTCACTCTTACCTGGGAAACTTTAATCCTACTCCCAACATTACTGCAGCTGAATCCCGAGCTATCCGTGATCTGAAGGCTGACCATTCCATCGTCATTCTCCCAGCTGACAAGGGATCCACGACCGTGGTACTTAATCGGTGGGAGTATGTGGCTGAGGGACTGTGTCAGCTTTCAGATAGTATCAGATATAAAGTCTGTCAAGACAACCCCATTCCTGATGTCTAGACAGATCTTCATGGAATCCTCAAAACCTTAGGCCCCCTACAAAACCTTTCACCTAACTCCATTAACCTCATGACCCCACCGACACCCCACACCCCCACCGTCTACCTACTTTACAAGATTCACAAACCCAATCATCCCGGATGCCCCATTGTGGCCGGTTACCAAGCCCCTACAGAACGAATCTCTGCCTACATAGACCAACACCTTCAACCCATCATGTGCAGTCTCCCATCCTTCATCAAAGACACCAACCACTTCCTCGATCACCTGAAATCCTTACACAGCCTGTTACCTCCAGAAACCATCCTTGTAACCATTGAAACTACTTCATTATACACAAATATCCCACATGCCCAGGGCCTCGCTGCGATGGAGTATTTCCTTTCATGCCGACCACCCACTTCCCTACCTAAAACCTCTTTCCTTAATACCCTAGCCAGCTTCATCCTAACCCACAACTTCTTCACTTTTGAGGGCCAGACATACCAATAACTAAAGGGAACAGCCATGGGAATCAGGATGGCCCCCTCGTAAGCAAACTTATTCATGGGATGCTTAGAGGAAGCCTTCCTGGATACCCAAGCCTGTCAATCCAAAGTTTGGTACAGATTCATTGATGACATCTTCATAATCTGGACTCACAGTGAAGAAGAACTCCAGAATTTCCTCTTTAACCTCAATTCCTTTGGTCCCATCAAATTCACCTGGTCCTATTCCAAACCCATGCCACTTTCCTCGATGTCAACCTCCATCTGTCCAACGGCCAACTTCACACATCCGTCCACATCAAACCTACCAATAAACAACAGTACCTGCATTATGACAGCTGTCATCCATTCCACATCAAACGTTCCCTTCCCTACAGCTTAGGTCTTCCGAGTTTGCTCCAGACACCCGAATCTCTGAACCAATACACTGATAACCTAATAACAGCTTTCAGATCCCCAGCTATCCTCCTGATCTGGTACAGAAGCAAATTGCCACAGCCACTCCCTCATCCCCTCGAATTCAGAACCTTCAACAGAAGAACCCCAGAAGTGCCACTCTTGTCACCGGATACTTTCCGGGACTGGAGCGGACTCTGAATGTGGCTCTCCAGCAAGGATACGACTTCCTTAAATCCTGCCCCGAAATGAGATCTATCCTTCATGACATCCTTCCCACTCCACCGAGAGTGTCTTTCCACCGCCCACCTAGCCTCCATAACCTCCTAGTCCATCCCTATGAAATCCCCAAACCACCTTCCCTACCTTCTGGCTCCTACCCTTGTAACTGCCCCCATTGTAAAACCTGCCCTATGCACCCTTCCACCACCACTTACTCCAGTCCCATAACCCGGAAGGTGTACACAATCAAGGGCAGAGCCACTTGCGATAATATCCATGTGATTTACCAACTGACATGCCTGCACTGTGAAGTGTTCTATATGGGAATGACCAGCAACAAACTGTCCATTCGCATGAACGGTCACAGGCAGACAGTGTTTGTTGGTAATGAGGATTACCCTGTGGCTAAACACGCCTTGGTGCACGGCCAGCACATCTTGGCACAATGTTACACCGTCCGGGTTATTTGGATACTTCCCACCGACACCAGTCTTTCAGAACTCCAGAGATGGGAACTTGCCCTTCAGCATATTCTCTCTTACGGTTGCCTAACGTCCGCTAAATTCAGTTTCCCACCCACCATCTTGAACATCTTTGCCTCGATTCTGTGGACAGAGCATTTGCCTCAAGTGGTATCTCTGTCCAACTTCTTTGCTTTCTACAGTATGTCTGCCTAGGTGTGCTTGTGTTTGTGTATATATGTGAGTGTGTGTGTATTTGTTTACCCTCCTTTTTTTTCCCCAAGGTAAGTCTTTCCTGTCCCGGGATTGGAATGGTTTCTTACCCACTCCCTTAAAACCCTCATCATTTCCTTTTCCCTCTCCTTTCCTTCTGCCTGATGAAGCAGCTAGGCTGCGAAAGCTAGCATTTTTTTGTGTGTGTGTGTCTGTGTGTTTATTTGTTGCTACTACTGCCTGTGCCCCTTCGCCTGGTAAGTGTGTGTGTATTTGTTTACCTTCCTTTTTGTCCCCTAAGGTAAGTCCTTCCACTCCTGGGATTGGAATGGCCACCTTTTCCACTTCCTTAAAACCCGTATCCTTCCCTTTCTCCTCTCCTTCCTCCCTCTTTTTCCCGAAGAAGCCACCACTGGTGGCGAAAGCTCGAATGGTTGTGTGTTTTTGTGTGTTTCGTGTTTCTATCGACAAGCCTGTACTTTAGGTAAGTCAAAAATCTTTATTTTATACCATTTTCCCACCTAGAAGGTCTCCTTGATCGTGTACACCTTCTGGGTTACGGGATTGGAGTAAGTGGTGGTGGAATGGTGCATAGGGCAGGTTTTACAACGGGGGTGGTTACGGAGGTTCTTTCCGCCGCCCACCTAACCTCCGTAACCTCCTAGTCCATCCATATGAAATCCCTAAACCACCTTCCCTACCTTCTGGCTCCTACCCTTGTAACCGCCCCCGTTGTAAAACCTGCCCTATACACCCTTCCACCACCACTTACTCCAGTCCCGTAACCCGGAAGGTGTACACGATCAAGGGCAGAGCCACTTGCGATAGCACCCACGTGATTTACCAACTGACATGCCTGCACTGTGAAGCGTTCTATGTGGGAATGACCAGCAACAAACTGTCCATTCGCATGAACGGTCACAGGCAGACAGTGTTTGTTGGTAATGAAGATCACCCTGTGGCTAAACATGCCTTGGTGCACGGCCAGCACATCTTGGCACAGTGTTACACCGTCCGGGTTATCTGGATACTTCCCACCAACACCAATATTTCAGAACTCCGGAGATGGGAACTTGCCCTTCAACACATTCTCTCTTCCCGTTGCCCATCTGGTCTCAACCTCCGCTAAATTCTAATTCCCGCCCGCCATCTTTAACATCTTTGCCTCGGTTCTGTGGACAGAGCCTCTGCCTGAAGTGGTATCTCTGTCCAACTTCTTTGGTTTCTACAAATGTCTGCCTAGGTGTGTTTGGATGTGGATATGTGTGAGTGTGTGTGTATTTGTTTACCTCCCTTTTTGTCCCCTAAGGTAAGTCCTTCCACTCCTGGGACTGGAATGGCTCCTTTTCCACTTCCTTAAAACCCGTATCCTTCCCTTTCTCCTCTCCTTCCTTCCTCTTTTTCCCGAAGAAGCCACCACTGGTGGCGAAAGCTCGAATGTTTGTGTGTTTTTGTGTGTGTTTGTTTCTGTCGACGAGCCTGTACTTTAGGTAAGTCAAAAATCTTTATTTTATACCTATTTTCCCACCTGGAAAGTCTCCTTCTATAATATATATATTTCAAACCATTAAAGATGTTGATTTGTGTAAGCCTCATGTATATCAGATTGCTTACAAATGTTGTAAACCATATATATTGGACAAACAGTTCACAGAGTCAATGATTTTGATGCCAAGAGAACCAGCAGTCCACCCTATTTCTGTATATCAAGAAGTCCAGAGTTGCAGAATACTGTTTGTCCAAGAATCATGCCATGAAATACAAATGTACTAGTAGAGCAAAGACTTCAAAATACTGTGTAACTATAAAGGCCATTGAAATCCAAATCAGGGACAATCTCTTAAACCAGGACAGTCACTACGGTCACAGGAAGGGGTGGGAATGGTAACCAGCACTATGTTTAATGAGGAAGACAGTCTGCAAACATGACAAGCTAGCACTTATGGTGGAAGGAGTAACTGCGCTTACACTACCACAGACACCCACATAACCATCTCCATGGCTGCCAATGCCCATGCCTCAATGCAGACCACATAAAGAGTGGTCTGTGGGTATAGAGGATATAAGACTACTACATGCTGCCCAGAGATCATTTGATCAGAGCATCTTCCAACAGCAACATATGATGTGGAATAATTCTCTGCAGTCACTGTGATGCTTGCTTTCCTTTTCTTAGGTAACACTTCTGTTATTTAACTTTTGTTGCCTAAATATTAATAAAAAATGAATAACATTGTGTTAAATTTGAAGGCACAAAAGTTCCTTGTACTTTTAAAAATCTAATATGTTTTGACTCAGTTAATTTACTAAGATGTTTTATACTTTTATTGTGCTTCAGTAGCTGTGCTCATTCATCTACCAATTACAATGAACAGCAATTCCAAACTCATAGTTGCAATAATCCACAGCACCAGTGTTTGACTCTTGTTTAATGTTTTTGAAGTCACATATTAGATAATTTTGTGTGGATTCTTCTGTCACTTCTTGGTATAATAATTCCATATTTTGGATTAAAACAAATTAACTGTTTTTGTTCTACTTATTTTTGTTCACTTCAAACTAGTTTTTGGCCAATTAGTTTTAATGCAAAGTAATTTCAATATAAAACATGTTAACCATGAGTTACACACATCTCGGTTGGGCAACCAATCAAAATAACGTGGAACATTTCATCTTGTAGTTAAATACATTTTTATATATGGCTCCAATCTGACAATTGGTTTCCATTCGAGCAATTTACCCCAAGAGCACCAGGCTTGACACTTTCATTTATGTTATTTAGGCTTAAACTTTCATTAACTAGTATTGTACATTTTCATTTCCAGTATTATGTCTTCATTATTTTACTCTTTGTCTTCAGTGGTTAGATAAATTTGTGTTTGGATTTGAAATAATTGTCCTTGTTGAAGACAACTCGTATTACTAATGGTACCTCTATAACTCTTCCTAGGTCCAGATCATGCTGAAACTATGTTTACTATCAAGGCTATATCATGGCACTATCATGATTATTTATACTACAAATTAATCATATATACATAGGTAATTGAGAGCACTGCAAACTGCTGCATGACTTTACATCTTTATTGACCAATTATGAGCCTTTATTTTATTTAGAGGGGGATGTAAAAGAATATTCACTTTGTGAAAATGTTAAAAATTTTGTTTCTTGAAGTAGTATGTTCAGTCTTTTGCTGCCAAGCCTCACACAAATGTGGTTGTATGCGTCCACTACATTTCTTTCTTTCATTAAACTGAATTTATTTTATCAATGGAAAATCCAATAGGAATGTTAATAATGGAGAATAGACAACAACTCACCATAAAGAAGCTCACTGAGCTGCTGACATACACGAAAATAGATAACAACATTCACACAACTTACATTTTTAGCCATGGCCTTCATCAGAAAAAGAAACACATACAGTACATTCATGCAATCACTCAGACTAGTATACACACACAACTATCATGTCCGGCCATCGTGAACTCTAAACTTGACACATATACTATTAGACATTTCTTTAGCATTTTCTTTACATATTACAATTGATCTTGTACTGTGGAAGCAAACATCAATAACTATTTTCATCAGTTACTTTGTGAATTTCTTCTTTCTTGTTTGAAAAGGTTCTGATTGAGTCAAATCTGTGTTCCCTTTTCTTTCATACAAACCTTGGCCTGTGAATTACGAACACAACAACAATAAGAAAAGATCAGCCAAATCAGTCAAGCTGTTCTAAAGGGCACTTACATGCATGCGGCAATTGGTTTTTAGTAATGTAGGTTTTGGGGGTTATATATGACATACTGTGTCTGCCTAGGTGTGTTTGCGACTGTGTAAATGTGTGTGTGTGTGTGTGTGTGTGTGTGTGTGTGTGTGTGTGTGTGTCTTTGTTTACCTTCTTTTTCTTCCCCCAAGGTAAGTCTTTTCTCTCCCGGGATTGGAAGGGTTCCCTATCCCCTTCCTTAAAACCCTCATCATTTCCTTTTCCCTCTCCTTCCCTTATGCCTGAAGAAGCAACTGGGTTGCAAAAGCTTGCTTTTATGTGTGTTTGTGTGTGTTCTATTTATTTGTTCTACTATCACACCTGTGCTCCTTCACCTGGTGAGTATATTTAAGAATAGCTATCAATAAATTCCATTTAAAAGCATTGGTATAGTAATATTTCGGTGCAAAATACAGTATTATTATTTATCTGTCATAAACTTTCTAATGGATTTTCCTTTTTCTTTTTGATTTTTTTTTTTTTTTTTTTTTTTTTTTTTTTTGTATTATTGTTGTCAGAAACTTGAATTTGTGAGTGATTTAAGTGATAAAAAAAAACACACACACTTAATATTGGCCTGTTCACTTTCAATTTCACTGAAATTTGCTTTGACTTTTCTACATGCTCAATCTGTCCTCATGACAACTTTTTTTGTTTCACATTTTTCCTATCTCTGGAGTCCTGAAAGGTTGGTGTCAGTGGGAAGTATCCAGATAACCCGGACGGTGTAACACTGTGCCAAGATGTGCTGGCCGTGCACCAAGGCATGTTTAGCCACAGGGTGATCTTCATTACCAACAAACACTGTTTGCCTGTGACCGTTCATGCGAATGGACAGTTTGTTGCTGGTCATTCCCACATAGAATGCTTCACAGTGCAGGCATGTCAGTTGGTAAATCACGTGGGTGCTCTGCAAGTGGCTCTGCCCTTGATCGTGTACACCTTCCGGGTTACAGGACTGGAGTAAGTGGTGATGGAAGGATGCATAGGGGGGTGGTTGCATGGGTAGGAGCCAGAGGGTAGGGATGGTGGTTGGGGATTTCATAGGGATGGACTAAGAGGTTACGAAGGTTAGGTGGGCGGCGGAAAGACACTCTTGGTGGAGTGGGAAGGATGTCATTAAGGAAGGAGTCCATCATTTGGTTCTATTTAAGAATTCATCATTGGAGTGGGAGCTGGCCACTAGAAAGTCTTTTAGGCTCCTCTTAAACTGATCTAAATTTTTTATGGTTGTTGATAAATTATTGAAAATATGTGTTCCTGAGTAGTGGACCCCTTTTTTGAACTAAAGTAAGTGCTTTTAAGTCCTTGTGTGGATCATTTTTGTTCCTAGTATTGTAGGTATGAACTGAACTGTTTGTTGGGAAAAGGGATGTATTATTTATGACAAATTTCATTAAGGAATAAATATACTGGGAGACAGTAGTTAATATACCCAGTTCTTTGAAGAGGCTTCTGCAGGATGTCCGTGAATTTACACCACAAATAATACGTATTACACACTTTTGGACTCTGAAAACTTTTACTTGACTTGAAGAGTTACCCGAAAATATTATACCATATGACATTATGGAATGAAAGTAAGTAAAGTATGCACGCTTTTTTATGTTTATGTCTCCTATGTCTGACACCACTAGGCATTTCACTTTAGGTTCCCTGCAGTTCCTATTTATTTCAGTCCTATGTGACTTTCATTGCTGTGTTCCTGTGTATGAGCATTGTTGTACTTTCATCTTTTGTCCGTCATTTAAAGTACTTCTTCAGTCTGTTTGCAGTTACCTCCTTCCTGTAATATTTCTCTCTCCAGTTTCTGTAATTGCCATGTTATTTGGGGGGGGGGGGCATTTTCCAGTTTTATTCATCGGAAATGCTTATTGTTTTAATGATATCATAGTATCTATAAAGTTAGATAATGTACAGCACATTTCATCATTTTTCATTGCTTCAGTGCCATTTTTAATTAACTCTCCAGATTCTGCAGGGATTCTCTTAAATTTCACTCTAATCTTCATCATTAGCAAATTGTGATTTCAGTGTATATTTGGTCCAAGGTATGTCTTAGAATCTACTGTCAGCTTTTGAGATTTTGTATTCTGAGCCTTGGCATGTTGTATTGCAGTGGGCATCTCTCTGTGTATCCAGATACTGCCTCCTCTTATTATTTTTTAAACATATAATCATTGTTACTGATATGTCCGCATGCCGTGTAATTAAAAACTGTGCTGACACTACAGGTCACTGCATGGTGGCCGTGGGCACCACACAGAATGCACTCCATATGAGAAAGTGCATACACACGGCGCAATGCTTCGGCAGTTTGATGTGTGATTGTAACTGAGCGTGTTATGTTTTCGTGTGTTAGCCATCTACATAGCACTCGGCGATGAGTCGGTTGTATTGCACGCGTGTTCCGCAGCCTCCGTACTGACCCTGTTCTACAGGCACGTGTCTGATCTCTTACTTATTTCTCTGGGGTATGATATGTGTGTTTCCTTTGTCCTCTGTGACTACTCCGGACCCCATGTTACTTCAGGTGCTGCAGTAGCTGAAGCAACAGAAGCATAAACAGCAGATTGACCTCAACTAAATTGTTTACTTTGTCGCGCGGTTGCGGTGCCATTGGGTCCTCCTCCTTTTCTTTCCTATGATGAAGCCACAGAAGAAAGGGACAAGTATGAGTAGCCTTTACGACAACACTTTCAGGCTTTTGGTATTACGGACCCAACATTGTGTCATGCCTTGTTCCTTTCATGGTGTTCTCCTCAGGTGTATCGGGTTTTGTGTAAACTGATGCCATTATACGATCCATCTACCCTTTCTTTTGACGAGATGTGTTCTTTGCTTTCTGGGTATTACTGCCAGCGGACGAATACAGTGATCTCTAGTATGGAATCTTACCAATGTCATAAACAACCCATCAGACGTACAGGGCCTAGGTGGCTGAACTGCAGGGCTCTTAGCCATTGTCATAATTTTATTTCGGACGTTCACAAGGAATCCTATGCAAATCGGGTTTGGGATGTTATCCTACACTTGGCTCCTGACAGGGAAACCTGTGCCATGCCCTCCAACAGGATGACCCCAGCTTGGCCTATGTTTTGAAAATCGCTCAGGCTTTTGAGGTTACACGGGCGGCAGCCCGCACTATCGATGCATGGGGCAATGTTTCTGCCATTCTACTCGGTGCCTTTCCGCTGATGCGATGGGGGAGGTGGCGGTGGTTACCTCAAACCGTCCACTCCAGTCACAGGCCCGACGACAGAACAGCCCAGCGCAACAGTACAGTCAATGGCCTTCTCACTCCGATAAATGGGCTGTGTTTGTGCTGAATGTTCTTGTAGCCATGAACGTAATGATTGTCCACATTGTTGGTACTGTAGGAAAAAGGGACAAATTTCTTCAGTATGCTGTTTGCCACCGGCGCCACCCGTTCATGATATGGCTTTGGAAATTAATAATGTTGCGGCACTCACATACAGTCCTGCCAAGCTTTTCATTGAAGTATGTGTTCTGAACTGTGTGGTGCAGATGCAGGTAGACATGGGAACAGCAGCCACATTACTGAACTCTCAAACATATGTATATCTTGAAACATCACCACCCCCCTGCAATTAGCATCACGGAAGCTTTTGAGTTACAACAAACAATCTATTCCTGTGTTAGATCAATTCACGGACCCAGCGACCTATCGCTTGGTGGTCCATACAATCACGTTTTTAGTAGTGTATCAAGCCTCGACAGTCAACCTGTTTGGTATTGATGCTTTTTGGCCTTCGGTTTCTCTATATTTGCTTGCTAGGACTGGGTTGCATTTCTTCCTTCCAAGTTCACATTACCATGAAACCAACAGCCCGTCCTCATTTCTTCTAGGCACGTGAGATACCCATTGCCCTTAAAGCAGAGGTAAAAACGAATTGAACCGCCTTACAGATGCCAGCATTATTCGTGCGGTTGCTTCTAGTGAATGAGCCACACCATTGTCAAACCCTCCAGTAAACTCCGCATTTGCGGCGACTTATTCCTCAATCCATCATAGACATGTACCCCCTGCCTCGACCAGATGAATTGTTCTCGAAATTGTCTGGTGGACAATATTTCTCGAAAAGACAAGGGACTCAAATGCGATCTCCAAAAGTGCCAGTGTTTTCAGCCCACTATTGAATATCTCGGATTGGAGTTATGGGGACGAGGTGTTTTCCCCATTATGGACCATGTGCGTGCTGTGACACTGTTGCCGCATCCTACTTCTGTTAAGAAATTGCAGGCCTTTTTGCGAAAAATTGCATATTATCACAAATTTATTCTGGGGGCCTTCACTCTTTCGCGTCCTCTCCATGATTTGTTATGGAAATGTGCTAAATTCAAGTGGTCCCCCGCGTATGCCGCTGCCTTTTTAACACTTAAGAACAAATTACTTTCTGTTCCATGTTTAATGATGTTCCACCCTGGTCAGCACTTGGTTTTGGCGACAGACGCGTCTCAGTACGGGGTGGATGCTGTTCTTTCGTACCGATTCCCTGATGTCTTCGAGCTTCCCATCGCATTTGCCTCCAAAATGCTTACACTGGCCGAGTCAACGTACTCTGAAATAGAAAAAGGAGCTTTTGTAATTGTGTATGCTCTTAAGAAATTCTATGTTTTCCTGTATGGTTCAAAATTTCATCTAGTGACAGGTCATAAGCCTTTGGTGTCCCTCTTCAATCCCTTGGCCCCACTACCGGACAAAGCAAGCTGCACACAGGAGCATCATTGGGTGTTGTTTCTTTCTCGTTTTCACTATGAGATCCATTTCCGTCCTACAGTGAAGCATGCAAATGCTGACGCATTGTCGCGTCTGTTGGATTGCACCGGATGCTGCTTTTGATCACGATGAAATTTTGTGCTTCCACATTGATGATGAGGTGCAGCAGACGGTCGAGGGATTGCCGCTCACTTCTGACCGCCTTACTGCAGCAGTGGTGTCAGATCCGGTGTAGCATCAAGTAGTGCAGTATGTTCAATACGGGTGGCCGGAGTCTCCTCCTCGATGGGCTTCTGCAAATGTTACTCCTTCCAATATCAGCTGGCCATGCGTGACAGAGTGCTTTTGTTGCAGCCGGCGAATTCTCCGCCACGAGTAGTGACAATTGCAGAATTGCAGCACTTTCAAAGATATTCGCCGGAAGGGCTTCCTGTTACCTTGGTTACAGACAACTGACCATAATTTACTTCTCATGAATTCAAAGATTTTTGTGCCCAATGGAGTATCCGCCATGTCCTGGCCCCACCTTTCCACTCGCAGTCTAATGGGGAGGTTGAGAGAATGTTGTGGACTTTTAAAAATTAGATGCGCAAATATGTCCAGTCTTCCTCACTCAATGTGAGACAGGTTCTTGGCTTTATATTGCTTCACCCCTCTAGGCGATAACAGCCCAGTGGAATTGCTACAGAATCAGCAATCTCGCACCATGCTTCACTCGCTAGTTCCTCCACCACAGGTGCAGTGAGAGCACCCCTGTAATGGGTTCCATCCAGGGGTTTCGGTTTGGGCCACATTGTATGGTAGGCACCTCAAATGGACACCAGCAACAGTCACTCTCTGCGAAGGCTGCCATCTCTGTGTCCTTTGTATGCCGGATGGGGAAATTACCTGTCATCTCGTGCAACTCCGCCCATGAGTTCTTGCTGGGTCACCGAACTATGGGCAGCAGTGTGACGCACCTCTCTCTCCTGCAGATTTTAACTCGACACTGGTAGTTGAGCAGCCTGATCTGTCGAATGTCAGTACAAATCATGAGCGAGGCACCCAAGGGGAGTCAATGCCACCCTCATCAGAGAGTCTCTCGTCCACCTGGTTGCTGCCGTCTACACAGCCACCTTCGCCCCTGGTCTCCCAGCCGCAGCAGTCGATCACATCATCATCTATCATCTCCAGCTGAAAACCATCACAACTACCTATCGCAGCCATGTACAGTGGTTCAGCGTCGGCGTCTGTGTGATAGTGATAGTGGCTGTGAGCAAATGGACATTCAGTGTTGTGATATGTCCAAGCGCCGTGTAATTAAAATCGACGCTGACACTAGTGCTTCAGGCTGCCACTTGGTGCGCCACGGGTGCCGCACAGAGCACGCTCTATATGAGGTGCGCACACGCGGTGCAACGCTTCGGTTGTTTGATGTGTGACTTCAACCGAGCGTGTTATGTTTTCGTTTGTTAACCGTGTACATAGCAGTTAGTAGCTGAAATATATTTTAGCAGTCAGTGAATGTATCTCTTTCACTTCCAATAATTATCCCATATTCTTCCTTAACTCTGTCTTCTGTTTCTTCCCCCAGTGTTGTCATATCGTTTTACATACAGTACTGATTTACCAGTTTAACATCCTCCTATACTTTCTCTGTCTCTTTAATCCTTGCCTGTGATGTCAACGTGTATATCTTAACGTATGTTTGTTAACATTTACTTGTTGTCAATTCGAATGATAATGCCTAGTCACTGTTTACAGTAATTTACTCTCTCTCTTACCTTCCTAATTGTAACGAATTCTACTCCTGTTATACCAATTTCTGTTGCCATCGATATAAACATATATTTATCTGATTAAGAATCATTGTCATCTCTTAATTTCATTTCAGTGGTCCCCCTTATTTATGATTTAATACTTTACATTTCCATTTACAGGTTTCTAACTTGTCTATTGTGTTTAAACTTCTGATACTCCACTATTTATCTTGTATGATATCACACCATTTCTTTGATTATTCAACCATTCTCTTCCCCTTCTGCTCCCCTTCCTTTTTTTCTTTTCTTCTCTTCTATCCGATGAAGGAACCCTGTTCCGAAAGTTTGTTCTCTCTCCTTTTGTGTGTGTGTGTGTGTTTGTTGTCACCTGTTGCTCCGAAAATTTTCCTCTAAATTTTCTTTTCAAATGCTCAAAACAATTTTTCATTTTGTAAAGTAAGAAACCATGTTCACACCCATACAGCACAATTGGAAGAATAATAGTTTTGTACATTTTGATCTTTAAATTTATAGACAATAACTGTAATGACAGTAATCTATTCGGTGAGAAGTAGCAAGAATTTCCAGCTCGTGATCTCCTCCTCAGCTCAGACTCAATCTTATTTCTCAATGTAATCTTCTCACCTAAATACATAAACATGTTCACTTTTGCAAATTGTATGTGACCAACTCTTAACATTTCCTGATCTATTGTTATTGGCATTCTAGTAGTAACCAAGTATTTCATTTTGTTTTCACTTATCCTCAGACCTACACCTCCACTAGCCTTGATTAAAACATTCACATTTGCTGGTAGGAAGAATACAGCATGTTATTCAAATGTTCGTAACTCTAAGGGGCCTTAACTACATTAGTCATCAGTCTCTAGGCTTAGAAATTACATAAACTAACTAAAAGTAACTTAAGCTGAGGACAACATAGACGACCATGCCCGAGGGAGGACTTGAATAGCCTAAGGCAACAATCACGTGCTCCACAGCAAGGAGCCTTAGAGCGCACAGCCAGTCCGCTGCAGCAGCAGCATTTTATCTTCAATGAAAAGTTGCCATCACATATATAAATAACTTCAAATTGTGCACCAGGAAAATGTTTCAGGACCTTGTTGCTCATGTTGTATATTAGTAAGCTTGCAGATAGTATGAACAACCACCTCGAGACTTTTCAAAGATAATGTATTTATATATAATGAAGTTCTCTTTGAAAAGAACTGTGTTCGTACAGAGTCAGATCTTGATAAAGTTTCAAAATGGCACACATTTGAAAATTTGTTTTCAATGTTCATAAATGCAAAATTGTGGAGTTTTCCAAATAGGATAAAAGTGTTGTATCCTATAACACAGTAGCAACTATTCATCATTGGATTGAATCAACTAAGATGAAAACTTGGTTGTAACAATGTAAAGGGATGTGAAATAAAAAAAATTACATACAATCTGTTATAGGTAAATCATGTGGCTGCCTTAGTTTATTGGATGAATACTAGAAAAATGCAGGCATTATACAAAGGATATTGCTTACACAAAACATCCTACAGTGAAGTGTGTGGTACCCATACCAAATGAGGCTAACAGGGACATAGTACATGTACTATAAAGGACAAAATGAGTTCACTGGAGAGTAGCACAGAAGTGTTGAAAAGACATACATTTAAAAACAGTGGCAAACTTTCAATAATCCATTTAAGTAATAAATTTAGTTGTATACTACAAAGTGTTATGCATTGTTTCACAAGGGATTGTGAAGGTAAGATTATGCCATATGTGAAAGGAACGATAAAAAGGACTAATGACTGGTGCATTTAGACATACCCTCTGTCATGCATTTCACAGTGGCTAGCTAACCATGGAAGTAGCTTTAGAACACTGAATTTCAATAAAACAAATAAGTCAAATCCTAATTAAGAATTGAAAGAGAAATCAGGCAAGATATTACATGTCACATTTATGAAACAAAAGTTAACATACTGTCTATGTGTATTATAGACATACTTTAACAATATAAGGAAGAACTTGAAAGAGAGAATAAAAGATAATAACAAGTTCCACTTAAGTACAGTACTGTTGAGTATAGTCCACACACTGTATTGATTGGGCAACCTGTATCCATTATGTACCATGAAGCATTAAAGCGTAGCACAAAGGTTTTGGAGGTGTGCATGTAGTATTGACATACTCCAATAACAATAACAAATAATAACATGAAGCTGAAAATCATTAGATTAATAATTATCATCTTCATAATTTAAAGAAGCAAGTTGTATCATATGCCTCAGTGTGACTTTGAATGAATTCACTGCTTGCCACCAACCTACAACTTGATAAGAGTTACTGTAATTGTGGGAAATGCCTAAGAAATTTTGTACTTTCTGGTAAAGAATTAAAAGATGTGTACTGTCAACTATTGTAACAAAACAAATCACTGTGTATATGCTCACTTAAAACAGTTCTTCCTAATTATATTTCACATAAGTGCGATATTTGGAATAAAAATATCCTGTAATTTCTGTATCATACAAGGTGTGTTCCATAAGTAATGAGACCAATTTTTTTCTGACGCAACAGTACACCATAGCGTGTTGTAACCATCTGGCCTAAGTGGAGGGGGGGGGGGGGGTGTTAACTTCAAAATGTTCTTTGTCTCATTCGGTTGCGAGCTGCCGGAGAGTCAGGATATGCATTTCCGTCAACCACTTTTTCAGTTTATGTAACACGGCACAATAGATCATTCTTTAGAGCAACAGTATGCCATCAAATTTGCATTAAATTTGGGAAGTCTGTGATCAAAATGTTTCCATTACTTCAGTGTGCCTTTGGGACTGATTGCTTGTCCAAATCATGTTTTCCGATGGCCCAAGTCATTCATGGAGGGCCGAGAGGAGATCAACGACAAACCTCGCAGTGGACATCCATTAGTCTCGTCAATCGATGAAAATGTAACGTGTGCATGATTGTTTGAACTCTGACAGTCGGCTGAGCCTTCAATTGATAGCACAAACTCTAAACATGGCAAAAACAACCATTTTCCGCATTGTGACCGAAGATTTGAACATAAAGTTGTGTGCCAATCTCGTCCCAAAACTGTTGAGTGACGAACACAAGCACGTGCGAATGCTTCAATGCCGAGAAATGTTGTAAATATGTGAAAATTGTCCTCATTTTTTAAACTGAGTTATCACTGGTGATGAGTCATGGATTTTTAGTACGACCCTGAGACAAAAAGACAGAGTTCAGAACAACACACCCTTCATCCCCCTGTCCCAAGAAGGCACGCATGAGCAAGTCCAGAATGAAAACCATGCCCATTGTCTTCTTTGACGTCAAAGGCATTGTCCACCATGAATTCGTGCCTACCGGTACTACTGTAAACTCGCCTTTCTATTTCGAAGTGCTCAAAAAACTGAAAAGGAGAGTCTCGTGCTGCCAAAATGCCATCAAGGACACATGGAAACTTCACCACGACACAACTTCTTGCATTGCAACCATCAGGAATTGACTTCGTAACTAATACGAGTAGACATAATTGTCTCATACAACAATTATTTATATTTATTTGTAGCTCCTTGTTATAAAGTTTTCTGGTATTTGTATGTAGGTAGTTAGGTTAGATTAGATTAATACATGTTCCATAGATCATATATACGACATTTCGTAATGATGTGGAACGTGTCAGTTTAGTAAATGTTGTCTACACTTGACAATCAACATTTTAAGGATTTTTTATTATAAGAAGTTGCCATTCAGAAATTCCTTTAATTTCTTTTTAAGGCCGGCCGCGGTGGCCGAGGTGACTGAGGCGCTGCAGTCACGGTCAGCACGGCCACTACGGTCGGGGGTTCGAATCCCCCCTCGGGCATGGATATTTGTGCCGTCCTAGTTCGTAAGTAGTTCATAAGTAGTTTGTAAGTTTAGGGACTGATGACCCCGTAGTTAAGTCCCATAAGCTTCACAAACATTTGAACATTTTTTTTTTCTTTTTAAATACTAGTTGGCTACTTGGTAAGTGACCAAAGACTTTTGTGGCAGCATAATTCACCCCTTTCTGAACCAAAGTTAGATTTAACCTTGAATAGTGAATATCATCCTTTCTTCTAGTGTTGTATATATATATATATATATATATATATATATATATATATATATATATATATATACATACATATACATACATACACACACACACACACACACACACACACACACAAACACACACACAAACGCTAGCTTTCGCAGCCTAGCTGCTTCATCAGGCACTGTCAACAGTTCTACAGTATGTCTGCCTAAGTGTACTTGTGTCTGTGTAGATGTGTGGGTGTGTGTCCATTTGTTTACCCTCCATTTTTTCCCCCAATGTAAGTCTTTCCTGTCCCGGGATTGGAATGGCTCCTTACCCGCTTCCTTAAAACCCTCATCATTTCCTTTTCCCTCTCCTTCCATTCTGCCTGATGAAGCAGCTAGGCTGCGAAAGCTAGCGTTTGTGTGTGTGTGTGTGTGTGTGTGTGTGTGTGTGTGTGTGTGCGTGTGTGTGTGTGTCTGTGTGTTTATGTGTTGCTATCACTGCCTGTGCCCCTTTGCCTGGTAAGTGTACTTCATATATATATATATATATATATATATATATATATATATATATATATTAAGACGAAAAATTCCTAGCAGGAAAAATAAAATATAAAAAATAGACGAAGATTACTCACCAGGCGAAGGAGCACAGGTGTGACAGCATCACAAATAAATAAATGAATACACACACACACACACACACACACAATCGCAAGCTTTCGCAACCCAGTTGCGTCTTCAGGCAGTAGGGAAGGAGAGGGAAAAGGAAATGGAGGGTAAACAAATGCACACATGCCCACACATTCACACAGACAAGTACATGTCTGCCTAGGTGTACTTGTGTCTGTGTGAATGTGTGGGCATGTGTGCATTTGTTTACCCTCCATTTTTTCCCCCAAGGTAAGTCTTTCCTCTCCCGGGATTGGAATGGCTCCTTACCCCCTTCCTAAAACCCTCATCATTTCCTTTTCCCTCTCCTTCCCTACTGCCTGAAGACGCAACTGGGTTGCGAAAGCCTGCGATTGTGTGTGTGTGTGTGTATTCATTTATTTATTTGTGATGCTGTTACACCTGTGCTCCTTCGCCTGGTGAGTAACCTTCGTCTATATATATATATAATAATGGAAAGTCCAGGTTGGAATAAATAATATAGTGAGGACAGTTTACTACTCACCGCAAAGACGTGGCGACGAGCTGCGACAGGCACATACAAAAGACACACACATACAACACATTCAGCTATCGGCCATGGCCTTCTTCAGAAATAGAGCACTCACGCAATCACACAGGCACACAACACAGTCATACAACCATCACCTCCGACTGCCACACTTCGAATCACGCTCTGCAGCGAATCGGGGACGGGAGGGGAGGGGAGGGGGAGGGGATAGAAAGGTTACGTCACGGTGGTGGGGATGGGTTAGATGGGAATAACGAGATGCAGCTTAGGAATGGAGTGGGGAGGCGGGTGAGGGGAGAAAATAAAATAAAATAAAATAAAGTAAAATAATTCATGTACACTGCAAGTGCACAAGACCACACACACACACACACACACACACACACACACACACACACAAATACACACACACGATCACACATTCACACACCACTCAAATCAGGCGAGGTTTGGGATACAGAGGTAGGAACTGTAAGGTATGGAAGGGGGGGGGAAAAAATAATAATAATAATAATGAAGTTATCGTAGGTTGATGCCTGGTTGATTTCGGGATCGGAGAATGTATTGTAGGGATAACTCCCATCTGTGCAGTTCAGAAAAGCTGGTGGTGGATGGGAGGATCCAGATGGCCCGGGTTGTGAAGCAGCCATTGAAATCAAGCATGTGCTCCGCTGCATGCTGTGCCACAGGGTGGTCCACCTTGTTTTTGGCCACAGTTTGGCGGTGGCCATTCATCCTAATGGACAGCTGGTTGGTGGTCATGCCAATATAGAAAGCTGTACAGTGCTTGCAGCACAGTTGGTAAATTAAGTGGCTGCTTTCACAAGTGGCCCGGCCTCTGATAGGGTAGGATAAGCCTGTGACAGGACTGGAGTAGGAAGTGCTGGGTGGGTGGATTGGACAGGTCTTGCAGCGGGGTCTTCCACAAGGATATGATCCCTGTGGCAGTGAGCTGGGTTTCGGGGTGGCATAAGGATGAACTAGGATGTTGTGAAGGTTGGGAGGGCGACGGAACACCACTTTAGGAGGGGTGGGAAGGATCTTGGGCAGGATGTCTCTCATTTCAGGGCATGAGGATAGAAAATCAAAACCTTGGCGAAGGATGGAATTTAGTTGTTCGAGACCAGGGTAGTACTGGGTGACAAGGGGAGCGCTCTTTTGTGGATGGTTACTAGTGTTAGGAAGAGGATTTGGGGTGTGTGAGGATATGGCACGGGAGATTTGTTTGCGGACTAGGTCTGTGGGGTAGTTTCTGTTTGTGAAGGCCTTTGTGAGACCTTCAGCATATTCAGAAAGGGAATTCTTGTCACTGCAGATATGCCGTCCACGGGTGGCCAGGCTGTAAGGGAGGGATTTTTTGACGTGGAAGGGATGGCAACTGTCAAAATGTAGGTACTGTTGGTGGTTGGTAGGTTTAATATGGACGGAAGTGTGGATGGAGCCATCAGTGAGGTGGAGGTTGACATCCAGGAATGTGGCATGGTTGGTTGAGGAAGACCAGGTGAAGTGGATGGGAGAGAAGGAATTGAGGTTCTGAAGAAAGGAGGATAGGGTGTCCTGGCCGTGAGTCCAGATCATGAAAATATCATCAATGAACCGGAATCAGGCCAGAGGCTTGAGGTTTTGGGATGCTAGGAAGGATTCCTCCAGACGGCCCATGAACAGGTTGGCATAGGAGGGTGCCATGCGGGTGCCCATGGCTGTGCCTTGGATTTGATGGTAAACTTTCCCCTCAAAGGAAAAGTAGTTGTTAAGTAGGATGAAATTGGTAAGGGTTATGAGGAATGAGGTATCAGGCTTGCGTTCAGAGGGACGTTGGGAGAGGTAGTGTTCCAGAGCGGCAAGGCCATGGGCATGTGGGATGTTGGTGTGTAGGGAGGTGGCATCCACTGTGACAAGTAAAGATCCAGGAGGCAAAGGGGTGGGAATGGTGGAGAGTCGGTGAAGGAAGTGGTTGGTATCCTTGATGTGGGAAGGTAGATTTTGGACAATAGGTTGGAGGTGTTGGTCAACTAGGGCTGAAATTCGTTCGGTAGGCGCACAGTAACCAGCCACAATAGGGCGTCCAGGATTATTAGGTTTGTGGATTTTGGGGAGCATGTAAAAGGTGGGTGTGCGGGGTGCTGCTGGGGTGAGGAGGGAGATGGATTCAGGGGAGAGTTTCTGGGAGGGGCCATAGGATTTTAGTAGGGACTGGAGATCTTGTTGGACTTTGGGGATGGGGTCAATCTGGCACAACTTGTAGGTGGAGGAGTCAGATAGTTGGCGGAGCCCTTCTGCCAGGTAGTCACTGTGATCCATAACTACAGTGGTGGAAACTTTATCAGCAGGGAGGATGATTATGTCAGGATTAGTTTTAAGGTTTTGGAGCTCTTCTTTCTTCTGCTGAAAGGTTTGAGTTCTTGGGAAGGGACTTGGGAAAGGATGGTGAGGACAAGTTGGAGGTGAGAAACTCTTGGAGGGTAACCAGAGGGTGGTTAGGTGGGAGTGCAGGGGGATCTTTGTTGGATGGTGGTATGAATTGGGACAGGCAGGGTTCAATATTGGGATTAGGTAGATTGCGGTCAGAGGGATTGGTGGCAAAGTAGTGTTTCCATCGTAGGGATCGGGAAAAGGAGAGTAGGTCTTTGACAAGAGCAACATGATTAAACTGGGGTGTAGGACTAAAGGTGAGACCTTTGGATAGAACGGAAACTTCAGTGGGGTTTAGGTTTTTTGTGGATAGGTTGACCACAGTGTTCTGGGGTTGTTTTGGTATTGGATGTTGTGGAGTGGTGGTAGGGAGTTTGGAGGGATGAGGTAGGTTCAAGAGGTCAGCTAAGCATGGTCTGGGACCTTTGAGGGGCTCACGAGGAGGAACACTGTGGTTTGGATAGGGATTGGATATGGGTGCTCCAAGGCGGCAATATGATGTCAGCAGGCTGGATAGTTTGTGGAGGTGGTGTTTGGAATGCTCCTCCAGTTGCTGGAGAGCAAAGGATTCGATCTGGGAGACGGGATGTAGGTAGTTTTGGTTACACAATAGTAATATCTTACGGAGGGAGAGAAGGTAGCTAAGGGATTTATGAGCCATGGAGAGGTGATTTTGTAGGACTAGGTTCGTGAGGGATAAGGATTGCTGGAATCTGAAAAGGTGCAGGTCATTGTGGAAGGAGGGGTGGGATCCAGACAATGGAATTTTTAATGTTAGACCGTTGGGAGGGATACCATGACTTAGACAGCATTTTAGGAATAGGATGTGGGATTGGGTTTTGGCCAGGGAAAGGGATACTTTCCTGAACTGGTACAGATAGAAGGAGCAGGGGTCCATTGGGACAGGGATGGTGCCGGGAAAGTGGAAAGTGAGGAATGATGGGAGAGACAGTGGATTATGATGAACCTGGGAAGAGGTTCCTCAACACGCAAAATACGCACCAGACACGCAAAAGTTCGTAAATTCGCGCACACAACAACACAGATACACACCCAAGCACGCTGATTCACGCCCAAGCACACTAAATGACGGGAAAAAAATGCAAAATCGCGAATAAAATCATGCACCAGAACGCAATATCACGCACTAAAACGGGAGATCTCACACAGGAGCAAGCAGCCCACCGCAAAAATGCGTACAAAAATCCAAACAACCTCTGTATCCCAAACCTCGCCTGATTTGAGTGGTGTGTGAATGTGTGATCGTGTGTGTGTATATGTGTGTGTGTGTGTGTGTGTGTGTGTGTGTGTGTGTGTGTGTGTGGTCTTGTGCACTTGCAGTGTACATGAATTATTTTACTTTATTTTATTTTATTTTATTTTCTCCCCTCACCCGCCTCCCCACTCCATTCCTAAGCTGCATCTCGTTATTCCCATCTAACCCATCCCCACCACCGTGACGTAACCTTTCTATCCCCTCCCCCTCCCCTCCCCTCCCGTCCCCGATTCGCTGCAGAGCGTGATTCGAAGTGTGGCAGTCGGAGGTGATGGTTGTATGACTGTGTTGTGTGCCTGTGTGATTGCGTGAGTGCTCTATTTCTGAAGAAGGCCATGGCCGATAGCTGAATGTGTTGTATGTGTGTGTCTTTTGTATGTGCCTGTCGCAGCTCGTCGCCACGTCTTTGCGGTGAGTAGTAAACTGTCCTCACTATATTATTTATTCCAACCTGGACTTTCCATTATTATATATATATATAGACGAAGGTTACTCACCAGGCGAAGGAGCACAGGTGTAACAGCATCACAAATAAATAAATGAATACACACACACACACACACACACACACACACACACACACAAACGCAAGCTTTCACAACCCAGTTGCTTCCTCAGGCAGAAGGGTAGGAGAGGGAAAAGGAAATGATGAGGGTGAGGGTTTTAAGGAAGGGGGTAAGGAGCCATTCCAATCCCGGGAGAGGAAAGACTTACCTTGGGGGGAAAAATGGAGGGTAAACAAATGCACACACACCCACACATTGATGCTGTTACACCTGTGCTCCTTCGCCTGGTGAGTAATCTTCGTCTATTTTTTATATTTAATTTTTCCTGCTAGTAAGTTTTCGTTTTAATATATATAAAAAATAGAGGAAAAATTCCTAACAGGAAAAATATACGTAAAAAATAGATGAAGTCCACTTACCAGGTGAAGGAGCACAGGCAGTGATAGCAACAAATAAACACATAGACACACACACACACACACACACACACACACACACACACACACACACACACACAAACAAACACAATCTTTCACAGCCTAGCTGCTTCGTCAGGCAGAAGGGAAGGAGATATATATATATGTGTGTGTGAATCTACAGTAAAGATCCCTAAATAAATGTCTGCAGGATGCTCTTGGGTAGGCTCCATCAATCATTCTGATTACATGCTTTTGTGCAAAGAATACTTTTTTACTCAATGTTGAATTGCCCCAGAATATGATCCCATATGAAAGCAGTGAATGAAAATAGGCATAGTAAGCTAATTTACTGATGTATATCACTAAATTTTGCAACGATTGATAGCATAAGTAGCTGAATTCAAATGTTTCAGGAGATCTTCAATATGTTTCTTCCAATTCAGTCCCTCATTAATGCAAACACCTAAAACTTTGAATAGTCTACCTTAGCTACAGATTTATGTTCAAAGTCTAAATTTATTAATGGTGTCATGCCATTTACTGTATGAAATTGTATATTCTGGGATTTATCAAAGTTTAATGAGAGTCCATGTGTAGAGAATCACTTAATAACTTTCTGAAAGATATCATTTACAATTTCGTCAGTTAATTCCTGTTTATCAGGTGTGATAACTATACTTGTATCATCAGCAAAAAGTTCTAGCTTAGCATCTTCGTGAATGTAGAATGGCAAGTCATTAATATATATTAAGAACAGCAAAGGACCCAAGACCGAACCTTGTGGGACCTCATTTTTGATAACTCCCCAGTTAGAGGAATTAATTGTTTCGTTTATACCATGTGGACTGCTTATTTCAATTTTCTGCACTCTTCCAGTTAAGTATGATTTTAACCATTTGTGTACTGTCCCACTCGTACCACAATGCTTATCTAGAAGAATCCCATGATTTACACAATCAAAAGCCTTTGAGAGATCACAAAAAATCCCAACTGGTGATGTCCGGTTATTCAAAGCATTTAATATTTCATGAGTGAAGGTATATATAGCATTTTCAGTTGGAGCGCTTTTTTGAAAACCAAACTGACATTTTGTTAGAACTTTATTTTTACTAAATATGTGAAGCAACTCGAGAATACATAACTTTTTTTCAAAATTTTGGATAAAGCTGTCAGAAGTGTGATGGGACGGTAGTTGTTGACATTGGACGTATCCCCTTTTTTATGCAAAGGTTTAATGATAGCATATTTCAATTGATCTGGGAAAATATCCTGCTTTAAAGAACTATTACAAATATGACTAAGAATCCTACTTATATCCTGGGAACAAGATTTTAATACCCTGCTGGAAATGCCATCAATTCCATATGACCGTTTACTCTTGAGAGAGTTTATTATTTTCCTAATTTCTGAAGGACAGGTGGGTAGAATTTCAATTGTATGAAATTGTGTGGGTATGGCCTCTTCCATTAATTGCCTTGCTCCTTCTAATGAACATTTAGATCCTATTTTCTCTACAACATTTAAAAAGTAATCATTAAAAATGTTTTCAACTTCTGACTTTTTGTTAATAAAGTTTTCATTTATATATACCCTCTTCCTCTGCTCTTGGTTGCCCTGTCTCCCTTTTAATAATATTCCAAATTGTTTTAATTTTATTATCAGAGGAGCTAATCTCAGACATGATGCACATGCTTCTTGATTTTTTAATAACTTTTCTTAGTGTAGCACAGTAGTTTTTATAATATTTTATTGTTTCTGGGTTATTACTCTTTCTTGTGGACAGCTATAGCTCCCTTTTTCGGTTACAAGATATTTTTATTTGTTTAGTAAGCCATGGTTTTTTGCGTGGTTTCTTACAATTAAATTTAAATAATTTCTTGAGGAAACAGTTATCAAATACCCTTACAAATGTATCGTGAAATAAGTTATATTTCAAATTAACATCATGTTCCTTATAAACCTCTTCCCAGTCGAATTGCTGTAGACTTTCTTTGAAATTTCTAGTTGTTAAGTCATTAATCGAGTGCACAATTCTGGAGGACTGTTTTGAATTACTGAACGGAGCTATGTCATATACTGTTACTAGCTGTGCACCAAGATCCGAAAGACCATTCTCAATGGGACAAGTATTTATGTTGTTAAACTTATCTTGGTCTATAAAAAAGTTATCTATCAATGTATTGCTGTCCTTTACTACTCGAGTAGGAAAATCAATGATGGATGTCAGATTGAATGAGCCAAGTAAGACTTTCAGGTCATTCTTCCTATTACACTCTTTCAGTGAATCTACATTGAAATCACCACAAATAATAATTTGCTTTCCCCTATTGACAGATAGCACAACAAGGCATCCAAGTTTTCCAGAAATAACTGAAAGTTTCCTGAAGGGGACCTATATACTGTTACAATTATAAGATAATCATCATTGAGCTTAAGCTGGCAGGCACATGCTTCAATATGCTGCTCTACACAAAACTTTTTTGTTTCTAAATTTTTAATAGTGTGATAGCTTTTGACATATGTGGCAACTCCTCCTCTTATCTTATTATCTCTACTTACATTTGAAGCTAATTTATATCCACTGACATTCACATTTTCCATACCAGTGAGAATGTGATGCTCAGATAGACATAGTATATCTACTACATTTTCAGTTTCTATATCATCTAAACAAACCAAAAGCTCATCTATTTTATTCTTTAGTCCCTCAACAGTCACAATGGGGCACAGTTAAATGTGGAGTGTGTTCTGGGACCACTGATGTTTTCTTATATAAATGATATGCAGTGTATTTAGTGGAGGTCCCATTGGTCCCTAAAAACCCTTTAAGTACCTAAAAGGTACCTAATTTTTCAGTTTGGCCCCTAAAGTACCTTTTTTTCCAAATTGGAACATACATTTTGTTGTATGTTTATAATTCCAATAAAGCTTAACTGAGGTACCTTTCATGTTACAGCTGCCTTTAATCTTTACCTCAGCCTTTTTGTCCCTTCTCAGCTTCTGCACGTACAAAAGTGTCCTGTCAAGGGGAGTGTAGGGAGTAATGGTACGGCATCGTTGAGAACGGAGTGAGGAAAGGTACGTGAAGACAGTGCTATGCAGTGCCAGAAACATTTGCGTGACTTTATCTTTTATGGTAGTTCTAGAGCAGAGAGTGAGGACTGAATTTGCTTTAGAATTAAATTGTGGAAGTCATTGGTGGATCTTTTGATACAAGAATGGATAACATTATGTTGGAAACTATCTGTTCTTCAAAGGGTTGCAGCTGTTCTCAAACGCAGTGATGGCCAACTCATTACCAATAAATAAATATTGTGCCTATGTTAGGCATAATCTCAAAAGACTGACAAAATACTATTCTCTCAAGTTAAAAAGGGCTAACAAATGGTGTGAAGATGTTGGAAGTTTTTCACTGACAACCTACAATATACTTCAAAAGATATAAAAATAGAGTCTGTTTTTCAAAATAGATAGATTGGCTGGACAGTACTTACCTTTGTGCTGTACCGCCATTACTGACACAAATGAAGAAAAAGAAAAAAAAGGAACGAAAAAGGACAAGCATTTGGAACACAGATCCTTCTTCAGGTGGGAGAGAAGGGAAGAAAAAATGGTGGGAAGAGAAGGGAAAGGTAATTCACGACCTAGGTCATGAGGGTCAAACACCAGCCTCATGACCTAGGTCGTGAATTACCTTTACCTGTCATTCCCATCCTTTTTTCTTCCCTTCTCTCCCACCTGAAGAAGGATGTTTGTTCCAAAAGCTTGTCCTTTTTTGTCCCCTTTTCTGAATTCCACAAATGAGAGGTATCCTTACAACACATTCTCTACTGTCAAAACCATCCTGGCTTTAAGTTAAAATTCATGTACAGTTTCTACACCCTCCACCCAACTGTTACCACCCCCCCCCCCACCCCTTTCCAAAGAACACCTGCCGCCAGAGACAGCAGTTATGTGTGTGTGTATGAGTTGTGTCTGGTGAATGTATGTTCTGCATTCCTAACAGTTGCTATGACTGAAAATTTCAAGTTATGTGGGTGTGAGTGCAGTTGTCCTTTCTACATATCTGTCTGTGACTCAACAATCATCTTCACAGTGAGTTTAAACCTCTCCTCATTACATTATTGACAAAGCATTATTCAAAAGAGATAGAATGGCTGTCCATTACTTACTTCAGATCACTACCACCGATGATACATGATGTAGGAGAGGGAAGGGAGTAGAAATAGGATAGAAGGGAAAGATTACTTACAACCTATACACTGAGGTAAAGATGGTGTGAAGTAACATTTGTGAATAATTTTCTCTTCTATCCCCTTTCTTCTGTGTGATGAAGGAAATGTAATTTCTGAAAGTTTATTTCTGTCTTGTTGGTATGACTATCAGCCATTACTGATCTGAAGTAAGTACTGGCTAGCCACTCTATCTACTTAAATCCCCCCTGCATTTCATTGGAGAAGTTCTGTTGATTAATCTTATATTATTGACATTCCACCCTGAACTTTCCACTATCAGAATATACATGTTTCCTCTTTGCCCCCACCCCCGTCACTGGATCATAACACAGAGGTCATTATCTCTCATTGACATAGTAATTGTTGAGAAACTAGGTTTTCTGCCTAATAATATTTGTGACATAATACAAGCTGATACACTAATATCATGCATGCAAGCGAATGTGGATTGCAAAACATTGTCCATGACAAACCCATTCTACATTTTCTCACTTCTTCAAATTCATGAATCAATGCAGTCAGGAGGATATATATTTCTTGATTTCCAGAAATCATTTGACCCAGTTTTTGTGCCAAAATGTATTAACAAAAGAAACATCAAATTAAATATCAAGAGAATTTATTAACTGGATAGAATGTTATGTGCATATGGACAACAAAGTAACATGAGAGTAAGATCTTAATAACTGCTGATAATGCTACAAAAATTTGTATTTATTTAAATTTTAAGATATGGAATATGGTGCCTTATATTAATTTAATGTCCTATTGTTGTGGTATCTAATTGCATTAAGTCATTTGATTCTGTAGAAATTAGATTCAGAAATGAGACCACAAAAGTAGTAGATGTTGTTGAGTCCCCAGGCCGGAGATTGGTCTGATGCAGCTCTATTATGAGCAAGCCTCTTCATCCGCTCATAAGAATGGCAACCCACATCTGTTTGAACCTGCTTGCTGATTTCATCTCATGGTGTCCAGCTGCCGTTTTTGCCCCTACACACTTCCCTCCAATGCTAATTTCATGATTACTTGATATCTAAGAATGTGTCCTACCAATTGATCCCTTCTTTTAGTCAGGGTATGTCAGAATTTCCTTTTATCCCCCATTCTATTTAGTACCACCTCATTAGACACATGATCTACCCATCTCATTTTCAGCATTCATCTGTAGCTTATCTTCCCATTGCCATCCTGCATTGTATATTGTTTGTAGTGTGACCATTGTATGTTATTCTACTGCCCAAATAACAAAACTCATCTATCTCCTTTATTGTTCTGTTACCTAATCTAATTCCCTTAGTATCACCTGATTTTCTTAGATTACATTCCATTACCACTGTTTTGCTCTTATTAATGCTTACTTATGCACTCCTTTCTATACAGTGTCCATTCTGTCCATTTGCTCTTCCAGGTCCTTTGCTGTCTCTGACAGAATTACGGTGTCATCGGCAAACCATTAAGTTTTTATTCTTTCACCCTGAATTTTAATCTGTTCTCTAAACTTTTCTTAGCTTTCCTTCACAGCTTGCTCATGTACATACTCAATAACGAAGGAGAAAGGCTACAACACTGTCCAACTCCCTTCCCAACCAATGCTATCCTTTCTTGCCCTTAAACTCTACAATATTGCCTTGAATTTCATTTCCTTTGTAAAGTCCCTTTGTATATTCTCCACCTTTCAGCCTTCCCTTCTTTACTCAGAACTGGTTTTCCACTTGAGTCCTTGATATTCATACAGCTGCTTTTCTCGTCTCCAAGTGTCTATTTCATTTTCTTGTAGGCAGTATCTATCTTTCCCCTTGTTAAGTATTCTTCTACAGAATCTCGTATTTCAGTTGACTGTACTCTATTTTACCTGATTCATTTATGGCACATACATTAAATCTAGTGTTTCCTGTGATATCCAAGGATTTGTGTAGGTCTTGTCATTCTACCTATTTGGACCACTGCTGCCTTCACTATTTCGTCTCTCAAAGCTACCCATTCATCTTCTACTGTGTTATTTCTTGCTGTTTCTGTCAATTGTTGCCTAATGCTCCCTCTGAAACTCTCAGGAACTTCTGCTTCTTCCCGGCCTTTCTGCTGTCGTCCCCCCTTGTTTCTGTCTGTAGTTCATAAGCAATAAGATATGATCAGGGTCTTTATATGCCCCTGGGTATGTCTTACAGTTTAAAGCCTGGTTTCAAAACCTATGTCTTGCAATTATAAAATCCATCTGGTATGTTCTGTTGCCTCCTGGTCTCTTCCACATACACAACCCTCTTTCATTATTCTCAAACCATGTGTTTGCTATAATCATATTATGTTCTGTGCAAAATTCTATCAGACGGCTTCCTCTTTCTTCCCTTTTCTCCAGTCCTTTTTTTTCCGGAATAATTTCCTTTACTTCCTCACACATTTCTTTGATCTCGGCATTGGCAGAGGTAGTTGGCATATAAACTATTACTACTGTCATTGGTGTTGGCTTGGTATGTATTTTGACTATAATAATGTGATCACCGTGCTGTTCGTAGTAGTTTACCTGCATTTCTATTTTCTTATTCATTATTAGACTGATTCCTTTAATACCCTCAATTGATTTTGTATTTATAACCCTTGTCTCACCTGACCAGAAATCCTGTTCATGTTCCCACCAAACTTCATTAATCCCTACTACATCTAACTTCAAATTATCCCTTTTCCTTTTTAAATTTTCTAACCTTCCTAACCAATTAAGAGATCTAATATTCCACACTCCGATCCATAGAGAAGTTTTGCTATTTGGGTAATTGGAGTAGAGAGGGTGTAAAATGTAGTATTTTCTGAAAGAGAAATTTTTTAATGTTGAATATAAATTGTAAGTTGTATGAAATCTTTCCTGGAGCTATTTGAGAGTAGACATATATGGAAATGAAATGTGGATCATGTGGTGCTACAGAAGAATACTGAAGTCAGACTGGTAGTTTGCATAATTAATAAGGAATGGAGAAAAAAATAAATTTGTGTCATGACTTGACTATATGAAGGAATGATTCATGGGATACATTCTGAGACATCAAGTTATCATCAGTGTAATATTGGTAGAAAGAGGAGTGGAGGAAGTGAAATTTTAGAGAGAGACTATGAGAAAAATATATCATGTTCAAATGCTGTGGGTTGCAACAGTTAATTGAAGATAATGTCGACACAGGATGGAATATCATGGAGAGCTGCATGAAATCAGTTTTAGGGCTGAAGAGCACATCAACAATGTGGCTGCAACATTAATGATTAACATTTGAAGTTAAGCACCACATTGTATTACATAGATGAAACAATTTGTGGTTATTGTACTGTGAATGATCATATAGCCTCCAACATAAGTAATGTAGGCAGTAGGTTTCAGATCAGTGATATACTGTTAAAATACAGTCAGTCTACAAAGGAAAAGGTATACCTAACACTGGAGCTTCCCACCTTAGACAATTAATCCAGTGTGTGGGACCCATACCAAAGACAGCTAACAAGGATGTTGCTTGTATGCAAGAGAAGTGTCAGATATTAGTTAGACACTTAGGAAAGAGTCATTCATGGAAATATTGAAAAACTATGATTGCTAGATGATTAAAACATACATAAATTATTCTGTGAAAGCCTACATATGAAGTTTCATGAAGTAGTGCTAGGCGAGTAATATACTACAGTCCCCTCTGTTTAATTACTGTACAAAACCACACGGTAAGATTAGACTAAGTGAAACATTCATACAGCTAGTTTATCAGTTATTCTTCTTGTACTCCATTCTCAAAACACTGGCTTGTGGTACAATGGAAAGTATCTCCTGACCTGCACTGTGTGATAATTTACAGATTATGGATTTTATGGAAGCAAATGTAGAAATGTTTGCATTGGTATACAAGGTAATTAATCAGATTTTTAAATAAAGAATTTTACCCATTTTCCTTTCATCCCCCCTCTCCCCAATATGAGTTGCAAGTTACAAATCAAAACAATAGCATTGGAACATTTTTAATGAAAGTCAATGAAGAAGGTTGTAGCTGAACTGATTACAAAGCGACCAAAATTGTTGAAATAACACCTCTCAAAGTTAATGAATGATATAGTAGCAGATAACAATAAAGGGGGGAGGAGGGTAAGAAATATGTGGGAGGACAGTGTAGTAGAGGCACTGCATGACACTGAGCTGTCTGTAACACAGTAGTCACAATGAGCTCTCTCTTGTACCTTGAGGTACAAGAAGAGCCAAATGAAGTGAGTGCGTAAGAAATGAAAACAATGAGTCTTTGAGAATGAATTCTAAAATAATGAAAATCATACACACATGACATAGAAATCGAAAATGAGAAGCTGCAGGTGCTTTTCTATAGCCTGTGATGTGAAATGACACTTTTATTATATCTACTGTAAGTGTTCTTCATTTCAAAATAAGTGTGCTGTATGAAGGAAAGTACTACAGTAAGCACATTATATACATAGTGGCAAAAATTGAATAATTGTCCAGAAAATTGTATTAAAAATCCACAAAAATGAAATTATAAATGCAGTAATCAAATACTCATTGATCTAAATCTAGCTTTGAGTAGATGAGGATGTAATAAAGGGCTGCTTTATAGATCATAGTGTAAACTTTCTCACCATGTCCCTTGTCCAGTGGGAAAATATAAATAAGGAGATGCTGCGTAGAGAGATTAAAAAATTCATATTTTACTCTCTTCTGTAGTAACCAAGTTTGTATCTCCTATATGTATGACATCATTAGAAAGAAAATATTTTGTAACAGACATATTTATCAACAATTGTAGATATTGTTACAGTATGATTGCTATTCTATCCTTGACTATCCACTGGTTGGACATATTTATTAGATAACTATGACGTACATTCTCCACTAAGATGCAAAAATATTATTTGAAAGAAATAGAGTGGCTGGCTAGTAATTACCTTAGTTCTGTACCATAGAGAGTCTCATAAAAAAAGTCATATAAATGGAGACAAAAATAAATGAGGACTTGAGCCTTCATATATATTTTCCTTTGTCAGATAAAAGAGGAGAAAAGAAAAAGAGGACAGAAGAGAAATGTTACTCACAACTTAGCCCAAGAGATAAGGATTGGCAATGTGTGGATGTCAGAGATACTACACGATACTTATGGAGACATGCCAATAGAAAACCAAAATGAATAGGTCAAGAAGTAAAGAGAAGTGAAACGAATAATGAGGGTAAAAGATGTTGAATTAATTAAGAAAGGGAAGATACAGAGAAAAACTCACATATAATGAGAGGAAGGCAGAAGATGGGGTGAGCAATGAATAAGTGAGTTAAGGATGGTGAAGGGGTAGAGATTAACATAGGTTTAGGCCAGGAGAATGGTGAGAGGAGAGGATGTGTTGGTGGCTAAGTTCCCATTTCTATAGCTCTGAGGAACTGGTGCTAGGTGGAAGTATCCAGATGCCACGCATGGTATAATACGTGCCTTGGAGTCCCTGCCATCTGGCAGCTAGCACCAGTCCCTCAGAGCTACAGAGATGGAAACTTGTTGTCCAACTCATACTCTCCTCTTCTGACTTCCTATCATTATATATTTGTGTTTTCTCCCCATAATTATGATAATTATAAATCATTTACTTACAGACCCCCACTCACCCACTCAGCAGTATTTGGTTCACTTCTCTTTACTTCTTGATCTATCTTCTTTGTTTTGTGATTGGCATGATTCTGTACTTACGCAATATCTCCGACTTCCACACATCGCCAATCCTTATCCCATGGCCTAGGTTCTGAATAACTTTTCCTTCTGTTCCTTTATTCTTCCCTACTCTCATACCTGATGAAGGAAAATATTTCTGAAGGGTAATGTCCTTGTTTACGTCGTCTTTGTATGACTATCAGTGATACAGAACTAAGGTAAATACTGGCCAGCCACTCTTATCTCTTCTAAATAATATTTATTGCATAATTTACTTTTGTCTCTCCTTTTTTTCCTCACTGCCTGTCTCTCTTACTTACTAGTTTTGTTTGACAGGTGGACTTCTGTGTGTTTTAGCTTTATTGTATATATTTATTGTGGAATGTTTGCTTCAACAGTTGGAGGAAGCTGCACTGTTTCCAGCACAGTGTGAAAATGAGATAGAAAATCTCACAAAACTTAAAGAAGAAACTAAGCAGGAACAACAGTTAAAGGAAAAGAAATTCAGTGACATGATGAAAGAACAACAACCTTATATCATAGAACTGATGGAGACACACAAAAAATTACTCAGTGAATTAATTACATTGAAGGATGCAGTTTTAGAAAAGAAGATAAGTGTAAGACATCACTTACATGTTAGCAAATAATCTTTTTGTTTCGTGCATTTGATTCAAAATTGTAGTTAATTACTCTGCTTTTAGATGGATACTGCTCAGTCAAATCTTGATTCATATGTAAAAGAAATTCATCAGAGAAATACAAAACAAGGACAGCTCGAGGAAGAAGTTAAAGAAAATGAATCTCAACTCAAAAATCAAAGAAGGTATGTCTTACAAAACTCTTCTTGCTACTTATGTATTTTGTGCATAACATTTATAAGAATATTATAAAATGACATTTCAACAATATAATGAGGACAGATTGCAACTCACTGTAAGAACAATTGCTGCGTCTCAGAAAGACAGATGTGCTTTGTGCCTGTATGATTGTATGAATATGTATATGCTCTTTTTCTGGTGAAGGCTGTGGCTCAGTAATCATCTTAAAATAATGTTGCAATCTGTCTTCATAATACTGCTGATGTTCCAACCTGGACTTACTACTGTTATAAATGGCATGGCATTTTTATAGAAATTAAATTCTTTTCATTACACTTAATGTTGTGGATTGGTGACTGAGTGGTTGCTTTAATATGATTTCTAATCTTACCTGTTTCATGTGCAAATTGTGTGCAGGATAAAAAAAAACTGTCTAGTACTTAACATGTCACAACCCATTCACAGATGAAATGGGATGTGGAACCCACTACCAGATCAAAACATGTTATTGAACAAAAAATATTCAAATTGCAGTTGGTCCTCATCTACCCAGCAAGTCACCTTCTTCGTTGTTAGCCTCCACCTTAAGGATGACATCATCAGTACCTCCGTGAAAGGCAGGGCAACCTGTGAAAGCAGTCATGTGATATACAAACTGAACTGCAACCACTGTGCAACTTTCTACGTGGGTATGCCTACTAACAAGCTGTCTGTCCTTATGAATGGCCATCAACAAATTTTGGGGACAAGACAATTGGATCACCCACTTGATGAACATGAGTCATACATGATATGATTCACTTTAATGACTGCTTCACAGATTGTACCATTTCGAACCATCCTACCAACACCAGGTTTTCTGAACCACACAGTTGGTAACTCTCTATCTGCAGTATATTACCATAACCATTTTGGGCTCAACCTTAGCTAGCTCCCATCCATCACCAACTCTCCTCTTACCGGCTTGCACTCCATCCCTACATACACCTTCCATTCTGCAAATGTAGTCCCTTTCCTTTCTCCTCATCCCCCCTTCTTCTCACAACCTCCTGAGTGACTTGTTACCTAGCTGCCTATTGTGGCCTATTAACAATCTGTCCTTTTTCAGAAATTGAGCTTTCATATTTGATAGTCTCAAATTGCAATACTGCATGCTCTTATTCTTGGCCACTGTGCAAAAAATTCCAATTGACCCTTAATAATGAGAAGTGTGAAGTCATCCATATGATAAAAAAAAGTCAGACTTCATTTACATAATAAATCAGTCAAAACTACAGGATGTAACTTCAAATTCAACTTAATACCTTGGACTAACAATTACAAACAACTTAAATTCGAAATAGCACACAGAAAATATTGAAGGGAAAGCGAACCAAGGACTACATTTTGTTGGCAGAACACTTAGAAGATGCAACAGTTCTACTAAAGGAACTGCCTACACCACATTTGTGCATCCAATTTTGGAGTATTGTTGTGCATTGTGGGATTCCCACCAAGTGGGACTGACAGACGATTTAGAGAAAGTTCAGAGAAGGGCAGCTCATTTTTTATCATCACGATATAGGGGAGAGAGTATCACGGTAATGATGTACAAGTTGGGGTGGAAATCATTAAAACAAACATGTTATTCATTGCAAAGAGATCGATTTGCGAAATTTTTTTAAGCAATTTTCTCTTCCAAATACGAACATATTTTGTTAGCACCCACCTACATAGGAAGACATAATCATCAAAATAAAATAAGGGAAATCAGATTGAAAATGGAAAGATTTAGGTATTCCTATTTTCTGTGAGATGCAGATGTAGATGTAGAACATGATATTCCTCCATGGTTACTGCAACACTACTGCTGGTGTCAGACAAAAACAATAGTGGCTCACAAGCTACGTAGAATGGAAGGGTAGGCCATTATGGCGAGTACGTTCTCGATAGTCTGAAATTTGTTACTCAATTTTCCTGATTTTTTAATCATGTGTTCCCTATAGGTAGACAGTCACGAATCACCATTTGAAAAAAATTTATAAGCCATAGTTTTCTTCTGGCAGTCATTTTAAAATGGTGGTTGGGAACATTTTCATAGAAAACATGGTTGTGGAAAATTTAATTACCTAGTTATTTCAAGAGATGTCAGAATAATTAAAAAACCAGTGTGTTCAGGAAGGAATGAACTTCATGCGTACATTTTTTAACCTTTTTTAATCATGCTAGGGAGACACTCAAAATCTCTCTGTAAACACTTGAGGAAAAAAGTAAAATTGTTACTTTTTCAGGCCAATTTTTCATGAACGAAGAGAGACTAACTAATAGTATATCGTTTCCATGTTGTATACTTACGTAAGTACCTGCAGTATAAGTTATAGTCGTAAGGATTTACTTCTGTATTTTCTAAGGTGTTTCTAATGTCAAATTTTGAAGGTCAGTCTCTAAAAATGGACTGAATGAAAACAAGTGAAAATTTTACAGAATGTTCTGTATACCAACAGAAATATCTCACAAACAAATTATGACTGAGGCTCAACTAAGTTTACAGTAATACAGCAGTGAATTTCCATAAAAACATTACCATACTACACCTCATGTGGTGGCAAATTAGCAATCGACATTGGTTGAACGTTGTTTAAATCATTACTACAATAAATTATCAAATATTTCTGCTTTAAATAAAAATGGACAGTGATAACAATAGGTTAGATTTCTAATTCTTAAACCTAACTTACCAATACATTTATTGTACTACACTTGCATACAACATACACATAATAAAGTTTTTCCATTTTTTTTAGATTCAATTACTTGCCAGCTGCAATTTTCATTAGAGAGTAATACAATATTGAATTGTCGTTTGTTCTACCAGACATTGTTGTGAGCTCCAATGGAGCCACTGTTTCTTCTATTTTATCTGAAAGCATCCAAGTCAGTGAGAGTTTATCAAGTTTTCCATCTGCAATTGTTTTCAAGAATTGTACATTTTTCAAGTGTGAAGTATGAGTTGTTTTGTCGGTGAACTAGTAAGAAAGAATTGCCTCAAGAATTAATAATAGTGAGTGACTTACCAAGTGAAGAGCAATGTTTGGTGACACTGAGATTTTGAAAAAAAAATTACTTATATTTGCCATTATAACAAAGATAAGTATTTGCACATATACAACCACATTTTTGGGGAAAAAATGTTGTGACCCATTTGGTAACAACAAAAAACCAGTTAAAATGGTTTGCATTAAATATTAGTTGAACACCTTTCCAAGGGTAAAAATGTGAATATCTTAATTCCTGGACAAGCTTTGTGTCCAACTTGTGCATCAAGAATATTTGTAGAAAACCAAGCAGTGTTGAAAATGACCTTGAATTTCTACATGGGCCTATTCCATCAGTTGAGGTTAACTCTTTGCACCAAGTAGAATCCATCTCTGAAACTTTGCAATTATCTCCTTTGTGTAAAATAACAATGCTTAAGACAAAACAGTGACTGTCAGCTTTACAAAGGAAAACTGATAAAATTACAAGAGCAGTCAAGCAAAAATTGAAAGAATTTTTTCCATACTGACTTAGCTCAGAATCAAAATAGTACAGAAAATGGTTGAAGTGTATATTATGTACTTACTGCCAAAATGAAATAAATCTAATAAAGATGGCAAAATTAAGAAAAGTCTCTTGCCAATATTCTGGTGAAAGAACAAAGTAATTGATGAATTTGTTGTCTGAACACGTGGTGAAGCTAAAAAGACATTAGCTAAGGATCAAGATATCTTACCCAAGTGTTGTACAACATGTAAGTTAAGTTGAAGCATTAGAACTCTTACCTTTTGTAATCACTGACCATTTTTATTTAAAATCAGAAATAGGCTATTGGATCTTTTATTGTAAGTAATAATTTAAACTTCATTCAACGAATGACAATAGCAATAATATCAAGCACTATTTTGCTAACATAGCACTACATGAGGGTGTAGAATGATAGAGTTTTTACGGAAATTCACTGCTGTATTACTTTGAACGTAGATGAGTCTTAATAATATTTTTTTTGCAAGATATTCCAATGAGTATAAAGAACATTGTGCAAAATTTTCACTTTTTTCATTCAATCCCGTTTTAGATATTCACCTGCAAAAATTGATGTTAGAAAGCTTTTATACGTAAGCACTAGATAAAACAGGAGTGCATTCTCAGGACTAAAAATTACAATGCAGGTAGTTATGTAAGTATTCAACATGGAAATAACATTAATGAGTCTCTCTTACTTTCTTAAGAATTTATGGTCTTAAATGGTAACAACTTTAAAGATTTCCTGAGTGTTTGCCGAGCAATTTTAATGACTCCCTAGCATGATAAAAACAGTTAAAAATGTTAGTAACTTGGCAGTTAAACTTTTTGCAAACCACATTTTGCATAAAAATGTTTCCAACGCCCATTTCAAAATGGCTGCTAGAAAAATAAAATAATATAAAAAAAATCTATCGCTTGTAAAAAATTTCAGTGTTTTGTGACTGTCCACCTATAAGGCACTTATGATTAAAAAAATGGAAAATATAAAATGTTAAGCGACAAATTTTATTGATATTGGGTGGTTTAAAATGGATTGACCCATCTCCCAATTTTCTGCATGTTGTTGGAGGGGTTCAGGAGGATTAGAAACAATTAGTATTTGAAATATTCATGAGGAAATAATACTTAAATACAGTGAATATTTTACAATTTTCAAGCCTACTTTAGACATATTTAGAGAATACATTGATACAAATGATGGAACTTTATTAAGGATATTCAAGCAGAAATGTCCAGTGTCCGTATGCGAGCCAGCTGTCATGCCAGTCATTGACCCAGGTGATGAGCTGTTTCACATAGTCATCCTGAGTGACGTTCAGTTGGAACGGTAACAGCTTATCCATTGACGTCTCAACTTCACGACCATAGAGCAGGGAAAACAGTGTGAATCCTGTGGTACATTGTCGTACATCGAAAGCATATCTGATAACGTCTTGTTAAAACGGTCTGTAAGACTATTTGTCTGAGGATGGTAGGCAATATTTATTCTGTGGAGAATGTCACAACATGAAACATTAACTATGATACGAGTTTCAACTGGAATACTTTTCCACAATCAGATATCATCACACATGGTTCACCATGCTTCAAAATAATGTCTTCTGCAAGGAATTTTGCAATCTTTGGAGCTTCTACAGTCAGCACAGGTTACTGATTGTCGACTTCTGGAACCTACCTAAAAGGTCGATTCCAATCCGGTGGAATGGAGCTGCTGCAGGTAGAATTGGTACCAGATGCCCTGGAGGCAGTCAGCGGCCTTGTGATTGCACTAGTAGTTGAATACCACTGTGACATTGTACTCTTGGAGTCATAGTGCCCATCTTGCTAGTCAACCTACTGGATCCTTCAAACTGGTTAGTCAACATAAAGAATGGTGGTGCATCATGATAGTGAATGGTTTGACAAATAAATACAGCCGGAACTTGTTGATAGCCCAGATAATGGACATTCCTTCTCAGTTGTAGAGTAGTTTATCTCAGACTTTGAGAGTACTCTTGATGCATAGGCCATCACTTTTCCAGCACCTACTGAATTTGTATGAGCAATGCACCAATCCCATTACTGCTAGTGTCAGTGTGAAGTTCAGTTTCCGCATTCTCGTCATATAAGGTTAGAACTGGTATGGTAGTTAGAGCCTCCTTAAGTACCTGGAAAGCTCTTTCTTTCGTCTCATCCCAGTAAAACTTAGTGTCTCTCTGCAGAAGTTCTTGCAGTGAAACACTGGTAGTATGAGCACAGCTCGAGAAAACTTATCACATCACGAATGTGCATAGGAGTAAGAATGTCCTTACTTTATCTGGATCAGGGCGGACCCCATCTCCATTGACTAGGTGCCCCAGGATTTTTATCTCTTTGGTGACAAAGTGACACTTTTTGGGTTGAGGCAGAGTGCTGCAGTCTGAACACAATTCAACACTGTTGTCATATGGCTTAGATGTTCATCAAGGATCATTCCACATCAAATCGCCATATGTTTTAAAATGTTGAAGCTCAACCTTCTTCAATTTGTTTTCAAATTTTACGAGAATGTTGTTAAAGGTCTTAATGGAAGTTATACAAAATTTTAGGCCGATATCTAAAGTGCTCGAGGCTGTCGCGTGTGCGCCTGACTAACTTTTGGGCAAGTTTGTGCTTTCAAGCAGCTAAGGTGCTTCACATTTTCAAATCTGGGTTTCTAGATAAGTTTTGTGCAGAGAATTGAAAAATAACATTATCATGGATAATATTCGACTAATGTGGAAATTCTCCATAGAGATGATAAATTATTATTCAAAAGAGATAGATTGGCTGGCCAGTACTTACCTTTTTGCTGTACTGCCAATAGTTACACTCAGAAAAAAGGAGGAAAATAACAAGCTTACCGAACTGTGTTTCTTCTTCAGGTGGAGAGAAGGGAGAAAAAAGAAAAAAGGAATGGGAAAGTGAAACATTTGCTTCATGAGAAGACACAAAAATTATTTTGTAATCTGATGTAGCAAGCAGCCTATTCATTTCATGGAAAAGTAAGCTCACTTTTTGATGGTACACTTATCCACTCTTATTTTGCTGTTAGTTTTTCATCAATATGGAATTTTGCTTTTGTAATTTACAATTGTTGTTGTTGTTGTTGTTGTTATGGTCTTCACTCTGGAGACTGGTTTGATGCAGCTCTCCACCCTACTCTATCCTGAGCAAGCCTCTTCATCTCCTCATAAGAACGGCAACCTACATTCATGTGAATCTGCTCACTATATGCGTCTCGTGGTCTCCCTCTGCGATTTTTACCCCACACACTTCCTTCCAATGCTAAATTTACGATTCCCCGATGTCTAAGAATGTGTCACTCCTCATACATGCCTTCATAAAAGACTTCCTTACACTTAAATTAATATTCGATGTTATCAAATTTTCATTTTTCAAAAATGTTTTTCTTCCCATTGCCGTTCTGCATTTTATATCCTCTGTACTGCAACCGTCATATGTTATTTTACTACCAAAGTAACGAAACTCATCTACCACCTTCATTGTTTCATTACCTAATCTAATTCCTTCAGCATTGCCTGATTTTCTAAGGCTGCATTCCATTATCTTTGTTTTGCTCTTGTTAATGTTCATTTTATACGCTTTCTTCAACACATTGTCCATTCCATTCAACTGCTCTTCCAGATCCTTTGCTGTCTCTGAGAGAATTACAATGTCATCAGCAAAACGCAATGTTTTTATTTCTTCACCCTGAACTTTAATCCCTATTTCAAATTTTTCCTTGCTTTCCTTCACCGCCTGCTCGATGTACAAATTGAATAACATCGGAGAAAGGCTACAACCCTGTCTTACTCCCTTCCCAACTATTGCTTCCCTTTCATGCCCTTCGAGTCTAATAACTGCACTCTGGCTTTTATATAAGTTGTATATAATTCTCCTTTCCCTGTATTTTACCCCTGCTGACTTCAGAATTTGAAAGAGTGTATTCCAGTCAACATTGTCAAAAGCTTTCTTTAAATCTATAAAAGCTAAAAATGTAGGTTTGCCTTTCCTTAATCTATCTTCTAAGATAACTTGTAAAGTGAGTATTGCCTCCCGGGTTCCTACGTTCCTCCTGAATCCAAACTGATTGTCCCCGAGGTCAGCTTCTACCAGCCTTTCAATTCCCCTGTAGATAATTCGTGTTAAAATTTTGCAACAATGACTTATCAAACTGATGGTTCTATAATTTTCACATCTATCTGCGCCTGATTTCTTTGGAATAGGGATTATTACATTTTTCTTAAAGTCTGAGGGTATTTCGTCTGTCTCATACATCTTACACACAAGGTGAAATAGTTTTGTCATGGCTGGCTCTCCCATAGACTTTAGTAGCTCTGAGGGAATGTCATCTACTCCCAGGGCCTTGTTCCGACCTAGATCAAGAATCAAGAATCTTTATTGGCCATTGATCACACAAGGTGAAATAGGCTTCGTCATACATTTAGGTATAAAGTTTCTTACATTCTTTACATTCAGGTCTTTCAGGACTCTGTCAAATTCATCTGTCTGTATTTTTTAAGTATTATGTATTCCTACCAAAAAAGGTAGAAAGATTAGGAGATGGAACCTGGACAAATTGAAGGAACTAGAGGTGGTTGAGAGATTCAGAGGGAGCATTAGGCAAGGATTGGCTGAAATGTGGGAAAGTAATACAGTAGAAGAAAAATGGGTAGCTCTGAGAGAGAGGGTAGTGAAAGCTGCAGACGGCCATATAGGCAGAAGGACAAGGCCTAATAGAAATCCCTGGATAACACAGGATGTACTGAACTTAATTGATGAGAGGAGAAAATATAAAAATTCAGCAAGTGAAACAGGAATAATGGAGTACAAACGTCTGAAAAATGAGATTGACAGGAAGTGCAGGCTGGCTAAGCAGGAGTGGCTAGAGGACAAATGCAGAACTGTAGAAGAATGCATAACTAGGAGAAAGATAGATACCGCCTACAGGAAAATAAAAGATATATTTGGAGACAAGAAAAGCAGCTGCATGAACATCAAGAACTCAGGTGGAAAACCAGTACTAAGCAAAGAGGGGAAAGCTGAACTGTGGAAGGAATATATAGAGGGCCTATACCAAGGAAGTAAACTTGAAGGCAGTATTCTAGAAATGGAAGACAAAGTGGAGGAAGATGAAATAGGAGATATGATACTGCGAGAAGAATTTGACAGAGCACTGAAGGATTTGAGTCAAAACCAGGCCCCTGGAGTAGATGATATTCAGTCTGAACTGCTGATGTCGTTAGCAGAGCCAGTTATGAAAAAAAATTGTATCACCTGGTACGCAAGATGTAAGAGACAGGGGAAATACCCTTTGACTTCAAGAAGAATATTGTAATTCCAATTCCAAAGAAAGCAAGTGCAGACAAATGTGAAAATTACAGAACTATCAGTTTAATAAGTTATGGGTGCAAAATACTAACACGAATTATTTCCTGATGAATGGAAAAACTTGTGGAATCCAACCTTGGGGAAGATCAGTTTGGATTTAGGAGAAATGTAGGAACACAGGAGGCAATATTCACATTACGACTTATATTAGAAACATTATTGATAATCTGAAGCATTGAATTAAAATTTGTGGTGCGGCCAGGAATCGAACCCGGACCTCCATGCTTACTAGGCAGACATCTTAACCATTAGACTACCACACCCACCACTAACGATTAAGGTGCCTTGGAATAGTCTATGTACGATTTTTCCTCCAGATCACAAACTTTAATTCAGCTTCTGTGCTTCAAAGATAATTGCCAATACTGCCAAGGCTCTCCATGCAGCGGAATAGCAACTTGGCAATGGACAGGGTGGAACAATCCTGTTAAGGTGATATAAATATCAATTAATACAAATAAACAATCCCAGAGACGGATTTACGTTTCAAATATGTCAAAGACATCATTGATAAATCTGAAGCATTGAATTAAAATTTTTTCCTAGTAAGCATGGACATCCGGGTTCAATTCCCGGCCGCACCACAAATTTTAATTCAATGCTTCAGATTTATCAATAATGTCTTTGACATATTTGAGACGTAAATCCGTCTCTGGGATTGTTTATTTGTATTAATTGATATTTATATCACCATAACAGGATTGTTCCACCATGTCCATTGCCGAAGTGCTATTCCACTGCATGGAGAGCCTTGGCAGTAATGGCAATTATCTTTGGAGCACAGAAGCTGAATTAAAGTTTGTGATGTGGAGGGAAAATCGTACATAGACTATTCCAAGGTGTCTTAATCGTTAGTGGTGTGGTAGTCTTAACGGTTAAGACGTCTGCCTAGTAAGCATGGAGGTCTGGGTTCAATTCCCAGCTGCACCACAAATTTTAATTCAATGCTTCAGATTTATCAATAATGTATTTGACATATTTGAGACGTAAATCTGTCTCTGGGATTGTTTATTTGTATTAATTGATATTTATATTAGAAAATAGGCTAAGGAAAGGGAAACCTATGTTTTTAGTGTTTGTCGATTCGGAGAAAGCTTTTGACCATGTCGACTGAATACACTCTTCTATATTCTGAAGGTACCAGGGGTGAAATATAGGGAGCGAAGAGCTATATTCAACCTATACAAAAACGAGGCAGCGGTTATTAGAGTTGAAGGGCAAGAAAGGGACGTAGAGGTTGGGAAGGGAGTAAGACAGGGATGTAGTCTTTCACCAATGTTGTTCAATCTGTACATTGAGGAGGCAGTGGAGGAATGGAAGGAGAAATTTGGAGAGGGCATTAAAGTGCAGGGAGAAGAAATAAAATCATTGTGTTTTGCCGATGACATAGTAATTCTGTCAGAGACCGTAAAAGATCTGGAAGAGCAATTGAATGGGATGGACAGTGTCTTGAAAGGAAGGTATAAGATGAACATTAACAAGAGTAAAACGAAGGTAATGGAATGCAATGTCAGAAAATCAGGCGAGGCTGAAGGAATTAGATTAGGTAATGAGACAATAAAAAGTAGTAGATTAGTTTTGTTATTTGGGTAGCAAGGTAACTTCTGATGGCCGAGGTAAAGAAGATATAAAATGCAGAATGGCTATGGGAAGAAATGCGTTTCTAAAGAAGCGAAACTTGTTAACATCCAATATTAATTTAAATGTTAGGAAGTCCTTTCTGAAAGCATTTTTATGGAGTGTAGCATTGTATGGGAGTGAAACATGGACGATAAGGAGTTCAAATAAAAAGATGATAGAAGCTTTTGAAATGTGGTGCTACAGACGAATGATGCAAATTAGATGGGTAAATCACGTAACTAATGAGGAGGTGCTTAACCGAATCAGGGAGAAAAGGAGTTTCTGGCGTATCCTGACTAATAGAAGGGATAGATTGGTTGGACACATTCTGAGACATCAAGGAATTGTCAACTTGGCTTCAGAAGGAAGCGCGTGGAGTAAAAATCGTAGAGGGAGACCAAGGGATGAATATAGTAAGCAGATTCCAAAGGACGTAGGTTGCCGAACGTATTCTCAGATGAAGAGACTTGCACAGGACAGGGTAGCGTGGAGAGCTGCATCAAACCAGTCTGCGAATTGAAGACCACAACAACAACAACCAAAATATTCAATATTTTGAGATACCTCTTTTACTGGGTTCTGTTGCAACTCTGTTCTCTCTCTCTGTTACGTTGTGTTCTGTGTGTTCAGATGGTGCAAGACCAGGTTTATTTCCACACCAGATAGGTACTGTCTAGGTTGCAATTGCATCTGATTTCACTAAAATTATTGTAAGTAAACCACACAGCTTGTTTTGGAGTCCCCATTTGAAATCCTGTAAACAGAGATGTTTGGAAAGGTTGATCTTGACTGATTATTTCCAAAGAGTATAGTTCTACATATTTAGGAAACTAATTTTAAAGAATTCTCTGAGTTATTGTACTTTATAAAAGAACAGCGCAATGTATTTTTCCTCATAGTACTCATAAAATTATGTGAAAAGCCACAAGATTATAAAAATACCATTTTGTCCCAGAATGAGCACGGGTCCCTTCCTGTTTTCCGGTGAATGAGAAAACAGCACTACAAACAAGGGAGTGACTCCATAGAAGCTACGCAGTAGCTGCCCAGTGACGTGAAGCCTTGCCAGGCCTGACAACTGGCAGAAGTGCCCTGTGTGAACCAAAGTATCCAGCTTGTTTCAATACAGGATGCTAAATGCCAGACAAAAAGGTTTGTGGACCATAAAGAAACCTAATAAGGGGAAACGCCCAAAGCTATATGAATATGAAACTAGTTATCATTAGTGACAGGTAGGAGGATATATATAAATATACATCGTTTACTTACCAGGCGAAAGAGCACCAGTACATAGACAGAAACATAAATAAAAAAACACACACACACCCAAACAAACAAACTAATGCTGAGCTTTCGCAACCTTGCTTCTTCATAAAGAGCGGGGAAGGAGAGGGAAGAGGAAGGGATGTGGGTTTTAAGGGAGTGAGTCATTCCAGTCCTGGGAGAGGAAAGACTTGCCTTAGGGGAAAAAGGATGGGTAAACAAACACACATATACATGCACACACACCCAGGCAGACATTATATATATAATAAAGATTTTTGACTTACCTAAAGTACAGGCTCGTCGACAGAAACATAAAACACACAAATGTTCGAGCTTTCGCTACGACTGGCAGCTTCTTCAGGAAAAAGAGGAAGGAAGGAGAGGATAAAGGGAAGGATACGGGTTTTACGGAAGTGGAAAAGGAGCCATTCCAATCCCAGGAGTGGAAGGACTCACCTTAGGGGACAAAAAGGAAGGTAAACAAATACACACACACTCACACATATCCACATGCAAACACACCTAGGCAGACATTTGTAGAAACCAAAGAAGTTGGACAGAAGTTCGACTTCTTTGGTTTCTACAAATGTCTGCCTAGGTGTGTTTGCATGTGGATATGTGTGAGTGTGTGTGTATTTGTTTACCTTCCTTTTTGTCCCCTAAGGTAAGTCCTTCCACTCCTGGGGTTGGAATGGCTTCTTTTCCACTTCCGTAAAACCCGTATCCTTCCCTTACTCATCTCCTTTTTTCCTCTTTTTCCCGAAGAAGCTGCCAGTGGTGGCGAATGTTTGTGTGTTTTTGTGTGTGTTTTATGTTTCTGTCGACGAGCCTGTACTTTAGGTAAGTCAAAAATCTTTATTTTATACATATTTTTCCCACCAGGAAAGTCTCCTTCTATAATATTATATGTCTGTCTAGGTGTGTTTGTGTTTGGATATGTGTGAGTATGTGTGTATTTGTTTACCTTCCTTTTTTTTTCCCTAAGGTAAGTCCTCCCACTCCTGGGATTGGAACGACTCCTTTTCCACTTCTTTAAAATCCATATCCTTCCCTTTCTCCTCTCCTTTCTTCCTCTTTTCCTGACGAAGCGACCAACGGTTGCGAAAGCTTGTATGTGTGTTTGTGTGTGATTTTATTTGTGTCTATCGACAAGCCGGTCGTTTGGGTAAATCATCCGTTTTCTATTTTTATAACTTTCCTAGGGGGATAAACAAATATAAGAAATAGTAAACGGATGACTTACCCAAAGGACAGGCTCGTCGACAGACACAAATAAAATCACACACAAACACACATACAAGCTTTCGCAACCGTTGGCTGCTTCTTCAGGAAAAGAGGAAGAAAGGAGAGGAGAGAGAAAGGGAAGGATATGGGTTTTAAGGAAGTGGAAAAGGAGTCATTCCAATCCCAGGAGTGGAAGAACTTACCTTAGGGGGGAAAAAGGAAGGCAAACAAATACACACACACTCACACACATCCAGACGCAAACACACCTAGACAGGCATTTGTAAAAAGCAAAGAAGTTGGACGGAGATACCACTTGAGGCAGAGGCTCTGTCCACAGAACCGAGGCAAAGATGCTAAAGATAGTAGGCGGGAATTTGAATTTAGCGGAGGTTGAGACCAACGGGAGGAGAGAATAAGCTGAAGGGCAAGTTCCCATCCCCGGAGTTCTGAAAGGTTGGTGTTGGTGGGAAGTATCCAGATAACCTCGACAGTGTAACACTGTGCCAAGATGTGCTGGCCGTGCACCAAGGCATGTCTAGCCACAGGGTGATCTTCATTACCAACAAATACTGTCTGCCTGTGACCGTTCATGCGAATGGACAGTTTGTTGCTGGTCATTTCCACATTGAGAAGGCAGTGGTTCAGTTCCTCCTTTGGACATCAAGATTTAGGTTTTCCATGATTTCCCTCCTTTTTTCCCCCTAAGGTAAGTCCTTCCACTCCTGGAATTGGAATGACTCCTTTTCCACTTCCTTAAAACCCATATCCTTCCCTTTCTCCTCTCCTTTCCTGAAGAAGCGAGCAACGGTTGCGAAAGATTGTATGTGTGTTTGTGTGTGATTTTTATTTGTGTCTGTTGACGGGTTTTAAACAGTAGAAAGTCCACCATGGACCAAGCAAGGTGGCACAGTGATAACACACTGGGTTCATATTCGAGAGGACAGTGGTTCAGTTCCTCCTCTGTCTGCCTGTGACCGTTCATGCGAATGGACAGTTTGTTGCTGGTCATTTCCACATTGAGAGGACAGTGGTTCAGTTCCTCCTTTGGACATCAAGATTTAAGTTTTCCATGATTTCCCTCCTCACTCAAGGCAAATGCTGTGATGGTTCTTTTGAAAGCTCACAGACAATTTCTTTCTCCATCCTTACTTAAAAATCCAAGCGTGAACTGTCTCTAATGACCAAGCTGTTGTTGGGATGTTAAATCATAGGCTTCCTTCCAGGATGGAATACCAGTAATAATAGGAAAAGGATAGCATGCTGAGCACCATATAAAAAATGTTTGAAATTGCAGAAAGGCATAACTTCTAAGCTTTTTGGCCAAAGATGTACACCCCAAATAAGAAAACCACACACATTCCCAAAGGACAAATCTCTCTCTCTCTCTGGCCAAAGATGTGCAGCCCAAATAAAAAATCACTCACACATTCCTGAAGGACAACTCTCTCTCTCTCTCTCTCTCTCCTCCTCCTCCTCCTCCTCCTCCTCCTCCTCCTCTCCCTCTCCCTCCCTCCCAATTATCTCCAGTTGCTCTCAGAACGTCTCAGTGGCTGGCTGCAAAAAGTTGTTGTTGCTTGTGGTTGTGTGTGTGTGTGTGTGTGTGTTTGTGTGTGTGTGTGTGTTTTGCCAAATTCATAAATGTTGACCAGTCTTTTCATTGTGCCCGTCTGTGACTCAATATGTCACCAATTTTTTTAGACATGCCTCTTAATGTAGTTATCTGTAAAACAGAATGTGTAGATTTGACTGACTACTATTTTTATTGGACATTTCTTCTTTTATAGTACTCTGGAACAACTGAATAGGCAGATCCTCTCTGTCGAAACTGATCTACAACAAAAGCGTGCAGAATATGAGTGTGTAAAACAAAATCATGCTGCTCACCAGTCTGAAATGCAGAGAAAGAAAAAACTATTGGAAGAAACAAAAAACACTTTTCACTCTTTTGAGTCCATGAGAGGCCCCATTGCTCATCTTATTAAAGCTAAACGAGAAGGAAGGCTTCCAGAGGGGGTATACGGTAGATTGGCAAGTATAAAAATAAATAAATAAAATGTTTCTGCATACATTTTCACAAATCTGTATAATCTCATGTTAACAGTTAAAAAAAAAAAAAAAAAAAAAAAAAAAAAAAAAACAAAAAAAACAAAAAAAAACAAAAAAAAAAAAAAAACAAGACAGAAAATTAACACACATGAACCTTACTGAGAGTTTTTAGCTAAATCAGTTATTGAAGCTATCAAAAAATTTTACAGCACATGTCTATCTATTTCTCTTTGTCTCTCTCCCTCTGCAACTCCCCCCCCCCCCCCCCCCCTTAAAAATTTGTCTCTCTGTTCTGATAGTATTAACTTTTTTTCTACCTCCATCTGGTCATACTTTTACTCACTGCACTTATGGTATGATATACCACCTCCTCCTCACTAGAGAAGTGTATCTTCTATAGTCTTCGTTTTCTTCTTCGTATTAGGAAGCAACTACTTCGTGACATTGAGTGAAAATTCTAGCCCTTTTCACTGTTGTGTGAGTTGATATAAGTTCGTAGTGTAAAAGGTAATGGCATTTTTTTTTTTTTACTTCAGACCCTTTGAAACCCAAATGATGATGTCTTGAGGCAACAGTGTGTGATGTGCCACTCAACAATCCCTGTTTGTGGGATACCCATATTGAAAGCCTTAAAATTAAGTCTATGTGGTCAGTCCTTGCTTTGAAAGCCACCAAACAGGGATGTCATTTATTACACACTCTTAGTTCCATTTTTTCCCCACAATTACTGTTTTGTATGCAGTTCTGTGTCCTGAGACTTGGCATGTCTACCACCTAATGTGGTGAGAAATACTCATTGTTTAGTCTGACCTATATCAATGTACAGTAGTTAATGTGTAGTCAATCTAAAACTTACTGTTGTCTCATTCTGTTAAAGTTTTACGTACCAATATTCTATGTTGGTTTACCTCACTTTAACTTTTTCTTTGTGATTGTTTTAAATTATATATGGAACAAATCAACCTTCAGGTGTTTGCCTTAACAAACTGTAATTTAAACTTTAGTAACTATACCTTTTAATTGCTACTGCTGCAATGGAAGTTAATTAGACAAATGGAAACAGAACAACAAAGTGACGTTTTGAATAATAAAAGTAAGTGAAACTAAGCCTAAATATTTTTTTGAAATTTTCATGTTAATACTGCATATTAACAAGTAAATGCGTTGAAATAATTAGCAAAAAGAAAAAAGGAAAAAAAAGGTATTTATGGCAGTAGAAAAACATAACAGATAGGGAGATTCCACCTTGCAATGTCACGTAATTCCCACATTGTGTTACGTGGGTAGATATTGGTAAATAGTTGATTATATAATCCAATGTCCAAAAATGTTAGGTACATAATTTACACTTAAATCCTATTTAAGAGAGCATTTCATTCACAGTCTATAAATTGCACATGAACTTTAGGTTATAAGTGGTCACTGATAAAAGTTACAAAAATATACACATTTAACAATGAAAAGTCCAGATTAGAATTCAACAGGCAACTTAGCTTTCAGCTTCATCCTTTTCAGAACAGAATACATACTCATTCATACAATTAACCAGGTATAACTCATCAACAAGAGTGTTTACATACCTGTCTGCAGCTCAGAAATGTACACGTTGCTGTTATGTAAGTTATACAGTAAGACACAATTATTATGGAATTGGGGGAGAGGGGTGCATGTGCACATGATATGCACACTTCTGTGAATGCATGTGATTTTCCAAATTGGAAGGAAGGACTTCGTCCAAAAGTTAAATATTATAGCTTTCTTTTTAATTGTACCTGTTTGCATGATGCCACTCTAAAATTGATATCATAGTCCAGGTTTCATATGATTACAGGGAGATTTGGGTGGCCTGGATAAGAAATATCATGTTGCAATTTCTGAAGCTTGTGGTAGATTAGACAATATTGTTGTGGATACTGTATATACAGCCCAGCTGTGTATGGAGTTAATGAAGAGAGAAAGAATTGGTAGGGGAACATTTATACCTTTGGACAAGCATCAGCATTTGAGATACAGATATAATCAATACTTTCAAACGTAAGTATATAAAAAATTATTTTGTAACCCTTTAAAGACAGCACCTGAGTTAAGCTTGGGCATTGGCTATGCCATCTTAGAAGTATTAAAAAGATACTGTATCAGCAATGTTTTTTGTGTAATAATATTGCTGTTGCTATTCTGCAGTAAGCTGTACAGTATGTGGTGTTTTTCTTTTCCACACCTGTGTTGCCTCAACTCTCTTCTTTGTAGTCTTCACTTGAGTAACCGCAACACACACACAAAATAATAACCTTCAAACAAAGCCTAAAATGTGTTGAGTTGGCTAAACAGTAAAATGGGAATTTGTAACCTTTGTATACATTAATTTGATTCTTTATTTTATTATTTGTATTTTTAATGATAGCTACTTTCCACTGCATCATACATTTTGCACTCAGCAGCTATGGTTGGATGACTTGTCTGGTGTAGTGATAATATACAGAAATGTTCCTAATGATTAGGTTTATTTATCAACTGAAAAATGCTCCTATTGAAGCATGAAACAGATAAATACATTCCTATTTAAAAGACTGACTAAAAAGTGGTAAACCAGCTGCCTTACTCCTCATTTTGCCTTCTGTACCAAAAATACTGGCATGTGGTCATATCCACACTCTTTTAACACACTACATGCTAAATCCTTTCACCCAGTCTTTCATTATAAAGAAGCTGTCATGTGCGGCATTTCCCTTTCATTACTGCTGTCTATAAATGGGTAGAAATTAGTAAATAAATTTGGAAAACTTAGCATTCTGAAATTCAACTTAGCATTCATATTTCAAATGTGTTTAGATATTTAAATGAGCCATGGTAATATTATTTCCTTAACAGCTAGTGACTAGCACATTTAATATATTCTTCTAAATTATCTTTCTCCCAGTTGAATTTCATATTACAAAAGTGTCACACAAAGGAATTTTTGTCATGAACATAAAAGCTACCTTCTTTCAGACAGGCATTGCAAACTTAATTCTTGCCTACCCATTTCAGTCAGTGTAAACATGGGCTTCTGTAGCTGTTGTCATTGTCAATAGAAATTCTCAGGCTATGTGGCCCCTTCTTTTAAATTTGTGGTTTGGCCCCTACTGCAAGTAGTCTGCCTCAGAATGTGGAGGAAGGCAACTTGTGATAGTTGTAGAAATGCTGTGCAACTTTATAAATTGACAGTGCAGACATATACCTTGATGATTGTATTATCACAGTATAATAGCTTCATAACATTCATGAATTAACAAAAAATTAAACTGTAAAAGTTAATTAAGAGTGTGAATCTTCAGTAATACCATATGTTATCCATGTTCAGAAAATATATTTTAAAAAATAAAAAAATTGTAGCTTTTTCACAAAAAAGTTGTTTAATTATCAAAAATTTTGAGAATTAGTTGCAATGAAAATAAATATGTGTCTTGTTATTTCATTTGGAAGAAAGTTGGTAGAAATTAGAGACAACCATAGAGTAAAGCATGTAGCAGACAATAGGAGAAAAAATGTAGCCACTCCAAAATTCAAGCAACTGGTATGTATTTGCCACTTTCCTAAAAAATATCTGTGTGTAGTGAAAGGATGCTGAATTTATATTGGGATACTGAATGAAACAAATGAACATGAGGTGAGACACTGACAAGCATCAAATAAAAAATTTCTACACTATACTTTCACAAGCAAGAAAATATGCTGTTCTAAATCTTCTAGTAAAGTTTTGTAAGCTGAGATGGGGATTTTTTCCACTTATACAAACTCTGATGCTTCTTTATACCCCCAGGTATAAAGAAATATCCTTGGATGATATTTCAATGATGTTAAATATTACAGACAAGTATTTCATCTACTCTGTGGTAGCTTGGTACTGCATGAATGTCGTGGAATGCTTAGCAGAACATTGTATATAACATTAAGTATTTATTACCAGTCTTACAAGGAGATCACATAGGTAACAGATTTACCAAACAGCATCAAAAGCCTGACAGATAGCCAGCTAGCATTTAAAAATAAATTAAAAGAATTTCTGAATGGTAACTCCTACGCTATACATGAATTTGTAGATATAAATTAGTAAATCTGAAAAAGAAAATAAAAGAAATTAAAAAAGTTATAATAATCTAATAAAAAAATAAAAAATGTCATATTTAGTACAAAGTAGTAATTTGTAAAGACACCTTTCATTAACCTGACACATTCCACAGCATTACAAAGTGTGGTATTCATGATCTTTGGAACAAGTACTAATCTAATCTAATCTAGAATTTCTCAGTATTTATGGTATGTGAAATTCAGAACTTAAATAACAATCAGCCAAAGCCATTCGGTGCCACTCTCAAAATTTCTCAACAAAACTGACTTTGAAGTTTTGCAAGTTCACATAAGTAGCACTATTTAAATCAATTACAGCACCTGTCGGTGTAGCATTCTGGCCTTGCAACCATAGGGTTGATGGTTAAAATTCTAACTTGACCGATTTTTATTTATCTTTTTTTAATGCACTTAAAAAAAAGTGTGTTACATTTTTTACAGTATTGGCTTTACTATTAGTTGATGATGGTAATCTTTAATTGTTCACTTTGTCAAGAACTTCAATGCTGTTTTTGGAAAGTCACCTCCATAGCTACTAATGACTTTCCAAGCAGCTAACCTACTCAACCATCATTTTAGGTGACGTCAAGGCGTTCATTTTGTCTGCATACACTTAAATGAAAACTGAAATGACACGTGGAATTGGAGATCCCAAAATGTTTTATATAACTAACTTTGAAAAGGAAAAAAATTCCTGTCACAGCGGGATTTGAACCACCAACTCTGTGGTTGTTAGGTCACAATGCTACCACCTGAGCTACACTGTCAGATGCTGCAACTGTTTTAATTATTGGTACTTTCATATACTTGCAAAACTTCAAGAATTTTGTAGAGTTGCGTTGAATGGCTTTGGTTGATTGTTGTTTGAGTTCTAAATTCCAATACCCACGTGGTCTCCTTGTTAGTTTTTGCTTTTTTGGCTTCTTTATCTGATGATTTCACATATAATTGTGTACATATTAATGTATTATAACCAGTTAACATCTGCCTGCCACATATATATATTAAGATCTTTTAGCACTAGAGCAATAAATTTTGCTGAAATTACTGATTTTAGTAAATATTTTTGAGAAGGATAGGTTGCTACTGACCACAGAGTCGTTCCAGTGAACCGCAGAAAACAAATTACTACAAAGCTTTTGGCTATTACGTCCTTTTCCCTCTCCCCTCCCTCCCCCCAACACACACACACACACACACACACACAAACACACACACACACAACTGCATCTCTGACCACTTATTTTTCAAAAGAGATAGGTTGGCTGGCCAGTACTTACTTTTTTCCTGTACTACCAATAATCACACACAGAAAGAAAAAAGGACGAAAATAATACAAGCTTTCGAACAGGGTTCCTTCTTCAGGTTCAAGAGAAGGGAAGAAAAAAAGAATGGGGAAGGTAATTCACAACCTAAGGATGCTGGATCCTTAAACACCAACCTCATGACCTAGGTCGTGAATTACCTTCCCCTTCCTATCCCATTCCTTTTTTCTTTCCTTTTCTTTTACCTGAAGAAGGAACCCTGTTCCAAAAGTTTGTATTATTTTCATCATCTTTTTCTTTCTTTGTGTAACTATTGGCAGTACAGGAAAGAGGTAAATACTGGCCAGCCAACCTATCACTTTCTCTGTGGAGAATTTCCACCATTAATCGAAATTTACTTATTTAGCATTTATAGCAGTTATTTAGCATTTCTAGCAAATATGACTTTCACTTAGCTCTGCTATGTGTCTTTTGCAACTTACCAAATCTGCTGCAATCATTGCACAGCATTTTATGTTGGTATGTCGACGAACCAGCTGTCCATCAGGATGAATGGCCACCATCAAACTGTAGCTAAAAGCAAGATGGACCACTCTATGGCACAGAATGTGGCTGAACACAGGACTATTGATTTCAATGGCTGCTTTACGACCTGAGCCATCTGGACTTTTTTTCCACCACCAGCTCTTCAGAACTGCTCAGATGGGAGTTTTCCCTTCAACACATTCTATGACCACAAAACTATCTTGGCCTCGATTTAAGATAAATTGCCATCCCTACACCATATGCTTAACGTTATTCACCCTCCCTTCTCCTTTCTCACTCATTATCATGTATCCCTCCAGTACATGTATTCCTTGCAACTGTTTGTCACCCCTACAACATCCCCTTAGTTAATGACTTTTTATTTTAATTTTTTCCTTATTATTTGTAACATTTCAAATCCCCACACTCCTCTACCCCTCCCTTTTAGCCTCTCTTACCCTTTTATCCCCTTCTCTTCACTGTATTCAATTATGCATCTCACATTCCGCCTATCAGATCCTTCACAATCCATCACAATATCGGAGAGTTTGGAGCCCCCAACTCTGATGATGGGGCCAGCTCTTTGGTCTCTGCAGAGCCGGTCTGTATTGTGCTGAACCTCACCCCTGCTGTCGCTCTGGAGCCGGACACAGCATCCCTGGATGTGGAGGCGCCCCTGCTGGTTGCAGGCACCACTGAAGGCATAGACGGTGTCACCAGGGTGGGCGATGCTGCTCTGTCTGGCAAGGCAGGGGGCCAAATGCACGGTACCAGACACGGACCTCCCGGCACCGGGATTTCAGCTCTTGAAAATGCACCGTCTCAGAAACAAGATTCACAGAATCAGAAATAGTAAAGCCACGAGAAGTAAAGGCATCCAAGCCAAAAATATTTACTGCCATCTTATCATCCACCACTAAGAAGGTGATTGAACGCACCACAGATTCCCCTCAGGGGCTCAGCATTAATTTGCTGGCGAACCCGGGGTCCTGAGCTGTGGGCTGTGGCACGCCAGCAGTCCCCTACACCGTAAGCTCTGTGCTTACTTCAATGACCATCATTTGGTGGAACATTGTACATTTCAGAGCCGGAGATCTTGGCTTAATCACTCTGCGAGGACAGTACAAACCTGTATAAAAAGAACTTCAATCTCAAGGAGGACTTGGCAATTGCCAAGGACTTAGCCATGGACATCAAGGCTCTACCTCAGCAACAGCAGACGGTTCTGTGAACCCCACTGGAGTTTCAAAATCAGGCTGTCTCAGCGACCAGGAGACACAGTGATCCTGCAATGGAACTGTAGCGGTTTCTTCCACCATCTGTCCGAGCTGCAGCAATTGTTGTGCCGCCTCTCAGCCTTTTGTGTAGCCCTGCAGGAAACTTGATTTTGTGTGCAGAGGACCCCAGCCCTTCATGGTTATTAGGACTATTACAACAATCGTCCATTTTATGACAGGGTCTCTGGAGGTGTATGCACCTATGTCCTTGTCACTGTCACCAGTGCCGTTGTGCCTCTCCACACGACTCTCAATGCAGTGGTCGTTAGGATATGGGATCTGCAGGAACTGACTATATTTTCCCTCTACCTACCTCCATATGATGCAGTTTCACTTACTGACCTTGCTGCCCTTAGGCAAAACTTCCCCCACCATTTCTGCTTCTGGGGGACTTCAATGCTCATCATCTTTTGTGGGCTGGAACTGAGAGAAGCCACTGTTTAGGGACATTAAAACGTTATTGGTACAACAAGACATTTGCCTCCTTAACGCAGGTGCCCCTACACCCTTTAGTGTGGCACATGGAACTTTTTCAGCCATTGACCTGTCCCATCTGTAGCCCAATTCTTCTCCCATATCTCGCTTGGAGGGTCCACGACGATCTGTGCAGCAGCGACCACTTTCCTGTCTTCTTGTCGCTCCCACAGTGTCCACCTCCTGACTGCCTACCTCACTGGTCCCTCCATAGGGCTGGCTGGCCAAATTACATCTCGGCTGTCATGCTTTCCACTCCACTTCCAGCCGACGTTGCTATTGCTGTTCAGCGGGTCACGGAAGCTATTGTTTCTGCCGCCGAGAAAACTATTCCTACCACACTTGGCTCACTCCACCATAATTCGGTGCCTTGGTGGACACGGGAGATCGCTGAGGCCATTCGGGAATGCCGGCAAGCACTACAGTACCAACGATGCCATCCCTCTGTAGACAATATTATTGTCTTTAAGTGTCACTGGGCCCAGGCTCGGCAACTGATACAGCGAAGCAAGAGGGACTCCTGGGAGAAGTACGTTGCCTCCATCAGTTCCTTCGCCTCTTCTTCACGGGTGTGATCACAAGTTCGACACCTTCTCGGGTACTGCCCACCGGCAGGCATCCCGTGTCGCAGCATTCAGGGTACAATCTGTACTGACCCTGTCACCATAGCTGAGCACCTGGCAGATCATTATGCTCACAGCTCAGCAACTGCATCTTATGGCGCAGACTTTCGTGCCTTTAAAGAGATTTCTTTCTGAATGCGACACTGGGAACCATACAACATCCCTATTACTGAGTGGGAGTTTGAAAGTGCCCTTGTTGCATGCCCAGCTACCTCCCCTGGACCTGATCGCATTCACATTCAGTTCCTCCAACACGTGTCAGCGGACTTCAAGTGCCAACTTCCTGCCCTGTTCAATCGTCTCTGGCTTGAGGGTGTTTTCCCATCCTACTGGTGGGATAGCATCATCATCTTGGTGATTAAGCCTGGGACATATCTGCAGGTGGCTGATAGTTACCGTCCGATCAGCCTCACCAACGTTCCATGCACGCTCCTTGAACGTATGGTGAGTTGGAAGCTCATGTGGATCCTCGTGGACCGGGGACTCTTGGCGCCACAACATGGTGGGTTCTGTCAAGGCCGCTCCGCTATCGGTAATCTCGTGGCGCTGGAGTCGGCTGTCCGTGCAGTCTTTAATTGCCTAAACACCTGATTGCCGTCTTCTTTGACCTGTGGAAGGCATACGACGCCACCTGGTGCCACTATATACTGTCTATGCTGTACGACTGGGGTCCACTTCCTATATTCATTAAGAACTTCCTCTCATTGCATTCTTTTCGTGTTCGTGTTGGTACTTGTCTCGGCTCACCTCATTAAAAAAGAAAACAGTGTTCCACGTGGTTCCGTTTTTACTGTCCCTCTATTTTTAGTTGCCATTAATGGTCTTGCAGCAGCTGTAGGGTCATTGGTGTCCACATCCTTGTATGCCGATGACTTCTGCATGTATTTCAGTTCTACCAACATCGGTGTTGCTGAACGACGGTTGCAACTAGCCATTTGAAAGGCGCATTGTTGGGTGTTTGCCCATGGTTTTGAGTTCTCTGCATCGAAAATCTGGGTGATGCATTTCTGTCAAAGTCGGGCAGTACACCCAGAACCCGAACTTTATTTACCTGGTGACCTGCTACATGTCGAAGAGATGCACAGATTTTTAGGAATGTTGTTTGACGACCACCTTACTTGGGTGCCGCATCTCCAGCAACTCAAACAAAAGTGTTGGGGGCATCTAAACATCCTTAATTGTCTGAGCCAAACCGTTTGGGCGCTGCATGCCCAACGCTCCTGCAGCGCTATAAGGCCCTCATCCAGTTGTGCCTTGACTATGGGTGCATCAAATATGATTCAGCCGTGCCTTCGACGTTGCAGTCTGTGGACCCAATGCTACATTGTGCTGTCCGTTTGCTGACAGGGGCTTTTCGCACAGTTCTGTGCTGAGCCTCCTTGTCAAAGCTGGGTTCCTTCCTCTGCGGTTCCGCCGGAAACACATGCTAGCTTCTTATGTTGCTCATGTTCAGGCCTCACCCTTTCACCCGAACTGCCGTCACCTTTTTCCGAACACTACATTTCTTATCCCTCCACGACAGCCCAGGGCAGGTTACCCGAATGCCGTCGTGTTCATCCCCTTCTTTTGTCCATCGCATCCTATCCACTCCCTGCCATTTTCCAATATTCCTTTCAAACCCCTCCTTGGTCCATTCCTTGTTTGCAGCTCTGTCTGGATCTGTCTCATGCCTCGAAGGACACATTTTCCCCAATACATCTCTGTTGACAGTTCGTGCAAATGCTCGATTCGTTTTGTGGCGCTGAAGCCATTTATACTGACGGTTCTGTAGCAGATGTTTGTGCTCCATATGCGTATCTGCATGATGACCATGTTGAACAGCACTCTCTGCCGCTTTAGTGTAATATGTGTACCGCACAGCTGGTCGCCATTCTAAGGGCTCTGGAACACCTCAAAGCCTGCCCCAGGGGAGCCATTTGTCATCTGTAGTGAATCCCTGAGTGGCTTACAGGTGATCGACTAGTGTTTCTCTCACCACCGATTAGTGCGTTCAATCCAAGATACTGTATACTCTCTCAGGTGATCCGGCCCTTCTGTGGTCTTTGTGTGGACACTGGCCACATCGGCATACTGGGGAATGAACATGTTGATCGGTTGGCCAAGCAGGCCACTATAGCACCAACTTTAGATATTGGCGTCACAGAACCAGATCTCAAATTGGCATTATGCCAGAAGGTGCGTGAGGCTTGGAACACTGAAGGGGATACTGCGGGTGTCGTCCTCTGCCGCCTTCATATTGGGCACACGTGGTTAACCACGGCTATCTCCTTTGCTGTGAGGCCCCACCTGTGTGTCACTGTGGTGCAGTGTTGACAGTAGTCCATCTTTTGATGTACTGTCCACTTTTAGCCAACTTCGGCAGTTTTTTAATCTACCAGACATGCTACCATTTGTTTTATGTGACAATGCCTCCATGGCTAACTCAGTTTTAAGTTTTATTCCCGCAGCTGGTTTTTACAATTCCATCTAGTGGTGGGTGCTATAGCCTCTCAGATCCACACGCCTCCAGCATTTTTGAGTCCTCCTAAGACTATTTTGTGGAATTCGAAGTGGTTTTTGTATTTGCAGCATGACTGGCTCATCCTTTGTAATCTTTGTGAACAGCCAGCCATGGTACTCTGCTGTCCACTTTTAGTTGAATTCCTGACTATTTTACCTATTGTGTGTGTTTGTTTTGTGTCTTCAGTGACTTGTTCATTGTCAACCTGTACCTTTTGTGAGTTTTTATTTTCGGTTCTTTTGTTTTATTTTTTACGCTCTTAACAATGGGCACTTAGCTAGGAACAGGGGACTGATAACCTAGCTGTTTAGTCCCCTAAAAACTAACAACAACAACAGCACCACAGATTTGTAGGCCAAGGGGGCGGTAAATTGACTCACCACCAGATTATGTGACTAGAAATGCCACTGGAGATAATGGGGGTGACCCCAACCATGTATAGGTGTGGACGTTTAGCAAGGAAACTGAGGCCCCCGTGTCCACTTGTAAATGCCCGGATTTGTCAAAAATTAGCACCTCGACCAATAATTTGGAGAGAGAAGACTGCAGCTCTTGTACGAGATTAATTTCCATGTCCATATCTGTAGAAGACTGCTGTGAATGGCATATCGAAACCATATGCCCTTCTTCCTCTCCTCCCCCCCCCCCCCCCCCAGCATTTGTTGCATGTTACCCAGCGCCAAGAGAAAGATGCCCTGTCATGATCAATGAAACAGTACTGGCAGGAGGGAAGTGAATTAGTTTGACCACACGGCGCAGGCCCCTACCGTTGTTTATCCTGTGGCGGCTGGCCGCCACGCCTGTGGCGAGTGGGATGATCCTGCACTGTCACGACATTATCACCCACCCCTCCCCAAACGATCTCTGTTCGTTCGTATCAGAAATTCCAGCTTCAATATGGTCCCCTGCAGCCCGGGAAACTTCAAAGGACTGACCAATATTGAGAATGTCCACTAATGTCGGGTTGTCGAACTGCAGAGCCTACTGACACACCTCCCTATCTGGGGCGAGACACAGAATTGCGTCCCAAACCATGTCATCTGCATAGAATTCATTGTATGTAGCCGTGATGAACAAGCAATGGCGACTAAGCCCGTGTAACTCTGCCACCCAAGCGTGGTAAGACGTGTTTGGTTTTTATTGAGACTGATAGAACTTGATCCTGGCCACTATGATGTGTGTTCGTGGCCAATAGTATGAAGACAGGAGATGGCACATGTCATCAAAGGATAATGCTGCGTGTTCCTACAGGGGGGCAAGTTGACCCAACAACTGACAGATACGTGGCGATATCCAAGAGAGAAACAAAGCTTTACACAACACCGGATACGACACACTGAAGGCAATGAAATGTTGGCGTAAGTGCTTTTCATATGAATCCCAATCTTCCAGGCTATCATCAAATGCTGAGAACAGCGATGGAAACGAAACAATGCTCTGAGTAGGAGCTGATGACGATGCGCCAACTGATGAAGCCAACGCATTAGAACGCATCAGAGTGGAATAGCAACATTCCGCAAGAGATTTCGTGATTTTGACCTAGTTTTGAAAGGGATCAGCCAGAAATTGCGCACAAGGAAGGCGTTGCAAGTCCCCGTTGGAAATCATGGCCGGGTAACTAGCCGGCAAGAAACACGCGTAAATTCGACACATCTCATTGCCAATGTTCTAACAGTCACACTACAACAACTAGACCTGGATGCTGCAAACCACACACTTACAGTAATAAACAGCAACTGCCCAAGCAGAGAGCTGCCTCGTCTGACTGGGTGCCGGCGGCTGCTGTCTCGCGGCTGGCGGTGTACACAGAGTTTTGTATGCCGTGCATTACAACACTTTTCCTACTACCAAATTCAAGCTCCCCCATCACAATCAAGTTTTCCTCTCACTTAACTGTCTGAATAATTTCGTCTTATCTCCTCATGTCTTTCTTTGATCTCCCCATCATCGGCAGAGCTATTGGCATATAAACTGCTACTACTGTGATAGGTGTTGACTTTGTGTGTATCTTGAATATGATAATGTAATCACTGTGATTTCATAGTAGTTTACACTCATTCCTATTTTCTTATTCATTATTAGGCTACTCCTGTGTTACCACCAACTGATTTTGTATTTATAACTCTGTACTCACCTGACCAAATATCCTGTTCATCTTTATATCAAACGTCACTAATCCCCACTATGTCTAACTTCAACCTATCCATTTTAAATTTTCTAATTTTCCTATCTGATAAGGGATCTTATGTTACACAGTCCAATTCATAGGACGCCAGTGTTGTCTTTCCTGATGACCACGTCCTCCTGAGTAGTCCCCACCCATAGGTCATAATGAGGGACTTTTTTACCTCTGGAATACTTTATCCAAGAAGTTGCCGTCGTAATGTATTGATAGAGTAGAGCTGTATGTCCTCAAGAAAATTAATTACTGTAGTTTCCCATTGCTTTCAGCCATTCACATTAACTGTATGGTAAAGCCATGTTACTTAATGTTACAAGGTCAGCTCAGACAGTTATTCAGACTGTTGCCTCTGCAACTACTGAAACGGCTACACAACCCTTTAGAAACCACAAGTTTGTCTGGCCTTTCCAGTGATAACCCCTCTGATACAGTATCCATCTTTATTGTGGAGGCGTGCAAGCCATCCCACCTCAGCAATGTCTGTGGTTCATGGGGGGGGGGGGGGGGGGCAGGAGGTACAAATAAGCTACTGTATAACAGTTCTTAAGTGAATTCATCAAGCAGCACTTTATATTTCAGGTGCCTTATCAACAGTATGTTAATAATACCATTGATCATCACGCTTAATTCAAAATTGACCACAAAAGTTGAAGATCATGAAAATGTAAAACTGCTCAAGAGACAGTTGTGTGAGTCTGATAATAGAAGATTTCCTTAAGCAAGAAATATTTCTTGTTTATTGATTTAACTCCAATAGATCAGAATTTTAAAATGAAGTACTTGACTAGCATTACTTATACAACAGAAAGTCTCTGTAAAGCCAAATATCTTGTACAGGCTTAGATTTTGATGAGCATAGGCCTTCCTATTCAGTGTCAAAAATGCATCCTCAAGAAATGACAACTATGTATGGAACTCACATGATAAACCTGCGTTACCTGTCACAAGTAGTAACAAGTTGAATTTGGAACATCACTATCATCCTTTTGAAAAATAATTAACAGGTTATTTTCCCTTTTTAATTTTTTTCCTTAAAAAATAAATTAAAAAATAGCTTTGCTTCTGATAAATGCTGTCGTACATAAATATTAAGCTTCTACTCCATATACAAATCTACACTCAATTGCAATTAAATATTTATCTGCTCCTCATATTAGCATTCGGGGGGGGGGGGGATATATGTGAACAGGCGATCTAACTTTATTTCTAAAAATGTGGACCAGTTATTACTTTTAGTTTACAAAATAGGACTGTTTAACTTTGATTATTAATTGTTTTTCATTGATAGATATAAAAATGTCAATGGAAATTTAAGATTCATTGTTCCCCAATTGTAATTATTCAACTGTTTTTGTTAAGCAAATAAATATTATGTTTGAGTTTATTTCAAAGTGTTGTTTCTGATGGTTGAAAGATAACCATCTTGATAACTTTTTTATATTATATTATTTAAATTATTATTTTATTCACATTTGGCCAATCTTGATTGGAATTTCTTTGGGCGTTTAAACATTTGTCTTTGACCGAAGGTTAGGGCAATAGCCGATTAATTGGTTTTTGCTACAGCCAGAAGCATAACACACTACAGACAACATGGCAACTTTAATTTACAGTTTGGAGGGGGGGAGGGTTTACACTTACCACATACAGTAAGCTAGGTAACTATCTGTGAACTTTAAGAATCAAGTTGTTGAAGAATGAAAACAGTGGAATATAGGAGTATATTAGTAAAAATTAGAATTATGATTTTGTGATTGGCAGTTTATACCCTGGAATCTACAAAATTATTTTGCTTCTGGTTTCCTGGTAGTAAATATCATATTCATAGGTGCTCGTTATAGCGTGGTGCAACATAATTGTAGAGATTACATGCCTGTCACCAAGCTTTAAATAATATGGTATCTGCTTCTTAGTCAGTCACCATCAAAATTTTGTGCATTGAATGAAAGTTTACATATGCACTTTGATATAGACTACTACTCTCCCTTCTTATTTAACTTAAATACAGTACTTTTCCAATACCTATTATGTGATACAATTTGTTTAATTTCATACATTCATCCATGATGGAGTTGCTTTTTTCTAATGGTATATTGGCCATTGATTATATTGCCTCTTTTTCATTAAGTGTAAACTGATATTTTCTATGTGAAATTTTGTAACTAGTGCTGTGTAGGCCAAAAATAATATCTTTCACAGCTTGACTAACCATGTAAAGCTTCTCCTGTGAAATTTTATTAATTGGTAATATTTTTGTTTGCTTCTCTGCAGCCCAGAAGGAGTGCCACGATTATTTGACCTAATTCATGTACAAGATGAACGTGTACTCCCTGCATTTTACTTTGCTTTAGGAGATACACTGGTGGCTCATGACATGTTTCAAGCCAATAGAATTGCTTTCTATGGAGGCCTGCGCTATAGAGTTGTTACTCTCCAAGGAAATATTGTTGAAAAATCAGGTAACTTGATTTAATTGTAAATTTAAGAACACAACATGTGAAAATTACCCAAAAAGCTGAGATGCAAGCATAAAAAAGATACTCTGTTGTCTAAATGAAATGCTAAAATTCACTGGACCACAGTTAGGCCAGCAGTATCCTGAAAAAGAGTTGAGAATTCACTCTGAACAGTATTTTGTTCTGTCATCAATAAAGTGAAAATCATGTACTATGTACAAAAAATTAAAACAAGAAGAAAGGCAAAACAATATGAGCAATTGGAGATCATTAAACAAATTACATAGTTCTTAATTTGTTTGGCCATGAAGTCTGTAGTTCCTTTGATAATTCTGGACACCAGAGGTAACCTATCGTAAGTAATATTTCGCTGACTTTACAGGAGAGCAAAAAGAAGCTGCTGTGACTCGGATTTTGCTACCTGTAGAATAAGTCAAATACCCAATCATGAAGAGCTCTAATTTTTATATCTTTTCTAGTTAGTCTCTACATGTACTTCATTTTTAGAAATATATTATGAAATGTTACGGGAGAAACAGCACTTACGATATTTTACCTCACATAAATATATTTGTGAAGCCGCCTTTATTTACACATACGATATTGTCGAGGTGCTTATTACATTAGGTTTGCTGCTCATTTGCATGCCTTTTTATGTTTATGAATGATCCTTTTTATGTTTGTAAATGTTTATCTTTATTATACAGGATTATTCTACGAAATACGAATAGGAATATGAGAATCATTGGTACTGAAATTAAGAAATAAAGGCATTTATACTTATTGGATACCAGTAGATTTATTAAGAGCTACAATTTTATCCTTTCTCAAAGCCAGTCACAAATACTAGTCACTCAGCAAAGTTTAAGTAAATTGAACAAAATAAATTCCAACCATAGTAGCTTACTCTAGAATCTAACAAAGGTTAAACCACTTTAAAAACTGAGACAATGACAAACATTTCTGTCCAAATTCAGCATATATTCATTAACCAATTGAGGATAAAATTCGAAATGTAGAAAAAGAATTCCCTTGTACAATTAATGGATAACAACGTCATCATGTTCATATCCTTCTGAGTCCTTTTCAGTTTGTGTTGACATAATCTGTGGTATATTTTGGTAGAAATAGTGAAAAGATTCAGGCACCCACCTAAGCAGCTTTTGTAAATCTTTATACTTCTCTGTAGCAATAGGTCTGAGACTATTTCGTATAGGAGGAAGCTCTTCCGGCTATATTGCCCCTCTTGTTCGCCGTTGCACATCCATCTCTTGAAATTCACCATCCAATTCTGTTTTATAGAACACAGAACCTGAATTCTCTGCTCGTACTTGTAGATGCACAACTTGGCTAACCAAAAATTTTCCAGGCGATAAACTTCTGGTTGTCCGTTTAACTAAAGGTGATGATGATCTTTTGAAAAGACTTTCAAAGTCTTTGAAATCTGCCATTTGCATGTCATATGCTTCAATGAGTTCTTTGAATCTGCACTGGCAAACAAACTGTTACCAATCCCAAGGAGTTGCAATTATGTCATTTGGGCTCAGTTTGCTTTTGGCACGTTCAATAACAGCATTTACACCATCTACCCCCTTATGAGCGTGCCTCTTCAATAAGAATTTGTGGTGTATCACTTTAAGATTAGGGAGACACCTAAGAATCCAAAAATGTGACATAATCATGGGGAGCCGGCCGAGGGGACTGAGGCGCTCCAGTCACGGTCTGCATGGCCACTACGGTCGGGGGTTCAAATCCCCCCTCGGGCATGGATATTTGTGCCATCCTTAGTTGTAAGTAGTTCATAGGTAGTTTGTAAGTTTAGGGACTGATGACCCCGTAGTTAAGTCCCATAGACTCTACAAACATTTGAACATTTGAATCATGGGGAAGTTACAATTCTGGCCTCCACAGTTGTCAGTCCATATCGTAAGTTCCTCAGTTTGGGTTTTTGGCAGGTTAGCTAGGCCCACTTTAGAAAACAAGATGACACTTCTTTAGGTCCACGACCTGCTGCTGTTTCATCCCACATGCAACAATAGGATTTCTGCTCTGAATCATCAAGGATTGTCAGATTATACATCCAGAGCTTTCTTAGATAAAACGCACTGGAATTAGTAAGGTGAGGTGTCAGCAAACATTTCTGAAGATCGAACATGACAAGCTTAGCTTTTGATCCAGGTTGTTTTGACCGATTTTTGTCGAAGGTCTTGTTTTTATATCTTATATCTGCTTCTGATAAGTGGGCATCGTAATCTGATTTAATTTGGACTGCTTCTTCAGCTGTTATATCATTTTTGAGTTTCACCTGAAACTCCTCACAGTCATCACACGTATCAGTCACAGGTTCCATGAATCCTAAATTAAACTCAATGTTAAATATGTCATGGTAAAGCCACTGCTTTGCAATTAACTCTTGCTTCATTTTGTTTTCCTTGCAATGCTCTACATACAAAGAATACATTTTTGATATATTGAGATGGCTGCCAAGATACAATCTACCTGTTTCTGCTTTAGTGACTCTCGATTGTGGGGAACTTCCTGATGTGGTTGCTGATACTGTCGCTTATTTCTTCATCCAACTTGTTTGGTGGAACTTTCTTTCCTGTCTGGTCTGGTTCAATAAGTCCACCATTAATTTTTTTGGACACAGCTGTCTTGACATACATTTCGGAAATACTCAAAGTATTTAAGAAAAATGTTTTGCAAACTTGTAGTCTCTGGCCACGAACTTCAAAGAAGTAATGAAGTGTCACATTACGCCTAAACTCCCTCTCTTGAACTACTCTTCCACTAACATTTTTTGCAATTATGTGTGAGGCAACATGTAATCTCTTAAAATCATTATTATTCCCTTCTCTCCAAAAACTGTTGAAAATATGCTGCCTATCTTGAGAAGTAATGTTTTCTGAACATTTTCTTTTACATGAAGATTTGCAGGCAGGCTTAATACATTTTGCTGGAACTACGGTTCCGGTTGTAGATGTGTACTCCACACCAGCCTCTTTACATCTTTTCCTTATATTGCACTTCCACTTATTTTCTTGCCGCACTCGCTTCCGGCCTCTTGTAAATTCTTATTCTAGTGTAGTAAATGTATGAATGTCATCCAAGGCATCAGATGCAACATTTGATGAAGCAATCACGCCTCCATTATCAGCATTTTCAGTCCCCAGATGTGATTGAAGACTCTTAATGTTAAAGGGAACGCCACTGCCAGATTTGTCTGCCTCACCGTGACTTCAGTTTATCTCATCACCACCTACTTCACTGTTGCATTCCTTGAAGATGTCGTTATGATCACAGCTGTTTACATGGTTGGACGTTATACACTTATCCTCAGCTGCCACCTATGAACAAGACAGAGAGTCAAAGCATAACGAGGCAATGAAATTAATACAACACCATTAATTTGATTTAACCATCTGGAACGCGCAATCTGAAAAGTACATACGAACACGCAGTGTCATGACAAGTCTTTGTGGTAATAACGAGAAAACACGTGTTGAGACCTGACAGGTCACGCGTTCCCGTGTGTTAAACAGACGTAATTGCATTTCAGTCTAAATAAAGTTTGTTTAGTTACATTTACATAAACGTATATCATATGACCAACCAAAATGAAAATCGCATACCTGGGATTCTTCATTTGTTAGCAACAAATCAATTCCATTAGTAACTTTGTCGTGAGGTAAGATCTCAGCACCCAATAGATTCGCACTGGCATTTTCCTATGTAAGTAAGCAAAATTGCATTATTATACAAGACGCGATGAATTTTGCTCGATTCAAATGAGAAACCATGTATGATAGGACTGTACCTTTGATTGATCGTATGACAACTATTGTAGTTGTGTCAGTTCCGTATATTCTAGCCACTCATTTTCGTCAAAAGGAGGCGCTACATCTGTAGTTGTATCTGTCACCAAGAGAGTTTCGACGACATTACTACCGTCGACTGGTGGTAAAGCATTCAGATCGTTTGTCTCCTAAATCGCCGAACGTACATTTAGATGTTTGTTACATCCCAGTATGATGAATAATATCTTAAAATGTATATTAGCTATGCATAATGATTTAATGTTGTAAGCTGATCTTGTAATGAAACTGTAGAATAGAATATTAGTTCTTGAAGTATTAGAAATACTTGTACTGCTTACCTGTACTAACTTAACATGATCCTTTTCTACATCTGTATGGGATACTCTGCAAATCACATTTAAGTGCCTGGCAGAGGGTTCATTGAACCACAATTATACTATTTATCTCCCATTCCATTCTCGAATAACGCGTGGGAAGAATGAACACCTGAATCTCTCTGTTCGAGCTCTGATTCCTCGTATTTCATTCTGATGATCATTTCTACCTATGTAAGTGGGAGTGAACAATATATTTTCGCATTCGGAGGAGAATGTTGGCAATTGGAGTTTTGCAAGTAGCACACGCCGCAGCGATAAGCGCCATTGTTGTAATGATTCCCATCCCAGATCCTGTATCATTTCCATAATGCTGTCTTCCCTGTATCGTGACAATACGAAACGAGCTGCCCTTCTTTGGACTCTTTCGATGTCCTCCGTCAAACCCACCTGATAAGGATCTCATACTGGGCTGCAATACTCCAAAAATGGACGGACAAGCATAGTGTATGCAGTTTCTTTTGTAGTTCTGTTGCATGTTTTAAGGGTTCTGCCAATAAAATGCAGTCTCTGGTTCGCCTTTCCCACAATATTATCTATGTGTTCTTTCCAATTTAAGTCTGAAGTAATAGTAATTCCTAGGTATTTTGTGGAGTTTACAGCCTTCACAGTTGATTGATTTATCTTGTAAACAAAGTTAAACGGATTTCTTTTCGTACTCATATGGATGACTTCACACTTCTCATTATTTAGAGTCAATTGCCAATTTTTACACCATACTGATATCTTATTGAGATCATTCTGCAGTTGGTTTTGATCTTCAGATGATTTTACTAGACGGTAAATGACGGCGTCATCTGCAAACAACGTAAGAGAGCTACTTAGATTTTCCCCTAAATCGTTTATGTAAATAAGGAACAGCAGAGGACCAATAACACTACCCTGTGGAACGCCTGATATCGCCTCTGTTTTAGTCGATGCCTTGCCATCGATTACTACGAACTGTGTCCTCTCTGACAAGAAATCCCCTATCCAATCGCAAATTTGGGGCGATATACCATAACCACACAATTTGATTAAGAGCCGTTTGTGAGGTACAGTGTCAAAAGCTTTCTGGAAATCAAGAAATACGGAATCGATTTGCGAACCTTTCTCGATAGCACCCATCACTTCGTGTGAATAAAGAGCTAGTTGTGTTTTGCATGAACGATATTTTCTAAATCCGTGTTGACCTTGGGTCAATAGATCGTTCTGTTCGAGATAATTCATAATATCTGAATACAGGATATGTTCCAAAACCCTGCTGCAAATTGAAGTCAGTGAAATAGGCCTGTAGTTTAGTGGGTTACTCCTGCTGCCTTTTTTTGAATATAGGTGTGACCTGGGCAACTTTCCAATCTTTTGGTACAGATCCTTCTATGACAGAGTGGTTGTATATGACTGTTAAGTAAGGAGCTATCACTTCAGCATAATCAGATAGAATAATGGGTATACAATCCGGACCAGAAGACTTGTTTTTGTTAAGTGATTTTAGTTGTTGCACTACTCCGATGATATCTACTTCTACGTTACTCATTACGGCATCTGTTCGTAATTCGAAATCTGGAATATTGGTTTCATTTTCTTTGGTGAATGAGTTTCTAAAAGCTATGTTTAGTAACTCTGCTTTAGCAGCGCTGTCATCGGCAGGATCGTCATTACTATTATGTAGTGAAGGTTTTGTTTGTGTTTTGCCCCGAGTATATTTAACATATGACCAAAATCTCTTTGGGTTTTCAGTCAAATTTCGAGAAAGAGTTTTGTTGTGATAAATATTGTAGGCATCTCACATTGAAATCCTCGCTAAATTTCGAGCTTCTGAGTACGATTACCAATCCTTTTACTTCTTCCACTAATAGAATCCATTTTAATCTTCGATTCTGTCATAAAATGCTCCTCTAAACATCACAAACTACAGCACACTGCTGTTCGCGCGTGATTAACAATACGGAAGTTACGTAACACTTAGAGGTAAACCATCGTAACAGCCAATATGATAAAGAGCGTGACACTCTATATTCAGGTCAATTGTATGGTCATTTACCATTATTTACCACTAGTTTCAGATACGATAGTATCGCATTGCTGAATTTCTTTTATGTAAAATATATGCATACAGTATTCTACCCCTAAGAAGGTATGACTTAAACGAGTCACATAAGATAAAAACCTCGAAATCGTCATTTTTGCACTTACGATAGGTTACCTCTGACATCCAGAATTATGATGGGTAATGTTTGTCTGTCTGTGCAACTACAAATAAGATGTTACTTTTCTCACCAGATGCATTTTGTTTTAATGGCAACAAAACATCTTCACTGGTGGAAATTTTAGTGTTGGTTTTCACCTTAAAACATGGAGTGCCAATTAGTTGAAATGTTTCTTGTTTTCGTGGATCTGCAGTCGTGTACTATTTCACGATTTACAGATTGAAATATTCTCGCCGCTGTTTATAATCTCTTCTTCAAATGGCAAGAACAAACATTTCATTTTAAAAGTCTCTCTCAGCTGGGTTAAGCACGTAACTTTAACGTGGCTGTTAAAAGTTTAATTAAGAGATCCAGCCTTAGCTGTGCCTCTGTCATTACTAGAATGTGTAACTATCATTAATAAACTTCTTCTTGATCCTCCATGTTTAATATAAGATGTCCACAATAAATAAAATATAAAGAAGTACTCCGTTTTCTTGAGAATCTTCTTAAATCAATTTATTTGCCTTATGGACAAATACATTGGACATCAGTCAAACCATGAATAAATAATAATACAATAATTCTGAGAACATACATATAAATCAGCAAGAACAATTCTTCAGTTGTTTTTTCCAGTGTTATTTCTAAATCATGGAGAAACGTCTTTGTATTATGTTCTATGTCATCTGTGATTATTGTGCGCTGGCCTTTGCCCCCAGAATCTGCAACAAACTGATTCTGGCAGCAGTTTCTGTTCTGGTCCAGCCTAATAACAACTTAATTAATATGTAGAGACCTCAAGTTGACGTAAAAGAAGATAGTAGTGTTCAATGGAACACTACATAATCCCTCCCTCAGACTTTGCGATATCAAATATTTTAATTTTATATAATATGCTTCAGAGTTCAATGGACATAAGTGAGGCAAAACTATTTAAATATTGACAGTCTGTAGTAACATCATTGCTTACAGATTCTTTAAGTCCGAAGGAACTATGATAATTTAAAGCCTTTCAACAGATGGTAACTTTCTAAACATAATGACCCTCCATAAATGTATGTATATAGAATCTCAAATTAAGGGTAAAAGAGTACTTTGAACTGCATTCGGAAAAGGTGCGAAAATGAACACCTTGCTCCAAAAATAGCATGCGTATATGAGGATAGTGAACTAAGATCTTTTATTTATTAGATTTTTATTTTATTTATTAATTAATTGGAGTAAAAAAAAACACCTTCTACTGCTTTTTGCCAGACTAAAGAAACAGCAACAAAAATTAAGAGTATCAAGCTGTAATGCTTGCATACCCAGGGTGTCATCACTCGTAATTGGACTGCACATCCCTCTACATAAATTAGGACCTGACTGTGGGTACCTAACAGGAGAAACATCCACACCTTTCGGGTCTGTTACTCCCAGCAACACCATTTCCCTGATCTACCAAGTACAACTACTCTCGACCTGCCTCCCGCATATCTTTCAACACCTCTAAAATATAATTCCAATTTTGTGATGTCACTACCTAACTTCCTTCTATATTGCAGTGTACACATACTCAGCAAGTTATTACCCTATTGTGAACTCTTATTCATTGTGCTCCTCCTTTACTCCCCCCCCCCCCCCCGCCCCCCCTCCCCACCTGAAGCGAGTGAACGAGAGTAAATTCCACCTACGACTGGTAAATAATCCATGGGAGACATAGTCCTTCGAAATCATTCTTACATATTCCAATCACAATGACACATTAATTCTGTAATAACATAGGACATCAAGACAATAATATTCTATTTAAAAAATCATATAAAACTTAATAAGTAAGCGAAATTAGAAATGAATGAGAACAGCAAAACCTATTGCCAGTTCTACATTATCTTCACAGTGACTGTTCCATGTTAAATAATTCATACATAAAGAAAGATATAAAATTTCAGAATTAAAATCTAGGGTAGTAATATATTAATTATTTGATTACTGGCAAATAAGAATGAGAGGGTTTCTGTTATCAAAGTACACAATGTAGTCTGATTAATTTGAGAGTATGTACCTGTGTGTGTGTGTTAGTGTATACCTACCCTCAGCTACAGCATACCAGGCTATAACTGAATACCTCCCCAAGTACAAAATACATACAAACCCACCCCAGTATGCATTTATTACCATATTACGAGAAGGTATAGAAAATTTAGAAAAAAATCTTAATATATAGTTAAAACGAAAATTATAGAGGGAAACTTTCCCGGTGGGATAAACAAAAATAAAAATAGAAAAGAGATGACTTACCAAAAGGACCGGCTCGTCGATAGAAACAAATAAAATCACACACAAAAGCACATACAAGCTTTCGCCACCACTGGCAGCTTCTTCAGGAAAAAGAGGAAAAAAGGGAAGGATATGGGTTTTAAGGAAGTGGAAAAGGAGTCATTCCAATCCCAGGAGTGGAAGGACTTACCCTAGGGGAAAAAAAGGGAGGTAAACAAATACACACACACTCAGACATATCGAAACGCAAACACACTTAGACAGACATTTGTAAAAATCAAAGAAGTTGGACAGAGAAACCAATTGAGGCAGAGGCTCTGTCCACAGAACCAAGGCAAAGATGCTAAAGGTGGTGGGTGGGAATTTGAGTTAGCGGAGATTGAGACCAGGTGGGCAACGGGAGGAGAGAATAAGCTGAAGGGCAAGTTCCCATCTCCGGAGCTCTGAAAGGTTGGTGTCAGTGGGAAGTATCCAGATAACCCGGACGGTGTAACACTGCGCCAAGATGTGCTGGCCGTGCCCCAAGGCATGTTTAGCCACGGGGTGATCCTCATTACCAACAAACACTGTCTGCCTGTGACCGTTCATGCGAATGGACAGTTTGTTGCTGGTCATTCCCACATAGAACGCTTCACAGTGCAGGCATGTCAGTTGGTAAATCACATGGGTGCTATCGCAAGTGGCTCTGTCCTTGATCGTGTACACCTTCCGGGTTACTGGACTGGAGTAAGTGGTGGTGGAAGGGTGCATAGGGCAGGTTTTACAGCGGGGGTGGTTGCATGGGTAGGAGCCAGAGGGTAGGGAAGGTGGTTTGGGGGTTTCATAGGGATGGACTAGGAGGTTACGAAGGTTAGGTGGGCGGCGGAAAGACACTCTTGGTGGAGTGGGAAGGATGTCATTAAGGATGGATCTCATTTTGGGGCAGGATTTAAGGAAGTCGTATCCCTGCTGGAGAGCCACATTCAGAGTCCGCTCCAGTCCCGGAAAGTATCCGGTGAAAATGATGTCTAGTATCGTGAAGGTAGAAAATAGTGGAAGAAGTTTAACTATAGAGTAAATATGGCACTTAATTTACTTTGCCGTGCCTGTGGCTTCAGGTGGGATCGACACTAATCCCCTAAACCACAACTAAAATTTCACTCCTTCTGGTAAGCCCATGGCTTCCTGTCTTGTACCTTATACCTAGACATAGAATATTCTCTTACACACTTCCTCCAGATTAATTTTAGTCTGGACATGTAAATGATCTTCTTTATAATTACTGTAACTATATTTCCTTTTATTCTTACACTTGTTAACATTTCTTCCCTGCTCACGGCCTTCCTTAATAGGTCTCACATGATACTAGTCAAAGTATTTCATGGTTGTCTTAATTAGGTTAACCCCAAACTGTCTAAAGGTATCAGTACCTACATTTTCATCCACATCACTTCCTAAAGCCTCATTCTTGTGATATTGAACCTTCTTAAAGCCAGTCTTCTTGCAGTTATCGTTGTACTTCTGTGGTCTAAACAATTCCAACCCCGAGATTCCTCTTTCACTGTCTTCATAATAGATTTTTTTTAATATGCGTAATTGATTTTCCATACTAAGTACTCTGTCCCTAATTTGAGTTAATTCAGAAATAGATCATTTTTTCTAAAGAATGTAATTTCTTATAATAGTTAGTTTTTCATTGATAGAACCTAATTTTTCATTATATGCTTGACTAATAACATGTATTTCTAGGCTGCTTTCTTTGACATTTTGTAAAATATCTTCTACTACTTCTTTTTTACTGGAAACAAACTTAGCTTTTACAGATTTATTTACAACAGCTGTTATGTTATCTGTAGAAGCATTTTGTTTTAATTATTCTACCTCAGACTTTAAGTTATCATAGTTAGCTTGACACCTTTCGATATACACTTTTAAATTATCTTGAAAGGAGCCAAGCTTTTCATCTTGTTCTTGTAACCTAACATTCATTTCACTTTTTAAGCTAAATAGTTAATTTCCTATATCGGATTTCAGTTCCTTCAAATTCTCCTGAAATTCATCTTTGACTAACTACAGAGACTAACAGTTCATCTATTTTCCCACTTTGGTTATTAATCTGTTCTAGTAGTTCCAGATTTTTTTTATTTTATATTTGATCTAGTACAGATTTTTATATTTGATCTACTAGAGCAGTTTTCTGATTTTCCATCTGACCTACTAGAACAGTTTTCTGATTTTCTATCTGATCTTCTAGAACAGTGTTTTGTTTCCCAATATATTTAATTAGACAATTTTTTAGTTCTCAAATTAGAAGTTCTGATGATGGGGAAACAGAATTTGAATCTGCCATTCTCTTTGACTGAAGTCGGGTTAAATACATGATCTGTTACACTAATTCACACTGACACATCACTTTCACTACAACTTGAAAGAAATTAAAGAACCGTATGTTCACCACCGTGTAGCAAACGACGTCGAAGTCTCGCAGTCGTACAGCGTAATCGGCAATCATCTCGCGTCGGCGTAACCGTATGCAGCGTCTATTGGCAGCTCTCCGATCTCTGAACTAAATATTCTTTTCTTCCAGTGCTAGATGTGCACAATAATATTTCTTCTCATCGAGGAAATAGAATTTATCGTTTCCTTTGTGAGTTTGGAATTTGACCATTTATCAAACTTCATCTGAAACTACTATTCTCGACGTATAATTCCAGATGAAACGTTTTTGTCCTAAATGTGCAGTCCGATCCTGTCACGGTCGCCAGATGAAATGTTTGTTGGTCACCATGGATCTGCAATCATGTACTATTTCATGATTTACAGATTGAAATATTCCCGCCACTCTTTATAATCTCTTCTTCAAATGGCAAGAAGAAACATTTAATTTTAAAAGTCTCTCTCAGCCGGGTTAAGCATGTAACTTTAACGTGACTCTGAAAAGTTTAATTAAGAGATACAGCCGTGGCTGTGCCTCTGTCATTAATAGAACACTGTCATTACTAAAACACTTAAAGAGGCATTGCGCCTCTTATTCACAGTGGTGATGGAGGCCCTAGCCATCATTTTTAATCACAAAAATTTTTATCTCTGTGGGTCCAAGTTCAGACCACCAACCACTAGTGTCAGTGTTCCACCCTTTGGTGTCTCTTCCGGACAAGGCAGCCCATCATCACCAACACTGGCCTTGTATGTATCCCATTTAAATTGTGAGATACAGTACCAGTCGACAGATCATAACACCGATGCCCTATCTCACCTTCAGGTAGGACCCAACCCTGTCTTTGTTGCCTAAGAACTTTAGTGTTTTGCTGTTGACAAGTTGGCAGCAAAAATAGTCACTGGTTTCCCTATCACCAGATAATAGATCACAAAGGCTACAGCTGCAGACCCTGACCTCTGAGTCGTCCTAAACCAGGTTCAGCAGGACTGGTTGGAGTGTCCTCCGGGTCGGGCTTTGTACCCTGTCCACAATTATTTTGCAATTTGCCACGGCCTTAGCACCTACGAGGGTATTCTACTTCTATCCATGGAAGATGGCTCCCACCAAATGGTAGTTCTGGTGTCATTGTGTTGTTGAATTCTAGATCTTCTACACCATGACCAGTGGGGCGTCTCACATACGAAGATGCTTATCCATCGGCATGTTTATTGGCCGGGCAAAGATTGGGGACATAGCTTTCCTCACAGCAGGGTGCTCTTCTTGTGCTTCCCAACAAGCAGCTCTTCACTCATCTCTATCCACAAGGTCAGCTCCATCCACACCTTGGGGATGACTCCATGTCAATTTTGCGGTTCTGTTGGCTTGTGGTCCTCGATGCATACTCAAATTTCCCATTCATTGTTCGCCTGGCCTCCATATCTGCGAACCTTACTACACTCTCACTGTTGAAGATATTTTCTATCGAGGGTCTCCCGGTAATGTTGGTGAGTGATAACGGGCTTCAATTTACCTCGCAACAGTTTCGAGACTTTTGTTATACCCATGACATTCACCACATCTTTGCCCCACCTTTTCATCCACAGTCCAATGGGGTGGCGGAGAAATTTGTATACACTTTCAAGGCTCAAATGTGTAAGTAAGTGCAACGTCTTTCGGTGGTGGATGCCCTCCTTCAGTTCCTTTTATCATATCGCTCCACTCCGGCCAGTCCGCATAGCCCCGCTGAGCTTCTGCACAGCCACCCTCATTGAACACTGTTGTCCCTCTTGCATCTGGGTTCACCCACACCCCGTCCTCTTCCTTCATCTCATTTTGCCCCAGGTTCAGTGGTCTGGGCTTGAGGTTTTGGCAACATCCTCGCTGGGTCCCAACCGTCGTCATTCAGGGGTGCAGCAATCGTATCTGTGAGGTCTGTTCTTCCACCGGTATCCTCATTAGCCACTACGACCAGCTACGGATCTGCCATCCTTCTCCCATGCCTACAAACCTTTCCTCCCTTTCTGTGGCATTCCCTCATTATACAGCACTGTTGAGGGAGGTTCCTCTCCTAATTTCGGACCCGCAATCCATCAGCTTATTAGCGGTGGAAGGTCCCGCCCACCGACGCAGACCCAAAGTTCTCGATGGAGGTGCAACCGGAGAAGGGGATGGAGGATCATCCACCATTGCCTGTGCTGGGAGCAGTGGGACTCGCTTGCAGGGGTGGACCCCTCGCCACACAAATGGGTTCTGCTCATATGCTGTTGTTCCAGCGAAGAAGCTGGTAGAACTGTCTGCCGATTGGATGGTGGTGGAGCCGTCCCAGCAGCCTTAATTCCTTGCCTCTGTTTCGGATTCCGCCCCCGGGGGCTCCCTCCCCCCCCCCTCTGACTCGCCACAGAGTGGAGGGATGTCATGGCCTATCAAGCCATTTGGATTGCACCTGCCTGTATCATGCATCATTGTTGGGCAACGGACCGACCAAGTTAGGTTGTGGCTGCCCACGGGAGAACATGACTGTCTAGAACAGCCAACAAACCAGCTGCGCGCGATCTGCTGGTGGCGCGCTGTCAGACAGTCTGCAGAGCTGAGCCGCATTCAGTCTCTAAATGTTGGCTGAGTGGAATAAAGTGTTTGTACCAAACGATGTTTACTTTAGTGATGATGTAAACTCAGTGTAGGGTTGTATTTATAACGTTAAGACTGTGATTTGTAATTGTGTGTCTGACGTAAACTTCTGAAAACACTTTTGTCATTGAGATAAGAAATAGTAATAGTAATAATGACAATTATGTATGCAGTGCTCACTATTACACGACGAATGCTGCATTGTTTGGTAATTCAAGTAACAGAGCAATATTATGATGTTTAAATAATATGTCATTGTGTGATAAAGAGTGTAGGTAATCATTGAAGGAGTGGCATTGGCTGATTGCCTGTATACAACTTTCCAGTAAATATAGTACTTCTGATGAATTGTCTTGACGGTGTTAGCAGCATTGGCCACTCTTTCAGCTAATACATGTCCACACATCATGCAGTGATTACTTCATAAAACACAAATTTGAAATTGACCTTGTAGATATTTCTACTTAGTGGTGTAATTGCTTACTTGCTTATTTACTTCATTGTAATAGGCACATGTGGGAGTGGTTTCCAAACATATTTTTTATTCATTTTCTAGTAACATTTCACAGCAGCCATATTGCAATTAATCATAAAACAAAATGTGAACATCTGTGGTTGGCATGGTCTGACGGAAATTTAACATCCAAGTTGTACAGAGTTCACTGGTGGTAGAGTAGCGCATCCATAATGTCTGTGAGCAGATCATCTGTATATTATCTCTAGTGTCAGATTAGCACACTTAATTGTTTATAATGAACACACACACACATCATGAATTCATATCTCTTGACAATTACTGAGGCATGGAAAGCTGAAATATAATAAGTATTTCCTTAATGAAGTAGAAATATAACTGAAAACAATCATTGTTCTTATGGTTGGCTCTCTTTCCACTAGAGACTCTATTGTCGAGCCAAACATGAGACTTAAACTTCCATAGCAGTTGTATGTATATGTTAGCCTGTGATATCTGTATGTAAATATGGATTAAACAGGGCGAGGATTGTATCAGTTTTGTATTCATTGCATTGAATCGTATTTTGTAGAAATAACAACCAAGAAATTGATTTTCAAAAATTTGGTAAATTTGAAAAGTATAAGAGTAAATAGAATTTTCAAAGGCTAATAATCTGATGCTAACGAACTTCACACGAACAGCTGCAGTGCTATCTATTAGTTTTCAGGTGTACTATGAAATTAACTGTACCTCCATTGGTTCTTTTATGCGTTACTCCGTTCTTTCCAAGCATGAAATACACTTAAAACTTCAAAATACAATATCTTTTATTTTCATTTATGTTGCCCCAGGTTATTTTCAATTTATCTGTGATACCCCATGAATGTTCATTTAGTATTTTTAGACTTTTGCCATACTACACCGTGCTTTTAAGCATAGTGTGCACATAAAACTTCAAAGTACAATATCTTTTCTTCCCCTGATTTGATTTTGATGAAAAGAAGCCTACGTTATGCTCCATGCTATTCTAAAATTACGTGTGAAGCCCCACAATTCTTCAGGTAGTACTTTTGAAGATTACCCTCTACAAATAGACACAAACGATTGCTTTCAGAGAAATGTTTAAATTATGATATCGTTACTTTCTTAGATCCAATTTTGTGAAATGAAGCATTTATGTAACCACACAATACCCTCATGTTACCTGTGTAAAATCATCTATTAGTTTGGAGATTAAGGTGGTGAAAGTGAAAGACGGACATGACGGTTGAAGATAAAAAAAAGTTAAATCGTGATTCCCCCCCTGTGATAAAATTTTTATGGAATGAAGTCTGTTGCCCCAAGGTACGCAGAAGATACCTGTGAAAACCCTATGTGAATTTGTGAAGTAGATGTGGAGGTAAGTATATGTTTTTTCGTGGTTCTATTTTGATGAAATCATGCCTAGATCCTGAACCAATCTTCTCTCATGTTTCCTGTGAAAACCGCTTGAAAATTCGTCCAGTAGTTTTGAAGATTGAAGCGAACAGCGACAGGCCTACATTTACATATTTATTATTAGTATAGATTTGTGCCTTGTAGTTAATAATTAAGTATAGTACTTTTGAAGAGGTGTTAGTGCACAGTAGTTAATAATTAAAGTTAGTTCTTTTAAGCCATTGTTTATATCTGTTCTTGGTGTAATAGCAGTTTGGTAACTGTCATTTACTGTGTCTGATAACTTTTGTGCTTTCATGTGTTCATTTTTGATGGGGTATCAGGGGACACTTGTTTCCCTTTGTTTTAGACAACCAGTAGTGCTTAGTTTCTGTTGTAGTTTAATTTGCTGTAAATTAATACTGTTAATAGTAGTAGTCACTTTATTAGTAGTGTGTGAAATGTAGATTCTTGCAGTTCATCAATTTTTACTTCCGTAGTATCATAAATTAGAAAGCATTTACATTTAGTTTGTTATTCAGTAACTGTAAAATTTTACCATCAGTGAGAAGTTTGGGTTCTGTTGTAGGTTCGTGAGTAGGGGGTTAGGATGTGAGATTTGCATGAAGTATTTTCATTGGAGGGAGTGCAATGGGGAAGTTAGTGGGCATTCTAGGGAGATCCTCTATTGGAATTGCAAGTTATGTGTATTGGAATTGCAAGTTATGTAGCAAGAATAAGTTAATAGAGAAACAGAAGTGTAAGATATGTGCCCTTCAGGTACAGTTGCAGAACACAAAGAAAGAATTAAAATAGGTTGAGGAGGGAAAGTGGGTTTTGGGATGGGAACTGGAGTTGGCAAAAATGGCAGCAAGGAATAGGAAGTTTATAGATAGTTTCACATTGCATGTGAACAATAGATTTGACCAACTGTCAAGAGTTAAGTGAAGAGAAGCCTCCTGTAGCTTTAGGTGTAGGTAACATGCAGCAGATGTCTGCCATTAGGAAACCTAAAACGGTAGAAAAGGCTAATAGAAAGAAGGTCCTGCAATTAGGTAGCTCACATGGCAGAGGTTTAGTCCACCAGTTTCAGGAAGTATTGGGAAGTGAGTATCAGGTCGCCAGCATTGTGAAGCCTAGAGCAAGTTTGGATCAGGGGGCTGTTTACATAGAGGAGTTATGCAGGAATTTTTCAACAGGAGATCAGATAGTGATAGTGGTTGAAGCTTGGAATAGTCGTGATAGGGATGTGGAGTATTACGATGTTGGTTATCTGGAAAAGGTGGCTACTGAAATTGATGGCACAAATGTGTGCATTTCATAGAACTGTTTCAGTGTCATTATCAACTTCATCTTAATTCAGCTGTCAGGCATATTAACATGATGGCAGAAGGCATGGCTCACATTTCATTAGTACCAGTTAAGTCTATTAGCAGGTCAGGTTTCACTAGGCATGGCCTGCACCTGGGATGGGGAGGTTGGCAAAGCTGACATGTGACAGCATAGTGGGGGTGATCACTCATGGGAAAATTCTTGTAGTAGTGAGTGTTAGAGCTGCACCTTTTTTAGACTGAAGTCAGCTTATAGGTATTCCTGCTTAAAGGAAGTCCCTCTCACAAAGGAATCACATTCAGCAAATTTCATGAATCCAAATAATAGAGGAATTAGCATATTTCACCAAAATATATAAAGCATTAGAGGTAAAGTTAGTGAACTGCTTGTAGATGTTGACTCTGATGTTATTGCTATTTCAGAGAACTTCTTAAATAATGTCACAGTTCAGAGGCTTCCTTTACCAGGGTACAAGTTAGCTGCCTTCCAGGATTTCTTTGCAGTATGGGGGAATGGCCAGGTACGTGAAAAACTGTAATACAGTTGAGTCCTTCGATATATATATATATATATATATATATATATATATATATATATATATATATATATATATATATATATATATATATATATATATATATATATATATAATATATATATTTTAATGTTGCGCAGGTGTGTTTGAATGTAGTGAAACTAAAATTCTAATTGTTGTTATTTCCAGGTCCCCTGACTCTGATTATAAGACATTCCTGCTCAAACTAGAGAGGGTTCTATGTTCATTTTATAGGAAGTACAAAAATTTGTTGTATGTCATGATTTCAATATTAATTGAGTAAGTGATTGTGCAAGAAAAAGGAGGCTTTTAGATCTCGTTAATTCATCTCAATTATTGCAAATAGTATTCTTTCCAACAAGAGTGCACAGAAACAGTAGCACAACTATAGACAACATGTTTGTTCATTATTTATTATTAGAGGGTCGTTCTATTAGCAGATTAGTGAATGGCCTTTCAGACCTTGATGCACAAATTTTAACTTTAAAGGGGTTTTATGCTTAAACATTTATTAAAGGTAAATGTAAACTATTTATAAAAGCTAACCCAGTTGCAATAAGGCATTTTGAAACCTAATTAAGGAACAAGATTGGCAGGGTGTTTATAGTCCTGATAATATAGATGGAAAATTATAATGCTTTCCTTTACACATTTCTCATCCTCTTTAAAAGCTGCTTTCCATTAGAATGCTCACAACAAGATACTACCACCAACAGGCAGCCTTGATGAGTGGCAAGAGAAAATAGAATATTCTGTATAACAAAGCAGGAAATATATCAAAATGTTAGAAGCAGTCAGAATCAAGCTGCAGTGACCCATTACAAACAGTATTGCAAGGTTCTGAAAAATGTCATCAAGAAGGCAAAAAGTATGTGGTATGTAAAAAGAATAGCTTAATTGCATGATAACATTAAAACCATTTGAACAGTCATGAAGGAAGTATCTGGTCAGCAGCAGAGAGTTGAGGATATAAAGTCAGTGGTTAATGGATTTTTTTTTTTTTTTTTTTTATGTTACCATTAAGTCAGATATATGTGTAGTATTTTGATTTGATTTTCTCAGGGAAGCCAGAACAGTCTTGGTCCAACCCACCACTGCCCGCACCAAAACTAAGTTTATTGTGCGGTATCGCTCCCTGTATATCTAGTAAAGCCAACCATTGCCCTTGAACAGTGCAAGGAGTCCCTTTACCAGTTCTTTATTAGACACAATTTCTTTGGGTCTGGTTGTCCCAAATGTTCTGTGCCTTTTACTCTCCAATGCAATGCATTCGAAGATTAGATGTGATGCAGTTTCATCATCGTCATCACAGATCATACATGTGTAGTACTTAATAACCATTTTATGAATATAGCAGGTGAATTAACTATAGTCTTAGCTCCTACAGGTAATCACATAACACTCGTTAGATAATAGCATTCCAAGACTGTTACCTGAAGTAGTCCGCCATGATACTGGCAAGGGAGAGATTTAGTCAATAATTAAATCACTAAAGACTCTTATGGGTATGATGGTGGTTCCTAGAAAAATTCTTTAATGTTGTTCCACCTCTGTTATGTGACTACTTAACCATATTTGTAATCTCTGCTTTCAGATTGCAGTACTCAGTAGTGAAACCACTTCATAAAAAGGGATATTGTAGACATATTTATATGCCAATGGTTTTTGCTAGTTATTTATAAGGCTGTATATTCAAGGTTAATTGATCATTTCAGCTCCTATAATTTGCTGTCAAATGTACAGTTTGGATTCAGTGGTGATATTTTTATAGAAATTAGAACATTTTGGAGTAAGAGGAGTAGCTCATAATTGGTTCACTTCTTACTGTAAAAACAGACAGCAGAAGGTGATTCCTTGCAGTGTTGAAAATGGCTGTGATATGCACTCACAATGGGGCACAGTTAAGTGATAGGTGGTTCTGTCTGGGCTCACTGATGTTTCTCATTTATATAAATAATATGCCTTCTAGCATAATAGGTAATTTTAAGATATTTCTGTTTGGCTGATGTCACTGGCTTGGTTGTGAAAGATGTCACTGGCAATATTGATGCAGTATCAGATAATGCAGTTCAAGAAATTAGTCCGTAGCTTTTAGGAAATAAATTGATGATAAAGCATAGAAAGACTCAGGTTATAGAGTTTCTAACACAAAATTCAACTAAAACTGACATTTTGATTACACAGAATGGGCACATGATAAGTCAGATTGAACAGTTCACATTTCTAGGCATTCTGATAGATAGTAAGCTGCTGTGGAAAGCCCCTGTTCAGGATCTTGTTCAAAAACTAAATATTTTTTTGTTTACCATCAGCACAGTGTCTGAAATAAGTAGTATTTCAACACAAAAAGTCATCTACTTTGCATATTTTAATTTGTTGACATATGGTGTTCGTTTTTGGTTTAACTCCTCTGTTTCAAAAAGGATATTTATTGGCCAGAAATGGGCATTTTAAACGATATGTGGGGTAAGCTGGCGTACCTCGTGTCAACCCCTGTACAGTAGCCTGGGAATTCTGGCGTTGGCTTCTCAATACATAATATCTTTAATGTCGTTTGTTGATAATATTTAATTATTCCCAAGACTTCACTCATTTAATACTAGACAGGAATCAAATCTGTATTTGGACATCTCTTTCTAGAAAGGTGCGCAAATAATAATAATAATAATAATTATTATTATTATTATTATTATTATTATTTTAGTAAAGAAATATATATCCTGACTTTTAGAGGTTTTATTACATATTTATTGATTTCCGTTTTTTCATAATTTCTTCAAGGGACAATGACGGGTGGAAAACGGACAAATAGACCTGTTGGTATGGGAGAAACTGCAACTGCTACCACACACAATGTAACTTGGAATGACATTTCAAAGATAGAGGAAGAATATGTTCACATGGAGAACCAATTCACCCATCTCTGTACGTCTCTGGAAGAACTGGAGAATACCATTTCCTCCAACGAAAAGTGGTTACAGTCAGCAAAGCTAGACATTTGCAAGCTGAATGAAGACATAAGGGTGAGTACATTATATGGATGAATACACAACAATGTGTAAGATGAATGTTTTCCACTATAAGGGAAGATAGGAAACTTTGTACAAGTGAATGAAATAAAACTGCTGTTCTTGATAACTGGAAGAGTCATAAAGGACATTCTTACTTTCAAAATTATATGGTGCAATATTTTTAAAATAAAAGGACTTTATTGTAAAATGGCACTGTTTGGAGTAAAATACATTTTAGGGCAAATTGCTAATTCCCCTTGTGAAGTAGGGAGTAGTGCATATTTACTTACTGTTCTGTTGGTTATGTTGTGGTTTCGTGTGTGATGTTTGACATTAGATTCCACATGACCGACTGTCATCTAAATAATGCTATGGCAGCGCCAAAGAGAACACTGCACGGGGAAGCGCAGAGCTATGAAGACAGTTCTGGTTTAACTACTTCTGCTTACACATGTAACTGCCTTTCAAGTGTGTTTTGTTTTGAATGAATTCCAAAAGTGGAAATAAAGTGTATATGAAGTTACTACACTTTATTGGCGCCGAGGATGGGATTTTTCGTCTCTTTTAGTAAAGTGAACATTAGTGTTATGGCAACTCTGAGCAGGTTCTATGCAATTTAATCGAACAGCAACAGCTTCTCACCACTGCTATACGCGAGTTCGTTTCTGTGCACACCAACGCCCGCCTGTCATTGTTAACAATTCCCACTTTTCCCCTGTATGATGAGACGGCGGAGTACTGGATAGGTTATGAGAAACGCTTTCTGCAGCATTTCTTGGCCTTCAACGTCGCTGACCAACAAACCTGTAAGTCTTTATTCCTTTCATGGATATCGCCAAAGTTGTATAAACTGTTGTCTCAACTTGCACCATTCAAAGAACCTTCCTCGTTGTCGTTTGATGGAATGTGTACTCTTCTTTCCACATATCTTCAACAACAGATGCGTGTCGTCGCGTCTCATGTTGCATTCTATAGGTGCAAAAAACAGCCTTATCAGACATATCGTGTTTGGGCTACTGAATTACAAGGACTCAGTCGCAAATGTCAATTTGTAATGGAAATTCACAATTAATCATATGCTGACTCTATGGTTAGGGACGCGATTTTGCGTTCCGCAATGGATAAAGAAGTTCGCCAACGAGCTCTTCAGTTGGATAATCCCACGTTGGACGAAGTACTTTCCATAGCTCAGTCCCTTGAAATCACTCGAGCCACGGACGCTTATTAGTAGCATGGGGTGACATCAGCGAGATACAGTCAGGTTGGGCAGACGGTGACGCGCCAGGCGTTAGCACAAACGAGGATGTTACCATAGTAAACACGTGCCCGCAGCATCGGTCAGGTGGTCAAAACAACATGAAGCAGCAGATCAGAGGTTCGCATTCTCTTTCTTCCTGCCCTCGTTGTTTCACCAAGCATGTACGTGAAGATTGCCACAGCATTGGGTGATTTGCCACTGATTCAAAAAGAATCTGTTTGCAAGTCGGAAAAAGTACATTATGTACATGATGGGGTAGTTGATGATGATTCTGTACTGTATGTAAATTGCATGTCTCCTCATTCCAGCAAACTTTACATTACTGTGCAATTGCTTGGAAAGAATGTGAGGATGCAGGTCGACACTGGCTCAGCGGACACTATTATTAACTCACAGACAAATTTAAGGCTGTGTTCTCTGCTGTTGTCTGCCATCACACGTCACCTTCACACTTATATTCAGCAGAAGATTTCACTTCTGGGTCAATTCGACATCGATATTTCCTACAAATCTATTGTGCACACTGTCAGTGTGTTTGTTGTTGCCGGCCGCGGTGGCCGAGGGGATTGAGGCGCTCCAGTCACGATCCGCACGGCCACTACGGTCGGGGGTTCGAATCCCCCCTCGGGCATGGATATTTGTGCCGTCCTTAGTTGTAAGTAGTTCATAAGTAGTTTGTAAGTTTAGGGACTGATGACCCCGAAGTTAAGTCCCATAGACTTTACAAACATTTGAACATTTTTTTGTGTTTGTTGTTGATAGCAGTGGCACTTAGATTTTATGTGAGTACGATGCCTTTCAAATATTTGGATTCTCAGTAGTTCGCACAGTACACATCGCCTCTGATGACATTCGTTATTCTCAGCTTGGTTCCTTATCGGAGGCCTTTTCCACACTCTTACCTCCTGGTCTAGGTTGTGCCACCAATTTTGAGGAACATGTTACTCTCAAACATGCTTCACAGCCAGTTTTTTTCTGGCCTGATCTATTCCTGTTGCCTTGCTTGACTCGGTCAAAAAGGAGCTTGATCAGCTGACTGTTTCAGGTGTATTACATCCCATCTTTTCCAGCGAGTGGTCCTCTCCACTCATTAACATTAAAAAGGCAGTCTTCACCTTTGCAGTGATTGCAGTGTCCATCAATGCTCAGTGCCTTATTGACACGTATTCTATGCCTCACCCTGAAGAATTTTTTTCATAGTTGACCGGGGTCAGTACTTTTTCTAAGGTCAACCTCTCTGAAGCATATCACCAGCTTCCATTGGATGCTGAATCCCGCCAGTTTCTTGTACCGAAACTGTTAGTTCCCCGCCATCTTTCAATGATTTTTGGAACAGTTGCTCGCTGTTGTTCCTGGCTGTATAATTATCGAGATGATATTGTTGTGACCAGTGCCACCACTGTCAAACATCTCAGCAACCTCTGGACATTCTTCATGGTTCTACAATCTGCGCAGTTAAAATGGAACCTCCAGAAATCTCGTTCTTTTCATCAGCTGATTGTCTACTTGGGTTTTCAGCTATCGAGCGAAGGTATTCATCCTCTTTGACAGTATTGCTTTTCTTCACCTCAGAGAACAACTGCAGCAGGCCCCTTGTCTTGCCATATATTGCCCTGGACATTTGGTTCTTGCCACTGATGCCTCCCACTATGGGATCGGTGCTGTTTTGATGCATCAATACAGTGATCGCTCAGTACGTCCGATTGCTCATGCGTCAAAGCCACTGACGTGCAACTGAAGTATTGCCAAATAAAAAAGGAGGCTCTGACCATCGTGTATGCCTTGAAAAAGTTTGGTGTCTTTCTTTATGGGGCAATGTTTAATCTAATCACTGATCACAAGCCAGTAGTTTCTCTCTTCCATCCCTCGGCCTTGCTCCCTGACAAGGCGGACCACCACCTACAATCTTAGGCTCTATTCCTTTCTCGCTTCAGCTACGAGATTCATTTCCAAACCACTGCTTAGAATGCCACAGCTGATGTATTGTCCTACTAGCCAATGGGGCCAAACCCTGTTTTCGACCGTGATGAGCTACTGTGCTTTCATGTTGACGACACCGAACAACGCGTTATTGACAGGTTCCCCATCAACGGTGACAAGTTAGCCACGGCTACTGCTTCCGATCCTGTTCTATGTCATGTGCTGTGTTTCATTCAACAGGGTTGGCCTGATCGCCCGTCCAGAAGGGCCTCTGATCCATTGCGTAACTACATTGCCGTTTGTTTCCAACTCACTGCTCGTAACTGTATTCCCTCCTCTCCAACGATGGGGCCTCACCGTGAGTGGTCCTTCCTGCATCCCTTTGGGCTTCTGTTCTCTGTAGCTTCATCAGGGACACTGGGGTGTCTCACGCACAAAGAGCTTGGCACGTCAGTATGTCCACTGGACCAGCATCAATGCAGACATTGCACACATGGTCACTGCCTGTGAACCGTGTGCTAATGAGGCTCCTGCTCCAAAGACATCTCTTTCTCCATGGCCTACACCCACACGCCTGTGGGAGCGCATACATGTAGGCTATGCAGGTCCCTTCCTTAGCACCTACTGGTGTCTTGTGGTGGATACCATTCTAACTTTCCCTTTGTTGTACGTTGTGTGTCGCCTTCCACAGCAGCAACCACTCTAGCACTAGCCAGAATATTTTCCTTGGAAGGACTCCCTTTCCCACTGGTCTTGGACAATGTTCCACTATTTACTTCCTCTGAATTCTCTTATTTTTGTATTCATCGTGGTGTTACGCACATCACTGCTCCACCCTTTCATCCTCAACTGAATGGCGAGGTTGTAATGCCTCGTTCGTACTTTCAAATCACAAATGAAAAAAATGCTCACACCCCCTTCCTATGAAGAAGTCTTGTTCCAGTTCCTGGAGTCCTACTGTTTCACTCCTATTGGTGACCACAGACTGGTCAAGCTCCTTTATGGCTGCCAGCCTTGTACCTTCCTTCAACTTCTTTTCCCTCAACCCCATCGGCCAGGGCAGACTCCGTTCACAAAGTTTTTGGAGGGTGCTCCTGTTTGAGTGTGGGGGTACGGCAGGCCCCCAAAATAGATTCAGGGTCGGATCCTTAGCCCTTATAGTGACAACTATATTTGACCCCAGCCGTTATTGCTTTTATATTTCCATCACCTTTTCATTGAATATTTCATGGAGCTTTCTGCGACACAATTCCTCTGAAATGTTAACTATTTCATAAAAAAATTTCCATTTGCATCTTTGATTGCAAGACTTGCATCTCTTTATATAAAATCTATGAAGGAGTGATGTTTAATTCAGTCATGATCCTTAATAAATTGTGAATTTAGACCTTTAGCACTGAGAGCATAGTGTGTCTTGATGGACGGTCTTGGAAGATAATAATGAGACCGTTTATATCATTGTGTTGCAGGACAAGGTGGAAATGCAGTCAGTGCTTCTCAGACAACTGGAAACTGAACAAGGAAGAAGTCAGACAGTGCCCGATCCACAGCTACAGGCTACACTTGTATCAGAACTGGATAATTTGAAAAAAGGTATTCTACAGCACATAATTTTTAATGAAAAAAAAAAAATAACATGCAGTCTATTTTTATTACATGTATTAAAATGATGTTTAATATTCTAGTTTTATGTTTTGACTTCTTTTAACTATCCCATATGATGATGTGTGTTAATTATGCATCTTAGTAGACATATTTTGTTCTTATACAATACTTCCTTGCCAAACTGATAATTTTTTTGCCTGATAATTTAGGCCCTCTTCTGCCTAACACTATAAGTTTGCATTTTATTAACTAACTAGCTGTACCCAGCATGCATTGCAATATCAATATTAAAATCCAAAGTTGTGTCAATAAGTTAAATCATTAGATCAATAACTTCCCAATATCTGCTGTAGATCAGCCAATCAGTATTAATTTCGGTGGTATATACCTGATTTGACAAAGAAAGAAATACTGTATTTACTCGACTAGAGTACCTGACATTTTACCAGTTTCTTTACTTCTGAAATTGGGAACGTTTCTATAGGCACAAACTTCATAAATTCAATAGTGTATTAGGTCGGTTCAGGATGGGCAACTTTTATTAATCATTTTATCACGCTATATAGGAAATTGCTATTTTATTAAAACTTTATTTTTATACACACACACAATTAATATGTTATTCAATTATCCGTTACAAACTCAGCAGCTCTTACTTAAAACGATGCTGTAATGCTGATCGCCGATTTTCATTTTTGTATGGTTTTCACAGTATAAATCTGAATTTAAAACTAATTGTGGGGAAAATGGAAGCCTGACAATACTGAATGGAGAGTGGTGGGGGAGGGGAAGGAGTCAGTTATTGTTAACAGCTATCTTATAAAAATACCATTGTTCCAGAAGTCAGCAGCAGGCAATATTGCTGAATTTTGTGTAAATTAGTGCTGCTGAACTTAACATAATCATGATTTTTTGTGGGGGGGGGGGGGGTGTCGGGGTACTGAAGGTGATTAAATATGGTATTTGTTAATAAATCTTCTGGGATGTAAGGCCATGTTCTAAAAAAACTTGCTCCTTCCTTACGGTTTGTCACATGCTGAGCCAGACTTCTTCGGAGATCTTGCTGGCAAGACTCAACAGACGGACAACCTCCAAACGAGTCCAGTGCAGCATCGGATGAAACGTAAGGCAACAGCAAGTTTCAGAACACAGCCGTACAACCCAGAAGATATAGTAACAAACATGCCAACCAGTTGTCAAGGGCTTCACTTTATAATGAAAGATATGATACCTGATCACAGTCACACATTTACAATCAAGGCCACTTAGACCCACATGTTTGACAACAAATGCAACAAACACCAGGTTCCTCAAGTCAATGTACAAAATTACAGATTACATCCGTATAATGTATATAAGATCCTTTGTTTACACAAAATCAAGTACATTGTCTAAACAGTACTGTTACAAATATTTTATTGAATTCCTTTCAAATATGACATGTGTATTGAATACGCAGGAGGACAGTTGCAAAAAGAGGTACATAAAAATGCACCTGCTGTGCGGTCTGAGATGCCATGTTACAGATTGTGCTGCAACTCCTTCTAGAGATTCAATTTCCCCATCAGTCATGTGTTTGTTTGTTTGTGTGTGTGTGTGTGTGTGTGTGTGTGTGTGTGTGTGTGTGTGTGTGTGTTTTAAGAGGAAACATATCATGAAAGCAAAGAGAACTTCACTAGAAACATAAACATATCCGAAGTTCTGCAAAGAAGCAAAAATTAAATTATGCTAAAATTAGCATAAGGGCTGCCATGTGAGAGATGTTGTGTACTGACTTTGCAGAAAATCCTAAGAAATTTTGGTCCTCCATCAAATCGGCAAACAGATCAAAACCAGATATCCAAATACTCTGTGACCATAGTGGTGTTGAAACAGAGGATGACACACAAAAGGCTGAAATACTAAATGTTTTTTTCAGAGCTGTTTCACAGAGGGAGATAGCACTGCAATTCCTCCTCTAAATCATCACATGAATGTCAAAATGACAGGTATTGAAATAAGTGTCAGAGACATAGAAAATAAATTGCAATAGCTCAACAGAGGAAAGACTGCTGGACCTGATAGGATATCAATTCCATTTTACACAGAGATTTCAAAATAATTTACCCCCCTTCTAGCAGCAGTGTACTGAAGGTCTCTAGAGGAGTGAAGCATTCCTAAGAATTGGAAGAAAGCATAGATCATTCCCATTTACAAGAAAGGTTATCAATCAGATGTGAAAAACTATTAGCCAATGTCTCTGGCATTGATCATTTGCAGAATTTTGGAATACATTTTATGTTCGACGATTATGTCATTTGTGGAGACTTGAATTCTCCTTTGTAGGAACAGCATGCTTTCTGAAAGCAAAGTTCACATCAAACACAACTCACGCTATTAATCCACGAGATCCAGAGGGCATTAGATACAGGATCTCAAGTAGATGCTGTGTTTCTTGACTTCCGCAAGGCATTCAGTACTGTTCCACCCCATTGTCTGATGAACAAAGTGTGAGCATATGGAATATAAAATCAATTGTGTGATTGAAGCATTCCTAGCTAACAGAACATAGCATGTCATTCTCAGTGGAGAAAAAGCCTCTAACATTAAAGGATCTCAGGCATGCCCCAGGGGAGTGTTATTGGACCGTTACTTTCAACATTATTTATAAATGATCTCAGGGGAGTGTTATAGGACCATTGCTTTGCACACTATACATAAATGACCTCATATATAAAATTGAAAGTTTCATCCCCTCAGAGGCTCAGCATTAATTTGCTGAGTACGGGTTTAGTGAACCCGGAGTCCCATACTGTGGACTGCGCCCCACCAACAATCCGCCACACCTTAAGCTCTGTGTGTGTGTGTATGGGGGGGGGGGGGGGGAATCTCAAGATGTGCTACATGCCGAGGAGATGCATGGCTGTTGAGGTTGAACAGTCACTAGCTAGCAACCTCTGAGGAACCTGCCGCACCTCAGTTGTAGAAGGCTTACCCAGGAAAGCGGGGCTCTGCCTGAGTGGACATATAGTTTCCTAGCTGCTCGTGGGACCATGATGAAACAAGCAAAGTGACGAAGACAAGATTACAATGCAGCAGTATACAACCCTCAGTCATTTCCTTCCCTGGCTACACCATGGGAGGAATGTAGGGCCCGAACTCAGAGAGTGCAATATGCATCACATTATTTAGTCTGTATTATATCTGATGGTGAATCAAGCATGTCCACCATGCCCCAATTTTTTGTTGAACACCTGGAAGATAAGTCTGGAGAGGTGAAAGGGATTTTGAAGATGTGTTCTGGCTCAGTTCTGATTATGACGTCGTTCCCAGCGCAGGCATTGCTTGCCTGTGATAAGCTGGGTGATGTTTCCATTACAATAACCTCCCACAGGAACCTAAACATGGCCCAGGGAATTATCTTCCATAAAGACCTCCTTTTGCAATCAGACGATGAGCCACGCAAGAACTTGGTGCAGCGTGCAGTCCATTTTGTCCGCTATGTCTATAGGGGTCTGAGGGACAACAGGGTTGCCACTGGGGCCTTCTCTTGGCCTTTGAGGGCAATTCTGTGCCCGAGAAGGTCAAGGTGATGATCTACCGATGCGATGTAAAGCCCTATGTTTTTCCCCCTATGTGCTGCTTCAAATGCTGGAGGTTTGGACACATGTCCTCCCGGTGTGATGCCGACCCCACCTGTCTGGATAGTGGACATGCATCACATCCTGACATCCTTTGAGACACCTCCAGTGTATGTAAACTGTGGACTGCACCATTCCCTTTGCTCACCTGATTGCACAGTTCTGCATAAGGAAAGTAAGATAATGGAGTATAAGACTCTGGACCAGCTGTCCTATTTAGAGGCAAAACAGATTACACGAAATTTCACCCTGTGAACATGAAGACCTTGTATGCCACAGCAACATTTCCATTACCATCCCTGACATCTCATCCATCTGCTGTTGAATCTGTCATAGTGGGCTCTCAGGCCCAACCATCTACTCCTATGCCTTTGAGAGATAGGGGCACTTTCTCGTCTTTTGCTCCCACATTCTTCACCTTGGGAGCAACAACCACCCAAACACTGTGGACGTCGGTCCCCACCCCCCAGCCAGAGAAGCAACAGCCTTCTCTGGCTCCTCTCGCCCAGAAGGGGTCCTTCGGGATGCTCCCTTCCGAGGCTTCTCCATGTGACAAAGAGGATCCCAGCAAACTGTTGCAAGATCTCCAATATGCTGGTTGAAGAGCTTCCTGCTCTTCATCAGCCGAAGAAGGCATGCTGGGAAGCCCTCAAAGCACTTGACACCAAAGGACCAGCAAGAGGCAACGAAGAAGAAGAAAAAGGAGAAGTCTTTGGTGGCTTTACAGCCACATACATATTCTGCTACAGAAGATGAAGTAGAGATCCTCACCTCCCCGGAGGATCTCGCATTAACAGGATTGCAAGAAATCATAGTGCTCGATCCTGCAGAATCTGCAGAACCAGCAGCAGGCATTCCTATAGAATAACCTCTTTGTTCTATATAGCTATTCAGCTTGGAAACAACACAATTCTCCAGTGGATTTGCGGCAGCTTTTTTATACATCTAGCTGAGCAGCTGCAGCAACTGCTGTGCTGCTTCCCCGCACTTTGTGTAGCCCTCCAGGAAATCTGCTCAGCGGACCCCTGCCCTTTGTGGATATGGGGGCTACTTTAAAAACTGCTCAATCTATGACAGGGTAACTGGCAGCATCTGTCTCTTCGTCCTCACAACAGCCCCCAGTACCACAGTATGTCTCCACATGGCTCTTGGGCAGTAGTAGTTGGAATCTGGGCCGTACAGGAATTCACTGTGTGTAGCCTTTACCTTCCCCCAGAGAAGGTGATATCTCTAGCTGACCTCACTGCTCTGGTTGATCAACTCCCCCATTTACTTCTTTTGGATGATTTCAATGCCCACCACCCATTGTGGGTTAATGATATTTGCCTGTAATTATGTGGGTCCATCTTTTACATTTTTGTATATGTGAGTCAGCTGCCCATTTTCTCTTTTTTGGGAAAAAGGGGATGGGGTTTTACAAAGTTAGCTTTACATTCTTTGCTTAGAACTGAATTTGTATCTGAAGTACTTGTACATCAGTTTTTCTTTTACTAAACATCATCTTAATTTTTCTGTAGGTGATGTCTATCTTTGTCCTTAGTTAAACATTCTTCTACGGACCTGCATTTGCCTTTTAGTCACTCCTGTTTATCCACTTCGCATATGACATTTGGAAAAGTGTATATCTTAGCTTCATTGACTATGCTTTTCATAAGTAGTTTACCTGCATTCCTATTTTCTTATCATTATTAGACCTAATCACGTATTAATACGAACAGAAGTCCTCTTGTCGTGCTGTAATTGATCTTCACTAATCCACACTATACCTTAACTTCAACCTACCCATTTCCCTTTCCAAAATTTTGAACTTACTTACCCATTTAAGGAATATAACCTGGTGTTGGTCGGCACTTCGGTGTTTTGATGGTAGCAATGTTTAAAGCATAAGAAGTGGTTTTCCTGGACACAAACAGTTCCTGGTCCACATGAACCAATAAGTAGGGAGAGAAGCAGTGTGAGACTATGCACACATGCTTTCCACTATATCCAGGAAATAGACAAATGACTGCATACCTCTTAGGGAGGGGTCATGTCAATGTTCAACACTTTGATAGACGCTGACACCTGAGGGGCCCCAGTTTCTGAACTAATGTCAGTGGTGCCAGTAGGTGTGTAGCTGGTACTGATGTCAGTGCAAATGACAGCAGTTACCAAATCAAGGGCATGAGCATTTCATTCAGAGGTAACTGTGTTGGTGCCAGAATCATTCACAATGTTGCTAGACAAGCCAGCATTGATGTTGGAGGTGCTTGCAGGTTCCTGATGGAACCTTGGTGTCCCCACCCACTAGAAATGGCGTAGCCAGTCTTCTAGTGAAATATCCAGTATGTGGACTCAACCTAGATGATGTGCTGCCCTTGCCAAATGTCGATGAAGGTAGAAAAGGCCATTGTTTGTAAGTTGGCATCTGTGTCCACTACAAGTTACATTTGTGTCTTGCAAGTTCTACCTTGTTCTTGGAATGCAGATGTAAGGAGGGGGTGAGAGGGTGTCCAATCATAGCAGATGTCATTGCACAGGGAAAACATCTCCAAAATTTAGGACAAGCCTTGATAGTCATGTTTGCTGGTTTACATGGACAATGAACAACAGAAAGAAACTTGGAAAACCCATAAACAACTAATAACACAAAAGTATCAGAAATGGGACCAGTTAATTCATATGTATTCTTTCTCAAGGCAGTTTAGATGCTAGTCAAGGGGGAAAAATGTGCATAATCTTACCTGTTGGTTCAAAGCTAGATGATAATTGTTATGAAAAGATCTTGTCTCGCACGTTCAGGTGACCTTTTTGTGTTTTGATGCCAGTATATTAGAAATACAAGGTTATAGCAAAGATGTAAGTGTTTCTTTTTGTATCTTCAAATTTGCTTGTGAGTGTGTTCTTTGCAAAGTATTTGCGTATTAGGATATATTTTGGTATAGGTAACATATTTGTATATTCTTGTATTTCATTATTGCTTTAATTATCAATTTTATTTCATAGTTTTGTTATTTCAATATACAGTTATAGAGTAAGGATACTGTTGTTGCATTTGTGCACCCAAACCGATAAAATTTAAATATAACATATTTATTAAGTAAATGTACCGCCGATATCATCTCTGAGGAGAATTTTCATCATTAATTGATTATTAAGTAAATGTGTAATTACTGTTTTCAGCTATCACTATTATACAGTTCTGTCCTTCAGGTCAACCATATACAGTTTGAGAACACTGTCAAGGATTACCCATGGTTTTAATTTTCTAATACCCAGTAGTGCTGAAAATTAATGATACACATGTTAGCATTTTCATGTTATTGTTTATCTATGAAGTGGGTGAGTTAGGATATTCTTCTTTACACCAAGATTGCTACCAAATATGTAAACATTTCAGTAAAAAAAAATCAAGTTCATATTCAACTGTCTACTTACCCATCCAGGACTTTGTAGTTCATCAAAATTGACCATTTTTCCTGATGAAGTCAACTTTAACTGAAAGTAAGAACTATTAAATGCAGTGCAATATGCTTTCCATTATTTTTTATAATTAATACTAGGACTGAAGAGCTACAGTACCAAAATTGATGGCTGTACTGTTTTTCATAGGCAGAGTTATGAATTTTTTTTAAAAATCATGAATTTAAACTGCAGTGTGAAAATTATGCATTTTTCAACAATTTTCATAAAACAATCTAAATGATGTTTCTCACTTTTTATATCATATATCAACTTAGTGATCTATATATGTGATGCATATAAAAAAATGAGGTCTATAGATCAACTCGTCACTAAGCAGTAGCCCTCTGAAGATGGGAATTTTAGTGCCCTACTGTTGATCTCATACACACATTTAAGATTTCAAACATAATTTTCTCAACAATGATTGGAGATAGAACAGTGATATTTGGTAGTTTTTCTATTAAGACATGTAGGTCCCCATGCACCAAATATGGACAAATTCTGAAATGGTCACATTATCAGTCACCAAATTATCTGTGATTTTCCATCAAATGACCCTTCTGTATTACACAACTGTCTCTCCTTGTCAAAACACAAGGGACTTGCACTCGAGGAAACTGTTCAAATCATCCTCTAGCCATCCCTTCAGGCAAATGCTGGTTGCTTTATTTGAAAATAGGCCTGGGTTCCTGAGCAGTTAAGTCTGCTTCCATTTTCTTGTGCTGGACATAGGTCAGAAATTGATCTCATTATTGTATATCAATAAAAATAAAGCCCAATACTGAAGACAGTGAGCAGCTTTGTCTTATAAGAATGCTGAATGGTGAAACAAAGGAACTAAACATATATGTGGGTAATTGATTAAGCGAGGTGGCACAGTGTTAACATAATGGACTTGCATTCAGGAGGACAGCAATACAAACCCACCTCCAGCCATTCAAATTAATTTTTCCATTATTTCCCAAAATCACCCCAGGTAAATACCAAGATGGTTCCTTTCAAAAGGCATGGCCGATTTACTTCTCCATCTGCGACAAAAACACTCTGACTATTTATTCCATCTCTCATGACCATGATGCAAATAGTGCTAAGGTTTAGTGTATTGACCACAAAGGTGATATGTTGGTCAGAGCCATCTTTATGACAGTGGACCAGAACTGCAAGCGTTCAAGTGTTATTTGGAAACTAAGGTTACTCGCAACTCTGTAGTGACAGGAGATGAAACTTGGGCGTATCGTCACATTCCAGAAAGTAAGCAACTATCAATGCAGTGGCATCATACTCATTCTCTTTCAGTGAAAAAAATCAAAAGTCAGCGAACAGTGAGCTGTCAGTGTTTTGGGACAGAAAAGGTGTCCTTCTTATTGATTTTTTGCAGAGAGATGAGACAATAAATGCTGCCAGATGTTGTGAGACCATGAATAAACTTCACAGAGCCATACGAAACAAACGTTGCCTGATGCTGACAATAGGAGTCTGTCTCCCTCATGACAAATCTCATCCTCAAACCAATTTAGCAACCCAAGAGTTATTGACTTAGCTTGGTTGGGAATTTTTTGTTCACTCCTCTCACACCTATTGACTATCATCTGTCCACTAAATTGAAGAAAACCTCCCTAGAAAACACTTTTCCAACAAAGACAATGTGGAAATCGAAGTGAAGAACTGGCTTAAATTAGTGCCAGGAAACATCTATGACACAGGAATTAAAAAACTCGCCCCAATAATGACAAAATGTATTGAGGTAAATGTTGATTATCTGGAAAAATAATGCAAGACCAGTACTACAATGTTTGTAAATTTTATTAAAATAAATCTGCTACAAAGCATGTTCAACTAAGACGCGGACTATTTCAAATCCTGCCAGAAGTACTCCAAATGTCCACCAGAGGTCTCACTCATTGCTCAACAAAGCTACCGCCACGACACTTAAGTGGCGAGCAGAGCCAAGGCAGAGGCAGCCGCATCGGCGGTCCAGGCTCAGACTTGACAAGGTGAGCCTCATATGTTGAAGTATGCATTAAAAGCAGTAATTTGTGACGAGTTTCACGTTCTGCATGTTTCTTGCTCGCTCGTGTTCTTCGTACGGGCTTATGGATACCGAGGCAGTCATTCAGGCTCTTCTAGAGCAGCAGAGAGCTTTTACGTCTGCTATCACGACACTTTCACCATGTTGTCTGCTAGGGTATCTGCATCGTTGACGTTCCCGCGCCAGTTTCCTCAGTATGACAACTTGGCTGAAAATTGGGACACATATGAGATACGGCTACGACAACATTTTCTTGCGTTTGGAGTCGCGGATGCTAACGTATGTAAGGCCTTGTTTTTGTCCTGGCTTTCTCCCTGTGTTTATCAATTGCTCAGCCAGATGGTTCTTCTGCAGGACCTGGCCTCACTTTCCTTTGATGAGATGTGTCAGTTTTTATCTACTTATTATCACAAACACATGCATATTGTCGCAGTGGATGTTGAATTCAGAAAAAGCCCCATCAAACTTACCACGCTTGGGTTGTGGAACTTCAGGGTTTGAGTCAGAGATGTTTGTTCGTTACTGATGCTCACAGGGATTCTTCTGCTGAGTGTATGGTTCGTGATGCTGTCATTAGATTGGCTCCTGACACAGAGGTTTGTCAACATGCTCTTCAATGTGAAAACCCGTCACTGTCTGAGGTATTGAACATTGCTCAGTTTTTTGAGATTTTGCAAGCAGCCGGCAATCGAATTGAGGCTTTGTGTGACGTGTCGGCAGTTGATCCTGCTTCTCTAGGCCCTTCTTTTGTTGATTCACATGGCGCGAAGGATGTGGCTGCAGTAAACACGTCTTCCCAGCGGCACATAGGACAGTGACCGGCCACTCAAGAACAGTCACGGCAGGCAACACTACGACCGCGCACAATACTTCCATCGTGCCCTTTATGTTTCATCCAACATGACCGTGTGGTGTGTCCTAAATGCTAAACATGTTCTGGCCTGGCTTTGATAGCGACATTGTTCACATGGTTGCAGCATGCCTGTTGTGTGCTCAACATCAGGCAGCTCTGCGTTCTACTCTCTCGCCATGGCCGCCCTCCCCGCATTTCTGGGAGCGCATTCACGTTGATTTTGTGGGCCCCTTTTTCTCTTCATACTAGCTGAATGTTATTGATGCCTTTCAAAATTTCCTTATGTAGCTCGTTGTCCTTCCACAACCTCAGTGGCCACTATTCAGGCTCTGTCCCATGGTATTTGCTATTGAACGACTTCCCTCTACAATCGTGTCCTACAATGGCCCTCAGTTTGCCTCCCAAGCCTTTCGGGACTTCTGTGCTCAGTAGGGCACTTGCCATATTTGGGCTCCTCCCTTTCATCCTCAATGCAATGGTGAGGCAGAGGGGATGATTTGCACGTCCAAGGTTCAAATGAGGAAACATATTGAAGGTTTGTCCACTATAGAGAACTTGACATGGTTTTTGAGTTCCTATAGCTTCACTCCCATCGGGGATAAAAGCCCTGCTGAATTGTTACATGGGCGACAACCTCACGCCGTCCTTCATCTTCTTCAGCCTTCCTTGTCTCAGTCTTCTCCTGTTCCTGCTCAGCAACCTCCTCGGTATGGCCCAGGGGCCAAGGTGGTCTGGGCCCGAGGGTTTGGGTGCCGACCTAAGTGGGTTCCATCTGTGGTGCACAATTTGCGAGGTCGGCACCATTGTCAGGTTCGGACCTGCAATGCTGTGGTAATGTGCCACCATGATCAATTGCATCCGCAGGTGTTGAAAGTTAGCACTGGCACCAGGCATTCAAGCATTAAACATTGATACTGATCAAAAGGTGTTGTAACATACCGGATTGTAGCTTGTTGCCTCTTGAAGTTCTCATAGATGTATGCTTTTGGTCAAGACTGGCTGAAATTTGATAGGGCAAAAATAGTCTGCTACATTTAATGTAGGTGACACACATTATTGCAGGTCATTGACACTTTAACGAATTATTAGCACCCAGTTGTCCCCATTTATGGCCAGTGTATGTACAAGTCTACAATCACTACAACCCAGTACACACATTCCACATGTGAATAATACAAATTTTCACAGTTTGTGTGTGAAATACAAAAGTTCAGCCTGTCTTTGGCTCTTTTCTGTCAATTTTCCAGCATTATTTGGATTTACAGTCACTCCATTGAGTTCTAGGTCTTCCCATGGGTCTTCTGCCTGTTAGCTTGGTGTTCTGCAAAAATTTTGGTCATCAGTTGTCCCACTTTCGAGCAACATGCCATGCCCACTGGAGTCATCGTGTCTTCATTACAGCCACAATGTTAGACTCTTTGTAATGTATCTTCCATTTTTCACTCTCATTATTGTAAACTAAAAGGTATTGATATACAAATCTCGGTTAAATTAGTAGTGTTTCATTTCCATGTTTAATGAAATAGGTATGCCATAGTAATTTCGTAATAAACAGTAATTATACAGAAAGTAAATAAAGCCACAACTTTCCTAACATTACCCGTGAAACATAATAATACCTATTTTAATATTAGGAGAAAAGAATATAATTAGTTTTATCAGAGATACTAATAAGGCTAATAGATGACCTACAACAATATGCCTCTTGCCTTGAGCAACTACATTCTCACCCACAATTACTTCTCCTTCGAAGGCATCACCTACAAGCAAATTCGCGGCACAGCCATGGGCTCCCATATGGCACCTTGCTATGCCAACCTGTACATGAGCCATCTAGAGAAAACCTTCCTGAATACCCAGAATCCCAAACCCCTCATCTAGTTCAGATTTATTGATGACATCTTCATAATCCGGACTGAAGGTGCGGGCACACTATCCACATTTTTAAAAAACCTGAACACCTTCTATTCAATTCACGTCATATGGTCCTACTCAACACAATGTGCCACTTTCCTCGATATTGACCTTCACCTCAAAGATGGCCTTATCAGTACCTCCATCCACATCAAACCTACCAACCATCAGCAATATCTCCAGTTAGACAGCTGCCACACATTCCACACCAAAACGACCCTTCCATACAGCCTAGCCTTCCATGGTTGTCGCATCTGCAGTGACGAGCAATCCCTCTCCAAATATGCCAATTCTTCACTGAGGCCTCCACCGACTGCAATTACCCACCAAACCTTGTCCAGAAACAGATATCACGGACCCTGTCTGTTCGGTCACCCACCACCTCCCGCACATCCACTGTTCGGCCACAACAGAGCAGCCCTCTCATCAACCAATACCAACATGGACTACAGCAGATAAACCACACACAATGCGAGGGTTTTGATTACCTTTCATCCTGCCGTGAAATGAGAAATAACCTACTCAAAATCCTCCCCCTCACCCCATCCCCCCCCCCCCCACCCGTACAGTGGTATTTCGCCGTCCACCAAACCTACGTAATATCCTGGTCTATCCTTACTCCTTCCCTGCTCCCAACCCCTTTCCCTATGGCTCATATCCCTGCAATAGACCTAGATGCAAAACCTGTCCTATCCACCATCCCACCACCACCTACTCCAGGCCCGTCACAGACACTTCCTATCCCATAAAAGGCAGGGCAACCTATGATAGCAGTCATGTTGTATACCAACTGAGCTGTAAACACTGTGCAGCTTTCTTTGTGGGCATGACAAGCAACAAGCTGTCTGTGCGGATGAATGGCCATTGTCATACTGTCATTGTCAGCCTGTACCATATGGATCCTCCCTACAATATATTCCATGCTTTCATAATCCCCCAGGCTTAAACTTACACTAGTTCATGCCCCCACCACTCTCCTCTCCCCTTCCTTTTCCTACCCACACTCAGCTTACATATATCTCTCTTTCTGCCACGTACTCCAGTCCCTTCGTATCTGTCAGACAGCATTGACGTAATGCTCCATCCCCACCGGTATCCCTTCCTTCCCTTCCTGCTTCCTTCCCCATGCCGCTTCCTCACTACCAACTGCCGGAGACAGCAGTTGGGTTTGTGTTAGAGTGTGTGTGTGTGTGTTTGTTTGCACATTCTCTGTGGCAGATGAAGGCTTAACAGCCAAAAGGTTCATCATTTTTTTAATTCTCTTATGTGTGTTCCTTTCTGTGGCTTATCAGGCGTCTCTGTGGTGAGTAGTAACCTATCCTTTCCAAAAAATTGTGAATCCTTGAAGGTATTTCCATTGTTTCGTAATACCTCATTAATAATATTGTATTATGTCCAACACTCATATCTCTAGAAATTTGAGCATTTAGACATACCTCTTCCTAACATACTAACATAGTACAATGCATCTCTCTCTCTCTCTCTCTCTCTCTCTCTCTCTCTCTCTCTCTCTCTCTCCCTCCCCATCTCCCCACCCCTTTCTCTTTCACACACACACACATACACACGCTTACACTACTTCCTTTGCATATTCAGAAGATGAGTTACTGTGTTTGGTGATGTTTTTTAATAATTATCACTAGTACTACTGTTAATTAATATTTCTCTTCATAAGCAAGTGACTTTTATTGTACCACTAGCTTATATGCCCATGCTTTGCAACAATTGTTGAAGGAGGGCCTGTGTGTATCATGGCTTTTTAGGGTTCTGGACCTCAGTCAGTAAAAATAGAATCCTTGTTGGGTCGCTCCGTCAATAAGCTCAGTTGTCCTAGCTAAGATGTCAAATGTAAGTAAAAGTCATTGTCCAAAACGATGTATCTTCATAAAGTTTTTTATACAAAAAGTGAAACGTGCCAAAATAAGCAAAGAAATGTCATTAAGTATTTAATACGCAAAGTGAAATTTGTAACACTATGTTCAATGTTTGTTGGTACTCGTAGACATAAGATTGCTTAAATCTGTCACAGACGTTTGCTTCCTTGTTGTACTACCCCATATTTATTATGCAGCAGTGGTGTTTATTAGTCCTTTGGTGCACTACAGTGCCTCTATCGCTTGTTTGCTGTACTACGCAATCCATACTTCAAGCATAACCTACATCTAAAACAATTTCCCTGATTCCACTTTTATGAAACAAAGTTGCTCCATGCTAATCCGTGAAGTAGTTTAGGAGATTAGGTATTTTTTCTAATAGATGAAAAAACAGTTACTGGAAACACTTAAGATTGCGAGGGTGTTTTTTGTTAAATGAACTTATTTTGATAAAATCATGCCTCTGTGTTGTCCAAATCTTAGCTCAAATTTCCTGTGAAAACCGCATGAAAATGTGTCAGTAGTTTTTTTAATATGTTAGCGAAATGTGCTAGAAATAGGCATGTCTTTATGAATATGATGTAGCTTACATCAGTTATATTCGCCATTCAAAACATTTATTTCATGATCAATAATATAGTAAGGACAGTTTACAACTCACCGCAAAGATGTGGCGATGAGCTGCGACAGGCACATACAAAAGACACACACATACAACACTTTCAGCAATCGGCCATGGCCTTCTTCAGAACTTAGAACACTCACGCAATCACACAGGCACACATCACACTCATACAACCATCACCTCCGGCTGCCGGCTCCGGCTGCCGCAATTCGATCTGCAACAAAACAACAAAGACAAGTTGAATGACTGGGAGACATTCCAGGAGGAATTTAAGAAGACGCTTTGAGACCGCCAGCGACAAATCCACTCGGCGGAAGAACAACTGAAGAACGGGGCCCAACGATGTGGTGAGCTGACACAGATGTACATACAGAATGTTTTCGCCCTGTGTAACATAGTGAATCCCAATATGACTGAGACAGACAAAATCACGCACCTGATGAAGCGTATTGCAGAAGACATGTACCAAGCTCTTCTGATAAAAGACATCGCTGCAACGGAAGAGTTCATTAAGTGGTGCCAGTGTATTGAAGAGATACAAAAAATTAGGGTTGGACGAAAGAAGTATGACCGACTCTCCCATGTAGTCCCTATGACCGTTGTAGAAGACCAGCATGACTTCGCTTCTCTCATACGACAAATTGTGAGAGAAGAATTACAACAATTTATGGCAGCCGGGACTATTAGACCGAGCGAGCATCAGATCATGGCCATGAATGTAAGCCCTGTAAGTGCGGAGGGAGCCGACGCCACTGAGGAAGAGGTATATCAGGCAATGGCTCCTGTCTGCCCCGCCAATCGCGCCAGACGTGAAGAATGGCGTCGCCCTGCTATAACTTATGCTGCAGCCTCCGAATGGCAGCCCATGAACCGGCCGACGCAGCCATAACCAACTCCACCTGCAACTATAACACCCCACAGAAGAACAGACGACTGGAGGACAGAAGACAACACACCACTGTGTTTCCACTGTGGGCGCCCTGGACATATTGTACACTACTGCAGAGAGAGAAGGCGAGAATTCGATGATTATTTTGCCGCAAGACGTCAGCCATCAGAGCAGTTCTATCCAAGGCAATCACGTGCTGATGAGTTCAGTCGACTTATTGGAAGAAGCCCATCACCATACCCTACAAGAGGCCGCTCCTCGACAGGATGCAGCCATTCACCGTCGCCGTACAGAATTGAATTTATTGTGTTAACAGAATGTAGTCACAATGTCATCCTCGGATGGGACTTCCTTCAGGCATCCTAAGCTATCATTGACTGTGGAAGATCTGAGCTGCAAATTGAAGAAGTTGTTCTGCTGGATACATGTAATACAGAATTTTCTGGGAAGTTATTCGTAGTTGACAATGTGACGATACCGCCGTTGACAATGAGAAGAGTTCCAGTCACAAACACAGATGACTGGTTAAACTGTGAAGTTCTTGTTGATTGTAAAATGTTTATCAGGCTTACCAAAGAAATTTACATACCAGCAGCTATCATAAGCATTACCGCTGGTCAAGGAGAGATTTGGATCACAAATTGTCACGAGCAGTCACAACTTATCCCCAAGGGAATGTGTATCAGGACAGCTGAACCAATCCAGGACGGTGAGCTCAACGTCATCAATGAAGAACCATGCCCTGCTGTTAGTACAGACAACACACTGGAGACAACAAACGTGGAACTGTCAATAGGGCCTGGACTGACCAAGGAACAACGCCAGCGGGTGTTAGGTATACTACGGCAGTTTTCGGATGCATTCACACCTCAGCAGGGGAAAAGTCAGACGAAATGGCCCATGATAAAGCACCGTATCAATACTGGGGGTCATCCGCCATTTAACCAGCATTCATATAGTGTTGTGAGCTGAAAGACTGATAATTCAGGAGGAAGTGGAGAAAATGTTGCGAGATGTCGATATTCAATCTTCGGAGAATCCTTGGTCGTCTACGGTGGTCATCGTAAAGAAGAAGGATGGCACGTGGCGATTCTGTGTCGACTATTGGCGGCTGCGGCTGAACAGAATCACAAAGAAAGATGTCTATCCATTGCCGCACATTGACGACACCTTAGACTGCTTGAATGGAGCAACATACTTCTCAACTATGGACATGCAGACAGGTTACTGGCTAATCGAGGTTGACGAAGCTGACAGGGAGAAGACAGCTTTTATTACACTTGACGGCCTGTATGAATTTAAAGTAATGCCATTTGGATTATGTAATGCTCCAGCCACATTCGAACGCATGATGGACAACATGCTTCGACACCTTAAGTGGATGACGTGTGTCTGCTATTTAGATGACATTGTCGTTTTATCGAATACATTTGAAGAACATGTGAGTCGCATATCAACTGTGTTGAAGTGTGTTCAGGCTGCAGGTCTCTGCCTCAATCCAAAGAAGTGCCTCTTCCTCGCCAAAGAGATAAAAATCCTGGGGCACCTAGTCAATGAAGATAGTGTCCGTCCTGATCCAGATAAAGTAAGGGACCCACCGAATTTCCAACCCCTCAGCACATTCATGATGTGAGAAGTTTTCTCAGGTTGTGCTCATACTACCGACGTTTCATAGAAGGATTTTGTAACACGCCACGTCCATTACAAGAAATTCTGTAGGGAGATGCCAAGTTTTACTGGGATGAGACAAAAGAAAGAGCTTTCCGAGCACTTAAGGAGGCTCTAACTTCCGCACCAGTGCTATCCTTGTACGACGAGAATGCAGAAATGGAACTTCACACAAATGCCAATGGTTATGGGATTGGTGCAGTGCTTGTACAAGTTCATGAAGGTGCTGAAAAAGTGATAGCCTATGCGTCAAGAGTACTCTCCAAGTCCGAGATAAACTACTCTACAACTGAAAAAGAATGTCTCACTGTTATCTGGGCTATCAACAAGTTCCGGCTGTATTTATTCGACAAACCATTCACCGTCATGACAGACCACCATTCTTTGTGTTGGCTGACTAGCTTGAAGGATCCATCAGGTCGACTAGCAAGATGGGCACTAAGACTCCAAGTGTCCGATGTCACAGTGGTATTCAAGAACGGGCGCAAGCACAAGGATGCCGACTGCCTTTCGAGGAATCCATTAGTGGAACACAACAGCATGAATGAAATTTCAGCCCTCACTGAATTAGATGACGTTACAGCTGAACAGAGGGAAGATCCAGCACTATTAAAAACGATAGAGGCCTGGGAGAAAGGAGAACCGACCAATGGAGAGTTCCAACTTATAAAAGGGAACATTGTATAAGAGCAACTACATCCATTGGGCCCCAAATGGCTACTTGTTGTTCCAGCTCATCTCCAGCCAGCTATTCTCAAATATTTCCATGATGTTTCAATATCTGGTCATCTGGGATTCGTGAAGACCCTAGACAGAATCAGACGCAGGTATTACTGGAAAGGTCTCTACCGATCTGTCGAGCACTATGTGAATCACTGTAAAGAGTGCCAGCGACGGTAGCATGTGCCGCAATTACCTCCAGGGCATCTCGTACCAATTCCGCCAGCAGCAGCTCCATTCCACCGAGTTGGGATCGATCTTTTAGGGAGGTTCCCGAAGTTGACAACCGGTAACCATTGGATAACAGTCTGCACTATCTCACATGCTACACTGTCACCAAACCTCTGCCGACTGCAGAAGCTCCAGAGATTGCAAAATTCCTTGTAGAAGAGATTATTTTGAAGCATGGTGCACCACATTCAATGACATGATATGATATCTGATCGTGGAAAAGTATTCCAGTTGAAACTAGTATCAGAGGTAATGTCATGTTGCGACATTGTCCACAGAATGACAACTGCATACCATCCTCAGACAAATGGTCTTAGGGAAAGTTTTAACAAGACGTTAGCCAACATGTTGTCGATGTACATCGATGTTGAGCAGAAGGATTGGGATACAATTCTGCCATTCGTGACATTTGCTTACAATACCACAAGATAAGACACCACAGGCTTCACTCTGTTTTTCCTGCTCCATGGCCGAGGAAGCTGAGACGACAATGGATACACTGTTCCCGTTCCAACCGGACGACACTCAGGATGACTATGTTAACCAGCTCATCACCAGGGTCGAAGAAGCAAAACAGCTGGCTCGCATACGGACACTGGACGCCCAGGAGAAGGACCGTCAGCGGTATAACGACAAGCACCAACCTGTTGTGTACAACCCAGGAGATCTGGTATGGATTTTCACCCCTGTACGGAAGGTTGGACTGTCAGAAAAGTTATTGAAGCGATACTTTGGTCCGTATCTTGTCATACGCTGCCTGTCAGACGTCACATACGAAGCTGAGGATTATTAGCCGTCGTTGAAACGTCAAAAACGAGGAGACATTGTTCACGACCTGCGCATGAAGCCTTACTACGACCCTGAAGAGCAGGTAGACGACAATGGCTTCTTGTTCAAGGACTTTAAGAATGGTAATGTTCCTGATGAAGCCACGACAGGAACGTCTATCGTCAATGATCATGGAGAAGGGAAGGATTCTCTTGAACTGTCATACAGAGGAGCAATGACACGGTCAAGATCCAAGACATTGCAGCTGGCTCCACAGGGATCATAACAGCGGGTCGCTGTTTCTCCAGGAGACGGAGCAATGCCGCGAGAGACCACAAACACCGACTGCCGGCGTGGCGCAGGGGATAGCGTCACGGACTGCGGTGCTGAAGGTCGCCGGTTCAATCCCACCCACCAGCAAAAATTTATTTCTTTGTAATTAATAATTCCAGAATGTTCTACATCTTTCTTATGTTCACTTGTAAATTCTAGTTGTTTCTTGTGTTAACTGTTCTTCTAATTTCTGGTAAATTCTGTCTGTGTATAAATAGGAGAGCACTCTGCCTGAGAGGCAGTCAGTGCTGCGTGTATGTCGAGTTCGTAATAAACATGCTTTGAGTATAAATGCTGTGTTCAGTTGCCTTCAAAGTCAAGGCTGCTTTCATTTCAATGCGACAATATAGTTCTATTACACAAAATTGATTTCATCTTTGTGCTTTACAAAGTAATCACTGCAGAATGTGGGGACATGTATTAGCTGAAAGAGTGGTCGATCTGATAACACAGTCAAGACAAATCACTGGCAATACAATATTTAATGGTAAGTTCTATACAGACAATTAGCAGACGCCATTCCTTCAACGATTACCCAGACTTACTTTATCACATATCGTCACCACCATGACGTCTTATTTAAACAGACATGAACTCTTTCAGTATTCGTCAACTTTTCGATAATATGGAGCACTGCATACAGAATAATTACATTGTCCGCAGTGCAACACTGCAACATTCTAACAAGAGGTGCATTCAAGTTCTAAGGCATCCGATCTCTCTCTCTCTCTCTCTCTTTTTTTTTTCTCTCTCTAATTTACTACTCACCCGAAATCGATGAAACTGGCGTTACTTCTCGACGTAATCCTTGGAGACGTACACATTTTTCACAACGCTGACGCCATGATTCCAGGCCGCAGTGAAGGGTTCTTTAGGAGTCTGTTTTGATCACTGGAAAATCACTGAGGCAATAGCAGCACAGCTGGTGAATGTGCGACCACGGAGAGTGTCTTTCATTGATGGAAAAAACCAAAAGTCACTAAGAGCCAGGTCAGGTGACTAGGGAGCATGAGGAATTACTTCAAAGTTGTTATCACAAAGAAACTGTTGCGTAACGTTAGCTTGATGTGAGGGTGCGTTGTCTTGGTGGAACAGCACATGCACAGCCCTTCCCAGACGTTTTTGTTGCAGTGCAGGAAGGAATTTGTTCTTCATTTTCGTAGGATGCACCTGTTATTGTAGTGCCCTTTGGAACACAATCGGTAAGGATTACGCCCTCGTTGTCCCATAATATGGACACCATCATTTTTTCAGCACTGGTGGTTACCCGAAATATTTTTGGTGGCGGTGAATCAGTGTGGTTCCATTGAGCTGACTGGACTTTGTTTCTGGATTGAAAAATGGCATCCACATCTCATCCATTGTCACAACCGACAAAAAAGAAAGTCCCATTCATGCTGTCATTGCGTGTCAACATTGCTTGGCAACATGCCACAGGGGCAGCCTTGTAGTCGTCCGTCAGCATTTGTGGCACCCACCTGGATGACACTTTTTGCATTTTCAGGTCGTCATGCAGGATTGTGTGCACAGAACCCTCAGAAATACCAACTCTGGAGGCGATCTGTTCAACAGTCATTCGGCGATCCCCCAAAACAATTCTCTCCACTTTCTCGATCATGTCGTCAGACCGGCTTGTGCGAGCCCGAGGTTGTTTCAGTTTGTTGTCACACGATGTTCTTCCTTCATTAAACTGTCAATCCCACTTTCATTCTCGCTGCTGGTGGTAAAATTCCATCTGCCGTATGGTGCTGCCATCTGTGGGAAGTATTGACAATGAATGGAGCCTCATTTTAAAACAATGTGCATGTTTCTATTTCTTTTCAGTCCGGAGAACTTGAATGCACCTCGTACTTCAGCATGCACTTGCTGTGAAAGATAAAGAGTTGAGTACTACACCATAGAACCAATACATGGTGCTGTTATTATTATTATTATTATTACTATTTCTCATCTCAACGATGGAAGTGTTTACAGAAGTTTATTCCAAACATACAATTACACAGCGCAGTCTTTACTTTATGAACACAACCTAACATTGATTTATATCTTTCTGGAGTATGGACATAAATTAATTTCACTTTTCGTATGAAAACTTTTAGAAAATTCATTGTTTTGACAATGACTTCTACTTTAATTTGACATATTGGCTAGAAGAACTGAGTTTATTGACAGAGAAATCCAATAAGGATTCTGGTTTTGCTGGCCTAGGTCCAGAACCCTAAAAACCATTATATACACAGGTCCCTGTTTAACAACCGTTGTGAAGCACGGGCATATAAGCTAGTAGTTTAATAAAGGTTTGAAATTATGTTTAAAGTATGTTGCAAGTTGCCAAGTACTGTCATTTTCACATAGTGTATTTATAAAATCTCATTGCATCATGCAGCAGTTTTTGTGATTCCTATTGTTCTTGACAGTGTATCTCCTGAACCATGTGTCATACGTGGTTCATACTCCTATATAGTAGTTGTTACCTCATGTACGAAATATGTGTACCAAATTTGGTTGAAATCGGTCCAGTGGTTTAGGAGAAAATGTGCAACATTGTCATCTGATGCAGCAGTTTTTCGCGCATCTCATTGTTTATGATGTCATATCATCTTACGTATGTGTTGTAGGTGATTCTTACCCCGACAGCGATTGTTGCCTGATGTTAAGGAACATGTGTACCAAGTTTGGTTGAAATCGGTCCAGTAGTTTAGGAGGAGATGTGGAACATATATACGTACACACATACACACACACACACACACACACACACACACACACACACACACACAGCCTATTTTATAAGATGTAAGATTGATTTTGCACAAATAAAATTAAGTGAAATCTTCCAACGAAAGCCGATACTGCTGGCACCGTGTAATATGATTTTAGTATAAAATTAGTTATCAAAAACAACTCAAATTTCTCATAATATATTTGCTTTCAAGCAATAATAAGATAAATTACAGGTAACAAGAAATTTCAGTGGGTTTCTTAATGGAGGGCGTAAAGTACATACAGTTAATGTAAAGTAACAGAGGTATTACTACTCTGTGTAACTTTCTTTTTGTACAGTTATATCCTTTGTTGTATATTCATATGGCTCAAATCATTATTTATTCAATTTATGTATTCCAGAACACGAAGAAGCTTTGAAGAAATATAATGATGTTGATGTGCAATGTAAGCAAGTAAAGAAACAACTGCATGAAATAAAAACTGAAAGGTACAATAAAGTACAAGAAGAAGTGCGTGAAGTTAAAGCTAGATATACTGAAATTGATAAAAGAATACGTAAACTAACTTTTGCAATTCAGTCATCAGGAAGGTAGGTTGCAGTAACAATGCGTGCTTCCAATTTAGTACTATGTCTTGCAGATACTAATATTTACACTATGAAACCAAACGTTTAGGTCTAAAAAAATAGTAATATCCATTTTAAATGTGTTGATTTAATTTGGTATTCAGTCAAATAAGAAGTGATGCTACATTTATCAGAAACTCAGATGAGTTAAATTTTTTATGACATATTAATTGAATCATATATTTTTAAACGGGCATCAGTCAGCAAATTGGTGATTTTTAGTTTACCATTGATTCCAGTACTTCATATATAGCTACACCAACTGGCATTAAAAGGGCTGTAGTACCCCAGTGTATTTTATTAGATACTGAAAAACAGTGTTATTTTTATAGATTCATCAGTCAATGACTCATGCCTCTTTACAAATGGAACATAGGTGGCAGTACAAACCGATATTGTATATATGTAATGCTTTCTAACCACACCACTACATGGCATTATTGCCAGTTAAGCTGTTAAACGTGCATTGCATTATATATTGGCATTACTGTTTACCCAGTACTTTATCATACAATGAGTAAGTTATTACTTTTGCTGGACATCCTTCAGAGGCACTTGTAATTATAATATCGAAAAGCCACAAATAGATATTTGTTACATATGTGAGGAGCTAAATGTTCAGCTGAAGTTTCCTCGACTAAATGTTGCAAGGAAGCATTGATCTGTGATTGAGCTGCTTCATCATAAGAGGAGGAGCAGAAAAGTTACATTGCTCTTCAACATGAGAAATAATAAGCAGCGATATTAGAAGACCACAATCTTCATTTGTCTTTCCATTTCGTGCAGAATGTCTTCTTACCAAAACTTCCAGTGCAACATGCATTTTATTTATGACAACTTAGTGTTAATGTATTTTTCACACACAATATAAAGACTGACAAAAGCACACTATACATCTACCATTTTATTATTATAGTACCAGATTAGGTAGCATTACAGTTTCTAAGACAATCAATAGACTTATTACTCACACTTCTCTTCTGGGACTCCACCATGGCAAATTGATGGAGCCAAATAAACCATTCAAGGTTCCAATTAAGTCCAGTACAATAAAAGACTTGGAAAAAACACAGTGTTATATGCCTGATGAACACATGTCTTTCTATGATGATATTATGAAATGACCTGTAGTGAACAACAATTGACACTATGAGTAAATGGACTGTGAAATATCAATTGTTGTTGCAGAATTGTGCATAGTCATTGCAAAATGTAGAACAGTACATATTATATTGTTTGCTTTAATGACCACAGTAGTTGTGGATAAAAAGGAGTAAATGGTTTCAGAAATTTTTCATGGGTGTTTTTCCTTAATTAAAAAAAAAAAATAAAAAAAATAAAAAAAATAAAAAAAAAAAAGAGAGAGAGAGAGAGAGTGAGAAGAAAAGAAAAATAAAAGAATTAAAAAATCATCAGTTTGCCACTCCATTTTTTTCGATTTCCCGCAAATGTGTGTCAGGCGTCTTAAGCCCATTTAAAAATATACAGTTCAATTATTTATGGTGATTGTCTGTTGCTCCTAGCTTCTACCCAATTCTCATTTTCGGTGAGATGGTGTGAAAGATAAGAGCAATTTATGCAAACTATAAGCTTTTACTGACCTATTTTTGCCAGTAAAGTGTTTCGTGCATAAATAATCCACATTGTGTTTGGATTTATAACTACTGTGCTCTCTTTTAATTTGGTCATAGCCTTAAAGGAAATAATGGAAAATCCATGGTTTCTGTAGTCAAAACCTTTATTATTATTATTATCATCATCATCATTTATCTTTATTATTGAAAGAGTTTTCCATTATTATGTCTAAGAGTTCCCCCTCCCCGCTTATAGTTGTCTGAGTGATTGCGTGAATGTATGTGTTTCTTTTTCTGATGAAGGCCATGGCCGAAAATTTAAGTTGTGTGAATGTGATTATTTATCTTCGTGTCTGTCAGCAGCTCAGTGAGCCTTTTTACGGTGAGTTGTTACCTCTTCTCCATTATTAATATTCCTATTGGGTTTTCCATTGTTAACATTCTTGGTAAAGAAATTCAACCACATGAATATCAAGGGCTCAGATGAAAAATCAGTATTCAGCAAACAAGGGAAAACTAAAAGTTGGAAGAAATATATAGAGTCTATACAAAGGAAATGAACTTGAAGGCTGTATTGTAGAAATGGAAGAGGAATATAAGATGCAAAATATGATACTGTGAGAAGAATTTGACAGAGCACTCCGTCTGAACTGTTTATATCATTGGAAAATCCAGTCATGATGAAATTGTTCCACCTGATATGCAAGATGTATGAGACAGGGGAAATACCCTCTGACTTCAAGAAGAAAATAATAATTCAAATTCCAAACAAACCAAGTGCAGACAAGTATGAAAATTACAGAACTGTCATTTAAATAAGTCATGATTGCAAGATTCTAACACAAATTATTTACAAGTGAATTGAAAAACTGGTGGAATCTCTATACATGGCAGCGCACAGCACATTAATTACGCACCGCCACATGTGGTTACGCCACCGACTACGAGATGGTGACATTAGCGTGGACCAGTGTTACCGGCCTGCCACCTAGCGGCCGCTGGCACAGCGAAGCCAAGTGAACCACAACCCAGCTCACTTGTGTGTGAGACTTGTTCAAGTGTGCATAGTATTGAGTGTTGTATACTGTCATACTGACGATCTGTTCTTTTATGTTAATCTACTCAACACTATTATTAGTGCTTGTGACAGTCCTACTTAGAAGTTACATGATAATCCAACCTTGGGAAAGGTCAGTTTGGATTTAGGAAAAATGTAGGAACTTACGAGCCAATACTCACATTAAGACTTTTTTTAAGATGATAGGTTAAGGAAAGGCAAACCTACTTTTGTAGCTTTTGTCAGTGTTGACTGGAATACACTATTTTAAATTCTGAAGATAGCAGGGTAAAATTAGGGATTGAATAATTATATTTAACTTGCACAAACACCAGACCAATTATTATAGAATCAAAGGACATGAAAGGGACACAGAAGTTAGGAAGGGAATAAGGCAGGGTAGTAACCTTTCTCCAATGTTTTTCAGTCTGTATACTGTTCATGGTTTGAAGAAATGTAAGGAGAAATTTGGAGACGGAATTAAAGTTCAGGGAGAAGAAATAAAATTTTTGCTGTTTGTCAATGACAATAATTCTGTCAGAGGCAATAAAGGACCTGGAAGAGCAATTGAACGGAATGGAATGTGTCTTTAAAAGAGGGTATAAGATAAACATTAACACGAGTAAAACAAGGGTAATGGAATGTAGTGTAAGAAAATAAGGTGAGGCTGAAGGAATTAGATTAGAGCATGAGACAATAAAAGTAGTAGATGGGTTTTGTTATTTGGGTAGCAAAGTAACTTCTTATGGTCAAAGTAAAGAAGATATAAAATGCAGAATTCCTGTGTGGAGAAATGTGTTTCTGAAGAAACAAAATTTGTTGACATCCAATATTTATTTAAATGTTAGGAAGTCTTTTCTGAAAGCATTTGTCCGGAGTGTAGCATTGTACAGGAGTTAAACATGGACAGTAAGGAATTCAGATAGAAATATGATAGAAGCTTTTGAAGTGTGGTGCTACAGATGAATGACGAAAATTAGATGGTTAGATCACGTAACAAATGAGGATGTACTTAACAGAATTTATGGAACACCACTTTAGGAGAGGTGTGAAGGATGTGTCTCATTTCTGGGCATGAGGACAGAAAATGAAAACCTTGGTAAAGGGTACAGTTTAGTAGTACTGGGTGACAACAGGAGTGCTTCTTTGTGGCCGGTTACTTGTGGTAGACAGAAGATTTGGAATGTGTGGGAATATGGCACAGGAGATCTGTTTGCGGGCTAGGTCTGTGGGGTAGTTTCTGTCTGCAAAAGTCTTTGTGAGACCTGCAGCATATGTGGATGGAGCCAACAGTGAGGTGGAGGTTAACAGCCAATTACGTGGCTTGGTACGTTGAGTAAGACTAAATGAAGTTGATGGGTGGGGGAAGAAGCTGAGGTTTTGAAGGAATGAGGATCAGGTGTCCTGGCTCTGAGTGCAGATCATGAAAATATCATCAACAAATCTGAACCAACCCGGAGGGTTGTGGTTTTTGGATGCCAGGAAGGTTTCTTAGATGTCCCATAAACAGGTTGGCATAGGAAGATGTCATGCGGGTGCCCATGGTGCGGATTTGATAGTAAACTTTCCCCTAAAAGGAAAAGTAGTTGTTTGTTAGGATATAGTTGGTGAGGGTTATGTGAAATGAGGTGTCGGGCTTGAATTCAGAGAAATGTTGGGAGAGGCAGTGTTTGAGATTGACAAGGCCATGGGTGTGTGGAATGTTGGTGTATAGGGAGGTGGCATCCACTGTGACAGAATAAGGGTCCAGGAGGTAAAGGAATGAGGTTGGGATTGAGAGTAGCATGGGGATGTACTAGGATGTTGTGGAGGTTGGGTGGGTTACAAACACCATATGGATAGGAGTCAGATGGATTTGAATAGGATTTCTCTCATTTCAGGACTTGATGACAGATAACCAAAGTCCTTAGAAATAATGTGGCTAGATTGTTCCTGTTCGGGGTGGTATTGGGTGACAAGACAGGCACTCCGCACCAGGTAATTGGAGTATGCAGGGAGGATTGAAAGTGTGTGTGGGGTTTGGTATATGAAATCTGTTTGCGGACTAGGTCTGGTGGAAATGTCTGTCTTTGAAGGCCTTTGTGAGGCCTTCAGCATATTGGGTAAGGGGGTTCCCATCACTGCAAATTCACTGTCCATGGGTGGCAAGTCTGTATGTGAGGATTTTTGATGTGGAATGGATGGCAGCTGTATAAGTGCCAGTACTATTGGTATTGGTGAGTTTTATGTGGAGAAGGTGTGTTGTTGGAGCCATCAGAGAGGTGGAGATTTAACATCCAGGGTTAAGGAATACTATTTAAAATGGATGGGAGTGAAGAAGTCAAGGTTGTGAAGGAAAAACCATAGGTTGTGCTGGCACTGAGTCCAATGTCGTCATTGATGCTGAACCAGATCAGGAGTTTGTGGTGTTTGGAGGCTAGATGGGGTTTCTTCTAGACAGCCCACAAATGAATTGTTATAGGTCTGATTGAAGTTCATTGATGATATTTTAATGATTTGGACTCAGGGCCAACACCCTATATTTCTTCCTTCACAACCTCAACTCCTTTTCTGCCATCCGTTTCACTTGGTTCTGCTCAACCCAGATTGCCAACTTTCTGGATGTCAACCTCCCATCTTAATGACAGCTCCATAAACACATACATTCACCTTAAAACCACCAACATAACATGCAATTTGACAGCTGTCATCTGTTCAATAAAAAAAAAAAATAAATAAATAAAAAAAAAAAAAAAAATCACTCCCAAACAGCTTTGCCATCTGTGGATGGAAAATTTGCATTGTTTAATATGCTACATGCTTGTTAGTTAGCTTTCAGTGGGTAACAGTAGGGGACTAGTCGTGAGGGGCAGTGAGAGGAGGCAGTAATCCCAAGACAGTTACTTTACGATGGAGAACTGCCAGTCAGTCAAATATGTACTACAGAGATGTAACACTTCTCGGTGGTTGAATAATCTATTATGTGGCAAATTAATGGTATGAAACTGATGTATAAAAGAGAAACTACAATCAAATGAAACATACTTCTCAGTTTGATGAAGGGAAGAACATGACACAGCTAAGAAACTTATTTTGCAGAACTGATACACACACGATGAACACCGTGTCTGGACAAAATTTTAACTTACATAATTTATAATTGCAAATCATTTTTATGCATACCTTCAAGATAAAAATACACGATATCAATGAATATTAGTTATTTTCCTTTTTACTAAACTATCAGTGTCTGGAACCACTTTCTGAGTGCTGCAACTTCGGAGGCGAGCTTTTAAATTAATGTCTGCCAATGAGCCCTCTATGGCTAGATTTCCTCCTCTTCATTGCAGATAAAAGTTGCTAGCACAAGTACATGGATCCAAACATCGATATAATCAAGGCTGCGGATTTGTGAAGTTGTAGAAATGTTTGTTGCGGAAATTTTTTTTAAAAGCTCAACAGGCTAACTTTGTTATTTAAATTATCACATAACTGCTTGTCACGCACTTGGTCTATAAGTTCTAACTGTAGGTCAGCGTACACAACATTCCACATCAAATGAAAAAGAAAGTGAAAATACCTTAAACGTTTCAGTTACCTTCACCAAATCCTGAAAACAGATCTCAAATTCTCTGAGTAGATCAAGGAGAATAGTGTTGTACTGGTATTGCCCCCGTTGCAGTGTCTTTCACTGGAACTAATTCAAGTAGCTCTTCTATGACAATGAGACTACTATCTATTCTACAAAGGTAAATTACCAACTGAGAATCATTTGTGCTTTCATCCAGTGCCACAGAATATGCAATAAAGTTTTTTGCAAGCATCATTACCTTTTCTTAAATGTTGTTAGCCATATCTTGAATTCTGCAGCAAATAGTTGAATGACAGAGACTAACTGCCTGAAATGCTTCAAGTCTCTCAGGAGCTATAAGGTATATGTTTAACAGCACATATTAAACGTGTCTATATAAAATCCCCTTCCGTGAAACTGTGGAATGTTTTGGAATTCTTGAGAGCAATGTCGTAACTGGCAGAACTGCAGATTAATTTTGTATAGTATAAATGTTTTTTTGCAGCGCAACTAATTTTGTCGCGTTGAAATGGAAGCAGGCTTGACTTTGAAGGCAACTGAACACAGCACTTATAATGAAAGCTGGTTTATTACGAACATAACATATACACAGCACTAACTACCTCTCGGGCAGAGTGCTCTGCTATTGCTATTTATACACAGACAGAATTTACCAGAAATTAGAAGAACAGTTAACATAAAAAACAAGTAGAATTTACAAGTGAACACAAGAAAGATGTAGGACATTCTGGAATTGTTAATTACAAAGAAATAAATTTTTGCCGGTGTGCGGGATTGAACCGGCGACGTTCAGCACCGCAGTCAGTGATGCTATCCCCTGCGCCATGCCGGCAGTCGGTGTACGTGGTCTCTCGCTGTGATATACTTACTTCTGTCACATCACTTAGTAGTGTGATCTTTAATATTTGGGCCTTCACTTTGTAATGGAACTGCCCAGTTGTGCCCATTTTAATTATCACTAAACTTGGTTGATCTGTGCCAGTAGGCACAAATATGTATTTTTTAAATGTGATTCTTTATTATTTTCGATGTTATTAAATATTTTTGTCTTTCACATTTCCTTATATTTATCATGTAAAAATTGATATTTAACACAATCTGCCCAGTTGAGCCTATTTTAATTTTTGGTATGATTTGTTTATTTTTGCTAATAAGCACGAATATGTAATTTTTAATGTGATTTTTTAAATATTTTTAGTGTAATTTAATATTTTTTAATTTGTCTTTCAAATTAGTTAATATTCAGTATGTAAAAGTCTTTGAGTCGGCACTTGGCTCACATATTCTTTGGATCATATGATCATTCTTTGGATTTCCATGTGGTCTCGACCACTTTCGTTTCCCCCATGTGCGAGTGAGGATGTGTTTTGTATATGTGTGTACAGTTAAATTTTGGCATGGACACTATATGTGGCATGTTGATTTTTGTGCTTTTAATATTGTGAATGAAAATTCTCAAGGGTCAATAAAGTTCAAGTGATTTTACGAAAACTATGAAGTGTTTGCGGCCACATTTTTTTTAGTGTAGATGACCGAAAAAACCCGCACCTTTTCTGTGACCAAAGTTGGAATCAAACCCTGACGACGACACCAAAATTTACGACTAGCACCGAGCAGCAGCGAGAACACACAGTCAAGTGACTTAATTTTTCACTAGCTACTACATCTGATACTTTTGTTTTCCATTGGCCATACAGTAACTGTATCCTTATGGAACATTTAAATAACTTTCACAAAGGATTAGGGCTGTGAAAACTTCCCGCTCTTCACCTTGCAAGTGCCCATAATATTTCTCATGAGAGGTATTGTAAAGCCATTGTAAATTGAAGTTTTTCATTGTGTTAAGAATTTTGAAGCATACTAAGCATTTTGATACAAATTGCATACAAGGAAAATATACACTTTTGCATTGGCATGTTGTACGTTGATGTTGATATTGTCATTGTCTGCTTTTGACTTTAAAGCCAACATACTAGATTTCTTTGATGTAAAAAGAAGTGCCCTGTACATTATACACTGCATGGTGAGCATACATGCTTCATCTAAAGCTAAACCAAAACGACATTGTGGTTAGTCATTTGAATGTGCTTGTTTACACCTCCCCTGCGCCACAGTATATCATGACGCCTGGACGCCCCATTCACATTCAGCAGCAAGTGCTCATGGCCCAGGCAGCAAGCAAGCATGAGCACTCGTGCTCATCTAGCTGCCTGCTGAGCAGGCCTGCCCAAGTTCATACCTATGCCAATCACATCCCCTTACCACATGGATCTATCGCACCACAGTCTGGGCTATCTGTGAAAGAGTTATCTGATTTATTAACTCTGCTTCAATAATTGGAATGACTACCAACCAGCTGTCCATCAGGATGATTAGTCACTCTCAAACTGTGTTCAAATTTAAAATGGATTATCTCTTGGTACAGCATGCAGCTGAATACACACACATGATTTCAATAACTCCCCCCCCCCCCCCCCCCCCGTCCTCTAGCTCTTCTGAACTACACCTGCACAAATGAGAGTTGTACCAAAAGCCAGTCTCTTGCCCCACAACCATTGTAGACCCAACCTAGGATAACTTACCATCCCTGCACCCGATGCTTATCAGTTCTCCCCTCCCCCCTCACTATCCTACATCTCCTTTCAATTCATGTGTCTCCTTTGTAACCTTCTCTCTCTCTCTCTCTCTCTCTCTCTCTCTCTCTCTCTCTCTCTCTCTGTGTGTGTGTGTGTGTGTGTGTGTAAAAATATAGAGATGGTTTAACTTCACAGGTGAAAAAGCACAGGTACATTAATACACACACATACATTAAAATACACACAAACACACAGCTAACACTAAGTTGCTTCTTCAGAAAAAGGGGAAGGAAGGCGAGGGAAAAGGGAAAGGTTGCGGATTTTAAGGGAGTGCGTGAGGTGTCATTCCATTCCCGGGAGAGAAAGGACTTACTTGGAGGAAAAAGGACAGGTAAACAAACACAGACATCCACACACATATACATGCACACACACCAAGGCAGACATATATATAATGCAGGAATAAGTGTTTTAAACGGTAAAATATGTTTACTGGATCACCCTTGCATTTTTGTAGTTTGTGATGTATGTACATAATAGGCATCAAAATACTCACAAGGAAGTTAATCTATTATGTAATTAATGGTATCAGAATTTTGTACTATTTTAAGCACCAGGCGGAACTGGATTTAGTAACTTTATAGGAAGTAGAAATTTTTGACGTAATTTCATTCATCATAATCGACTTTGTCAGCAAGCCTTTTTACTGACATTCATTATTTATGTAGTGAAACTGCACAATTTCTGTACTTTTTGCATTTTTCTTTGTTTTGCATGACGATATTTGAGAATTTATTCACATTCTTGAGTGCAAATATATGCATAAGTATTTTTATGAGATTACCACGCTATCGGCATCTCACTCTATAATCTTATTTTTGAGGTTATAATATACCATGCCCTCTTCAATGAGCAGAAAAACGTACACAAGCAAACCATCCATCTCACCATTTATAAAACTTCACGAAAAATACTTGTATAAATATTTGGATTTCACAATAAGAATAAATTCTCGAAACGCGTCACGCAAAGCATGAAAAACTACCGGTAAATCAAGGAGGCATAAACAAAGCTAAACTAACAATCGGCGTGATGGCTGATGGGATACCATCAGCCTTTACGTTTGGCGTGTACTGCAAAAACAACAAAACGCAAAATATACCTTTGAATAAATGCAAAGTGTTAAGAAATTTGACTGTGTAACGTTCATAAAAACTACACTTGAAGGCGAAAGCCATGCCAGGGTCAAATAATGTAAAGTACGACATTTTTTCTTCATGAACGTCGTTTCAAAAACTTAAAACGCGGGAAAAGTGTAGATATGTTAACGGAAAAATGGGGGCTAATTAACATTGTGAACATAGGATAGCTGCGGGATGTGAAAGCTGTTATTAGGTTATTGGTGTACTGGTTCAGAGATTCAGGACTGGAGCAGACTCGTTTGCCACGAAGACCTAAGTTGGAGGGAAGGAAACGTTTGATGTGGAATGGATGGCAGCTGTCATAATGGAGGTACTACTATCCTCCTGATCTGGTACAGAAGCAAATTGCCAGAGCCACTTCCTCATCCCCCCAAATTCAGAACTTTCAACAGAAGAACCCCAGAAGTGCCCTTCTTGTCACCAGATACTTTCCAGGACTGGAGCGGACTCTGAATGTGCCTCTCCAGCAAATCCTGCCCCGAAATGAGATCCATCTTTCATGACATCCTTCCCACTCCATGGAGAGAGTCTTTCTGCCGTTACCTCCTAGTCCATCCCTATGAAATCCTCAAACCATCTGCCCTACCTTCTGGCTCCTGCCCTTGTAACCGCCACCATTGTAAATCCTGCCCTATGCATTCTTCCAGCACCACTTTACTCCAGTCCCGTAACCCAGAAATGTGTACACGATCAAGGGCAGAGCCACTTGCGATAGCTCCCATGTGATTTACCAACTGACATGCCTGCACTGTGAAGTGTTCTATGTGGGAATGACCAGCAACAAACTGTCCATTCGCATGAACAGTCACAGGCAGACACTGTTTATTGGTAATGAGGATCACCCTGTGGCTAAACATGCCTTGGTGCATGGCTAGCACATCTTGGCACAGTGTTACACTGTCCAGGTTATCTGAATATTTCCCACCAACACCAGTCTTTAAGAACTCCGGAGATGGGAATTTGCCCTTCAGCATATTCTCTCTTCCCATTGCCCACCTGGTCTCAACGTCTGCTAAATTCAAATTCACGCCCACCATATTTAACATCTTTGCCTTGATTCTCTGGAGAGAGCCTCTGCCTCAAGTGGTATCTCTGTCCAACTTCTTTGCTTTCTACAATATGTCTACCTAGGTGTGTTTGCGTGTGTATGTGAGTGAATTGCTTGTTGATAGTAAAATGTTTATCAGGCTCACCAAAGAAATTTCCATATCAGCGGCTATCATAAGCATTACCGGAGGTCGAGGAGAGATTTGGATTACCAATTTTCATCAGCAGTTGCAACTTATCCCCAAAGAAATGTGTATCAGGACAGCTGAACCAATCCAGGGCTTTGAGCTCAATGTCATCAACGAAGGCCCATGCTCTGCTGTTAGTACAGACAACACACTGGAGGAAACAAAGATGTAACTGCCAGTAGGGACTGGACTGACCAAGGAACAACGGCAGCGAGTGTTAGCTATACTACGTCAATTTTTGGGTGCATTCACGCCTCAGCATGGGAAAAGTCAGACAAAACGTCCCATGATAAGGCATTGTATCAATACTGGGTATCATCCACCAATTAGTCAGCATTCATACAGAGTGTCACCAGCTTAAAGATGGATAATTCAGGAGGAAGTGGAATAGAGGTAGCATGATGAAATTATTCAACCTTCGGAGAGTCCTTGGTCGTCTCTGGTGGTCCTTGTAAAGAAGAAGGATGGCACATGGCAATTCTGTGTCGACTATCGGCGGCTGAACAAAATCACGAAGAAAGATGTCTACCCACTAATGCGCATTGACGACACCTTAGACTGCTTGAAAGGAGCTACATACATCTCAACTATGGACATGCAGACAGGTTACTGGCAGGGAGAAGACAGCTTTTATTACACCTGACGGCCTCTACGAATTCAAAGTAATGCCATTTGGATTATGTAGAACTGGTGCAGAAGTTAGAGCCTCCTTAAGTGCCCAGAAAGCGCTTTCTTTTGTATCATTCCAGCAAAACTTGGCGTCTCCCTGCAGAAGTTCTTGTAATGGACGTGCCTTGTTACAAAATCCTTTTATGAAATTCCTTTTATGAGCATGGCCTGAGGAAACTTCTCACGTCACAAATGTGCTGAGGAGTTGGAAATACTGAGACTTTCCTTACTTTATCTGTATCAGGACGGACACCATCTCCGTTGACTAGGTGCCCTAGGGCTTTTATCTCTTTGACAACGAAGAAGCACTTCTTTGGATTGAGGCGGAGTCCTGCAGTCTGAACACACTTCAACACAGTTGACAGGTGACTCACACGTCCTTCAAATGTTTTCGAGAAAATGACAATGTCATCTAAATAGCAAACCCCATCGTTCACTTAAGGTGTCAAAGCAAGTTCTCCATCATGCGTTCAAATGTGGCCGGAGCATTACATAATCCAAATGGCATTACTTTGAATTCACAGAGGCTATCAGGTGTAATAAAAGCCTTCTACTCTATATCAGCTTCGTGAAACTCGATTGAGTTTGACAAAGCTGATAGGGAGTAGACGGCTTTTATTACATGCCAGTAACCTGTCTGCATGTCTATAGTTGAGAAGTATGTAGCCCTTTTCAAGCAGTCTCAGGTGTCATCAATGCGAGGCAATGCGTAGACATCTTTCTTTGTGATTTTGTTCAGCCACCAATAGTTGACACAGAATCGCCACATGCCATCCTTCTTCTTTAAGAGGACCACTGGAAATGACCAGGGTCTCGCTGAAGTCTGAATAATGTATCATGCAACATCTTCTCCACTTCCTCTCGAATTACCTGCCTTTCAGCTGGCGACACTCTATACAAACACTGCCTAATTGGTGGATGTCCCCAGTATTGATACGGTGCTTTATTGTGGGCCGCTTCGTCTGACTTTTCTCCTCCTGGGGAAGAGGAAGGATTAACCTTAAGGGGGAAAAAGGAAAGGTAGACAAGCGCACGCACACCCACACACAAACACGCAAACATAATATTGTGTATATATACATTTATACATGGTGTAACAAAAAAAGGTACGGCCAAAGTTTCAGGAAACTTTCCTCACACACAAAGAAAGAAAATATGTTATGTGGACACCTGTCCGGAAACGCTTAATTTCCATGTTAGAGCTCATTTTATTACTTGTCTTGAAATCATATTAATCATGGAATAGAAACACACAGCAACAGAATGTACCAGCGTGACTTCAAACACTTTGTTACAGGAAATGTTCAAAGTGTCCTCCGTTAGCGAGGATACATGCATCCAGCCTCCGTCACATGGAATCCCTGATGCAGCCCTGGAAAATGGTGTATTGTATCACAGCCGTCGACAATACAAGCACGAAGAGTTTCTACATTTGGTACCGGGGTTGCGTAGACAAGAGCTTTCAAATGCCCCCATAAATGAAAGTCAAGAGGGTTGAGGTTAGGAGAGCCTGGAGGCCATGGAATTGGTCCGCATCTACCAATCCGTCGGTCACCGAATCTGTTGTTGAGAAGCGTACGAATACGTCGACTGAAATGTACAGGAGCTCCATTCTGCATGAACCACATATTATTTCGTACTTGTAAAGGCACATGTTCTAGCAGCACAGGTAGAGTATCCCGTATGAAATCATGGTAACATGCTCCAGTGAGCGTAGGTGGAATAACATGAGGCCCAATCAAGATATCACCAACATTCATGCCCAAATGTTCACAGAAAATCTGTGTTGATGACGTGATTGCACAATTGCGTGCAAATTCTTGTCAGCTCACACATGTTGATTGTGAAAATTTACAATTTGATCACGTTCAAATGAAGCCTCATCTGTAAATAGAACATTTGCACTGAAATGAGGAGTTACACATTGTTGGATGAACCATTTGCAGAAATGTACCCGTGGAGGCTAGTCAGCTGCTGATAGTGCCTCCACACGCTGTACAGGGTACGGAAACAACTGGTTCTCCCATAGCACTCTCCATACAGTATCGTGGTCAACGTTACCTTGTACAGCAGCAACTTCTCTTACACTGACATTATGGTTATCGTCAACTGCACGAAGAATTGCCTCGTCCATTGCAGGTGTCCTCATCGTTCTAGATCTTCCCCAGTCGCGAGTCATAGGCTGGAATGTTGCGTGCCCCCTCAGACGCCGATCAATTGCTTTGAACGTCTTCCTGTCGGGACACCTTCGTTCTGGAAATCTGTCTCAATACAAACGTACCATGCCACGACTATTACCCCGTGCTAATCCATACATCAAATAGGCATTTGCCAACTCCGCATTTGTAAACATTGCACTGACTGTAAAACCATGTTTGTGATGAACACTATTCAATTGATACTACGTACTGATGTGCTTGATGCTAGTACTGTAGAGCAATGAATCACATGTCAACAGAAGCACTGAAGTCAATATTACCTTCCTTCAATTGGGCCAACTTGTGGTGAATCGAGGAAGTACAGTGCATACTAACGAAACAATTGGGTATTTTGACAGTTGTCTGCACAAATTATTTCAATTTACATTTAAAGAGAAATACTAAAATGAGTTCTAACATGGAAATTAAGCATTTCCGGACACATGTCCATATAACATATTTTCTTTCTTTCAGTGTGAGGAATGTTTCCTGAAAGTTTGGCCGTAACTTTTTGTAACACCCTGTATATACTTTCTCGGCCGCCTGAAATCCTTACCCAACCTGTTACCTCCAGAAACCATCCTTCTAACTATTGATGCTACTTCCTTATACACAAACATCCCGCACACCCAGGACCTTGCTGTGATAGAGTACTTCCTTTCACGCCAACCACCTGCAACCCTACCTAAAACCTCTTTCCTTATTACCCAAGCCAGCTTCATCCTTCACCTTTGAAGGCCAGACATACCAACATCTAAAAGGAACAGCCATGGGAACCAGGATGGCCTCCTCGTATGCCAACTTATTTATGGGTCGCTTAGAGGAAGCCTTCTTGGATACCCAAGCCTGTCAACCAAAAGTTTGGTATAGATTCATTGATGACATCGTCATGATCTGGACTCACAGTGAAGGAGAACTCCAGAATTTCCTCTCCAACCTCAACTCCTTTGCTTCCATCAAATTCACCTTGTCCTATTCCAAATCCCATGCCACTTTCCTCGATGTCGACCTCCATCTGTCCAATGGCCAACTTCACACATCCGTCCACATCAAACCAACCAATAAACAACCGTACCTCCATTATGACAGCTGCTATCCATTCCACATCAAACGTTCCCTTTCCTACAGCTTAGGTCTTCGTGGCAAACGAGTCTGATCCAGTGCCGATTCCCTGAACCAGTACACCAATAACCTAATAACAGCTTTCTCATTCCACAGCTATCCTTCTGATCTGGTACAGGAGCAAATTGCCAGGGCCACTTCCTCATCCCTCCAAAACCTGAACCTTCCACAGAAGAACTCCCGGAAGTGCCCCTTTTGTCACCGGATACTTTCCTGGACTGGATCAGACTCTGAATTTGGCTCTCCAGCAAGGATACGACATCCTTAAATCCTGCCCTGAAATGAGATCCATCCTTCATGACATCCTTCCCAGTCCACCAAGAGTGTCATTCCACTGACCACCTAACCTCCTTGTCCATCCCTATGTAATCCCCAAACCACCTTCCCTACCCTCCGGCTCCTACCCATTTAACCATCCCCATTGTAAAACCTGCCCTATGCATCCTTCCACCACTACTTACTCCAGTCTCGTAACCTGGAAGGTGTACACGATCAAGGGCAGAGCCACTTGCGATAGCACCCACATGATTTACCAACTGACATGCCTGCACTGTGACGCTTTCTATGTGAGAATGACCAGCAACAAACTGTCCCTGTCATAAACTCAGTTACTTCAAATTCCCGCCCACCATCCTTTAACATCCTTGCCTCGGTTCTCTGGACAGAGCCTGTGCCTCAACTGTTATCTCTGTCCAACTTCTTTGGTTTTTACAAATGTCTGCCTTGGTGTGTGTGTGTGTGTATGTGAGTGGGTGTGTGTGGGTGTGGGTTTCTCCTAAGGTAAGTCCTTCCTCTCCCGGGATTGGAATGACTCCTCATCCACTCCCTTAAAACCCGCATCCTTCATTTTTCCCCTCCTTCCTTCCTCTTTTCCTGGCGAAGCAGCCAACGGTTGTGAAAGCTTGAAAGTTTGTGCGTGTTTTTATTTGTGTTTTATGTATCTATCAATGAGCATGTGCTTTGGGTAAGTCAAATGATCTTATTTTTTTATACATATTTTTCCCACCAGGAAAGTCTCCTTCTATAATAGCATTTCAAGCTTCATCTCAGATTATCAGAGGTTTTACATCTGTCATGCAGTGCGGCACTACAAGCCATAAACAAAAAGCTTTCAATTAACAATGCCCTGGTAGTCCATTCGGACACATCTATTGTCCTATATGAATCAGATTATGTGTACAAAACCCATGAATTTTTAAAAAATAACAACATAAAGGAAATAGAACTTGATCCCACTCCCAAATTCCAAGAAAAAATTAAAAAGCTGCTTAAAAATTGCAACTTCCTTTTGACACAAGCAGAAATTTAGCAATGTACAGTGATGAACCCAACAGCACCTAAGGTCCACAAACCTAACTGTCCGATATGCCCTGTCATAAACTCAGTTAATAGCTCAAGCTATAAAATCACCAGAAAGCTCCACGATATTATCCACAAAGCATATGTGTTTGAAAATAACTTCTCTATCAAAAACAGTTATGACCTTATCAATAGCATAAAAGACATCCCCATACCATCAACAGCTAAATTTGCATCCCTTGACATAGTCAACCTATACACAAACATCCCTGTCAAAAAAAAACAATCACCATAATTAGAAATAACCTTCTCAAACATGGTACAATGAGTAGAGCTGAAATCGTAGAACTTATAGATATCCTGGAACTTATATTATCACACAACTATTTTCTGTTCAACAAAAAGTTTTACATTCAAGAAGATGAACTAGCAATGGTCAATAGTCTTGGAGGATTCCTAGCAAATATATATATTAACTATCTTGAAAACAAGTGTTTTAAATTCCAGTCTCATCTGAAAGATAATCTGCTCTATTACAAATACTATGTCGATGAAACTCTCATACTATTCAATGGCACAACTACAGAAATAGAGAACCTAGCTGCCGAACTTAATAAATTGCCACCCAAAATATAGTTCATAGTTGAACATGAAACACCAGATGGAATCAACTATCTTGATCTACAAATCTCTAACAAAAACCAGAAACACAACTTCTAAATTTTCAGGAAACCAACAGCAACAAATGTCTCCATTCATAATTCTTCTTGTCATCCTGACCAACACAGAAAAGCATTTTTCAGATCAGTGATAAACAGCATGCACAAAATTCTAATGGACACAAATGAAAGACATCATAAAATTAGTTGCTATCAGCAATGGGTGCAGTTCTGCTGATTGATTAATTGATTGATAAATTGATAAATTAATTCAGTCAACAAAAACAAAACAACCAATTTCTGAACAGACACACACAACCAAAAAATCATCTTTATAAGCCAACCTTTCCTAGGAAAGGTTTCATACCAAATTGCAAACCTCTTCAAGAAACATGAGATAAAAATTAGTTTCTCCACAAACAACATAATACAAAGTAAACTCATCCACAACACAAAACCCAACATAGATAAATTTCAAAAAATCAGGTGTCTATAAACTAACTTTCGACTCGTGTCCAAGTTACTATATTGGTCAAACAAAGAAGTTCACAACAAGATTCAAAGAACACATGGACTCATTCCACCTTAATAACTTAAACAAATCCAGCTTTGCCGCACAACTTGCCCAACAAGGTCATTATGTAGATAACATTCAAAAGAACATCCAAATACTCCATTTTGCCAATAAGGGTATGAAACTGGACCTCCTTGAAGAAATTTAAATCCTCATCAACACAAATACAACATCCAACAACCTGCTTAATGATTAGACTGGACTAAAAAACAAAATGTTCCTCCAAAATTTTGAGAACTTGCTAAAAGAAACTAATTCACAAAAAGCCTCTCCCTCCCCCCCCCCCTTTCTCACACCCCCTCCACTCATGACAACTCTTTCATATACTTCTGATAAGGTAAAAACACTACCAAAGAAGAAATACATAAATGCTTTACCCACATCTAAATACCTATTCCTTCCATTCTACAATAATAGAGAAACCAAATTCGTACTGTCTTTAAACACAATAAACAGAACCTAGTCTATATTAAAATTCTAGAACACACTAGCAATAATACAAATTTTATTCTTGTACTTTTAACTGGTTATATACATACATATTAAGTAAAAGAACTATCCAAACAATGCAGACAGTATTTATTATTCACTTTTGCAGTTTAATATTGACAAAATTATTTGCTAAATGATTGACTGTATCATACACAAAACAAACTTACCTGTACACAGTGTTATATTTTCGAATGAAGACATTAGTAAATGACAGCAGCTGTAAAAGCACATGTTGGATGCTGAAAAAGTGGTGTTTACAGTGCATTTTAGAACCCTATAGAAAAAGGTGATGTGTTATTGTCATATAAACAAAAGGAGATACAAGAAATGGAAATTAACTACAAAAATCCGACCATACAGTCGCAGTAAGTAAATCAACAAATTTCATGTAATCTTACAAATACGTAACACAACCTAACAACGTGCAATTCAAGTTATTAAATTATCTTTCCATCTTTCCACCACAGAGCCAGCATCCAACATGACGCTTAAAATGATATTGTAACACGATCCATCTGAAGATGAACCTGAAAAGGTTCGAAAATTGTTCATGGAATAAATGTCATTTCAAGAAAAAGTGACTGGTGCATTTTCTTAAATCATATTGAAATTAACTGTCATGGCTTCTGAAATAGCTGTAATAGATAATCTAAATATTGTAAAAGTGGTTTGATGAACCCTCTGCCACACACTTCAGTGTGACTTGCAGAGTATTTTTGTAGATGTAGATGAAGTAGACACACTGTCCTAGCTTTCAGGACTCAGACTTCCTTGTTTAGGAAAGAGAGGGATAGATTGACTAAGAAAAGGGCAGGTCACCTGGATTTTTAGAGCAGAGGAACATACCTGTTGTGAGGAGGATGGATTTAGTAGATGTAAATGATTTGTGCACTTGAAAGTAAACTTAAACGAGATATAAGGTCAGAGAAAGGTGAAAGATCCCTGCACACACATAGTTTGATAATTATTTTTGTGCAATAATGAAATTAAAATATTTTTTTCTTTATCAGGAAAAAAGAAGGTATCATCAGAGAAATAAATGAATTGAAAAGTACTATCAGTGGAATTGAAGTAAAATTGAGAGGACTGCAAGAATCAAAGGAAAACTGGAAACAATTACACTCACAATATGTCAAGGAACTGGATGAATTGGAGGTATGTGGTAACAATACTTAATAAGTTCAGACAATATCAGTTGCCTAAAAATAATTTATATTGTCTGAAATAGGTAGCTGAAGTGTAATTTTTTTATGTTGAAATGGCTATGTTCTGTTTAGGAAAAAAGTTCAGTAAACAATACATTCTATTGTCTGGAAATGATCCTCTATTCTTACTTTATTTGTGGTACTTGCCTGTTTTTCTCTTTGTTATAAAAACCCAAGCATAATGTCTGCTTGGCAAAGGTTAAATGATTAATAGATCAATAAAAACAGGAAAAGGAAAATTTATACAGGTTGCACATTTTCATGTGGTGGTAGCACCAGCCAAGATCACTAAAATTTTCTTTTTTTCATGACAATCAATTTTGATTATAGTCAACATAATCAGTCAAGTGAATTGGCAACTGCATTGTTAAAAAATCATTTATTGTCAGTCTCTGTTTCAAGTATTATTTTGTTCAACAACATATTTCGATCACTTTGATCATTTTCAGTTTTAAAACAACACAAACATTGTTTTCTCTGCCATTTTATGGTAGTAATTTTACAGTAAATAAAATTAACAATAAATACAATTGTACATAAATGTTGAGGTTTTCTGGTAGTTGTTTTAAAATATAAAGTACCAATTGTTGTGAATACGGACAAACACCACTCTCACAACTACTACACTGAACACTGGCGTGCACTGGCTGTGCGAACACCCACGAGGTGAGCTCGTACCTGGTAAACAACACACTGGGGGCGAAGCACAACTCCGCACTGTTTATGTCATTGACTCGCCCGTGGCGTGCTCTGGCATTTGCCGCAGTTTCCTGCGGGGCGCTCTCGCGGCCAACTCCCGTCATATGTTATCGGCTGTGTCTGTGCCTTACAGCACCCACAATGCCTTATATGTATGCAGAGGTACATAACAAGATATCTGAATTAACATAGTAACTCGTGAGATTCCCCAGTGATATTGGTGGACTACTATGTTACTTTTGATACCAGATGAACTGTGGGTTGTTACTGTCACCAGTGTGAGAAGAAGGCGTTTGATAGATAACATCCCAGTAAGAGCTTGCATCATAATGTCTGGCATAGATAAACAGCAAGCATCCAAGAATGGCCCATGATGATAAGCGGACAAATTCTGAAGGCTTTAAAGCAGTGGTCATCAAACTTTCTTACTCAAGGGTTGTTACTGACATTGTGAGGTGGCACCTTGGATTGCAAATGTACTGATATTATTGCAGAATGAAACTTTCACTCTGCAGTGGAATGTGCGCTGATATGAAATTTCCTGGCAGATTAAAATTGTGTTTACATCTACATGGGATACTCTGCAAATCACATTTAAGTGCCTGGCAGAGGGTTCCCTTTATACTATTCATCTGCCATTCCACTCTCGAATAGGGCGAGGGAAGAAAGAACATCTGAATCTCACTGCACGAGCTATGATTTTTCATATTTTATTCTGATGATCACTTCTACCTATGTACGTGGGAATCAACAATATATTTTCGCATTTGGAGGAGAATGTTGGTGATTGGAGTAAGTAGACCACGCTGGAATCAGGACTTGAACCTGGGACCTTTGCCTTTCACGGGCTGTGGCTAAGCCATATCCCCACCGTATACTTTCTTCCAGGAGTGCTAGTTCTGCAAGTTTCACTGGAGGACTTCTGTGAAGTTCGGAAAGTAGGAGCCAAGGTACTGGCAGAGGTAAAGTTGTGAGGACGGACTGAGAACCGTGCAGGGATAGCTCATGTATTTCAAAATACATCAGAGCTACATACATCTCTGTTACCTCAGAGTTATTTAACGCTAACTGTGTAATCAATCTATGATCTATATTTATGGAAAAAAAAAGAAATATCATGTCTTAAAAATTGCAGGAAAAAAATTAAGCTTCCTACTCCATTTCATACTCCTTTGCCTCTACCATATGTATCTTCACATAGTCCATTGAGATACCACTGTGTCACTTTGCTCGGTGAAATGTTGTTGTGTTGTCGTTGTGAAAAGGTGATTAATGGATTCATAAAAGTAACTGTACTTGTACCTAAATGCATTACTCAGTTGAGCTACCCAGTGTTGTCTAGATAAGTGTTTATTTCAATCTACTGTTAGTCTATCTAAACCTCCATTCACCCTCTGCTATCTGTCCCCTCCTGCCCATCACTCTCCATCTCATCCAATTTTCTATCTCTTTCTCCATTCCCCTCTTTCTGAACAACTCGCTTTCCCCTCTATATGCATGAGTCCACCTCCTTCTCCTTTCCTTTTGATTATCACCCCCACCAAAATAGGACATTGCTGTTTCTTAGCCCACAGTATTTCTTTATATATAATGAGTAACATGCATTCAAAGTATGTTTGAAATCGAACAGGAAAACATTTCCACTCTCAAGTACCAACTGTATCTACCCCTGTACCAAGCTGTGCCTATGAGGTGATGGAGCAATTTTTCTCCACATACTACAATTATATTTCATTTGATGAAGGAGACAGCGACAGTCAAAACTCTTTTAAGTATTTATTCTTTACTGTGTTTGAATATAAATCATTTATTGTTTTTCAGAAGCTGTCAAAATGGAATAGAACTTTCAAAACTGGTAAAGAATAAATGCATATCATTTGTAGCAATTGGTTATATAAGACTCCTTCACTGAATAACATTATTGTTTGATCATCATCATCATCATCATCATCATTAGACATTAATTATGCCTTTCAGTCTGGAGTGTAGTCCTCCTAATAAAATTCCTTCATGATACCTCATCTGATGCTAAGCCTTTTACTTCAAAATCATTCTTAACTGACTCTAAGTACTATATCCTCGGTCTACCTTGACTCCTCTAACCCTCTATTGCCAAACCCATTATCCTCTTGGGTAACCTTGTTTCTCCCATGCTTGTAACATGACCCCCTCCATCTTCATCTATGGAGTTCATTCCCAGTTTTCCTCTGACTTCCTCATTTTGAACACCCTCTTACATTGTTCCCATCTATTAGTACCTGCATTCATCCTTCCTCAGCCTTATTTATAAGGTAACCTGTATCCACCCAGCTTTCACTCCAATACAACAAAGTTGATCGAAAGATTAGAGTGGTGTACTGCTGACTTACTTCTTGCAGAAGAGAGTAGATCTTAGCTGAGCACACACTGTGTTAACTTTGCTGCACCTTGATTCCAGTTCTTTTACTATGTTGCCATGCTGTGAGAAAATACAACCAAAGTACGAGAAACTGTCCACTTGTTCTAACTTTGTTCCTCCTATTTAACAATATTTTGGGAAGGATAGGCTGCTAATCACCACAGAGATGCCTGATGAGCTGCAGAAAGGCCTATGTAACAGAAAAACAAAAAGTAAAAAATTTAGCTTTCAGCTATTAAGCCTTCATTTGCCAGAAAACACACTCACACAAATACAACCGCCGTCACCGGCTGTTGCGGCCAGACTGCAACATTTAGCATGGCCGAGGCAAAAGCAAAAGCAACCAGTGGTAGAGGTGAGGAAGCGGCATGGAGAGGGAAGCAAGAAGGGATATCGGAGGGGATGATGTCTGTGCTGTCTGACAGATACGAAGGGACTGGAGTATGTGGCAAAAAGGGAGACGTACCTAAGCTGGAGTGTGGATAGGGAAAGGAAGGGGAGAGGAGAGTCTTGGGGGCAGGAACTAGCAAAGGTTTAGGCCTGGGGGATTGCGGGAGTGAATGATATATTGTTGGGAAGTTCCCATCTGCGCAATTCAGACAAGTTGGTGTTTGTGGGGAGGATCCATATGGCACAAGCTGTATAGCAGTCATTAAAGTGAGCCACATCATGCAGCGCTGAATGCTCTACAACAGGTTGGTCCAGCTGTCTCCTTACCACAGTATGACAATGCCCATTCATTCGGACAGACAGGTTATTGCTGGTCATGCCCACGTGGAATGCTGCACAGTATTTGCAGCTCAGTTTATGTACAACATGACTGTTATCACAGAAATAGGAAATGTCTGTGATGGGACTGGAGTAGGTGGTGGTGGTGGGATGGTGGATAGGACAGGTTTTGCATCTACATATCAGCCATGGTTTAAGGGGTAGGGAGTTGGGATGGAGTATGGGTGGACAAGGATATTACATAGGTTGGACGGCAGAATACCACTGTAGGGAGGGGTGAGGAGGATTTTGGGTAGGGTATTTCTCATTTCATAGGTTGAAGGGTAATCGAAACCCTGGAGGAGGGTGTGGTTTACCTGCTCCAGTCCTGGGTGGTATTGGGTGACAAGATGGATGCTCCGTTATGGCCAGGTGGTGGGCATGGGAGAAGTGGTGGGTGACTGGACAGACAGGGTCCGTGATATCTGTTTCTGGACAAGGGTAATTGTGGTCAGTGAAGGCCTCCTGAGGCGTTTTGCATATTTGGAGAGGGATTGCTTGTCACTGCAGATGCGATGACCACGGGTGTCTAGGCTGTATGGTAGGGACTTTCTGGGTGGAATAGGTGGCAACTATTGAAATGGAGGTATTGCTGATGGTAGGTAGGTTTGATGTGGACGGAGAAACTGATAAGGCCACCTTTGAGGGAGGTCGCTCGTTGTGTTGAGTAGGACCTTGTAAAGTGAATGGATGAGAAGGTGTTTAGGTTTTGAAGGAATGTGGATAGTCTGCCCTCACCTTCAGTCCATATTATGAAGATATCATCATTAAGTCTGAACCGAGGGGTCTGGGATTCCTCTAGATGGCCCATGAACAGATTGGCATAGGAAGGTGCCATACAGGTGCCCATAGCCGTGCTGCTAATTTGTTTGTAGGTGATGCCTTCAAAAGAGAAGTAATTTTTGGGTGAGGATGTAGTTGGTCAAGGAAGGAGAAGGAGATTGCAGGTTTGGAGTCAGTTGGGCATTGTGAAAGGTAGCGTTCAACAGCGGCAAGCAATGAGCATTGGGAATGTTGCTGTAGAGCAGACACCCTGGGGTGTCGTGTAGTAGTATCAAGGGTGTCGCGAAACTAACAAATTTAGACTCTAAACAAAAAAACTTGTCATAAAATAACACAAGACTCGCCTGCAGCTAATCGTCCTTCTCTTCATTTAGTGCACCACAGATCATGTATTTAAGGAATGATTGGTACACATTAATTGCGTGCTCAGCCGCTAGGCGGCAGCTCTGCTCCAGCAGCAGTAGACACTCAGGGTTCGTTCAAGAAGCTGTCAGTTGCCAGATTCCAGCAAACTGCGCATGCGCAGAGCTGCTGTTGATACTCAATAACAGCTCTTCCCATGCCCAGTTTGCTGGAACTGGCAGCTGCTTGAACGAACCTTCTCTGTAGTCTGCTTTCATTCTCAAAAAGCTGCATCTGAGCGTTTTTTAATGGATTTATCAAAGCCATGTCACCCTCAGTAGCATTTCTTACAATTAAATTTAATCAATGACACAGTGGGTGTAAAAGCTGTCACAGATTGTAAAGCACTTGCAATTCTCCACTAACTAAAGCTATTCAGTAGCGATGTTTAGTATGGAGTATATGCTCCATACGCCTACCATCTTTAACATCTTTGCCTCGATTCTCTGGACAGAGCCTCTGCCTCAAGTGGTATCTCTGTCCAACTTCTTTGCTTTCTACAAATGTCTACCTTGTTGTATTAGCGTGTGTGTGTGTGTGTGTGTGTGTGTGTGTGTGCGCGCGCATGCGTGCACGCTTGTTTGCCTTTCCTTTTATCCCCTTAAGGTAAGTCCTTCCACTCCTGGGATTGGAATGACTCCTTTTCCACATCCTTAAAACTCGTATCCTTCCCTTCCCTCTTCTTCTCCTGAAGAAGCGACCAACGGTTGCGAAAGCTTGAATGTTTGTGTTTTTTTGTCACATTAGTTATTCATTGTAGTCTGTTACATAGCCTAATTTCTCATTTTTACTTCATCCATATATTATGTCTCCCTCACAACATCCCTACAACAACTCCATCCAGTTTTATTTACATTCCCTTTGTAAACATGCTTTCTCCCTAGCCACATTATGTTTCCACATTCTAGTTACTCAGGCTTGTCTGACTTTGGCATCACCCCCAAGCCCCTCACACTAAAAGTTCGCATCTCTGGCTGTATCCCATCCTTTCATCCTGCCTTATACCAATTCCAAACTGAACAATCCACACCCCTCACCCACCTAATTCTTAACCTACACATCAACTCTGCCAATGAACACACCTGTCAACTCCTTTCACAATCAAAATACTCAACATTTCCTCTCCCACATCCACACCTGCAGTTCAGAACATCCTCCTTCAGGCCAACAGCAAATTAAAAAAATATGCCGCCCTCCACCTCAAAAAACTATCCAATCTCCTGGTTACCCACCTCTGGAAAGGCAATACTCTCTCCACAAACCTCAACCTCCTCTTATTGCACACAGTCCCTGTCTCTCACATCTACTCAATCTCCCACTCCCAACTCCTCCCCCCCCCTCCCAACCTCAAAATTCTAATCCACACAATCCGGAACCACACCATCCCAATTCAGTCAACCTCTCCTCTAAACCTCTCTCCCAGTCTGAAAACCCTGTCCTTTCCAAAGGCCTCACCTTTAGCCCCACTCCCAAATTCAATCAAATAGCCCTTGTTAAAGATTTACTGTCCAATACTCGTAGTCTTTGGTGGAGATATCACTTTGCCACTATGAAAAATAATCCTACTCCTAATTATCCAGCTCCCCAAGACACCATTCAAATTGAACCTTGTCTGCAACAGTTCCGTCCTCTGTCACAGTGAGACCCACCTCCTCTTCCTCAAAATCACCTTATTCAAACCTTCCAGGAATTTCTCACTTCCAGCCTAGCCTCTCAATCTTTCCTGCAAAACCTGAATCCAACTCCCAACGTCACCACAGCTGAAGCCCAGGCTATCCATGATCTGATGGCTGACTGGTCCATCGTCATTCTCCCGGCCAACAAGGGATCCACGACCGTGGTACTTGATCGGCGGGAGTATGTTGCTGAGGGACTGCGTCAGCTTTCAGATAGTACTACATATAAAATTTGTCAATCCAATCCCTTTCCTGGTGTCCAGGCAGAGCTTCAAGGAATCCTCAAAGCCTTAGGCCCCCTACAAAACCTTTCAACTGACTTTATTAACCTCATGACCCCACCGACACCCCACCCCCACCTTCTACTACTTCTAAAAATTCACAAACCCAATCATCCCGGCTGCCCCATTGTGACCGGTTACCATGCTCCTACAGAACGAATCTCTGCCTACATAGACCAACATCTTCAACCCATCATGTGCAGACTCCCATCCTTCATCAAAGACACCAACCACTTCCTTGATCGCCTGAAATCCTTACCCAGCCTGTTACCACAGAAACCATCCTTGTAACCATTGATGCTACTTCCTTATACACAAATATCCCACATGCCCAGGGCCTCGCTGCGATACGGTATTACCTTTCACACCGACCACCCACTTCCCTAACTGAAACCTCTTTCCTTAATACCTAGCAGCTTCATCCTAACCCACAACTTCTTCACTTTTGAGGGCCAGACATATCAACAATTAAAGGGAACAGCCATGGGAACCAGGATGGCCCCCTCATACGCAAACTTATTTATGGGACGCTTAGATGAAGCCTTCCTGGATACCCAAACCTGTCAACCCAAAGTTTGATATAGATTCATTAATGACATCTTCTTGATCTGGACTCACAGTGAAGAAGAAGTCCAGAATTTCCTCTCCAACGTCAACTCCTTTGGTTCCAGCCATCAGCTGCCTGGTCCTATTCCAAATCCCATGCCACTTTCCTCGATGTCGACCTCCATCTGCCTAACGGCCAACTTCACACATACATCCCCACAAACCCACCAATAAACAACAGTACCTCCATTATGAGAGCTGACATCCATTCTACATTAAACGTTCCCTTCCCTACAGCTTAGGTCTTCGTGGCAAAAGAGTCTGCTCCAGGCCTGAATCCCTGAACCAGTACACCAATAACCAGAAGACAGCTTTCAGATCCCGCAACTACCCTCCTGATCTGGTACAAAAGCAAATAGCCAGGGCCACTTCCTCTCCCCCAAGAACCTAGAACCTCCTAAAGAGGTACCCTAAAAGTGCCCCTTTCCAGGACTGGAGCGTACTCTTAAGTGTGGCTCTGCAGCAAGCATACGACTTCCTTAAATCCAAATCCTGTCCCAAAATGAGATTCATTCTTCATGACTTCCTTCCCACTCCACCAAGATTGTCTTTCCGCCACCCACCTAACCTCCTGGTCCACCACTATGAATTTCCCAAACCTCTGGCTCCTACCCCTGTAACCGCCCCCGGTGTAAAACCTGCCCTATATATCCTCCCACCACCACTTATTCCAGTCCTGTAACCCTGATGTTGTACACAATCAAGGGCAGAGCCACCTGCGATAGCACTCGCGTAATTCACCAGCTGACATGCCTGCACTGTGAAGCATTCTATGTGGAAATGAACAGCACAAACTGTCCATTCGCATGAACAGTCGTAATCAGACAGTGTTTGTTCATAATGGCTTGGTGCAGGGGCATCACATCTTGGCACAGTGTTACATCGTCCGGGTTATCTGGTTACTTCCCACTGACACCAAACTTTCAGAAGTCCGGAGATGGGAACTCACCCTTCAACATATTCTCTCTTCCCATTGCCCACCTGGTCTCAACCTCCGTTAGTTTTAAATTCCCGCCCACCATTCTACAACATCTTTGCCTCCAAACTCTGGACAGAGCCTCTGCCATGACTGGCATCTTTGTCCAACTTCTTTCCATTTTGCATGTCTGTCTTTGTGTGTTTGCGCGTTTATATGTGTGTGGGTGTGTGTGTTTGTTTACCTATCCTTCTTCCCCATAGGTAAGTCTTTCCTCCTCCGGGATTGGAATGACTCCTCACCCGCTCATTTAAACCCATATCATTTCCTTTTCCCTCTCCTTCCCTGCTATTTGCCTGAGGAAGCAACTAATGGTTGCGAAATCTTGCTTTTGTGTGTGTTTGTTTTGTTGTTATTATTATTATTTATTTATTTATTTATTTATGTAGCTGTCACATATCTGTGCTCCTTTGCCTGCTAAGTAAACTTCATCTACTTTTTTTATATATATTTTTCCTGCTAGGATTTTATCCTCTATAATCTTATAATAATGGAAAGTACCCACTTCGAAGGTGCGGCAGCCGGAGGTTATGGTTGTATGACTGTGTTGTGTGCCTGTGTGATTGCGTGAGTGTTCTATTTTGCAATTTCGTGAACAAGAGCCACAGGTTGTTTAAGTGATCTGTGCGGGAGGAACCGGTGACGATGATATCATCCAGATAGTTTGCGCAGCACGGAATGTCATCCAACAACTGTTGCAAGAAACACTGAAATATTGCGGGTACACTCGCGGCACCAAATGGCAGACATTTGTACCAGTACAGCCCGAAAGGGGTTCTTCTTGATTACCTTCAGCCGTTCCATTGCGACATTGCAACTTTCACTCTTGTCTGGATTGTTTTCGTGTGCATGATCACCCATACTGCCCCTTCGGCCACGCGTAAACAAGGCCCCGTGGCGGCTGTTTGTCGGAGTTCTGCACGAGGTCAGTCGCTGTATTCAGACAAGTCCCAAACTGTCTTTCTACCGCAGCTGGACAGCAGTAGGCCAATTCTTCCAAAATTTATGTCGCACTTCTTATTCAGAATTGGTCGTTCCATTTTCAAGTTGTCACTGGTGCCTCTGTCTCTCTAGTAAATTTGGATATGTATTTGGCACTTGGGAAGCTACCTCTTGTTCAAACTTCTCATTGTTTGGTCGATTATGGTGAACAGCCAATTCTAGTGCTCGGTCGGTTTACTATTGAGTTGGAGTACCAGCATGTAGTGCACGCCGTCACATTTTTGGCCGTCATAATTGTGGCTTGAGAGAACATTTTTGGCTTGGATGTGTTCATGGCATTTGTGTTCATTTTGTGTCTTACTCCATTCCATTTAATGAATTGGATTCACTTTGCTGCGAGTTTGGAGCACTTTTCTCGGCGGGTTTGGAAACGGCCATTGGTTACGAGGTGCACATCACTCTCAAACCCACAGCAGTTCTAAAATTTTGTCACACCCAGCCTATTCCTTTTGCTTTAAGCCCAGTGGTTAAGGACGAATTGGATTGGTTGCATGGCTTGGGTATCATCATATCAATTTCCTCTAGCCTATGGGTGACGTCTCTGGTGATAATGAAGAAACCCACGGGAGCCCTTCGGTTGTGCGATGATTTCAAGTCCACGATTGACTCGCAGTCAGTGATAGATTGTTTTCGCATACCCCGACCGGACAACATTTATGTGAAGTTGGCGGGCGGTGAGTGTTTCTCTAAAATTGATTTGGCAGAAGCATATCTCCAGCTTCCCTAAGATTCTGATTCCCAGCAATTCATGGTTCTCAACACCCCTTTCGGGCTGTACTGGTACAAACGTCTGCCATTTGGTGCCGCGAGTGTACCCGCAATATTTCAGTGTTTCTTGCAACAGTTGTTGGATGACATTCCGTGCTGCGCAAACTATCTGGATGATATCGTCGTCAGCGGTTCCTCCCGCACAGATCACGTAAACAACCTGTGGCTCTTGTTCACGAAATTGCACGCGACATGCCTCAAGTGCAATCTTCAAAAATCACTGTTCTTTCAACCTGAAATTGAGTATTTGTGACACCTGGTGTCACAAGATGGCGTCCGCACTCGGTCAGAATTAGTTATGGTGATTGATCATCTTCCTTGTACTACCAATTTGCAGGAACTCCAGTCATCTTTGGGCAATGTCAGTTACTATTCCAGATTTCTTCCTAATGTGGCGGAGATCATACGTCCATTGAACACACTGCAAAAGAAAGGTGTTCTGTTTGTGTGGTCTGCTACTTGTGAGGCAGCATTCGCCTGCTTCAAATTGATGTTAAAGTCTTCACCTTACCTTGGCACATTTACACTAGGCCGACAGTTGGTCCTAGCTATGGATACTTCTCAGCATGGGATTGGAGCAGTGTTGGTCCACAGACTGGATGATGGTTCCTAGCAGCCCATTGCCTATGTGTCGTAAGACGTTTTCAGATGCCCAACATTAGTATTCTCAGATTGAGAAAGAGGCTTTGGCGATTGTTTACGCTGTTCGGAAGTTTCATTTGTTCACCTTATCACGTATCACAAACCCCTGTTTGGTCTGCGTCCTCATCTTCCAGACCGGACTTCGCAATGTTTTCAGCATTGGGCTCTGTTTCTTAGTGCCTAACACTACTAAATTCATTATCGGCCCTGCTGATGCCAATGCCAACGCCTTGTCCCATCTGCCCATGGGCCCTTCCTCCGACAACGACGAAGTGGCAATTTTTCAAATTGACGATCGATTGCACGACTCTGTTGAGAGACTTCCAATTACGGCCAATCGAGTCGCGCAAGCCACCCATTTGGACCCTATGCTCTGTGAGGTGCTTAAGCATGTTACCACCAGGTGGCCTGAGCGATTGTCCGCCAAAGAGGCTGGCCTTCTGCATACCTATTTTCAGCTTCAACACCAATTCAGTCATTGACGGTGTCTTCCACCTCAGTACCGATTCCTACGAGCCTTGTGTCGCTGTTCCGTCCGACTTATGGGCTCATATGTTAGCTCTGTTACATCGGGGTCACTGGGGTATGACGCACATAAGGTGCTGGGACTTGGCCGGTCCTTTCTGTTAGTCAATGTGGTTCGTGGCTTGTAGATGCGCTGTTCAATTATCCATATGTCGTGCTTATGCGTCCCACTACAGCAGAAGATGTGGTCAGAGCACTGGTACAGATATTTGCTATTGAAGGCCTTCTCCAGATGCCCATCTCTGATAATGTTGTCTTATTTTCAACACTTCTGCATTAATAATGGTACAGTAGAACCTCACCAACTCGACACAATGTGGACTTAAAAGTTGCCGAGTTTTGAGGTTGTCGAGTTTTAGGGAACTTAAATAAAAATAACTGGAAGTTGAATAAAAACGCTAATTTAGGGTATTAAAACTGCACATTTATTGATTTATTATATACAATTATATATTTATATCAACATTTGTGACTTATAATCAAAAAATCAAAAATAATTTTGAGACAAAAGGCCTAGTATAACCTGAAAATACAGTGTTCATTACAATTATTACTGAAGTGGTTTATGCTGCTTATAAAAAGTCTATCACTGTGAGTTATGGGAAGTTTTCTGAACACTAGAAGAAAAGTGTAAAATAAAACTTACTGAAGTCGTTTGAAAACCCTGAGATTGAAGACTACATTTCTGTTTCCACACGGGTCCAGATATAGGTGTTTCCTTCTCCCTGTGCACATGGAACCATTGGTAAAGGGTTTTGCCAACTTTTTCGAACTTAGCTTTTCTCATTGTTTTTTGTTCCGCGATGGATTCTATACACTGTCTTTTGAAACACCATAATTCAATTACAGATTTCTTTTTCTTGCAACCGGGCACTGTAGACCTACCAATGTTCAAATCCAACGCTATTTTATTTACGCTTTCATCACGTTCAAGTCTTTTTAGGGCACCAAACTTTGCTTCCACTGATAGTGACACTTGTTTTCTTCTCCACCATACTGTCGCTCTATATTCCAGCACAAAACTCGTTTAAACAATTGTCAACCACTCTCGAACAAAGGCAACTGACCAGAACTGTGTCTCAACAGACACTAAACTGAACGCCCAGTGACGACAATGTAGCGAGGGTAGTTTATGACCTGCCCGAGAATCCCAGGTCAACGTGCGGCCTCACGATAAGGAAAGTGGCCACAGAAATCCCCGAACATGTGCAAGCAATAGCCCGTCCCAGCTGGGCAAGTAAAGGGTGCGTTGAACGACCTTGGAAAACACAGTAACCTAGTCTGAGTCTCTAGTGATCTCGGGCGGCCTATGTACTGATGGAAAGCTTTACGTTATGGGCGATGTAAACAAAATTATTAATTCACCAGCCCTGTCGAGTTTTACGGAATGTAGAGTTTTCAGGAATCGAGTTTGAGAGGTTCTACTGTATTTCCCACCTCACCTCTGCTCCTTTTCACCCCCAATCTAATGGGGAGGCAGAACGTATGGTGCGTACTTTTAATCACAACTTTGTTAGAGCCTGGAAAATTCATTCGCCGAGACGGCGCTCCCCTTATTTCTTAGTACTTATCGGACAACACCAATTAATGGTCAGTGCTCGACGGAGGTCCTCCACGGCCGCCAGCCCCGGATCCTGTTGCATGTGCTGTGCCTGGAGCCCCGACCTGAGGCATCTGCATACCCTCTGCGTTACTCACAAGTTACCGCTGTCTAGGCTGGCACCTTTGGCCGCTACCCAGGGTGGACGCCAGGGGTAGTACAGAGTTCACGTGGCCGACAGATGTGCATGGTAGACACAGACGAGGTGAGGACCTCCTGCCATCTCAACCATCTACCTCCTAGGTGGGGTCCCACCCCACCGCCTTCAGCTCTCAAGTCTGTGTCTCTTAGAAACCCCTCCGTAGCTTCGGAGGTTGAGAGAGGCATACATCCAAAATCACAGTGGCACCGGCCTCCTCACGCCATCGGCTCACATCCGGCGGCCTCTGCTGCGTTATCACCCCCTTCCCACCACCCCGGCTACTCCTTACCTACAGAGCCAAATCTCGACGAGGCTTAGGGAAGGGGCGCTGTGGATTGGTGACCACAACGCCAACCGTCGGCCTCCAATGACGACGTCGATATGCGGCCTCTCTTCCTACAGGTCGACGCAATGGGTGATTCACCTCCATCGCCCTCACCTCCTGCCTGCTCGGGTCCTGCTACGAACGCAGCTGTTTCATCTCCCACACCGGCAGTGGTGGTAATGCTGTCAGGGGACGCGTCTTCCTACAGTGGCGACGCAAGATGCAACAGGCCTCTCTGCCACTGTCACCTGTGCTATCGGGGACCCTGCCCCAACCTCGTCCTCGCCAGCCTGGGCACTTCCACTCCTACGTCCCCCGGACTGGTTGACCGCATAGTGACGTGCTGACGACTTCCCCTCGGATGCATGCAGATGAGGCAAAGGAGGCGCTCGCCGTCTCCAGCCGGCTCCCACCCCACCGCGGTCGACCCCTCCTCAGGGTCACATGGGCGACTCCCATGGTCACCACGATCCAGCATCACAGGCATCGTTCGCCTCCATCTGTGGTGTTTCGCTATCCGGAACACAGGTGGGATGTTGGAGTGTGCCACCACAAGCCGAGTCATCGTCCCAGTTATGATGAAGCTCTTGCCTGAGTCTCATGTGCGGACGTTAGCAGTGTCTGTATCTGGCATTGTACCATTCACTTGATCTATGTTGTAGTGCCGTCCTCTTTCTTGTAAGAAATAAATTATACTGTTACAACAGTGAGGTAGTGAGATGTCAATTACCTGGAAGAATATGAGTTTATACATGGAGAAAAAAATGAACCACTGGGCAGGGCAGTACAGAATGAGCCTTTGTTAATCATCCGGTCTCACTGAGAACTGCTCTCCACCCCGATCATGCTGTTATCAAAGAACGTTGTCTGGCCAATAAGCTGTGAATAGAATAGCAATTGTTAGTTCTTGGTAAGATTTCAGTTAGAGGAAAGTCATTTTCTCCAACAAGTGCACAATTATGAATTCACGAAGAGAGTGCCTGTTCATGTTTTCCGCACTGATTGGCAACAATGAAATGCATGATTCATGGCCACATAAGTGAACCCATAAGTGTGAAATGTTAGAACTGGATATCTTACAGGGACTTTAGAATTAGAAGTACAATAACTATTTCTTTGAAAATGTAATTATCGCTGGAGCTCAACTTGAATACCCCAGGGAACGTCTCACTTACCAACTTGATAATCATCCATCATACACTGGTATTAGGATTCAGAGCTGGTTTCATTGCCAGTAGCCTACATTTCATTTTATGTCATTTCATTTTTCTTTAAAAAGTTCATATAGTTATTAGACCAACAATATTCGTTTCAAAATACAAATCTAATTACTACTACATTATTTATATTCTAGTGGGAGGCCAGTTAAATATCACCCACCAAGGAAATTTATTTTTAAACATCAGTTTCATAAACCATAATCAGTTACTTACTGAAGAGAGTATTGAAAACAGTAAAACAATAATTCATTAATAAAATGTAAGTAAAGCACAAAATATGTCATAAAAATACAAAAAAAGGCTGAATTGAGATTTGATCTGACAGATACTACAGCCACCAGTAAAGTAATCTGATTTGCTAACAGTACTGACTGAGATGGAACCTACAGATTTGGACCTGCCTTCTTCCTCATCCATCTTCTCCCCTCCCTCACCTGAATAGTAAGTTAGTTGAAATGAGTAAAATTTTTTGTATGACTGCTGATAAGTCGTTTTCTTTCCCAATTAATATTGCTGCTTCTGTTAAGTCATTTAGAAGATTTTTTATATTGGCATAGTGGGGAAATTAAGAGGAATTTAGAAATTATGGTGGACATTTGTGTTCCAATATTGTTCTGGCACTTTTTCAATGGATTTGAATATTTGTTTTTACCCTAGCATCTTTGTTTTTCCAATTTAATTCTAAAACGACATCATTTTTCATTAATTTAAAGCTGTTCTTTATGTATTTTCTCTCTATAAGAGCATACACTGTTATGATGTATTGCTCCAATGTTTTTGCTATGTTGCATAGTCCATAGTTGAAGGCAGTTCTTTTTTGATTCCCAAGTTCCATTCTGGAACATTTGTTAACTGTCTTGAATAATCATTAAACCTAAGACCATTGCTCTATGAGCTCTATTCTTTTTCCATACAAAAATACATTGCTATTGAAAAGGTAGGTGATGTCCTTGTAGCCATTAAGATTTGACCACTGCTTTAAACACTCACATCTTTATAGCCACAACTACTACCACTACCACATAACTACCATAGTGTACATCTACATCTACATACATACTCCGCAATTCACCGTAATGTGCGTGGCGGAGGGTACACTGTACCACTACTAGGCATTTCCTTTCCTATTCCACTCCCAAATTGAACGAGGAAAAAAAGAATGCCTATATACCTCCGTACGAGCCCTAATTTCTCTTATCTTGTCTTTGTGATCTTTACGCGAAATGTAAGTAGGCGGCAGCAAGATCGTACTACACTCATCTTCAAATTCCGGCCCTCTAAATTTACTTAACAGAAATTCACGAAAAGAACATTGTCTTTCTTCCAGCGATCCCCAATTGAGTTGCCGGAGCATTTCCGTGACACTCGCGCATTGGTCGAACCTACTGGTAACAAATCTAGCTGTTCGCCTCTGAACCGCCTCCATGTCCTCCCTCAAACCGATCTGCTGCGGGTCCCAAATACTTGAGCAATACTCAAGACGTGATCGTACAACTGTTTTATACGCAATATCCTTTACAGGTGAAGTACATCTTTCCAAAATTCTCCCAATAAACCGAAGTCGGCTGTCTGCCTTACTCACAACTGTCCTTACATGCTCGTTCCATTTCATATCGCTCTGCAATGTTACGCCTAGATATTTGTACGACGCGACAGCATCAAGAAGCTCACTACTAATGCTATATTCGAACATTATAGGATTGTTTTTTCTACTCATGCGCATCACCTTATATTTTTCTACATTGAGAGCTAGCTGCCATTCTTCGCACCAACTAGAAATTTTGTCTAAGTCAACCTGTATGCTATTACAGTCAGTTACAGATGACACCCTCCCATACACCACAGCATCATCAGCAAACAACCGCAAATTACAAGTTACTCTATCCATCAGATCATTTATATAGATAGAAAATAATAATGGTCCTATCACACTCCCCTGGGCATGCCTGACGATACACTCGTCTTTGATGAACACTCGCCGTCGAGAACAACGTACTGTGTTCTATTACTTAGGAAGTCTTCCAGCCAGTCACAAATCTGTGAACCTATTCCATAAGCTCATGTCTTTGTTAGCAGTCTGCAGTGTGGCACCGCGTCGAACGCCTTTTTGAAGTCGAGAAAAACACAATCCGCCTGTTGCCCTTTGTCCATGGCTCGCAAGATGTCATGTGAGAAAAGGGCAAGCTGAGTTTCATATGAACAATGTTTCCTAAACCTGTGCTGATTCATGGAAAGAAGCTTTTCCGTTTCAAGGAAATTTACTATATTCGAACTGAGAATATGCTCCAAAATTCTACACGAAACTGATGTCAACGATATTGGCCTGTAATTGTATGGGTCAGTTCTCTTTCCTTTCTTATACAAGGGAGTCACCTGCGCTTTTTTCCCAATCACTAGGAACTTTGCGCTGAATTAAAGATTCGCTATAAATGCAAGCTAAGTAGGGGGCCAACGCCGCAGAATAGTCTTTGTAAAACCGAACTGGTATTCCATCCGGACCAGCAGACTTTTTCATATTTAGCTCTCTCAGCTGCTTCTCTACACCGGAAATACCTATTGCTATGTCCCCCATTTCAGAATTAGTACATTGATCAAATGATGGTATATTTGTGTGGTCCTCCTGCGTGAAAGATTTCTTAAAGGTTAAATTTAGAACTTCAGCTTTCCGTTTGCTTTCTTCTATTACTGCCCCGGAATGATCAACTAGTGACTGGACAGTGGGCTTTGACCCGCTTATCGACTTTACATAGGACCAGAATTTTTTCTGGTTCTCGGAAAGATCTTTTACTAAGGTATGGCTGTGATAATTATTGTATGCTTCACGCATCGATCTTTTTATAGACGCACGAATCTCTACTAACTTTTCCCTGTCATCATTAGCGTGTTCTTTTTTGAATCAAGAGTGCAACAGCCTTTGCTTTCTCAGCAGCTTTCTAACATTATTATTATACCACGGTGGATCTTTTCCATCCTTAATCGTCTTTACTGGCACATATTTCTCTAACCCTTTATTAACAATGCACTTAAATTTAGTCCACAATTCCTCTACATCCATAGTTCCGGAATTAAACGATGCCCATTCATTTTCTAAGTGCGATCGTAACATTTGCTTATCGGCTCTTCCCAACAAAAACATGCTCCTAGCCTTCTTGATTGGTTTATGAACTTTGGTCACCATCGACGCTATGACGATATCATGATCACTAATTCCTGTCTCTACACAGACATCGTTAATAAGGTCAGGCCTGTTTGTGGCTATAAGGTCTAGAATATTTCCATTGCGCGTGGGTTGCTGGTTTAACTGCTCAAGACAGTTTCGGAGAATGTGTCCAAAAGTAGCTCGCAAGACTGCTTGTCTGTACCACCTGAAATGTAACTAGCGAGGTCCCAATCTATACTCTTAAGGTTGAAGTCCCCTCCAACTAATATTACATGGCCCGGATACCTACGCACTACCTGGTGTAGACTTTCCTTGAATGATTCTAAAACTGCTACAGCAGCACTGGGGGGCCGGTAAAAACACCCAACTATTAACTTTACTTGTTTTAGACCTGTTATACGTGCCCAGATAACTTCGCAGTTACATTCAACCTCGATCTCAGAAGAAACAATATCTTTGTCCACAGCGATGAACACTCCTTCTCCAGTTGTATCAGATCTATCTTTCCGATATACATTCCACGCTTCGCTAAATATTTCTGAACTTGCCACATCATCATTTAGCCAGCTTTCGGTGCCTAAAACTATCTGTTTTCTTGTTCTTGGCTAATATTTTTATGTTCGAATTTTTGTTCCGAACGTGGCCTGAATTCGCTGTTTGAATGCTGACAGGTGAGTGCTCATCAGAGTTAGCGCCTAGCCTAAAAAAAAACCTCATGTGCACTCCACAAGTACTCTGCTACCCGAGTAGCCGCACCCCTGATCTATCTAGGGGCACCCTACAATTCCGCACCCGATAATGCAGATCCAGAAATCTGCAGCCATGACTGTCACAGAGTCGGCGAAGCCTCTGGTTCAGACCCTCCACTCGGCTCCAAACCAAAGGACCCCGATCAACCCAGGGAACAATGCTACAAATCGACAGCTCTGCTTGCACCCCGCGTGCGAAGGCAGCAGCCTTCACCAATTCCGCCAGCCGCTCCTAGGACCTGAGGATGTCCTCAGAACCCAAGCGACAAGCATCATTGGTGCCGACGTGAGCCACGACTTGCAGTCGACTGCACCCCGCACCCTCGATAGCCGCTGGCAAGGCCGCCTCCACATCTCGGAGGAGGCCCCCCGGTAGACACACCGAGTGCACGTTGGAATTCCTTCCAGGTCTGGACGCTATCTGCCTAAGGGGCTCCATCACACGCCTAACCCTCGATAGCCGCTGGCAAGGCCGCCTCCACATCTCGGAGGAGGCCCCCCGGTAGACACACCGAGTGCACGTTGGAATTCCTTCCAGGTCTGGACGCTATCTGCCTAAGGGGCTCCATCACACGCCTAACATTGGAGCTCCCAATAACTAATAATCCCCTCCACCCTGCTGAAGGAGTGACCACACTTTCGCTCACAGGACGAACGGGCACGGACGGACGTCCACCCTCCACATTGGCCTTCCGCCTCGAGCGACGCGAACGCCGTACAACCCGCCACTCCCCTTGCGGAGAAGGTGGCTCGACGACGTCCGGTACACCTGAAGGTGCCTCGGTAGCAGGGACAGAGAGCGAAGCGTGAGACACCTCAGGTGTCCCACTCGACGCACCAGACTCCCCACCATCACTGCACCCCAAGACAGCAGCCTGAAGACGGCTGACCGTAGACAACAGCACGCTCAGCTGTTCGCGAACCGCGGCCAACTCCTCCTGCGTCCGCACACAGCAGGCATACATCCTATCCATCCTATCGATACAAAAGTAGAAATGTAGAAAATTAAATAATCAACTTTAAAGAAGCCTAGTACTCTAATGAAGGCGGCTGGCTGCTGACTGAACTGTGGTCAGTGGTAACAACACTGTCGAATCAACAAAACTGAGTGCGACAGCTGAGCGCTGTTAACAATACGGCACTGGTGACAGCTGGCACTAGACTGACTGATAATGAGCTTTAGTAACGGTCTCTGACTTGTTTTGAAATACACCGGTCAAAGACGAAGACTAAATACAACGGTATTTATCAAATACGATAGAATAAACTATTAAAACAGTAGTACAAACGAATTCTGCAAGTACGCAGGAATAAACCTGTTTAAACAGAGTACTAACCAAAATGAACTAGACTGGCAAATTAAATTTGACACAAATTAATTTCTGATACTTAGCGCTGTTTACGATGTGGCACTGGTGGCACTGGACTGACTGATAACGAGCTTTAGTAATGGTCTCTGACTTGTTTTTGAAATACACCGGTCAAAGACGAAGACTAAACAACGGTATTTATCAAATACGATAGAATAAACTATTAAAAACAGTAGTACAAACAAAATCTGCAAGTATGCGGGAATAAACCTCTTAACTAACGAAAATGAACTAGACTGGCAAATTAAATTTGACACACATTAAATTCAGATGCTTAGCGCTGTTTACGATGTGGCACTGGTGACAGCTGGTACAAAGGAAGAACCAAGAGTAGTACCAGACACACACAAACCAATGTAACATCATACAACTTACAGTGCTGCTGACCTCTTAGAACAGGAATGACGGTCATTTCAAAAGTTGTGTTCTTTATTTAATACTGTAAATTGAGCAATGTGAGTATTTCTTAACCCACAAGAACTTGCGGCTTCAAAAGTTATGCGATCAGTCGCGTGTATACCATTTTGCTCACTCTCAAAGCACCATTTGAAATGTACTTATTATGTGCAAATATGTATTTTATGCTATTTTTATAAGAAAACACTTATATTATACTACTTAAAAATGGCAAAATGTTGATAATAATTTCTGTGAGAAAAATGCTCATAGTGTGAGTGCTTGTCTGTTAATTAATGTGTAGAGTTTTTGAGTTTCAGAAATAAGTACTCTTAATTCCAAGACTATAGAGTTCAGTTGTATACTGTTATTTTTGGTTGTTTATTATACATCTTTCAGCTGAAGATAAACTGATTTTTGGTTAATTCAAATATACTTTTCTTAGGAAGCGCTGCAACAAACTGAGAAGGAACTTTCTACACACACCCAAAACCTCAAACTCCTCACTGATGAAGAGAGAGATCTGAATTTCAGGATTTTAGACATAACAAATAAACTTAATGAAAAGAAGAATACCTCAGAGCACCGTAAAAATACACTACATTTTTTGAGTAAAAAGGTATGTTAATTCATTCTACTGCACTGTAAATGTTTCAGGTACTCTGTATAGTAGAATGACAATGTAATTATGTGTAGAAAAACAATTGTACAAATTGGAGACAGATATTAAGTTTAACTTTTTATTTATTTTTAAAAAGGTACTACCAAATTCTCCAAGCCGTCCCTAATGGCTTATTTCTGATGAATATTTATTTGGATTCCACAAAGATGTTATATTGTGAAATTTTTTTTTTTTTTATGTACTGGGTTATACTTTTAGATTGGTTATGTAACTTATTTTCTTTTTATAAGATCTATTGTGGCTTTTAACTGGAAATATTGCTACATTTTCAATACAATATGTTATCTTGGAGTATACTAATGTTCACTTGTCACCCACTCCTCTGACCTGTTACCCCAACCCTCACATGTAAAGTGCTATACCTTCTTTGTTTACCTGTTTAAATTACTCAATAATTAGACCCAATATATTGTATTTGTTATATATTTTCTAATATTACCATTTTTGCCATCTACAGATTTCTGTTGTAAAATGATTTCCAGCCCCCGCTGTACAGCAATCAGTGAGAATAAACATTCCTTCAGTAAAAACCCGTCTTGATTGCAGATTGTTTTATTCTTTAATTAATGACACATTTCGTCCTTTAGCAGGGCATCTTCAGATTATCTGTGTGACAGAATTTACTCAAAATTACAAAGTGGAATTAAAAATTGGGGGTAATGGGGCATGGGCTTATTGTGTGCTAAAAAGACATAAATGGTAAACAAAGCTTACAAGGCACTCTCCGTGGTGTGAGACTTCATTCAGTACCACCTGACAATGAAGTTAAATGCATCCCCATACCTTTCATGGGATATTTTTCTTATGGCCTGGCTAAACTCTTTCATGGTAAAAATGTACAAATCGTATTTAGCAGTCCTTTGAACATCCAGCAAATTGTCCCACACAACGAACAAGCCAATAAGGACAGATACCTCTCCTTGGGAGTCTATAACTTACAATGTCCCAAATGCCCAGCTGAATATATAGGATAGACAGGCTGGACTTTTAAAGTAAGTTTTACTGAACATCTTTGTACGAAAAAAGGCCAACTCAAAACCTCCCCCTTTTGCGGAACATACTAAAGCCTCCAAACATAACAGCCTGTCATTGACAACTTGCAAATTTTACATAGTGCACAGAAAGGGCAGAATAATTCCTTCTATTTATAAGTACCAACACAAATTATTAACTTCTGTCGTGCTTAATAACCTTCCTTTCGTAAATTTGTATTCAAATAGCTAGATTTCATCCACCCCGTCTTATACACCAGCTTTCTCTGTCATTCCCTGCCTACTTTCCTTTAGTTAGTCTGTACAAGTCAGCAGAGCAGCACACCATGCCCACCCACCACCCGTGAGCGCAATTGTAAACATAGGCTTATCTTGTGTCATCAGTGACCACCGCTTCTATTAAGTTAATTAAAAAAAAAAATCTGTTTTATGCTTTTCACATCTTTACCGAGTATGTTCCAACTCTAATTCCTTGTTACTCGATTATTTGTAGGGCTACAAGGAAATCCACAATTCCAAAAACAGAAAACATAGAAACACCTCACACCACAGAGAGCGCCTTGTAAGCTTTGTTTACTATTCACACTGTCTTCTTAGCACAAAATAAGCCCATGTCCCATTACCCCTGTTTTGTCATTCTGCCTTGTAATTTTTGTGTAAATTCTGTCTCGCAGATAATCTAAAGATGCCCTGTTAAAGGGCGAAACGCGTCATTAATTAAAGAATAAAACAATCTGCAGTCACTATGGTTTTTTACTGAAGGAATGATTCCTTTTGTTGTTATTCACTGATGTGCTTTCATTCTTCCCTCACCTTATTTTCAAAACTTTAGACCTATCAGGTTTCCCTAGTAGCATTGAAGATTATTCAGTAAAATTATCAACAACTACTTAGAAATAACCATGGATTTTATTTAAACAAAGGTAGAATCTGACTTTGTAACAAGTGGATGTAACCAACTACAACATTTCCCAACTTGAGCGAAAACTTTATCTCAGGGCAGTAGGCACTGTCTTCAAAGACGCAAATTTAGTATCATCTGTAAATTTTCTGACATTTTCTTTGTGATAAAATTAATTGTTCTGTTTACACCTCCATTACAAATATAATTATATATTCCATAAAATTTACAGGTTTTTTGTTGGTATCTATACTTATGCAATTATCCTTCTTCTTAGCAAAAGACATTATGTCATTTATGCATAGACCACAGCAAATCTCTGAGGTGGGAATGAATATTCTATGATAATTGTCCCAACTGAAGTTCATTACTCCCTCCCCCTTTTTGTAGATGTGCTGCATGCACATCCATTATTGTTACAAACATAGCTGACAAAATAACAAACAGCTGTTCATTATCCCAACTATTATTCATTGGTCATAAACACAGAGGGAGTTTGATAATCTCTCACCCAAAGTGGTAGGCTACACCTCACTCTTTAACAGCTATCTCATTGTCAGCCATCATACTACTTCTCCAGATGCAACATACCGTATATACTCGAGTAATCCGCACACCACAAATTTTGGCAAGGGGAGGGGAAAAAAAAAAAAAAAAAAAAAAAAAAAAAAAAAGAAAACCACGGATTTGTGTAGATCAGGATACCACGTGTCAGATTTGAACAACTATGTGAGGGCAGCCATTTGGAATGTCACGTCTATTAAATTTCAAAACAACAAGAAATATCAAAACATTGACTGAGAGAGAGAGGCGCACAATGTTGTCATATCCAGAGCGTGAAAATCTCGCACCAACCCCATAAAATTCTCATATTTGACCTACTAAACGGTCTCATAGAAACTGAAAAATATTTCATTTGTAATGTATTACTGTGAAAACATACTCACAGTAACACACCAAAATGAGCGGTAAAACTTTACAATGCTTCTCACCAGGCTCCAGTGCTTATGCTGGCAACAGATGAACTATGAAGTGTAGAATTGTTTTAATATTTTTCGCAAATGTTATTGCTTCTTGTTTCACTCGCGGCAAAATTAATATTGTACCTGCTCTATTGTTGACAGGTTCTTGTATGTACCCTTGTTCGTTTGGAAAAAAATAATTTTCGTGTTAATTGAAATTGTCAAAACAAAACACTTATTGTCATATGAGTTCATGGAGGTAAACTTCTTTTTGCCTCCAAGTATGAGGTGTTGCCATTAACCATTGGTGCCAACATAACCACTGGAGCCCGGTAAGATGCGTCGTACAATGTAACCAAAATGAACACTTATAGCATATGAACCTTTAAATAAATGGAGCTGAGACTGGTATTACATGGTCATATATCTTTGTAAAAGTCTATATGTCATGTATTTACATCAAAGATATTTGATAGCATAATAAGGAGCTTCGGCATATATGTATTTTTCATCACAGAAATGTCATCAAATGTAGTGCCTCGCCATATATTTGATTATAAAAGTTGCTTGTCTTCTCTCCGCTGCAAATGTATCCGCTCTGAGTGCTAGCATCGCTATTGCTAATCGACGTGTGCATGCGTTTGAACATAACTGCAATGCCACACTGTAATTAGCGTTTAAACACAGTAGCAAGAAATCGCTGTAACCCTGTCTTCTCCAGATATAGTCGCTGTCACGTCCCGATACCGATATGGGTAATGTGGTGGTACTGAACCGAATAATACCTAACTTAAGTAGATAATGTACTTTATTACTCAGAAAGATGGTATCACAAACTACTCATTCTTACATCAACAATGCAACTGTTTGTACACGCCAGCCGCACTGGGAAAAAAGCTGTCGAAAAGATACACAACTCTGCTACGTTTGGGACTGGCTGAGGCAGCGCACAATAAAAAGTTATTATTATCCGCTATCTTGAAATATGACGACAATAATACCCCTTTTTAACACCACGATGAAGATTTATGTCGAAGAAATATTACTCATGGACTGCATACTTGTGAGTGTAAATCATATTGCTATAAAAATCTCTCAGTAGTTAATACATTAATGAGCCAGTGTGTCATAGACATATTTGTTCTCATCCGTTGTAATAATTTCATGTGGCTCAATTGGCCTGGTGCAAGTCTTTGAATGCCGTTTGGCGACTTGTGTGTCCCTAGCCTATTTCAGTTATCCAACCATGGAAAGGGGACCTACAGGTTAATGTTATCTGTTACTTCCTTCCTTTCCCCCCCCCCCCCCCCCCCTTTTTTTTTTTTTTTTTTTTTTTTTTTTTTTTTTTTTTTTTTTTTTTTTTTTTTTTAGAAATCCTTTATGTATTTAAACAGCATTTTTAGACCATTCAGGAATGTGTTATCAATTACTTTGATTATTAAAATTCCAGACAGTTTGCTACAATTATTCATATTTTATAAATTTATCATGCCTTTTAACAGCTAATTATATGTACCAATAACATTTATAGACCTACAGACATATTATTAAATATGTAAATTGTCAGCAATTCACCTAGAACACACCTGTCAACTCGTATCCCTAATCAAAATCCTCGACCTTTCCATTCCCACATCCAGACCTACAGTTCAGAACATGCCCTTACAGGCCAACAGCAAATTTGAACAGCATGCCACTCTCCACCTCAAAAAACTATCCAAACTCCTGGTCACCCACCTATGGAAAGGCAATGAACTGTCACTCAACAACCTCTCCAATAAACCTCAATTTAACCCATGCTGAGACTCACTGGATGTCCAAACAATGATGGACTGATGTAAAGTTGATAGTATTTCATCAGTTAATCATTGTTGTATTGTTAGTATGTTAATTGCAGTGGCTTTTATGTAAGTACTGTAAAAAAATCCTTAAGACAGCATTCATTCCATTTTTCATGAAGAAATTTTGAAGATCTAGTAAAACACTAAAACTCTCTACTATAAGAACTAATCTACTATGGTAGAATGAAAGTTGATAACCAGAATTAAAAATGCTTCTACAACAGCACAACAAAAGACTAATGTGTCATGGCCAGTCTTAAAGATGTAAAAGAGGAGAACCAGCTTCTTGATTTATCTGGCAGTTTCAAAAGCATTTAAATCGAAAAATCTTGTCGAATTCATGTTTTCTCATGAGTTAACCCTAATACCAAAGGGAAATGAGCTCTCGAAGAGAGTGCATTTGTAATAGCAAGTCTCTCCTCGTGGGGATGCGTGCATCCTAAACTTCAATGGGATGCGGATTCACATATTGTAACATGTGAAAAGTCATGTTGGATGACATTGTGTCACTTTACATATGTTCAAATATGTCAAGACTTTTTGAGAGCGATATGTTTTTGAAACTACCAGACAAGTTGCAAAGCTAGTGCTCCTAACATCTTTGACTCTGGCCATGACATATTCACCGTTTGTTGTGCTGTGATAGAAGCATTTTTCATTCTGCTGCAATTTATTTGCCAGGCTGTCTTTCTTTATCAAATAAATTCATATTACAGAGCCAGATCTAGTTTCAACTTACCACAGTTATATCCCCTCAATCACCATAGTAAGTTGAATGCAGAGAATGCTGTTGAAGAGTCTTTGCAATCTTGATGCAAATTACTGAGGGCAATATATTGAGGCAGAAATGAAATTTCTGTTTTGGAGGGATAACTTCTTAGGTATTCCGTCCATTTACATTATCAATAGTGATACATACTTCTGTCTGGAGAATGCAAAACTTGGTGCAGTTCGGGTGATCCGATCAGCAAGCTTCGGATTTATAACTCATAGAGTTTCCTAGGGTCAGACTGAGTAACTGCTTACCAGCTGTAGTCTACTGTCATTGCGAGAGTTGTACTGTTCACTGTGTTTTTCATATGTGTGTATAAATAGATACAGAGATGTATAGTTGCAATTTTTGCACTGCAACATATGCTAGCAATAAATCATTAATTCCCCATAGACGCTGCAAGCATCCAATTAGCGATAGCGATGATGAACTATTTGTGTGTGTTGTGTGGTTATTCCACTCTGAGAGCACTCTCTCTCAAGCTACATGAAAATACTGTTCGCCAAGCTGAATGCAAAAATAAACACTCCTTTACTAAAGCAATTGTCATATCAATAAAAATCCTGAAGTGACAACATAGTCTGAACCACTAACAATTTCTCATTATAAAACATCTTTCAAAACAATTTGCACACGAACAGAATTATATATTAATAATATTGTTGTATAGTTCTTGCTCTGAAATTGACTATTCATGCTAACTATCCTGTATCACAATCCTTTCACGTGTTTCTAGTTCTTAACTGTGGCGGAATACATTAGTAAGTACCTCTGTCTCTCCAGACTTGATAGAATTAAAACAACTAAATAGATTGTTACACAAAAACACAAAGCTGTCTATTAATTTCTGAAGTTAGATATGTGCTGCTGATTAGAGATCAGATTAAGGTACACATTCATGAAAGAAACCAGTGCTCTTCACGTTTTTGGATAAAATCAGTGATTAACTTGGACTTCTTGTCCACCTACCTGTGTTGTCTTCTACAATCAAAACAAACAATTACCAGTTAGGGAGTAAGAAGTGAATCACCTGTCTGATGAAACATTTTTCTACTTTGGGAAGAATATATGTTTTTAAGTTTAATTCTGGGATCTATTTTTGATAATTCCTTTATATCCTTCATTAGCGCCAACTGTTGGTGCTAAAAACTGCATAGTTTGATCATAGTTTATTTCTTAGTTGTTTCATTCTGACCACGTCTCTAGGCTATCACAAAATTTCAGCATTAATCATTGAAGTGTGACTGTATAATTGTTAAATATTTTGGCTCTGTGATTGAATCTAATTCTGTAGTCAAAGCCTACTGTATTTTCATCTTAAAGCCTATGCATAAATCTCAACATTTTTTAAGGTATACCCAGTGCACTTTAACTTGTTGTGCAATACAACTCGTTTATCTTCTTGCTTGAGTATCACGTAAAATTTACGAAACCGGAAAAGGAAGAATAGTAATTGATATCCTGTCGACGACGTGGTCACTTGAGATGAAGCATCAGCTCTGATTGTTTTTCTGCCTAGTGGCAGTCAGCGAAAGCTTACATTTGCTGATTCGCATCTGTTATGATACTATCACAGTTTTTAAGTTTAATTCTGGGATCTATTATTGATGATTCTTTTACATTCTTTATTAGCGTCAACTGTAGGTGCTATAAACTGTGATACTATTGCCGCGAGAGACCACGAACACCAACTGCCAGCGTGGCGCAGGGGATAGCGTCACGGACTGCAGAGCAGAAGGTCGCCGGTTCAATCCCGCCCACTGGCAAAAATTTATTTCTTTCTAATTTACAATTCCAGAAGCTTCTACATCTTTCTTAAGTTCACTTGTAAATTCTACTTGTTTCTTATGTTAACTGTTCTTCTAATTTCTGGTAAATTCTGTCTGTGTATAAATAGCAGAGCACTCTGCCTGAGAGGCAGTCAGTGCTGCGTGCATGTTGAGTTCGTAATAAATGTGCTTTCTGTATAAGTGCTATGTTTAGTTGCCTTCGAAGTCAAGCCTACTTCCATTGCAACGTGACATTGTTTGGTGGAGGCCCCGGGTACACTGTGCAACAGCTGCATCACCGTGGCTCCGATTAGGCAACTTAGAAGCCGTCGCTTACACGGACTGGAACCGGAATACAAGGGATACACCGAGTACATCCTTCCAAATGTCCGTATTATCAGAAGAACGATGGAGACGAAACCAGCAATAAGCCCGATGCACATCAGACACCCGTCGGTGTTCTCTGGAGATGCTGCACAGGACCCCAACAAATGGCTAAAAGGGTTCGACCGAGTCGCCAAGTACAACAGGTGGGATCATACGATGTGCTTGGCCAACGTTTATTTCTACCTGGATGGAACAGCCCAGCAATGGTTCGAAAACAACGAAGACAAGCTGAATGACTGGGAGACGTTCCAGGAGGAACTTAAGAAGACGTTTGGAGACCGCCAGCGACAAATCCGCTCAGCGGAACAACAACTGAAGAACCGGGCCCAACGACATGGTGAGCCGACACAATCGTACATACAAAGTGTTTTGGCCCTGTGTAATGTAGTCAATCCAAACATGACTGAAGTGGACAAAATCATGCACCTGATGAAGGGAATTGCAGAAGATATGTACCAAGCTCTTCTGATAAAAGACGTCGCTACGACAGAAGAGTTCATCAAGTGGTGCCAGCGTATTGAAGAGATGCAACAAAGGAGGGTTGGACGCAAGAAGTATGACAGACTCCCAAATGTAGTCCCTATGGCCGTTGTGGAAGACCAGCAGGACTTGGCTTCTCTCATACGACAAATCGTGAGAGAAGAATTACAACAGTGCATGGCAGCCGGGACTATTAGACCGAGCAAGCATCAGATTATGGCCAAGGATGTGAGCCCTGTAAGTCACGAGGTAGCCGACGCCGCTGAGGACGAGGTATTTCAAACATTAGCTCCTGTCTGCCCCGTGAATTGCACCCGACGTGAAGAATGGCATCGCACTGCTATGACTTACGCTGCAGCCACCAAACGGCAGCCCATTAACCGACCAACGTGACTACAGCCAACTCCCTCGGTAACTATGACGCCCCGCAGAAGAACAGACGTCTGGAGGACAGAAGACAACACACCACTGTGTTTCAACTGTGGACGCCCTGGTCATGTCGTACGCTACTGCAGAGAGAGGAGGCTAGTATTCGATGATTATTTTGCCGCAAGACGTCAGCCGTCGGAGCAGTTCTATCCAAGGCCGTCACCTGCTGATGAGTTCAGTTGACCTATGGGAAGAAGCCCATCGCCATACCCCAGACGAGGTCGCTCCCCGACGCGCCGCAGCCGTTCACTGTCGCCGTACAGAGGTACCAGCCGCTCTCCTAGCCGCTGTGCTCAGGAAAATAAAGCGAGGCGACCATCTACGGAGGTGAGGCCGCCGCAGATGAAAATCCTCCTTGGACAACAGTCGCCAAGATGTCGGGAAATCTCATCGACGTCATAATCGACAGCCAACCTGTCCGGGCACTTGTTGATCAGGAGCCTCTTTTTCTGTATTATCTGATAATTACCGCCGCACACTAAAAAAGACAATGTTCTGTGATACGGGAGCAACTGTGCTGAAGGTCGCGAATGGAAAGTACGGCCATCCAGCAGGAACTTGTGTCGCAAGAATAACCATCAACAACAGGACGCAGCCGTTTGAATTTGTCGTGTTAACAGAATGTAGTCACAATGTCATCCTCGGATGGGAATTCCTTCAGGCATCTCAAGCTATCATTGACTGTGGAAGATCTGAGCTGCAAATTGAAGAAGTTGTTCCACCAGATACACGTAATACAGAATTTTCTGGGAAGTTATTCGTCGCTGACAATGTGACGATACCGCCGTTGACAATGAGAAGAGTTGCAGTCACAAACACAGATGACTGGTTAAACTGTGAAGTTCTTGTTGATAGTAAAAGTTTATCAGGCTCACAAAAGAAATTTACATACCAGCGGCTGTCATAAGCATTACCGGTGGTCAAGGAGAGATTTGGATCACAAATTGTCACGAGCAGTCACAACTTATCCCCAAGGGAATGTGTATCAGGACAGCTGAACCAATCCAGAACGGTGAGCTCAACGTCATCAATGAAGGCCCATGCCCTGCTATTAGTACAGACAACACGCTGGAGGAAACAAACATGGAACTGCCAATAGGGCCTGGACTGACCAAGGAACAACGCCAGCGGGTGTTAGGTATACTACGCCAATTTTTGGGTGCATTCACACCTCAGCAGGGGAAAAGTCAGACGAAACGGCCCACGATAAAGCACCGTATCAATACTGGGGACCATCCGCCAATTAGACAGCGTTCATATAGAGTGTCACCGGCTGAAAGACGGATCATTCGGGAGGAAGTGGAGAAGATGTTGCGAGATGACATTATTCAACCTTCGGAGAGTCCTTGGTCGTCTCTGGTGGTCCTCGTAAAGAAGAAGGATGGCACGTGGCAATTCTGTGTCGACTATCGGCGGCTGAACAGTATCACAAAGAAAGATGTCTACCCATTGCCGCGTATTGATGACACTTTAGACTGCTTGAAAGGAGCTACATACTTCTCAACTATGGAGATGCAGACAGGTTACTGGCAAATCGAGGTTGACGAAGCTGACAGGGAGAAGACGGCTTTTATTACACCTGACGGTCTCTATGAATTTAAAGTAATGCCATTTGGATTATGTAATGCTCCAGCCACATTTGAACGCATGATGGACAACTTGCTTCGACACCTTAAGTGGACGACGTGTCTCTGCTATTTAGATGACATTATTGTTTTCTCGAAAACATTTGAAGAACATCTGAGTCGCCTGTCAACTGTGTTGAAGTGTGTTCAGGGTGCAGGTCTCCGCCCCAATCCAAAGAAGTGCCTCTTCATCGCCAAAGAGATAAAAATCCTGGGGCACCTAGTCAACGGAGATGGTGTCCGTCCTGATCCAGATAAAGTAAAGGCAGTCACAGAATTTCCAACTCCTCAGCACATTCGTGATGTGAGAAGTTTTCTCGGTCTGTGCTCATACTACCGACGTTTCATAAAAGGATTTTGTAACAAGGCACGTCCATTACAAGAACTTCTGCAGGGAGACGCCAAATTTTACTGGGATGTGACAAAAGAAAGAGCTTTCCGAGCACTTAAGGAGGCTCTAACTTCCGCACCAGTGCTAGCCTTGTACGACGAGAATGCAGAAACGGAACTTCACACAGACGCCAGTGGCTATGGGATTGGTGCAGTGCTTGTACAAGTTCAGGAAGGTGCTGAAAAAGTGATAGCCTATGCGTCAAGAGTACTCTCAAAGTCCGAGATAAACTACTCTACAACTGAAAAAGAATGTCTCGCGGTTATCTGGGCTATCAACAAGTTCCGGCCGTATTTATTTGACAAACCATTCACCGTCATGACTGACCACCATTCTTTGTGTTGGCTGACCAGCTTGAAGGATCCATCAGGTCGACTAGCAAGATGGGCACTAAGACTCCAAGAGTACGATGTCACAGTGGTATTCAAGAACGGGCGCAAACACAAGGATGCCGACTGCCTTTCGAGGAATCTATTAGTGGAACACAACAGTATTAATGAAATTTCAGCTCTCACTGAATTAGACATTACAGCTGGACAGAGGGAAGATCTAACACTATTAAAAATGATAGAGGCCTTGGAGAAAGGAGAACCGACCAATGGAGAGTTCCAACTTATAAACGGAACATTGTACAAGAGCAACTATGATCCACTGGGCCCCAAATGGCTACTCGTTGTTCCAGCTCATCAGTTCCAGAGAATCAGACGCAGGTATTACTGGAAAGGTCTCTACCGATCTGTCAAGCACTATGTGAGTCACTGTAAAGAGTGCCAGCGACGGAAGCATGTGCCGCAATTACCTCCAGAACATCTCGTACCGATTCCGCCGGCAGCAGCCATTCCACCGAGTTGGGATCAATCTTTTAGGGAGGTTCCCGAAGTCGACAACCGGTAACCGTTGGATAATAGTCTGCACTGACTACCTCACACGCTACGCTGTACCAAACCTGTGCTGACTGCAGAAGCTCCAGAGATTGCAAAATTCCTTGTAGAAGACATTATTTTGAAGCATGGAACACCACGTGTCTTGATATCTGATTGTGGAAAAGTATTCCAGTCAAAACTAGTATCAGAGGTAATGTCACGGTGCAACATTGTCCACAGAATGACAACTGCATACCATCCTCAGAGAAATGGTCTTACGGAACGTTTTAACAAAACGTTAGCCGACATGCTGTCGATGTTGAGCAGAAGGATTGGGATACAATCCTGCCAGTCGTGACATTTGCTTACAATACCGCAAGACAAGACACCACAGGCTTCACTCCGTTTTTCCTGCTCCATGGCCGTGAAGCTGAGACGACAATGGATACACTGTTCCCGTTCCAACCGGACGACACTCAGGATGACTATGTTAAACAGCTCATCACCAGGGTCGAAGAAGCAAGACAGCTGGCTCGCATACAGACACTGGACGCCCAGGAGAAGGACCGTCAGCGGTATAACGAGAAGCACCGACCTGTTGTGTACAGCCCAGGAGATCTGGTATGGATTTTCACCCCTGTACGGAAGGTTGGACTGTCAGAAAAGTTATTGAAGCGATACTTTGGTCCGTATCGTGTCATACGCCGCCTGTCAGACGTCACATACGAAGTTGAGGATTATGAGCCGTCGTCAAAACGTCAAAAACGAAGAGACATTGTTCACGACCTGCGCATGAAGCCTTATTACGATCCTGAAGAGCAGGTAGACGACAATGGCTTCTTGTTCAAGGACTTTAAGGACGGTAATGTTCCTGATGAAGCCACGACAGGAACGTCTGTCGTCGATAATCGCAGAGAAGGGAAGGATTCTCTTGAACTGTCATACAGAGGACCCATGACACGGTCATGATCCAGGACATTGCAGCTGGCTCCACAGGGATCATAACAGCGGGTCGCTGTTTCTCCAGGAGAGGGAGCAATGCCGCGATAGACCACGAACACCATCTGCCGGCATGGCACAGGGGATAGCGTCACGGACTGCGGAGCAGAAGGTCGCCGGTTCAATCGCGCCCTCCAGCAAAAATTTATTTATTTGTAATTTACAATTCCAGAAGCTTCTACATCTTTCTTAAGTTCACTTGTAAATTCTACTTGTTTCTTATGTTAACTGTTCTTCTAATTTCTGGTAAATTCTGTCTGTGTATAAATAGCAGAGCACTTTGCCTGAGAGGCAGTCAGTGCTGCGTGTATGTTGAGTTCGTAATAAACGTGCTTTCTTTATAAGTGCTGTGTTTAGTTGCCTTCGAAGTCAAGCCTACTTCCATTGCAACGTGACACTATCATAACAGGCGCAAATCGTCAAATGTAAGCTTTAGCTAGCTGCCACTAGACAGCGTTATGAGCTGTAGATCCGAAGACTGCCAATCATAGTTGATTGGCTCAAGCAGATGGCACCAAGTTTAGCAGTCAGCATACAGAAGTGTGATACATTGGCTTAATGATAAAGCAACTGCCTAGTAAGCTAGAGACCTGGATTTGAATCCTGACCATGGCAGAAATTTTAATTCAATGCCTTGTCTTATAATAACTATCTGTATTTCTTTATTTGAATGTAAAGTTTCTATATTTAACTGATTTTGATTCATAAAATTATTTTACTTTAATCTCAATCCAGCTAAAGTCTTTAAAACCACAACTGATACCAGGAGTAGAGGTTGAGGAGGAATTCAGCTTTCTTACGCCAGATGAATTACAAAACATAAATCCTGCAAAACTGGAGAATGACATTGCAGTATTAAAAAGCAGAATTGGTTCTGAACTTGTAAATGTGGCAGTAATAGAAGAATTCATGCAAAAGGTAAGATTACAACTAAATACTCAAAATAATTTTTTGGTATTCTATGAGAACTGTTTGAAACGTTTAGGAAATCATCATCAGATAGATGTTAAGTTAGGACATTGAGGTCATTCGTAATAAGTAAACATACTGCACATACATACTTTGGGAAGATATCTATTGAAAACATGTTCATTCTCCTTTACCAAAGAAAGCAAAGGCAGTACAACTGGCAGACAAGATCATGGTAACATTAGTTTTGGGGTGTAAAAGGTATTCTCCTGATAAATTATCTCCCCACTGCTCAAATAATTTTTGAACCATACTATATTAACCTCTGGACCAATTACAACAACATACATAAAAAGGGCAGGTTCTGCAAGGTAGGAAGTTGTATCCAACCACAAGTGTAGTGGTTTCGACTAGAGATGGGCAATCTGCTCCTGAACTGATTCAAGGAGCCAGATCCTTCTAAGGAGTGAGTGATGGATGAATCCGAAAAAAAGAGTGGTAGTTCATCCGATCCGAAAAGTCCCTCTGGTGACAGCAATGAGCTGCATAAGCACCCCTTGTCACATGCTTCAGAAGTTTCCTAAACCCCTCGCCACATGCTTCAGAAGTTTCCTAAGCTACAAAATAAATGTGGTATAGACCATGTGCAAGTATAAAACTACAAACAAATGAGCGCCTGAACACACACAGCGGCTCCGCGCTGCGAGTCGAGAATCGTTGAGTCGAGAGTCGGCAAGCAGCATGGTTCAGTGAGGCGATCCGACCACCAATTGAGTCGGTGAGTTAGCTGGTTCACCTGTTCACCTCTCCCCACCACTCTCCCGACTCCGCTTGCTTGCCGAGCCGCCCGTGTGGCGCGCTGCTCACGGTTCCCCCCACTTCTCTGGTGAACCTCATGGCGCCAAACAAAGCAACCCCATGCATCTCTCTGTTCTCTCAATTCCTTTGTTCTGATAAATCTTGCAACTCGCTTACAGAAATGATCGTCTGAAGCAACAGAAACCATCATATAGGCAAATGTCGTATTCCGAATAGTATTCGAAATGAAACGTATTTATTTAATGTTATGTTTTTTCTTAATAACAGGAAATCTGCAGTCTGTCGCAAAAAGGCGTTACAGTGCAAAATTAAACCGTATAAAATTTCTGCGAAAAAGATCGTACTCCATTTTTCTCGAAGATTTGTGGTTTGCATGAAGGGAGCAAGAGACAAAATCTTGTGTAATGTGCATTCTCTGTTGCTTAGATAGATTTTGTAAGCCCATGTCACGCAGTTTCCTGACTTGATAGACAAGTGTCCTTTAGCAAATTATGCGTCTTTTATGCATATACACTATTTTGGCACTTTGAAAACAATGACTGTATAATCGAATAACAAAGAAAATAACAATGTGCGTTAATGTTTTCTCCCTCTGAAACCATTCAGTTTCGGGAATGTGTCCATTTCAAATTATTGCTGTTGGCGTCAAATCTTTGACAATAACAACAAAGTTGTTTCCCAAGAGAGAGAGAGAGAGAGAGAGAGAGAGAGAAAACACTAGGATGTTAAACGAGATGTGTCTAAAATTACATTTCTGAGTAAAATATCTTGCTTTAATATTTCATTATGAATTTAATGTGTTTGATATAGTGGGATGTGTGTGTTTGCAATTAAAGATAAAATATATTGGGAAGCACTTAAAAATAATTTGACTTGTTCTGTATAGAGAATATATAAAACTTTGAACAAATAACAGGTGAAAGGGTTGTAGTTACAGATATTAAAATTTAAGATGGAATGGAAATGGTACCAGCAACTGCAAAACTTAGAATATAAGAGCCCAGAACGCTACCCCTGTACTACGCTGACTGTAAGAGTATCACCACAATTTTTTTACCTAATTATTTCTTTCTGTAATACTCTCTTCAAACTTAATCAGTTGTTGATGGTTTGTACTCACAAAAGAAAACCTCACTGACAACATAGTATCAGTACTCGTCGTCATATTTTCGAAGAATTTGACTAGAGATCTTCACAGTCTTTTTTTTTCGTATTTGAAGTTATGAATGAAACAGTCCACGAACATTCCTCGCTTTGTAAATTTAATGGACATTACTCTTTTGACGCCTTATTTCCTAAATTAAATAAACTTTATTGCTTACTCTGGAGCTATCATTATCATTACTGTTTAAGGGGGTCAGACTTTAGAAACAGGTGATTGGTCCCAGCGGCCATCCTGTAGCGAGAATCTGTAGCGCTCACGTAGGACACCCGGCCGTGTCGCCGAATGCCGCTGCTTGCAGCATCGCTGAATATCGCGCGCTGTCACTTGCTTTGTCACTTACATAGTACGCGCCATTACTGCGCATGGCTATTTTGCTGCGGCAGTTGCCACGTCCTGCTTGGACCTCTCGCGCTATCACATTTCACTCAACTCGCTCAAACTCGCAAACTTCTCACTGTATAAATATAGAACTAGTATCATTTTATTCGGCAAAATATAGTATTTTTTTGAATGAAAGTATAAAAATATAAAAATATTTTTTTTCTTTTTCCAATTATTTCACCAGCAAAAATATTGAAATTCTGTTATGACATTTTTAATGTAGGTGTAACTAACAAATTTTAATTCTAGAAACTACTAAGGACTTACAATAAAATGATTTCTTTCTTCTTTCACAATATGGCTAAAACAGATAAAGGTATAGTGACAAAAAAGCAATGTCACATCGTTTTATGTTTTTTATCAGTTGGTGAGTCGGTGAGCGATGAAAAAGAACTAGTTAATGCCAGTGAGTGACTATTTCTGATCCGATCTCTGAAAAGATCGGTTTTTCCCATCTCTAGTTTCGACAAAGGCATGTGAATGAAGATACAAATTGCAGCAATAGACTTCGTGCATCTCTTCCCCAAGCTCAAAATGTTCATCCACTGATGGATATTCCGTTCAAACAAAGAAATCTCTGACGTCCACGCTCCCGAAACAACACCTTCATGACCTAGGTCGTGAACTACCTTTCCCTTCTGTTCCCATCCTTTCTTCTTCCCTTCTCTCCTACCTGATGAAGGAACTGTGTTCTGAAAGCTTGTCCTTTTTGTCCCCTTTTTTCTTTTTCTGTTTCTTCATTTGTGTTACTATTGGTGGCACAACACAAAGGTAAGTACTGGCCAGCCATTCTATCTCGTTTCAACAATATTTATCATCTCTGAGGAGAATTTTCATCATTAATCAAACAAAGAAATGACAGACAAAGTTGGTTGGTATATTGAAGGTGTGGCGGTATCTTGTTTTTGAGATGGAATCATTGCATAGTAACATCTCTGGACCAAGTGTGTAGGTATACAGATAGTGTACACTGAAAAATGAAGAAGTTTGTCTGTTCAGCCTAACCTCACATCCACTAAGTGTGTGTATAACAACAGTCACAGTGTAAGTTAATTTGTTTATAGCTCTTCAAAAACCACATCTGGTAAAGAAAATTCATGTACCCAAGAGAACCTGAGTGCCAATATTTGTAATTTCCTAATTTCAACCTATAGTATTTGTTGTATTATTGAACACACACATCACGCAAGTTAGTAAACATAAAATGTTCCTCTCAGCCATGCATAAACATAGAGTAAGTTACTATGATAACTTAACATAATAAATGAAGCCGAGGCTCTCCACTGAGTTCACATATAGTGTGGTACATACACTAAATTGTGAGCATGTTACGTACACTAAACTGCGATCCCTTGCCTGACAGCTGCTGCTGTAAATAGAAGTGCTCTGTCCACGATTTGAAAACATGCACATTCACACTCGCATCACATCTCCCTTTTATTTTAGACTTACAGTCTTGGTACAGGTATTCAACCTTCATTGTAAAATTTTTTTAATTATTCTAAAATTGCTAGAGATTGCTTGAATAATAATCGAAGTAAGTTCCATTTTCTTTTCTTTAATATTGTTAGACATATTAGATTCACTACCTGTTGGTACAAGGATTTGGCACTAAAATTTGCCTGTTGTTCCAGTCTGATGATGTGCTAGCCACACACAATGCATAATCATATGTTATAAAAACAAAAATTGTAACAGAGACTGCTGATTATTTGATTGATTCGCCACTGTTGCTGCACCAGTCACTACCATCGAATGGAATGAAATGTCTTTCGAGTTTCATTGAAAAAGAATAAAATATTCTATAAAAGATTAATGATGGAAATTTTCCTCAGAGATGATGAATTATATTTCACTTACCCGTGTCGGAGGTTTGAGTCATCCCTTGGGCATGGATGTTTGTGTTGTCTTTGGTATAAGTTAGGGTAAGTTAGTTGATAAGTAGTTTGTCAGTTTAAGGACTGATGACTCCGCAGTTAAGTCCCACATTCTTTGCCATGATTTTTACTACCCTTCTTCCTGCCCTTAAATGAGAAATACCCTACACAACATCCTGCCCCCCCCCTCCCCAAACACACACACACACACACACACACACACACACACACACCTATAGCGGTATTCTGCCACCTAGCAAACCCCTGATGTAAAAACTGTGCACTATTCAGATTCAGTGCGCACAAAAATTTAAACAAATTATGTGTATTTATCAACAATTATCTCTATTAAATAAAGAGAACATATTTAAATATACAAAAATCATATAATTTAATTATGTCAAAATTCGTGTTAAGACACATGTGATTGCCTACTGCCTTACTATTCACATAACTGTCTTATATTTGTTATAAACAATTCATAATGGTAATTCAATAAACTGGCATTATTATTCATAATATTAATGTTATAGACTGTATGGCTATACTGAAAGTTGTGTCTCGAAGAGACCTTTCATTTGATCCATCTCTCAGTACTGCACTTCCATTAGTATAACAGTTATAAATTATTAAGAGGCTCATAATTTCATTTCTCAATCACTTAATATGAAATTAACATGGCTGATACCAACACACCATCAGAATTGCTCTGCATTCCTATTTCATATGTCATATCCCACTGGTCTTGTGACTTAAGTAGTGTGTGTGTTATATAAGAAAAAGTAGCCAGCTTCATCCTAACCCACAACTTCTTCACTTTTGAGGGCCAGACATACCAACAACTAAAGGGAACAGCCATGGGGACCAGGATGGCCCCCTCGTATGCAAACTTATTTATGGGACGCTTAGAGGAAGCCTTCCTGTACACCCAAGCCTGTCAACCCAAAGTTTGGTACAGATTCATTGACGACATCTTCATGATCTGGACTCACAGTGAAGAAGAACTCCAGAATTTCCTCTCCAACCTCAACTCCTTTGGTCCCATCACATTCACCTGGTCCTATTCCAAATCCCATGCCACTTTCCTCGATGTCGACCTCCATCTATCCAATGGCCAACTACACACATCCGTCCACTTCAAACCTACCAATAAACAACAGTACCTGCATTATGACAGCTGCCATCCTTTCCACATCAAACGTTCCCTTCCCTACAGCTTAGGTCTTCGTGGCAAACGAGTCTGCTCCAGTCCTGAATCTCTGAACCAATACACCAATAACCTGATAACAGCCTTCATTCCCGCAGCTATCCTCCTGATCTGGTACAGAAGCAAATTGCCAGAGACACTTCCTCATCCCCCCAAATTCAGAACCTTCAACAGAACCCCAGAAGTGCCCCTCTTGTCACCGGATACTTTCCGGGACTGGAGCGGACTCTGAATGTGGCTCTCCAGCAAGGATACGACTTCCTAAAATCCTGCCCCGAAATGAGATCCATCCTTAATGACATCCTCCCCACTCCTCCGAGAGTGTCTTTCCACCGTCCATCTAACCTCCGTAACCTCCTAGTCCATCCCTATGAAATCCCCAAACCACCTTCCCTACCTTCTGGCTCCTACCCTTGTAACCACCCCCGTTGTAAAACCTGCCCTATGCACCCTTCACCACCACTTACTCCAGTCCCGTAACCCGGAGGGTGTACACAATCAAGGACAGAGCCACTTGCGACAGCACCCACGTGATTTACCAACTGAAATGCCTGCACTGTGAAGCGTTCTATGTGGCAATGACCAGCAACAAACTCTCCATTCGCATGAATGGTCACAGGCAGACAGTGTTTGTTGGTAATGAGGATCACCCTGTGGCTAAACACGCCTTGGGGCACGGCCAGCACATCTTGACACAGTGTTACACCGTCCGGGTTATCTGGATACTTTCCACCGACACCAATCCTTCAGAACTCCGGAGATGGGAACTAGCCCTTCAGCATATTCTCTCTTCCCGTTGCCCACCTGTTCTCAACCTCCGCTAAATTCGAATTCCCACCCACCATCTTAACATCTTTGCTTTGGTTCTCAGGACAGAGCCCTGCGTCAAGAGGCATATCTGTCTAACTTCTAACTTCTTTGCTTTCTACAGTTCTACAGTATGTCTGCCTAAGTGTACTTGCGTCTGTGTAAATGTGTGGGTGTGTGTGTATTTGTTTACCCTCCTTTTTTCCCCCCCAAGGTAAGTCTTTCCTGTCCCGGGATTGGAATGACTCCTTACCCACTCCCTTAAAACCCTCATCATTTCCTTTTCCCTCTCCTTCCCTTCTGCCTGACGAAGCAGCTAGGCTGCGAAAGCTTGCGTTTGTGTGTGTGTGTGTGTGTGTGTGTGTGTCTGTGTGTTTATTTGTTGCTATCACTGCCTGTGCTCCTTCGCCTGGTAAGTGGACTCCATCTTTTTTTTTACGTATATAAATTATAGGGGGAAACTTTCCCCGTGGGATAAACAAAAATAAAAAATAGAAAAGAGATGACTTACCAAAAGGACCGGCTCATCGATAGAAACAAATAAAATCACACACAAACACACATACAAGCTTTCGCCACCACTGGCAGCTTCTTCAGGAAAAAGAGGAAAAAAGGAGAGGAAAAGGGAAGGATATGGGTTTTAAGGAAGTGGAAAAGGAGTCATTCCAATCCCAGGAGTGGAAGGACTTACCCTAGGGGAAAAAAAGGAAGGTAAACAAATACACACACACTCAGACATATCGAAACACAAACACACCTAGACAGACATTTGTAAAAAGCAAAGAAGTTGAACGGAGATACCAATTGAGGCAGAGGCTCTGTCCACAGAACCAAGGCAAAGATGCTAAAGATGGTGGGCGGGACTTTGAATTAGCGGAGATTGAGACCAGGTGGGCAACGGGAGGAGAGAATAAGCTGAAGGGCAAGTTCCCATCTCCGGAGTTCTGAAAGGTTGGTGTCGGTGGGAAGTATCCAGATAACCCGGATGGTGTAACACTGTGCCAAGATGTGCTGGCCATGCACCAAGCATGTTTAGCCGCAGGGTGATCCTCATTACCAACAAACACTGTCTGCCTGTGACCGTTCATGCGAATGGACAGTTTGTTGATGGTCATTCCCACATAGAACGCTTCACAGTGCAGGCATGTCAGTTGGTAAATCACATGGGTGCTATCGCAAGTGGCTCTGCCCTTGATATATATATGCTTTTTTTTCCCATACAAATTTGCAGAACAAATGAGCCTATAGTTAACAGGCCAAATATTTGGCACATGTAAGAGTGAGATTAAAAATGAAACAGTTGTGATTATACAGATATAAAAAATATATATATATAATTGTTTTAAATAAATTATAGTTACTGGCTTAAATGTCTAATATTACAAATGAAGTAAGAGGATACAACTGATATTAAGTTAACAAACAGTTATTCAGTTATACTATGAAATTGTTGTAGAATTTTTTTATAGTAATTACTATTTTTGTATTTTTAGTATAATTTAAGAATGAAACTTTCACTCTGCAGCGGAGTGTGCGCTGATATGAAACTTCTTGGCAGATTAAAATTGTATGCCGGAACCGGGACTCGAACCTGGGTCCTTTGCCTTTCGCGGGCAAGCACACTACCGACTGTGCTATCCCGACATGACTCACGATGCCGCCTCACAACTTTACTTCCGCCAGTACCTCGCCATGTCTCCACCATATCCTTTCTTCCAGGAGTGCTACTCTTGCATGGTTCGCAGGAGAGCTTCTGTGAAGTTTGGAAAGTTGGAGGCGAGGTACTGGCGGAAGTAAAGTTGTGAGGCGGCATCATGAGACGTGTCGGGATAGCACAGTTTGTAGTGCGCTTGCCCACGAAAGGCAAAGATCCCAGGTTCGAGTCCCAGTTCCGGCACACAATTTTAATCTGCCAGGAAGTTTCAGTGTAAGTTAAATTCAGCAAGGAATTATAGTGGATAAAACAAAAACATGAATCAGAGAAAGACCTCTAAGGTCATGTTTTGCCATAACCCCAACACTTGTATTCTATCATTGTCATACTATTGATTTGTGTTTTAAAGTTTTTACAACACTGAAATTCTTTTAGCACAGTCAGGATACTGAACCACTAAGTTAGAACAGAAGATTTTTTAATATCATGATTGGCCATTGCAATATGCTTTCCTCTCTGAAGTTCTTAATAACTGACACACACACTCACACATATCCAAACACAAACACACCTAGACAGACATTTAAAAAAAAAAAAATTACAAATGTCTGGCTAGGTGTGTTTGTGTTAGGATATGTGTGAGTGTGTGTGGATTTGTTTACCTTCCTTTTTTTCCCCTAAGGTAAGTCCTTCCACTCCTGGGATTGGAATGACTCCTTTTCCACTTCCTTAAAACCCATATCCTTCCCTTTCTCCTCCCCTTTTTTTCTCTTATCCTGAAGAAGCAACCAACGGTGTATATAGACGAAAAATTCCTATCAGGAAAAATTATATAGAAAAAATAGACGAAGATTACTCACCACGCGAAGGAGCACAGGTGTGACAGCAGCACAAATAAATAGAACACACACACACAAATGCAAGCTTTCGCAACCCAGTTGCTTCTTCAGGCAGAAGGGAAGGAGAGGGAAAAGGAAATGTTGAGGGATTTAAGAAAGGGGGTAAGGAGCCATTCCAATCCCGGGAGAGGAAAGACTTACCTTGGGGGAAGAAAAGGAAGGTGAACAAATACATACACACTCATACATTTACACAGATGCAAACACACCTAGGCAGACATACTATAGAAACCAAAGAAGTTAAGAAGTTAGACTGAGATGCCACTAGAGGCAGAGGCTCTGTCCAGAGAACCGAGGCAAAGATGTTAAGATGCTCTGGACAGAGCCTCTGCTTCTAGTGGCATCTCTGTCTAACTTCTTAACTTCTTTGGTTTCTATAGTATGTCTGCCTAGGTGTGTTTGCGTCTGTGTAAATGTATGGGTGTGTGTGTATTTGTTCACCTTCCTTTTCTTCCCCCAAGGTAAGTCTTTCCTCTCCCGGGATTGGAATGGCTCCTTGGGGGAAAAAATGGAGGGTAAACAAATGCACACATGCCCACACATTCACACAGACACAAGTACACCTAGGCAGACATACTGTAGAAAGCAAAGAAGTTAAGTTAACATAACATAATATAACTTAACTTCTTTGCTTTCTACCGTATGTCTGCCTAGGTGTACTTGTGTCTGTGTGAATGTGTGCATTTGTTTACCCTCCATTTTTTCCCCCAAGGTAAGTCTTTCCTCTCCCGGGATTGGAATGGCTCCTTACCCCCTTCCTTAAAACCCTCATCATTTCCTTTTCCCTCTCCTTCCCTACTGCCTGAAGACGCAACTGGGTTGCGAAAGCTTGCGATTGTGTGTGTGTGTGTGTATTCATTTATTTATTTGTGATGCTGTCACACCTGTGCTCCTTCGCCTGGTGAGTAATCTTCGTCTATTTTTTATATTTTATTTTTCCTGCTAGGAATTTTTCGTCTTAATAATCGTTTCATATGTTTACCTATATATATATATATATATATATATATATATATATATATATATATATATATATATATATATATATATATTTTGAGGTTGGAGATGAAATTCTGGAGTTCTTCTTCACCGTGAGTCCAGATCATGAAGACGTCATCAATGAATCTGTACCAAACTTTGGGTTGACAGGCTTGGGTATCCAGGAAGGCTTCCTCAAAGTGTCACATAAATAAGTTTGCATACAAGAGGGCCATCCTGGTTCCCATGGCTGTTACCTTTTGTTGTTGGTATGTCTGGCCCTCAAAGGTTAAAAAGTAGTGGGTTAGGATGAAGCTGGCAAGGGTAATAAGGGAAGAGGTTTTAGGTAGGGTTGCAAGTGGTCGGCGTGAAAGAAAGTACTCCATGTGTCCATTCACATGAACGGTCACAGGCAGACAGTGTTTGTTGGTAATGAAGATCACCCTGTGGCTAAACATACCTAGGTGCATGGCCAGCACATCTTGCCATCGGGTTATCTGGATACTTCCCACCAACACCAATCTTTCAGAACTCCAGAGATGGAAACTGCCCTTCATCATATTCTCTCTTCCCATTGCCCACCTGGTCTCAACCTCTACGAAATTCAAATTCCTGCCCATCATCTTTAACATCTTTGCCTCGGTTCTCTGGACAGAGCCTCTGCCTCAACTGTCATCTATGTCCAAACTCTTTGATTTCTACAAATGTCTACCTTGGTGTGTGTGCACTTGTTTACCTTTCCTTTTTCCCCTTAAGGTAAGTCCTTTCACTCCTGGGATCAGAATGACTCCTTTTCCACTTCCTTAAAACCCCTATCCTTCCCTTTCTCCCCTCCTTCCTTCCTCTTTTCCTAAAGAAGCAACCAGTGGAAAAAGGAGTCATTCCAATCCCAGTAGTGGAAGGACTTACCTTAAGGGAATAAAAGGAAAGACAAACAAGCGCGCGCACACCCACACATGTACACATGCAAATCCTGGTGGGATAAACATATATAAAAAATAAAAAATGGATGACTTACCCAAAGGACAAGCTCGTCGACAGACACAAATAAAATCACACACAAAACACATACAAGCTTTTGCAACCGTTGGTCGCTTTTTACAAATGTCTGGCTAGGTGTGTTTGCGTTTGTGTATATGTATTTGTTTACCTTCGTTTTTTTTTCCCCTAAGGTAAGTCCTTTCACTCCTGGGATTGGAATGACTCCTTTTCCACTTCCTTAAAACCTGTATCCTTCCCTTTCTCCTCTCCTTGGACCCTTGAAACCCTCATCATTTCCTTTTCCCTCTCCTTCCCTTCTGCCTGACGAAGCAGCTAGGCTGCGAAAGCTTGTATGTGTGTTTGTGTGTAATTTTATTTGTTTCTATCGACGAACCGGTCCTGTTGGTAAGTCATCTCTTTCCTATTTTTTTATTCACCAAACACACACAAAAACACACAACCATTCGAGCTTTCGCCACCAGTGGTGGCTTCTTCGGGAAAAAGAGGGAGGAAGGAGAGGAGAAAGGGAAGGATACGGGTTTTAACGAAGTGGAAAAGGAGCCATTCCAATCCCAGGAGTTGAAGGACTTACCTTAGGGGACAAAAAGGACACACACTCACACATATCCACATATTGTGTGTTTTTGTGTGTGTTTGGTGTTCCTATCGACGAGCCTGTACTTTAGGTAAGTCAAAAATCTTTATTTTATACCATTTTCCCACCTGGAAGGTCTCCTTCATATATATATATATATATATAACACACACAAAAGCAAGCTTTCGCAACCTAGTTGCTTCTTCACTCAGTGTAGGGTTTCCTACTACATGACAAACACCATATCTCAGTGCATCTTTAATAGCAAAGACAAGACTCCTGTATTAAACAACAGTGGTGTACATAAAATTACTTGTAAAGATTGCAATAAGTTTTACATTGGTCAGTCAGGCAGAAGCATAGCAACTAAACTAGCTGAACATCAACGCAGCTGGGGACTACAGAATCAGGAGTCCACATTTGCTGAGCATATACTGAGTGAGGGCCATAGCTACCAGCCACTATGTCAAGTCCTTCACTTAGCAAACAAGGGCCAAAAACTTAACTTATTGGAAGCTCTTGAAATAAATAAACACCTAGCCCATAGCCCTGATCTAGTATTAAATGATCAAACACAACTAAACAGTTCACCCCTATTAGATTTCACTTAATTCATCCCTGAGTCACATTACCTCCTATCCTGTCAGTTCCAGTCTCTTCATACATTTCCTCATAGTACATTCATACATTTCCTCATAGTACAGTCAATTACCTAAGTTTTTCCATCAACTCCCACACTGGCTTAAATGTAGACCTAGCATTTTATTTATTTTATTCAAAAAACTGGATTCCTTGTTTACCCCCACAGTTTCAAACTACTGTGTATTTATTTATTATGTTTTATTTTTAAGTTTTGAAAATTTGGTCCCAGTGCAGTTTACAACATAACACTCATTTTCATCTACCTGAATTTTTAGAATATTTTTTCACTAGTGCGACGGGGTGGAACATGCTTTTCCCTCTTTCTAGTGGAAAAAACGTTTTGTGGTCGTTTAGGGGATGACAATAAATGATTCCCGCTTTGGTGCTGTTCCGTCCATGTGCGCCTTAATACATTTTTCAATTAATAAACAAAAGTACATACCAATTATACACATTTATGGGCGTACAGGGCGAGTTGCGAAAAAATAATGTTCACCACACAGATGTTGTTTTAAATAAGTTTAATTTTTCTATGACACTGCACGTGTTTAAAGTTATAAAAATGTTTTTGTGACTCGAGCCCCCACGCAACTTCGCACTTTAGCCCACACACCGGAATCGTTTAACTCAAAAGGCATATGAAAAAACGGTACTTCAGCCGCGAAAAGCTATCCCACGTTTTTATAGAAAATGCCGCGACGAGCAACCACGCTCCGCCGTCCTCGGCAGTCCACGCGACTCTGCCCTCCTCCGCGCGACTCGGCTTCCGTTTTCCAGCCCCGCGGAAAAACCCCTACGTCACAAACTTCCCGAAGCTCGTATTTCCCGCGCGCGCGCGCGATTTAAATATGCCGATGTGTGTGGCTCTATAAAATAGAAGTGCGCGGCATCAGCCTGGGGGCACTGTCATGTCATAATACCCCCACTTGCGACTTCCAAACACAGTGTAGGATGTCGCAAGTAGCACCAAAACATAACACAAATATACCCCTCAAACAAAAATAAGAAAATACAATAAAAAAATCTTACAACTAGAGACAAAAATTAAATTGATTAATTTGTACATATTTAAAATTCTGTATATGTTACACATATCAACAAGAACATACAATAAAAAAATCACTAATATTCATGGATATGTCCCATGTCTGTCTCATTATGGAATGAATACCATCGTTTTTAATATAAACTTCCCGTTGCACTGTTAAGTTTCACTTCCAACATCCCTTGTGTTGCACTTCAGTATATGGGCACTGGTCCTTACACTTCTGTCTTTTTCAGTTTGTAAGCTGGTACAGTTCAGGCTACTGGCAATGATTTTAGCTCTTTTGTCCTCTCAGCTGGCATGAAAGCAATGAAAGGGAGAGAGAGAGAAAAAACAAAAAGGAATACAAATGATTTTTCTTTTGGCAAATATATTATACCAGGGATCCATCAGATTCACACCCCACCCCTCTGCTATCCAGATTTACCACAATCAAAACAGAACTTCATACAGTTACACAGAAAAGTCGAAGTCATTGTTCTTTTATTTTATATCCCTCAGGCCGCTCCAATGAAAATAAACTCAAGATGTGGCATGGTTATTGTCATTTGTACGTGGGTTTAAAGGTTGTAATCTAATACTGTAGCCAAATTTTCGTCTCACAAAATGAACTCTTAAGAAAAGTTTTTTTTTGTACTTCTGACAAACTATTCAATTTAATTTAATTATGTTTCATATCAGAAAATATAGATATTATTTTGTTTTTATAATCTTACATCCCTTCTGCAAATTTCGAGACATTGACATGATACACACAGAATTTCCTACTTACACACAACATGATCCTTTGGATACACAATATCCCTATACCAACATTTCTCTACCCCCAATGCACCAAAAAAATATATGTATATATATTTTTAACTTTGTGCATTTCCACATTATTATCACCTATTCCAACCCACCATATTTAAAACTAATTGCACTGCCTAATCCTAATCTGGGACTAATTAGAAAAACGACATCCACAGGTCTAGTGTCAACATGTAAAACTCAAAATCTTCAGTTCACATGTGTACTTTATAACATAATCTACTCCTTTATGTACATATTTTCACCACATCTGAATTTTAAACCCTGTCCTTACTGCTTCACATAAATTAATCACAGATATATAATAAAGTTACAAAAATAAATTTACACAAATCCTTACCCTACTATATACACTGATCATACTTGAAACTGCCTTACCCAATACCTTTGCTTACAATACTAGGCTCATGTGGTTTTACCCTTACTGAATATTTAAATTTTTTGTACCTTACCTGGCTTTTCGGAAAATACATTCTTATTGTCTGTCAGTAAATAATACGGTTCCCCCTTTGCATGATCATAAATTCCCTTAGTATTGTTTACCTTCCTTCGTATCTCTTCCTCGACCTCCGCCTCAGCCATAGCACATTTGGTTATGTGCAGAGGTGCCACTAAACCTTTATCACTCATTGCACTTATAAATTTAACCATTTTCATGCATCCTCCAGAATGGAGTTCCAGCACCTGATCCTTACAATCAATGCAAGCCCCATTTTTACACAGGAAATCATTGCCTAACACAAGATTTAGACAGAGATTCCTTATTACCAGAAAAACATGACTAAACATTTTCCCTTCTATATTTACATCTAATACAACCTCCTTACTCACTGGCTTGCTGTAAGTTCCAGTTGCATTTTTTATTCTCACCCCTGTGACTGGAAATTCAACTGTTCCTGTGGTCCTAATCTGATTGTAAAAGTCTTCTGCAATGCCACTAATAGAGCTCCCAGTATCAATCAGTGCATTTTCACATACCCCTCCAACAGTGACATTTATGATTGGCTGCACATATTCATTCACATTTGTCTCTAATTCAGTCTCTGCTAATGTGTCGTCTTCTGTTTCATGTATGCAGTACTTTACCATGTTGCATACCTGATCCTCACTACTAGGGCTATATGGTTCTATGTTATCACCTACAAATACTTTTTCAAACACCTCTTTCATACCGTCATACAGTTTACTATTATATATGACAAAAGTTTGTATATCATCCCCTATTTCTTGTTCATCACTAGATCCATCATTTACAGAGTCATGTTCACCAGTCATTTTACTACTTCCCAATGAGAATATGCTTTGTCCCCTCAATTCATCAAATTCTGGATCCCCTCCAAATATTTCTTTAAGAACATTGTAATATGTCTCATTTTTCCCACATTGCTCTCCTAATCTTTTTATATAGTCATATTTATGAATTGCCCAATCATCTGGTGCCCATTTCCTAATCCAATTGACCTTCTTCACCCAGCCTTTAAATTTACTCTTCTCACCCTGTTCCCAGTCTTCATTAATTATAGGTGCTTGTACATTCTTATTTACATTTACATCATCAAACCACACATCATCAACTTGCACCAAACCAGATACAGCTCTTATTACACTGTCATTAGTGATTGCTTTAAACTTTGGAATACCCACATTTTTTTCACACATATTAATATTTGATTTTGTCTCATCTTGTTCAATGACACTTTTGCTACCATTCACACATCCCCTTGGCATACTCTTACATTCAATCACACACTTATGCTCCGCTAGCAAACCTGATTCACCTAATACAGAAGCCAAACCAATGCTGTTTTCTTCAGCATCTCTCCCACTACTTACTCTTTCACTAAACAAATCTCCCACATTACAATCTTCACTTGGATTTTTATGATTTCTTCTCTTATTTGCATTTCTTTTATCATGCTGTGTAAACCATCCCCCAACCATTTCTTCATTGCCCAATATTGCATCCATATTACATATTCTTTCTTCCCTTTTCTCTCTATTCTGGTCATAGTTATTCCTATCTGATCCCCTGCTATCTGGCTTGTAATTATTTATCCTTCTCTCGGTCCTATTTCGTACCTTGTATCCCGTCCCAAATCGGACCCCATTTGGAACAAATTCTAGTTTTCCGAACGTTGTCTGTGTTGTTCGTTTCTATTTTGTTCCCTTCTTCTTTCTCCATTTTCCTGTGTTAACCTTCGATCATCCCTGTTAGTTCTTCCCCATGAATCTCTCAGATTCCTATCATCACCATTCCATCTACCCCCATTATTTCTCCAATTTTCATTCACGTTCCTTTCTTGGTGGTGGTCATGCTGCTTATTTCCCCAATTTCTGGTATTCCTATTATGTTCCCTTTGGTTAGCTATATGTTGAGGCTCCCCATGTCTAGGTTCATATGCCATTGCATGATCTAGTTTTTCTATAAAATCTAGAAATTTTTCAATAGAGTCAGTAGGGCAGTGTATAAGTTGCAAATTTAAATTCTGTGGCAACCTCCGGCAAAGAGTGTATATTTCAGTAAGAGCTCCTAATGGTCTATCTAAGTGCACCAATTTCCTTAACTCTTCCTGACAGAATTCTTTCATAGTCTGTTTATCCCCCTTGTAAGCAACTCCATTTAAGAATTCATTTTGTAACCTGACTTGTTTAGCCTGGCTCCAGTACTTATCTAAAATTAGCTTTTCGAAAACTTCAAAGGAAACGAATTTCTCAGCACATTGGTTAGCCCACGTCTGTGCAGGACCTTCTAACATTCTTTTGATGTATTTTATTTTGCAATTATCAGTCATTCCAGGCAGGAATTGATCTTTGCATGCTGCAATAAAATCTACTACATGGTAGCTACTTTCCCCTGAAAAAGTTTTACAACTTGGTATCTGCATCCCAAACCAACCAGTATTTGCAGATGCAGAGCACAATTCTAAGTCAGCCATCCTACTATTCACCTTTTCTATACTACATTTATTTACAGCTACTACCTGTTCTATTTCCTTTCTTAAAACACTTTTTGTATTTTCCAAACTTGTTTCATCAACACAAGCCACAATCCTTTTGTTTATTTCAATTAAAGCCTGCCTAGTGTCCTCATTCCTGATTTCACAAATCTGTTTTCCTGATTCTATCCTGTCATTCAACTTAGTCTCAACAGCACCAATTCTGGCATTCAGATCCTTTTCTATAACTTCAAATTTTAAGGTCAAATCTTCTAATCTTTTGTCAAAGTCCGAGATTATTTCATTTTTTAAAACACCCATTGAATTTTTTATTGAGTTTCCCATTTCAGCAATTGAATTCCCCATTTTTGTTTCCAGGCCCCCTACAGTATCTTTAAATTCAGTTATCATCCAACCCATCATTGCTTTCATTTCATCTGCCTTAGATTGTGTTGGGGCCTCAGACCCACTACCACTTTCTAAGGATTCACTATCACTTAAAACCCTATCAGTTTCGGTACTCATGGCTGGGGACAAGAGAACTGAAATCAACAAAATAAAAGCCTGCTGCGACACTTATCTCTTTGTCTGTGCTGCAAGTCCACTGCGTAACTGCGTCGTGTTTCCGTGCTGAGCTGCCGATGCCGAAATCGCCGCTGTTGTGCGCCGTATCTGCCGCGTCCTGCCGCCGCACGGTGATGGTCTGGAATATACCGGCTGTTGCCGCCGCGTCTCCCGGTTACGCTGTTGCTGCCTGCCGCACACTCGCTGCCGTGAGCCGCTAAAATTTTCTTCAACACGCGAGTCGGAATGTACTTCGCACTCGAAATGAACGAGCCGCGACGTACTTCTCGCTTCAAATGGGCGAAACCGGAACACACTATTTCACGAAATGGACGAGTCGGAACGTGTCTCAGTACACACTACACACTGTTTCGCGAAATGGACGAGCCCCCATATGCGACGGGGCGGAACATGCTTTTCCCTCTTTCTAGTGGAAAAAACGTTTTGTGGTCGTTTAGGGGATGACAATAAATGATTCCCGCTTTGGTGCTGTTCCGTCCACGTGCGCCTTAATACATTTTTCAATTAATAAACAAAAGTACATACCAATTATACACATTTATGGGCGTACAGGGCGAGTTGCGAAAAAATAATGTTCACCACACAAATGTTGTTTTAAATAAGTTTAATTTTTCTATGACACTGCACGTGTTTAAAGTTATAAAAATGTTTTTGTGACTCGAGCCCCCACGCAACTTCGCACTTTAGCCCACACACCGGAATCGTTTAACTCAAAAGGCATATGAAAAAACGGTACTTCAGCCGCGAAAAGCTATCCCACGTTTTTATAGAAAATGCCGCGACGAGCAACCACGCTCCGCCGTCCTCGGCAGTCCACGCGACTCTGCCCTCCTCCGCGCGACTCGGCTTCCGTTTTCCAGCCCCGCGGAAAAACCCCTACGTCACAAACTTCCCGAAGCTCGTATTTCCCGCGCGCGCGCGATTTAAATATGCCGATGTGTGTGGCTCTATAAAATAGAAGTGCGCGGCATCAGCCTGGGGGCACTGTCATGTCATACTAGACAGATTTGTTTAGTTTAATCCAATGAAGTAACTATTCATTTTAAGTTCTGGATTCCACTCCAAACCTGGCCTTACAACTGTCATATGCAACACCATCTATAATTATAGTGCAGAATTATTAACAAGGCACTTATATATATTTATTTATCAGCATTATCAGTTTGTTTGTAATAGCAGGTAGTTTCAATTCCCTAGTTATATTCAAATTTATTCCTTGTTTTATCCTCCATACATTGTATATTCTTGTACTACAGTTTAGTTTTTAAGTTCATAACTGTAATAACACAAAGTCAAAGAAGTGTTATATTATGTATGTCGATCTAAGTGTAGTCATTTGTCATCTCTTCCCATACTGCATCTAAACTATGTAACCTCTTTGCCACAGCAGTAAATACTCTGAAGATGGCCTAATAAGCCGAAAACCGGTTAAGTAAACAAAAATAAACTTGTAGAACACACACAAAATTGTGTTTTTAATTTATTGAGAGGATGAGGGTTTTAAAGAAGTGGATAAGGAGTCATTCCAATCTCAGGAAAGGAAAGACTTACCTTGGGGGGAAAAAAGGTAAGTCTTTCCTTTCTCGCCCAAGTAAGGGACTAATTTACCTCCAGAATATATTACCCAAGAGGGTTCCTTTCTTAAATATACCTTTTTAGATCTGATGGTTGTCAGGAAATGTAACAACTGTAGTTTCCCCTTGCCTGCAACTGTTCACAGTAACTGTATGGTAAAGCCATGTTAGCTGATGTTACAATACCAGCTCAGTCAATCTTTCAGACTGTAGTCATTGTAACTACTGGAAAGGCTTCTGCCCTTCTTCAGGAACCACACAATTTGTCTGGCCTCTTCACAGGGTTGCACCTACCTACAGTACAGCTATCTGTTTCTTTGAAGTACACGTGCCCCCAACCTCGGCAATGTCTGACATTAATGGGGGTGGTGATAGATCTTATTGTGAGATCTAATATACATCTATTTATGTTGCTTTTCATTGGGCCATGTGATAGCAGAGGAACTATAGGGGCTACATCCAGAATAAAGAGGGACGAAACTGTAGGGATGCAGCATTAGCTACAATAGTAGGAAATCTGTTTTTGCCATTCAGCATAATTATTAATTGCAATGAAGCTCTAGATAGCTTTGCAGTGACAATATACATTTATATTTGATAGCTCAATGAAATGATTTTATATGGAATCACTCCATCCCTTTAGAGACAGTTGGAATCTTACATTTCCTGGTATGCATCTAAACCTATTATCACCTGTTGCACTATTAATCGGAAATGTCTTTTTTTATGACTTCAATTTGTTTAATAAGCACAAGTTACAAATTGGCAATTCCATCTCTGTAACATACAAATTAGCTTCTTAGACTAATCACTCTACATTTGGCATATCACTTGCGAAGTTACAGATATTGCTTGCAGATGTGCATGAGCCATGCATAACATTGCTGTTGTTGTTGTGGTGGTGGTCTTCAGTCCGGAGAGTGGTTTGTTGCAGCTCTCCACCCTACTCTATCCTGAGCAAGCTGCTTCATCTCCTTATAGGAACAACAACCTAAATCCATTTGAATGTGTTTAGTATTCATCTCTTGGTCTTCCACTGCGGGGTTTACCTCACACTTCCCTCCAATACCAAATTCACATTTGTTGATGTCTAAGAAGGTGTCTTACCAATCGATCCCTTCTTTTAGTCAAGGTATGCCAGGAACTCCATTTCTCCTCAATTATGTTCAGACCTCCTCATTAGTTACACAATCAACCCACCTAACTTCAGCATTCTTCTGTAGCACCACATTTCAAAAGCCTCTATCCTCTTCCTGTCCGCACTGTTTATCGTCCAAGTTTCACTCCCTTATAAGGTAACACCCCACACAAATACCTTAAGAAAGGACTTCCTTTTGCGTTAATTATTAATAATAACAATATGTATAGGGAACAACTCACCATAAAGACGAATGTTGAGCCGCTGACAGACACAAATAAAAGACATAGACACACACACACACACACACATTATTATTATTATTATTATTATTATTATTATTATTATTAACATTCCTTACTGGACCTTCCATTGTGGTTATTTTATACTGCTATTGTAGTAACTCTTGTAGGGGCATAGAGACAAATATGTTTATTTTAGGTGCTAGTTTAAGATCCTAATTTTCAGCAGTTATTTATGCATGACTCGACTTTGCCTCTAATGTTGTCCTTTTTCTAGTCTAAATCAAACATTGGAAATACTTTAAAGGGTTCTACATTATTTTGAAAAGGATAGGTTGCTACTCACCACAGAGACGCCCGATGAGCCGCAGAAAGGCATACATAACAGAATAAACAAAAAATGAACCTTTCTGCTGTTAAGCCTGCATCTGCCACAGAGAACGCGTGCATGCACACATGCGAACACACACACACACACACACAAAACCACAGTCTCGAGCTGTTTTGGCTGGACTGCAATACACAGCACAGCTGAGGCGAGAGCAACCAGTGGTGGGGGTGAGGAAGTGGCATGGATGGAGACGGAAGCAGGAAGGGAGGGAAGGGATGCCAGTTGGGATGGAGCAATATGTCAGTGCTGCCTGACAGATAGGAAAGGACTGGAGTGTGTCGGAAAGGGGGATGTCTGTAGGCTGGAGTGTGGGTAGGGAAAGGAAGGGAAGAGGAGAGTGGTGAGGGCAGGAACTAGCGAAGGTTTAGGCCTTAGGGATTGCGTCAGCATAGGATATATTGTAGGGACAGTTTCCATCTGCGCAATTCAGACAAGTTTGTGTTATCAGGCTTGATTCCATATTGGAATGAGTGTTCCACGACTGTATTTGATTTGTGGTAATTATTCAGCAATTTGTCGTCTTAAATATAAATTCTTTATTTGTTGGCAAATCCGGATTTCGACCACTGTGTGGTCATTATCAATGCTTAAAATAAATTAAAATACTTAAAATATCTCGACCTCCATGTAGGAGGTTGCGTTTGTACTGATGCAGCTGTTACAGTACAAACGCAGCCTCCTACATGGAGGTCGAGATATTTTAAGTATTTTAATTTATTTTAAGCATTGATAATGATCACACAGTGGTCGAGATCCGGATTTGCCAACAAATAAAGAATTTATATTTAAGACGACTGATTGCTGAATAATTACCACAAAGTTGGTGGTGGGATGGGCCTAAGGATTTGAGGAGGGACTGGAGATCCTGTTGGATTTTTGGGATGGGATCATTGTGGCAGGGTGTGTATGTGGAAGAATCTGACTTGGCAGAGACCCTCTGCTAATAGTTCTTCTGGTCCAAAAACCACAGTGGTAGAGCATTTGTCCACAGGAAGGATCATGAGGTTGGGATTGGTTTTTCGGTTTTGGGTGGCACTTGTTTCTGAGGTTGGTATCTACTTTGAGGGATTTGGGAAATGACAGTGAGGCCAGGTTGGAAGTTAGAAAATTCTGAAAAGTAAAAAAGGGATGATTTGTGCGGAGTGGGGGTGGATCTAGACTAGATGGGGAAGTGAACTAGATCAGACAGGGTTCAATATTGGTATCAGAATGCATTTCAACAGCTGGGTTAGTAGCAAAATGATGTTTCCATTGTAAGGAGTGGGAGAAGAAGAGAAGATCCTTAACAAGTCTGGCATGGTTGAATTTTGTGAGTGGGGCAAAAGGTAAGGCCTTTGGAAAGCACTGACACTTCTATGGGATTAAGGCTTTTGGAGGAAAGGTTCATGACTACGTGTCTGGATAGTTTAGGTTGTAGATTGTTTGTAGTGGTGTGGGGGAGTTTCTGAGGGTGTGGTAAATGTAGAAGGTCAGCTAAGCCGGGTTTGTCGGGAGGGGTTGTGAGGTATTTTTGGAGGTTCTTGTTGCGGGACTGCATAGTGATAGACCAAGGCGGGAGTATGAGATGAATAGGTTTAAGAGTTTTTTGAGGTAGCATTGTGAATGCTGCTCTAGTACTTGCAGGGCGAGGGTATCAGTCTGGGATATAGGATGCAGGTAATTGGGATTTCAGAGCAAGAGAATTTTTCAGATGGAGATGAGATGCAGCAAAGATGTTTGGGCATAGTTTTCATGGTTTTGTAGGATTAGGTTGGTGAGGACTAAGGACTGACAGAATCTGAAGAGGTGGCGGTCATTGTGGAAGGAAGGATAGCAGCCAGAGATGGGTGATTTGATGGTTAAGACATTTGGGGGGATACCTAAGCAGCAACGCTAGGCAGCAATGTAGAAATAGTATGTGGGACTGGATTCTGGTTAAGGATATGGAAACTTTCTGGTATTGGTGCAGATAGGCAGGGCAAGGATCCACGATAAGGAATTTAAAATGGATAAAAGTCACACTTAATCACGCTGAGAAATGTAAGACCTAGAATAAGTCTCTACATTGGTTTGGAGATACGTAAATAACACGCATAATCTGTGAAAATCAAGTAAGAAACATGCACAAAAACTGAAAAAAGGCTTGTAACAAATGTGTGATAACATGTAAGAAAATCAGAGAACCCGGTGATAAACAGGAGGGAATGCATGGAAGACGTGTAGGAAGCTCTCGGGATAGGTGATGGCAAACTATCCACATTCCTTCAAAACCTTAACACTTTCTCTTCCATTCACTTCACATGGCCCTATTCAACACAATAAGCCACCTTCCTTGACATTGACATTCACCTCAAAGATGCCTTCCTGACTACCCAGAATCCCAAATCCCTCATCTGGTTCAGATTTATTGATGATATCTTCATAATCTGGACTGAAGATTAGGGCACACCATCCATATTCCTTCAAAACTTCATCAAGTTCGCTTCCATTCACTTCACCTTCCTTGATGTTGACCTACACCTCAAAGATGGCCTTATCGGTACCTCCATCCACATTCAACCTACCAACCATCAACAATATCTCCATTTCGAAAGCTGCCACCCATTCCACACTAAAAAGTCCCTTCCATACAGCCTAGCCACCCTTGGTCGTCCCACCTGCAGTGACGAGCAATCCCTCTCCAAACATGCCAAACACCTCACTAAGACCTTCACTGACCACAATTACCCAACAAATCTTGTCCAGAAACAAATATCACAGGCCCTGTCTGTCCCGTTACCCACCACCTCCCCCAGACCCACTGTCCGGCCACAACTGAGCATCCCTCTCATCACCCAATACCACCCAGGACTAGAGCAGGTAAACCACACTCTCCACCAGGGTTTCGATTACCTTTCATCCTGCCCTGAAATGAAAAATACCCTATCCAAACCCCCCTCCCCTACAGTGGTATTCCGTTGTCCACCAAACCTATGTAATGTCCTTGTCCATCCCTACTCCTTCCCTGCTCCCAACCCCTTACCCCATGGCTGATTTCCCTGCAATAGACCTATATGCAAAACCACCATTCCACCACTGCCTACTCCAGTCCCATCACAGGCATTTCCTATCCCATAAAAGGCAGGGCAACCCGTGATAGCAGTCTTTTTATATACAAACTGAGCTGCAAACACTGTGCAGCTTTACAAATAATTGTAGAAACAGCCCAACAAGTTGCACTTTTTACAAACTTGATCTAGATTTTGACTCCTACGAAGGATGCATTCATCAGAAATCTTGATTAAGTGTCTAAAAATTGCAACTTATTGGGCTGTTTCAACAATTATTAGTAAATTTAGTACAGTTGCTGCAATTTTTGTTAAGATATGTTTAATTCGACTTTGTGGCTTTCTAATTGAGCATGACCAGCAACAAACTGTCTCTCCATATGAATGGTCATCGTCATACTATGGCAAGGAGACATCTGGGCCACCCTGTTGCAGAGCATGCACAACTGCAGTATGTGGTTCACTTCAGTGACTGCTACACAGTTTGTGCCATATGGATCCTCCACACGAACACCAACTTGTCTGAATTGTGCAGATGGAATCTTCCCTACAACATCTCCTATGCTCCCACAATCCCCCAGGCCTAAATCTTCGCTAGTTCCTGCCCCCACTACTCTTCTCTTCCCTTCCTTTCCCTACCCACACTTCAGCTTCCATACATCTCCATACATCTTCCTCCACATACTCCAGTCCTTTCCTACCTGTCAGACAGCACTGATGTATTGCTCCATCCCTATTGGCGTCCCTTCCCTCCTGTCCTACTCCCCCCCCCCCCCAAACGTTGCTCACACCTCAGCTGTGCTGTGTGTTGCAGTCCAGCCACAACAGCCGGAGACGGCGGTTGGGTTTGTGTGTGCGTGGGGGGGGGGGGGGGGGCGTGTGCATTCTCTGTGACAGGTGAAGGCTTAACAGCTGAAAGCTTCATTTTTTGTTTATTCTATTATGTGTACCTTTCTGCACCTCAAGGGGCATCTCTGTGGTGAGTAGCAAAGTCTGTCATTGCTGTAACCTAATGTTATTGACCAATCCTTCAAATTTGTCATACTATTGCTGTATTCGAATTTTGTCTTTTCTTTCTGTGTGTTCCTCAGGCTAAAAGTGTGTGGTGAAAAGTTTGCCCTTCTTTAATAACTGTATTTATAATTTATATTGTGTTTAAAACTTACTTTCCTTATTTACTTGTCAGTTTATAGTTTATTTTATAGTGTAATTTCTCTCAATTTGTTGGGTACAGGAAAAAAAATTTCACAAACTCGATACTGAATATAAAGAAATCACTGCCAAAAGGGATGAACTTCAACGATGCTTTGAGTTACGCTGGAAGAAACGTTTTGTACGATTTATGAATGGTTTCCGGTTCCTTTGTGTGAAACTGAAAGAGATCTATCAGCTTATCTCGCTAGGAGGAGAAGCAGAATTTGAGTTGGTTGATTCAAGGGACCCATTTACTGAAGGAATTGGATACAGGTAAGGAAATTATTGCATATAAAAGTACACACTCTACCTACTTTAATTTATGTGACCTTCCTGCATCCACTCCTTTTATATTTATGTTTCTGAACACTATTACATTGTTTATAACTTATCCATTGAGGTCATGGTTCCCTTAGCTAAAATCTTGCACTAATTTTTTTGAAAGCTTCTCGCTATACAGCTGACTAAAATTTTGATTTATGATCTACATTCTTTGACATTATGGTGTTGGATGCAATTGAAATCTGTCCTGATTATATGTGGGTGTCGGTACAATCTTGATTGGATAGCCTGTTCAAAATATTCACCATGTTTTAGCCCAGACTGTTCTAGATATCCAGTGACTAATCATCATAATGTTTAATTTCCATTGAAAAGTCAATCCACGACTGTTGGTACATGTACTTATTTCAAAATGTCACGTTACTACTCACTGCTGTCAGTTACCAAATTACAGTTCACCGTGTAATCCTATGTCCTACCTCATTCTGTCTAGTCACATGTATTTTAACACAGAGGCTGTTCACTGCTTTGTCTTAGGGTGCGTTAAATCACTTCTCATTCCTCTTCTTTTCCTCCGTTAGTCCAAGATTCACATTGTCACAAAATTTTGTATTATGTTGTGCCATGTGTTTCAAGTATAGGCCTCGAGCGTCAATTTAAGCAGATCTGCAGTTTGTTTAAGAATTTCTTTCCAGGACATGGAATAGAATAGGTTTGTAGTTGGGCATTAATTGTCAATTTGAAATATCTGCATATGCTGAAGAAGTCATTTGGTTTCCTAACCACCACCAAGGGTGCACCCCAGCTTCGTGGAAGCATTAGAGTTCTTGCTTAATGGCTGACTGTAAGAAGTCAGCAATAGGCCATGCCCACCACAAACAGGGCACTGTAACTGAATGTAACCAGATATATGAGCCTAGAAATACATGGTGCACCACAGACCAGGTTTGAATAATTGTTCGAAGACAGCACAGACATTGTCAAGTTCCTGGAAAGGAACAGTGTCCAAAATGACCTGGACATCAGTGATGGAGATGTCAAACAGTGAGAAAGTATCCAGAGTGAAAATATTACTCACTGAGTAACTATCAACAATGAAAAAGTTAACTATTGGCAATGAAAAAGTTATCAGCTGTGCAATTTTTTGTAGGCAGGGTTGAATGTTAATTTACCTCAAGGGGAATAAAGTTGTCACCATATATGGCCTTTACAAGGAAATGTGGTTCCAAGTCAGGGGAACCCAGACAAAAGCATATGATTAGAGGTTAATCAAACAGTAGCTCCTTTGTTAACCTGGAATCAGGCTTTCTGGTTAACAATTGTGAGGGTGACAAACAACTTATTAGTATAAAGATTGCCCCAGGGAGCAAGAGGCTTTAAGTGCATGCACTGACCCTTGATGCCTACTTTTTTCTCACAACCGTAGCATTCCCAATATTCTGGACAGCCTGCATGTAGGTGCACTGTAAAAAGCAGCCAACAATGATGGTAAACACCACTGCTTGTGCCAATGAGGTGACTGGCTGTTCAGGGTCCATTAACACATCTGAAATTGATATGTCATGACACTACTGTTGAGAAATAGACTTCCAAAAATTCCACCACAGGGTCAGCAGTTGCGCCACTTTATTGGGGATGGGGCCTGAGGCTGCTGTGCGCTCTCAAAAGAGAGTGTGATTTTTGCAATGTTGGTTAAAACTGGCCTATATAGTTTGAGGACTGCAGTGCTCTTCATATGAGCCACTACATCTCAAATCAGATAAGCTGCTTATGAAGTTTTGTAAAACCAGGTTTGCAAATGTAAAATTACAATGTCACATCAACCCTTGCAAATATGTCACCCATAAGTAGTATGGTTGACAATGTTGCTTGTAGTATCAAAAGAATTCGAAATACAACGTGACCACATGAATTGGTTGTGAAGAATAATTGGACACCAATGATCACATCTCCTAGAATGTGAGGTTACAAGATTAGATAGTGGTAGCAACTTCTTGATTAAGAAACATGTCCTTAAGGAAGTCCAAGAAAGGAAGAGTGACCATTGTAGAGCGTCATCAGAAACCCAAAATGCATCAGAGTGATGTATTTGCCACTATAAATATGTTTCCTAATCTTCATCACCGTTGACATAAAAGTTTTCTGGGTATGGTACCGCGTCATGATGTAAGGCTATTACTTAAATAACCAACGTTTCGGCCAACGTTACAGTGGCCTTCATCTGGGTAACTGGTGTGAGCTGGTTGTTACTACACTTTATATTACTTTCATTTAGACATTACGTCATAATTTTTTTAAAATAAGCGATGTTATTGGTGAATGTATTGCGGAAGAGTGGAACTTTATTTTTGATAGGATGCTGAGGTGGAAGGGGTGGGGGTTAGCCGTTGCCTATTGCTTCTTGCATAGCGAGACATGGTTGGTGTTCATCGGCAAATGGGGTGAGGGCTTCCGTTTCTCTCCTGCTGGCCGTGGGCCGCGCGGCGGCAGTAGCTTACTGGTGACGCTCGCGTGTTGTGATGTCAGTGCGGCCTATTACGCTGTGATGGCCGGTAGCCAAGAGGGGGCAAGCCTGAGTCCATCTTCTCTATTCATGTTATTGGGGTGTTTAACAATTTCGATGGCTTCCCTTATCTTACGTTTGACCATCCCTGGCTGCTTGGCGAGCATTCTGGCATCGCTAAACTTTATCTTCCCGCTGCAATCCTGCTGGTGTTCGGCTACTGCAGATTTATTGTGTTGGCCTAATCGAATGTAGCGTTCATGTTCCCGTATGCGTGTTGCCACTGCCCTCCCTGTCTCACCTATGTACACTTCCCCACACTCGCATTCCACCTTGTATACTCCTGATGCATGTAGTGCGTCTATGTTGTCCTTTGTGGAACCAAGAGCATCCTTGACCTTGCGACTGCTGTAGAAGAAAGGCTGGATTCCTACCCGGCGAAGATGTTTGGCAATGCGATCTGTGACTTTTTTACATAAGGTAAGCGTGCTGCTGGCTGCTTTTTGTTGACTTCCTGCCTACTGATGTTTCTTTTATTTGTGTCCATGGCGGTGTGGATCACTCTATGGTTGTAGCCATTTGCCAGAAATGTTGTTTCTAGTTTGTTGAGCTCAGCTGTTTTGTTGTCTTCATCACTTAGTCGTTGCGCGCGAATCGTCAGTGAGCGGATAACAGAGTTCTTCTCTGCTGGATGGTGGTTTGATTGAGCATGCAAATACCTGTCGGTATGTGTAGGCTTCTGATATACCCTGTGCCCAAGTGTGCCTTGCCTGGTTCTATAAATTTCCACATCTAGGAATGGAATAGCGCCATCCTTTTCGATCTCTAATGTAAATTGGATCTTCTTGTGCAATTTGTTTAGATGTTCATGAAACTTGTGTAGTTCCATCTCACCGTGGGGCCATATTTCGAAAGTATCGTCCACGTATCTAAACCAGCATCTTGGGCGTAAAGGGGCGGAACAAAGTGCTGTTGCTTCGAAGGCCTCCATGAAAATGTCGGCTGCCAACGGGGATAAGGGAGACCCCATTGCTACGCCGTCTGTTTGCTCGAAGAATCTTTCTTGCCACTTGAAGTAGGTCGAAGATAAACACAACTGAACCGGGTCGCATATATCTGGCGGAATATGTTCTTGTAGGATGCGAACAGTTTCGTCTACTGGCACATTGGTGAATAATGACTTTATGTCGAAGCTGACCATGATGTCCGTGGGTAAAATTGTTGCTTCCTTAATGCGTTCTATAAAGTGTGTCGAGTTCTTGACACACTCTTCCGCAATACATTCACCAATAACATCGCTTATTTTTAAAAAATTATGACGTAATGTCTAAATGAAAGTAATATAAAGTGTAGTAACAACCAGCTCACACCAGTTACCCAGATGAAGGCCACTGTAACGTTGGCCGAAACGTTGGTTATTTAAGTAATAGCCTTACATCATGACGCGGTACCATACCCAGAAAACTTTTATGTCATCTGACTCTGGCCGCGGAAGCCTACGTAATTATATTCATCACCGTTGTTAAACAGCAGAAATATGACTGGTATGTTTCTGCCCGAGTAATGACTGAAATCAGAACAGATTGTGAATCCTGAAACTGTTGATGGTCAGATAACAGCTGCATTTCCTGATGGAGCAAATCCACTGGTTGTTTCAACTGCTTTTGCAAATGCTGCTACAGGAGCAGCTGTTGCTGTTACTGTTCCACAAGTTGCATGAGATTTGCATTCATGCAACATTGGTAACTGTTTATCTCATCATCAGTTATAGTGACCAAGATCCAAGAAGATTGGGAATGACTCATGAGCCTTCAGAAGGTGGGTGACCAGACAAGGGTGTCAACAAGATTCATCAAAATGAGTAGAAAAGCAACAACAGAGGGTCAGACAGTGGTGACAAAAATGCAGCAGAAAATGGCGTCCAGATATTGAAGCGGGATAGAAGCTTAGACACAACAAACCAAAAGAATATGTATGTATGTACCCCAAGCGTAACAAGACACAAATGAGAAGTGAGCCACTGTTCCCCAGGCTATAAAGATAAAAAGAGGCTGTGCGTGTTCACAGGCTGGTATGGTTCCGCACACAGCATTGTGTTAGAGACAGTTACATTTTCACAATATAATCTACTAGCTATCATCGTGTTTCATACCATCTGGTGGACCTTCAAACTCACCAGACCCTGCATGCTCCATGCTTTTTCAATCCTGAAGGTGTTGTGTTACCTTAATCCTTGGTCATTACACTATTAATCTTGAATCTTAAATGTTCAGCCCACCATTTCACATGATAGATTCCCTGACTTGACCATAATGTGTGTATGATCACGTACATGTGATCTGCATAGCCAATATTTATTTATTTATTTATTTATTTATTTTTTTTTAATAATGGAAAGTCCAGGTTGGAATCAACAATATAGTAATAAGGACAGTTTACTACCCACCGCAAAACTTGAGGATGAGCTGCAACAGGCACCTAAGAAAGACACACACATACAACACTTCATATATCGACCATCGCCTTAGCCGATGGTTGAAGTGTTGTATGTGTGTGTCTTTTTTATGTGTCTGTCGCATCTCATCGTCACATCTTTGCAGTGAGTTGTAAACTGTCCTTATTACTATTTGTATAAAAAACAGATATTGAATAACTTACCCAAAGCACAGGCTCGTAAATAGTGACTATCTACGAGCCTGTGCTTTGGGTAAGTTATTCGATTTCTATTTTTTATACATATTTATCCCACCAGGAAAATTTCCCTCTATAATATTTGTTTCATCAGTTTGAACCTATATTACTATATGTATATATATCCTTGTATCACTTGACAAATGCTCATCCCTTCTCTCCAACCAGTGTCAGTTACCGTCAGGAACTAATTGAAAAGGTGAAATATCATCTAACCAGTTACATGTAAAGGTTTATTGGCATTGTTTACCTTGATATAGATAACATTAATGTTATCGTCTTCAGAAGGTGTACATGAAGCTTTGTTATATCATGCTGAACTATGTTTTACATTAGAAAAATATTGATATCAGTAAACATCTCTATTCCACTTGTGGTTCTGCATTTAGAGAGATGCTTAAAACTTAGAAAAGATGTCCAAGAAAAAGGAGATAAAAATTCTCTTAACGCTTTTCTGAGTGAGAATCTCCAGTTTTTCAAATCTAACAATGTGAGTGTAGATCGGATGTGACCAACATTCAAAGAAATAGTATCAACAGCTATTGAGAGATTTATACCAAATAAATTAACAAAGATGTGGTTGACTCACTGTAGTAGACAAAAGAGTTTAGGTCACTCCTGTAAAAGCAAAGAAAAAAGCACGCCAAATTTAATCAGACATAAAGTCCCCAAGACTGTCAATCTTTTACTGAAAATCAAAATTTTGCTCAAATTCCAAAGTGAGAAGCTTATAATAGTTTCCACAACAAAACCCTGTCATGTAACTTGGTAGAAAATCCAAAAAAATTCTGCTCATACCTAAAGTATACTAGTGGCAAAACACAATCAATACCTTCACTATGTGATAGCAATGGTGATGCTTTGGATGACAGCTATGTTAAAGCAGAATTGTTAAACACAGCTTTCCGAAATTCTTTCATCAAAGAAAATGAAGCGCATACATCTGAATTCAATTCAAGAACAACCGAAAACATGCATAATTTAGAAGTAGATATAACTGGGGTATTAAAGCAACTTAAATCACTTAATAAACGCATGTCCCCTGGTTCAGATTGTATACCTATTGTGTTTCTTTCATCAGAGTATGCTGATGCAATAGCTCCATACCTAGCTATCACATACAACTCCTCACTCAGGAAAAGTTCCGTACCCAAATTCCAGAAAGTTGCACAGGTCACTCCAATATTCGAGATAGGCAATTGGAGTGCTACGCAAAATTACAGGCCTATATCTTTTATGTAGGTTTGCAGCACAATTTTAGAACATATACTTTTCTGAAACATTATGAACTACCTTGAAGAGAATGACCTGGTGAGCCAAAGTCAACACAGATAGCTATTTACTCAAATGTAGTGATTAATGCTATCGACGAGAGATTTCAAATCAGCTCCATATTTCTTGATTTCTGGAAGGCTTTTAACACTGTACTTCACAAGAGTCTTTTAATCACAAGTGAGTACGGAATAGCGATGCAGTTGTATGATTGGATTCACGATTTCCTGTCAGAAACGGCACAGTTTGTTATGACTGATGGAAGGTCATTGAGTAAAATGGAAGTTACATCTGGCACTCGCCAAGGAAGTGTCATAGTGCCGCTTCTGTTCCTTATTTTAATAAACCATTTAGGAAGCAATGTGAGCAAATCTATTAGACTGTTCGCAGATGATGCTGTCATTAATCAGTTAGTCATGTCACCAGAAGATCAAAGGCAGCTACAAAATTATTTAGATAAGATATCTGCATGGTGCAAAAATTGGCAATGGAACCTAAACAATGAAAAGTGTGAAGTTATTCAAATTCGTTAAACTTCTTTTACATGACAAATCAGTCAAATCTAAAGGCTGTAAATTCAACAGAAAATATTGTAGGAAAGGTGAACCAAAGGCTATGTTTCATTGGCAGAACACTTAGACGACGCAACAGTTCTATTGAAGTAACAACCTACATTACACTAGTGCATACAATTTTTGAGTATTGGTGCCCATTGTGGGATCCCCCACCCCTCATGTGGGGCTGATGGACAACTCAGAGAAAGGCAGCTCATTTTGTATTATCGTGATATAGGGGAGAGAGTGTCACAGTAATGATGCACAAGTTGGGATGGAAATCATTAAAAGAATGGTGTTATTCGTTGCAGTGAGATTTATTTGTGAAATTCCTGTCAGAAACTTTCTCTTCAGAGTGTGAACATATTTTTTAGCACCCACATATGTAGGGAGACATGATCATCGTAATAAAATAAATCACATCAAAAAAGGAAAGATTCAGGTGTTCCTTTTTTCTGTGAGCTGTTGGAGAAATATAATAAAAGTAGTTCAATGAACCCTCTACTAAGCACTTAAATGTGATTAGTGGAGTGTTTACATAAATGTAGATGAAGTCTTTCACATTCACTCTTATTGTAGAAGAGTTTGGACTTATGAGAACTAGAGTACTGTGTCTTTTGTAAAGTGTGAAGACTATTGGATCCCTTTTTCAATCATTACTGTATTCTTAGCATTTCACTGCTTTCATTTATGTTGTCAAGAAGAGTGCCTCTGAGATTGTAAATAAAATATTATAGGAAAACAGATTACATTATTCCTGATTTTAACACCTTTTTGGAAATATTACTTGCATTTTATAAGAGATAATTTATAGATTGTGCAGTGAATTTCAAAAGTACAATTTAAATTCCAATTGCTAAAGCATATAAGTCTCAGTAAACAAAAATATTCAACCAGTGAGGTGATTGTGCTTAGGATTCTTAAATGTTTCATTTTATCTATTATTACTCTATGCCTTTCTGAGCATATGGAATGGGAACCCAAATATGTGAATGGCCCTAAGACTATCTAAGTAATAAAACCCCATATGTTGTCCTAGATGGTGAGTGTTCATCAGAGACTAGGGTATTGTCAGGAGTGCCCTAGGTAAGTGTGATAGGACCGCTATCATTTTCAATCTAAATAAAAAATCTGATGGACAGAATTAGTTGCAATCTGCGGCTGTTTGCTGATGCTGCTGTGCTGTACAGGAAGGTGTCGTCATTGAATGACTGTAATAGGATGCAGGATGACTTTGGCCAGATTTCTAGGTGGTGTGAGGAATGGCAATTAGCACTAAATGTAGACAGGAGAAACAATCCCATAATGTTCTAATACAGCATTAGTAGTGTGCTGCTTGACAGAGTCGCATCAATTTAATACCTTAAACGTAGTGCTGCACAGCGATATGACATGGAACAAGTGAAGGCGAAACGTCGACTTCTTTTTATTGGGTGAATTTTGGGAACTTGTGATTCGTGTGTAAAGGAAACTGCATATAAAATGCTTGTACAACCCCGTCTTAAAGAAGGACATAGAGGCAGTTCAGAGACAGGCTGCTAGGTTCAATAAATGCCCGAGTGTTACTGAAATGCTTCGGAACCTCAATTGGGAGTCGCCGGAGGTAAGGCAACATTCTTTTCAAGAAACACTGTTGAAGAAATTTAAAGGGGTGGAATTTGAGGCAGACTGCAAAACAATTCTACTGCCGCCAACCTACATTTTACGTAAAGACCACAAAGATAAGATCAGAGAGATTAGGGCTCGTACGAATGCATAAAAGCATTTATTTTTCCCTCATTCTATATGGGAGTGGAATAGGAAAGCAATTAACTAGTATTGGTACTGATTACTCTCCGCCACTCACCTTTGGGTAGATTGCGTAGTATGTACATAGATGTAGATGATACAATTTCATGTACTGACTCGTTCCAGGATCAAGGATACATTCTCCTCTGTTTAGTCCTAGGGAACATTATAAATATAAATAAGATAAATAAACTAAGGAACTCAATTGTGTAATATTGTAAGGTTACTATATTGTGTACAGAGGGAGACAGCAATAAGATATGTTTGTGATGATTGATCTGTTTACAAATTTTCTTCCAGTGTACGACCTCCTAAAAAATCGTGGAAAAATATTTCAACTCTTTCTGGTGGTGAGAAGACTGTTTCATCATTAGCATTAGTTTTTGCATTACACAGCTACAGGCCATCACCTTTTTACATCCTGGATGAGGTTGATGCAGCCTTGGATTCAAGAAATACAGCACTTGTGGGGCTTTACATCAAGGTAATTGCACTGCTTGTTATGTTACCATTGGTTGATGTCATTTCACAAAGCCTTATTGGATGCTATTTCTGAAAGCAATGTCTACTTTCCTCTCCTCCTCCTCCCCCTCCTCCTCCTGCTCCTCCTCCTTCACCACCACCACCACCACCACACATACTATTACATTAAGAAAGGGGTTCTTGTATTCTTTCTTGGATACTGTAAACCACCTTATGTGTTTTCGTTTGGTTACATGATAAACTTACATTGACCAACTGCCTTCATATTTCATTTTCAAAAACAATCAATTGACCTTAATTAGAATTAGAGTACATTAATACTTATTCAATAGATCATGATGAGAAGGGTGTCAGTTTAGTAAAAGATAACCCAACATGACATAGTACTTTTATTTATTTTTCACTTATTGCTTTTATGTGGAATTACTAATTTCTGTGATAGAAGGAGTTGTCATTCAGAAGCTATTTCAACTTGCTTATAAATGCTGGTTGGCTAACTGTCAAACATTTGATGTTATTTGGTAAGTAATCCCCTTCTATGCCAAAATTATATTTAACCCTAGAGCACATTATCCTTTCTCCTTTTGTTGTAGCTATGCATGCTACTATTGCTTTTGAATTTGATTAGTTATTAATAACAAATTTCGTAAGTGAATGCAAGGGTTGGAACTTAAATAGTGGTAACTATTTATTCACAACTGATACAAAAGCATTACATATTTTCTTCTGTTACTATCCTCCAAAGTAGTCACCAGTGTTGTGTAGAGCCTATTGCTAAGATGTAGTAGGCATGATACACCATTGGCAGAGCCTATGCTGTTAGATGGTATGAATAGTGTGGTCTACTTCTTGTTCAATCTCTGTAACAGTTCTTAAGCAAATGCTAGAAAGTGGTTCCTTCAACTTCAGAATCAAATCAAAGTCACAAAAACTTAAGTCCGGGGAGTATGGTGGATGGTACAGTACTTCCCAGGCCCATCGACCAAATAGGGCACTCACAGCTTGTGCTGCATGCACCCAGGCATTGTCGTGCAAAACGATGAATTTTAAGCCCTCATCCAACCCTGAGGTGAGGTTATGACCTATATAGAGAGGACGACCTTAGTGCTGAAAAGAGCTAAAGGCGGTGTGGCTGTTTTCATCGACACAGCCTTCCACTCCTCCTTACTCCCCATTCAAACCCCTTACAAGCAGTTGCAGTATGTGTCCAAATGTGTCATGGATTAACTGTCTTAAATTTATCTGCCCCTACATGACACGTTTTATGAGGAAGCCCCTCATAACCTTCTCACACAGCTTCCCCACCTTTTCATCTTTTGTGGCAATTTTAACAATGGAAAATCAGATTGGAATGTCAATAATGGAGGATAGGTAACAGCTCACCATAAAGAGGTTTGCTGAGCTGCTGACAGACACGAAAATAATCACATTCACACAATTTAAATTTTCAGCCATGGTCTTTGTCAGAAAAAGAAACACAGATTCACGCAATCACTCAGACAACTATACACAAACAACCAACCTGTCTGGCCACTCCAGTGCCACAAGCATCTAGATGCTTATTGCTATCCAAATCTTTCATTTGTTCATGAATCTTCTGTATAAACTTAACTGTGTTGCCACACATCATACAGTCTGCCTAATTTCGCTGCAATCTTTAAATATGTTTTCTACATCTAAGGTAAAAGTTCATAATGTAGTGAGGACAGTTTACAACTCACCGCAAAGACGTGGCGACGAGCTGCGACTGGCACATACAAAAGACACACACATACAACACATTCAGCTATCGGCCATGGCCTTCTTCAGAAAATAGAACACTCACACAATCACACAACACAGTCATACAACCATCACTTCGGTGCCTGTGTGATTGCGTGAGTGTTCTATTTTCTGAAGAAGGACATGGCCGATAGCTGAATGTGTTGTATGTGTGTGTCTTTTGTATGTGCCTGTCGCAGCTCGTCGCCACGTCTTTGCTGTGAGTTGTAAACTGTCCTCACTACATTATTAATTCCAACCTGGACTTTCCATTATTATATAAGGTAAAAGTTCACAACATGAAGTGTTTATATAGTTGAGTGGATAACTAACTTATTAATTACCATTTTTCTCAGGTGTAATAATTCATTCCCAAATATATGACAAGTGCTAGATTTCATTTTGAATTTTTATAAATCCCTATGGCATAATTTATATTAAATTTGCCATGTACTGTGTCACTGCTATTAATAGTTTTATTTTTGTATTTATTGCAGACAAGAGCAAAAGACTCTCAGTTCATCATCATCTCCTTACGTTCAGGCATGTTTGAGCTTGCCCACAGGGTTGTGGGAGTTTTCAAGACACATCAGATATCTAGCTCTATAACTATCAACCCTTGTGTATATGTACAAAATAGTGAAGATTCTGTTGATCTGAATTGAATGACTGATTTATTATGTAAAATCTATCTGTGATATTATCTCTGAGTCTTATATATATATATTTTAAATTTCTTATCTATGTTAAATGAAAATTTTTGTTAATCTATTAGTATTTATACACTTTTTTTAATTTGACACAGCAGCAACATATATTTACAGGCCTAATGTTAACCAACATTGGCCAACAACATATTGATTGAAACCAGTACCAGATGATCAACAAGTAATGAACCACATCATTAATTGGTGACCAGCTGATGCTGCATTCTGTCTTTTGATGATAGCAAGTAGTAGCCAATACTATTTAGTGATGTTCACAGTTTCTGTAATTGTGTCAAAGATAAAATATTAAGTCTACAGTAGTCAGTCACTATCTATATGATAAAACATAATTATTTCCGAAGTATTTATATTTGTTAGCTTAATGTAAGATCTATTAAACTACAGTCAATTTTTACATTTATAGTAATTTTTGTGTGTGTCACTCATGTTTGACTTTACTTAGTTTACACTTTGTCATTGGTTGAGTGTTGTCTTCTGAGTATGAAGTGTTTAATTTCTATTATGATTCATTATGACTCACATGTTTAACTTCTCCAGTAACCAACTCATTCAACTGTATTTAATACTTGCCTTTGAATGAAGTCTCATAAAAAATACTGAAGAGTTGCATTACCCAGTCTTGAAATCTACAGTAAAAATATATAAATAAATATAATACATTGGCCATGTGTTCACTAACTTCATATTTTCAGAAGATCAGTGGTCACTACACCTTTATGGAATAATCAGCTACAATTCTTGCCATTGTATTATCTGGTTATTCTTGAGTTGTGCCATACCTTATTAAAAAAATCTATTTTGTACTTTGTACCTCTGACTAATAGATCTGTGACACTGCATGCGGTAACCCAAAACACACGTTTCTCCATTTACAGGATAGAAATGCAACATTTAGTCACCGGGGTTGATGAATGTGTGTGTTATGCAGTTACAAAAGAAATTGTGGATTAGGTGGGTTGACTGGAGACTGTTGGAATGAGGTGCAACAAATTAGTGGATATTAAAGGCATAGGATCAAGCACAGCTTAAGGCCAGATGGACTGAGCAGAGATTGAGGCCAGGAACTAATACACTGCATCCATGCCTCTGCCCACCCAGTTTCTCCCTGCTCTCACACCCTCCCAATCCACACATTGTGTCATCATTACTGTGCCCCACATGATCTTACATGCCCTGGTGTCATTGTGTTTTATGACTGTCCAAGGCATCTGACATCACTCACCCACACCTGCTGCCTCCCTCCAACACACTAGGCTACACTTGTCCAACCCCCCTCCTTTTATTTCTTATTTCTCCCTCTAACTATCCCACCTGACACAACTCCTTACCCTAGTCCACCTGCTGAACAGCAATTCTATCATAGTGTGTTCAGCCCGCATGTTGTAGGTTTTATAGCTCACTCAAAAATTCATTGAAATGCTAGTAAGTTTTCATTATTTTTATTCGTTCACTTTCTATCAGAACTTTCCTTACAAAAATTCTATTATTATTTTTTTTTTAATTTACAGTCTATAAAGCATCTGGAAGTTCATTGGCAGATCTACCTTATAATTATAATTTCAACTTTTTCTTAGATGATTTTTACAAATGCAGCACTGATGTTGAGAGTTGAAGTTCCACCCCAGTCCCATAATGTAGCCAAGAACATTAGTGGAACGTGCAATTTTGGCTTGGCCTGGAGCCTACATAGACATTTCAATAAAGCCAATATGTTTCCATCCTTGACTGTGTTCTAGTTCACTGGAATCTGACCATACAAATTCAGATTCACTAAACACCTTGGTTTGTTTACTTGTAGTGCTGATGACATTGGGTCATTTTGCTGCAGGAAAACCACCAAGCAGCCATAATTTTTCATGAAACCCCATTATCATTGCAACCAAAATGAAGAAAAATAAACATCATATCAAAAATAAAAGATAAAAATATACATGCAAATTATTCACAGCAATATTTGATATTCATTTTGCCTGAATCTGAGGTGAAATTTGTATTTTTATGTGACGGCTTCACCTAAGATTGGTGTAGAATTCAGGTAGAGAGCTGCTTGTCATCTAATGAAAAGGTCAATGAAGTCTAAAGATGCTGACAGGGTAAGAGTAGTGCTCAAATTCCTGCATGGCTGATTTGGGTTTTTTATTTTTAAATTGTTTTACTTTTTATTCTTTTTCAATTTTTTTCCAAATCTCTTCAGATAAGTGTCAGGGTAGTTCCTCCACATTTGTCAATTTGCTATCCTCTTCATAGCTACTGAAGAAGTGCCTGTTTCCAATGACACTATAAATTAAGTTTGAATCACTGTTAAGTATTCTGTCCATATCAGCAATGGCTATAGAACTGGTTCCAGGTACTTAGTACCCTTCTTCAGATGTATATTGGCACCCATATATCTTCAGTCTGATCTTGGCTTAAGGACACAGACATTTTCAACCAAGTTCAAATTGAACATATAAGGGTGCTAATATAACAGTATATCTGAATAAGGGCACTAAGTACCTGAAACCAGTTGCAATTAACCAGTATAATTGCAACTGGTCGCTCCAATTTTAAAATCACTGTTCTTTGTATTTCTCTTCTTTGTGGTTTTTCAGTAAACCACATCCTCTAAGTTGTCTCCTATTGGGTTGCCTGTATATCAAGTATATTTTGCCTCGTTATAGTCAACTCTGAAAAGAAATTGTATGACAGAAAGTCCATAAGTCCCCTCCTAGCGACATAGAACAAACAAAAACTTTCTCCATATTAATCTCACATTTATAGCATCCCCTCTCCTCATCCAATATACTTCTTTGCAACAATTTTGTTTTTTTATAATACTGCCTTTCACAAAAACAAAAAAATGTTCTCCATTGTTCATAATTTGACCAGTATGTATATACTCACTTCATTTTTAATGACTCTACTTTGTTAATTAGTTGTTTCTCGACATCATCATTTCCATATAACTTATGGTACTACACCTAAACGTATTTACCAAGATTAGTTTCATCTGCATTCACATATTTTCATCACATTTTATTGTTCAGTATTTCCCATTTGTCAAGTCTTGTCTGTGTTTAAAGGAATTTCTTTATATAATGTATTTTATATTTTTAACTGAATCTCTTCATTTGTAATTTGTCTATAAAAGGAAAAAAAAAACTTCAGAAGTTTTTTTCTTGAAAGCTTGCCAAGGCTGATATTATTTGTAAAACTGAGTTTGTAATCAAAGTAATTGTAAAGATAAAAGTTACCATAATGTTTCTGTAAGTTCATATAAATGTATAAATTTGTTTCCACTGCTAGCCCTCTCTATCTTCCAAAAAAGAAAAAAAAGATGCACAATATTCATTGTTAGTGCGCGCAGAAGTCAGTGGTTCTGAGATATAATCAGAAATTTATTTTTGAGTGTATATTTTTGTATATCCTGCACAAATAATTTTTAATGTACTTCAAGAGTTACTGACACTTCGTAATGCAGAGTAAAAGTATATGATCCTTATATGTGAAAATTACTCAGCAGTTACAAACTGCCATTAGCATATACTCGTGAATTAGATGTATATCATAAAGGTCACTTAAAATTCACAGTATCTGTTTTTCTTTCTCCCTGCCCTGTAGGTCAAATACATTTACATTCTGCACTTTTCTTTTATTCTACAATATGTGTGGACATGGTAATTTAAGTCCAAGTGGGTCATGTTAATTTAGATAAAATATGTGACTAAGACAAAACTTAAATAAATTTAACATCTGAGTTCAATGTGTTGAATTCAACTGTACAACAACATTTTTAAATGTAACTGTGTTTATTGATTTTATAAAGTGATGAACAGTAAATCTTGCATTTTCATTTTTCTTATTCCTCTTTGCCTTCATTTGCACAGAAAAATGTTATAAATGTGTGCCATATGTCTCTAAAGATTCTTTACTTATTTCATGTTCCATGGGGATAGAAGTAGTGAGTGAATCACAAGAATATAGAATGTGTCAAATCGTACAGTTTTCGATGAAAACATAACAAAGACCGTTCAATGCCAAATTGTACGTACGGTAGTTTACTTTAAAAGTACAATAAAGATTTAATTTAAATAAGACATCAATCTTAATAACATTGCATGCACTTAACAGAAAATGAATTTAAAACACAAGTAATAAATCATTGTGCGAATTTAAGTCAGGTATTCCAATAATTAAATACAGGTATATCAAATTATTTTTACAAAATATGTAGTATACTCAAATAAAGTTAATGAAACTAATTCTAAACACACTATAAGGTGTGTAGTGATGGTATACATTTTCTTCGAAATATTCATCAACAATGTTGTTGTTGTTGTGGTCTTCAGACCGGATGCAGCTCTCCACCCTATTCTATCCTGAGCAAGCCTCTTCAACTCCTCATTAAAATGGAAACCTACATCTATTTGAATCTGCTTAGTGTATTCATCTGTTGCTCTCCCTCTGCGGTTTTTACCCTCAAACTCTTCCCTCCAATACTATACATGATTCCTTGATGTCTAAAAATGAGTCCTACCAATCGATCCCTTCTTTTAGCCAAGGTATGCCAGAAATCCATTTCTCCTCAATTCTGTTCAATACCTCCTCATTAGTTACACAATCAACCCACCTAATCTTCAGCAATCTGCTGTAGCACCACATTTTAAAAGCCTCTATCCTCTGCCTGTCCACACTGTTTATCGTCCAAGTTTCTCTCCCTTATAAGGCAACACTCCACACAAATGCATTCAAAAAGGACTTGCTTTTGCATAAATCAATTCTTTTTCAAGAATGCTTTTCTACCCATTGGCATTTCTGCATTTTGTATCCTCTGTACTGCAACCATCATTTGTTATTTTACTGCCCAAGTAACAAAACTCATCTACCTCCTTTATTGTTTCTTTATCTAATCTAACTCCTTCAGCATCACCTAATTTTCTTAGATTGCACTCCATTACCCAAAGAAGTGCTTCTTTGCTTTCTACAGTATGTCTGCCTAAGTGTACTTGTATCTGTGTAAATGTGTGTGTGTGTGTGTGTGTGTGTGTGTGTGTGTGTGTGTGTGTGTGTGTGTGTGTGTATTTGTTTACCCTCACTTCCCCCCCCCCCCCCCCAAGGTAAGTCTTTCCTGTCTCGGGATTGGAATGACTCCTTACCCACTCCCTTAAAACCCTCATCATTTCCTTTTCCCTCTCCTTCCCTTCTACCTGAAGAAGCAACTGGGTTGCGAAAGCTTGCATTTGCGTGTGTGTGTATTCATTTATTTATTTGTGATGGTGGGGGTGCTCCTTTGCGTGGTGAGTAATCTTCGTCTATTTATAGAACAAAAATTCCTAGCAGGAAAAATTATATATAAAAAATAGACGAAGGAGCACAGGTGTGACAGCAGCACAAATAAATAGAACACACACAAATGCTAGCTTTCGCAGTCTAGCTGTTTCGTCAGGCAGAAGGGAAGGAGAGGGAATCTTCGTCTATTTTATATACACACACATAGAACACTATGCTGCAAGCTATCATACTTTTTCAATAAATAATTTTGTAAATCAATCACACGCACTTGATGAATTATGAAAAGGTGAATGATTTCTTCAAAAGCTTAGAATATGTACTATCATGAGTCCAAAAATCAGCATTTTAATCACATACTTTCATAAAAATCAAGCAGAATGAAAAGTAGACATTTTCTTATTTTACAGGCAAGGCAAAGCTTGTAAGGGAAAACTTCATTCATAAAACATTGTGGGATGGTCTTATATACCGTCAACATTATTTTCATCAAGAAAATCGGAACTTGTATTTTTCCCCCTTTCTTCTGTCTCGGCCCGGCCGGCAGTATGAATGCAGCCTTATGTAGACAAGTGCCGGACGGGCGTAATAATTATGGCATGGTGAGGAGGGCTGATTGTGCGCATGCGCACTGGCGTCAACTGTTCTATATGCCAGTCGGGAGTATCGAGTCGCCTTGCTCACAAGACTGCATACCCGGCACTGTTGACACCCAGGTGCGGCGGTCTCGCCAGGCGCTCTCACTGGCGGGAACAAGCGGGAGCCAGGCCGCGTTTGACGGCTGGCACCAGTGAAAGGTGCTTTGGAGGAGCCTCCAAAGAACACACTATCAGATCTCTCCAACAATGATAATATTATGACTTGGAAGCAGACAGAAGAGACTAATTGACTTAAGTGAGATTCAAAAAGCAATTGTTATATGACTGAATAAAAATTATGTAACTTTCAGGAAGAAAATACAGGGCTTAAAATGAAGTCACAGCCAGAAGTAATTTACATAGCCAAAACTCCACTCCCATGAACCACAGACACCGCCAAGGTGGAGTGGCTTGCATACCTAAACGATACATATAGCCGTACCATAGGTGCAACCACAGCGGAGGGGTATCTGTAGAGAGGCCAGACAAATGTGTGGTTCCTGAAGAGGGGCAGCAGCCTTTTCAGTAGTTACAGGGGCAACAGTCTGGATGATTGACTAAGCTGGCCTCTTAACATCAGCTAATGTGGCTTTGCCACACAGTTACTGCGAACAGCTGAAAGCAAGGGTGAAACTACAGCCGTTACTTTTCCCAAGGACATGCAGCTCTACTGTATGAACATATGATGATGGCATCCTCTTGGATAAAATATTCCGGAGGTAAAATAGTCCCCCATTTGGATCTCCGGGCGGGGACTACTGAGGAGGATGGAATCACCAGGAAAGACAACACTGGCATTCTATGGATCAGAGCGTGGAATGTTAGATCCCTTAATCGAGTAGGAAAATTAGAAAATTTAAAATGGGAAATGGATAGGTTGAAGTTAGATATAGTGGGGATTAGTGAAGTTCGGTGGAAAGAAGAACAGGGTTTCTGGTCAGGTGAATACAGAATTATAAATACAAAATCAGTAGGGGGTATTACAGGGGTAAGTCTGATAATGAATAAGAAAGTAGGGATGGGGGTAAACAACTATGAGCAACACCGTGATCGCATGATCGTAGTGAAGATAGATACAAAGCCAACACTGACTACAGTAGTACAGGTTTATATGCCAACTAGCTCTGCCGATGATGAGAAGATTGAAGAAATGTATGAGGAGGTAAAGGAAATTATTCAGACTATTAAGGGAGAGGAAAACTTAGTTGTTGTGGGAGACTGGAATTTGATAGTAGGACAAGGAAGGGAAGGGAAGATAGTAGGTGAATGTGGTCTGGGAAAAAGGAATGAAAGAGGAAGCCACCTGGTAGAATTTTGCAGGAACATAATTTAGTTATAATGAACACCTGGTTTAAGAATCACAAAAGAAGGTTGTATACGTGGAAGAGACCAGGAGACACCGGGAGATATGAGATTTTATAATGGTAAGACATAGATTTCGGAACCAGATATTAAACTGTAAGACATACCCAGGGGCAGATATAGATTCTGACCATAACTTATTGGTCCTGGATAAACTGCAGGAACCTGAAGTTTTCGAGAATTTCAGAGGGAGCTTTAGGCAACAATTGACAGAAATGGAGGAAAATAAAACAGTAGAGGAGGAATGGGTAGCATTGAGAGATAAAATAGTGAAGGCAGCAGAGGACAAAATAGGTAGGATGGCAAGACCTACAAAAAATCCTTGGATATCATAGGAAATACTAAATTTAATTAATGAAAGGAGAAAATATAAAAATGCAGTAAATGAAACAGGCAAAATGGAGTACAGACGACTAAAAAATGAGATTGACAGGAAGTGCAAAATGGCTAAGCAGAAGTGGCTAGAAGGCAAATGCAAGTCAGTAGAAGAATGTATAAATAGAGGAAAAATAGATACAGCCTACAGGAAAATAAAAGAAACATTTGGAGATAAGAAAAACAGCTCTATGTATACCAAGGACTCTGATGGAAAACCAGTTCTCAGCAAAGAAGGGAAAGCTGAAAGGTGGAAAGAGTATATAGAGAGGCTCTATGAAGGAAATGAACTTAACGGCAATATTGTAGAAAGGGGAGAAGAAGTAGCTGAGGATGAAATAGGAGATACTATACTGAGAGATGAATTTGACAGAGCACTGAAAGACCTAAGTCGAAACAAGGCTGCTGGAGTAGATGATATTCCCTCAGAGCTACTGAAGTCTCTGGGAGAACCAGCCATGACAAAACTGTTTCACATGGTGTGTAAGATGTATGAGACAGGCGAAGTACCCTCAGATTTTAAGAAAAATGTAATAATCCCCATTCCAAAGAAAGCAGGTGCAGACATGTGTGAAAACTACAGAACCATCAGTTTAATAAGTCATGGTTGCAAAATATTAACACGAATTATTTACAGAAGGATGGAAAAGCTGGTAGAAGCCGACCTTGGGGAAGATCAGTTTGGGTTCAGGAGAAATGTAGGAACTCGGGAGGCAATACTCACTTCACGGCTTATCCTAGAAGATAGATTAAGAAAAGACAAACCTACATTTCTAGCTTTTGTAGATTTGGAGAAGACATTTGACAGTGTTGATTGGAATGAACTGTTTCAAGTTCTGAAGCAAGCAGGAGTAAAATATAGGGAGCATAAGGTTATTTACAACTTGTACAAAAACCAGACAGCAGTTGTCAGAGTTGAAGGGCATGAAAGGGATGCAGTGGTTGGAAAGGGAGTAAGACAGGGTTGTAGCCTTTCTCCAATGTTGTTCAATTTGTTTATTGAGCAGGCTATAAAGGAAAGCAAGGAGAAATTTGGAGAAGGAATTAAAGTTCAGGTTGAAGAATTAAAAACATTGTGTTTTGCCGACGACATAGTAATTCTGTCAGATACAGCAAAGGACCTGGAAGAGTAGTTGAACGGAATGGACAGTGTGCTAACAGGTGCATATAAGATGAACATTAACAAGAGCAAAACTAGGGTAATGGAGTGCAGTCTAAGAAAATCAGGTGATGCTGAAGGAATTAAGATTAGGTAACAAAACAGTAAAGGAGGCAGGTTTCATTACTTGGGCAGTAAAATAACAAATGATGGTTGCAGTACAGAGAATATAAAATGTAGAATGACAATGGGTAGAAAAGCGTTCTTGAAAAAGAGGAAGTTGTTAACATCAAATATTGATTTAAGCCTAAGGAAGTCCTTTCTGAAGGCATTTGTGTGGAGTGTTGCCTTGTATGGGAGTGAAACTTGGACGATAAACAGTGCAGACAGGAAGAGGATAGAGACTTTTGAAATGTGGTGTTACAGAAGAATGCTAAAGATTAAGTGGGTGGATCACGTAACTAATGAGGAGGTACTGAACAGAATTGGGGAGAAAAGGAATTTCTGGAATACCTTGACTAAAAGAAGGGATCGATTGGTAGGACGCTTCCTTAGACATCAAGGAATTGTGAATTTAGCATTGGAAGGAAATGTGTGGGGTAAAAACCGCAGAGGAAGACCAAGAGATGGATACAGTAAGCAGATTCAGACAGATGTAGGTTGCCGTTCTTATGTGGAGTTGAAGAGGCTTGCTCGGGATAGGGTATTGTGGAGATCTGCATCAAACCAGTCTCCGGACTGAAGACCACAACAACGACAACAACAACAAAACAGCTATAACTATAGAAATCCTAATTTCTGTCAGTGAGGCACTTGGAAGAAGTTACTCAGCACAGCAAGAGCTGGAACTGACTAGCAGGGCCAGCTTATAAATGTCTATACAGGTGACCATCCATCAAGTGTTAACATATTTTACGTTTACACACTCAATGAGTGTCACAGTGTGATGAAGCACAGTGGCACCATGAAACAATGAAATAATTTCACAACCTACTACAATGGTAATCCTATATTGAATTTTTTCTGTATCCATTTCTGTATTCTGCGAAGTAATTAATTTTGAAACTATCTGTAATTAAAATTCTGCCACATACTATGATACTCCTGAAAATAATAATAATAATTCCATGAATCCATTGACTTACCAGAGGGAAATTTTATTGACATTATTGAGGACATATACAACATGATCACACAGAGCCATCTGCAGGTGAATCCAGTCAAGAGTGCTAGCACAATGTCAGCACTAGTACCGTGTTACCCTCCGTTTGCAGCAATGCAGGCTGCAATTCTCCCATGGAGATGATTGTAGAAGTGCTGAATGTAGTATTTGTGGAATGGCCTGCCATGCAGTTTCCATATGTTGCTTCAGTTGGACCACATTTTTTGCCATTGGTGCAGACTGCACAAGATGATATTTCATGCTCAGTGGAGAACAGATCTAGGAATCATGCTGGGCAGGTTAGTTGATGTACACCTTCAATAGCATGTTGAATGTCACAGGATACATTCGACCCTCACTGTCCTGTTGGAAAAGCTTATCATCTTGTTGGTGCATGAACAACTTCACAACAGGTTGAATGATTGATTGAATATAATGTGCACTGTTCAATGTTCTCTTGATTATGATCACAGGAGAACAGCCAGTGTTGGATATGGCTCCCCACACTATGATGCCAAGTGTTGGCCCTGTGTGCTTCAGTCATGTACACTCCGGAGTTTGGCACTCCTCTGCAAAATACCAAACTTGCATACGACCATCATTGGCTACAAGGCAGAAGTAGCTCTCATTGCTGAAGATGACATGTCTCCCTTTGTTCTTCCATGAACACCATTAGACGTGGACTCAACAATGCTGGGGCGCAAATGGAACATGCCCTAACAATATCCAGGATCATGGCCCTGCTTCATGGAGATGGATGCAGATGGTTCTCGCTGATTCTACTGGAGCAATCACGTTCGTAAATTGCAGTGAAGTGATGGTGCAGTCCAGTATCATAAGATGCAATTATCTTGGTGTGCTTCTAAGTGACGACACTGTACAGGTTGATAGGTATGCACACCTCACTTTATTGACCTCTGGTGATATCCTGCAGGCCTACTTATACGCCCTCACTCAGAAACTCCATCAGTTTCACAAACGGTTCACATAGATGCTGTCATGGCATACCAACAATGTTGTAGACACACACAGAGCTCTGTATGTCATGCCAAATTCGCTGCCACTGACTCTGGCGATGACCAACCACTGCACAGCTCACATAATTCCATGGCTGATAATGCAGTGTCTGGTTTGTCCATAGTGCTTGCACTGCCATTTCGTAGTGTCCCATACGAGAATGGCAGGTCTCATTCGCTCCTGTCAACATGTTCTTTTTTCTGAAGTGTATTATTCATCTTATGAGCTGTTAATTTTGTTTAGTTCCCAGATTTGATACTATACTTTCATAGCCCTGAACTTTCTGTGCTGAACAATGTATATGGCAACCCAATTAAGGTATTAAGTATCATTCAAATAGTAAATTGAACTTTAATACTTTTCTAGTGATGTATCATTCAGAAAAGTTGAACTATTGCTGCACCCCAAAGAATATCAACACAACTAAATGTTCACCTGCAGTATTATAAACCAAGTAATAACTGAATTATCAAAATATTCAAATATCAGCATTTTATATAAATCACCCTTTCCTCTCATCAGAAATTTGGCAGTCACAGATTAGAATTTGATCACTAAATACTTTTGTGTAATGATCTGTTCCATGTAAAGTGTTTGTGGCTACAATCAACTCTAACAGCATTTCCATGTTTGTGTCTGAACTCTGCAAGTCATGGAAAAACATCTAATTATTTACACCATGTTTCGAAATGCAGTTTGTTAAATTCCTTCAAATAATTTTTTTTGGTTAATCATTCCAAAAGTGATAGGTTCAATTATGAATAATTGAACATATATTTGTCAATGATGTAACAAGGATAGTTTGGAATTCACCATAAAGATGATTGATGAGCCATAAAGCTAGCTAGCTAGCTCTATCTCTCTCTCTCTAATAAATTGACATTCCAACTTAGAATATATAAGCAAACATAGACTTCTCTCATGCCCACTATCCGGCCTCAAGGGAACACCCCTCTTGTGACCCAGTACAACCCATGACTGGAGCAGTTAAACCACATTCTCCACCAGGGTTTCAACGAACTTTCATCCTGCTCTGAAATGAGAAATACCCTTCCTCCCCACCCACCCTAAAGTTGGAATACAACGCCCACCAAACCTATGTAATATATTTGTCCCTCACTGCTCCCAACCGCTTACCTCATGGCTCAGATCCTTACAACAAGCCTATAAGATGCAAAATCTAGTCCTATTCACCATCCCACCACCACCTACTTCAGTCCTAGCATGTGTATTTCCTATACCATAAAAGGCAGGGCTACCTGTGAAAACAGTCACTGGATTGACAAAGTGAACTGCAACCACTATGGAGCTTTCTAAGTGGGCATGACCAGTAACAAACTGTCTCTCCGCACGAATGGCTATCATCAAACTGTGGATGGAGGACAGTTGGACCATCCTGTTGCATAGCATCGAGCCCTGCATGATGTGGCTCACTTCAATGACTGTTTCATAAGGATCCTCCCCACAAACACCAGCTTTTCTGAATTGCGCAGGTGGGAACTCTCCCTACAATATATCCTAAGCTCACACAATTACCTAGGCCTAAACCTTTGCTAGTTCCTGCCTCCATTACCCTCCCCTCTCCTTCCCTGCCTGCACTCTAGTCTCACATACATCTAACATTCTGCCACACACTTCAGTCTCCCCCCCCCCCTTTCTTTCGCCTCTGTCCAGCAGACAGCACTGGTGTATTCTTGTACGCCCACCGTGCATCTCTCCTATTCCTTCCTGCTTCCCTCTCCACACTGTCTCCTCACTCCCACCACTGGTTGCTTTCACGTTCACCTTTGCCGTTGTGGTCCTGCAGCCTGGCCTCAACAGCTTGGGATGGCATTTTTGTGTGTTTGTGTGTGTGTTTCTCTGTCTGATGAAGCCCACAATGGCCAAAAGCTATTCACTAAGTTGTAATCTGTTGTGCGTGCTTTCCTGGTACATCTGCCTAATATTGTGTAGGACCACCACGAGCATGCAGAAGTGTCGCATCAAAATGTTGATTGAACTCAACTAATGTTTGAGGTAGTGTTGGAGGGAAATGACACAATGCAGCCTGTAGAGCTGTCCATAAACCCATAAGAGTATGAGGGGATGGAGATCTCTTCTGAACATGGTGCAAGGCATCCCAGATATGCTCAATTATGTTCATGTCTGAGGAGTTTTGTGGTCATCGGAGGTGTTTAAACTCAGAAGATGTTCCTGGAACCATTATGTAGCAATTCTGATTGTGTGGGGTACCGTATTGCCCTGCTGGAATTACCCAAGTCCGCCGGAATGCACAATCGACATGAGTGGATGCAGGTGATCAACCAGAATGCATATGTACAGGTCAATCGAAGTCGTATCTAGATGCATCAGAGATCCCATATCTCTCCAGCTGCAAACACTCCTAACAATTACATCTACATAGATACTCTGCAAATCACATTCAAGTGCCTGGCAGAGGGTTCATTAACCACTTTCATAACTTTTCTCTACCGTTCCATTCTCTAATAGCCCGCGGGAAGAAAGAACACCTAAATCGTTCTGTTTTTGATCTGATTTCTCTTATTTTATTGGGATGGTCATGCCTCCCTAAGTAGGTGGGTGCTAGCAAAATATTTTCACATTCAGAACTAAAAGTCGTCAATTAATGATTTCCACCCCAATTCGTGCAACATTTCCGTGATGCTCCCCCCCCCCCCCCCCCCCGTAACGTGATAAAACAAAACGAGCTGCCCTTTCCTAAACCTTCTCAATGTCTTCCATCAGTCCCACCTGGTGAGGATCCCACAAGGGGCAACAGTACTCCAGGAGAGGACACGCAAGTGTGATGTAGGCAGTCTCTTTGGTGGAGCTGGTGCATCTTCGAAGCGTTCTGCCGATGAAATGTAACCTTTGGTTCGCCTTACCCACAATATTTTCTGTGTGTTCTCTCCAGTCAAAGTTGTTCGTAATTGTAACTCCTAGGTATTTGGTAGAATTTACGACCTTAAGGTTTGACTGATTTATCGCATAATTAAAGTTCAGCGAATTTCTTTTAGTGGTCATGTGTATTACTTCACACTTTTCTTTATTTAGTGTCAATTGCCAATTTTCGCACCAAGCAGAAATTTTGTCTAAATCGCTTTGCAGTTGCTTTTGATCCTCTGTTGACTTCACTAACCGATAAATGACAGCATCATCCGTGAACAGTCTAAGGGAGCTATTCAGATTGTCTCCTAAATCGTTTATAAACACTAGGAAGAGTAGGGGACCTATAACGCTTCCCTGTGGAACGCCAGATATCACTTCTGTTTTACTCGATGACTTACCGTCAATTACAACGAACTGTGTTCTTTCTGATAGGAAATCGTGAATCTAATCTCACAATTGGGGAGATATTCCATAAGCACACAATTTCATAAGAAGCAGCTTGTGGGGTACAGTGTCAAAAGCCTTACTGAAATCCGGAAATATGGAATCGATTTGAGATCCGATGTCGATGGCACTTAACACTTCATGTGAATAAAGGGCAAGCTGAGTTTCGCAAGAGTGATACTTTTTGTGAATCTGTGTTGACTACTGGTTAATAGGTCATTCTCTTCGAGGTAGTTCATAATATTCGAACAAAGTATATGTTCCAAAATCCTACTGCAAATCGACATCAATGAGATAGGCCTGTAATTTTGGGGACCACTCCTATTGCCTTTCTTGAATATTGGAGTAACTTGGGCAACTTTCCAGTCCTTGGGTATGGATCTTTCGCTGAGTGATCGGTTGTAAATTATAGCTAAGTACGGAGCTATTGCATCAGCATACTCAGAGGAATCTAGTTGGTATACAATCTGGCCTGGAAGATTTATTTTTGTTTAGTGACTTAAGTTGTTTTACTACTCCAGGAACATCTACTTCTAAGTTTTGCATGCTGGCAGCTGTTCTTGGATTGAATACTGGAGTGTTCACTTCGTCTTCTTTGGTGAACGAATTTCGGAAAGCTGTTTAGTAATTCTGCCTTAGCAGTACTGTCAACGGTAGTATTACCATTGCTATCGCATAGTGAAGGTATTGTTTGTGTTTTGCCGCTAGTGTACTTCACATATGACCAGAATTTCTTTGGATTTTCTGCAAGATTATGAGACAGGATTTCGTTGTGGTAACTACTACAGGCTTCTCGCATTGAAGTCCGGGCTAGGTTGCGAGTTTCAGTAAAAGATTGCCAGTCTTGTGGATTCTGTGTCTTTTTAAATCTTGCATGTGTTTTTCTTTGTTTCTGCAACAGTGATCTGACCTGTTTTTTGTACGACGGGGGGTCAGCCCCCTCTTTTACTAATTTATTTGGTATAAATCTCTCGATTGCTACTGATATTATGTCTTTGAAAGTAAGCCACAACTGATCTACACTCGCATTTTTAGTTTTGAAAGACTGGAGATTATCACTCAGGAAAGCGTGAGGTGAATTTTTATCAGCTTTATTGAATAGATATATTTCTAGTTTATTTTTGGTGCATCTGTGCATTTCGACATTCAGTCTCGCTACTACAACTCTATATTCGCTAATCCCTGTATCTGTTTTGATGCTCTTTACTAGCTCAGGATTATTTGTTGCTAAGAGATCAAGGGTATTTTCGCAACCACTTGCAATTCTAGTGGGTTCATGGACTAACTGTTCGAAGTAGTTTTCAGAAAAAACATTCAGAACTAGTTCGGATGATGATTCATATTTGCCGCCGGTTTTGAATACATAATTATGCCAACATATCGAAGGTAAATTAAAGTCGCCACCGATTATAACAGTATGCTTCGGTTACCTATTTGAAATGTGATTAAGCTTTCTTTGAACATTTCGGCAACCGCATTGTATGAGTCAGGGAGCCGATAAAAAGATCCAATTATTAATTTATTCCGGTTGTCAGGAATAGCCTCTACCCAGACCAACTCACAGGAAGTATCTGTCTCAATTTCGCTGCAGGATAAACCGTTAGTAACAACAATAACACGCCACCCCCTTTTTTATTTATTCTATCCTTTCTGAAGACCATTTGGCACTTTGAAAAAATTTCGGCCGAACTTATCTCAGGCGTCAGCCAACTTTCAGAACCTATAACGATTTGTGCCTCAGTACTTTCTATCAGCACTTGGAGCTCTGGAACTTTCCCAATACAGCTACGACAATTTACAACTGTTATACCAATGGTTTCTAGATTTGCTTTCTTCCCGTGTCTGACCTGCCCCCTTTGAGACAAACCCATTTTGTGTATTCCCGAGGCCCTCTAACCTAAAAAAAACCGCCCAGTCCACGCCACACAGCCCCTGCTACCCGTGTAGCCGCTTCCTGAGTATAGTGGACTCCTGACCTATTTAGCGGAACCCGAAAACCCACCACCCGTTGATGCAAGTCGAGGAATCTGCAGCCCACACGGTCACAGAACCGTCTGAGCCTCTGATTACAGGGCCTCCACCAGCTAGAACAGTCCCCTAATGACATGCAGGGTCCATGGGTCCATGAGGTTGTCTTGATACTCGTACACATCCATCTACTCGATACAGTTGAAAATGTCAGACCGAACAACATGTTTCCTGTCAAACAGTCAAACGTCAAAAGGCACAAGCAAGGCATAAAGGTGGGTATCATCAGTCATAAATGTACATGAGTGGGTCTTCAGCTACGAAACCCCAAATCAATGGTTTTGTAGAATGGTTCACACACTGACACTTGTTGATAGTCCAGCATTGAAACTCTCAACAATTTTCAGAAGAGTTGCACTTCTGTCCCACTGAATGATTCTCTTCAGTTGTTGTTGGTCTCATTCTTGGAGGAACTTTTTCCGCTTCATTAGTGTTGGAGATTTGATGTTTTGACAGATTTCCGATATTCACAGTGCACTTGTGAAATTATTGTATGGAATAATCTCACACATTGGTATCTCAGAGATGCTGTGTCCCATTCATTGTGCACCAAAAATAACACCGTGTTACGTTCACTAATATCATGATAACCTGCCATTATAGAAGCAGTTCTAGTTCTAATGTCAATGCTGGATACTTGTTATTTTATAGAGGCATTGCGAACAGCACCACCATCCTCAGAGTGTTTACATATCTCTGTGTTTTCATACATATGCCTATGCAGTTTCTTTGGCTTTTAAGTGTTCTGTGAACCATTCTCAACCCATCCTTTGCGCTGTAGAAATACTTCATCACACATGAGTAGCTGTTTCCCAAATGGATGCATCACATTCTTTCATGTCAATAATGCACCCTTTTTTAAACTCAATGATTTGATGGTATATCTCCGAGACATCCTGCATGTCTGCTCAAGTCTGACTGATTGATTACATTCTGTATATAGTGATAAGATCTGCAGGCACACAATTAGCGGTAGGTGGTTTTTGAACCCAATGACCGATATGTATCAAATACTAAACATTTCTTCAACATACTAATGTCCTGTAAATATGAACTTCCTATCTCTAGTTTTTCAAAGTGTTCTGTTTTTAACATGAGAAAAAGAGATCAGCAACAAACTCATTTCAACTACCACTGAATTTTTCTATTACTGCCATACTTCACCCATTAGGTATATGTGTTTTGTTACTTTATGATAAACCATAAATTGATACTTATACTATGAAACAAAATCAAACAATGGAAATTCCAGGAACAATTCAACAATATTTTTGTTAAGGATCAGAGATGTCTGATGAGCTGTGGAAAGGCACAAATAATAGAAAACAACTGCAAAGCTCCAGAATGAAACTTCACTCTTCAGCGGAGTGTGCGCTGATATGAAACTTCCTGGCAGATTAAAATTGTGTGCTGGAACCGGGACTCGAACCTGGGACCTCTGCCTTTCGCGGGCAAGCGCACTACCGACTGTGCTATCCCGACACGACTCACGATGCTGCCTCACAACTTTACTTTGCGAATGGCAAAGGTCCCAGGTTCGAGTCCCGGTTCCGGCACACAATTTTAATCTGCCAGGAAGTTTCATATCAGCGCACACTCCGCTGCAGAGTGAAGTTTCATTCTGGAAACATCCCTTAGGCTGTGGCTAAGCCATGTCTCCACCATATCCTTTCTTCCAGGAGTGCTAGTCTTGTGTGCTTGCAGGAGAGCTTCTGTGAAGATTGGAAAGTAGGAGGCGAGGTACTGGCGGAAGTAAAGTTGTGAGGCGGCATCGTGAGTCGTGTCGGGATAGCACAGTCGGTAGTGCGCTTGCCCGCGAAAGGCAAATTTCCCAGGTTGGCACACAATTTTAATCTGCCAGGAAGTTTCAACTGCAAAGCTTTCAGCCGATACGGATTTCGTCGGTTGGAGGACACACACACACACACACACACACGACTGCCTTCTGTGATAGTGTGCCAAAAGATTCTATTATTTCAGCCTTTTTGCGGCTCATCAGACATCTCTGTGGTGAGTAACTTTATTAACTTTATAAAGAACTGGTCATCCCTCATTAGTGCCTAAATGTAACTTAAAAAAACAACACTATGCTGTATTTGTTATGTCTTGACACAGTTAAGTAGTGCAGACTATTTTCAGCAAAAAGACTAAAAATAAAAGATGCTGCCAATAAATAATAGTCCAAATAAATAACAGGCAAAAATTGTTGCAAATGAGTCAGACTATGGGAATATACAAAACCCTTAATTTTCAGTTTTCTATGGGCTTTTACAATTATGGTGAGAATAAGAATGTTTGTTGTCGTGGTCTTCAGTCCGCCGACTGGTTTGATGCAGCTCTCCACGCTACCCTGTCCTGTGCATGTCTCTTCATCTGAGAATATGTTCGGCAACCTAAGACCTTTTGAATCTGCTTACTATATTGGTCCCTCGGTCTTCCTTTACGTTTTTTACTCCAGGCGCTTCCTTTTAATGCTAAGTTGACAATTCCTTGAAGTCTCAGAATGTGTCCAACCAATCTATCCCTTCTCTTAGTCAGGATATACCAGAAACTCCTTTTCTCCCCGATTCGGTTAAGCACCTCCTCATTAGTTACGTGATCTACCCATCTAATTTGCATCATTCATCTGTAGCATCACATTTCAAAAGCTTCTATCATCTTTTTATTTGAACTCCTTATCGTCCACGTTTTACTCCCATACAATGCTACACTCCAAACAAATGCTTTCAGAAAAGACTCCATAACATTTAAATTAATATTGGATGTTAACAAATTTCACTTCTTTAGAAACGCTTTTCTTCCCATAGCCATTCTGCATTTTATATTTTCTTTACTTCAGCCATCAGAAGTTATCTTGCTACCCAAATAACAAAATTAATCTATTATAGTCGACATGGTCGATTTGAGAATGTCCGCAACTGCACTATGTTATTTTAAATGTGTTTATTTCAGTCAACAGTTCTATAAAATTGTTTAATGACATGTTTCGATCACTTGGATCATCTTCAGATCTTTTAGTTGCGTCCGCAACTCGTCTGGCTGAGTACTAATTGGTACTCAGCCAGACGAGTTGCGGACGCAACTAAAAGATCTGAAGATGATCCAAGTGATCGAAACATGTCATTAAACAATTTTATAGCAACTGTTGACTGAAATAAACACATTTAAAATAAAATTCATCTACTACTTTTATTGCCTCATTACCTAAGCTAATTCCTTCAGCATCACCTGAGTTTTTGACATTGCATTCCATTACCTTCATTTTACTCTTGTTAATGTTCATCTTGTATCTTCCTTTCAAGATCTGTCCATCCCATTCAGTTGCTCTTCCAGACCTTTTGCGGTCTCTTACAGAATAACTATGTCATCAGCAAACCACAATGTTTTTATTTCTTCTCCCAGCACTTTAATGCCCTCTCCAAATTTCTCCTTCCATTCTTTCACTGCCTGCTCAATGTACAGATTGAACAACATTGGGGAAAGGCTACAACCCTCTCTTACTCCCTTCCAAACCTCTTTCTTGCCCTTCGACTCTAATAACTACTGTCTCTATATTTTACCCTTGCTACCTTCAGAATTTGTAAGAGCATATTCCAGTCTTCATTGTCAAAAGCTTTCTCCAAATCGACAAACGCTAAAATTGTAGGTTTCCCTTTCCTTAGCCTATCTTCTAAGATAAGTCGTAATGTGAGTATTGCCTCCTGTGTTCCTACATTTCTCCAAAATCCAAACTGATCTTCCTCCAGGTTGGATTCCACAAGTTTTTCCATTCGTCTGTAAATAATTCATGTATTTTGCACCCATAACTTATTAAACTGATAGTTCTGTAATTTTCACACTTGTCTGCTCTTGCTTTTTTTGGAATTGGAATTACATCATTCGTTTTGAAGTCGGAGGGTATTTCCCCTGTCTCGTACACCTTGCATGCCAGGTGATTCAATTTTTTCCATGACTGTCTCTCCTAACATCAGCAGTTCAGACGGAATATCATCTAATCCAGGGGCCTTGTTTCGATTTAAGTCCTTCGACGCTCTGTCAAATTCTTCTCGCAGTATCATCTCTCCGAATCTTCCTCCTCTTCGTCTTCCATTTCTAGGATACTGCCTTCAAGTTTATTTCCTTTGTATAGGGCCTCTATATATTCCTTCCACAGTTCAGCTTTCCCCTCTTTTCTTAGTACTGGTTTTCCATCTGAGTTCTTGATATTCGTACAGCTTTTCTTGTCTCCAAATATCTCTTATTTTCCTGTAGGCAGTATCTATCTTTCCCCTAGTTATGCATTCTTCTAAGGTTCTGCATTTGTCCTCTAGCCACTCCAGCTTAGCCAGTCTACACTTCCTGTCAATCTCGTTTTTCAGACGTTTGTACTCCCTTTTTCCTGTTTCACTTGCTGAATTTTTATATTTTCTCCTCTCATCAATTAAGTTCAGTATATCCTGTGTTATCCAGGGATTTCTATTAGGCCTTGTCCTTCTGCCTATATGGTCCTCTGGAGCCTTCACTACCCTATCTCTCAGAGCTAGCCATTCTTCTTCTACTGTATTACTTTCCCCCGTTTCAGCCAATCCTTGCCTAATGCTCCCTCTGAAACTCTCAACTACCTCTGGTTCCTTCAGTTTGTCCAGGTTCCATCTCCTAACCTTTCTACCTAATAAGAATAAGAATATTTTACTAATATTGCTGTTACTAGCAAAATGAGAATAAAAAAGTTGGTAATAACTAAAGATAGCATCAGCTTTCACCAGAGGCAGCAGAAAACTGTAACCGAGCAATGTTGACTGATGTGTGGAGGAAATGTTTTTTTAACACTTTCCTCACTAAATCTGTATGGTAAAACATAGACCTCTTTGTTTGGGTCCCATATGCCCTATGTTGCTTTGTTTTCCATGTTTTTAATACGTCAAAATGTACATTATATGTTTCTTCATTGAAAGTGGCGGCAAGTATAGTTTCTGTAAGTTATAGTAATAGGTCATTATGAGCCTGCATCTTAGGTTTAACGAAACATAATTTATGTGATCATGATTACCTAACCTCTCACTATGGCGTGTAGTATGCATTTTCAAAATTACTTTAGGATTAACAACTATGACAAAAGTAGTAAAGGGGGAGTTCACATACGAGGTATGGAATGCAGACCACCAATCCCACAGTAGCTGCAGCCTCAGCAACCACCATAAGTTGCCAAATATTTAACATTCAAAAAAATCATTCATGCAAGAGGACCATGCAAACATACCTTCATTTGTTATCTGCAGGGCCCACAGTGTTAGTAATGTCGTACATCGACATTTTAATAATAAGAATTATATAATTTCAACACTGTATATATGTATTATGTATACACTATATAAGCTTATAGTGTACTAATACGAATTAAGAATATACAGTGTTGAAATTATATAATTCTTATTATTATACCTTCATTTGATGGTCACACTAACTCCCAAATGGAAGACGTAGTAATAGGCAAAGTTGGTGTAGAGAAACAGCTGACAGCGTTGAAAAGCAACAAGTCGCCAGTTCCAGATCGGGTACCAATTCAGTTTTACAAAGAGTACTCTGTGACATTGGCTCCTTACTTAGTTTGCATTTATCGCAAATCTTTGATCAAGCACAAAGTTCCAAGTGAATGGAAAAAGGTGCAGATAATTAGTGTTCGAGAAAGGCAACATTAGGGTGGACCCACATAATTAATTACATACCTAAATCAGTAACATCAGTTTGCTGTAGAATTCTTGAACACATTCTCCATTTTAATATAGTAAATTTCCTTGAGATGAAAAAGCTTCTGTTCAGAGCGGCTTTAGGTAGCACCAATTGTGTGAAACTCAACTGCCCTTTTCTCTCATGAAGTCTTGTATGCTATGGAGAAGGGCAACAGGCAGACAGCATATTTCTCGATTTTCAAAAGGAGTTTGACACGGTGCCACAATGCAGACTGCTGATAAAGATACGAGCATATGGAAAGACTACTTAAGTAATAGAATTAGTACATTGTCCTCGATGACAAGTGTTCATCAGAAATTAGGATATTGTCAGGAGTGCCACGAGGAGCATGATAGGACCGCTATTATTTTCTATCTATATAAATGATCTGACAGTGTGAATGGTAATCTGTGGCTCTTTGCTGGCGATGCTGTGGTGTACACAAAATTTTGTTGTCACTGAACTACTGTAATAGGATGCAGGATGACCTGGACCAAATTTCTAGGTGGTGTGAGGAATGTAAGATGATGCACATGAGTAGGAGAATCAATCCTGTAATGTTGGATTACAAGCATTGGTAGTGTGCTGCTTGACAGTGTCACTTCAATTAAAAATCTAGGCATAATGAAGCACAGTGATACGAAATGGAATGAGCATATAAGGTCAGTTGTGGGGAAAGTGGATGGTTGACCTTGGTTTATTGGGGAAATTTTGGGAAGATGTTATTCATCTGTAAAAGAGACTACATACAAAACGACTCAGGTGTTTTGGATCCCCATCAGATCAACTTAAAGGAGGCAGTTCAGAGGCGGTTTGTAACTGGTAGATTCGACCAAGGCACAAGTGTTTCTGAAATGCTTTGGAAACTCAAATGTGAGTCGCTGGAGGGAAGGCAACATTCTTTTCAAGAGACACTGTTGAAGAAATTTAGAAAGGTAGAATTTGAAGTAGACTGCAGATTGAATCTACTGCTGCCAATTTATATTTTGCCTAAAGACCAGAAAGGAAAGACCAAGAGAGATTAGGGCTTGTACAGATGCATACAAGCATTACTTTTTTCTTCATTTTACATAGAAGTGGAAGAGGAAAGCCAGTAATTAGTAGTGGTACTATGTACCCTCCACCACACTTCTTTGGGTGGATTGCAAGATATGAATGTAGATATAGAACATTCATGCAGCACCACAACACTTACCACTTGCACCGTATTTGACTTTCACACAGCTTGCTGTACTCCATGGTCACTGCACTTTGTGATTGCCTTTTCTCATTTTTATGGTTTTAGAATATATTATTTCATATGGTGTTACTGTTAGTTTATGTGGTACTGACCACTGTGAGTTTGAAGTTCATAGACTGTCATAAACGGAAAAGACTTGCTAATTGCATTAATCAGGGGACTGGCATAAGAATCTCAGTGAAAAGAATTGGTTTGCATGTTTTGTGCCTACATGTCCCACTGATCTCCATTAACTATATATTTGATATAAATGTTACAGCTCAAAACATGCACAAAAACATCATTGTGAATATTCAAGAAATAAAACATCCAAAGGTGAAACTCTTGGGGACAAAAAGTGTAGGCCGATTACCAGTAGCATGCTGACATGCTTAATTTACAGTGGTAAATAACAACAAAACAAAATATTTTCAAAGTTTTTTATATTCTAGTAAGAAAGTCTGAGTAGCGATTAATTTTTAATATGAGCAATTTAGTGTACATCACAAACAATAAATACTACTTTTTTACAATATAATTTCTGTAATATTAAATTATTTTTATTCCTGTTTCAGTACTGGATGCCTATTTAAGATATATTCTGTCACTGCCGCTAAGGAGCATATATCTAATATTTGTTAGTTTAGAAATAAGTGAAATGGCCATAAAAATTAAAAACTGATTAATTATAAACACTGCAACCCTTTTCTTGTAATGAAAGCACTTGTGTGACCAATTATCAGGTATTATGAAACATGGTCAGAATTCCTGTTTGGAATAAAATATGATTTGATGTATTTGTAACATTTTATTTTATTTGCTTAATATGCTTAACTAACTTCAATAAGAAAAAGCATGTTGAAAAATTTGGAAAACATCAGAAAATGCCTTTTCATAAACTGTCAGTATATTGTTTTAATAATCTACTGCCAGAAATAAAACTAAATGAAATGCAGGTTCCATGTTTATACAAGGAACAGTGTGTGGTGTGTGTGTGTGTGTGTGTTTGAACGAGTTGAATGAAATGTGGGATGACACACCAGTTCCTTGCAGAATGTGGAAACTCTGCGTGGTGCCTTAAAGTGCTTCTACAGAACTGTCAATCCAAAGCAATTTTGAACAGACTGTTTTTGATGGTTCTTCTGGATCTAAGAAGGAAAAAACTGATGTGGATATTCATTACGAACTTTCAGAAGTATTTTGTGAAAGTTCAAACAGTTCAGGTAACTGATCTAGATTTATATTGTTGAAAAATTTTGTCACAAAATAATATGCATGTTACTATAGTATCAAACACTGTCTCAAAATATGGGCAAATGAAGATGGGGATCTTTGTACTACTATTTGTCCTGACACATTATAAAATATTATTACTTCTGGGAGCAATTGGACCAGAGTTAACAAATCATCTGATTTATCAATATTTAATAGTGCATTGGTGTAGCTTTGGAATGGGATGAAAATTGTACACTGAATTCAAATCTTTCTCCAGATTTTTCAATTACATAATAAAAACGGTACAGGTTTAAACAAACTCGCTGACCTGATGACAGGCACGGAAAATAGACAATCAGTCACTGAAAGGCACACACAACAGAATAAATAAAAATAAAGATTTCGGTTGTTAAGCCTTCAACTGCCACACACACACACACACACACACACACACACACACACACAACTACCATCTCCGGCTGTTGCTGTTGTGGTGGTCCAGCCACAACAGTCGGAGACTGTTTGTCTGTGTGTGTGTGTGTGTGTGTGTATGAGCGTTATCTGTGGCAGATGAAGGCTTAACAGCTGAAAGCTTCATTTTTATTTATTATGTTATGTGTGTTATGAGTAGCAACCTATACTTTTCAAAATATTGTTGAATCCTTTATGGTATTTCCAGTGTTTGACAATCACATTCACACAACATAAATATTTGGCCATGGCCTTCATCAGAAAAAGAAACATCTACGGATAGTCTTAAGGCACACCCACATCCACTACATAAATTTCAAATTTGTCTCTTGTTCCCAGCCGCAGCATAAAAAAAAAGAAACATATACATTCACACAACTACTGTATATAATTGGGTAAATGATTGTGTGAATGAATTTCCCCCCCCCCCCCTCTGACAAAGGCCATGGCCAAAAATTTAAGTTGTGTGAATGTGATTGTCTATTTTTTGTGTCTGTCAGCAACTCAACAAGCCTCTTTCTAGTGAGTTGTAATCTATCCTTCATTTTGACATTCCAATCAGACTTTTCCATTGTTAAAAGTTTAAACAAACATGCATGGAAAATTAAAAACCCTTGAAATGAAGAAGTAGTAGGATGCATTTCTACATACTTTATGAGCAAGCAGGCTAATGAGCAGAGAGATTCCTTTCCACTTTGTTTATGTTGCATTTGAAAGACAGCATGAAACTTATACATATAGGTCACATAGTATTGATCCGTAGCAATTATAACTAAAAAAAAAAAAAAAAAAAAAAAAAAAAAAAAAAAAAAAAAAAAAGGGAAGGGAAGAGGAGGAGAGAGAGAGAGAGAGAGAGAGAGAGAGAGAGAGAGACCAGAACTCTGTTCAATTCTTCTGTCACAAAATAACTTCAACCATACATGAGTCTACAACTGATGATGAAATATGCCACCTCAGAGGCAGAATAGGATTTAGAGTTTATATGAACAACCAGAATAGTACAGATTCAAAATTTTAGTGATTGCACAACAGGTAATGTTTGAATTAAGAAATAGACGTACATACAGCAAACAATGTAAATAATTCTGTGTCGTCTGAAATTGGGAGATGGATTGTACATTATTCTGACAAAGCACTCTGCATTAATATGAACAGATTTTACACAAACCCTGCTGTGTTGGACTAGCTACCTATAGCAGAATAAAACTTTGGGTGTAGACTCTGTAATGAAAAACAGGGTCTACCTTACGAAATGAAAAAAATTGCACTGGTATTTTTTCAGTCCACTTTAGGTTTTCCTGTAGTTTTATTATTTCTTTTACAAAAGTTTTGAGCAAAAATAATAGAAATATAAATAATATAGAATTAAATAAAAAGTTATGGAGGATACAATTATGACTGTACTATTGTGGTAATATCTATGCACTCAACAAGTAATATTCTCTCTGATCGTATTTTAACAAACAGCCAAAATTATTGGATATTTGAGCTTAGCTTTAACAAACATTCTCTTCATTTTAACCTCCCATATTTTCATGATCTTTTTCTGTTAAAATATTACTACCTGTTTTGCCGTGGAAGTTTGTCCATTTTTTCAGGTATATTTCCTTTGCCTGTACAGGTATACATAAAATCAAGTGACAATGTCAAATTGCCATTATTTTTGCACATATCTCTAAAACAGTATGGGTTGTTAAGAATTCTCTCCTCTACAAATATGTTTATAAAATTTTCATTTTAGATGAATGGTTAAGGCATAAATTTTGTGCTGTCAAAAGGCCATCACAAACGGCCTATTTTTAGTGTTACTAAACAAACTTCAGTCCAAAATATTTGAAGAAGAGAGCTTCTGGTCGCTAGCAGCCAATAATTACATCTGTAAAATTTGGTGCCAATCAGTTGTATGACGCAACATGTCGAAAAATGTCGAAACATGTTACAGATAGAGACTTTTCTTATCTGCAAATTTGTTTACTCAAATTTAATCTCAGATGAACAGTTAAGCTGTCGTTTTCATTTCAATTTTGAGCCGTCAAAAGGTGATCACAAAGGTCCACTTTTAATGTTACTACCATAACCTAAAGTGGGACAAAAGGTGAAGCTTAGGAAGGGGGAAATTAGGTTTTGGAGGAAAGAACATTAACCTGGAAGTCAACCAGGGACGTGTACCGTCTTTCAGTCAGACACCGAGCAACTTCCACTGAAACTACTACCAAAAGCAAAACTGTATAAGTAGACAGATGTAAACCAGATGTTTTAATGTACTGTACCAATAATAGAGAGGGTTGATCAGATACCATGCTATTATGCTTTGCTGGAAGACATTGAAAGAGTGAATGGTGGTTTCCTTACACTTGTTTCTTTTAGCAGAAGTGAACAGTTGTGTACAAAGAAATGACAAAAATATATGATTTCTGGTGTACTTATTCGAGGTGTTAGGTAAACAGCTTCATGATTCAAAAGGTGGAATATCATCAAGTGCAGACAGTGCGTTGGATTGATACTTCCCAGAAAAGATCCCAGCTACAGCTTGAAAACAAAATACAGCAAGATGCAGTAAAACCTGTGCAGATAAAGGGAAGAAAGAACAAAAGAATGAGTTTCAGAATCAGTAACACTTCACCCCCTTTATCTTTTACCTTCATGATAAAAATGTGTAATAGGATTTGAATGACTGAGTTTCAAACTTTCACGTACATACTACCTTTATATTTTCTTCACGATTTTTTTGAAGAAAAGGAAAAAATACTACACACGGGATATTGGTTGAAAAGTATCAGTTCACAGGGAAAAAACATGTGTAAATGGTCCAGTGTGGAATATGTTAACTCTGCTTATCATTCCAAAGGAACTAGAAATTACTGGACATAAAAAACATTCTACTCATGTAAGATCTCAATGACAGTGACTCACTGATTACATAATATCAGATCATCATTTAATACCTATTATTGTGGCTTATCGATTCGTCAGTTGCTTGTAACAAGATGAACCATAGAAATTTTCACGATCAATTCACATTTCTGCTCTGGAGTTTTAGCATACAATAAATAATTCAGCTATGACTTTTGGACTGCCAGAAGTTTTCAAACCTGACTGTGTGTGACAAATCACTCACAAACATTACTTAGATTACAGAAAGTGTTATTCACAGGAAAATTGATTTTTAATTACACTCAACCTTAAGAGATAAAGCTATTGCAGATTCTACAGCAATCATTAACAAATTGCAATTACTAAAACAATTTAGAAAAATAAATCAATAATTTCTGATACAAAGTTTATAAATGTATCTTGCCATTTAATCACTATGGTGAGATTGAATGGTATTTTTACAGTTTGTCAACCGTTCAAAATAAGCTTCACTAGTGTTCACACACTCTTCTTAGTTTGTCTATAATTATTATAAGCTTCTAACACTGATTAACAGACTGTATCTACAGTTCTTTCTCAAAATCAGTGAAAGAAAATCCACAGTCTTCATCTGTAAAATGCTGGATTACTAGGTGGATGCTGCCACTGCTGAGGTGGTGGGGCTCCATATGGTTGAACTACTTGTTGTTCTTGGTACTGAGGAGCTCTTACAGCAGCTGCTGCTGCAGCAGCAGCTGCTGCTGCTGCAACTGCAGCAGTACTTTGCGGGACAGCACCTTGTCCACCGTATTGAGCCACAGGTGCTGCTTGGTATCCTGGCGGTGCTTGGTAGTAACTAGGTTGAGGAGGAGGAACTGAATAGGGTGTATACTGTGGTGGAGGTGCTTGTGTGTAGTGGTGATAAGGTGCTGAAGGAGGGGGATCAACGATAACTGGTGGTGGAGCTGTCGAGTCTTGTATTGGTACCGTGATGAGATTAGTACGCATTGTGGGAGGTGGGTTGGAAGTAAACATTATGGGTGGTCTGTGAGATGGTGGAGGGGCAAAGGGTGGTGGTGGGGGAGGTGGAGGTGAGCGCTGTAAGCGGGGATCGTGCTTCATGCGAGGTGGGGGAGCAGCTGTTGTAGGTAATGGTTCTGGTTTATTATTACTACCAGTTGTAACAACAAGAGGAAACTGTGGTGTGTCCTGGACAGACACCGCTATGTGTCTGTGGTTGATGTGTGCCTGCAAACAGACAGTTGTAATTCTCAATTACTGAGGAATGTGACACTCTGTACATAAAAAATTAAAAAGAAAAATTAAATTGTGCTGTCTCTGTAAAAATTGGATAGCATGTACGCAACTCAAACAAGCAGTTAAATTGAATCTAGGATTAATTTCAATGTTAACTTATTTAGTTTTTATATCACTACTTTCTTGTTATATAATTTGTAAGAAAACAGAATATGCACATGGGAGAATCATGAACAACAATATAAAGAGTGGAGAAAAATTGTCATTAAATTTTAACCCTGGTTAGCTAAAGCCAATAGGAACAAAAATTAGTAATGTTGTTTAGGTTGAAAACACAGCATTTTTAAACTACAGAAACTTGGCACAATGTATTCCAATTGGCCACAAGATTGCCCTGTTGCCAGATGTTCTGGACAACACATGACTCTAAAAGCTTTGCCTGCCAGAGATCGCAATGGATCCAAGGGAGACCACTACCTCAGTGGTAGCGTACCAGACCTTCACTAAGGGGGCCAAATCTGTTGGGGGCATATCTATTTTATTTTCACAATGAGATGTACCAGGAACAAACCCATTAACAGTTGTTAGCTAAAATATAGAAATTTGTTTAAAAATTGTGTTGGCCCTGAAAAGCTATAAAAGCTAGAATATATTTTACTTAAACCAGGTGCTTGAAATGGCAATCCTCTGTCTTGATACAAACCTGGAATGTCGAATAATGTTTTTCTAAACTATTTCAAAGATTTCTGGCATTGCACTGATGTGATTGGTCACAAGCTGAATGTGACCCATTAATTCTTCTTCGTTCTTCGTTTCGAGGTGTTTCATGTCTAGGTGAGTGAACTAATCGCTTGAAGTACGCTCACACAAAAAAAAAATAAAAAAAAAAAATAAATAAAATAAAATAATAAATAAAAAAACTGGTTGCATGAGGTCTGATGATTGCAGGAGCCATGTCCTGTAAGTACCTCTACAAATTACCTGGCTGATGAAGAGTGTGTTTAAAAACTCATTCATAGCATAACTTACCTGAAGCCACAAAGAGCTTCTTGCAAAAAGTGAAGGTAATTTGCCCTGCTAAGTCAAGGAGGTAGGAGGACTGACCCAATCAGATGGTCACCCACAATGCCTGCCCAAATGTTGAGTGAAAATCATGGATATAAGTGCCATGAGCATTTTCCGAAGCCCAGTAATGAAAGTTTCAAGTGTTGTAGAGTCCATCTGTATGTAAAGTGCACTTGTTAATAAACAACACAATGGCAGGGAAGTTAGGGTCTCGTGCAACACATTGTAGAAACCACTGTCAAACTCTTAGCCTGCATTCATAGACTGCCACAGGATTTCTGTCTAGGACAGGAAGGAAACTAACTGGATGCTGGCCATCATACCATACTCCAAAACCTCCCAGACTAACCAATGAGTGAACTCCATCTCGTGTCCAACTTGCACGAGTACTTGTCGTAGGTGCTTTCTTAAAGCGTTTGGGGAAAAGTCTCTTTAAATGCAGCATTCCATTGTGTTTGAAGTCTTCCAGCATCACCATAATATCCTGCTAATGAGCCTGTTTCACCTAGTCACCGGATAATTGATGTAAAGGTTTGCAGGTATGGATGGCTACTAGTTGGGTAAAATACCTCATAGAACTGTCGAGCTCCATGTGCATTACTGTCAGCTAGTCCGTAAACAAAAAACATATATCATTGTGCTTCTAATGGAAACTGTCACACTATGCTTACTGTGCAAGTAAATCACAAGTGAAATATGAATACTTTTAAGCTAAACTTATGTATGAATGCCACTGACATGAGGTGAAGGCGAATGGGAAGACTATACAACACGTGTGTATCATGTTGGAAAAGTAATAGGGCGAGGGACATTTGATTGTGTGAACCAACAATCATAGGGCTGCCGGTGATCTGATGAACGCCAACAGGAAAAATCTTGTGGGCAATCAAAGCACATGGCGGCAAGTTTCTATAGTGTAGAAGTGGTGAGTTTTCTTCCTAAACAACATTCATAATTTTGGTTCCTACTGGCATCAGCTATCCAGGGTTAAAAATTAATGACACAGTTTTTCTCCACCCTGTATATCAATAGTCACATAATTTAAATATCCTATGTTTCCTTGTTTTTACAATTTTGATGAGGTGAACATTTTCCATGTACATGAAAAGAAATTTAAAGCAAATATGTGCAAACTTGTTTAGTGAGCAGACATATTCATTTAACTCTATTCTACTATTTGAAACTAATGTAATGTATTACTTAAGCAATTACATTGAAATGTCTTGCAACAAATGGGAAAAAAAAGTTGTCAACATATACAAAACAGATTTGAATGACCAAGGTGACTGCTGCACAGCAGGAGATTGGCTGCAGGTTTTGCATCCACTGATTTTCTTAATATTTATCAATAATTGGCCATTAAAGTTAACAAGTGATTAAAAATCAAGAACGAATTTTTACTCTTCTTCTGTTCTCCCAATTTCATTTCTTCCTCGAGTAATATTTCTACAAGGTACACAAAAGGGCTGTTGTAAGATTTGGAGGGAATTACTGATATGGTGTCTGTCCATTTATGACATGTCTGAAAGAACAGGCACCATTAGTTGACAGTAACGGCCGTAAAATTACAATATTGAAATATTGAAACATTTCGACTGTTTCGGGCCATTGAAATAAATTCAACGACAAACTGAAAATTTGTGCTGGACTGGGATTCTAACCCGAGTTTCCCACTTCAGGTCAGTGGTCATCTTAACCAATTAGGCTATCCAGGCACACTTCCCTTCCAACCCAAATTCTCAATAGCACACTATTATTGTAGTGCCCCTGCCCATTGGCTCCTCTTACTCGCAGCTTATACTGTATTCCTGCAAGGGATTGAGTGTATGAATGTGTCCGCATTGAAATGGTCATTGCCTGTTGTGCCTATTGTAAATATGCCCCTAACAGGCAAAGACAATTTCAATGAGGACGCATTCATACACTCAGTCCCTTGCAGTAATACAGTATAAGTTACGAGCAAGAGGAACCAATGGGCAGGGGGCACTACAATCGTTGTGTCCTATAAGTAAAGAATTTGGGTTGGAAGGGAAGCATGCCTGGATAGCATAATTGATTAAGAGGACCTCTGGCCCAAAGCGAGAAACACAGGCTCAAATACCGGTTCACCACAAATTTCCAACTTTGACGTTGAAGTCATTTCAATGCCCAGAAATGGTCAAAATGTTTCAATATTTCGATTTTGTATTTGGGAGGAAGTCTATGAAGGTACTTTAATCAACTCATTTCTACATTATTTTGTGTCAGTGAAAATGACATTTTCATATAAAGTATCAAATTTGACTAATTACCTTTAAACTGCTCCTTCCCCCCCCCCCCTAGATGAGAGAACCTATGTTTTCTGGGTTGTCCCCCCTCCCTCCCCCATATTAACTTCACCTGTCACTGAAAGTGTGGGAAACAGATGTAGGATGAAAAACATCAACTTTTTTTTAAAGTTATTTTTAATGAAAGAAGAAATGTTTGTCTTGGTTGACAGATGAAATTGCTATATTATTGCAATTCACATTACGCTGCTGAGGTATTCTAGGTAACTGAATGCAACATATGGAGTAAATTAGAGACAAACAAGGTAAATAGGTGAAGCCAGATGTTGGTACAAGAGGAACATTCAAACTGTGGCATTAGATTTGTGTGCCGAGCACATGACCAGCTTGGTTTAGCCAATCAGTCACACCAACCCAAATCCACAAGACACCTATTGGGCAAAGCCTTCACTGTCTAACACGCTGCCACCATTCACTGTCACCTTATAGAAATATCAGATGCTTGCCTAGCCACCGTGTTCAGGAAAACTAGGCAAGGCGACCAACCCCCGCAAATAAAAATCCTTCATGGACGACAGTTGCTAAGATGTGAGGAAATATCATTGACAGTATCATCAATGGCCAACCTATTCCAGCACTAGTCGATTCAGGAGCTTCCTTCTCTGCATTGTCGAATGACTACTGCCGCAAACTCAAGAATATAATGTTCTGTGATACAATAGCAACTGTGCTGAAGATCGCAAATGGAAAATACGTCCAGCCGTCAGAAACGTGTTGCAAGAATAACCATCAACAACAGGACATAGCAGTTTGAATTTGTCGTTTTAACAGAATGTAGCCGTAATGCCATCCTCAGATGGGACTTCCTTCAGGCATCCCAGGCTGTCATTGACTGTGGAAGATCTGAGCTACAAACTGAGGAAGCCGTTCCGTCAAGTACACGTAATGTGTATTCCCTTGGGAGGTTGTTTGCTGTTGAGAATGTTGAGATGACCAGCTAAACTGTGAAGTTTTTGACAATCACAAAAAGCTAATCAGTATAATGAAGGAAATCTACATACCAGCAGCAATCAGAAGCATTACAGGTGGTCGAAGAAAACTTTGATCACAAATTTTCACAAGCAATTGCAACTCATTCCTAAAGGAATGTGTATTGAAACAGCTGAACCAGTCTAGGATGGTGAGCTCAATGTCATCGACGAAATCTCATATTAAGGTGTTACTGCTGACAACACACTAAAGGAAACTACTATTGAATTGCCTATAGGAACCAGTCTGACCCAGAAACAATGTCAAGGTGTTATTCATACTACACCAATTTTCAGGTGTATTTCAGGCCAGGCAGGAGAAGAGACAGATGAAATGGCCCACAATAAAAAACCGTATCAATACTGGGGATCATCCACCAATTAGCCAACAATCGTAATGTGTGTCCAGCTGAAAGACGAGTAATTTAGGAGGAAGTGGAAAAGATGTTGCACAATGACATCATTCAAACTTCAGAGAGTGCCTGGTCGTCTCCAAGGGTCCGCGTGAAGGAGGAGGATGGCACGTGGTTGTTCTGTGTTTACTATCAGCGGCTGAACAAAATCACAAAGAAAGATGTCTACCCATTGACACGCAAGGACGACACCTTAGACAGCTTGAACACCTGACAGCCTCTAAGAATTCAAAGTCACGCCATTTGGAGTATTTAATGCCCCAGCCACATTCGAACACATTATGAACAACTTGCTTCAATATCTTAAATGGACGACATATCTTTGTTATCTAGATGACCTTGTCATTTTCTCAAGAACATATGTGGAACATCTAAGCCGCCTGTTAACTGTCTTGAAGTGAGTACAGACTACAGGATTCTGCCTCAATCCAAATGAGTGCCTCTTTGTCAACAAAGAGAGAAAAATCCTCAGGCACCTAGTAAACGAAGATGGTGTCCATCCTGATCAAGTTAAAGTAAGGGCAGTCACCGAATTTCCAACTCCTCAGCACATCCGTGATGAGAAAAGTTTTCTCAGGCTGTGCTCATACTACTGTCGTTTCACAAAAGGTTTTCGTAACAAGGCACATCCATTGCAAGGACTTCTGCAGGAAAACACCAAGTTTTACTGAGATGAGACATAAGAAAGAGCTTTGCAGCCACTTAATGAGGCTCTAACTTCTGCACCAGTTCTAGCCTCATATGACAAAAATGCAGAAACCGGATTTCATACAGACACTAGCGGTTATGAGATTGGTGCAGTGCTCCTACAAATTCGGAAAAGTGCTGAAAAGGTGATAGCCTATGCCTGAAGAGTTCTCTCAAAGTCCGAGATAAACTACTCTACAACTGAAAACGAGTGTGTCACCGTTATCTGGGCTACCAACAAGTTCTGGCCATATTTATTCGGCAAACAATTCACTGTCGTGACAGACCACCATTTTTTATGTTGGCTAACCAATTTGAAGGATCCATCAGGTTGACTAGCAAGATGGGCACTAAGACTCCAAGAGTACAATGTCACAGTGGTATAAAAAAATCGGCACAAACACAAGGATGCCAACTGCCTTTCGAGGAATCCATTAGCTGAACACAACATTATGGATGAAATTTCAGCCCTACTGAATGAGGTTTCATTACAACTGAACAGAGGGAAGATCTAAACCATAGAGGCCTTGCAGAAAGGAGAATTGACCAAAGGAGAGTTTCAAATTATAAATGGGACATTGTATAAGAGCAACTACAATCCACTGGGCTGGTTGTTCCAGCTCATCTCTGGCCAGCTATTCTCAAGTATTTCCATGATTCTCCAATATCCCGTCATCTGGGATTTGTGAAGACCCTACACAGAATCAAACGCAGATATTACTGGCAAGGTCTCCACTGATCTGTCAAGTACTGTGTGTGTGAGTCTAAGGAGTGCCAGAAATGGAAGTGTGTACTACGATTACCTCCACGGCATCTGGTACTAATTCCACCTGCAACAGCTCCATTCCACCAGATTGGAATTGACCTTTTAGGTAGGTTTCTGAAGTAGACAACTGGTAACCAATAGATAATACTCTGCACTGACTATCTTAAAAACCGGTTACGCTGTCACCAAACCTGTGCCAACTGCAGAAGCTCCAGAGATTGCAAAATTCCTAGTAGAAGACATTATTTTGAAGCATGGAGCACCACATTCGATGACATCTCATGGAAAAAAAAATTCATTTCAAAACTAGTATTGGAGGTCACATTGCAACATTGTCCACAGAAAAAAAACTGTCTACCATCCTCAACAAATGGTCTGACAGAATGTTTCAACAAGACGTTAGCAGATATGCAGTCAATATATGTTGATGTTGAGCAGAATGATTGGAACACAATACTGCCAGTTGTGACATTTGCTTGTAATACAGCTAGGCAAGACACCACTGGCTTCACGCCATTTTTCCTGCTCCATGGTCGTGATGCTGAGACGACAATGGATACACTGTTTCCGTTCCAGCTGGACGATACTCAGGATGACTAAGTGAAACAGCTCATCACCAGGGTCAAAGAAGCAAGACAGCTGGCTCACATACAGACACTGGGCGCCCAGGAGAAGGACCACCAACGGTTTAACGACAATCACCAACCTGTTGTGTGCAGCCCAGGAGATGTGTACAGCCCAGGAGATCTGGTATGGATTTTTACCCCTTTACGGAAAATTGGGCTATCAGAAAAGTTATTGAAGTGATACTTTGGTCCATATCGTGTCATATGCCACCTGTCAGACATCAAATATGAAGTCAAGGATTATGAGCCGTCCTCAAAACAATAAAAACGAAGAGACATTGTTCACGACCTCTGTATGAAGCCTTACCACAACCCCAAAGAACAAACAGATACGGTAATGATGAAGCCACAACAGGAAGGTCTGGTGCCAGTCATCATCACCGTGAGGAAGGTGTGCAAGCAGAATGGAAGGATTCTTCGTAACTGCCATACAGAGGACCCATGACAAGATTCATGACGCTGGCTCAAAAGGGAACCTAACAGTGAGTTGCTATTCTTTTAGGAAGGGAAGCAAAGTCGCAAGTCTACTTGTAGAATGTTCTACATGTGTCTTATGTTTGGTGTACTTCTAAGTTCCAGACAATTCTTTCTATGTATAAATAGCAGAGCACTCCAAGCAGGAGTCAGTCTGCAGTGAGTGTACACATGTGTTAACAATAAACCTCTTCTAAGTGTAAAGTGTTGTGCTCTATTAACAACTAGCCTTAGAATTCTGGACCACCTGCAGTTTTCAATGTGACAATATCACAATAATAAGATACAGTGAAACACCATAAGTTTATTTCTGTAATATTGTAGCAAACTGGTACATATGGAATTTTAAGGGTGAGCAAGGTGTACCCTCAGTAGCAATTTTTTTTTTTTCCTTTTTTTGTGGTTTTAGGGCGCACAACTTCTATGGTCATTAGCGCCCAGCCAAGAACATAGATTCGCTATGATTGCAATAAAAAATGGTGACTGTCAGAACATCAACAAGAGGCTAAAAACGAAAGATAAAAGACAATTAAAAGGGTTAAATATCCTTGGATAAGTTGGCCAAGTTGATAAGACGCAAAACTCTAGCAGCTGCTCGTGTGTCATCAGCTAAAATTTCCTCCAGAGTAGACAGAAAGTGAAGGGGTACACGGAGATGATTAAAATTAACACAAGTCAGTAAAACATGTCGCACTGTCAGCAGTTCACCGCAGGAGCACAGCGGTGCAGGGTCGGCGGAGAGCAAGTGACGGTGGCTGAAACGGCAGTGACCGATCCGCAACCGGGCCAGGATGACCTCCTCTCGCCGAGAGGGGCGTGAGGAGGTCCTCCAAGTGGTCGGGATCGGTTTTACAGTTCGCAATTTATTGTTGTACATTGAAAACCACGACTGTGCCATTGCGACGCGATACTCCGGCGAAGAGCCCGTTGAACATTGTCTGATGGGACGCAAAAGGTAGCCATGCGAGGCAAAAGAGCTGCGGCCTTGGCTGCTATGTGGCAGTCTCATTCCCAGGCACACCTACGTGGCCAGGGACCCACAGGAAAGAAACGTGACAGCTGTCATCTGCTAGCAACTGGAGGGAGCGTTGGATCCGATACACGAGAGGATGGTTCGAGAAAGGGTCCTTAAGACTCTGCAGGGCACTAAGGGAGTCCGAACATATGGCATAGAAAGGTTGGCGGTGGCGGCAGGTGTACAAAACAGCCTGGTGGAGGGCAAAAAGCTCAGCCGTGAAATTCGAGCACCGGTCAGGGAACTTGTATTGGAACCGGTTGTCCCCGACGACAAAGGCAGATCCGACACTGGCAGTGCTCTTGGAACCATCAGTGTAAATAAATATGGCATTATCGAACCGCGAACGGAGTTCGACAAGCCTCGAGCGGTATACCAAATCCGGAGTGCTCTCCTTGGCGAGCGAACTAAGTTCAAGGTGAGTGTGAACCTGGGCCTGATGCCACGGTGGCAATGGGCTTTCGCTCAACCGAAAGGTGGAAGGAAGGGTAAAATCGAGCCGCTGTAGTAGGCGGCGAAACCGAACACCAGGTGGAAGCAAGGCAATCGCAGACAACTGACATTGGCGATCGAGTGAGTCGTCAAAAAAAATAATCGGTAAGATGGATGGTTGGGCATCGACCGCAGGCGGCATGCGTACTGACACAAGAGTATGTCACGCCGAGTGGTCAAGGGTAATACAGCAGCCTCGGCATACAAACTTTCAACAGGGCTGGTATAAAATGCACCAGTCGCCAGACGTAAACCCCGATGGTGGATAGAGTTGAGACGGCGGAGAATCGACGGCTGTGCAGAAGAGTATACAAGGCTTCCGTAGTCGAGCTTCGACTGAACAATAGCCCGCTAAAAGTGAAGCAGGACGGTACGATCCGCTCCCCATGACGTACCACTGAGGACACGAAGAACATTAAGGGATCGGGCACAACGGGCAGCCAGGTAGGCCACGGGTGTGGGCCAGCAAAGTTTACAATCCAACATTAGCCCCAAAAATTTCGTAGTCTCCATGAAAGGGAGAGCAACAGGGCCGAGATGTAGAGAAGGTGGAAGAAATTCCTTGTATCTCCAGAAGTTTATACACACAGTTTTCTCAGTGGAGAATCGGAAGCCGTTTGCAATGCTCCAGGAATATAGATGGTCAAGACAGCGTTGAAGAGAACGCTCCAAGAGACACGTCCGCTGGGCGCTGCAATAAATTGCGAAATCGTCAACAAAAAGAGATCCGGAGACGTCGGCTGAAAGGCAATCTACGATCGGATTGATTGCAATGGCAAAGAGTGCCACACTCAAGAAGGAGCCCTGTGGTACCCCATTCTCCTGGCAAAAGGTATCTGACAAAACAGAGCCCACCCGTACCCGGAACTTGCAATCCGCCAAAAACGCTTGAATGAAAAGAGGGAGGCGGCCCCAAATGCTCCATGTATGCAATGTGCGGAGAATGCCTGGTCTCCAACAGGTATCGTATGCCTTCTCCAAGTCGAAGAACACTGCTACTGTTTGATGCTTCTTTAGAAAGTTATTCATAATGAAGGTCGACAACGTAACGAGGTGATCAGCAGCAGAGCGGTGTTGACGAAAACCGCATTGGATATTAGTCAGGAGGCGGCGAGATTCGAGGAGCCAGACCAACCAAGCGTTAACCATGCGTTCCATCACCTTACAAACGCAGCTCATCAGAGAAATGGGGCGATAACTGGAAGGAAGGTGTTTGTCCTTCCCTGGTTTGGGGATGGGGACAACAATGGCTTCACGCCAACTTGTGGGAACATGACCTTCAGTCCATATGCGATTGTAGGTACTAAGAAGAAAGCACTTGGCCGCAGGAGAGAGGTTCTTCAGCATCTCAATATGAATGGAATCGGGCCCGGGAGCAGGAGATCGGGACAGGGCGAGAGCACGGTCTAGCTCCTGCATGGTGAAGGCGACGTTATAATTTTCACGATTAAAAGAATGGAAAGAAGGCGAGGGAGAAAGGCAGGGTGGTAATGGGCAGAGCTCGAAACCTCCGCAAAGAAACGGCCCAATGCGTTGGATACATCAGCGGGGTCCACGAGGACTGCGTTCTCCACGGTCAGGCCAGGAATCGGGGAGTGGACCTTGATGCCAGATAAACGGCGTAGGCCACCCCAAACAACCGTGGAGGGAGTAAAACGGTTAAAAGAACTAGTAAAAGCAGTCCAGCAAGCTTTCTTGCTGTCGTTTATGATACGACGACAGTGCGCTCTCATACGTTTATAATTGATGCAATTCTCCAAAGTTGGGTGGCGGCGGAAGGTGCATAGAGCACGGCGCCGGGCTCTAAGCGCGTCGCGGCAGGCTGCAGTCCACCAAGGGACCTGGACACGACGTGGAGAAGAGGAAGTACGAGGTATGGAACGTTCGGCAGCTGTGAGAATAACCTCTGTGAGGTAGTCGACCTGACTGTCACAGTTGGGAAAATTCCGATCGTGAAAAACAGCCATGGAAGAATAAAGCCCCCAGTCGGCTTTAGAAATGTTCCAACTGGTGGGACGAGGAGATGGGGAATGATGCAGGAAGTGGATGATACAAGGGAAATGGTCACTTGAGTACGTGTCAGAAAGTGCATACCACTCAAACCGACCGGCAAGCTGAGGAGTGCATATTGCGAGGTCTATATGGGAATAAGTGTGTGTTGTGTCTGAAAGGAAGGTCGGTGCACCGGTGTTGAGGCAGACAAGATCGAGGTGTTGGAGAAGGTCCACCAAAAGGGAGCCTCTCGGACAAGGTGCCCGAGAGCCCCATAGGGGGTGGTGGGTATTAAAGTCGCCTACCAACACGAAAGGTGTAGGGAGCTGGTCAACAAGGTGTAGCACATCTGCCCTAGTAAGGACAGATGACGATGGCGAATAAATATTACAGAGGGAAAAGGTAAATGTGGATAAAGTGATGCGGACGGCAACTGCCTGTAGGTGAGTATGCAATGAAATGGGATGGAAATAGACGTCGTCTCGAAGGAGCATTAGAACCCCTCCAGGTCGACCCGCACAGAGGTGTAGTGTGGAAAGTCTGCACGATCATGTGGACGCAACTTAGTTTCTTGGAGGTAGACTAGAAGTGGGCACTGCAATCGAAGGAGTAGTTTTAACTCCTCCCGATTAGAACGAATGCCGCGAATATTCCATTGAAAGAGTGCCATGATAAAAATGAGATAAGAGATAAGGATAAAAACTAACAAGCAAGCGGGGTCACCTCGACGGCCGTTGAGGACCGGATTTCGAGGGAGCACTGCTATCGCTGTCTAGGGGCCAAGGGTCGTGGTCCATAGGTTCGACCGACGCGCCTTCCGCCTCCTTGAGTTGATCAGGAGGGGCAGTTTCCCCCGCCGGTAAAGGGCCGGGTGCCCGGCAGATGGAGCGTCTCGGTGAAACAGAAGACGGCCGAGGCCGGCAACTGTTAGACGGTGTGACAGATGGGTCACGCCTCGGCGGGGAAGGAGAGGAACTCTTTTTCTTGTCAGCTCTTCTGGAAGAGTGACGGCGAGAAGAGGCAGTTGACGGTTGGGAAGCCTGAGAACGCAGAAAATCCTCATGGACGGGTTCCTTTTTTAAAGTCCGGGCATCTTGTTTAGGTGCCCGCGGTTTACCAGAGGTTGATGAAGACTGTACCTTAGAGGCAGCAGGAGGAACCGGGGACGTGGAACGGGCAATCTTCGGGCAGGCGGATCGCACAACTGTGTCAGCGAAGGTAAAATCACACGTCTGGGTACTTTAATCCTTAGTAGGTCGAGTGGAGGTGAGAACCTTACTGTATGTGCCCGCTGGGAGGACAGCAGGCTTTCGACTCGCCAACAACTTTCGAGCGGCAGATGTCGACACCTTTTCCGTAACCCGAATTTGCTGGATGACCTTCTCATCCTTGTATACCGGGCAGTCGCGAGAGGAAGCCGCATGGTCACCGTTGCAGTTAAGGCAGTAAGGGGACGGAGGTGGGCAATCCCCCTCATGGGCGTCCCTACCACAAGTGACACATTTTGCTGCATTTGGGCAAGAGTCACGGGTATGGTTGTACCTGTGGCATTGGAAGCAGTGCGTTGGGTTTGGAATATAAGGGCGGACAGAGATAACTTCGTACCCTGCTTTGACCTTCGACGGGAGTTCAACCTTGTCGAATGTCAAAAACACAGTACGAGTCGGTGTCAGCTGGTTATTTACCTTTTTCAAAACGCTATGCACGGCTGTGACACCCTGATCTGACATGTAGGTTTGTATGTCTTCATCAGACAACCCGTCAAGGGATCTCGTAAAGACTACCCCCCGTGACGAGTTGAGTGTGCGATGCGCTTCTACCTTGACAGGAAACGTGTGTAACAGTGTAGTCCGGATTAGTTTCTGAGCTTGGAAGGCACTGTCCACTTCCAGCAACAATGTGCCATTGCGCTGACGCGAACAGGTTTTAATAGGGCCAGCAATTGCATCTACACCTTTCTGGATGACGAAAGGATTTACAGACGTGAAATCTTTTCCATCGGTGCGAGAGACAACAAGAAATTTCGGTAAATTAGGCAAAGTCTTTTTTTGCTGAGGCGAATCTATCTTACGTTTCTGGGTCAACGTCACTGAAGAAGAGAAGGAAGTCATCGCGGAAGTGTCCCCCGTGATTACCGGCGTCTCCGATGGCGCGCTCCTTCCTAGTGGGGGCCCTGGCTCTCTCCGAGGGCTTACCCACCTTAGGTGATTGTTCACACCTCAGGTCACACCTCCCGAGAACTGACGGAGGGGCCAATCGGCATGTTCGGAAGGTACCAGCTCAGGTAATCACCCCTCCCTGCGCCTGGCCTTTACCGGGGGTACGTACGTGCCCTACTTGTCTACCCGGGGCGGGGAATTACGCGTTACCCCATCACCTGCTACGCATGATAATGCGTGGGTCGGCCTTCAGACACGCACAGGGAGGAAAGAAGAAGGATAGAAAAAGTGAAGAGGAAGGAAAGAAGTGTCTCAAACGCCGAGGCGGAGACTAATGAGGAGAAGAAGGCTAGGAGTGTACAAGGAGAGAAAGACAGAAAACGAAGGGTAAGAAAGTAAGGAACCAAGGAATAAGAGAAACGACCACAAGAACCACCGTAACTCACGAAATTCGCCCGTCTCCGGGCGAAGGCATAAACCGGGAGGGAAAGTGAAGCAGCCTGGGGCAGAATAAAGGCTGCTCCAGCTCGGGGCCCCGTGCGCGCCACACACGTACCCACAAAAGAACTGTGGGCCCCCTGGGGGGACCCTCAGTAGCAGTTAAATGCCAGAAGGAACCCCCAGTCTGCTGAGTGAAGTTCTCATTAAATTTAGTTACATCGGTGAAATGTGCACTATACAGCTGACTCAGTACGCACATGTCTTTATTGCATTAAAGGGCACATGTATTAGTAGCTAGTATGCATCTTGTGGGCCAGAGACAATTACAGCTGCCACAGTACAAGTTATGTGCTGTAGGGAACAATGCCGTTGAGCCCTTGGGAAAGGTACAGTGTAAACAATGGGTGGAAGCATTGCCACATGTAACAATAAGTTACTGTTGTTTCTTGTGTTACACTTTCAGCATGAACACTAGTCCAAAACTGACCTCCAGCAACACCAGGTAGAGCTTAGCGGGAAATTATTTCAGCCAGGGAAAAGTGTTGTCTGCATTGAACTGTTGGAAGAAACATCCACCACTCAAGACAAATGGCGTAAAACGCCACTGCTTCTAAGGCCACAATGAAAGAGTTCATCAACCAGCCATTAGTGAATGGTTCTAGTCTCTTATGTTACGGCTGTGGTCATTCCAAAGAAGTCTGCAGATGGTTCAAATTCAGATTCTGTTGTGACTATTGACATCTCAACAGCAAAACAATTACTGATGCTTACGGAATCATGAAAATCATGAATATAACTGATATATTAGAACCTCTTGGTAATTTTTTCCCCTCTCTGGACATGATGGTACAAATGAACTAAAGAAATAAAACTAGGTCGGATATCCATAAATTTGTGGCTAGAAAAATTTCTGAGTCCACTGAACATGATTATTTTGCAAATGTTCCAGAATCATACAAAAGCAGTGGAACCTAATCAAAGGAGAAAACTGGAACAACAGGTTGATCTAAGCAGGAAAAACAATTAACTATAAATGTATTTTTGACACTGGAAATTTTGATACTGTGCTCATGCTACCATAAAAGATACCAGTGGTGCGCGCGCGCGCACGCGCACACACACACACACACACACACACACACACACACATGGATTGATGATTATTAGGATTTAATTATAAAGTAATACGTTACTGATAACAGAGATGGCTTGTGCTAATTTTCAGTGGTGGGGTCAAGTAAAAAAAAAAGAAAAATGAAATCTATCTTAAGGCCAGAAAATTTTAAATGTGAGAATTATAAAGTTATAAGTAACAAAATACTTTAACTAATAGTAAACTTTATACACACGAGTACCATCAGCAGGACAGCTGATGAAATTCAGCTCAAACCTAACAAACACCAAAATTGTTAACTAAAATGTTACGTATTCTCAATATACTGACAGTTCTACTGGTTACCAATTTCAATGCACAGTACCACCATCAGCCAGCATATAGCACACAATCATCATGTTAGTTTCCCAAATATGTGACATACCTACTTGGGAAGCCAGCACAACGAATGTATATCAGGTGCTGGCTGAGGATGCTACTGTGTACATTAACCAGTAGCCCCCCTCATCTCTCACTTTCTAAATTAAAATCGGAGGTAAAGGGAGAGTTTCGTAGACTGCAAAGATATTATATTATTGAAAACATTTACTGTGATACTTTGGCTGGCCGATTTCTCTATTTATTTATTTCCTAAATAATCTATTCTTGCATGAGTTCCTCTTATTGCTTTGCCTTTACAGTATGGATAAAATTTTTACCAATGATGCTTCTTCCTTATTTAGCCAGCCAGCAGGCAACTTATTCTGGAGAAATATTCAAATATAAGCAGCTGTGTAAGTTTAAAGGTGAAACTTTACATTACAGATGGGATAAATACTACAATAAAGAATGTGTGGAATTTTTTGGTACCTAGTAAAGTAGCCCACATAGAATAAACACTTTATTCACTCCCCAGTATACACAGACTGAATGCCTCCGGCTCGTCACTGCTGGCTGTTTGACAGTGCTCCACCGGCAGATGGTGCGCAGCTGGTTTCTCAGCTGACATCAATGGCTGTGACCTCCCACGTCCAGGCCCCGAACTATTGGGGACAGGCCGGTGCATGTAAATTACACATGTTATGGGCCGGTGCAATCTGAATGGCTCCCCCATTGGAAAGAGGCAGAATCCGGAGGAAGAATTCAGGCTACTGGGACGGCTCCTCCTCCCACCGACCGGCAGGCGGCTCCACCACTTCCCTCGCTGGAAACACCTGATATTGGCGGAACCCCTTTATGTGGCAAGGGGTCTACCCCCACAAGAGACATCCCTCCGCTCCCAGCACAGGCGATGGCAGCCCATCCTCCATCCATTTCTCAAACGGCACTTCCATCAAAAACTCTGTGCTCGTGTCTGTGGGCAGTGAGGTCCCTCCACTGCCGGCAACCAGAGGTGTCCACTCCTTGGAACCGGCCACCAGGGCTGCATTAAGGAAGTAGGCCCCAGCAGCCGCAGGACCTCCCCACATTGACAGGCGGATGACTGCAGCACTGAAATTGGGAGAGAACCCTCCCCCGACAGTGCTGCAGGAAGAGGGGGGAATACCATGGAGAGGGTGGGAAGGGTTTATAGGTGAGGGAGAAGGAAAGCAGGCGCATAGCTGGTTGTGGAGGTGGGCAAGGATACCGGTGGAAGAACGGACCTCACACAGATGATGACCATGCCCCCAAATGACCACGGCCAGGATCCAGCAAGGATGGCGGCCATAACCTCAAGCCCAGGCAGCCAAACCTAGGGCAAAACGAGACGAAGGAATAGGAGGGGACAGGGGAGAGCCCGGTTGCAAGAGTGTGAGATGACGGCAGTGTTGAAGCTCAGCGGGGCTTTGCGGACTGGTCAGGGTGGACCAATATGACAACAGGTACCGTAGGAGGGCATCCACCACTGAAAGATGTGGCACATACTCTCGCATTTCAGCCTTGAAAGTGCATACATATCTCATCCCACCCCATTGGACTGTGGGTGAAAAGGTGGGGGTGAGAACGCGGCAAATCCCATGGGGAGAACAAAAGTCTCAAAAAGGTTGTGAAGTAAATTGGGGCCTGTTATCAGCGGGAGACCTACAATGGAAAATATCTTCAACAGTGAGCTTAGTAATGTCCGCAGACATGGAGACCAGGCTAATAACGAACGGGAAGTTTCAGTATGTGTCGAGCACCACAAGCCAATAACTGTCCAAGAATGGCCCAGCAAAATTGACATGGAGTCGCTCCCATGGAGAGAAGAGATGAACGAGGAGCTGCTTGTTGGGAAGCACAAGAAGAGCACCCTGCTATGAGACGAGCTATGTTCCCATCTATGCCCAGTCAATATACATGCTGGCAAGTGGCTTCTTTATGAAGCAGACATCCCAGTGATGTGAATGTGTAAGATCTAGAATTCGGCAGCACAATGATGCCACAACTACCACTTGGTGGGAGCTGTCTACCGTGGATAGATGTAGAATACCCTCATATGTGCTAAGGTGCTGGAGAATGTCAAAATAATTGCGGACATGGTCTGACACCTGACCTGGAGGGCACTCAGACTAGCCCTGCTGCACCTGGCTAAAGATGACTCACAGGACAGGGGCAGAAGCTGTAGCCTCTGTGATCTGTGAACTAGTTATAGGGGAACCTGTGACTGTTTTCCAGCTTACTCATCAACTGCTAAACACAAAAGTTCTTTTGCATCAAAGGTCGGGTATGCCTACTGGGAGGTGAGATAGGTAGTCGGTGTTGGCATAAAGAGCCGTCAACCGGTACTGTATCTCACAATGAAAACGCAATAGGTACAAGGCCCAGCATTGGAGACGATGGGCCACCTTGTCCAGAAGAGGTGCGAACAGGTATAACAATGATACTAGCAAGAGGGGGTCCGTGTATAGCATGAACTTGCACCCATAGAGATAAACATAAAATTTTTTGAGAGCAAAAACAGTGGCTAGGGCCTCCTTGTCCATTTGGATATATCAGCACTGTGCCTCAGTTAAGTGTTTTAGATGCAAATGGCTGTGGGCGTTTCAACCCATCTGGGAACCGATGTGCCTGCACCACCCACACACCATGCTGGGAGGCGTCCGAAAACACTAGCGGGATCCCCAGGGTGTATGCAGTGCTCGCAAGCCATAGACCAGCAGAAAGTGACACTCTTACACAGCAATTGGTGCAGGGGGTGCGCCACTGTGGCCGCCTGCAGAGGAAGCGGTGATAATAGGTGACCTGAACTTTTTGAACGGAAAGAGAATGGGGAAGATCTGAAACTGCACGCACATGATCGGCCACAGGGTGCACCCCCTACCGGAAGACCTCATAGACTTGATAGACGGTTGGAAGAAGGAAGATTTATGAAAATTACAGCAGACACCAGCTGCCTCCAAATCAGAAAAAAGGAGCACATGTTGGTAATATAGTCAGCATCTGTGAACTCCATCACAACAATATCATCCATGTAGTTTGCACTAGCAACTGCTCCAAAAAACGCTGAGAGATTGTGGGGGGCACTGGCCACCCCAAATGGCAATCGTAGATACCGAAACAGGCCGAAAGGTATAGAAAAGACCAGCGCCTGCTTGGATTTGTCATCCAAAGGCAATTGCAGACATGCCTCCACCAGATCTATCTTCGAAAAATAGTGTGATCCCCTCCCCCACCCCAACAACCAGTCTATCAATTCCACATGGTGAGTCATCAGGAAAGAATCAATGATGGAGTGGGAATTCAAATTTTCCTTTAAGTCACCACAGAAGTGCAGGTCCCCTGAGGGCTTGCGAATGACAACTACAGGTGAGGCTCACTCGCTAGCTGTGACGGGCAGCAAAATACCCTCAGCCGTGAGGCAATCTAATTTGGTTTTAACAGCACCATGGATTGCGATCGGAAGGGGCTGAGCCTGACAAAAGACGGGGGCGAACAGTAGGTTTAAGTGTAATGGAGGCCCGGAATTCTTAGCACACCCAAGACCCAGAAGAAACAAAGATGCAAATTCCACATGTAGCTGAGAGAGACTCTCATGCAAAATTTGATCACAAACAAGACAGAATCTGTAATAGTTAAGTGAAAGGCATGGAATGCGTCAAGGCCCAAAATATTCATACCTGCTGCACTTTTAATGGCCACAAACAGCACCACACAGCTAACATTCCGATATGTGGCCTCAGCTACAAACAACCTCAGGAGAGGTTTAGGGTGGTTACCATAGCCAACCACTGTACGAGACGCTGGGCATAACATGGGTGAGCCTAATGCTTAAAGAGTAGCCAAGCGATGTCATTGTGCCTGTATCCACTTAAAGAATGACAGTTTTCTGCAGATTGCAGAGGTCAATACAAAATAGCGGCGACTGCACAGCTACAGAAAGGACCTTATTAATATCCATGGGCAAATCGCCGAAATCGCAAGGTTGTGAGGTCTTGTTGCGGCCCCAAGAGGAGGAGCGACACGCTCAGGTGATGTGTCCAGTTTTTTCACAGCGATTACACATGGCCCGTCTTTGCAAGCACAATTCCCAAGAATGGGCCACCCGCACAAAGAAACAATAAATCCACTTGCTCTCTGAAGTGGACGACGCAACTACAGTCACCAAAGAAACAGGTGCCACGGATAACCGGGCCGAACCGTCAGCAGAGGATACCTTCCATAAAGCAGAAAGCTGACTCTTCACTATCTCGGAAACCTCAAATGCTCATGTGATACACAAAACCTCCGCTACAGCGGGGGCATCAGACTGAAGAGCCTGCTTGGGAAAGTCCAGGTCTGGAGTAAAACAGATCAAAACATCATGGACCATAGAATCCGCATATGAATCTTCATGCCGCTTGGACTGAAACTGACAAAGACGGGCCAGCCCCTGCAGTTCCATGGCCCAAGTGCAGGACAACTGGCCCAGCAGTTTATGCAAATGGTACAAGGTAATGTGAGCCAACACTACACGAGAGCAGCGGCGAAAATAACCAGCAAAAAGGGAACATATTTCTGAAAAGGAAAGGGATACCTGTGATTGAAGCGGCACCAAATCATCCAACAAACAAAACGGACGAGGTGAAAGCCACAAATGGAAATAAGCTTTATGCTTACGTTCATCACACACCTGGAAAGCAATGAAGTGCTGGCACAAGCTCTGCTCATAGTGGGACCAATCGTCAGTATTTTCATCAATATGGGGAAACGAAGGAACGGGCACCAAAGACCGCAACCCAACTTGTTGTGACACAGCCCTAGTCAAGGTGTCAATAGACACCATGAAGGAGGCATTCTGTTGAGCCAAACGTCTGGCAACAATTGAAGATTTGACAGCAAAGCGCTAAGTTGCTCTGCCATGGCTCTGGCAGGAAGACCACGCAACCAATAACCACGTCGTTACTAAAGTAAACCTCATGCGGAACAAACTTTATTTACTCCTCAGTGTACACAGACTGAATGCCTCCAGCTAGTCTCTGCTGGCCGTTTGACAGCGCGTCACTGGCAGATCACACACAGCTGGTTTCTCAGCTATCGTCGACGGTCGTGAACTTCTGTGGCCAGGCAGCAAACTATTGCAGCTGGGTCGGTGCAAGTCAACAACACGTCATGCGGGCATGCGCGGTCTGAATGGCTCGCCAGGCCACCTGGTGTTTAGAAGTTATTGTCATACGGAAACTAACAACTACAAATATCTAACGCAATTGCAGCTATTAACATCCAGAATAGATTACATCAGTTTGACAACCTCTTACGAATCTGTGTTCAGTGCTTTCAAATTCCCACTTCTATACCAAGGTGGCTGACCCCACACCTTGGCTCAAGAACTGCTTAAGGCCAGAAACAGAGTGGGGCAAGAGAAACAGCTTAGTGACATCACTATGACTGCAGTCCTCAGAGCCAGTGTATGAAGGGAGAGTGGACCACTTTCTGCTGGCCCTGTGCACTGGATGGCAGCTGGGAAAACAGGTTCATTATTGTGGCAGGAACTGCTGAGGGGAGGGGGTGAGAGTGGAGTCGTGGTAAGACCTCTCCCGGATAATGGCAGCTCATAGTAGCAATGTATGTCTTTACAACTGAACTGTGGAAACTGGGCCTGATTCACTGTGGTTGGTCACTCATACTATACCAAAATCATGTTGTACTCAACATTTCATTTGATGTAATGCTTAAAACGTGCTTGGGACAAAATTACAAGAGAGAAATTATAGTGCGGCTAACCCCATTGGTTCTGATTGATAGACATTTCTTAAAATAAAAATAACAAATTTTTAGTTCTTTGTTTGATTGTAATTGTATAATTTGTGAAAATTTAGCAACTCAGTTAATCAGAAAACTTACCTGCAGATCACGCTGTGAAAGATAAGTTCTTCTACAACCCGTGTTTCCGTAACGTGTACCACCATGTGTACACATAAAAACAGTTCCCAGACCTGTCTGCTCAACTCTGGTCACTTTTTCCATACAACGTGGACACACTTTGTCTTCACGCTTTGCACAGGATAGGCAGAAGACATGTTTGCATGGTATCTGTAATAGAGAAATAATGAAGTTATTGTTTTTAACTTTAAAAAGGGGATTATGGGAATAAATATTTTAAGCACCAATTAAATGTGTCTCTTTGTATCAAATACCTCTCCTATGAGAGGTAAAGTGCAATAAAAATACAACCTCCCCCGCCTCATAGGAATTTATGTTTTTAAACAAACAAATAATTGTTACAGAGTTGTTGGACAGTATACTTTAAATATTTCATGTCCAATTGCCTCAATTATTTTCTGGTCAAATCTGATTAATGTATTATTGAAACTAGCAGATGATTTACAACAATGTTTCATACTGGACAAGACAAACTGATGGTGAAGCGTCAGCTGATCGTCATTGTTGAAGTCTTATCCATGATTGTTTATCACAGCTGCCTCTTATTACACTTCAGTACTAATAATACTACTTTTCTTTCTCTATGAGAAGAAGGTATTTGGGCCTATATATGTATGAAAGTGTTATATATCACAGTGCACGGTGAACTAAACTCTGCGCTGCCGCTTGTGTGTATGCCGTGTGAGACAGTGGCACTTGCATTGATGGGCCCGCCACCTAGCAGCCACCAGCACCAAACACCAACCGAACCGCAATGCGGCTCAGTGTTATAGTGTGCTCCAATCAATGTATACGTTGCTCTAGGAGTGTGAATTAATTTATGACTACTGAAGTTACTTCATTGGTGACAAGAGTAGGTTTCAAACTTGTGCATGTTGTTTGCCCTGCTTATCCACTATGGAGCAACTGCATGCCACTGTTGGAGACATTTCTACTCCACCATGGGGTCAAGTTCTTCATAACTTAGAATCTCTAGTGGACTCTTTCGGCAGTTAGTCACCTTTACAACAGCACGTGTGAGCCATTTGGACAGTCTTTTGTCTGTGGTTACAAACTTGGCCTCAGCCCAGACAGCCATTGGGAGTGCATACACATGGACTATGCTGGCCCCTTTCTTAATTCGTATTTGTTTTTTGTTATGGATGCGTACTCTAACTTCCCTTATGCCATGCACTGCCCTACCATGTCTACAGCCATGACTATTCAATCTCTTTCCAAGATTTTTTCCATTGAAGGCCTCCCCTCATACCTCGGTATCGGACAACGGCCCTCAGTTTACCTCCTCGGATAATGGTGAGGCTCAAGCCACAGCCACATCCTGCCAATGCACCATCCCCGCACTGCTACTCTCCTGGCTCTGCCATCTGGGCATTGGGTTTTGGATGCAGCCCCCACTAACTGCCAGGCGTCATCATGGACTCCCAGGGCCAACGCATTTGCTCAGTGACCAGGCCAGGAGATGAGGTGTATCGCCACTGGGACCAATTACGTCCCATGGATCCTGCAGAGCCCATACCACAGACGCCGACACCGGATCCATCACTACCTCCTTTGCAGATACCGCATCCAACGCCTCTGCCAGCGCCAGTGGTTCCGTGCCCAGTACTCCTTGCAATCATTGCACCCTCCCGCTCCTGGGTACTGCCCACCTGACTGCAGTGATGCTTGCTGATGCCAATGGCAGCTCTACCTCACCAGCTTTCATCTCTGCTGTGGGAGGGGCCACTGCTGTGCAACCACATGCCCCACCGTCCAGGTCTGCTGGACCAGTACCAGCCACCTCAACCAAACCGTCGCTCCCATCGTCTCCAGTAATGGGTTTGTCATCGGTACTAGACTATCTTATCATAGTGGGCTGCATTCCACAATGAACAAGCCACCATAGAGGGCCACAGCCACACCAGTATTGCCCCCTTCGACCAGGTACCGGCTTGCAGTCTCCTCAACGAGTACGCACCTTCTGCCGATGAGGCAACACCAATGTATATCGCCTGGATCCACTCGGCGTTGGTCCACATTTCTCCCTGAGGGGGAGGAATGTTATACACCATGACGCACGGCGAACGAAACTTGGTGCCACTAGCCTGAAAGTACACTGCCGGCAAGAAAACGGCGGCACTTGCACAGTGAAACAAACTCGGTGCCATCGCCTGAGAGTATGCTACCGGCTACAAGATGGTGGCATTTGTGTTAATCGGCACACCACCTAGCGGCTGCCAGCACCACAAGCCAACTGAACTGCAATGCAGCTGTGTTACAGTGTGCTCCAATCAATGTATACGCGGCTCTAGGAGTGCGAATTAATTGCATCACCTGAAGTTAATTCAGAAAGGTTCTTTTAAGGTTCAGTTAATTGGTTTATGTGAGGCAATATAGGGCATCAGCTAAATAATAATCTGAGGGAGAGCTGAGTGCTGCCGGCCGCAGTGGCTGAGGGGACTGAGGCGCGCCAGTCACAGTCTGCACAGCCACTGCGGTTGGGGGTTCAAATCCCCCCTTGGGCATGGATATTTGTGCCGTCTTTAGAACTGTGTGCAGGTAGAAAGACGGCTGAGCGAAGCGTTCTGCGCAGACAGAGCGGGAGAACGCTTGGTGACGCCACCAGATCGCCGCTTCCTCCCCCAGCTGTCAGTTGACCACTGCCAGCTGACTGGGCCGCTGCGGCCGTCGCTCCTGGCAGCAGTAGTGTTATGTATTCAATCGATTTCCACCATTTGAATATACGCACTGCGCACCCAGTCAAGAACCTTCTACACACTTCAGTTACATATCATGATATCTTGAGTTAGTTATCGTCTATACACCTTCAAAATTAATGCATTTTATATGCTATTCGTTTCATTTGGGCGAAACAATGTTAATGGTAAGAAATGATCTTATTTTGCATGTGATAGAGAGCAACTGGGAATTTTTACAAGATGTCAATAAATAAATGAATTCATTTATACTGCCATGAACATGTAGTTGCTGTATAGATTAACATATATAGACAGAAAAAATAAAATTGTATTCACATAAATGAAGCCTGTATACTGGTTTTGTACTGAGTTCAGTTGTCTGTGCCACTTTGCTACGTTCACAGATGGCTATAAGAGGAGGGCGTACTTAAATAATTTTGATTCCAAAAGTGAAAATAGTGTGTTCAAGCGATCACAGCAGCAATGAGAATAAAATTCAGTGACAACATTATAAAAATTACTAGTGACATTCTATCGAAGTGTAAATGGACTATCTAAGCCAGGCTCTCAAGAAAATATGAGGGATTAAGCAACAAAACTCCCATTGATAATGTATAACAATCTTAAATATGCCTGAGTGTAAATATAAATTGTACTAACTCTGTAGTAGTCAAGAGTGACATTTCCACTCATATTTAGTAATTGCTAACCATTGCCGAGTTTTCTAATAACAGTATAAAATATGAACGATTTTGTGAAATGTGAATCTGTGACACACACACACACACACACACACACACACACACATACACACACAAACTCGCAAGCAAACAAGCACCTGTACGGTATAGTTAATGGTGATTACTGTTTGCCGCTACACAAATAAAACCTAAAGTTCATAATCAAATGTTTGAAAGACAGAGTAATAGCTACTAACAATATGTAAGGATATTTGTCCCTCGAAGAGATTTCAAATACTGTTCCACGCAAAATGTTCCTTTAAAAAATCGTCAATCTAGCCCACTTCTTTCTTACGACTCCATCTCTTCCCTGCAGTAATCTCTAGTGTTCACTAAACCGCGGTCATTATGGTTAAAACCTTATATTCTCCCGAGTTCCTAGTAGCAAATAAAATTGTACTTACACGTTTTGTGGCTACTTAAAACCGAAAGAGGCAATTTTAAGTACTATAAAATTAGCTATTTCGCATTTAACCCATATTTTTGCCTATTTCAGCTGCAAAAAAATGCATATTGTGGAGTCTTCCATATGAATTTATGTAGATGAAACTACGGAACATTCTAAAACTGACTGTTGGCAATTTAGAGTCAGATGCGCCATCCAGGGCATATTTCATCTGTTCAAAGCAAAGCCGAAACACTAAAGAGCAAATAATCGCACATTTTGTCAGTACTAGGTTGAAGGAGCAATATTAAAGTGGCGTAGATAAAAATAAAGTGATTCTGGCTTTGATAGGTGTAACACAATTACTCGATGATCCCTCAGTTTAGCAGTTTGCTTTCATCAAAGCCAACTACACATTTATAGCGACAATTATTCCCAAAGTATGAGGCTGATTTTAACCTATCTATGAGAATACGGCTTTTCTGGTGGAAGTAAAAAAAGAAAATTACTGAAGCGTAGGTAACGTAGGAGAAAAATAACAGGAAAAATTTCAGCAGGTTTCCCAGAACACCACCAGCCTGAAGGGCCTTTGCGAAAAATCCAGGTCTACTGAATGCTACATTCCCGTCCAAAATGTATCCCGAAAGTGAAGTGCGCCCCTGTCACATATGTTGATGTACAACGTTCATTCACGGCGTATAAATTAATTATACGAGCACCATGGCTTTTCTCTGGGAAACCTTCAAAAGTTTTCAGTACTTTATTGTGAAACCAATTAGGTTAAGAATGTTTGAAACCACAGGTTTATTATGTGTTTGTTAAATTGTATAGACCTGTTACATGTATTTCAGCACTGGCTTCTGAAATGCATTGGATCTTTATCTTCGATAAGTATAAAGGTTTGGTGTCGGTTTGGTCATTAATGTGTGATTTTTTTCTTATTATATGTGAGTAAAAATTTGCTCATGAGTCAACACTATGTATTTTGCTTTAAGTTTATTTCGGACAATGAACTCTTTTCGGGGTCTATTTTAGATTTTATTTGCCCTATATGAGGTAATGAAAGTGCCTATTTTAGACGTCCAAATGCTCTTTTTCTGACCTAATAACCCTCGACCTAGTTATGACTGCTTCCCTGGCGATTTAAAAGATGCTGGCCCACTGTCTCTGACGGATGTGTTCGCTTCCCTGGATATCCGCAGTGGCACACCGCGCACCTCTGCCGCCCTCGCCAGCTGTTGGCAACATTGTGGCAGCACTGCGGGGCGGCCAGTCGTCTGCTTACGCCTTCCTTCTTAAGCAGTTAATCACTCGGAACACAACAGATCTTGCTTTGTTATGTAACACTTGCAGCTTTTATGATCCGTCAGTCATAACAAACACTTCGCAAAGTAAATAACCTTCAGTATACGACCACTAGAAGAAAAATAACGATTATCCGTTCAAAGCACACTCGGCACGGTGTGAAGCGGTGAAATGACGCTATTGGCTGGGTCGTCACATGGTATACTGGTTCTTGCTACTGAGCACCGCCCCATCACCCGCCTTCGTAGCTGCACACAGCTCTAGCAATAGCCAGTTCGTAAGTAGTTTGTAAGTTTAGGGACTGATGACCTCGTAGTTAAGTCCCATAAGCTATACAAACATTTGAACATTTTGAGCTGAGTGTTGTTTAAAATGAACATGTTATTTGTTACCAGTTGATACACTTTTCAAAAAACATGAAAGTAATGCAAGATGGAAAAATTAATAAATATATTAACTGGTTCAATCTCCAACACATTTTATATAGGGCTGAAGAATGTCACACATTTTACCCCAAAAATCCCAGGACTATCCTAAGTTCGTGCATACTACTTAATATTTCATCACGTTAAAAAGCAACTACTAATAATTATTTTGAGCCAAAAAACTATTATTATAGAGACCTATTTTTGCGAAATTTCACGTGTCTGATTCAATCTGATGAAGTTGAAACAATATACCAGTGAATAATTAAATCACTTATTAAATCTGATAAAAATAAGGATACATAGCAACTCACCATAAATTTGATCGCTCAGCCACAGACAAGCATATACAAGACACACACACACACACACACACACAAACACACACACACACACACACATTCACATAACTTTCAATTTTTGGATACAGCCTCCATCAGGAAAAAAGAAAGAAAAGAAGGAAAAAGAAAATACAGATACTTTCCCATGATCACTAAATCTAGCTCATACACCATATCTGGCCTATCTGATAAAACAAACATTGTTGTAGGGAGTGAGGAGGAAGTGGTGGACGAAGGATGCCAGTCAAGAATGGGGATACAAAGTTCCATGCCTCAAAGTTGAGCATAAAGGCTCTGATAGGTGAGAATGTGAAATGCGTTTTGAAATACAGTAGAGAGAGAGGGCAGAGAAGCCGAAAAAGGGAGGTGCAGAAGTAGGTGTAGGTGTGTGTGTGTGTGTGTGTGTGTGTGTGTGTGAGAGAGAGAGAGAGAGAGAGAGAGAGAGAGAGAGAGAGAGAGAGAGAGAGAGAGAGAGAGAGAGTAAAAACAATGTAAGGTAACTTATCATCCCTACACTCCATGGCAACAGTCTCCTCTCCGCCTGCCCCCAACCATTCTCACTATCATATATCTACTTCCAATTGATGTCTCTCAGTGTGCAGACTATTTCCGCATTATTTTTAATATTTAAATATTTATGTTCAAAAAAACAGGCACCATATGTATACAACTTAGACAATATGTCGATGATGGGCAATGATCCTTTCTTCAGTGCAGAGGCACGCATAGGCCCTTACTCTTAAGTGAATCAGTTTACAAAACTACAAATTTGAGTAATAATGGGCAGGGTGAAGTTGAGAATTTGTATCTGACGGGAGGCACAGTTGAGTAATCCGAGCAGGCTTGGTGATCGCTGTATCTCCAGTGGTATAGGGGTCAGCAGAACTGCCTAAAAATCAGGAGAACCAGGTTTGAATCCCAATTAGGTACAAACATTCAATTTGACCCGTTGACCAGTTGTGGTATTTAGTCTGGAGACTGGTTTGAGGCAGTTCTCCACCCTAATCTATCCTGAGCAAGCCTCTTCATCTCCTCATAAGACCTGCAACATACATCCATTTGAATCTGCTTACTGTATTCATCTCTTGGTCTCCCTCTGTGATTTTTACCCCACACACTTCCCTCCACTGCTAAATGTATGATTCCTTGATGTCTAAGAATGTGTCCCACCAATTGATCCCTTCTTTTAGTCAAGCTATGCCAGAAATTCATTTTCCCCTCCAATTATGTTCAGTACCTCTTCATTAGTTACGCAACCCATAATTTTCAGCATTCTTCTGCAACATCACATTTCAAAAGCTCCTATCCTCTTCCTGTCCACAAAGTTTATCATCCACATTTTGCTCCCATACAAATCCACACTCCACACAAATGCCTTCAGAAAGGACTTCCTTAGACTTAAATTAATATTCGATGTTAAATATCTCTTTTTCAAAAATGCCTTTCTTTCCACTGCCATTCTGCATTTTACATCCCCTGTGCTGTGACCATCGCTTGTTATTTTACTGCCCAAGTAATAACACTCATTTACCACTGTGGTGTCGCACAAGTCCAAAGTGCGCACCACCTACTTTCACCGCACGCTGCCATGCACGCACGGCAAGACGTTTTTACGACGTCAGCCACGAGCGCCCTCTGCTACAACTCCGCTCGTGGCCACCTCTGAACGACATTGTTCACTTGGGACTGAGATAGGAACCATTAAACACTTCGGAATCAGATAGGTACCAGTGAAGACTTGGCTATCGGATAGGCACTAGGCAGGCCTCTAACTCAACTATGTATCAGCATTCTGCAGTACACAACTATGTAAAAGTTAAGTATTGTATAAATTCTGTTCAATATAAATCTCGTTCTAATTTACTCTAGTGTTTCTAGTTTCTGCTGTCCCGCTGGCTGCTGCTCTTCGTACCTGCACAAGCGTGCTTCCTTTATTCCTGTGTCGGTACTTTTCTACTCGACCACCGACACCTACGACGGATACGAGACACAAAAGTGGCGACGAGGCTGGGACACAAAAACCACCTTTATTGTTTCATTACCTAATCTAATTCCTTCAGCATCGCCCAATTTTCTTAGACTGCACTTCATTGCCCTCGTTTTGTTCTTGTTAATGTTCAGTTTATACAAACCTTTCAACACACTGTCCATTCCATTCAACTGCTCTTGCTGGTCTTTTGCTGTCTCTGAGATAATTACAATGTCATCAACAAAATGCAATGTTTTTATTTCTTCAGCTTGAATTTAAATTCCTTCTCCAAATTTCTCCTTGCTTTCCTTTATAGCTTGCTCAATGTACAAATTGAATAGCATTGGAGAAAGGCTACAATCCTGTCTTACTCCCTTCGCAACCTCTGCATCTCTTTCATCTCCTTCAACTCTGATAACCGCTATGTGGTTTTTGTACAAGCTGTAAATCATCTTTCATTCCCTATATTTTACTCCTTCTGATTTCAGAATTTGAAAGAGGTGTATTCCAATCAACATTGTCAAATGTCTTCTCCAAATCTACAAAAGCTAGAAATGTAGGTCTCCCTTTGCTTAATCTATCTTCTAAGATAAGCCATAAAGTGAGTATTGCCTCCAGTGTTCCTACATTTCTCCTGAATCCAAACTGGTCTTCCCCAGGGTCGGCTTCTACCAGCTTTTCCATCCTTCTGTAAATAATTCGTGTTAAAATTCTGCAATCATGACATATTAAACTGATGGTTCTGTAATTTTCACACCTGTCTGCACCTGCTTTCTTTAAAACGGAGATTATTACATTTTTCTTAAAGTCTGAGGGGAGTTCCCCTGTCTCATACATCTTACGCACCAGGTGAAATATTTTTGTCATGGCTTGTTCTTCCAGAGACTTTAGTAGTTCGCAGGGAATGTCATCTACTCCAGGGGCCTTGTTTCGACTTAGGTCCTTCAGGCCTCTGTCAAATTCTTCTCTCAGTATAATATCTCCTATTTCATCTTCATCTATTTCCTCATTCCTTATTACAATATTGTCTGTAAGTTCATTTCTTTCGTAGAGGTCCTCTATATACTCCTTCTACTTTTCAGTTTTTCCTTCTTTGCTGAGAACTGGTTTTCCATCTGAGTTCTTTATATTCACCTTTGGGTCAAGATGGAGGCAGTGGCTGGTGCATACAGACTCAAAACTGGCAAAAACTGGAACTCTTTTGGATATCCAGAATCACACACTACAATAGTGAGTGAGGTAAGTATAGGAAAGGTTGGGGAAATGCCAGCTGACTATATTATAATCCCATACTGCTTCAACAAGCCTTTCAATATAACAATTGGAAGTAGGGAGCAGTGGGAGAAAATAGTTCGACACCGTAAGGGGGATATTGTCTGGTTCACTGACGGGTCGAAATCAGACCAAGGCGTTGGGGCCGGGGTATACGGGATGCAGCCAAGACTAGAGGGCGTCATCTCTCTAAGGAAACTGGCCTCAGTATTCCAGGCCAAAATCACTGCCATCAGGGCGTGTGTGGAGGAGAATTTGCGTAGGTGCTACAAAGACCGTAGCATCTATATCTATTCAGACAGCCAGGCAGCCCTGAGATCACTGGCAGCTCCTGCAACAAGGTCTAAAATTGTTACAGAATGTCACAGGATTCTGGTGGAGCTAGGGGAAAGCAATAGAGTAAACCTATTGTGGGTCCCTGGCCACTCGGGGATCAGTGGCAACGAACATGCCGACAGATTAGCCAGGATGGGGGCAGATACTACATTTATTGGACCGGAACCTGTCCTGACAATCACGAAGGCAATGATCAAATTGGAGCTATGTAACTGGCTTAGAAGACAGCACGTAGAATATTGGACCAAAGTTTATCAACAAAAACATGGCAAGGTAATGATGCCAAAGCCATGTTTTAAAAGAAGCTCTGCAATCCAGTGTCTGAACAGGAGAGAGATTAGACTCATGGTTGGATTGCTGACAGGCCATGGTAATTTCAAAAAACACCTGCATACAATGGGAATAACAGAAGAGGACCCTAAATGTAGGATCTGTGATGACGGTGATGAAATTGCATCACCTCTAATCTTCGAATGCATTGCATTGCATTGCATAGCATTGGAGAGTAAAAGGCACAGAACATTTGGGACAACCAGACCCGAAGAAATTGTGTCTAATAAAGAACTGGTAAAGGGACTCCTTGCAATGTTCAAGGGCATTGGTTGGCTTTACTGGATATACAGGGAGCGATACCGCACAATAAACTTAGTTTGGGTGGCGGGTTGGACCAAGACTGTTTTGGCTTCCCTGAGAAATCAAATCAATCTTTATTATAGAAGGAGACTTTCCTGGTGGGAAAAATATGTATAAAATAAAGATTTTTGACTTACCTAAAGTACAGACTCGTTGACAGAAACATAAAACACACACAAAAACACACAAACATTCGAGCTTTCACCACCACTGGCAGCTTCTTCGGGGGAAAAAGAGGAAGGAAGGAGAGGAGAAAGGGAAGGATACGGGTTTTAAGGAAGTGGAAATAGAGCCATTCCAATCCCAGGAGTGGAACGACTTATCTCAGGGGACAAAAAGGAAGGTAAATAAATACACACACACTCACACATATCCACATGCAAACACAACTAGGCAGACATTTGACAAATGATCATCATTCTGCAATTCTTACTTACCATTCTGCCATAAATTAAAATGGGCTTCAAACATTTATCACAACAGTGAATCATAGGATTGAGAACCTTTTCACCCATGAGGCTGACACGATGATCCCAACGAAGTCTTAACATAGGTTCTGGAGGACCTCTGTTGATAGTTGTGAATGTTGGGGCCTCAAGCTGTGAAATGTCAGCCTCAAGATCAACTGAGAACAGAAGATTCGTAATTTCATTGTATTAACACTGTGAATACTCTCAGCATATAAACATTAAATTTGACTAAACCAACATAAACAATACAAACAAAATGCACTCATATATGCAAACTATATGTTATGCATAATTTAAAACCTCAAAAGCTCATTCATTAGCAAGTTAATTTGTAGGAACACAACTGAAGAAACAGCAAATGGACAACCTGTACAATACCCAGGTTTAAGGTAAGCTTCCTTGTCCTTGGTATCAGTGCCTCCAGCAAAAGTAATGTGTAATTATGGGTGTAACTATTGTAAATCATTAACAGTGCCAACACAAGAAATTAACTTATTTACATGTAGCAAGAAATAAATTAAAAGATTAATCTGCAAGAAACTGTACTTCATAGAAGAGGTGGTTTTACTTTTTCCGAAGAGATAGTGGCTGGCTTCATCAGGCAAGAGATAAGAGGGAGGAGAAAGAGAGCATCTGTCAAGTAATTTATTTATCAGAATTGTTAATTGTTTAAAATGTTGTATACATAGTTTTTCTAGCTTGAAATTAAATTTTTCGTGCCCTCTGTCTATGTATCCATCCATTATGTTGCAGAGGTTTGTATAACTACCAAGAAATTGGCTTAATCCATGAGGAGTAAAACAAGGATAATGAAATGTAGCATCAGAAAGTCAGGTGATGCTGAAGGAATTAGAAAAGGTAATGAGACAATAAGAGTAGTAGATGAGTTTTGTTATTTGGGTAGCAAAATAACTTCTGATGGCTTAAGAAAAGATATAAAATGCAGAATGGCTATGGGGAAAAAAGCATTTCTGTATAAGCAAAATTTGTTGACATCCAATATTAATTTAAATGTTAGGAAGTCCTTTCTGAAAGCGTTTGTCTGGAGTGTTGCATTGTATGGGAGTGAAACGTGGATGATAAGGAGTTCAGACAAAAAGATGATAGAAGCTTTTGAAATGTGGTGCTACAGACGAATGATGCAAATTAGATGGGTAGATCAAGTAACTAATGAGGAGGTACTTAACTGAATTGGGGAGAAAAGGAGTTTCTGGCATATCCTGAATAAGAGAAGGGATTGATTGGTGGGACACATTCTGAGACATCAAGGAATCGTCAACTTACCATTAGAGGGAAGTGTGTGGGATAAAAATCATAGAGGGAGACCTAGGGACGAATACAGTAAGCAGATTCAAAAGGATGTAGGTTGTCGAACTTATTTTCAGATGAAGAGACTTGACTTGCACAGGACGGGGTAGCGTGGAGAGCTGCATCAAGCCATTCTGCGGACTGAAGACCACAACAACAACAACCATGAATAGTCACAGAAGAACTGTTCGCCTGAGGACACCAAGTATCCAATGGCAGCGCAGGTCCTACAACATTACTCCAGAGACCTCAGCACTATGTTACACCACATGTGTAATCTGAATATTCCCATCTAGCACCAGTCCCTCAGAGCTGTGGAGACAAGAACTTGCACATCCTCTCTTCCCACCAACTCCCTGCTCTCAACCTGCATTAGAGTCTCCCAATCTGCTGTCCTAAATTCATTACTCACCACCATTAATTATGAGGATCACAACTGGATGATGTATGGTGATTTCAAAATGTTGGGTATGCTGTTAGAACAGCATTGAGGATATACCAAAAGAGGGACAATAGGGCTCTTCACTAACAATGGGAGTAAAAACAGTGACTGAAGGTCAGAATTGGTTTCAGGTTCCAGGGAATAAAAATATAAGAGGGACCCTCTAGTGGAAAGAGGCAGAATACTCTTGTCACCTCTGCACCTCAAACTGAGCACAACAAAATAGTTTATCAAGGCATTACCTAAATGTGGAAACTGCTTCAAATATCTATGTAGCAATTTCCTCAACCTGTCAGATGCTAAGTCGAAAGAGAGCATATTCACTGATCCTGATATTCAGAAACTAATGCTAGATGATTTCCTTCATTTAATGAATAGTTACTTCTGTGAAAAAGTTTTGTCACACACAGGGTAATGAATTGAATGCTTTTTGCCATAACTATTATCCTTTTCATAATAAAATGATGTTTCCATGCCAAGATCACTAGATTTTGTTTACCACCACATCACCACTTTCGACAGACTTGCTGTAATCATCAGATCAACAAACATGCAAACAGTACATCAAAAAGGAAAAATATTTGCAAAACAATAATAATACAAATATATAGCAGTTAAATAATTACTCATTATTAATTATGTAACTGCTATAAATGTGTATTATTACATTATTGCAAATATTCTTCCTTTTTAATGTAATGTTTGTATGTTTTTAGAATTTATTGCGACAGCAAACCTGTTAAAAACAGGGATGAAGAACAATAACAAAGAAAAATTATTTTCATTATTTTTAATAAATATTATAGTTTGCATCATGTAGGAAGACACTTCTGTCTTAACTCGCGGCTAGCCACAAGTCGTGAAAGAATATTATTGGCTGCCAGTGCGGTAATGGAGGGGGATGCGACTGAAAACTGGGGTGCCTTCCTATGTGGAGCAGACTATAATAATGAATAAAAATGTAGCAATCTTAGCACTGGAAAGGTTCTTTCAAAAAATTATAAACTTCTCTGTATCCACAGACTTGTGTGACACATAAATATTCCATATAACTAACTCCTGACTTTGAGCTCATATTCTGGTTAAATCACGTAGCTAACACTGATGTATCACATCTTGCCAGAATTGTCAAAATGTCTACTTTTATTTTGTATATGAATATTACATTTTAGTTGAAAATGGGGTGACATATATGGTCATACTGGAGAGAAAGTGTGCTTTTTCATGCAGTTTTTGGTGAGTGTCAACTCAGACGTGTCATAGAAATCAATCACCTACTCTTTGTTACAGGTAGACATATTAAATAAAATAATTAATGATGCAATATATACAAACTTATTAATGACTGTCAATTCATGACTAGTAGTTACTAACAGGCTACAGAACTTTCTCCCTTACCAACCTCTGCCGCCCCCTTGTGGTGGTTGTAGATAGCCCTGGCTCTCAAGCTGTCAATAAGGGAGTTTGGTCACAGTGTGTGGGGATAATGTGAGCAAAATTCCATTAAATCTGAAACAATGAATACTCTTAACAAAATCTCTGCATTCTGAGTTGGTGTGGTGGGTATTCTATCAGGTTGCACGACATTGAGGTCTTTAGTGCCTGGACAAAATCAATGTGAGACGAGTGTGAAATATAACATAAAAGATGAGTGATATAAAGGACATCACAAGAAGTTCGTTTCTATCACAGGTGCCAAAACTCCGAGTGTAGTAGAAGCTTCAGAGCAGATAGTAACGGTTGGGCGATCACACAAAATAAAAAAGTGTGAGCCAGCCACTCTGCAACGAACTAAAATCTCCAGCCCAGAAGCTTAGGCCCGAGCGCAGACGAGTCAGAAAACTTTAAAACTTGGGCCACGCTTGTCTCAGCATCAGCTAAAACAGAGGGCAGATCACGACTAGGATTAACATCTGCCCTTGCAGCATGATATGAACGGCACTCAGTTAAAATGTGGCGTACTGTAGGTTGCACGCCACAGGCATCACAAAAAGGGGGTTCCTCCTAGCAATACAAAAATTTGTGTGTCAATGGACAGTGACCGGTTCAGAGGCACGTCAATGTCACTTCATGCCATCTCAATGGGTTTCACTGACCCCATTTTATTACCTGTCACTGACAACCATGTTTCTTCAGACAACCGAAAGGACCTCCGCCGAACAACAGAGAGGACATCGTGCAGGGGAATGACAGATTGTATGACATTATGGTCATTCCAGGCTGCCTTTGTAGCCCGATCAGCAACTTCATTTCCCCTAATGCCCACATGACCAGTAACCCAGCAGAATGACAACTGTTTCCTCCAGCGCTAGAGGGAGTACAGTTGGTCCTGTATGAACTGCGGAACCTTCTGTGGTGGGTAAAGGCTCTGCAATGATTGTAGTGCGCTGAAGGAATCGGAACAGCTGCTTTGCTTTTTACAAATGTCTGTCTAGGTGTGTTTGCGTTTGGATGTGTGTGAGTGTGTGTGTATTTGTTTACCTTCCTTTCCTTCCCCCCCCCCCCCCCCCCAAGTCCTTCCACTTCTGGGATTGGAATCACTCCTTTTCCACTTCCTTAAAACCCAAATCCTTCCCTTTCTCCTCTCCTTTCTTACTCCTTTCCTGAAGAAGCGGCCAATGGTCGCGAAAGCTTGTATGTGTGTTTGTGTGTGATTTTATTTGTCTCTGTCGACGAGCCTGTCCTTTGGATAAGTCATCCGTTTTCTATTTTTTATAATAGTTTAATTAACACATTCATGGTTTCACACACTAGGACCATTGTTGCCTTTACAATAAATAACCAAAACCTTCTCTATATTTTAGAGAAGGATAGGTTGCTTACACAACACAGAGATGTCCAATGAGCCGCAGAAAGGCATAAATAACAGACAACAACATTAAAGCTTTCGGCCGTAGCTTTAATGTTATTGTCTGTTATCTGTGCAGCTCATCGGAAATCTCTGTGGTGAGTACGCAACCTATCCTTCTCTAAAATATTGTTCAATCCTTCCTGGAATTTCTCTTGTTTAACAAAACCTTTTGTAGTGATAAACTGTGTTGTTTATCAGTCATAATTAATTTATATGCAGAGAAAGATCATTCTAAATCAACAGATGTAACAGGGGTGTACTTCATTTTTGGCAAATGTAGGACAAGAATGCTGCAGTTAGGTGAGCAGCATTTTCCACTAAATATGTATGCAGCTGCACACAACTTCTTCAGGCCAGTGTTTTTCTGCAAAACTGTTTGTATTTTTGCCCATACTTTCCCCTACTTCACCTGGCACTTCATTAATTTTCATTTTCATATCTTCATGCAAAGAAATGTTTTTGTAGATATGTCTCCCCGAGTCTTCCAATTATAAAATTATTCATGCTTAAGAATCTTTGAGGGTGTGCTATAGTAGTCCGCTGCTGGTAAGACTCATGCCCCAGAGAGTAACAAAGGCTCTGGTGGCAAGGGGACGTCTGGAAGTTGTTCTTGGAATGCCTGTATTCGTGATGGTGCCTTAACAAAAATTTTCTTTGCGCACTACATAAGTTACATGTAGCATCAATGGGCAGAATATTTTTAACAATTCTAAAATTGCTATCATATATGTAGCGGCAGCTGTAATGGCCAGAAGCACTTTTTTTTTTTTTTTTAATCCACACCGTTTTTGTATAGCACCTTAAGCCCATTGTTCACAAAGTGTGCTATTGTTTGTTGGTTAAATTTGGGGAGCTGTTTTGAGTAAATCAAATAAGCCCTGGATGGTGCAACTGGATCTAGCTTGCCAATAATCAGGTTTGCAATGTAATGGCAAAGATTGTCAGTAGTTTCATCAACAGAAATCCAGATACAAGACTCTCCAACATCATCTCAGATTATGTGGAATGCAGCAGTGTAAGCTGAATCCACATAATTTTTGCGTAAAGTTGACTCTGCAGAAATAGACTGAATGCAGTACTTCTCAAGAAAACCTCTGAAAATGGTGTTTTCTAATTTCCGAAAGGGGATGGCACAAGTGCATGACAATTCACTGCAGAATTTGTTCTTTATGGAAGATTCAGATGCATTGGTAAAAAGAGTTTGCACAAACTTTTGTCCAACATTTGTCTTATGTGCGATTCCATATGCATACTGATTTAAGCGAGTTTTCTTAACATTCAAAACCTAATACAAGAGAGAAAGAAAATGCGAAACAGAATTGCATATAAGAGTATTTGGTATTGCTAAAGGATAGTGATAAAAAAGAATCCTTTGACCCAGTAAAATAGTAAGTATAAAAATATATTAACTAATCTGCGTGTTGCATGCATGGCAAAAAAAAACTTTTCCATCTGTTGTATAGTGCAAAATCTCTTGCAGCCACTGCCTTATATGACTAGATTTTAAATTGGCTGTTTTCGGTGTGGTGTAGTATTCTCACACAGAAACTAGAACTTATTTTGCACTTTGAATGTCAGTAACACTTAACATGTCAGTAGCTGCACAATGTACTGATTTATTTTTGTGGGTAGAAACTCGTCGATGACCTATTTTTTTACTATGGTACATAGGAGTGGTAGGGGACAAATAGCACCTGACAGATGACTGCCCCTTCTGAACAAGTGACTGGAATCACCCAGTGCTTCATTACTGGCAAATTATTTTTTGAACTGGAAAGTTCGCGTACAATACTTTGCACCAAATACAGATGTTTGCTAGGATTGGCTGCAGACAGCAGCAGAAAAGGTGCTAAGTGCAGTAATTTGGCCATAGGGGGTGTCTACAATTAACATTGTGGTTTTTAAATCCGTGGTCAACTTAAGGCCTATTAAATTGTTTCTTAGTGGAAATATACAGTTGGCCAAAATTCTATGAACGAAAGATTTTTAAATATACCATTTAGTACATCCACATTTGATTCTCATGTGTAACTCTAATCTTTGTAAAAGCAAAAACTTTAAGTCAAATAAACAAAATAGGTACTTTTAGGATTTTGATGCTGAAATAGGCAAAAATAGGTGCTAACATCTTAATATGCAATTTTAGGTCCTACAGAACTAACGGTATTGGAACTTTGGGAAAAAAATAGGTGTTAACCTAAAGATCTGTGGTCTATTCATAAATTGTACAGAAACCAGACAGTGGTTATAAGATACAAAGGGCATGAAACAGATGCAGTGTTTAGAAAAGGAGTAAGACAGGACTGTAATGTTTCCAAAATCTGATTAAATCAGTGTTTGGAACAAGCTGTGTATGAAAGCACAGAGATATTGGGAAACAAAGCTCAAAGTTATAGGGGAGGAAATAAAAACATTGCAGTTTTTCAATGATAGTCTAATGCTGTCACAGTCAGTAAACTATGGACTACTCTTTTCCATTTCAATATTGAAAACAAGAAACTCACTTTTTGGAGGCTGCAGGTTTTCTTCATTTCCTTCTGTTACCTCTTCTGGTGCCTGAAGAGGAGTTTCTTCCTCATCACTTTCAATCACCTGAATAGAAAGATAACAATAATTATTGATTCACATTACGTTATTTTCTTTCTTCTTCACATCAATTTGTTTGCTGTAATAATAAAGTATTAAAATTTCCATGCTATTACACCTTGGTCCAAACACACGAATTATGTAGAAGAAACACACTAACATATAGTCAGCAACAAGTGAGAAAATTGAATTCATATGTCAGAAAAATGACTGTTCATATGAAGTGGAAGTCACTGAGTACAATAAAAGTGACATCTGGCATTCACCAAGGTAGCGTCATAGGCTCTCTGCTTTTCCTAAAGTATCTAAAAAAGTTATGTACAAATCCAAGTAGTTCTCTTAGATTTTATACACGTGGTGATGTTTATTGTATACGATACTCACCATAAATTCAAACTCAACTTTAATTTACAGGACATGCATATGGACATAAAATGAAAATGTACTCTAAACAAGGAAAAGTGTGAGGTTATGCACACAAGTTCTAGTACGATTCCATTTAATTTCAGTTACACAATAAATCAAAGAAATTTCAAGGTTGCCAATTTAACTAAATACTTAGTGATTACAATTTTGATCAATTTAAATTGGAAAAATTACACTGAAAATTCTGCGGGGAAGGTGAACCGGAGACTGTTTTTGTCAGAACACTTAGTAGATGACAAAAATATTAAGTAAAGAATATACTGCAACTACTGTAAAGACTTTTCATTGAGCAACACAGAGGCACAATGAATAGACAACCATAATCACATGAGTTACAGCTTTCATTTAACTTCAAAGAACATTGGGTCAATATCGGTATGCTGTTCACACACTGGCACCGATGTCTTTTCATTATATCTTTGTTGTCTACTTGTCTCAAAACTGTGTTTCCCATTGTCATTTCTTTTAAAGTCCCAAAATGTCATTGTAAACAATAGAGCTGTATCAGAAAAAGAGATTTGTTTGTGAAAGCAACTACAAAAATCAAAATGCCACTGCAAACTTTAGGCATAATCATGACAACACTGAAATACATTTGTTGTTGCTGTTATTGTGATCTTCAGTCTGCAGACTGGTTTGATGAAGCTCCCCATGCTACCCCGTCCTGTACAAGTACTCTATCTGAGAATAAGAACTGTAACCTACATCCTTTTGTTTACGCTTACTGTATTCATCTCTCGGTCTCCTCCTACAATTTTTACCCCACACATTTCCTTCTAAAGCTGACAATTCCTTGATGTCTAAGAATGTGTCCCACCAACCTATCCCTTCTGTTGGTCAGGATATGCCAGAAACTCCTTTTCTTCCCCATTCTGTTGAGCAGCTTGTCATTAGTCAAGTGGTCTGCCCAGCTTAGATTTATCATTAGTATGTAGCATCTTTTTTTCTGAACTCCTTATTCACGTTTCACTCCCATACAATGCTAACATTTAAATTTATATTGGGTGTCAACAGATTTCACTTCTTCAGAAATGGTTTTCTCCCCATAACCATTCTGCATTTTATATCTTCTTTACTTTAGCCATCAGAATCCCCCCCTTTTACCCAAATAACATAACTCATCTTCTACTTCTATTGCCCCATTACCTTATCTAATTCCTTCAACATCACCTGAATTTCTGACACTACATTCCATTACCCTTGTTTTGATCTTGTTGAAGTTCATCTTACATCTTCCTTTCAAGCCCTATACATCCCATTAAATTGCTCTTCTAGGTTCTTTGCTGTCTCTGACAAAATTATTATGCCATCAGCAAACCATAAATTTTTTATTTCTTCTCTCCAGATCTATCCTTGCATTCCTTCACAGCTTAACCAATGAACAAATAGAACAACATTGGGGAAGGCTGCAACCCTGTCTCACCCCCCCCCCAATCCACCCAACCGCTATGACCCTTCAACTCTAATAACTGGTCTCTGGTTTTTGCACAAGTTGAATACAATTCTTCGCTCCCTGTATTTAACCCCAGCTACCTTCAGAATTTGAAAGAGTGTATTCCAGTCAACACTGTCAAAAGCTTTCTCCAGATTTACAAATGCTAAAAACATAGGTTTGCCATTCCTTAACCTACATTTTAAGATAAAACTGTAATGTAAGTATTGCCTCATGAGTTCCTACATTTCTCCTAAATTCAAACTGATCTTCTCCAAGGTTGGATTTCACCATTGAATGTAAATTATTTGTTTTAGTACATTGCATCCATGACTTATTAAACTGATAATGCTGTAATTTCACATTTGTCTGCACTTGCTTTGTTTGCATTTACTGTTTTGTTGTTGTGGTCTTCAGTCCGGAGACTGGTTTGATGCAGCTATTCACAATACCCTATCCTGAGCAAGCCTCGTTCATCTCCACATAAGAACGGCAACCTACGTCAGTCTGAATCTGCTTACTGTATCCATCTCTTGGTCTTCCTCTGCGGTTTTTACCCCACACACTTCCCTCCAACGTTAAATTCACAATTCCTTGATATCTAAGAATGTGCCCTACCAATCTATCCCTTTTTTTAGTCAAGGTATGCCAGAAATTTTTTTCTCCCCAATCCTATTCAGTACCTCCTCATTAGTTACGTGATCCACCCACCTAATCTTCAGCATTCTTCTGTAGCACCACATTTCAAAAGCCTCAATCCCATTCCTGTCCGCACTATTTATCATCCATGTTTCACTCCCATACAAGGCAACACTCCATACAAATGCCTTCAGAAAGGACTTCCTTAGGCTTAAACCAATATTCAATGTTAAATTTCTCTTTTTCAAGAACGCTTTTCCAGCCATTGCCACTCTGCATTTTATATCCCCTGTACTGCGACCATCATTTGTTATTTTACTGCCCAAGTAACAAAACTCATCTACCTCCTTTATTGCTTCATTACCTAATCTAATTCCTTCAGCATCGCCTGATTTTCTTAGACTGCACTCCATTAACCTAGTTTTGCTCCTGTTAATCTTCATCTTATATGCACCTTTCAACACACTGTCCATTCCGTTCAATTGCTCCTCCAGGTCCTTTGCTGTATCTGACAGAATTACTATGTCGTCCGCAAAACACAATGTTTTTAATTCTTCCCCCCTAAACTTTAATTCCTTCACCAAATTTCTCCTTGCTTTCCTTTATAGCCTGCTCAATGTACAAATTGAATAACATTGGAGAAAGGCTACAACCCTGTCTTACTCCCTTTCCAACCACTGCATCCCTTTCATGCCCTTCAACTCTGACAACCACTGTCTGGTTTTTGTACAAGTTGTAAATAACCTTACGCTCCCTATATTTTACTCCTGCTTGCTTCAGAACTTGAAACAGTTCATTCCAATCAACACTGTCAAATGTCTTCTCCAAATCTACAAAAGCTAGAAATGTAGGTTTGCCTTTTCTTAATCTATCTTCTAGGATAAGCCGTAAAGTGAGTATTGCCTCCCGAGTTCCTACATTTCTCCTGAACCCAAACTGATCTTCCCCGAGGTTGGCTTCTACCAGCTTTTCCATCCTTTTGTAAATAATTCGTGTTAATATTTTGCAATCATGACTTATTAAACTGATGGTTCTGTAGTTTTCATACCTGACTGCACCTGCTTTCTTTGGAATGGGGATTATAACATTTTTCTTAAAGTCTGAGGGTACTTCACATGTCTCACATCTTACACACCAGGTGAAACAGGTTTGTCATGGCTGGTTCTCCCAGAGACTTCAATAGCTCTGAGGGAATATGATCTACTCCAGGGGCCTTGTTTCGACTTAGGTCTTTCAGGGCTCTGTCAAATTCATCTCTCGGTATAGTATCTCCTATTTCATCCTCCTCTACTTCTTCTCCCCTTTCTACAGTATTGCCACTAAGTTCATTTCCTTCAAAGAGCCTCTCTATATACTCTTTCCACCTTTCAGCTTTCCCTTCTTTGCTGAGAACTGGTTTTCCATCAGAGTCCTTGGTATTCATAGAGCTGTTTTTCTTATCTCCAAATGTTTCTTTTATTTTCCTGTAGGCTGTATCTAGTTTCCCCTATTTATACATTCTTCTACATCCTTGCATTTGCCTTCTAGACACTCCTGCTTAGCCATTTTGCACTTCCTGTCAATTTCATTTCATAGTCGTCTGACTCCATTTTGCCAGTTTCATTTACTGCATTTTTATATTTTCTCCTTTCATCGATTAAATTTAGTATGTCCTGTAATATCCAAGGATTTTTTGTAGGTCTTGCGTTCCTACCTATTTTGTCCTCTGCTGCCTTCACTATTTCATCTCTCAATGCTATCCATTCCTCCTCTACTGTTTTATTTTCCTCCATTTCTGTCAATTGTTGCCTAAAGCTCCCTCTGAAATTCTTAAGAACTTCAGGTTCCTTCAATTTATCCAGGTCCCGTCTCCTTATTTTCCTACCTTTTTGTAGTTTCTTTAGTTTCAGCCTACAGTTCATAACCAACAAGTTATGGTCAGAGTATATATCTGCCCCTGGGTATGTCTTACAGTTTAAAACCTGGTTCCGAAATCTAGGTCTTACCATTATAAAATCTATCTGGTATCTCCCCGTGTCTCCTGGTCTCTTCCACGTATACAACCTTCTTTTGTGATTCTTAAACCATGTGTTTGTTATAACTAAATTATGATCCATGCAAAATTCTACCAGGCGGCTTCCTCTTTCATTCCTTTTGCCCAGACCATATTCACCTACTATCTTCCCTTCCCTTCCTTGTCCTACTACCGTATTCCAGTCTCCCATAACAATTAAGTTTTCCTCTCCCTTAATTGTCTGATAATTTCCTTTAGCTCCTCATATATTTCTTCAATTTCCTCATCATCGGCAGAGCTATTTGGTATATAAACCTGTACTACTGTGGTCGGTGTTGGCTTCGTATATCTTGACTACGATAATGTGATCTGTGTGTTGCTCATAGTAGTTTACCCGCATTCCTATTTTCTTATTCATTATCAGACCTACTCCTGTAATACGCCCAACTGATTTTGTATTTATAATTCTGTATTCACCTGACCAGAAATCCTGTTCCTGTTTCCACCGAACTTCACTAATACCCACTATATCTAACTTCAACCTCTCCATTTCCCTTTTTAAATTTTCTAGCTTCCCTACCCGATTAAGGGTTTTAATATCCCATGTTCCGATCCGTAGAATGATCTGAAAGGGGACTATTTTACCTCCGGAATTACCTGAGATGATGGCATCATCATATGTTCATACAGTAGAGCTGCATGTCCTCGGGAAAAATAACAGCTGTAGTTTCCTCTTGCTTTCATCCGTTCGCAGTAACTGTGTGGCAAAGCCACTTTAGCTGATGTTACAAGACCAGCTCAGTCAATCATCCAGACTGTTGCTCCTGTAACTACTGAAAAGACTGCTGCCCCTCTTCAGGAACCACACATTTGTCTGGCCTCTCTACAGATACCCCTCTGCTGTGGTTGCACCTACGGTATGGCTATCTGTACCGTTGAGGCACGTAAGCCACCCCACCTCGGCAATGTCTGTGGTTCATGGATTTACTATATTCTCATTAAGCTGGAGGGTATTTCCCCTGTCTTATACATCTTGCATACCAGGTGGAACAATTTCTTCATGACTGGCTCTCCTAACATCAGTAGCTCAGACAGAATATTAACTCCTGGGGTCTTTTTTCGACTCAAATCTGTCAGTGCTGTGTCAAATTCTTCTCACAGAATCATATCTCCTTGTATCATGTCTTCCTCTACATAGTCTTCCATCTCTAGAATACTGCCTTCAAGTTTATTTCCGTTGTAGACGCCCTCTGTACGTTCTTTCCACCTTTCCTTCTTTGCTTAGTACTGGTTTTCCATCCGAGTTCTTTTTATTCACATAGCTGGTTTTCTTGTCCCCGAATATCTTTTATTTTTCTGTAGGTAGTATACATCTTTCCCCTAGTTATACATTTTTCTACAGTCTTGCATTTCTCCTCTTGCCACTCCTGCTTAGCCAAAGTGCACTTCCTGTGAACTTCATTTTTGAGACATCTGTACTCCCTTTTGCCTGTTTCACTAGCTGCATTTTTATATTTTATCCTTATTTTCTCCTTTCATCTATTAAGTTCAATATATCCTGTGTAATCTAAGGATTTTTATCAGGCCTTGTCGTCCTGCCTATACAATCCTCTGCAGACACAAATACTCTATCTCTCATAGATACCCATTCTTCTTCTACTGTATTAATTTCCCCCATTTCAGATAATCTCCTTTACCTGTCTGAATTATTTATTTTACCTCCTCATACATTTCTTCAATCTCCGCATCTTCGACAGAGCTAGTTGGTATATAAACCTGTACTACTGTGGTTGGTGTTGGCTTCTTGTCTGTCTTTGCTATGATAATGCGTTCACTGTGCTGTTCATAGTAAGTTACCCATATTCTCATTCATTATCAGACCTACTCCTGTATTACTATCAATTGATTTTGTATTTATAAACCTGTAGCCATCTGACCTGAAATCCTGTTTATCTTTCCACTGAACTTCACTAATCCCCACCATATTTAACTTCAACCTATCCACATCTCTCTTCAAATTTTCTAACTTACCTACCTGATTAGGGGATAGAACATTCCACACTTCAATCTGTAGAATGCCTGTTTTGCTTTTCTTGATGATGACGCCCTCCTGAGTACTCCTCAGCTGGAGATCCGAATTGGGGAGTATCGCACTCAAAACTGGTTAAAAGTCTGCCATGATCTGTGCGTCAGATGTGCTTACATAAGCTCTTGAGGAATTCAACTGAATGTTGGCTCCAATGTTTGGGAGATGACACAAAAATATTGTCCAATGTTGGTTCCAATGTGTGGATGTGGAGTAACTCCTCAGACACTAGAAATAAGAAATCATCTATTTACACTAACTTGAAACCCACTGGCAAGTCCTACTATGTCATCTCAAACTAGCAGATGTGGAACCCACCATCATAAAAAGTAGGAGTGTTGGAGTTCGTAAGCATAATGGCAGACACACAGCTTTGCCACTACATACACAACCATTGAGCCATGATGATTATTGTACACCAATCCAATGAAGTTATCAGTGAATTGATAGAGCTGAAGCATTTTTCCGTCTCAGGGATTCTTTCATTGTATTATCAGTGAATGTTGTTCTGTTTATATACATTTATATTGTACCATGCACTGTTGTTTGAAAGAGAGATGGATGAGAATAACATTGGGATTCAAAAAGAGAGAAAATACTGATGGTCATACAGCCACAACAGCAGTGAGAAACAAGAGAGAGAGAGATAGAGAGAGAGAGAGAGAGAGAGAAGCAGAGGGAGCAAAAGGAAGAGGAAACAGTGGAAACAAAAACAGAGAGGTGAGTGGAACTTGGAGGATTTGGACCCTCCCCGCGATCAGTGAGCTTTTAACACAACAAAAAAAAAATTGCTAAATTTCTCCCATTATCTATGCCTCTAAGTTAAAATTCACCCCTATACAGTCCTAAAATACAAGCGAATCAGCCTCCAGGACTAGAATGGAGAGGAGACAATGGTTGAATATAAAGACAGCTGACTGTGAGTGAGAAAAAGGATACAGTGACAGTGGAAGTAAAATAATGAATGAGACAAAGACAATGGCAGTGAAAGTGATAGACAAAACACAGCAGTAACTAAGGTCAAGGAAAAGGGATGAAGTGAGTGCCAGTGGGGAGACAGATGGGAGATAATGCCAGTGACAGAAGAAGAATACAGTAGGAGAGACACATGCATAGAAAGTAAGAGTGAGAAGAAGATAAGTATGAAGACTTCTTTCCAAAAAGAGATTCTGTAAAAGGATTTAAAATATGGAGTGAGAGAGACCACAAATGCCAAAATGTTTGGTAAGGAAGGCAACTTCAAAAAGTTGGCTGTAAATTTATTGTAAAATTTCATGTTGATTGGTAAAACGTCTAACAGTTCCATTGACGTACATCACAGCAGAGTTTTTAGCTGTTTCTATATCCGTGATGACAGTGCACAGTAACAGAACACCTGGATGCAGTGCAGTCTAAATGGTTAGTAATTATTGAATTAAATTTACAGAATTCTTCTCATTTATCACAGCACATGCATTTCCTGATTGTCTCAACCAGAATACAACATGGACTACAGCATGGAACTAATTTGAGACATCACTACACATCTAATGGAACACATTTCCAATTGTGTAGACTGCAACACACAATTTCCATCATATACCATCAAGAATCTTAGAAAACACAGCTTAGGTTTGTTACAGGCTATGTCGTGTAACAAGAATTACACTACAAATGCTTCGGTCAACGTAAGATAATCACAGTGGGCTTAGCAGGTGGTGTAAGGGGCAGTTTCTGTGATGTATCAGATTTGGGTGCAGCAACTTTAACACCTAGGAGAGCTGTTGCGAGACTTCATAGCAAACACCATCTGTACTGACCTCGATCAGCACATCAAGGAGTAATATACAAACGCCGGCAGAAAAGACATCAAATAGCATACTGTCAATTCATGTACTGTCATATTATTCATAGGAGTGATAAAGTCATGGCTATTTTGTCAACATTGTGATTTCAGTCTCTGGAGGAGAAGTTTTATCTGTCAGTGCAATAAAGCAGCTTGATTTACAATTGAGTTGTATTGAGTACTCACTTGTAGAAGACTTGCAAATAAATTATTTTAATGACGTACACTTCAGAAGAACCAGCCGGATACGATTTTTAAGGAATATCGCAGTGGTGCACCAAGTAGCGAGGTCCCAATTCGAATATTAAAAAGAAAAATTTTGTAGTGGTTTCAGTAATAACACATCACACCACACTAACTCAGCCCAACAATGGGTATTTCACTCTGACAGTGACAGCAATAAGCAAACTCAGCATCTGTAATGTAAGAAATGACAAACCTTACACTTGTGTACGGAAAACAAGTCCCCAAATAGGAAACCACCATAATGCGACCACTCCCGATTCATCATATTTGCAGAACTACTACAGAAAGGAAGGATGCGGTATTAGCACTGTAGAATAAGCTGTCTTGATTTCTAGCACATATAATTCACAACATGGAGATTTTACTTGTTTGTTTCTGATCTCTGCCACTTATCCAATTAAAAGTATGATACTATCCATGCTGAGGTGTGTGTGGCACATGGAAAGTGTATCATAAATGGTGCCTCAGTGACACTATGCACCCTCCCTGAGGAGTTTGTCTTACAACAATGTGAGTACACAACACTATGAAAATAGTACATGCCCATTCTCATTGGATCAAAATGGAAAACACTGGGGAAAAAAATCAAAAACTGAAGGACTTAATAAGATCTCAAATACAAAAATATGTGGGATGAAACCAATTGAAGCCATATCTGCTGATGTATTGATTGAGTGATAGACTAGTCCAAGAACTGGGAGACATTACTGAGAACACGAATGACATCAAAATCTTGGCTCTGTTTTGAGAAGACTGAGGGGAGGGGGGGGGGGGTGCATGTCCAGGCCACAAATCCGGAATGGTCTACTGAGACATAAATTCTCTATCTTTCTGAGAGAATGGGAACTACAGATGGGCTTAAGAAAGAGGATGCTTAAAATATGTCCTTGGGAGCAAGCAAAGCTGTTGGTTAAGATGGAACAGAATTCTCCAAGGCAGTGAAAATAACCATTTGGATACAGAAACTTCTTAATTACGTTCTTCAAAGACTTTGAGAAAGAATGAGTAAAGAAAAAAAATGCTCAACAGAAGAGAATGAGGTTATTGACTGGACGGTTTTATCTGTTGTGATGGAAGTCTATGTCAAGTTCCTAACAGTAAAACACGAATAGGACCTGAAAGCAGGGTTCTGCCAGATTACTATCAGGACAATGAAAGGCATCAGTAATGGCCATTTTAGACAGTAGACAGCCAAAAGTGTCACAGATAAATAAGCAGCTATGAGCCGCCTTCTTGGAAGACAAGTATGAATTTGGCCCTTATCCAAGAATTCTGATAAGGAGAGCATACGAGGCCTGGGAATAAATGACATAAGTTGATGTATGCTACAAATGTGTAACAAAAAGCAGAATATGAATTTATATTAAGGACCGAATTTCATTCATTCCAATGGCAGACTTCTGTTCCAGGGACTTTGTGACCTTCGGATGAAATGGCATGAGGAAAGTACATTGGAATATTGAACACAACTTGCTGAAATCTCTATCCAACTGTGATTAGATTGAAATCAATTATAAAAAACAATTTCCTAAAGCACATTATTGTTATCTAATTTTAATAATGGAAATAGTCAAGGTTGGAATTAACAATCTAGTAATATGACAGTTTACAACTCACCTCAAAGACATGACCATGAGCCATGACAAGCGCACAAAAATGATACACACATACAACACTTTCAGCTATCAGCCAAGACCTTCAAAAATAGGAACATTTACGCAATCAGACAGCCACAGAACACAGTAACATAACAGTCATCTCCGACTGCCACACTTCGAAATGCAGCAGCCAGAGATGATTGTTGTGTGATTGGAGCAGTTTGCAGAACTGGCAAATACTAGCAAGTCAGGCATATGACAAGTGAAAAACATGTTTATTTCCTTGTCACATCTTTCAGAGTATGCCTGTAACAACATGTAAGTTCTCAATCAATAATCAGTAAATAATTATTTTATTTTTATCTGTTGTTGTTGTGGTCTTCAGTCCACAGACTCATTTGATGCAGCTCTCCACACTACCCTGTCCTGTGTCAAGTCTCTTCATCTCTGAATAAGAAGAGCAACCTACATCCATTTGAATTTGCTTATTGTATTCGTCCCTCAGTCTCCCTCTATGATTTTAACCCACACACTACCCTCTAATGCTAAATTCTTTGATGTCTAAGAATGTGTCCCAGCAACCCATTTCTTAGTCAGGATATGTTACAAACTCCCTTTCTCCCCAATTCTGTTAAACACCTTCTCATTAGTTACGTGATCTACCTATCTAATCTTCACCATTCATCTGTAGCACCACATTTCAAAAGCTTCTATCATCATTTTGTTTGAACTCCTTATCGTCCATGTGTCACTTCCATACAATGCTACACTACAGACAAATGCTTTCAGAAAGGACTTCCTAACATTTAAATTAATACTGGATGTCAACAAATTTCACTTCTTCAGAAACGCTTTCCTTCCCATAGCCATTCTACATGTTATATGTTCTTTACTTCGGCCATCAGAAGTTATCTTGCTACACAAATAAAAAAAACTAAGCCACTACTTTTATTGCCTCATTAACTAATCTAATTCCTTCAGCATTGCCTGATTTTCTTACACTGCCTTCCATTACCCTTGTTTTACCTTGTTAAAGATTATCTTATAGCCTCCTTTTAAGTCTTATCCATTCCATTAAATTGCTCTTCCAGGTTCTTTGCTGTCTCCGACAGAATTACTGTCATCAGTAAACCACAAAGTTTTTATTTCTTCTCCCTTAACTTTAATTTCCTCTCCAAATCATTCTTTTCATTCCTTCACAGCTTGTTCAATGTACAGATTGAACAACACTGGGAAAAGCCTACAACCCTGCTTACTCCCTTCACAAACAACTGTGTCCCTTTCATGCCCTTCGACTCTAATAACTGCTGTCTGGTTTTTGTACAGATTAAATGTAGATCTCCGCTTCCTATATTTTACTCCTGCTACCTTCAGAATTTGAAATTTCCAGTCAGTATTATCAAAATCTTCTCTACATCTATAAATTCTAAAAACTTAGGTTTGCCTTTCCTTAGCCCATCTTCTATGGTAAGTCATAATTTGAGTATTGATCATGCGGTCGTACATTTCTCCTAAATCCAAACTGTTTTACCTGTTATAGAACAGAAATATGACTTATAATAAAAACTTACTCCTTAAAATACAATCAGCTGGTACAAAATAAATGCCATGCAATCATTTATATTTTGTGTGTGTGTGTGTGTGTGTGTGTGTGTGTGTGTGTGTGTGTGTTGTACAGTACAGGGAGTTGGGCATGTGATATGATTTGGTGCATTATGTGAGCTGCTCCCATGTCAGTAACAGCTGGTCAGAGATGATAGAGTCACAAATCCAATTCTCTGAGAATACAGCAAAAATTGTGCAACAACTCACAGCTGGCTGATAGGTGAAGAAGGAACAGCCATCACCTACAGTAGTAAGTTTCTTAACTATGGCAAAATCGTCTTTTGTTTATTTGGAAAATGGTTCCAATAGAATTATAATATACAAGGAGTTAATTCTCTTGAACCTATTCTTGTACCTATGATCAAGGACACGTCTGCTGAGAAGATTGCGTACTGTTTCTTCATAACTGTTTGATGTGATTAACTAACTTCTTAGTGATCGTGAGAATAGCTTGTTGATGGCAGAGATTTAATTCAATTACCTGAATTAACAGTGTGAGAGTAATTGTGAATTATGTAATTTTCCCGTAGGAGAGAATTCTCCATTTATGATTTGGTCCTCAATGCGATTACTGGTATAAGGTGATTGGTGGGTATCAGATCTAAAATTATTTAATTTAGTGAAAAATCTAAAATGAAGAGTCTAGGTTGGAATTCAACAATATAATGGGGTTAGTTTACAACTCATTGCAAAAATAAATGACAAGCTGTGACAGGCACATCAAAAATTATCCAAAATTTGTTGTGTGAGGCATTCAACAAGTTAGTGTCTCAATAGCCATTTATTAGAGTGGTTTTGTCAGATACTTGTAAGAGAGGCTGTTAATTTTATATGTACTCTAGTTTACTGTTGTTTGGAACTCAAAAGTTAGGCATCACTTCCAAATGCGTTATGCGAGTGGGGAACCGATGTGGTTTGAAGTAAAGTTAATAATGTGGCAATCACATAACTATTTTGGAACTATTTTTCTTAATTATGTTTGGCAACGTTGTTCATCCCTGGGTTTTGTGACAGTTGGTTCTTTTAATTTCATTGTGTTAATTTAAAGGAGATTTCAAGAGCAGAACTAAGAAGTGAACCAACAGAACTAAGATAAATTTTGTTAATGGTAGTCGTACTGCCCAAAATGACAAAATTTCATATTTTTACTTTTATCCAAATTATGAAAATATGGATGTTTATGCTTAATATGGTGTTGGTTGTATTGAAATATTCAAATATTTACTATTTTAAATAAATATTTGAAAATCATGCACTGACATTTGTGAGAATTTATTGTTTCTTTCTTTTGTTTGTTAAGGGGCACGAAACTACTGTGGTCATAAACACCCATGACGAAATACGATTAAGCAGGAACATAGTTAAATTTCCTTTTTCATGTTAGTGTGGTGGATAAAAAGTAGGATGTGATCAACAGTAGTCAGTGGCTTCTTTTGTTTTGTAGAGAACAGTCTGTTTCATAAGTTGCCTACACTAGAAGCAACACAAATAAACACACACACACACACACACACACACACACACACACACACACACACACACACAAGCTTTCGCAACCGTTGGTCGCTTCTTCAAGAAAAGAGGAAGGAGAGGAGAAAAGGAAGAATACGGGTTTTAAGGAAGTCGAAAAGGAGTCATTCCAAACCCAGGAGTGGAAGGACTTACCTTAGGGGGAAAAAAAGAAGGTTAACAAATACACACATATCCACACACAAACACACCTAGGCATTTGTCTGCCTAGGTGTGTTTGCATGTGGATGTGTGTGAGTGTGTGTGTGTATGTATTTGTTTACCTTCCTTTTCCCCCCTAAGGTAAGTCCTTCCACTCCTGGGATTGGAATGACTCCTTTTTCCACTTCCTTAAAACCCGTATCCTTACCTTTCTCCTCTCCTTCCTTCCTCTTTTCCTGAAGAAGCGACCAACGGTTGCTAAAGCTTGAATGTTTGTGTGTCTCTTTATCTGAGTTTTTGTGTGTCTATTGGCGAGCCCATGCTTTGGGTAAGTGAAACAATCTTTATTTTTATACATATTTTTCCCACCAGGAAAGTCTCCTTTTTAAGGCTATGCTGCAGATAACTATTTCAAAAGTGAAAGTTAGGTTAGGTATAGAACCAACAATTTCTTTTTAATAAGTGAGGGTGCAAAGTGCGCAAATCTCCAGTTCAGAAACATTCACTTATTCCATACATATCATTTCAAAACATATCAATTCGATATACAGTATATCATTTGGAGATTGAAGCCTCGCTATAGCCATGCTATCAAGCACATTTGTGATATTACCTTGATGAAATTTACATCATGGAGGAAAGAATTATGAAAACAAAGACTGGCACAATTTTTTTTTACAAAAATATTAGCTTTTCAAGCTTTATTAATTTACTGAGTGGACAAGGGTATAAACGATAACCTATATGCCCTAAAGCATATGTCATAAATAATTTCTCAATATATCCAGAATTGCACTGAAACGATTAGAGTATATTTACTTAAGGAGCAGTGAAAGACGAGTGACTATTGACAGACCAAAACTTTTGGATCCGGCCAATGAGATCTCGCTAGCTGTCAGCCAATGAGAAGCTGCGTGTTACTTAACTGGAGATTCGGGAGCTACGCACCCTCACGTACTAAAAAAAGAACTTCTTGTTTAACCTATACTTAACCTAACTTTCACTTTTAAAAAAGTTGTCTTTAGCGTAGCCTTAAGAAGGTTAGGTATAGGTTATACAAGAAGTTTTTTTTTTTAGTACGTGAGGGCACATAGTGCCCGAATCTCCAGTTAAGAAACACAAAGCATCTCATTGGCTGACAGCATACACAGCATCTCAGTGGCTGACAGCACACACAGCATGACATTGACTGACAGCTAGGGAGTTCTCATTGGCCGGAACCAAAAGTGTGATCTGTCCATAGTCACTCATAGTGAAAGGGTTAAAATATTTCAGAGCTACATACAACAATTGTGGTTTCCTTTAAAAACCTTTATCTCTGTTTTCACCAGCATAATATGTGCATTGGCGTGATTAAATGTCATCTCGGCTAAAGAAATTACTTTTCTCTTAAACTTTGCATTGTAAAAAAACACGCTTATTCACTATCAGATATACTGTAGCACTAAATGCACGAAAGTTCAAAAGCAGACTGCAAACACTGCAACAAAGGGTGAAATCCAGGTGTACCAGTCACGAAAACTACTTATGGCAGCTTTAAATGGCATTTTTCGGAACTTTCTGAAGCTTTGCCTCAAATCTAAGTCGCAGGCATATTTTTAGATCCCAAAAACTGGAAAAAAAAGTGTAGCATGCATTGGGGTAAATACTGTAACTTGGGGGTTATCTTAATCAGTTTAATAACTCATGGTTGCAAAATACTAACATGAATTAGTTACAGACAAATGGAAAAACTGGTGGAATCCGAGCTTGGAGAAAATCAGTTTGGATTTAGGAGAAATGTAGGAACATCCAAGGTAATACTCACATTAATAATATGTAGATAGGGAACAACTCACCATAAAGATGAACGTTGAGCCGCTGTCAGACACAAATAAAGAGACACAAAAACACCCACACAATTCTAAATTTTCAGCTGTGGCCTTCCTCAGAAATAGAACACTCATTCACACAGTCACTCAGGCACACTCATCCACACACGTCAGCCATCTCAGGCCGCCCAACACAGTAGATGAGTATGCCTGAGTGATTGTGTGGATGAGTGTTCTATTTCTGAGGAAGGCCACGGCTGCAAATTTATTTTATTTGTATGTTTGTGGCTCAACGTTCGTCTTTTGGTGAGTTGTTCCCTATCTACATATTATTAAGATTCCTTACTGGACCTTCAATTGTTGTTATTTTGCAATACATTACAAATTGTCTTAGGAGATAGGTTAAGGAAAGGGAAACCATTTTTAGCATTTGTGGATCTGGAGACAGGTTTTGACAATGTTGACTGGAATACACTCTTCCAAATTCTGAAAGTAGCGGGATAAAATATAGGGAGCGAAGAGTTATACTCAATTTGTGCAAAAACCAGACAAAAATTATAGAGTCAAAGGGAATGAAAGGGTCGAAGTGGTTGGGGAGGGAGTAAGACAGGGTTGTAGGCTTCCCCCAATGTTGCTCAATCTGTAAATTGAGCAAGCAATGAAGGAATGCAAGGAGAAATTTGGAGAGGGAACCTTGCAGTTTGCTGAAGACATAGTAATTCCATTAGAGACAGCAAAGGACTTGGAAGAGCAATTAAATGGTGTGGACAATGTCTTCAAAGGAAGATATATGATGAAGATTAACAAGAGTAAAATGACGGTAATGGAATGTAGTGTCAGAAAATCGGGCAATGCTGAAGGAATTAGATTAGTTAATTAAAGAATAAAAGTAGATGAGTTTTGTTATTTGGGTAGTAAGATAAATTCTGATGGCCAAAATAAGGAAAATATAAAATGCAAGATGACTATGGAAAGGAAACCAGTTCTGAAGAAGAGAAATTTGTTGACATCCAATATTAGTTTAATTGTTAGGAAGTTTCTGAAAGCATTTGTCCGGAGTGTAGCATTGTAAGGAAGTGAAACATAGACGATAAGGAGTTCAGACAAAAAGATGATAGAAGCTTTTGAAATGTGGTGGTTCAGACAAATGATGAAGATTAGATGTAGATCATGTAACTAATGAGGAGGTGCTCAACAGAATTGGGGAGAAAAGGAGTTTCTGGCGTACCCTGACTAAAAGAAGGGATAGGTTGGTGGGACACATTCTGAGACATCGAAGAATTGTCAACTTACCATTAGAGGGAAGTGTGTGGGGTAAAAATCATAGAGGAAGACCCAGGTATGAATACAGTAGGCAAATTCAAAGGGATGTAGGTTGTAGAACTTATTCTCAGATGAAAATACTTGCACAGGACAGGATAGGGCGGAGAGCTGCATCAAACCAGTCTGTGGACTGAAGACAACAACAACAACAACAACAACAACATGTACAATGTATTTGCTGTTATAGAAGTATTATGCCTATTCTTGTGGTGTTTATTTAGGCTGTGCACTCTGCTCGTGACCTTTAGTATTTAACAGTAAATGTGAAATACAGCAGTTGACAGGCATTTACAACTATTATTTAAGTGCAACCTATATGATATGTAGCGATAATTCTAATCTCGCTTAGTTATATTGTTAGTAGAGAGCAAGAAAATTATAAGAATACTATTTTCTGTATTAACATTAATGTTTTAACCTGAACATTTACTCACCTTTATTGCCTTCTTCCCACGTCCTCTGCCCCTTCCCCTTCCCCTCCCCCTGCCACGTCCTCGAGCTCTTCCACGCATTCTTTTGGCTCTACAATCATCAGTTTCCATTACTCATCCTCCAACCACTGAAATAAAAAATAAAATTTTAGTTTAATCAGGCCTGCATATTAACATATTTACTAATGTGTAATACACAACATAGATCACACATTAGTATAATTTACTTAGCCAAACAACTTGTTTGTTATTAACATTTTCTTGCATTAAAAGAAAGTGGTCTTCGCAAGCACTAAATGGAACTAAAACTGAAACTAACTGCATTTAATCAAATAATAAAGAAATGTAGATGATGTGAGGGCCCTAAACATATTCTGAATTTTGAGTGATCCAAGTTGCATAAAATGCAATCACCAATCCAGAACTCTACATTGCAAGAATTAATTTACTAATAGCGAAAAGGCCTATACAAGTTTTAAAGTGTAGTAGGACAATTAAGTCAGATCCCTTATGTGAAGCTAGGCTAAGCTACATGCAAATGGCATAACGGACCGAGGGCACAAGAATAGTACTGTGTGATAAGGTGAGAATTTGGGCACAATGAGAATTGTGTCCAGATAACCCAAAGTGGAAAATCCGAGTTGGAGTCCCAGTAGGGCACAAATTTTCAACTTTACAGACGAGTTTAATTCAATGCTCTGAAAAGCCATAAACCCATCAGACAACAGAGGTAATACAGACATATACAAGAGAGACAATTTAATAAATATACTAAGATGTGAAAAACCATGTATAGCAGTGTAGGCTTCTGTGGCTTTCAATAAAATTGAGATGACAATGTCAATCTTTAAACCTATCTGACGTTTCTGCAAGTTAATTATAAATTATTTTAACACTGCTTTAAACTTTATTAACTCACTATAAGCTTATTTCGGTCTTAGGCCATCATCAGGTGTTATTACTTATAATATTGTTGTTGTTGTTTATTTGCTGCCCAATTGATTATAGAAGCTGATGTAATGCTAATCTGTGTATGTGCAGCAGCACCGGTTATATGATCTATGGTATCATATAACCTGTGCTGCTGCACATATACAGTTTAGCATTACATCAGCTTCTATAATCAATTGGACAGCAAATAAACAACAACAATATTATAAGTAATAACACCTGATGATGGCCTAAGGCTGAAATAAGCTTATAGTGAGTTAATAAAGTTTAAAGCAGTGTTAAAATAATTAATAATTATTGTGGTGTTGAACATGTCAATCAAAGACATACTCCACGCTGCGGGCCCAAGAGAACGATAAAGTTTCTGCAAGTGGTCTACATCTGGATATTTGTTGGACTGCTGAATGAGCACATGCTTGGTCCTTATAAAGTAGCGCAAAACGGTGGTATGAGGAAGAGGAGGAGGAATGTTGGACATTCTTCACTGGTGTTTGCAATATATCACGTTATTAATGGAATTGAGTGTCCTCGATTGGTGTTGATATGGAGTATTTCTCTTGCCATTGGGGGTTGTATTTTTTTGTCTCATTGGTTAAAATAGACTTCTTCAATTGGTGTTTGTATTGTTGCTTGCCATTGTTTGGAATAGGTGAATGGGAAAAATAGGCAGCAATAGTGGCATGGAGTTGTTTACTCGTCTCCTGGTGCAGTTGGCTTTGAGCTGGCCCTCTGTGTAGGAAGAGCTCCTGTAGTCTCCCACATGCCTGCAAGAGTTACTCTGTGAAGCTGCCACCCAACAGCACTGCAAATGCTGGCAGCCAGGATGCTGGAAGTCTGTTCACATCTTCTCTATGCATGTTGGCGGGTTGCTAGGCTATTTCTACAGCCTCTTTCATCTTCCTCCTCATTATAAACTATATTCCTATCATGTGGGCTTCATGGAAAAATCGCTGTTTGCCAAACTCATCCTAGTGTTCTGCCTTCGGTTTATATTATTTGCAAATTAATGTTAAAGGAGAGGAAGGAAGAAGGATTAGGAAGGAAAGGATTGACAGTGGCTGCTTTAGGGCATTGAAATGAAACAATGGCGACAAGTGAAATTGTGAGCCGGACCGGGAATCGAACCCGGGTCTCCCACTTTGGGCCAGCAGTCGCCTTAACCACTTGGCCACCCGTGCTCACCTCCTGGCCATCTCAAATTCCCACATGTCACACGCTATGGCTGTAGCGCCCCTATCGTTCATGCCCTCTTACACTCGCCATTTCGGATTCCCGTGCGAGGTCGAACATATGACCGCATCTGCGGTGAAGTAATTGAAGCTGACGCCATAGTCGCGTCTAAATACTTATTATTTTGGTGTGGTGTCTGTTCTTTCGGACATGTCCGAGATTAGACTAATGGTTGGATTGCTGACAGGCCATGGGAATTACAAAAAACACCTACATACAATGGGAATAACAGAAGAGGACCCTAAATGTAGGACCTGTGATGACGGTGATGAAACTGCATCACATCTAATCTTCGAATGCATTGCATTGGAGAGTAAAAGGCACAGAACAATTGGGACAACCAGACCCGAAGAAATTGTGTCTAATAAAGAACTGGTAAAGGGACTCCTTGCACTGTTCAAGGGCATTTTTTGGCTTTACTAGATATACAGGGAGCGATACCGCACAATAAACTTAGTTTCGATGCAGGCAGTGGCGGGTTGGACCAAGACCGTTTTGGCTTCCCTGAAAAAATCAAATCAAATGCCATGGCTGGCTGACCACTAGAGTAAAAATGGATAAACCAGACATGCCATGCACACTAACAACCTCCTCAATCGAAAAGGAAGAGGCAATTGAGCCATGTTGTTCTCAGATTTCGAGTGGTCACCTCCTTGCTTCCTGGCGCGTAAGTTCTGCTTTGCCCCTTATCGACCTTGTTGTCTCTTTCGTCTGTTGATGGCGCTGTGAGTGACTGTTATTGCCCTATCTTTGCTTCCCCATGGGGTATGACGTGTGAGGGGGAGACAGTTGGTCTGAGAGCAAGGACGACAGCACACCGGTCTCGGGGAAGGAGATTTCGATATGCTCGTGCTGTGTGTGTGTGGGGGGGGGGGGGGGGGGGCGCCACGAGAACGCTGGAACACGCCAGTGCTGCTTTGAGTGTCTCGAATCAGCACAAAGATAGCTGTCAGATGGAACCCGCCATGCTCGACTGTGCGGATGAGAAGGCAAGTCGAAAGAACCGTGTTAATTGAGATCAAGTGCTTCTGGAGCTGCATGTTTGCAGTGCTCCTGGTTTTTACTATGCCTTCAGTACGGTTCCTCGTGCGTAATCTTGAAAGGTTTCCTGCAGAGTAGCGTGTGCTTTTCCGGTCTCGTCGCACCCTGTTTTCTGTAGCTGCCTAGTGTATGATTTTACGCATTCACTGGGCCCTGTTCCTTTCATGTCTCTCGTTCTTCTACCCCCACTGCCCAAAGTCTTATCTTCAAGGGGTCTCTTATTATATTGGCCAGAGGTAAGACTGTGTGTTTTATCCCTTTCTTTAATGGTGGTTGATTGTACCGGTTGTTTAAAAGGGGGTGCACGCAGTTCTTTCAAGTCTCTTAAGTGGTTTCATTCTGTGCATGCATGGAGGTGATTAACTGTTTTTAAGTTCAATTTTGATTGTTCCACTGGTAGGAGCAACAAGTCATCACAGTTGGAACTACTGCCAACATATGCGAACTACTTCCAGGCATCATTTCTACCTTTCTAAGACTTAAAATTGATGGGCACAGAGACTAGCGTATTTGTTTGTGTCTGATAAATGTTCACAGACCTTGTTAAATTTTAAAGCTGGTGTATTTTATAGTGTCCTTAGCAGTTACCTTCTTAAAATTGTTAAAACTGATGGGCACGCAGGATAGCATATTGGACAGTTTGATAAATGTTTTCAGGTCTAGTTAAATTTTAAAATTTTAAAGCTAGCATATTTATAATGCCCTTAACCCCTCCAGTTGTTGTGAAATTTGGTAAATTAAGTAAAGACTCTTTTTGGTGTTAATTGTTTTCAAGTTGTGTTTTGACTGTTTGAAAGGTTATCTTTCTAAAATTGTTAAAATTAGTAGCACACAGACTAGTGTATTTGATCAAGTCTGATATAAGTTGCCAGGCCTTGTTAAATTTCAAATGTTGAGGCTACTGTATTTTAGTGTCTTTAGTAAAGCTCACCAGAAAAAGAAAGTAACGAACACGGACTGCTATTGGGAGATCCGTCCTCTGCCATTGTCATGGAGAGGAGAGTGCAGCAGTTGGGATGAGGAGCCTGCGATTCGGGTGGTGAGGTAAGGCATGGATATGGGCAACATACGAAGCCATCAGCTGTTGCCATCGGAATCGCGGGGTAGAAACCCCAGCTTTAGCAAGAAGGCTCGTCACGGACTTGTCAGAAGACCCCTGTCACTAAACGGGTCACTGTAATGGACCAGATCCAAGACCCATAGTGCAAATGGAGCTACAGAATCATACACTAGGCTGCCATAATCCAGGTGTGACTGAATAAGGGGCTTATACAGGCTGAGGCAGTGGAGGATATTTAAGTGTCACCAGCATTTTTGTTTCAATTGGCGAAGATGTGGCACTCAAGTCAGCTGGGCATTGAACAGCATGCCTAGGAAGCGGTGTGTCTCGTTGACGCAAAGGGGTTCATCATTCAGATATAGCTCAGGGTCTGGGTGAGCTACCCAATGGCGACAAAAGTGCATGAGGTGGGTTTTCTGTGCCGAAAATTGGAAACCTTGAGCAGAGCCCCTGACTGGGCCTTTCGGATGCCCTCCTGCAACTGCCATTCAGTGACGTCAATGCTGCCTGAACTAAAGTACAGGCAAAGGTCGTCTGCAAACAAGGAAGAAGAGACAAGACGTTCCTACTGCCGCAGCTAGACCGTTAATAGCAATTAAAAATAATGGCACTCTGACAACGGAGCCCTGGGGGACACTGTTCTCTAAAATATGAGAGGAGCTGAGAGGTGCCAACCCAAACCTGAAAAAACAAAAATGGAGTGATTGGAAGTTCTGTATGAACATCAGGAGGGGAACATGTAAGCTCCATTTGTAAAGTACTGAGAGGATATGACGATGCCAGGTTGTATCATATGCCTTGTGGAGATCAAAAAAGACTGCAACAAGATGTTCTCAGCAGGTAAAAGCTGTACATATAGCTGATTCCAGGGATACTAGATTGTCGATAGTAGAACGGCTCTGGCGGAAGCCTCCCTGTTGAGCAGCCAAGAGACCCCGATGCTCAAGTAACCACATAAGCTGGCAACTCACCATATGTTTGAGGTTCTTACACATAATGTTGGTGAGGCTGATAGGGTGGCAACTCTCAGCCTCCAGCGGATCTGCACCTGGTTTCATGACTGGACAGAGTCTATTAAAAAGGGCGAGTATTTGACATTGAAAGTTTGCTTTGAGGTGACGGCCAAACTGGCTTTGAATACAGTCTGGCCCGGGAGAGGTATCGGGGGATACAGCAAGAGCAGTTTTGAACTCCCATTTACTAAATGGAGCCTTATACAGTTCCTGTCGACGAGAGCAGAATGATGACTGCCTCTGCTCAAGCTACTCCCCGAGTGCACAGAAGTCCGCACTGTAGGTTGCAGTTGCAGAGCAACAAGCATAATGCTTTGCCATGTGCTCGGCAATAACTGTCGGGTCAGTACAGAGAGCACCTTGAATTCTGAGTGACGGGATTCCACTTTGTTGGTGGTACCCAAAAACAACAGGCCTGTTTACTCTGTTGGACCAGTCACCGGGCTCGGGCCCAGAGATGCTTAAATCTACCAGATGTTCCACGGTGGGGTGGCAACGGTGTCGCTGGAGGGCTCTCTGACCCTCCCACATAGCTTCTACGATCTCCCTCGTCCACCAAGGCACATATTTGCACCAAAATGAGCCTGTGATAGTCAGTACAGTTGCCTCAGTGGAAGAAACAATGTCCTCAGTTATCCATTAAACCGCCATGTCAATGTCATCTGGTAGCGAAGTAGTCACCACAGCAATTATGGTTTAGCTCTGCCAGTCAGCCCCAAGGAGAGACTACCAGGATAGACAGTCTGCAGGGTGAAACTGTGGGAGTGACAAAAGGATGGGAAAATGATCGCTCCCACATAGGTCGTCGTGGACCACCTAAGATAAATGTGGGAGTAGGCTAGGGCTACATGAAGACAGGTCAATAGCTGAGAAAGTGCCATGCGCTATGCTGAAGTGTGTGGGGACACCACTGTTCAGAACACACATGTCGAGCTCTGTTAGAATCTTAGTTCCACCCACAAGGGATGATGGGCATTAAAGTCACCCAAAAAGAGAAACAGTTGGGGTAATTTGGTGACCAACGCAGCGAGGTCAGCAGGGAAGACAACATCTGAGGGAAGGTAAAGGGAAAAAATGGTGAATTTCTGTATTGCCCAGATGCGAACTGCCACTTCCTCCATGGTCGTGTTAAGAGACACAGCTGCACTTGGAATGGTTGTGAGGACATAGACACAAACTCTGTCACGATTTTTGTAATAGCCCCAATAGCCACATAGGGCAGGAGTCCTCTGTGCAGGAAACCAAGTTTCCTGCAGAGCTACACAAAATGCAGGGAAGCAGCACAACAATTGCTGCAACTCAGACAAATGGCTGAAAAAACCGCCACAGTTCCACTGCATGATCATAGTGGCTCCTGGTCGCTAGGACATGCTGATTTTGAAGGTGCAGTGGGGTACGCAGGATCGATTACTGTCGCTGACGGCAGAGGAGGAGCCTCAACATTCATCGCGTCCGGGGACTCAGCAAAAGCCAAGTCCTCAGGGGACACGAGAATCTCCACCTCATCCTCTGAGGCAGAGGTTTGTTGTGGTGGCATGGAAGCCACTAGGGATTCTTTCCATTTGGTTTTCTTCTTCTGCTTCTTCTCCTGCTGATCCTTAGGCTTCTCTTGCTGGAAGGGCGTGGTGGACTTGTCCCCAGGGACTGAGGCCCTACGACCAGCAGTTGGTGGCTTTTTCAACCACTAAATGGCGTCAACTTTACCAGTAGGAGAAACCATAGGAGGAAGGGTTCTGAAGGAGGGCTCATGGGTGGGGACTGTTGACCCTAGAGGTGTGGAATGATTGCTCCCAAAATAGCGAATTTGAGGGCAACAGAAGAGGAGGTGCCCCCCAAAAGGTGTTAGCAGTTGGGCCTGAGGGCCCAGCATGGTAGATGATTTTAACATGGATGGTGATGCAGCAGTGGCATGCGTTGACTTCATACTAACAGGGTGGATCTTTTCCTACTTCTTCTTAGCCTCCGAATATGACAGCCCCTCCAGGGTCTTATTCTCCATTATTTTATGTTCTTTGTGGAGAACTATGCAGGTTGGAGAGCAGGGAGAGTGGTGCTAGCCACAGTTTACACAGACCGGGGGACGGGTACAAGGCATGTCTGGATGAGAGGCACGTCCACACTCCTGACAGATGGGGTTGGCCTCACAGCGGGATGTCATGGCCAAACCTCCAAGCTCTTAAAGCAGCACATAGGGGGAGGAACGTAGGGTCTGACGTCACACCGGTAGATCATCACCTTGACCTTCTCAGGCAACAAATCACTCTCAAATGCCAAAATGAAGGCACCGGTGGCGACCCTGTTGTCCTTTGTCCTTCAGACCCCTGTACACATGCCAAATAAACTGCACTCCTCGCCTCTCTTAAGTTCTTCCGGAGTTCTTCATCGGACTGTAGTAATAGGTCTCTACAAAAGATAACACCCTGGACCATGTTCAGGCTTTTGTGGGTGGTGATGGTAACGGGAACATCACCCAGCTTGTCACAGACAAGCAGAGCTCATGACTGGGCTGGGGACAACGTCATTATCAGAACAGACCAGTACCTCATCTTCAAATTCCTTCTACCTCCCCAAACTTATCTTCCAGATTCTCCACAAAAAAACAGAGGCTTCATTGTCAAAGAATTTGCCATCCGTTCAACTGCACACTAGGTATCGGGGCCATATGCCTCAACTTGATGACGAGCTCGACGTTCTTCCTACGGCGTAGCCAGGGATGGTAACGACTGGGGGTCATTAAAGGAAACTCTTCCACACTTTGTGACGGTGGTTAAACGCCCACCAGCATTGGTCTGAGATCTTTTCATGGTGTTCCCGTGAGCAGCCAGAATATAAAGATCCACCCAGGCACAGAGCCCCGCTTGTCTGGGTAAGCCTTATACAACTGAGGTGTGGCAGGTTCCTCAGAGGTTACTCACTAGAGACTGTTCACCTCAACAGCCATGCATCTCCTCGGCACATAGCACAAGTCAAGATTGAAGGTTTTTTTTTTTTTATAGAGGTTTGTACCGTCCTCGCCACTCTGGCGATTAAGCCAAGATCCCCAGGCTCTGAAACGTACAACGTTCCACCGTCGTGCCGAAAGATGGTCGTTTAAGCATGCACAGAGCTTATGGTGTAGCGGACTGTTAGTGTCACAGTCCACAGCTCAGGACCCCGGGTTCACCAAGCCCGTACTCAGAAAATTAATGCTGAGCCCCTGAGGGTAACCAGATGTAACATGAAAGGCGCCTCAGTTAAGCTTTACTGAAGTGTCATAGGGTCTAAAATTATTTACAATAGTTAAAACAACATCTAGTGTGACCTCTGATAAAAGGAATTTATCTTTCAGGGTATAGTTTACATTATTATTTTTTTTTTGTGTGTGGTTTTAGGGCGCACAACTGCTACGGTCATTAGCGCCCAGACAACAACAGAGATGCGCTAGGTCTGAAAAAAATTGGTAACGGCCAGTTAGAACATCAAGAAGAAGCTAAAAACGAAAGAAAAAAACAATTAAAAGGGTTAAATATCCTTAGATAAGTTGGCCAAGTTGATAAAACGCAAAACTCGAGCAGCCGCTCGTGTGTCATCAGCTAAAATTTCCTCCAGAGTAGACGGAAAGTGAAGGGCTACACGGAGATGATTAAAATAAACACAAGACAGTAAAACATGTCGCACTGTCAGCAGTTCACCGCAGGAGCACAACGGTGCAGGGTCGGCGGTGAGCAAATGACGGTGGCTGAAACTGCAGTGACCGATCCGCAACCGGGCCAGGATGACCTCCTCTCGCTGAGAGGGACGTGAGAAGGTCGGCCAAGCGGTCGGGATCAGTTTTACAGTTCGCAATTTATTGTTGTACAGCGAAAACCACGCACTGTGCCATGACGACACGATACTCCGGTGAAGAGCCCGTTGAACATCGTCCGATGGGACGCAAAAGGTAGCCATGCGAGGCAAAAGAGCTGCGGCCTTGGCTGCTATGTGGCAGTCTCATTCCCGGGCACATCTACGTGGCCAGGGACCCACAGGAAAGAAACATGACAGCTGTCATCTGCTAGCAACTGGAGGGACCGTTGGATCCGATAGATGAGAGGATGGTTCGAGAAAGGGTCCTTAAGACTCTGCAGGGCACTAAGGGAGTCCGAACATATGGCATAGAGAGGTTGGCGGTGGCGGCAGGTATACAAGACGGCCTGGTGGAGAGCAAAAAGCTCAGCCGTGAAATTCGAGTACCGGTCAAGGCGCTTGTATTGGAAACGGTTGTCCCCGATGACGAAGGCAGATCCGACACCGGCAGTGCTCTTGGAACCATCAGTGTAAATAAATATGGCACTATCGAAACGCGAACAGAGTTCGACAAGCCTCGAGCGGTATACCAAATCCAGAGTGCTCTCCTTGGGGAGCGAGCTAAGTTCAAGGTGAGTGTGAACCTGGGCCTGATGCCACGGTGGCAATGGGCTTCCGCTCAACCGAAAGGTGGAAGGAAGGGTAAAATTGAGCCGCTGTAGCAGGCGGCAAAACCGAACTCCAGGTGGAAGTAAGGCAATCGCAGACAACTGATATTGGCGATCGAGTGAGTCGTCAAAAAATAATCGGTAAGATGGATGGTTGGGCATCGACCGCAGGCGGCATGCCTACCGACACAAGAGTATGTCGCGCCGAGTGGTCAAGGGTAATACAGCAGCCTCGGCATACAGACTTTCAACAGGGCTGGTATAAAATGCACCAGTCGCCAGACGTAAACCCCGATGGTGGATAGAGTTGAGACGGCGGAGAATCGACGGCTGTGCAGAAGAGTATACAAGGCTTCCGTAGTCGAGCTTCGACTGAACAATAGCCCGCTAAAGGTGAAGCAGGACGGTACGATCCGCTCCCCATGACGTACCACTGAGGACACGAAGAACATTAAGGGATCGGGCACAACGGGCAGCCAGGTAGGACACATGTGTGGACCAGCAAAGTTTACGATCCAACATTAGCCCCAAGAATTTCGTAGTCTCCACGAAAGAGAGAGCAACAGGGCCGAGACGTAGAGAAGGTGGAAGAAATTCCTTGTATCTCCAGAAGTTGATGCACCATTTTCTCAGTGGAGAATTGGAAGCAGTTTGCGATGCTCCAGGAATATAGACGGGTCAAGACAGCGTTGAAGACAACGCTCCAAGAGACACGTCCGCTGGGCGCTGCAATAAATTGCGAAATCGTCTACAAAAAGGGTTCCGGAAACGTCGGCTGAAAGGCAATCTATGATCGGATTGATTGCAATGGCAAAGAGAGCCACACTCAAGACGGAGCCCTGCGGTACCCCATTCTCCTGGCAAAAGGTATCTGACAAAACAGAGCCCACCCGTACCCGGAACTTGCGATCCGCCAAAAACTCTTGAATGAAAAGAGGGAGGCTGCTACTGTTTGACGCTTCTTTAGAAAGTTATTCATAATGAAGGTCGACAACGTAACGAGGCGATCAGCAGCAGAGCGGTGTCGACGAAAACCAATTGGACATTTGTTAGGAGGTGGCGAGATTCGAGGAGCCAGACCAACCGAGCGTTCCATCACCTTACAGACACAGCTCGTCAGAGAAATGGGGCGGTAACTGGAAGGAAGATGTTTGTCCTTCCCTGGTTTGGGGATGGGGACAACAATGGCTTCACGCCAACTTGTGGGAACATGGCCTTCAGTCCATATGCGATTGTAGGTACCAAGAAGAAAACACTTGCCCCATCTCAATATGGATTGAATCGGGCCCGGGAGAAAAAGATTGGGACAGGGTGAGAGCACGGTCTAGCTCCTGCATGGTGAAGGCGACATTATAATTTTCACGATTAAAAGAGTGGAAAGAAGGCGGCCGTGCCTCCTCTACCTGTTTGCGAGGGAGAAAGGCAGGGTGGTAATGGGCAGAGCTCGAAACCTCCGCAAAGAAACGGCCCAATGCGTTGGATACATCAGCGGGGTCCACGAGGACTGCGTTCTCCACGGTCAGGCCAGGAATCGGGGAGTGGACCTTGATGCCAGATAAACGGCGTAGGCCACCCCAAACAACCGTGGAGGGAGTAAAACGGTTAAAAGAACTAGTAAAAGCAGTCCAGCAAGCTTTCTTGCTGTCGTTTATGATACGACGACATTGCACTCTCATATGTTTATAATGTATGCAATTCTCCAAAGTTGGGTGGCGGCGGAAGGTGCATAGAGCACGGCGCCGGGCTCTAAGCGCGTCGCGGCAGGCTGCAGTCCACCAAGGGACCTGGACACAACGTGGAGAAGAGGAAGTACGAGGTATGGAACGTTCGGCAGCTGTGAGAATAACCTCTGTGAGGTAGTCGACCTGACTGTCACAGTTGGGAAAATTCCGATCGTGAAAAACAGCCATGGAAGAATAAAGCCCCCAGTCGGCTTTAGAAATGTTCCAACTGGTGGGACGAGGAGATGGGGAATGATGCAGGAAGTGGATGATACAAGGGAAATGGTCACTCGAGTACATGTCACTCAAACCGACTGGCAAGCTGAGGAGTGCATATTGCGAGGTCTATATGGGAATAAGTGTGTGTGGTGTCTGAAAGGAAGGTCGGTGCACCGGTGTTGAGGCAGACAAGATTGAGGTGTTGGAGAATGTCCACCAAAAGGGAGCCTCTCGGACAAGGTGCCGGAAAGCCCCATAGGGGGTGGTGGGCATTAAAGTCACCTACCAACACGAAAGGTGAAGGGAGCTGGTCAACAAGGTGTAGCACATCTGCCCTAGTAAGGGCAGATGATGATGGCAAATAAATATTACAGAGGGAAAAATTAAATGTGGATAGAGTGATGCGGACAGCAACTGCCTGTAGGTGAGTATGCAATGAAATGGGATAGTAATAGACATCGTCTCGAAGGAGCATCAGAACCCCTCCATGGGCTGGGATACCTTCCACGGGTGGCAGGTCGAACCGCACAGAGGTGTAGTGGGGAAAGTCTGCACGATCACTTGGACACAACTTAGTTTCTTGGAGGCAGACAAGAAGCAGGCAGTGCAATCGAAGGAGTAGTTTTAATTCCTCCCGATTGGAATGAATGCCGCGAATATTCCATTGAAGGAGCGCCATGATAAAAAATGAGAGAAGAAAAGAAGATAAAAAGGAACAAGCAGGTGGGGTCACCTCGACGGCCGCTGAGGACCGGACTTCGAGGGAGCACTGCTATTGCCATCTAGTGGCAAAGGGTCATGTTCCATTGGTTTAACCAACGCGTCTGCCACCTCCCGGAGTTGATCAGGAGGGGCAGCTTCCACTGCCGGTAAACGGCCGGGTGCCCGGCAGACGGAGTGTCCCGGTGAAACAGAAGACGGCCGAGGCCAACAACTGTTGGATGGCGAGACCGAAGAGTCACGCCACGGCGGGGAAGGTGGGGGGGGGGGGGACTTTTTTCTCTGGAAGCCTTCTTAGAAGTATGACGGGTTGAAGAGGCGGTTGACGATTGAGAAGTCTGAGTCTTGAGAAAATCTTCACGGACTGGTTCTTTTTTTTTGAACTCCGGGCAGCAGATTTGGTTGCCCGGGATGTGTGTGAACTGGTCGACGAATTCACTGTAGGACGGGCAGAAGGGATCGGAGAGGTGGAACGAGCAATTTTCAGGCTAGCTGACCTGACGACAGTGTCACAGAACGTTAGATCGCAAGTCTGGATGCCTACCTCCTTAGTTGGTCGAGGGGAGGCGAGGACCTGGGTGAAAGTACCTGATGGGAGTACAGCGGGCTTCATACTCGCTAATAATTTCCGAGCGGCATAGGTGGAGACCTTTTCCTTCACGCGAATCTCTTGGATGACCCGCTCTTCTTTATAAACGGGGCAGTCCCATGAAGAAGCAGCATGGTCACCCATGCAATTAATACAGCGAGGGAATGGAGGTAGACATTCACCCTCATGAGTGTCTCTGTCACAGGTGGCGCACTTGGCTGCATTTGGACAAGATTTACTTGTATGATTGTACCTTTGGCAATGGAAGCAGCGTGTAGGATTTGGTATGTACGGGCAAACGGAAATGACTTCGTAGCCCGCTTTCACTTTAGATGGTAGGTCAACCCTGTCAAAAGTTAAGAAGACAGTACAGGTTGGTACGAGGTCATTTTTGACCTTTTTCATCACGCGATGAACAGCTGTGACTCCCTGATCTGACATATAGTTCAATATCTCCTCGTCCGATAACCCATCCAGCGATCTAGAGAACACTACCCCCCCGCGAAGAGTTGAGTGTGCGGTGAGCCTCCACTTTCACAGGGAAAGTATGTACAAGTGTGGCTCGAAGTAACTTCTGCACCTGGAATGCATTCTCTGTTTCGAGTAACAAGGTCCCTTTGCGCTGCCTAGAGCAGGTCTTCAAGGGACTTGCGATCGCATCGACACCCTTCTGAATGATAAATGGATTGACTGAAGAAAAATCCTTATTGTCGGTACGTGATACCACCAGGAACTTAGGAATGTTAGGCAATGCTTTCTGCGGCTGAGAATCATGTTTCCACTTATGGGTCAGGGTTATAGATGATGTGGAAGGTTTCATGGCGGAGGTGTCCCCCATGATTACCGGCGTCTCCGATGGCGCACTCCTTCCTTGTGGGGGCCCTCACGGAGGGCGCACCCGCCTTAGGTGACTGTTCGCACCTCAGGTCACACCTCCCGAGAACGGACGGAGGGACCAATCGGCATGTTCGGAAGGTATCAGCTTGGGTAATCACCCCTCCCTGGGCCCGGCCTTTACCGGGGGGTACGTACGTGCCTTACATGTCTACCTGGGGTGGGGAGTTACTCCTTACCCCGTCACCGGCTACGCAGAGCGTGGGTCGACCTTCAGACACGCACAGGGAGGAAAGAAAGGAGGAAGGAGAGAAAGGGATGAAGGAGGAGGGAGAATCTCAAACGCCGAGGCGGAGATTAAAGGGTGAGTCGAGAACAAGGAGAAAGGAAAAAGAGGGGAAGGCTGAAGAACAGGAAACGAAGAGGACCAAGAAGAGAAGACAGAGGAAGCGAAAAAGAAACCTTGGACTGATGAAAAAACGCCCGTCTCCGGGCGAAGGCACAAACCGGGGGGAAAGAGGGAAGCGGCCTGGGACGGAAGAAAGGTCGCTTCGGCTCGGGGCCCCGTGCACGCCACACACGTACCCACAAAAGAGCTGTGGGCCCCCTGGGGGGAGTTTACATTATGCCATTTAATAAGATCGGCTACAGTCTCATGAGGACTCGCAATGTTTTCCTTAATTTGATTAACAAACTATCTGCCATTTTCAGATTTTGTTAGCACACATTCGAAAAGCAAATGTGATTTTCTGGATGCTTGATAACATGCTCATTCCAACTGTGAATAGATTCAATTCAATTATGGAAAACAAATTATCAAAAAGCAAATTAAGTGAGATACACATTTGTAATTTTAGGTAAATCGAAAGTTTTAACTGATTTTTGTAGACATCAGGAAAGCTGTATGTGAATGATATTTTCCACTGGGAAACAATTATGTTACTAAGTAGTTGTGTGCAAAATTTCACACTTATTGTAGTTTTGATTAAAAAGATATATAAAAACCCAAAGGTAAAACCTTTTTCACAGCGCTATTTTTGCCCCTAGTTTGCTTCAATTTATGTAGCATTGTTCGTCACTGCTGGAATTAGACCCACGAGTCTGTGGTTCCTTAAAACATGATGTTTCATATGAGACTGGTTTCGAAGGTTTACTAGAAACCAGTATTTGTAAAAGAAGTGTCACCTTCTCATAAAAATTGTCATGTTTATGACAATTTTGTAGAATATTGGAAAATAGTAGAAGGCTGAATGTTTTTATGCCACATCCTTGTGCTGCCAACCTATTACATACAAAGTTTCATGTTCATCATGCATTTAGTTTAACAGATATAAGAATGCAAAGTTTAACACTTTTTTTGTACCGTGATTTACACATTCAACTTTGATTCAAATTATCTAGCATTGTTAGTCCACGTTGGATGATCAATTACACTTTTTTATGCAGTGAAAATAATGGTCTTTCTAGTCAGCCCAGTTTGAAAACTTACATAGAACAAAGTTTTTTCGCAAAATAACGTAAAAAAATGCCGCTTTTTAGACCTTTTTCTAAAATCTTCAACTTTGTAGTTAATTCAGTATTGGAAAACGATATCCAAACGAAACTTTATGTTTGAGAACCTTGTATTGTTGGTTTCACGTCCGCCATAGCTTTAGTCCCCGTGGTATAGGACATCACACTTTGAAGTTTTTTTTGGGCGTCTATTTTTTTGAGCAACTTTGACAGAATTTTTGTTGATAGCCCAGATAATGGGGAGACACTCTTTTCTAGGTTGTAGAGTAGTTTATCTAGAACTTTGAGAGAACTCTTGATGCATAGGCTATCACCTTTTCAGCAACGTCCTGAATTTGTACAAGCACAGCACCAACCCCATAACGACTAGTATCTGTGTGAAGTTCCGTTTCCGCATTCTCGACATATAAGGCTAGGACTGGTGCAGAAGTTAGAGCCTCCTGAAGTACCCAGAAAGCTCATTCTTTCATCTCATCTCAGTAAAACTTGTCATCCCCCTGCAGAAGTTCTTGCAATGGACATGCCTTGTTATAAAAACCTATTAAACGGCAATAGTATGAGCACAGCCCGAGGAAACTTCTCACATCACATATGTGCAGAGTAGTTGAAAATGCTGTGACTGCCCTTATTTTATCTGATCAGGATGCACTCCATCTCCATTCACTAGTTGCCCCAGGATTTTTATTTCTTTGGCAATGAAGAGGCACTTCTTTGGGTTGAGGCAGAGTCGTCCTGTCTGAACACACTTCAACACAGTTGATAGGTGGCTTAAATGTTCCACAGATGTCCTTGAGAAAACAGCATGTCATCCATTTAAGATGCAGAAGCAAGTTGTCCATCATGCGTTCAAATGTGGCTGCGGCATTACGTAGTCCAAACGGCATGACCTTGAATTCACAGAGGTCTTCAAGTGTAATAAAAGCAGTCTTCTTCCTGTCAGCTTCATCAACCTCAATTTGCCAGTAACCTGTCTGCATGTCCATGGCTGAGAAGTATATAACTCCTTTCAAACAGTCTAAGGTGTCGTCAGTCCACGGCAATGGGCAGACATCTTTCTTTGTAAGTTTGTTCAGCCACCCATAGTAGACACAGGAACACCACATGCCATCCTCCTCCTTCATGAGGACTACCAGAGATGACTGGAGGTTGAATAATGTGATTGTGCAACATAATCTCCACTTCTTCCTGAATTATCAATCTGTTAGCAGGCGACATTCCATATGAACGCTGGGTGATTAGTGGATGGTCCCTAGTGTTGATTTGGTGTTTTATCATGGGCCATTTCATCTGGCTCTTCTCCTGCCTGTCCTAGAATACACCTGAAAATTAGTATAGTATGGTTAACACCTGCTGATGTCGTTTCTGGGTCAGACTGGGCCCTATATGCAGGCCATAGTAGTTTCCTATAGTGTGTTTTCACCTGTAACAGCAGAGTATGAGACTTCATTGATGACAATGAGCTCACTGTCCTTTAGGAATGAGTTGCGATTGCTCGTGAAAATTAGTGTTTCAAAGTTCTCCTCGACCACCTGTAATGCTTATGATAGACGCTGGTACATTGATTTCCTTTGTGATACTGATTAGCTTTTTGCGATCGACAAGCACTTCACCATCCAATTGATAATCTCAGCTGCTGATGGAATTCTTCTGATTGTTAACGGTGGGATCGCATCGTTCTCAATAGCAAACAACTTCCCAGGGGAGTATGTGCTACATGTACTCATTAGAATGGCTTTCTCAATTTATAGTTCAGTTCTTTCACAGTCAATGACAGCCTGGGATGCCTGAAGGAAGTCCGATCCGAGGATGACGTTATGGCAACATTCCATTAAAATGACAAATTCAAAAGGCTGCATCCCGTGGTTGATTGTTACTCTTCTTGCGACACATGTTCCTGCCGGCCAGACGTGTTTTCCATTTGCGACCTCCAGCACAGTTGTATTTGTATCACAGAACATTATCTTCTTTAGTTTGTGGCAGTAGTCATTCGACAATACAAAGAAGGAAGCTCCTGAATCAACTAGTGCCCAGTCCTGAATCAACTAGTCAATGATGAAGACAATGAGATTTCCCAACATCTTAGCGACTGTCATCCATGGAGGATTTTCATCTACAGTGGCCTCACCTCTGTAGATGGTGGCTTCACCTTGTTTTCCTGAACGTAGCAGCTAGGCAAGAGGCTGGTGGTATCTCTGTAAGGCGAGGGTGGACAGCAGTGGCATGTTGGAGAGCGACCATGTCCAGGATACGGTGACAGGCTGCGTTCCATAGGTCAACAGTAATCATGTGCAGTTGACTGCCATAGAAAGGATTGCTCAGATGGTTGGTGTCTTGCGGCATAATAATTGTGAAACACTCTTCTTCTCTCCACACCGTATTGTACGACATGTCTGGGAAGGCCACAATGAAAACACAATGGCATGTTGTCTTCTGTCCTCCTGCAAGGCTTCACAATTGTCGGAGGATTTGATTGTGGTCACGTTGATCAGTTCCTAAGCTGTGGTTTGGCGGCTGCGGCGTAAGTCATAGTAGGGCGAGGCTATTTTTCAAGTCGGGTGCGACTGGCAGGGCTGACAGGTGCTAATGTTTCAAATACCTCTTCCTCACCAGCATTGGCTCCCTCAAGACATACATGACTGACATCCATGGCCATAATCTGGTGCTCGCTTGGTCCAACAGTCCCAGCTGCCATAAACTGTTTCAATTTTTCTCTCGCAATTTGTCTACAAAAGAAGCACAGACATGCTGGTCTTCTACAAAGGCCATAGTACAACATTCAGGAATCTGTTGTATTTCTTGCTTCCAACCCTCCCCACCAATGGGCGTCTGATATGCTGCTGGCTTACTGCTGTTTTTGCATCCACGGTTCTTTTGATGGCACGGACCTTCGGCCAGAGGTAATCAGTATACCCTTTGTATTACAGTTCCTGTCTGTGCAGGCAACGGCTCTCATTCTGCTTAATCAGAGCCACGATGATGCAGATGTATTGCAGGTTCCCCGGCGTTAACACCAGAAAGTTTCACGTCGCAAACTGTAGGTGGTCTGGAATTCAAAGTCTGCTCATTAATAGAACACGACATTTAGAATACGTTTATTGCTAACACAAGTGTACATTCATTACAGACTGACTACTGCTTGGAGTGTTCCACTATTTACACATAGCAAGAATTTTCTGGAACTTTATTTCTGCATGTGATAGGATTTGAACTGAGGACTGCAAGCACAGCGATCTGTGATGCTAACCACAACACCGTGCGGGCTGTCAGAAGACTCGTGGCAATATTTTGAGAGAAAGATGTGAAGATCAACTTTTTGAGGAAGTAAACTATGTTAAAAATCTGTGTGAAGAGAAAATTTGATAATTGATAACTGTGAAGCGAGTGGGTAGAAACTGGTCTCTCATTGCATCTGAAGACATCTGGTGCAAAAATTTGAAACTCAATACTTCGTTTATGCTAGCAGACATGTTTACAAGGTGTGAAAAGGAATGTGTTAACATCACATTTGAATGATTTTATTGAGTCATTCCATGTCAACTCAACACAGTTTACATTAAAATTTTACTTCACCATCTCAGATTTCAATGAAATTTGGTATACTGGTACCCCCCATATAGAGAAATAAAAATACCAAATCTCAACTCAATATCTCAAATGGTTTCAAAATTACACCTTGTTAAAGTTTCCAAAAAACGCTAAAAATCGACCTGTGTCTGAAACTTTAAACTGCTATAGCAACTCTCAGAATCAAGATAGAAAGATAAGAGAGGTGTCATCTTGCAGCATTTTTCAAGCCCTTTCCAAAAATATATAACACTACAAGGAGCATAATAATTTTTTTTTATAATTTCCAAATAAAAAATGTATTTTTAAATTTCTGAAAATGCGTCACTTTTAAAATTTTGAAAAAATTCTCAATTAGTCCATGTAGAGTGGTCAATTGATAGTATAAGTTTCATAATGGGTTCTTACAGAAAAATGCATTCGAAAACAAGCTTACATTAGTGGTAATTATTCAGCAATCAGTCGTCATAAATATAAATTCTTTATTTGTTAGCAAATCCGGATTTCGACCACTGTGTGGTCATTATCAATGCTTAAAATAAATTAAAATACTTAAAATATCTCGACCTCCATGTAGGAGGTTGTGTTTGTACTGGCGCAGTCTTAACAGTTTCAGACACAGGTCGATTTTTAGCGTTTTTTGGAAACTTTAACAAGGCGTAATTTTGAAACCATTTGAGATATTGAGTTGATATTTGGTATTTTTATTTCTCTATATGGGGGGGGGGGGGTACCAGTATACCAAATTTCATTGAAATCAAAGATGGTGAGGTAAAATGACTGTGTTGAGTTCACATGGAATGACTATTTCCAAAATGAATCACAGCATTCGAATGTAGAAGATCACACATTACAAAACTACATTTCTCCAAATGCACTGTCTTTCTGTTCAGATGTAACACTTTGTTGTTATGTAAATTGAAATGTGTGTCTCTTTCTCTCAAATGATACGAATTACAATAATTTTTTCAATGTTCATATTTGGTAAAATGCTTGCAACAATTTAATCTGTACTCTTCGGTTCCTGCCTAACCACATCCTTTCATATCATGACATATTCATAAAAATCATAACATTCACTCACAACAATTTAAGCTGTACTCTTAGGTTCCTGACTAACCACAACCCTTAAAATCATGACATATTTGTAAAAATAATAATATTCGTTGATGTACTCTAGTACAGTCAGTAATTGAATTATCGTACACGCCATAGGCTACTCTAAGTGTACTACGTTGTCAACCTGACACTGCTATGGACGCACCACAACGCTACCCATGCCGCTGATCGAGACTTTAATGGCCTAAGTACCCTCATCTGGTCAGTAAAAGTAATTGGCCACGTAAAATGAAGATTTAGAATCACTTGATTACAGTTTCATGCATGCCATTTACTACCTGAAATGTACTACATAGCCAACCTAACGTAGCTACGGACGCCCCCCACGCCGCTGATCAATACTTTAGCCACCTGTGTAGAGGGAAGGAAGAAAGGAAGATCCCATCAACATTGCACTCATTAGAAACGGAGTACCGTACACATTCTGATAGTTTTTGCCATGGATGGAGGAGGAAATCAGTCATTCCCTTAGAAAGGGAGCATCCTTGCATTTGAATAAAAGAAAACCTTAAACAGAATGGCCTGAGGTCCCAAATGCGATCCCTGTAAGGAACCACAGTGCCTCATGAACGGTGACATAGAGGGTCTGGTACCCAGAGGAGTGTGGGTACTGCAGAAAAAGGGAGAGGGAAGTGAGATTGGAGTAAAGAGAAGGGAGAGAGGGAAAGTATGTGAAAGGCAAAGGGAGATTCCATATGCAAAAGAGAAAGGTGATTGCATTTTGAAGAAAGTCAATGTAAGATCAAGGAACTTTGTGGAGGACGATGGTCGTATCGATCCATTTACACATACTAGAGATGGAATATATGGGCTCACCTGATAAAGTGAGCATCAGCATTCACCGCCAAGAGAGACCACTGTACAACAGGAGGGCATTTGTGTCCAAAACATAAACACTAAAGGCATATCGTGGATGGTGGGATGTACAGCTTCACATTGTACCAGAAAATTATAACCTTGACCTTCCCTCGGACCTTATCACCCTCAAAGGCCCAAATAAAGTATTGCTATTAATGGAAATGTCCTTGGGCCTTTCTGAACACAGGAAGCAAATTGATGGCCTGAAGTTCATTAGACTGGATGATAAAAAAACCCTTTTAAAGGCTATTTAAAGAATGGTGATGGGGCAATGGACTAGAAACATTGGCGACAGGAAACAATCCCTCTCCAAGCCATGCCCATTTGACCAATACCGAACATAACTTTCACTTTCAAAAAAGCCTTAGAAAAAAGTATGTGAGGGTGCATAGTGATTCAGAAATACTAAATCAATTTACAGTTGTATGTTTGATATACCATCTTTGGTTTCACGGGTAACATATCATCGATTCAATCGACTTTGAAAGAAGCAGGGCTTAGCCTATCGGAGGCGGGGTTTAGCCTCCAGAGGGGAGGCTTGGTAAGGTATTATTTCCTAGTGCCACCATTATGTGTAATGGATGCTGGAATGTTTAAAAAATGGTCAGAGGCACAAAGGGCTACAGTTTGGAGGCTGGGTGTAGTCTTTATTAACTGTGAACTCAATCCCACATTCACTGTCTCCAGTTTTCCAAACTCGTCTTTCATGTTTTCAACAAAACGACATGGCTTGTTAGTGGTGAATGTTTCTTCATTAGTCCTGATGCAGATAAGGTAGGAGGGAAAGGATATTGAACTCATGTCAACAAGAAGCTGTAGCTCAGGCTGGTAATGGAATAAACAGCAACAATTTCTTTGGAGAATCATGCTGCCAGTACATAGTGAAGGCATGAAGGGACCACGTGGGCAGCTCATGCCATGTCATCACCCTTGTGAGGTTGTCGCATCAAAACACACGTTAGAAATCAGGTTGTGTGGAGGGGTACGTGACCACAGAGAGGACCAGAGTCATTGCATCAAGTAATAAAGGCTGTAGGGACAGAAAAGACCGGTTAAAATAGCTTGTACTTCTAGAACACATATGAAACTTGTAAGAAAGTACTCAACAACAGAATGGCACTGTCTTGGTGTCATATGGGTATTCTGCAAAATTCGACAGTGCCACTTTGGAAAGCCATTCACAGTTACAGCTCATTATCACTTTGTTGCTACAGAGATCTTAAGGACTTGTTATATAGACATCCTAGGTAGGCACATCGTCTTTCTTAGGGGGCCTACATGACATTTACCAGTACCAAGGTTACAGAAATGGACTATATCATTATCAGGAGTTTGCTAAAGATTGTGACTGACTCAATGCACTCTAAGATTAATGTATATTACAGTGGATCAGACACAATCCTAAAAGTTTTTTAAAGACACTGTCTTCTAGAATGTGTGTTCTGTTCGAAAAGCAAATAAATTACTATTTTTTATATGTTGAGCCTATTGGATCACATTTACCTTTCCTAATATCCCAACCATGATTTACTTTGGTTAAATGTTACAGCTAAATTTGTTGAAAAGGCAAATTACTTCAGATTGCAATAACCTATACAGGCTAACTTTGGTAAAATCTTACGACGCTTCTGGCCGGGCTTCAGTGCTTCTGTTGGCAACAGATGAACAATGAAGTGTAGAATTGCGTTAATATTTTTGAGGAATTACACAGTAAATGTCATTGCTGCTCGTGATGGACCTGCTCTACGGTTGACAGGTTCTTGTATGTACCCTTGTAAGTTAAGAACAAAATAATTTTCGTTTCAATTGAAGTTGTCACAACAACAACAAAAAAAAACATTTAATCGTCATCTGAGTTGCCGTCATTGCCATTGGTGCTAACATAACCACTGCAGCCCGGCGAGAAGCGTCGTACAATTTAACCCTAACTTTTCTTAAGGCAGTACAAATAGGATAATCCGCCAGTTGTACTAATTTCCGGAGGGAACAACACAATAATAAACGCCGTCTGTTTTGTAGAGTTATGTCGTCATTCTTATTTAGATCTGACAGTCATGACATGTAACGTGAAAGTCGTACTTGTCAATTGATCCATTCACATATCTTATTCCATAAATCCCATCATGAAATATATGGTTGTGGGACACAGGAAAAGTTAAATACTTCCGGTCAAAATATATAAATACACAAAAGATATACGTACACATTTTAACGTTGGTTTGCAGCGCATGATCGGAAAAACGTTGCAAATTTCCAGCTGTTCAGATCGAATAACACAAGTCTGACACACTATACTCGAAACTCAAACGAACTTGCAACACCACTCACATTCGAAGAAACAAACTCAATTACAATAGAGAATAGACTGTAAATTGTCCTACGCATTCCACAATGAATATTTGTGAAGCACTCAGAATTGCAAAACAACACAATACAAAGACAATAAAAACAAACATTCCAATCAAGGAGATTCCTTGATGTAAGTAATAGATTCTAATCTCGCGGCAGTATGCACTTATATTTATTTTATTTGGCCTTTAGAGTAGTTGCTCTATTTAGCCTCAGAAGAACATTTGTGACATTATATTGCAGCAATTAGAAAACAATCAGTAAATTATACAAATTGATTACACATATATATTAATGTCTTGATTGATTGATTGGTTTGGGGTGGGTCTATATCGCAGCAGTATGCACTTGGCGTTTGGACGTTTGGGGAAGTTTTCGTCACGTGACCAGTTCACTTGTTTCATATATCTTCCTATTTCGTTCTGCTCTTTTCTGCCACACTGAGCGTTCCGTTTTAACTTCGTGTTCACAGCACCCCACTTGTAAATGTTTACTGGTATTTAGTGAATCATGTTTGTTACACTGATGAGTGGCTTGTTACCTTCGTTCAAAGGGATGTACATTGTTGCGAAACTATTATTCGTGTTTTTATAAGTACACAACAAGTTTTAAACGCAGCGGTGCTACCGAAAACTTCTTAGAACGATGTTGGAGGAAGTTTTTAATGATAATGAAGGCTGCGAAATTCCAGATTTTGAAGATTCCGATGACAATGAAGAAGAAGAGCAGTGCGAACAGAAAGTGATCAGTCTCATGACGATGCTGCAGAGGTTATGGCATCATCCTTTTCAGCTACACAGGAGAGGTTTACACTTAGTGAGGATAAAGTAACTAAATGGATGAGTATACTTAAGCCTAATAAAATCAGAACAAGGAAGCAAAATATAGTAACTCAGCTTACTGGTACCAAACTAATTGATAAAAACTGCAAGGCCTCTGTAGAATGCTTTGCTGTGCTCACAAATGCGCAAACAATTCGGTCAGTAGCAGAGTGCACCAACCTTTATATGCATCCTCAGGTCTTAAAAAGAGCTATAAATTCGGTTGTACCAAGATCCATCTGACTAAAGGCAGCTAAGTTCTCAAACACGGAAGAGTATATTCTAGCAGATCAAAGAAATAAATGTACATCAGAAAAAAGCAATGTTTGCCTAAGAAATGCTGACAAAAAAAACAAGCTCTTCTGCTGCAAACGTAACTAATTTGTGTGTTTAAATCATATGAAATTCATCTGCAGTCAGTATATTAATTCAGAATCTTCTTCCAGTGATGATGAAAATGTTCAATGTGGAAATGTGATTTTTCTCTAGTCTTTTGACGTGAATGATTGTTTTGAGTTATATAAATATGTCTGTTAACATCTCTCTATAATTTGAAAATGGTTAAAGCCTATCTTATTTGATTAATTTGAAAAATAGTATGTACACGAACATTTGAAACCATTTCACACAACTTATTGGTTTATTAGTTATGGATAATTATTCGAGTATTTCAGTGTTTAAAATTGTTCGTAAATGAATTAATAAAAGGCTAGATGCTTTGTTTATTGTATAATAAACAATGTAAGAATAAAATAGAAACCTTAGTATCATATTTATGTAGGGTCCTGTGAAAACCCCACATCCCTAGTTATGTTATGATTTTTCTGCCGAAATCCGCAGGCCATTAGAATACATCCAATTATCTATATGAGCAATATTTCTAAATAAATTAGTTTTGGCTTGAGAATTCGTTTTGGCTTAGAATCTAGAAATATACCCAGAAAATGTGCTTGAAATTGTTTCTTGAAGGTGTATTTTCCCATCACTACTTGGTCTTTTGACCTATTAACAACCGATTTTGAAAATGGAACAATCAATGATTTTTCTGCCGAAATCCTGAGGCCATTAGAATACATCCAACTATCTGTATGAGCAATATTTCTAAGTAAATTCGTTTTGGATTGAAAATATGAGGCTACTGTAGAATAAAGACATATGTCATCTGCATATTGTAAAATTATGGGAGGAAGTTCTATGTAGTTTTCTAAGTCATGAGTATATATCATCTATAATAAAGGGCTTAATATTGCTCCTTGCGGTAAACCTTGGGTAGCTAGAAATGGGCCATGCATATTAACTCTGAATTTAACGAAAATATTTCTTTGAGAAATCAAGGCACTAATGCCATATATCAGTCCATTTGGGAAACCAATCTTCTCTAATTTCGTTAGGAGAAGGGAAATATTTACAGGTTCACATGGTCCTTTGACATTAAGAAATGCTGTAACCACAAATTGTTTCTTACATAGAGTAGATGCTATATCCATTACTAGTGTATACAAATTGTCTATGGTTCCCTTTCCTTTCCTGAATTCATATTGACTCTTTGGTAAAAACTGATATTTTTCTAGCCGCCCTTCTAACCTCTTTATAATCATACACTCTAGAGTTTTAGTGACACAAGATGATAAAGCAATTGGACGATAGCTCGAATGTAAATTAGGATCTTTTCTTGGTTTTAGTATTGGTAAAATTACTTGAGTCGTTCAAGTCTGTGGAAGTTCCTGAACCATCCAGTAATTATTATATACTAGCTGATATCCCAGCGTTGCCTGGGCATTTATTTATTTATTCCTGCCATTTTCATGTATATATTCATTTGCATAACGGCTGTATGTCTGTAAAATCTCTAGGGAATACAATTTGTAGTAAAGAATGTTACTGTTTATGTGCTCATATCTCATTAATTACATGTGGTAATGTGATACAATTTAGAAGCTACACTCAACTATATGAGTGTATACTATCTGTAAAAATTGCTGCTGTAGTGTACATACTATAAATTGAAACGTCATACCGAATGCCGTAGTTTTAGTTTATGTGATCATATCTCGTGAACTACACATCGCACTGTGTTACAATTTAGAAAGTACATTCAACTATATGAGTGTATACTGCATGTAAAATTTCCTGCTGCTACAATTTGTAGTGTACAAATTATAATTTGCATTGTGATAGTGAATGCTGTAGTTTTACTCAATAAACAGTGGAAAAGTAGTAAGCAAAAAACTTGTTCCTTTCATCATTTTGCTGTGGTAGTCAGCGAGAAAAAGTTTAATAAAGGTTAGAAATTATGTTTAAAGAGCGTTGCAAGTCGCTAAGTACTCTCATTCTAATATAGCTTATTTATAAATTCTCGCCGCATTATGTGGCAGTTTTTTCCGTTTCCTATAGTTTATGATGTCATACGTATGTGATTCTTAACCCAGCAGCAATTGTTAGCTCATGGTAAGGAATGTGTGTACCAAATTTGGTTGAAATCGTCCAGCAGTTTAGGAGAAAATGATCAGCATTGTCGCCAAATGCAGCAGTTTTTCGCGCATCTTATTGTTTATGACGTCATATCTCGTAAACTATGTATCGTATGTGATTCTTACACTTACAGCAACCGTCCTCATGGATTGAAGCTTACGTGTACAAAATTTCATAATGATTGGAACAAAACTGTAGATTTGTATGCAACATGTATGCACAAACAAACATACGGAGAGTCTGCTTTATATATATAAATACTAGCTGCAAACCCGGGGTTGCCCGGATATTAATTTATTTATTCCTGCCATTTTCCAGGTATATATTCATTTGCATAAGGGCTGTATGTCTGTAAAATCTCTTGGGAATATAGTTACTAAAAACTGGGTACGGGAAGGTGAACTACATGTCATACTGTGATAGGTACACTCAACTATATGCATGTATACTGCTGTAAAATTTACTGCAGCTACAATTTGTAGTGTAGCAATTATAAATATTAACGTCATACCGAAAGCCGTAGTTTAAGTCCATGAACAGCGGACCACTTACTGTTTACGTGCTCATATCTCATGAACTATATGATAGAATGTGATACAATTTAGAAGCTACATTCAATTATATATCTGTATACTGTCTGTAAAATTTCCTGTCGCTACAATTTGTAGTGTTCAAATTATAAATTGTAACGTCATACCGAGAGCCGTACTTTTACTCCATAAACAGCGGAAAAGTACTGTAGTAAGCGAGAATCTTTTTTCCTTTCATAATTTTACTATGGTTGCCAGCAAGAAAAAGTTTAATAAAGGTTTGGAATTATGTTTAAAGTTTGTTGCAAGTCGCTAAGTACTGTCATTCTCATACGTGTATTTCGAAAGTCTCGCTGCATTATATAGCATTTTTTGCGATTTCTATTGGTTATGACGGCGCAGCAATTGTTATCTCATGGTAAGGAATGTGTGTACCAAAGTTGGTTGAAATCGGTCCAATAGTTTAGGAGAAATTATCAGCATTGTCGCAAAATGCAGCAGTTTTTCGCGCATCTCATTGTTTATGACGTCATATCTCGTGAACTATGTATGGTATGTGATTCTTACAATTACGACGACCGTCCACGTGGATTGAAGCCTATGCGTACAAAATTTGAATAAGTTTGGATCAAAACTGTAGATTTGTATGCAACACATACACACACATGGACACTTTCCTTTATATATTAGATGTTCATAAGAAATTCTTTTCCTACCTTGTGTAAATTTTCCAACAGTGAGTAATGTATGCAATCTATACCTCGACATGAATCTCTTGAAGATTTAATGGCCTCATTAAGTTCATTCATAATAAAAGGGCATAGTAATGGATGTTAACTATCTATTTCTTCACTGGGTTGTAAATTAAAGTATGGAACTGATGAAGGAACTAGTGTATCAATAAAGTCTTCTAGCCACACAGTAGTTGAGGGAACTGGTAAGGATAATATAAAATGTGATGAAGGCCTTTGTTTTGTTCCATATATGCGTCATGCTATATGATCCATTTAATGAATAACAGAATTTTATCCAAATTTCTTTCTTTTAGGTTTTTCAAAAAATCTGTAAACTAGAGCTGTAATCCTTCGAACTTCCAAATAATTCTCCATAGTCGAAAACTGCCGATAATGTTTCAGAGCTAATCTTTGTTTTGTAATTTCACGAGAACAATTTGCATTCCCCCAAGGTGGAGGAAAATGATTTAGAACCACAATCTCTTTAGTCTGAGGGATGCTTATTTGAGCTGCTTTTTCTATAGCGTCTGTTAATACTTGATAATCATCTGTCTTCGATATAACAGTTTGAAAGATTTCAATTGAGAGTTTTATTGTTGATCTGTATGTCTGCCAATCACCTTTTTCAGTTTTCCATTTACTATCAGAAAAACGAATTTGTTTGGTGTCCATCTCTATGTATATAAAAAATTCTATTGGAATGTGATTTGACCCCATATTATCTGTTTTCACATTCCAGTCAAAAATGTTAGTTTAACATGGTGAGCAAAATTTATATTAATTGCGGAAGGTCGATCGTTTGGGAAAGAGATCATTGTGGGAGATTTGTCATTGATAATTACCATGTTATATTCTTCTATAACTTTCATCAAGGCTCTACCATTTTTATCCGTGCAATCTCCACCCCAAGAAACTTGATGAGAATTTAGGTCTCCACTTACGATGAAAGGGAGTCTAATTTGCGTAATTATATGTCTACAGTCATCTTCCACTATCTTATAATGAGGAGCTTTATATACTGAGACTACAGTAAAAGGCTGCTTGGATGCTTGTATTTGCACTGCAACTATTTCAGTCTCATTATTTCTTGATTAGAATGGAATAATCCGTTTTGGTATAGTATATTTTAATAAAATAACAACGCCTCCCTTCCCATCTAGTTGATCTTTCCTTATGACTGCGTAGTTCTTTTTTCTACCTGTACGTTGTGGTTTTAACCATGTTTTACATAAAATAACTATATCACATTGACTAGTATATAATTCTCATTTTAAGTTTCTTCTATTTTCATTTACTGATCTTGAGTTCCATTGTAACTCTTTTAAAGCTTTCATAAAATAAGATGAAAAAGGTTGAAGTAAGCCTGTTACTAACTGTGTGATATCGTTATCATTCATGTGACTGTTTTGTTTCATATTTTGTATTATCACATTAATAATTTTAATTATTTTGTCGATCATTTCTGCAAAGTTATGAGAATTTTCATGGTTAAATGCTTGAGGTGTTGATAACATTTGGATACCAGGATGATATGGATTCTGTGTAATGGAAGAAACCAAGTGCTGAGAGGGATAGAGCATCTTTTTGTATGAATCCCATTCTTGACCATTATTACGTTTCATTATTCTAGTTTGGTTCTTGATATTCTGAGGAGAAATAATATTCTGTTGTACTGTTTCCAGTTGTCGAAAATCCTTACTATTTCCACCTTGAAAAATTGGCATGTTTGATGCAGGAAGAATAGGGAATGTTTGAGGATTTTGTATATCAGCTTCAGAAAGCTTTCAACAAGCTGCTTTTATTGTTTTTTTTTTTTCCATGGAAAGAAGGGGGATAGTCTCAAAGTTACAGCGGTTTAAAAATATAAGCGTCCACGGGAAAAAGGAGGTACGTCAATGTGAAACTAGGAAAAAAGGGGGTTCGTCAGTTGGCAGCACTGATCGCACCAGTCCTTCACGTTCCGTAGTCCAGGTGTTCAGCATCTGCTGTTGGCGAGGTTAAGTTAGTGCTTTGTGTGAATTTCTTTAGTTAATTTTACTTTTTAACTGAACTGTGGAAGTGAACGTGAAAAATAAAGATGAGGAAAGTATCACCTTCAGTCAACTGTCACATTCAACGAAGAAAAGGAAGAGGACAGGTCGACTTTCCGACGTGAGAAATAAACTTTTATCATCCACCCATGATTTAGGGCCAGATTGTAAATATTCCAGATTGAAATGTTTCCAGAGTATTGAACTGATGCAGAACGTGGTGTATGATATCTAATGAGCAGAATGCTAAGTTGGCAGACCTAATTAATATAAATATTATATCGCAAAGGAGACCTGGGTGACCTGAAAATGAAGCTAAATTTCGTGACAACAGTTATTCATATTGTGTAAGAGTGAAGAGGGAGAATTCTGTCACTGAAGTAAATGTTTGTTCTAAAGCCTTTACATCTTCTCATGGAATATCTAAAAAAAAAAAAAATTAGAAGTAATATAACGTTATCTGAAAAAAGGCGTGAGTCCTAAGGATGGTCGAGGCCAACACTCTCATCGGAAACATTGTGTGACATCAGAGGCACTTGAGGCAGTTCGCCAACACATGATGCCATTACAGCTTGAAAACCTCTAAGAAAGTGAGTTGGTCTACGTTCTAGGAGGCGATCCAATTATGATATTGTAAAAAAAGTTATAAAAAAGCTAAGATCGCTGATCATCAATTTTTATTTACGACGACCAGTTTCGCTGCACTATGTCAGCATCATCTGGTCAAATAAAATATTTTACAAGGGCATAATCTTGTAATGTCTTGTAATTACAAGATTATGGCCTTGTAAAATATTTTATTTGACCAGATGATGCTGACATAATTCAGCGAAACCGGTCGTCGTAAATAAAAATTGATGATCAGCGATCTTGGCTTTTTATATCTTTTTACAATACTCTAAGAAAGTGTATCTATCACCAGATCTGAACGTCAGTAAGATGTATGAGTTATTTAAAAAATCATACCCTACACAATCTGTGTCATATGAAAAATACAGACTTGTTTTCAACACAGAATTTAACGTCGGTTTCAGATGCCCTAGAATGGACACTTGTGGTTTCTGTGATAGGCAAGCTACCGAAATTCGAGCTGTTGAACATGGTTTGAAATCGTACCCGGAAAATAGTTCAGAAAGGGCGAGTGCAGAAAAAAAATGAAGCAACTGTCAACAGAGAAAAAATTTCACTTATTAAAATCTGATATGTTTTATATTCATAAAAGACGTTCTAAAGCAAACAGCAGGACATCCAAAGAATGTGAAAGCATTACTAAGGATTTCCAGAAGAACTTACCTATCCCTAAAATCACAACTAACGACGTGTACCACAAGAGACAGTTAACATTGTGCATGCTTAATATTCATATATTGTCAACCGATGAATCATATTTCTCCATGTATGATGAAACAGTAGCCTACAAAGGATCTAACGAATTGGCTTCCTTTTTGTTTTATTTTGTAATGTCAATTCTTGATCCCTCTGTATTTTCAAACTCTTGCGGGGGGCAGAACAAGAATTGGACTATTTTCTGCCTGCTGCATTACATTGTGCATCACGTCAAGAGACTTGAGCACGTGAAAATGACTTTTCAAAACCGTGGGCACTCGTATCTCGAATGTGATCGTAACATGGCCAGTATATATAAAAATAAAAAAAATAAAAAAAGTTGAAATAAGAGACTGGATAGAGGAAATAGAGAGTGCAAGAGCAAAACCCACACCTTTTCATGTTGTCAAAGTAGACAGTGAGTTTGTAAGAGATTGGTCTACACACTTGGAACAATTATATTTCAAGAAATGCCCATTTCCTTCTAGACCAATAAATGAGTTAGTGGCTGCAAAAGAGCATCCCCGATTCTTGGAACACAGATGTACATTCCATGGCCATTGGGATCGCCATATTATCAAAAAGCCAGTTACAGTTCCAACAGAACAACCTCAGCTTAAAGGAGAGTTCTTTCTACCTGACTATGCATATAAGGGTGAGTATTTTATTGTTTCATCCTTATTTTTATCAGCATTTTTTCGTATTATTTTCTTAAAACAGTTTTATTCTAATTTTGTAAACAACTACACATACTTTTACTTTAAAAAAACCTACAAGATGGTGTTATTGTTTTAGGTGCACAACCTATCACTTATGACAAGTAAGCAGACCTACAGCATTTAAAGATGTTTTGCAGAGAAGAGGCGAGGCAGTTTTTTCCCATGCGCCAAAACTGGAAAAAGGAAAAAAGCGCAACAAAAAACTGTGTCATCAAGATGACACTGTTTTCCCAAATCCAATAAGGGCAAGAACAAAGAAGACGACACAGAGTGAAAATTAATAAGCAATGAATGTACATAGTCTACAAAGATATTGTTTCGACCTACAAAGTTTTGTTCTATTTATAAGGAATTAATACTAGCCTATAATTTACGATTTTTCTGGTTTTCTTGTAACTAATAAATTTTTGCAAATTCTTTTGTTACATTTTTAATTACTTCTTAAATAATACTGGTAGTTAGTGCTAATTGTACTAGGTTTAACAAAGTTAACGAATTAACGAGATTTACTGGCATTTCCTGTTTCATAATGACTTACCCCCTTTTTCCCTACAAAAAATTGACTTCGTTGGATATAATATTTTCTTTAGGTTGTTACAGTACATTTGCAGGTAAACCTTGTAGAGGTATCTAACGACTATATGTAAGGCTACACAAAACATAAATTTCAAGAGTATTGGCTAAAAATTGTATTTGGGACAGAAGGTTTGGTGTTAAAATCTTCTCTCGTGAAATATTGAGAAGAACTGACTTACCCCCTTTTTCCCGTGGACTCTTCATGTCTTAGTCGTCTGTACTCCAATTTGCCTGTTTCATTTACTGCATTTTTATATTTTCTCCTTTCATCGATTAAATTTAGTATGTCCTGTGATATCCAAGGATTTTTATAGGTCTTGCCTTGCTATCAATTTTGTTCTCTGCTGCCTTCACTATTTCATCTCTCAATGCTAACCATTCCTCCTCTGCTGTTTTATTTTCCCCCATTTCTGTCAATTGTTGCCTAAAGCTCCATCTGAAATTCTTAAGTACTTCAGGTTCCTGCAGTTTATCCAGGTCCCATCTCCTTATTTTCCTACCGTTCTGCAGTTTTTTCAGTTTCAGCCTAGAATTCATGAACCAATAAGTTATGGGGTATGTCTTTCAGTTCAAAAACCTGTTTCTGAAATCTATGTCTTACCATTATAAAATCCATCTGGTATCTCCCAGTGTCTCCTGGTCTAGTCATGTATACAACCTTCTTTCATGATTCTTAAACCAAGTGTTTGTTATAACTAAATTATGTTCCGTGCAAAATTCTACCAGGCGTCTTCCTCTTTCATTTCATACGCCCAGACTGTATTCACCTACTATCTTCTCTTCCCTTCCTTGTTCTACTACCGAATTCCTGTCTCCCATATCAATTAAGTTTTCCTCTCCCTTAATTGTCTGAATAATTTCCTTTGGCTCCTCATATATTCCTTCTATCTCCTCATCATTGGCAGAGCTGGTTGGCATATAGACCTGTACTACTGTGGTCGGTGTTGGCTTTGTATCTATCTTGACTACAATAATGGGATCACTGTGTTGCTCATAGTAGTTTACCCACATTCCTATTTTCTTATTTATTATCAGACCTAATCCTGTAATACCCCGCAACTGATTTTGTATTTATAATCCTGTAATCATATAATTTGCTCATGGCAGGGAGCGACCTTATAAATGTATTTTGCAAATAATGAAATGCCAAGATCGCGATATTTAAGCCTTTATTTATAATAGACTATCGGTTTCGATGTACATAGACATCATCGTCTGGTCTCTGCACTAAATTATAACATTAATACATAAATGCACATTGTAGCCAGTCGGATAGTACTGGTGGGTTGTCACACATCAAATATGTGCATTTATGTAATAATGTTATGATTTAGTGCAGAGACCAGAAGGTGATGTCTATGTACATCGAAACCGGTCGTCTGTTATAAATAAAGACAAAATACCGTGGTCTTTGCATTTCATGATTCACATAATCCTGTAATCACCTGACCAGAAATTCTGTTCCTCTTTCCACCGAACTTCACTAATCCCCACTATATCTAACTTCAACATATTCATTTCTCTTCTTAAATTTTCTAGCTTCCCTACCTGATTAAGGGATACAGCATTCCACGCTCCGATCTGTAGAATGCCAGTGTTATCTTTCCTGATGATAACATCCTCTTGAGTAGTCTCCGCCTGGAGATCCGAATGGGGGGACTATTTTACCTCCGGAATGTTTTACCCAAGAGGATGTCATCATCATATGGTCATACAGTAGAGCTGCATGTCCTCAGGAAAAGTAACGGCTGTAGTTTCCCCTCGCTTTCCGCTCTGTGGCATCAATTTTATTCACACTGTCTGTCACGTAAATTCGCTTATCCCAGTACCCCATGTTGAGAGTGAAGTTATGAGGGGCGAACTGTTAAGTAGAAAGTCATAGTTTAATACTGGAAAGTGTAACTGGAAAGAAACAATGCTAAATATTACTGACAGCCAAAGAAAACTTTACAATGTTTTGCTTTCGTCATCTTAAGGTCACTACACACATTCCGATTTGTCAGGACTAATTTCTCGGCAGTCCAATAAATAAGACGTGTGGAGGTGCTTCCCGACCAACTTCGCTTGTTAGGTGGTTGGTCGGGCCTGGCTGTCCGACATCCGACCCCCCCCCCCTCCCCCACACAACCACTACACCTGACGAATTGTGCGTGTGTAGCGCTACCCGACCTTCGACAACAGATACTCACTACGTTGACATGCAACACATCTTCCGTAAGACAAAGACCGAATATCGCAAACCGTTTTTCGCTGTAGTGTTTACATGGTACAGCCTGAATCTGATTTCCTAGCCCACTTAAGATGGCGGCTGAAAATCAGCTGATTCAGTTCCTGATTTAGTTAGGACATTAGATATTTTTCTTTACTTAAATACACAGATTCATGCTCACTCTAATATTTATACATATTTCACATTAGAAAAATTACTCTGTACCATATGTGTCGAAAATTCTTAACATGAAAACACAATCTGACAAGCTAAGAACGCTTCAAAACGGTCGTGTTTACATGGGCACGTAAAACGATTGTGGAACTGGACAACCGCTTTACAGAAGTGGATTTCCAGAATCGATTTTGGAGTGTTTACATGAAGAACCAAAAGCGGAATTGGGAAATTGGTTTAAGAAATCAGTTTTTGAGAGCTCATGTAAACGGGGTAACTGGTAGACTGGGCATGGCATTGTTTTAATGGCACCAACATCTCTGCAGCTAAACGACTGTTTTGTCAACAGTCACGTGGTAGTGTCCAGCTGTGGTGCAGCTTTGCCTAGGATTGTGCAGAACCTTGTGTGAAGGCAAGCAACATTAAATTTCAAGTGAAAATATTATTAGTCTAAAATGATGGTATTTCTTGAAAACAATGGAGTTGTTTATTATATCCGGCTAATGTCTGCCGACAGTCACATGGTCCTATGTTTGAACCTCGCCATGTGTATACCTGCTTTGCTGTTTGTCCGGTCTGTTAGTACCAAGCAGGTTAGAATAAAGGGAGATGGCATTATCTATGTTGAGCAAATACGTCAGTTGAAGCCTGTCCGCCATTTTCGTCAGTTTTGAAGTGCTATTTCTCCATTATAACTATGCGTTAAGTCGACTCACTTACTATTAATGCAGCAAACTGACCGCCAATGCAAAGTATTATTTTTAAACAATATACTTCCAGGAATAAATAGTAATAAATACCCATCATAACGTATTTGTAAACTTGATTTTTAGCAGATAATTTCCACTCTTTCAACACGTTGTACATCCAAGGCAAAATCGTCGGACGTGAGAGTCCTGTTTGAAGTGACATGAAACATTAGCTCTATAAGATGAACACTTCTCCAAAACTTAGTAATATGGCGAGGCAGGCTTCACTTTCTCAGCGTAAGGACGTCTCCCTGTATTCTGACCACCTTGGTTAGTACCTATGGTCGCAGTACCCATGCACAGCAAACACGCGAAAACAAAAACAGTTCGACAAACAGACACCACAGAACAGGGCTGCAATCGCTTCATGCAGTTGGTTGGAACATGTGGAGGTTGTTACTAATTTTGTTGGTTCGTCGGTCGGAGCATGTGTAGGGCCCTTTAGTGTGGTAAATTGCTGGAAAGTGAAAGAATATTTCAAAACACTGACATCTGTTTTCAAGCGAAAAAATGAATATCCGAACACATGCAATAATACTTTTGAATAGTCATCAATCACCATTGCTCAGCTGCATAGATTGCTTCTGGAAGACTCACTGTGCTGTATTGCCTTAATTTTGCTTCTGTCAAAATACACTTCTTGTTGTAATGTGTCCATGCCGACCATGTAGGCCTTCTGGAACTTGGTGATTCTTTGTTCCTTGGCAATGTGGATTAATCCTGAGGACTGTGTAGTTTTTCCGAGGTATTTAAAATTGCAGACTTGTGGGATTTAACCATACGGTATTTTGTTTAATCCATATTTCCATACAGTGGGTTCTTTCATAAAATATCTGTAGTCCATTTTTTTGTGAAATATCATTTAGTTTTTCATCTGTGTGAATCGCTTCTGTTCTGCTATTGGTAATAATTGCAATATTGTCAGCGAAAGCAAGTTACTTTAATTCAATTCTCTTTTTTTATACCGATTTTGATGCCCTTTACGTGAGGTTCCCATTCCCTGATGACTTTTTTAAGAACAATAATGATGAGGATTGGGGATAGTTCATACCCCTTGCGGACTCCAGTTTTGATTTCAAAGGATCTGATACTTTGCCCATGAATTTCATTTTGGTCGTTGTTCCTGTGTTTGTTCTGTGATTTTTCGTGTCTTTCGGTCGATCCCAAATTCTTCCATTATTTTAAACTGGGTTTCACGCTCCACTGAATAGTATTCTTTCCTGAAGGTGATGAATGTAATTACTATGTTTCTGCATTTTCTCGTTAGTAATATCATCTTTAAACACCATATATATGTCTGGCCTGGTATTCACTAATTAGTGTATCTGCTTGGGATTTTTTCCTGTTTTAAAGTGTTTTGGAATGGATTTTGTAAGTGACTCGAAGGAGGGAAATTCCTCTGTAATTTTTTATGTTTGTCTTGTCGTCCTTTTTGTTTATTAGGTGAATTAGAGCACATTTCCAATCTGCTGGTATTTGCATCCATATGTTTGACATTACATTATTTAATTTTTGTAGAAGTATAGGATCGTTTAGTTTCCAGAATTCGGCAATGGTCCCATCTTCTCCTGCTGCTTTGTTATTTTTCAACGGTTTGACAATCTCCATAATTTCTTCACGATCTAGGGCAAGTGATCTAGGTGTGTGAAAACTAGAAAAGAAAAGTTTTTCTTGGGTTGGTTCACAGTTCAGGAGGGAACTGAAATATTGGGCTGAGATTTTGCACTTATTTTTTGTGATGGTTTCCAAAGAGGAATCAAGTTTCTTGAAGCACAAGCAAGGCGCTTAGTATCCCTATACATTTTCTCTGATAGTCTAATAGAAATTTCTTGTATTATTTTTGATGGAATCCTGCTGGATTTTGGAGAGTCTGTTGTTGTCATATACCTGCTTTTTTTCTAATTATTTTTGAGGTCCGTTTTTTGAGAAAGTTTTCCCAGTTTTCTTCAGTTTTCTAACTGCCTAATTTTTTCCATGCAGTTATTCAGTTATCGAATGCAGGTTGCGTTGCACCAACGATGTTTCTTGGTGCATGGAGGTTGTCCTAATTTGAGTGCTTCCTTAATTTTCTCTGCTAATTTCTTCCAGTCTTTTGATTTAACTCGACTGATTTGCATGATGATTTTCTTTTGCTGAGTCTCATAAATTCTATATCTTGTTTGGTACCTTTGGGTGGCCTTCTTAGCATTCTCTTAGGTTGAAATTTTGTTTTTATTTGTAGAATATGACGATCTAATACAAAGATACCTTTGCGGGTTCCGACATTTGGAATTTCTTTCTTTAGAATTTCTTTTATGAATGGCCACCGTCAAACTGTGGCCAAGAGCAATATTGACTATATTATGGTGCAGCATGCAGCAGAGCATAACACCTTGGACTTTAACAGCTGCTTCACCACCCGAGCCATCTGGATCCTCCCCTTCTCCACCAGTTTTTCTGAACTTCAGAGATGGGAGTTATTCCTACAGCACATCCTACGGTCCCACAATCATCCTGGCCTCAACCTCAGATAACCTAACATCCGACATTCCATGTCCCACAGTCCCCCTCCCCCTCACATCCTACATTTCCTTCCGAATCATGCCCATTTCCACATGCTTCCGATTTCTGAATTTTTGTAATATATCCATTTCCCCCCTCCATCCACTCATTCTCCCACCCCCCCTTCCAACCCTTCTGCTTGCAATGAAATCAGACTGTGTTGGGCGGTCAGAGATGGCTGATGTTTGTGGATGAGTGTGCCTGAATGATTGTGTGGATAAATATTTTTTTCTAAGAAAGGCTGTGGCCAAAAATTTAGAACTGTTTGTGAGTCTTTTATTTTTATCTGTTGGCGCCTCAACGTTCATCTTTAGGGTGAGTTGTCCCTTTCTACATATCATTATTAACATTTCTTATTAACCTCTATTTTATTATTACACTTTGTTTTAGAGGAATAGTGCAAATGTTTCATTGCGACTTAATATTTTTTTTTTCAATTGAGTGTCCTCCTAAAAGTGAGATTAGATATCTGAAAGCGAAAAATTATTTATGTTTTGCAATATCGTAAAAGAAAAGACTGAAGTAAAATGTTTATTTGACTAATGACGCAATTATCATTAAATAAGATTTTAAATGAAAAAATCATTGAAATGAAGGACAAAAATTCAGTTGTTTATGACAGCATTAATGATGAAGTGAGTCGAGTACTGAAGTGTGTATGGCGAATCCAGTTCTGAAAAGTGGTACCGTGTCTCTTACTTTTATAGCAGGTTTCCACTTGTAGACCGTGTAATTCTCTGTGTTAATGTGTCGTTCATCTGTGAATTATCCATCATGCAGTGCAGTGATTTTCAGTAAATATTTTCCCATTCCATTAGTAAGTTCCTTTAATTTGCCTGTTTTTGTGATGGTATTCACATTAATTGTGCCAATAAAGTTTTTGCTTTCGCTTTGAGAGAGTTAGAGCTCATTGAGAAGCTCCGTTTCTTCTTTACATGTTGTCCCTGATCCTCTCCCCCCCCCCCCCCAAATTCGATGATTACGTGAATCCAGTCCATCGGCTGATTCCTGGGGTAGTGACTCTGTTGTCATCTTTCGTAAGGTGATGAAAAACGGATGCAGGAAACATGAAATGGAGACATGGGCGATAAAATAAGTTAAAAAGGTGCAAAGTTCATAGTATAATGTTACGTGGACCACCCAAGAAATATTTTTAATCTGATGTACTCGGTTTCATAATTTAACAGTTGTCTTTTAACGAACATTCCTATATTTAGATTAATTTATGAGAAGTTTTTTCAAAGAAATATTTTAAGAATCCACAGATATGCACAAATGAGCTTTATGCACTATAAAGAAAAAAACACATAATTACGCTCTTCATTATTTAACTAAACAAGAAGGAGCACCAGGCTTCGATTTTATCTTCTACTGTTAGCTCCTGACATGAACAGGCGTAATGAAGTGTCGCTCTGTAAATTTTATGAGTTTAATTGATCATTTTATTTCTCTTGGATCTTTGTTAAGTCAGTGTAAGTGAATACTCCACCATTTCAAAATATAGACAATTATCTTGTAATCATGCATTTGATCATTAATAACCAGCTCATTCCTACCTTATAGTATAAAAGTATTTTATTTGTGCAAATCTCTTTTTCTGATACCAACAGTCGCCATTACACGGCCTACATAAAACTAATTGTTGGACAACACACGATTGTACGATACTTCAACTAACAGTTTTCAGAATTGTATGTTCTGCAAAAGTGTTCCTGAGATTTCTGTCGGTTTATTAATGTTATTTCTTTCATTTGGCTAGCCATGGTGATACGATGAATCGACATTGTCAATGTACAGTCCAACAGTTAATTTTTGTGTAGAGGTTTGTGGCGTGCTAAATACCAACCTGAAACAGTATTGGGTGCGTCGCCATAAATTAATATTCTCTGAAGAGGTTTTTTGAAAATGGAAATTCTTTTTCACATTAGTCAATTCTTTAGGCATTACTTTCATGTTGCAAATGTTCGGTGTAACCCATGTGAAAGATTTCTCCCTGTTGTGATCTCAGCACCGTAATTTCATTTGCATTTATTATTTATTTTCATTATATCGCAGAACATAATTTTCAGGTGCTAAACATTTTTATTTATATTTCTTCACCATCTGTGTGTGTGGATAATTTCAAATCTCGCAGGGAGGAGTATTTCAGTAGTCAGTTAAAACGGTGCCACAGTGGCTAAAAACACAAGTTAAAACCAACACTGAAATGGTGACAAACACGGAGACACTGAGCAAAATACCCCAAGTATCTCTGGTTGTACTGTGTATCGGTGTTTGCAGACACTTAAAAGTACTGAAGGCACCAAATCCACATCACTGTACACTGCTAAAATCGTCGTATGGTAAAATAACATGTACAAAAACCCCACAGGAGATAGGAAAAGGAGAGGAGGCGAAGAGGAGTGGGAAAAGGAGAGAGAGGGGCCGGGAAGGGAGGGGCGGAAGAACTCCTAGGGAAGAGATGGGAGGGGGGCCCCAAGCATGGGAAGGATGAGGAGGGGGAGAGGGGTGCATGATATATGGGGATGAGGGTGGCATATGGCTGGTAGGAAGGGTAGATGTTGGGCCAGAGGGCATCATTTAAAGAGGAAGGCTACGAAAGTTAGCCTCAGAAAATATGTGGAGGGTGTGCAGGTATAGAGTGGGACGAGGTATTGGTGCAGACATGACAGAGCCCTGGGGTTTAAGAGGAGAGGAGAAACCAGAGGATTGCGAAGTTCTATTTTGAACAGGGTGCGTATATGCACCAGGAACTTCAGAAGGTGCAGGAAAGGAATAAGAGCGTAAAGGATTGGCGTGGGGGAAGGGAGGCGGATGTTATTAGCAAGGTGGAGGGTGTGCCGCTCCAGGATCTGGAGGGTTTTGTAACAAGCGGGAGTGCCAGAAATCCAGGTGGATTGGAAGCTGCAGAGGACAGGACAAAACAGGGAACAGTGTGTGTAAAGGATGATTGATGGGTTGAGACCCCATGTCCACCCAGAGTGGAGTATGAGAAGACTGAAGTGGGAAAGGGCTTTCTGGCGGTTAGTCTCGAGTTGGGGAGACCAGGTAAGTTAATGGTCGAGGATGAGGCCGAGATATTTGAGGGAGGGAATTTGAGGGATGGGACAGCCATGGAGCATGAGGTGAAGGTCGCAGTGGCGGAAGGAGTGGGTGGTACAACCTACAATGATTGCCTGGGAATTGTCGAGCTTGACAGAAAGGAACCACTGATTACACCAGGTGGCGAATTGGGATTGGTGAGACTGCAGAAGGTGCTGGGAATGGGCAAGGTAAGGGGAAAGAGGTTGCGGCCTATTGGTCCAGTAAGTGAGGTAGAGAAGCGGCGAGAAGACGAAGCCCTGGGACATCCTGGCAGTCGGAGTTGTTGACAATGACATAGCAGGACCAGTGGGAGAGAAATGAAGCAATGAGATGGACATAGTTAATGTGAAGGGCATAGATTTTTAGTATGAAGAGGAGACCAGAATGCCACATACGATCATAGGTTTTCTCAATGTCAAGGGAAACGAATATTACGGCTTGACGGGAATTCACCTGTAAAGAGAGGAGGTAGGTGAGGCAGAGTAGTTGGTCATCGACAGAGAAGGGAGGTCGGAAGCCACAATGGTGTTGACGGATACGCTGGTGTAAACTTGGGAGAGAGACTTGCTGAACATCAACATGAGGCTGATGGGGGGCAGAATGATGCCTCAGAGGGATACACTACCTTTTTCTCAAGGTCTTAATAAGTGAGTATGGGATTTTAGCTGAAATATTAAAAATTTTAATGTTCTTAATGGGAATAGAGAAATGGGTAATTCCACTTATTATAAACTTTGTAGGCTCCGCAAAAAATAAGATCGCCAGTTTTAGTGAATCTTACGTTTACAATTCAGATCAGTCTGGTTTTCAAAAAGAAATGCGTGCAAAAAGAACAGTCATTCAAAGGGGAAAAACATATTGAGGCAATTTCGCAGTCCACGATTGCACTCACCCATTCATACACTATAATGCCCATAATTAGTCTGGATGGTTCATAGCTGCCTAAACTATATGTGTGTCTTCAAGAACCAACTGGACGTTTTGGACCAAACAAACAATGTTCTACACATACAATCTCGTGGTAGATGCATCAAAGTCTGAAAAAATAGGAAATGATAACGTTATACTTTTCATGCGTTATGCTTTTCTTCCGTTCTGCGAGAACAAATCTCTTCTCCTTCTAGATCCATGGTCAGGTCATAAAAGTTTTGATTCATTAAAAGCTGTATTTCGAGCTCACCCTGTAGAAGTAGAGATACTTAAGATTCCACCTGGCACGACGAAAGTAATTCAACCGTTAGACAGAGAATTTTTCCGCCAGGGGAAGGCATTTTACAGAAAACTAACAGAGAAAATTATTGTGTGCAAATCACTGCAGTTTCCTGTCTATCACCGGGACAATATTCTCAAGTTGCAATCAGTCGTACATTATTAGTTTTCCTACCCACGGTTTCAAAATGTGATTAAATATGCGAGGCACGCCTTGAAATATACTGATATTCGGCCTGATTCCTTCCTAACACCGACCGAGTTTTGTCTATGGACGTCTAACAACGTCTTTGATTTGCAGGGCTGTCATATGTCGTCTTTGTTTGTATGTTCTTGGTGCACAAAAAACCTATGTTTTGAACATTGTATCAATATTTAGCATTTTTGCGGTAATTACAAGAAATAAAAGTTTGACTTGTTCTAAACCGTATATGTATTTGTGTCTATTTCATAGCTGTTTGGTAAGAATGTTGTAGCTGCATTTTTCAACGAATTTATTATTATTATTATATTTATTAATTATCGTACGATTGCTTTCACTGGGCGAATCAGCTCTCTCACTGCTGTGGCAGGAAGAGTGACACGTTGCTAACGCCACCTTGTCCATAGATGGCGTTGGTATAACGTAGCGAGAGAGGCCAGGGTTGTACAACAGGCTGTTATAAGTACGGAAACCATGCGACAATAATTTAATACTTCATAAATGTTTTTACGGACTTCCAGGTCATGTCAGCAGCTAATAGTCTGCATACAGACTTCGCTCAGTGTTAACTCACAGCGGTAAAAATAGCAACACAGGTTTCAACATGACAAGTCTGACCATTCCCTTGTCAGAAATAAACTACCAAATACTGGTGACAAGCAAGGTAGAACTCTCCAACCACACTCTCGGAAATCACAACCCATTCGAAAATAAACAGTCAAATGTTGAAGAAAGTATGGAATATCGGCCTATTCACATAATCGCATTCGGAAATAAACAGTCAAATATTTCTGAGAAGCGAACAGTATAAAAGTCATCGCCCCTCATTTTACTTATCAGCAATTTGTTTATTCATCCATTGATCGCTGTTTGGAGAGATACTGGAAATGTCATTGCTGGTTGTACCACTTCCAGGAATTGCAGTCTTCATTTTTTAATCAGACCAAAGTCACCAAATCGATGTCACTAACACCTGAGACACCATACCATCCCACCGTTATATGAATAAGAAAAGACCACAATTTGTTATGAATCAGTAACACCAAAAATGTTCAAATGTTTTTTAAGGTTAACTGCGGGGTCATCAGTCCCCAAAACTTAACAAAATACATATGAACTGTTGTTGTTATGGTCTTCAGTCTGGAGACTGGTTTGATGCAGCTCTCCACCCTACTCTATCCTGAGCAAGCCTTTTCATCTCCTCATAAGAACGACAACCTACATCCATTTGAATCTGCTTACGATATGCGTCTCTTGGTCTCCCTCTGCGATTTTTACCCGACACACCTCCCTCCAATGCTAAATTTACAATTCCTCGATGTCTAAGAATGTGCCCTACCAAGCGATCCCTTCTTTTAGTCAAGGTGTGCCAAAAATTCCTTTTCTCACCAATTCTGTTCATTAGTTATGCAGTCTACCCACCTAATCTTCAGCATTCTTTGGTAGCACCACATTTCAAAATCCTCTATTCTCTTCCTGTCCGCACTGTTTATTGTCCATGTTTCACTCCTGTACAAGGCAACACTCCACACAAATGCCTTCAGGAAAGACTTCCTTACACTTAAATTAATATTCGACGTCAGCAAATTTCTCTTTTTCAAAAATGCTTTTCTTCTCATTGCTATTCTGTATTTTATATCATCTTTACTGCGACCGTCAAATGTTATTATACTAACCAGGTAACAAAACTCATCTACCACCTTCATTGTTTCGTTACCTAATCTAATTCCTTCAGCATCACCTGATTTTCAAAGACTGCATTCCATTATCTTTGTTTTGCTCTTGTTACTGTTCATTTTATACACTCTCTTCAACTGTCCATTCCATTCAACTGCTCTTCCAGGTTCTTTGCTGTCTCTGGCAGAATTACAATGTCATCAGCAAAATGTAATGTTTTTATTTCTTCACCATGAACTTTAATTCCTATTCCAAATTTTTCCTTGCTTTCCTTCATCGCCTGCTAGGTGTACAAATTAAATAACATCAGAGATAGGCTACAACCCTGTATTACTCCCTTGCCAACTAATGCTTCCCTTTCATACCCTATTTATGAACTACCTTATACTAAAGACGACACAAACATCATGCCTGAGGGGGGATTCAAACCACTGACTGTAGCGGCCGTGCAGACTGTAACTGGTGCAGCGCAGACAGCTCGGCTAAGTAACACCTACAACATGTTACAAATCGTAAGATTTAAAAAATTATGTCTACAGAGGGAGTTTCGTACCATGAATCTTCCACACTGGAGACATAACTCTAAACATTACCAGAATCTAACATACACTACGTTTACATGCAACACATCTTCCGGAAGACGAAAACCGATTTTCGTAAACCGTTTCTCGCTGTCGTGTTTACATGGCATAGCCTGAATCGGATTTCCTAGCCCACTTAATATGGCGGCTGAAAAACAGCTGATTCACATCCTGATTTAGTCCGCACAATCCCAATATTTCTTTATTTAAATACACAGATTTATGTTTACTCTAATATTTGTACTTTTATTTCACATAAGAAAATATCACTCTTTCCATATCTGCAGAACTTTCTTAACAAGAAAACACAATCTGACAATCCAAGAACGCTTCAAAAACGGTTGTGTTTACATGGGCACGAAAATCGATTGTGGAACTGGAAAACAGCTTTAGAGAAGAAGATTTACATAATCGATTTTGGAGTGTTAACATGACCAACCAATAGCGGAATTGGGAAATTGGATTACGAAATCCGGTTTTGGGAGCCCATGTAAATTGGGTGATAGACAGTTGCCACACTCACTGCTGTAAAAATTGTTACAGTACCAACTGATAAATGTTGTTCCTGATTGTGGGCAAGGCGCCAAAGAGAAATGTACATTTATAATTACTTTTATAGATAATAAACAAATAGTTTCTGTATTTTGTCGTTTCAAGTATAAGTAAAATATTAAGAGACATAAATAATCGTGAAATAAATGTAAAACCAGGCGAATTTTTCAGTGATAAAAACAAGAAATTATTCATGTAGCCATATTTATGAATGTGTTTGTATTTGTAGTTTCTCCGATGAAATTAACAGAATAAAAACATGAGAAACATAAATTGCTGTTGCAGTGTTCTTACATCCCAGTTACTTTCATTGACATATAACAATTCGGTATGGAGTCTACTGATTTGTACGCTTTTACTCTTCACTCGTCTTTCGTTTAAACACATATACCTTTGAGTGTAATTATTTTTTATTAGCAAATGAATGCCTCAAAGATTCTTGCCATTTCTGATTAAGATGTAGCAACAATTGCGTACTGGTTTATGCTTTCTGGGAAACTGTTTTTTACTGGTATTATGTTGCCATGTTTGTGATAATTTACCTTCAGCTGCGGTGGCTGATGTGGTACGTTAAATAATGTAGGTACTGCATTCCATATAAGTTCCTCATGTTCAACACTTACTGATTCGACTGGAATTGTAATGAAGATATCTTGACGTTTCTGAGTAGAAAACCGACATCTTTCTGTAAAAGGTCGGATCTTCGTTGTTTAATAGCTTCTTCTGTTCTTAGTAAGAGAATGAAATTCTTAAACAAGTAGTTGATATCAAGATAATTTTAAATAAAATGTTCTGCAATGAACCGCTTAATTACTAGAAATAGTTCTTAGGAAATCTAATAAAGACAATTCTGGAGTATTTTGTAGTTATAACCGATTTTATGGCGCTATATATCTTACCCCGTGGTAAAATGATCTTCATACCAGTTTAAATGATAATATTTACACTCATCCAATATTGTATTCAGAAATGTACCTTGGCAGCCACTTGGAGCGTCACTGTCATGACATGTAAGAAAAATCTGTGGGAGTGTCGTGGCTGTATATGTTAGACCTGAAGTGGTACTGTAGGTACGCTTAATGCACTGTAACCAGTGTAAAACTGTAACCATTATATTTAAATTACACACAGCAGCCCAAAAAGATGTAAAACCCTTTAATTCTTTTTACCATGAGGGTTACCAACTACTAGATGTGGGAAGTGGCAACAGCGTCTCATTTATCTTATTTTATCTAATCTAATCTAATCCGTTAGAGTCAGCTAGGAAGAGCCACACTTCGACACTGTTTGCTGGACAGGGAAGATAAACAAACGTGAAACAAGGAGCTGCTATTTGGTTAATGAAGTTTCTACGCTGCGCGATTTGGGCGAGTTTTTGCATCACAATTAGTTCATGGGGTGTTTTGTGCCTTTCGTTAATCCATGCTACATATTTTGTAGGCTAAATCTGTGTCAGTTAATAACTTTCCATGAACTTACCAATTCGCTTTTATGTACAGTAAATCAATTATGACGTCGCTTCTGCTTGCTCTTAATCTTGCTTTGGTAATAATTCATACTTTTGTGAAGAGCAATGATATTATTTTATGTGTTTTCGTGCCATTTGCAAGTAACAGTCATTGTGTTGTGGATACGTGGTGCACCAGTGCTTAGTAGTCAGTACTGGTGATGCTCGCTTGCTTGCTTGTTTCATGATCAGCTCCATCAGAGCAATATTTAAGAAATTATCTGAATCGTAAATTATTTTCTGTAGGTTTCAAGAAATTTCTGCGCTCGCTTCACTAGTGACTGCATAGTGGCTTGTTGCTTCAGCTTTATACAGGGTGAATCACCCAACAGTTGCATCACAAAAATATTGCGGAAACGGAAAGTGCGATTCATGTGCGGGTTCACAAAATGGATTGGTAGTCAGGGGCTCGTATTTTTAGCCAACAAACAGATTGTAGTATTACTTAGAAAGTGTATTTTTATGCAAACATACAGTTTTTGAATGGAACAATGCCTGTAGACATTGAGAAACTAAATGTAGGGTGCACTAGAATATAAGTAGTGTTTGTTTCAGGATTCTAGTGCAAGTGGTTTACGAGGTATCGTCATTTGAAACGTTCCCACACCGACACTTGTACAATACCTGTGGTAATACACACTAAAGAACAACACAAGTGCATACACTAGTTATGTGGATTCCGACCAGTAACGCGACAAATGACTATCAGAGGTTGTGTTCAAGATGACCACCGGCAGCAGAAATACCCGCTGTCATTCAGGAATGGTACGACCGCTGCACACATGCTATCATATCAGGGGATATGTCCGAGCAGGCTGCAGTAATACGTCGTTGCATATCATCGGGTGTGGTTGGTATGTCCTTGTAGACAGCATTTTTCAGCTTTTCCCACAGAAAAAAGTCTACAGACGTCAAATCCGGGGAACGGGCGGGCCAAGGTACAGGTCCTCTGCGTCCAATCCATCGATTTGGGAACAATTCATGAAATCATGCTGTTGTAATTCGTGCACTGTGGGCTGCACAGCCTTAAGTTTGGTACCACAGATTCATCCTAGTCTGCAGAGGAACGTCTTCTAGCATCCGTGGAACATGGTCTGTTAGAAGGCTGCAATACTTGTGCGCGGTAAGTGTACCATCTATGAAATACAGGCCTATGAGCTGCAGGTTCACTATCCCACACCACACATTTAAACTCCACGGACGCTGACGGTCCACCTGTCGAGGCCAAGAGGGATTGTCAGCAGATCAATAGTGCATGTTTCTGCAGTATACGTGACCGTGATTGGTAAATGTGGGTTCATCACTAAATAAGATACATGATACATCTGGAGTATCCTGTCGTAAAGCCCATCCACAGAACCTAACACGATTCTCAAAATCGTTTCCATACAGTTCTTGATGGAGAGAGATGTGATAGGAATGGAACCTGTGTCGATGGAGAATGCACAGGACACTTGCCTGACTCATGCCACTTTCTTGAGCGATTGCGCGGGAGCTGACATGCAGATTAACTGCAACAGCAGCAAGAACATCAATTTCCCCCTGGTCTGTCGTCACTTGTTTCCTTCTGTTACGTTGTCTCGGTGTTACACTACCACTTTCATGTAACTGGTTGAAGAGGTTGATGAATAATTGCCGTGATGGGTGACGTCTATTGGAATATCTTGCCGCATACACCGTACAAGAACGAACGTCATTCTTCCTACACTCTCCATACACCATGAGCATGTCGGCTTTTTCTGCATTGGTAAAACCGATCAAACACTCACGACCACCGCTTCGACTGTTACACGCTAACTGACTAGTGAGCCGCAGTGCACTTAAGGAATACATAAGCACGCTGTAAGTAAACATAACATCATCGAATCTATCAACTATACGGGTTGACTGGCACATGCAAATGTCGGTGTTGGAAGGTTTCAAAAGACGATATCTCGTAAACGACTTTTACTAGAATCCTGCAACAAACACTACTGATATTCTAGTGCATCTTACTTTTAGTTTCTTACTGTCTACAGGCATTGTTCTATTTAAAAACTTTTTGCATAAAATATACACTTTCTATGTAATATTACAATCTATTTGTTGACTAAAAATACGAGCAACTGACTACCAGTACATTCTGTGAACAACCGAGAACAATAACGATTATGGAAACGACATGTAATAAGGAGGGAAAACCTGGGTCACAGCAGAGTGGCTGAGCACTATGAGCTGCTATGCTATGATGCGTGAGGCCGTTCCCTGTTGGGGGTTCAAAATCCCCCTCGGGTGAGGCTGTCGTCTTTAGTATAAGGTAGTTCATAAGTAGTTTGTAATTTTGGGACTGATAACCGCACAGTTCAGCCCCTTAAGCGTGACGTACGTTTGAACAAAACCCAGTGACCGCAATGAACTGCACATATTTCAGTCCCTGTACTTCCAAATCCTATGTCTGATTGGTAAAACTCAGTCTTATTTTGCCTCTCCATATAGGTCAAGTTTAGTTACCGATACCAGCCTGTCATAATTTTATGTCACATATATTTATTGGGTGTCGCTAACCAAACATGGCCTAAATAGGTCAAGTCTGGTTACTGATACAACCTTTTCATATTATAGTTTCACATATAGTTAATGGGTAAGGGTATATATTTGAAAAAAAAAAAATCGCTGTAACCTGTTTTATGGCCCACTTTAGATTTGTAGTTTTATACGTTTTTGCAAACATTTTGGACCAAAATAACAATCGAAATAATAAAAAATTAATTAATAAGAGTGTCTGAAACCCTTTTAGGAAAAAACAAAATTCGGTAATGGCAGGTTCCGAACCACTGACCTGCAGTGTCATAGTCCAAAGCGTTGCCAACTACGCTACAGCTAACATCCAGGAGTTATGTTCTTTACACTCATACTATTGGTGGCAGTTGTTAACTGATGCTAATATGGCATTTGTAGATAATAGATTATCATTTATTAAAGAACGACGTGTTTTTGTTAATTCTTCAGTGCGCCATTGCTTTGCAATGACAACGTCTAAGTTACAATAAGAAAATCATCAAATACGCAACGCAAGATGGTGTCAAAACTCCGTTATTTTTGCAGATATCTCTCAAACGACACGAGATATGAAAAAAAGATAACGGAACAAAGTTGTAGAGAATTTTCGTTTATTCAATTTTCGCGTCAGATGAACGGTTTATTTGCTATTAAAATTACATTACAAACGGCTTTTTTTGGATTACTAATGTATTTCTTGTCCGAAATATTTCAAAAAGCGAGGGTCTGGTCTCTGGTAGCCGACAATTATGTCTGTAAAATTTGGTGCTGGTCGGTAGAACGGTTCGTCCTAAAAAGTGGGAACACTTTACAGCCAGACAGACATCGTCAAATCACCGTTATTTTTGCAAATATCCCTGCAACGATGCAACATATGAAAAAATCATAATAGAGCGAAGTTGTAGAGATTTTTCCCCTCTACCAATTAGGCTATTCAGTTTTTGTGTCAGGTGAACGGTTCGTTTACAATTATAATTATATTACAAACGGAATTTTTGGGAGTAACTAACGTATTTTTTGTCCGAAAAATTTGTAAAAGGGAGGTTCTGGTCTCTGGTGGCCTACAATTTTGTCTGTAAAATTTGGTGCTGATCGGTTGAACGGTTCGTCTTAAAAACAGGGAACACGTTACGGACAGACAGACAGACAGACAGACGGACATCCCAAAATTGCCGTTATTTTTTGCAGATATATCTGAAACGATACGAGATATGGAAAAAATCATAACAGAGCAAAGTTATAGAGAATATTCTCTTCTAGAAATTAGGTTATTCAATTTTCTTGTCAGATGAATGGTTAAGCCGTTATTTTCATCTTAATTTCGAGCTGTCAAAAGACGATCGCAAAGGCTCACTTTTAGTGTTACCTGAAGTGGGCCAAAATGTGAAGAGCTGTAACGGTAATAAACCTGACCTACATAGGTATTACGTGGATATTAAGTGACCTATATACCATCTCTTAATATTTTTAGTTCAGAATATATATTGGGAATCGATATCTAGACCTGCCCTACATTAGTGAATTCTACTTTCAAATTCCAGCTGTTAGTATTTTTGTTTCAAATATACTTTATTGTCATCTGTATCTAGACTTGACCTACATATGTGAGGTCTATACAAAATTTTCATATTTTGTTTCACTTATATATGCAAACAGATCCTTGTCTTATGCTACTCACAATGCTACCCAGATCAGTTAAATTGTAATTACAGGTCTGGTAGACACACCTGAAAATGTTGGCAATTATCTGACATTGGCAATTTAACTTGGCTATACACACGCACCATCTCAAAACAGGCACGACAGACCAGAGCCATCTTCAAAGTGTTTTTGTACGTTGTGTTTTATGTTACCTCTGACTTGATGAATTTTGCCTACGATAGCGGCGCCTTGTCTCAGCACACTGATTTTGGTGAGTTTTGCTATGGAAATACGCATGTGTGAGAGAATGAGTGTTGTTTGTGAATCCCCCCCCCAGCAGCATTAAATCAGGTTAATTTAGGCTGTCCACCGTCGGCATTAATCCCTGTAAGAGATGCATTTTATTGTATTAACAAAATCGGTTCCCCACTTTGCTTGTTTTCTGTTTGAAGAAACAAGTCATAATCCGTAAGTTGCCTATAAATTGTAGTATTAGAGCATCTTCCCTCTATTATTTAATATTTTTCTTCACAAGTGCTGAGAACAAGTTCAGATGAAATTTTAATTATAAATAAATTTTTCTTAGCCACCTTTCTAAGATGACTTTAATTGTGGTGGCTTGCTTATTAATGTCTGTGCATAATAACATGTGAGCTACTATGTATATTAACCACTGTAGTATCAACGTCCTTGTTAATGAAGTAATTTGAAACGAGTCAGTTCTCAATTTAGGCTTTATAGGAGGGAGTAACTAGTAGTTTACACGGTCCTTATTTGCTAATTTTAGTGATTAAACAAGGCTCTTGTTACGTACAGTGGCCTACTTTTAACCTTACATAAAAACAATCCTTGTTTACATTTTGTTTCTGGTCCTGTCCCTTTCCTATCATCCCTTGCCTGATTCAAGTCATACCTCATCTCTAACAACAACTGCACCACAGCCTCACTTTCTGCATTTTTGATCAAGATGTTTGTTTCTGACCACAAAGGATCGGTATTGGGAACTGAATTTTCTGTACCATCATCCATTAATTTGTTTGACTGTGGTGAAATTACACAACTACCGCATAATAACACATTTTACCTGTCATTACTTTGAAATGTACTGTTCCCATTCATAGTGTGTTCTACAGGCACTGTTTAACTCATTACGTTATTTCCATTGTTTTGTATGTTTAAATGTAATTACTGGCTGATTCTCATTATTTTGCAAAACTTGGTCATGTTGAGTAACTTGAACAATAACAATTGTGGCTTCAGTGCCACTTAAGTCGCAATTGTCAACGTTTCCACCTTTCATTGCAACGTAAATAATGACATGATTCGAAACTGGAAAAAATATATTTTGACTACTTGATAGTTGTTAAAGACATAATAATGTCAATTTTACTGTAATTTATTTAATACTGTAGACACTAAGCATTTACCAAATAATGTTTACAAATTATATCTTAATACATAACTAGAATTTTACAAAACTGGGATGAAGTAGGAAAATTTACTAGTACAAGGTGGTGAAGGGTATAAAAATTACTCGACAGAAACATTTTGTTAGATCCTACCTTACCGTTGATACACGTTCTGGTCAATAATGGTCCTTTTGTAACCCAATTTCTTTGCTTGTTTCATTTAATTATTGTGCATACTTCCCATATGGAAATGAAATAAAGGGAAACATTAGCACATTATTAACAATGTGCATACATAAAAAAAATTATTCTGCCTTGGTCGTCACTTTACACTAGCCGCTACTATCTTGGGGCATATAACACTGGAATTTGAATTTAAAGTTGACTGCATGGGCTAAAAGACGATTATATGCAGGTTCGGTGCACTGTTTGAATGCTTTACTGACAATAAGTTGCAAAGCTGAATTAAATTAGAAATTATTCCCCAAGAATCAGTAACTGGTAATATAAATGATGATGATGCCTTTACCTTAAAATTCTGAAAAATGGGTATTTTAAATTTGTTCACTGCAAATAATAATGACAAGATGTCCAGTGTTCATATAGATGATTGCATCTCTTTGTACCTTTTTTATTCTGTTTGCTGAGTTAATTTTTCAGTAATAAATCACATAGTGGATGCTTGTCAGAGACTGCTAGAGAGATACCCTTAATAATGAGGCTGATGTATGCAACTAATTATTGTTCACAAAGGAGAGGACAATTTTTTTCACCTCTTCTATTACTAAATCCTTTCCATGTATACAGTTGTGAAAGTTCAATTATTTTTTTTTTTTTCGAATTTATGATAATAAATTTGTGAGACAGCCATAGGAGTAAGGCACAATGGCAATCATTCTAGGTATAAACCAACACTGCAATATTACAAATAACTGGAAACACATTATTAAGTTTTATAAACTCCACATTATTACAATAACTGACATATCAAAACTATTAAGCACATTCATTATAGTTAGATACAACAAAAACTGTGACATAAAGCATTCAGTAATAAACATTGAACATAATTATGAACAACAGATTCTACCATAATATCTGAGTACCTTAGATTCTGTAGTAATTCGAATACTTTTGCTCTCTAAATCGTATCTCACAACTGCGAAATCATTTCTGTGGCGAGTGATTTTGTCTTTATGGCTTGTTGAACTATCGCAATAACAAAAACTCGATTAACAGATTAGATTAGATTAATACTTGTTCCTTAGATCATGTATACGACATTTCGTAATGATGTGGAACGTGTCAGTTTAGTAAATTTTGTCTATACTTGACAGTCTATATTTTAAGAATTTTTTTGAAAATTTTTATTTATTTTTTTATTTTTTTATTTTTTTAAATATATTTTTTTATGTTTTATCTAAAAATTCATCTACATTGTAGAAGGAGTTGCCATTCAGAAATTCCTTTAATTTCTTTTTAAATACTAGTTGGCTATCTGTCAGACTTTTGATGCTACTTGGTAAGTGACCAAAGACTTTTGTGGCAGCATAATTCACCCCTTTCTGAGCTAAAGTTAGATTTAACCTTGAATAGTGAATATCATCATTTCTCCTAGTGTTGTAGCTATGCACACTGCTATTACTTTTGAATCAGGTTGGATTGTTAACAACAAATTTCATGAGTGAGTATATATAGTGTGAAGCTCCAGTGAAGAACCCTAGATCCCTAAATAAACATCTGCAGGACGCTCTTGGGTGGGCTCCAGCAATTATTCTGATTACACGCTTTTGTGCAATGAATACTTTTTTACTCAATGTTGAATTGCCCCAGAATATGATCCCATATGAAAGCAGTGAATGAAAATAGGCGTAGTAAGCTAATTTACTGAGATGTATATCACCAAATTTTGCAATGACTCTGATAGCAGAAGTAGCTGAACTCACGTTTCAGGAGATCTTCAATATGTTTCTTCCAATTCAGTCCCTCGTCAATGCAAACACCTAAAAATTTTGAATATTCTACCTTAGCTACAGATTTATGTTCAAAGTCTAAATTTATTAATGGTGTCATGCCATTTACTGTATGAAACTGTATATACTGGGTTTTATCAAAGTTTAATGAGAGTCCATTTGTAGAGAACCACTTAATGACTTTCTGGAAGATATCATTTACAATTTCATCAGTTAATTCCTGTTTGTCAGGTGTGATAGCTATACTTGTATCATCAGCAAAAAGTACTAGCTTAGCATCTTCATGTATGTAGAATGGCAAGTCATTAATATATATTAAGAACAGCAAAGGACCCAAGACCAAACCTTGTGGGACCCCATTTTTAATAGCTCCCCAGTTAGAAGAATTAATTGTCTCATCTACATCATGTGAACTGCTTATTTCAACTTTCTGCACTCTTCCAGTTAAGTATGATTTAAACCATTTGTGCACTGTCCCACTCATACTACAATACTTAAGCTTATCTAGAAGAATCCCATGATTTACACAATCAAAAGCCTTTGAAAGATCACAAAAAATCCCTACTGGTGATGTCCGGTTATTCAAAGCATTTAATATTTCATCAGTGAAGGTGTATATAGCATTTTCAGTTGAAAAGCTTTTTTGAAAACCAAACTGACATTTTGTTAGAACTTTATTTATACTAATATGTGAAGCAACTCGAGAATACATAACTTTTTCAAAAATCTTTGATAAAGCTGTCAGAAGTGAGATGGGCCGGTAGTTGTTGACATCATATGATCCCCTTTTTTATGCAAAGGTTTAACGATAGCATATTTCAGTCTATCTGGAAAAATACCCTGCTTTAATGAGCTATTACAAATATGACTGAGAATCCTACTTATCTCCTGGGAACAAGTTTTTAATACCCTGCTGGAAATGCCATCAATTCCATATGACCGTTTACTCTTGAGAGAGTTTATTATTTTCCTAATTTCTGAAGGTGAGGTGAGTGGAATTTCAATTGTATCAAATTGTGTGGGTATGGCCTCTTCCATTAATCTAATGAACATTTAGATCCTATTTTCTCCACAACATTTAAAAAGTAATCATTAAAAATGTTTTCAACTTCTGACTTTTTGTTGATAAGGTTTTCATTTGTTTTGATGGTAATACCCTCTTCCTCTGCTCTTGGTTGCCCTGTCTCCCTTTTAATAATATTCCAAATTGTTTTAATTTTATTATCAGAGGAGCTAATCTCAGACATGATGCACATGCTTCTTGATTTTTTAATAACTTTTCTTAATGTAGCACAGTAGCTTTTATAATATTTTATTGTTTCTGGGTTATTACTCTTTCTTGCGGACAGATATAGTTCCCTTTTTCGGTTACACGATATTTTTATACCTTTAGTAAGCCATGGTTTTTTGCATGGTTTCTTAGAATTAAATTTTACTAATTTCTTGGGGAAACAGTTATCAAATACCCTTACAAATGTATCGTGAAATAAATTATATTTTATATTAACATCAGGTTCCTTGTAAACCTCATCCCAGTCTAACTGCTGTAGACTTTCTTTGAAATTTTTAGTTGTTAAGTCATTAATCGAGCGCACTATTCTGGTGGACAGTTTCGAATTACTGAACGGAGCTATTTCATATACTGTTACTAGCTGTGCACCATGATCCGAAAGACCATTCGCAATGGGACAAGCATTTATGTTGTTAAACTTATCTTGGTCTATAAAAAAGTTATCTATCAATGTACTGCTGTCCTTTACTACCTGAGTAGGAAAATCAATAACGGATGTCAGATTGAATGAGCCAAGTAAGACTTCCAGGTCTTTCTTCCTATTACACTCTTTCAGTGAATCTACATTGAAATCACCACAAATAATAATTTGCTTCCCCCTATCTGACAGATAGCACAACAAGGCATCCAAGTTTTCCAGAAATAACTGAAAGTTCCCTGAAGGGGACCTATATACTGTTACAATTATAAGATAATCATCATTAAGCTTAAGCTGGCAGGCACATGCTTCAATATGCTGCTCTACACAAAACTTTTTTGTTTCTAAATTTTTACACTGTGATAGCTTTTGGCATATATGGCAACTCCTCCTCTTATCTTATGTAAACTATCTATGGAAACTGCACTGTCAACTGCATATCATCAACAATTCATCCGTATCATGATTGAACAAATATTTGTATTTATTTTTGAACTTGAAATTATATGACAAACCATCTTGTTCTAGATCTGGAATCAAACCCATCCCCTGCAGTCATTGGTAACCATGCAAGACGTAACTGTCTTGTCTATACTCAATTATGACAATGATCGTCATAGCTGACCACCCATGAAGATGTGTGAAATATAGGAGATTACAGCACAATTATCACTTCGAAGACACGAACTTGAATTGGATGATAAGTAAAGTCAGAGGTTAGCAGTCGAATATTTTCACCAGCGATGAGATGTTGTCATTGATAGTGCATGAAGGGACATTACAAATTATCTTTCATCAGTAGTCAGTAGTGCCATATATAGAGTTTCAAATGAAATTATAAATTTTTTCCGCTGGACTAGGATTCAAATTCGTATGTATGCCTTTCTTGGAGACCTAGAGGAGTCCTCATCTCAGAGAAAGCAACTGAATGATCAAGCTATATGACTGCAAGAGGGATGAATAACGCCAAAAAGGAGATTCAAATTTGAATCTCAGTCCAGCAGGATAATTTAAAGGTCTTAAGTTCAAAAACAAAAAGAGCCATGTGACCTGAAACGACCATTGGTTTCTAAAATAAAGTTGTGTAATGAAAGCAAAGCTTTCTGGCGACAGTGATTGCTATGTTTTCTGCCTTTTACTGCCAACCATAAATCAGCTCTGTTCCAGTGGACAGAGAATTTATTTTTGTTCAACACAGATTTTGAACAACGATGCAACTTGACATTTTTCAATTGGCATTACTGGAGTTGAAGTAGATGAGATTGTGTAAGTTAAATTTGTACAAATGAAGGAGGAAATTGAACTCATTCATTGCAGATGTTAAACCAGAATTTATGCATGAGGCGACTATGGCAAGTTAATGTTGTAAAATAAGATGTGCATAGCATACACACTAGAGATGGTGAACACAATGTGGAGCTCATTGAAATGATCAACTACAAGGAAACTCCTGACACAAAAATTGTATTAGTCTAATGTCTGCGGAATGAAAAGATGACAGTAGCCTTCATATTTTCATTCAAAGACATCAAATGTCCACAGTTGCAACAAATTCCTTAGTTTGAAAAACATGACTGTGCATTGTTAATTTACCAGGTAATTTGATTATTACTGTCGATATTGCTACATATATCAACAAACTGCTGTCGGCACACATATGTTCCAGTCAATTTATGGCTTTTACTCAAGTTTAGAGTCTGCCTCCATAGTCTTGTGGACAGTGTGGTTGATTGCCATACAGGGGTGGGGGGCAGCTTCGAATTCCAGTCTGGTCGGAGATTTAAACCACTTAGGGACTATGTGTTGTGTTGTCCTCATCAACATAGTCACGTGAAGTCGCTGTCACCTAAAACGATTTGCACCAGACGGGCTGAACACGGCCCAGTTTGGGATCAATGGTCGTAAATGCCACACTATCATCTTCATCATGTCTGACTTTTTGAAGCAGTTGTACAGTATTAGTGCGCAGTATTAGTATGTTTGTAAACGGCGCATGTGAATTTACGATTCTTTAGGGGCCCATATCTCAGGTAGTATTCATCTCAGAATGAAGGAGTAAAGTGTTCTAAATAGATCTTGGCCTAGTGATCATTTGGATACATATTATAAGAATGGGTATACTATAGCTATCATACAGAACATCGTCAAAATTTTCAAAATTACGACTTCCTGGAGTCCATCCAAATTGAGCAAATCAGTTGGATTTTATACATGACGTGTAGTCTATGGTGGGCTTCAAAGGGCTTACAAAAGCACCATTCATTCATGGATGGTTCCTGAGAAAATCTAAAAAAAAAAAAAAAAAAAAAAAAAAAAAAAAAAAAAAAAAAACATGATTTTTGGGTACCAAAAAATCGAATTGTGGGGATAGTCACTTTGATTCTTTCTATTCAATGTAAATCTTCGAAATTTTATCATATGTTCTTATGATGATATTCTCGAGGCCGTTTTTAAATTTATCGATGTCGTTATCCATTACCGAGATCCAGAGGTTGAAATTTATCATAGTTTTGCGCAAAATAACAAAACCCGATTTTTAGACGTTTTAGAACCGTGAATCGCAAATATCTAAACAACTAACCATAGAAAATTGTTCAAATATTTACATTACATCCTGTAGACATTTATCTATAAACGGCATTTTTCGGTTTTCATAAATCTTAGTCCGTTAACAAGATACGGCCGAAAAACCGCGATATTTTGCTAGAAAAAGTGCGCATTGTGCTGAAAGACAACGTTCGGACATCTCTGAAACTTACCATGCTATTTGAAAAAGGTACTCGGCGAAAAATATTGATTTTTTGTACATCTTAAAGATTGAAATCTTCAGTCAATGAAGGGGTGATTTTTGTTTTCGTTTACTTTACAGTTAATATGCAGCATCCGGTTTAGTGAACTATTGCAACATATTTTAAAGAGTTTGCATAGGAAAAAACACATTGCATAGACTTCTCGTATGGTTGAGTTTAGGTTACACATAGCTGTGTATGAAATGTAGATAACATATCGAAATTTTATCTAAAGTTTAGAGCAGAATGATATCGTATGTGGTTCTTAAGATATCGGTCCGTGAATGATAACGAGCGATAGTAATAGGTTAGAAAACGCTATTTCTGATTGTGAGGTAACGTATCTTCAGGAATAGGAAATGACTAAATTGTTATGTGTATGTTGTTTCGGTGTTTATCTGGAAAATCCGTTTCCCGTTTTTGGAAATGAGTATTCGTTATCGCAATACGCTACCAAAATCATAATTTTTGGTATCAAAAGATCCAACTGCGTGCATTGACGAATCTACACTTCTATTCATAGTAAATTGTCGAAATTTTTACGATGGGTTCTAATATTATGATTCCGGAAAAGTTTGAGAATTTTTTCCGTTAATGCTATCCATTACCGAGATCTATAGAGTCCAAGTTACCGTACATATTGTTGCGTTGAAATGGAAGCAGGCTTGACTTCGTAGGCAACTGAACACAGCACTTATACTCAAAGCACGTTTATTACGAACTCAACATACACGAAGCACTGACTGACTCTCAGGCAGAGTGCTCTGCTATTTATACACAGACAAAATTTACCAGAAATTAGAAGAACGGTTAACATAAGAAACAAGTAGAATTTACAAGTGAACTTAAGAAAGATGTAGAAGCTTCTGGAATTGTAAATTACAAAGAAATAAATTTTTGCCTGTGGCTGGGGTTGAACCGGCGACCTTCAGCACCACATCCCGTGACTCTCTCCCCTGCGCCACGCCGGCAATCGGTGTTCGTGGTCTCTCGCGGCATTGCTACCTCTCCTAGAGAAACAGCGACCCGCTGTTATAAACCCTGTGGAGCCAGCTACAAAGTCCTGGATCTTGACCGTGTCATGGGTACTCTATATGACAGTTCAAGAGAATCCTTCCCTTCTCCACGATTATCGACGACAGACGTTTCTGTCGTGGCTTCATCAGGAACATTGCCATCCTTAGAGTTCTTGAACAAGAAGCTGTTGTCGTCTACCTGCTCTTCAGGATCGTAGTAAGGCTTCATGCGCAGGACGTGAACAATGTCTTTTCGTTTTTGACGTTTCGACGACGGCTCATAATCCTCAATTTCGTATGTGACGTCTGACAGGCGGCGTATGACACGATATGAACCAAAGTGTCGCTTCAATAACTTCTCTGACAGTCCAACCTTCCGTACAGGGGTAAAACTCCATACCAGATCTCCTGGGCTGTACACAACAGGTATGTGCTTGTCGTTATACTGCTGACGGTCCTTCTCCTGGGCGTCCAGTGTCCGTATGCGAGCCAGCTGTTTTGCTTCTTCGACCCTGGTGATGAGCTGGTTAACATAGTCATCCTGAGTGTCGTCCGGTTGGAACGGGAACAGTGTATCCATTGTCGTCTCGGCTTCACGGCCATGGAGCAGGAAAAACGGAGTGAGGCCTGTGGTGTCTTGTCTTGCGGTATTGTAAGCAAATGTCACGACTAGCAAAATTGTATCCCAATCCTTCTACTCAACATCGCCGTACATAGACAGCATGTCGGCTAACGTCTTGTTGAAAAGTTCTGTAAGACCATTTGTCTGAGGATGGTATGCAGATGTCATTCTGTGGACAATGTTGCACCGTGACATTACGTCTGAATCTAGTTTTGACTGGAATACTTTTCCACGATCAGATATCATGACACGTGGTGCTCCATGCTTCAAAAAAATGTCTTCTACAAGGAATTTTGCGATCTCTGGGGCTTTTGCAGCTGGCACAGGTTTGGTAACAGCGTAGCATGTGAGTAGTCAGTGCAGACTATTATCCAATGGTTACCGGTTGTCGACTTCGGGAACCTCCCTGAAAGATCAATCCCAACTTGGTGGAATCGAGCTGCTGCTGGCGGAATCGGTACGAGATGCCCTGGCGGTAATTGCGGCACATGCTTCCGTCGCTGGCACTCTTTACTGTGACTCACATAGTGCTTGAAAGATCGGTAGAGACCTTTCCAGTAATACCTGCGTCTAATTCTGTCTAGGGTCTTCTCGAATCCCAGATGACCGGATATTGGAGCATCGTGGAAATATTTGAGAATAGCTGGCTGGAGATGAGCTGGAACAACCAGTAGCCATTTGGGGCCCAGTGTATCGTAATTGCTCTTATACAATGTTCCGTTTATAAGTTGGAACTCTCCATTGGTCGGTTCTCCTTTCTCCAAGGCTTCTATCGTTTTTAATAGTGCTGTATCTTCCCTCTGTTTAGGTGTAACGTGATCTAATTCAGTGAGGGCTGAAATTTCATTCATGCTGTTGTGTTCCACTAACGGATTCCTAGAAAGGCAGTCGGCGTCCTTGTGTTTGCGCCCGTTCTTGAATACCACTGTGACATCGTACTCTTGGAGTCTTAATGCCCATCTTGCTGGTCGACCTGATGGACCCTGCAAGCTAGTCAGCCAATACAAAGAATGGTGGTCTCTCACGACAGTGAATGGTTTGCCGAATAAATACGGCCAGAACTTGTTGATAGCCCAGATAACTGCGAGACATTCTTTTTCAGTTGTAGAGTAGTTTATCTCGGACTTTGAGAGTACCCTTGACGCATAGGCTATCACTTTTTCAGCACCTTCCTGAACTTGTACAAGCACTGCACTAATCCCATAACCACTGGCGTCTGTGTGAAGTTCCGTTTCTGCATTCTCGTCGTACAAGGCTAGCACTGGTGCGGAAGTTAGAGCCTCCTTAAGTACCCAGAAAGCTCTTTCTTGTCTCATCCCAGTAAAACTTGGCGTCTCCCTGCAGAAGTTTTTGTAATGGACGTGCCTTGTTACAAAATCCTTTTATGAAACGTCGGTAGTATGAGCACAGCCCGAGAAAACTTCTCACATCACGAATGTGCTGAGGGGTTGGAAATTCTGTGACTGCCTTTACTTTATCTGGATCATGACGGACACCATCTCCGTTGACTAGGTGCCCCAGGATTTTTATCTCTTTGCCGACGAACAGGCACTTTTTTGGATTGAGGCAGAGACCTGCAGTCTGAACATACTTCAACACAGTTGACAGGCGACTCAGATGTTCTTCAAATGTTTTCGAGAAAACGACAATGTCATCTAAATAGCAGAGACACGTCGTCCACTTAAGGGGTCGAAGCAAGTTGTCCATCATGCATTAGAATGTGGCCTGAGCATTACATAATCCAAATGGTATTACTTTGATTTCATAGAGGACATCAGGTGTAATAAAGGCGTCTTCTCCCTGTCAGCTTCGTCAACCTCGATTTGCCAGTAACCTGACTGCAAGTCCATAGTTGAGAAGTATGTAGCTCCTTTCAAGCAGTTTAAGGTGTCGTCAATGCGCGGCAAGGGGTAGACATCTTTCTTTGTGATTCTGTTCAGCCCCGATAGTGGACACGGAATCGCCATGTGCCATCCTTCTTCTTTACGAGGACCACTGGAGACGACCAAGGACTCTCCAAAGGTTGAATAATGTCATCTCGCAACATCTTCTCCACTTCCTCCCGAATTATCCGTCTTTCAGCTGGCGACACTCTATATGAACGCTGGCTAATTGGTGGATGATCCCCTGTATTTATACGGTGTCCTATCGTGGGCCGTTTCTTCTGACTTTTCCCCTGCTGAGTTGTGAATGCATCCGAAAATTGACGTAGTATAGCTAACACCCGCTGGCGTTGTTCATTGGTCAGTCCGGACGCTATTGCCAGTTCCACGTTTGTTTCCTCCAGCGTGTTGTCAGTACTAACACCAGAGCATGGGTCTTCGTTGATGACATTAAGCTCACCGTCCTGGATTGGTTCAGCTGTCCCGATACACATTCCCTTGGGGATAAGTTGTGACTGCTCGTGACAATTTGTGATCCAAATCTCTCCTTGACCACCGGTAATGCTTATGATAGCCGCTGGTATGTAAATTTCTTTTGTGAGCCTGATGAACTTTTTACTATCAACAAGAACTTCACAGTTTAACCAATCTCATTGTCAACGACGATATCGTCACATTGTCAACGACGAATAACTTCTCAAAAAATTCGGTATTACGTGTATCCGGCGGAACAACTTCTTCAATTTGCAGCTCAGATCTGCCACAGTCAATGGTAGCTTGAGATGCCTGAAGGAAGTCCCATCCGAGGATGACATTGTGATTACATTCTGTTAACATGACAAATTCAAACGGCTGGGTCCTGTTGTTGATGGTTATTCTTGTGACACAAGTTCTTGCTGGCTGGTCGTACTTTCCTTAGTGTGCGGCAGTAATTATCCGACAATACAGAGAAAGACGCTCCTGAATCAACCTCTGTACAGTGACGGTGAACGGTTGCATTGCGTCGGGGAGCGACCTCATCTAGGGTACGGCGATGGGCTTCTTCCCATAGGTCGACTGAAGTCATCAGTAGGTGATTGCCTGGTTGCAGTAGTGTACGACATGTCCAGGGCGCCCACATTGGAAACACAGTGGTGTGTTGTCTTCTGTCCTCCAGACGTCTGTCTTCTGTGGGGCGTGTTGTTGCTGGGGGAGTTGGTTGTGGCCGCGTCGGCCGGTTGATAGGCTGCCGTTTGGCGGCTGCAGCATAAGTCATAGCAGGGCGACGCTATTCTTCACGTCGGGTGCGATTGGCGGGGCAGACAGGAGCTAATGTCTGAAATACCTCTTCCTCAGCGGCGTCAGCTCCCTCTTGACTTACATGGCTTACCTCCATGGTCATACTCTGATGCTCGCTCGGTCTAATAGTCCCGGATGCCATGCACTGTTGTAATTCCTCTCTCACAATTTGTCGTATGAGAGAACAGAAGTCAGTCTGGTCTTCCACAACGCCCATAGTGACTACATTGGGGAGTCGGTCATACTTCTTGCGTCCAACTCTCCTTTGTTGCATCTCTTCAATACGTTGGCACCACTTGATGAACTCTTCTGTCGTAGCGACGTCTTTTATCAGAAGGTCTTGACTCATGTCTTCTGCAGTACCCTTCATCAGGTGCGTGATTTTGTCGGCCTCAGTCATGTTCGGATTGACGGTGTTACACAGGGCAAAACATTCTCTATGTAAGATTGTGTCGGCTCACCATGTCGTTGGGCCCGGTTCTTCAGTTGTTCTTCCGCCGAACGGATTTGTTGCTGTCGGTCTCCAAACGTCTTCTTAAGTTCCGCTTGGAACGTTCCCCAGTCATTCAGTTTGTCTTCATTGTTCTCGAACCATTGCTGGGCTGTCCCGTCCAGGTAGAAATAAACGTTGGCCAAGCACATTGTATGATCCCACCTGTTGTACTTGGCGACTCAGTCGAATCCTTTTAGCCATTTATTGGGATCCTGTCCAGTGTCTCCAGAGAACACTGACGGGTGTCTGATGTGCAGCTTGCCTACCGTTGATGTCGTGTCCATGGTTCTTCTGATGATATGGACTTTCGGAAGGATGTACTCGGTATATCCCTTGTATTCCGGTTCTAGTCCGTGTAAGCGACGGCTTCTACGTTGCCCAATTGGAGCCACAGTGATGCAGCGGTTGCACAGGGTACCCGGTGCCTCCACCAAACAATGTCACGTTGAAATGGAAGCAGGCTTGACTTCGAAGGCAACTGAACACAGCACTTATACTCAAAGCACGTTTATTACGAACTCAACATACGCGAAGCACTGACTGACTCTCAGGCAGAGTGCTCCGCTATTTATACACAGACAGAATTTACCATAAATTAGAAGAACAGTTAACATCAGAAACAAGTTGAAATTACAAGTGAACCTAAGAAAGATGTAGAACATTCTAGAATTGTTAATTACAAAGACATAAATTTTTACTGGTGGGCGGGATTGAACCGGCGACCTTCAGCACAGCAGTCCCTGACACTGTCCCCTGCGCCACGCTGGCAGTTGGTGTTCGTGGTCTCTCGCGGCAATATTTATGACAAAGATGCAGTGTTATTTATCCCTTGACAGTTCATCAACATTCACATCTGTCAGGCCACTGGACGTGCAAAATTCGTCATTGTAATGGATGGGTCAACGTGAACGACTTCAATTATCATGATATCGCAACATAATACAAAACTAAATTCTCAGCTGGTCTCGAAAATATTTACATGCTTTTTATGGAACGCTATTGATACTGTTTAACAATGTTGTTTGAAATAGTTAAGTGTGCTTAGCAATCATCTGAATGTGAAGCTCTTTTTAGAAAGTAAACTACTACATAGTCAATTTGGTCTGTCGTTTGTACAAATGTATCGAGGTATATAAAATACTATCCAAATTTTACTCACCATTGATTTCATGTTATATAGGCAGTACAATCTGATGTAACAGGAAAAAGACGGGAACCAGATGAAAAATGCTCCTGCTGAAGCACAGAAAAGGTGAATATGTTCTCTGACACAAAAGTATGAAACCAGCTGCCTTAATCATCATTCCGACTTCCTCACAAAAAATTTTGCATACGACCATATTCGCACTTTTTCGGCTGAATTTGAGTAGGACAGAGACAGTGCAACAGGCAGAGAGACCCATATATGGTGGAACAGAGAAAGTGTCAGTTCAGGAGAAAGACATATGCATGAAAACAGCAGTGGGAAGCGAAACGATATGTCGGATGTCAGGAACAGTGGCAACAACAAACTAAGAGAGACACAGATGGTAGCAATTGAGCAAAAGAGAAAACACTGGGAAACTGAGACGAATGGAGAGCATTCAGAAAGCATGACCCTGCAACTCTCCAATACTATATAACGAAACAATTTGCCAATTTTTCCCATCCCCAGTACCCACGGTCTAAAGTTTTCTGGTCTACAGGTCAATCCCCAAGCAAACCATCCCCATGGAGATATGTGTGAACAAGACAATCGTGATTGAAGACAATAAAAGCCGACTCTAAGTGGCAACAGGACACGAAGTGAATGGGAGAACGTCAGTCGGGCAGAGAGACGATGAAAGTGGCAGAAACAGACAGTGGTGAGGAATCGCGAGAGAAAGGGATGAAGACATTGAAAGTTTGACACAGACAGAAAGCGGCAGTGGGAGAGACAGCAAACAAACGGACAGGGACATATATAGACACTGACAGTGAGATGACATTGCTGACTATGGAGGCTTCAGTGGGCAAAAGTATTTATAAATTTATGCGATAAAAGTGCGTGAATAAGTTCGCATGTCAAAATTTTTGGTGAGGAAGTCGGAATGAGGATATAGGCAGCTGGTTCCACACTTTTGCATCAGAGAACATATTCGCCTTTTCTGTGCACTGGCAGGAGCATTTTTCAGCTGGTTTATTTCTGAACTAAAATGCAGCCCCTCCCCCAAACCTATTGGGGATTGATGACCAAGGCAGTTGGTCCCCCTGTCCCAAAACAACTAACCAATCCCCTAAATTGCACTTCAACATGGTTCGTCGATAGCTTCAACTCGAACCCAGTTGGTTTCCACAGGCACGGAATGAGAAAACTACCTGAGCATTGTTGGTCACTTTCAGATAATATGAGAGGAAGACATCGTGGAAATAACTAAACAACTTTCGAAGAAGGAGTGTTCATAAGAATGTACTATTAATTTTCAATTTGGTACAGGCCAATTCACACTGCCCATCACGTCACGACATTATCATGGCAAGGTGTATCCATATTGTTCGTCATGTCATTTCGCTGACCATTGTAGCAAGATGCGAAAATATGACTTACCATCCATGATGTAAAAAGACATAGTTTAATATCAGAATTGATGAAGCAACAACACTATTTTTTGACAGCCAAAACAAACTTTAAACTTTATGTTATATCAATTTCGAGTGGTAAAGTGCTGTATATGAAAAACAAATCAAAGAACTAAATCCATTTGCAAACAAAAATATATACATACAGACACATCAAACAATATCTATAAGAGGATAAATAGAGCCTGTTTGTTTTATCCATTCGATTTTATCCCTTACATTGCTAATAACTACATAAACAAATGTCTTTTTTATCCTTCATTAGTGCTGATTTTTTCATCTACTATGTTTCTTAATCACTTTGCTTCATTGATTTACAATCTGATCCATAAACATTGCATCAGACTTTTCTGTTAGTCTATTGTAGAACCTAAACCATTTTCCAATTTCAATATCCAACCTTGATTTTGGAAGAACAGTCCTGGAATATTTGTAATTTATAGCTAAAAAACAATATAACAATAAAATAAAGATTAGTAAGACACATTATGTGTAACCATCTATTACAACATGAAGATCACATGACAAAAATAGGTTAACTTGCGATTTTGCCAGAGGACTGTTCCGTCAGCTAAGAGGAAGCAAATTATTATTTGCGATAATTTCAATATTGATTCTCTGAAAGGGTATAATAGGAAGAATGACCTAGAAGTCTTCCTTGGCTCCTTCAATTTGACATCAGTTATAGATATTCCTACATTGATAGATAAATTTTTTACAGACCAAGATAAGTTTAACAATGTAAATGCTTGTCCTGTTGAGATAGGTCTTTCTGATTACGGCACACGTTAGTTACAGTATATGATATAGCTCTGTTCAGTAATTCAAATCAGTGCACTGAGCTACTGATTTAATAACTAGAAATTTCAGATAAAGTCTCCAGCAGTTAGACTGGTATGAGGTTTATAAGACACCTGATGCTAATTTAAAATATAAAAATAGAAATAATATACATTTTAGGGTATTTGAAAACTGTTTCCTGAAGAAATTAGTTTAATATAATTGTAAGAAACCATGCAAAAAACCATTACTTATTAAGGAGTAAAAATATCTTGTAAATCTCTTGTATCTTCAAGAAAGAGTAATGGCCTAGAAACAATCAAGTATTATAAAAATTAGTGTGCTACATTATGAAAAGTTATTTAAAAATCCAGAAGCATGTGCATAATGTCTGACATTAACTCCTCTGATAGGGCAACCAAGCGCATAGGAAGAAGGTAGTACCATAAAAGTAAATGCAAAGTTTTCTAACAAAAAGTCAGAAGTTGAAAGCATTGTTTAAATGTTGTTGAGAAAATAGGACCTAAATATTCATTTGAAGTAGCAAGACAATTAATGGAAGCGGCCATACCTACAAAATCTGATACAATTGAAATTCCACTCACCACTCCCTTGGAATTTAGGAAAATAATAAACTCCCTCAAGAGTAAAAGCTCACACAGTATTGATGAGATTTCCAGCAGGATATTGAAAGCTTGTTTCCAAGGAATCAGTAGGATTCTTAGCCACACCTGTAATAGATCCTTAAAGCAGGGTATTTTCCCTGATAGACTGAAATATGCTATCGTGAAACTATTGCATAAAAAAGGGGATACGTCTGATGTCAACAACTATCTCTCATACTCACTTCTGACTGTTTTATACAAAAGTTTTGAAAAAACTTATGTATTCTCGTGTAGCTCACATATTAGTAAAAATAAAGTTATAACAAAATGTGTCTAGTTTTCAGAGAAGCTTTTCAACAGAAACTTCTGTATATACTTTCACTGATAAAATATTAAATGCTCTAAATAACGCGATGTAACACATTGGGATTTTTTGTGATCTCTCAAAGGCTTTTGATTGGGTAAATCATGGAATTCTTCTAGATAAGCTTAAGTATTGTGGTATGAATGAGACAGTGCATAAATGGTTTAAATCATACTTAACTGGAAGAGTGCAGAAAGTTGAAATAAGCAGTTCACATAATATGCTAGGAACAGCTAATTCCTCCAACTGGGGAGATATCAGAAAAAGCTGGCCACAGTGGCCAAGCGGTCTGCGGAAGGCAGTCACAGTCTACACGGTCGCTATGGTCAGAAGTTCGAATCCTCCCTTGTGCATGGATGTTAGTGACGTCTTTAGTATAAGGTAGTTCATAAGCAGTTTGTAAGTTTACAGACTGATGACCCCACAGTTAAGTCCCTTAAAATTAACAACAAACATTTGAACATTTTATCAGAAAAGGGATCCCACAAGGTTTGGTCTTGGGTCCTTTTCTTTTCTTAATATATATTAATGACTTGCCATTCTATAATCATGATGATACTAAGCTAGTTCTCTTTGCTGACAATACAAGTATAGCTATCACACCTGACAAATTGGAATTAACTGATGAAATTGTAAATGATGTCTTTCAGAAAATTATTAAGTGTTTCTCTGTAAACAGACACTCATTAAACTTTGTTAAAACTCAGTATATACAGTTTCATACAGTAAATGGAATGACACCATGTAGTCTAACAGCTAATTTAGCTGTACACTATGGTACTGACCCACCACATGATGTGCGGATTCACCATATATAGATAAATAGGTATATGAGGATTTTATTGTGTGCCATGTGCTAATGTGCACTATTAAAGGAGAAAGTACGAACAAGTTAATTTCGTGAGATATGGTGTATATATGAACTAAACCACACAATAATTTTGGTGCTGTGTCTCGGGAGAAGAGTTCGATTGTAGCAGCACGGTCATGACAATTTCTGTCTCACTGGGAACACTGCAACTATTAACAAATTTAGACTTTGAACAGCAATCTGTAGCTAAGATGGGATATTCAAATTTTTTAGGTTTTTGCATTGATGAGGAATTGAATTGCAAAGTTATACATCTCTGTAAATTACCTTACTTTGCATACTTTCTTTCACTGCTTTCATATGGGATCATATTTTGAGGCAATTCAACACTGAGTAAAAAAGTGTTCATTGCACTAAAGGATGTGTAATCAGAATAAATGCTGGAGTCCACTCAAGATCATCCTACAGACATTTATTTAAGGATCTAGGGATCTACACAGTACCTTTACAATACATGTATTCACATATGAAATTTGTTATTAACAATATTAACCAATTCAAAAATAATAGCAGTATGCTTACTTACAACACTAGAAAAAAAGAGTGATATTCACTACTCAAGATTAAATCTAACTTTGGCACAGAAAGGGGTAAATTATGCTGGCACAAAAGTCTTTGGTCACTAACAAATTAGCAACAATAGTCTGACAGATAGCCAACTAATATTTAAAAAGAATTTTAAAAAATTCTGAATAGCAACTCAATCTAACGTTAGATCAATTCTTAGATAAAACTTAGTAATTTCGGTAAAAATATACATAAAACTTAAAAAAAAATTAAAAACCTTAAAATATTCATTGTCATGTATAGACACAATTTATTTAAATGACACATTTTACCTTTCGAAATGTCATATTTATGATCTATGGAAGAAGTATCAAAGTAATCTTTTTATCGAGAAAGCACTGCATGACATGATTGTTTAGTGACAGATAGTTTGAATGCCGCCATTAGAAAAACATTTTGGAAAGTTCTGATGCAACGGATAGTCTTAATTGGCCTCACTTGTAGCTCTGTCACAGAACAAGTGGGACTGATGACCAAGTAGTTTAGTCACTCTAAACAACAACACACCCTCAACGAGAATGGCTTGGAAAGCCAAAGGCCCCTTTGTTTCACATGCAAATACACTGCCCTGGAGCTAGCGAAGATGTACTGCATTTAGTTTTTCCCTTTGCTTCATTAGTTGCTAGAGCAGATAAATCGAAACATAAAAGAAGAGATTGTGTGCGATTTTCGGTAAAAGTGCAGTTCATGAGTCCGTGAGTGGTGCTTAATGTGTAGACGTTGGCAACAACGTTATGGATGATACAGGTGAAAGTTTCCAATGAGGAGATTCCATGTTTTACGTGTAGGGAATTTGGTGTCAGGTTTAAATATTTTGTCTGGTATTTGTGTGCAGCGTTTTTGCCAGTGATTTCACAATGATCTCATCATTGAAGATTATAAGGTTTTTAAAATATTGATGTAGCTCATGGTATACTTCAATATTTTGTACTATTTTAAATGTTTTGAAATGGAACATATTTCTTTGACATCTGAAATTCACGAGAAATCAGCGGAAATCAATTAATGCTGTTCCTGCACTATGGATGACAGGTTTACAATATACATGTTGAAAGAATCCCACCTGCTTGTTGCTTCTTATTTCAGGTTGGAATGGACTAACGAAAGTGATAGTAAGTGTTCCTACTCGTCTTGAATCAGTTTCCCTTCCAACATCTCTCACTCAATGTGTTCCATGCTGGGTGGAGGTGTCTTAACACGAATCACAAACAAATACTGATTCCGTGATCACAAGTATAAAACAGAAAAAGAAGAAGTAATATAATTAGCGCAACTGATAACGACTTTAGGAAATGGATCCACCGATCATGCAGAGCGAGAAGAGATGTTGTTATGGGCATTACAAGATGATCAACGCATCGTCACAGCAAAGCACAACTTATTTCGTGACTAGGAGGAGGATTTGGTAGTGCAATTTAGGGCAATCATAGATATAAATTTAGTTTTAATAGGGAAATTTAATATTAGATTAAATTGTTAGTCTCCCACTTTTTAATTACATTTTACATTCGTTATACCATGAAATATGCAACCTCCCTAGCTAAGTGATACAATACGCATCTTTAGGTGGGTGGGAGGAGCATCAAAAGTTCTACCAACACAAAACCGTTAACATATATGGGGATCTAAAACAAAATACAGGCTATGAATAGGAATTAACATTGATCAAGTCAGAAACGAACCTTAGCCAGGAAGTAATACCATGGTTAGAGTAGCATTCGCCAAGAGTTCTCGATATCGGTCTAAGGTCGACCCATGCATACATTAAAGTCCCTAACTTTAAAATCTCAACAAAGAAATCGCTTTGAGTATTCTAAGGCTGGAACGCAGCGTGCAGCATGTCTACTCATCGGGCCACCGACGGCAGAGTGCCGGCAGAGTCTGATTTATACTGTGGTGCCTGTTTCAAACAGCAATGGCCAGCAGCTGGCTAGGGAACCTGGAGGGGTGAGTTGCCAAATTTTGCGGGGCGACCGCCAACGCTAGTCTCTGACCTGACCAACGACGATACTGTTAAGTTGGTAAGGGACATGTGTAGGATGGAATCTCTCTGACGACTACTGGAGGGAATTTGAATCAAGGGAACCACAACTGTTGACTGACTCTCCCCTTAGGATACGGTAGGGGGCGAACTGTATCACCTATCATCCAGGTACACTAAACAATTGATACAACCAACCTTTCACTTCCCTTCATCAAAGGCAGAGGCAAGAGACAAACATGAAGTGAAACACGGTGGCATAACAAACTGCCAGCACAACAACTGAAGTTCAGTAATAAAAGAAATAGACAATAGTTGAAAGCAGGCCCATTTACCCCTTTCAACGTGCCCAGTCACGAAATCAGCTATCCTTGCATAACAGTAACCTCGAAATTTGCTACAAATTTGTAGAAATTAATTAATATCTTCCTGCTCTATGGTAAAATAAATTAGCTTTGTAAGACAAGATACATTAAGGTAAAGTACCTAGAAGTGCTATTTACATACAGGAAAATTTAACAAATCCGTGTTGTTTAGAGCCTGTCGACTTCGACATTCATACAGAATGTGTACAAGATGTGAAATACGTTAAGTTTCAATGACCATTTTCAAAATGAATCATGTGATTTGTATGGGGAACATCACACACTTCTCATTCAAGTTTCTTCACATGCTACTTTTCCATTCACATTTAATACTTTCTTGCAACGTAAATTTATTGAAATATGTGTGTTTCCCTCACTAGTCATACAATTGACTAAAATTTTTCCAGTGCCTTGCAATATGTGAGTAATGAATCTTATTTAGTTTAGTGCTGACTTCTCTAAGAAAAAAACCCTCAGCGAGCACCGAGCTGCGGATTGCATCATACCAACAGTTCACCCACAGTAAGCTCTATCGTGCCTCAGCGACCATCATGTGCTGCGGCAGTGGAATGTTTTACAATACATAGCTCGGGAATTTTGGCTTAATCAGCCAGGTCCCAAGGGCGGTAAAGAAATCTATAAAAACACCTGAATCTCAAGGTGAGCTGCATGCCAAGGACATGCATGGTAGTTCAGGCAGAACAGTCGCTAGTGGGCAACCTCTGAGGTTCAGCTGCCCCTCAGTTGTATTAGGCTTATCCAGGCATGTGGGGCTCTGTCTGGATTGACCAGGTATTTTCCTAGCTACTTGCAGAGCGAAACTGAAACGAACATCTCATACTACCTCACAAGGCGTCTTTAAGCGTGGAAGAGCCGATTATAATGCTGTAAGATATGATCCCCATTCGTTTCCCACCCCGACTACACCATTATGCGCTGTGAGGATGAGCCATACTGTCCCAAATTCCTGGTGTGCAGCCATACAGATGGCTAGTAATTTACAGCCACTAAGCCTCTTTTCTTCCTCGAACACATAGAAGACAAGTATTGGTAAGTGTCAAGTATGTTGAAGATGCAAAGCGGTGCAGTGCTCATAGAAGTAGCATCCCCTGCCCAATCGCAGGTGTTACTTGCCTGTGACAAGCTAGGTGATGTCCGAGTCCAAGGAATAATTTTCCATAAAGATCTGTTGTTACAGTCCGACGACGAGTTGTGCACCAATTTAGAGCGACGAGGTGTCCACTTCATCTGGTGTGTCCATAGGGGACCAAAAGATTGAAGGGTTGCCAGCGGTGCTTTCATCCTGGCCTTCTAAGGCGATACACTGTCTTAGAAAGTCCAGGTTATGAGTTATCAGTGTGACATAAAGCTTTATATTCTCCTCCTCCCCCCCCCCCCACATGAGGTGTATCAAATGCTAGAAATTCGGACACATGCCCTCTCGTTGTAATTACAATGCTACTTGTAGGGACTGTGGATGTCTAGCACACCCGGACATACCATGTATACGACGTCCCATCTGTGTGAATAGTGGCCAGGACCATCCTTGCTCGTCAGATTGCACTGTTATTCAACAGGAGCGTAAAATATTGGAATTTAAGACCTTGGACTGGCTGACTTACACTGAGGCCAGCACAAAATATAAGTGACTACACCCCGCACCCCATAAAAATGATCACCTCTTTTGTCGCAGTCATGTTGCCGCGCTGTCTCTAGCGACAGAAGTGCTCCCAAGTACATCTTTTTCTGTGGGCCTCCACGGCCGCTAACTTAGCCTGCCCCCACGGTTGGGGTCTTCAATCCTCCTACTGCTCCCAAGGCGATTGCTTTGGAAGCAGTGTCCACCCCTTCGTCTTAGAAACAACAACCTTCTCTGGCTTCCCTCATTCAGAATGGGTCACTCGGGACACTTCCTTTCCAGGGTTCCGCTAGTGTTGGTAACGACACAGTGGCATAACAAACTGACAGCACAATAACTGAAGTTCAGTAATAAAAGAAATAGACAATAGTTGAAGCCACAGACTGCTGGTCTCCACACTTCAGGCTCCTCCTCAGTCCCTGAGACTGAAAAGCCCTCCCCACTGGCGAAGCCCCTGAGGGATAAGAGGGACAGGAAGAAGACCATCAAGAAAAAAAGAAGAAATATACCATGGTGTGTTCCACTTCACCGACCCCCTCCACCTCTGTTCCAGAGGACAAGATGCAGTTTCTTTCATCCATCGAGGACCTCACTCTCGGGGACGCCTCAGAAATGATGGCTGTCGGAGCAGAAATGTCTCAACCAATGGATGTCCGTGAAGCTGAGGTGTAACTAGTTCACTCTGATCATTCATGTCTTTCCAGCTATCGGAAGAGTCATCCTCCAATGGAAGTGCGACAGATTTTTCTCCCACCTGGCTGACGTACGACAATATTAAGTGTAACACCTGCTCTCTGCATTGCAGACCCTTGCCCTCCATGTCTACAGGGGATATTATTGCAATTGTAGCATGTATAATAGGGTCTGACATGGAGTGTGTGTGCATGTCCTTGTAGCGCGGGACAGATCTTGAACCCGGCTCCACGTAACCAAAGGATCAAGGAAGGACTGAGCCTGTTATTATTCACTCGCACATAGTCTGCAATACGCAGATAATAAAACAGAATTTGCAGATTAAATTAATAAAAAAATTATACAATCCAACGCCTTAAGGGCAAATTTTGAGGTCAAGTTAATAATTCAACACGTCTGATGGGCTATATGTACAATTCTAAAAAAAAAAAAAAAAAAAAAAAAAAAAAAAAAAAAAAAAAAAAAAAAAAAAAAAAAAAACAGCAATGCCTGAAGGGCGACCTTAAAAAATGCAGTTAATATAAACCTTATACCTTAAGGGCTGGTGTTTAATATGTGAACCTCGAAACAAGAATCTTTGGTTAAACCTTAAATAATACAACCAAGATATAAAATAATAAATCTTACCAAAAAAAATTCACATTCGAGCTGTCATGTAGCAGACCCCAGACTTCCAAAAGATTTAATTTTAATATGTGCCACTACTTCCCGTCACTTTTCATGGCCTTCAGACATCACAATGTTAGTAACAGCAACGTGTTCCCAAAGCATAAGTTGTGAGTAGATGTACAAAGCATGAGAGCAAAACATAACAGTACAACAACTTGATCTGTAGGAGGGGGGATTGAGCCATCACTCTGTTCAACAACGGCGCCGAGAAAATTCAATTACATCGCTATGAACCGAGACTGTTGACCAAGCAGAAGAATCCTAAATCAGATCAAATGCGCAGTTAAACTGCCAAACTCACAATAGCACTGTCTCACCGTAGCATAAAATGCTGATTCCGCTGTCTTGAAAGACGCGTTGGTAGCTAGTTCAAAACTTAAGGTTTTCATTTCCCACCGACAGAGTCATCGCCACAGCCTTTGGAACACATCAAGGCAGCTCGGCCAGTCGTTCCATTGCTCGGTATGGCTGCAACTATCACGTCGTGCAGCGCAGTCGACACTGACTACTTCCCAGACAGCGATGTAACATACACATCCAGTTTACTCCCCATACCGAGTGTAGCATCCCTACAGCACACACCTCCTAGCCACGCTCTTCAGAGACCCTTTCACTTGTCTCACTAAGCTCTCTGCAAAAGATAATGAGACGATCGAAACTCGCCGATCGCTGATGGAAATTATCGATCCGGCTGAATCTCCCCCGCATTTACAAGAACAATCCGCTCCCTTTTAGGTGAAAATAAACTACTTAAGACCTAGTTTTACACAATTTTACCTGTGAAACATCAACCTTCCTTTCTTGGCCAGAGTAACAATGCCTGGCCCGGTATGTAACAGGGGTCAGTATCTCCAATACTTGGTAGGGACCCTCGAAACAGGGTTCGAATTTAGCCCCCAGGTGGCGACCTGCTCCTTTCCTTGGCACATATCTAACGAACAGACGATCTCCTTGCCGAACCTGTAATGGACGACGACCCTGATTGTACCGTGCTGCCTCCCGTCTGTGCGCACACTCGATATTTGCTTGTGCTCTCCCCCAACTTTCTTTGACGGTGTCTCCTGAGATCTCCTCTGGCAATACGTAAGAAATGGACCACAAATTGGATAAGGGCGTATTAATGGGGTAAGGCCAACAACAAGGCTGCGGATTATTTTGGTGTGACTCATGGCGTGCCATATTAAAAGCAATGTTGAGCCACGGTAGTGATCCATCCCACTTAGTCCTGCTGTTTCGGTGGTAAATAATGAGGGCTGACTTTAAGTAGCGATTAAATCGCTCAGCGAATGAGGATAATAAGGCATAGTTTTGATTGCTCGGACCCCATGCTGGAAACAAAACCTCCGAAATTCCTGAGACACAAATCCCGAAGCATTATCGCTGACTAGCGCATTCGGAGGACCAAACCACGAAAAAATTCTTTTAAGATGACTAATACTGTGTTTTGCTGTGACTCCCATACTGGCGAACAACCACACAAAGCGTGTGAAGGCATCTACAGCCACAAATATGTATCTATACCCAGCCTAGGTGCGGGGAAGGGGTCCAACATAATCGACGAATATCCTTTCCATAGGGCTTTCTGCCCGAGTGGAGTGGAGCAAACCTTGACACGTCTTAGGATTTGGCATGGCTATTTTGTAATCACTGCATTCGCCTACCCACTTCCTAACATAGCGTTACATGGACGTCCACGTCAATTTTTCCTTACAGATTAAAATTGTGTGCCAGAACTGGGACTCGAACCTGGGACCTTTGCCTTTCGCGGGCAAGCGCACTACCGACTGTGCTCTCCCGACACGACTCACGATGCCGCCTCACAACTTTACTTCTGCCAGTACCTCGCCTCCTACTTTCCAAACTTCACAGAAGCTCTCCTGCGAACCATGCAAGACTAGCACTCCTGGAAAAAAGGATATGGTGGAGACATGACTTAGCCACAGCCTAAGGGATGTTTCCAGAATGAAACTTTCACTCTGCAGCGGAGTGTGCGCTAATATGAAACTTCCTGGCAGATTAAAATTGTGTGCCAGAACCGGGACTCGAACCTGGGACCTTTGCCTTTCGCGGGCAAGCGCACTATCCCGACACGACTCACGATACCGCCTCACAATCTAACTTCCGCCAGTACCTCGCCTCCTACTTTCCAAACTTCACAGAAGCTCTCCTGCGAACCATGCAAGGCTAGCACTCCTGGAAGAAAGGATATGGTGGAGACATGGCTTAGCCACAGGGTTCGAGTCCCGGTTCCGGTACACAATTTTAATCTGCCAGGAAGTTTCATAGCAGCGCATACTCCGCTGCAGAGTGAAAGTTTCATTCTGGAATTTTTCCTTAATTTTATCAATAGTTTTATACATTCCAAAATATTCCCCAACCACGGTGGAATGAAAATATCTCAGTATCGCCAGAACAAGTACCTTAGGTACGCAAATCTTAAACCTGTTATCCCCCTTTGTTCAGAAACATAAAATACCCTTACGCAATTGATAATTAGGTAGCTCGTCCCCTGCCGCCAGCCGCTTGCTAATTTGCCCTAGCTCAGGGTCACACTGCTGTTCTTCTTCTAAGTTTATGAACCGTTCAGGAACCTCGCCTAGAACCGCACCTGCGAAATGCACCTCAGGCCCTGGCTCTTCTTGGGTCCCTAAGCGTTACCTCAGTTGCAGGTTCTCCCTCCTCAAATATCCGAATGAGGGCATCCGCGAGGATATTTTCGTTTCCGCAGATATGACGCACACTGAATTTAAGTGCCGAGAGCCTTACTGCCCAACGGGCTACTCGCCCCGTTTTGTGAGGACGAGACAACACCCACGTTAGTGCCTGGTTATCCGACTCCAAAATAAACTTGCGATGTTCAAGATAAAACTTGAAGCGTTCGATGGCGAAAAGCACAGCCAACCCCTCCAACTCGTAGATGGAATACTTGAGTTCGGCCGGCGTAAGAGCTTGTGACGCATAACCGATTGGTCTCCGTTCCCCATGCTTTTCCTGGAGAAGGACCGCAGCAATTCCTGAACCGGACGCGTCCGCCTGCACAACGAACGGATAATCAAAATCGGGTACAGCAAGCACAGGAGAATTACTCAGCGCCGTTTTAAGTGCATATAATGGAGCCTGTTTACTTTCGGTCCACCTAAACATCACACCCTTCTTTCTTAGATAATTGAGTGGTGCCGCAATTTCGGCAAAACGGGGAATGTATTTTCTAAAAAAATTGACCATCCCAACGAATCTCGCCACGTCCTTCTTGTTATTGGAAGGCTTAAAATCGTAAATAGCCTTAGTAAGAGCCTGATACACCCTAATTCCATTCAACGAGACTAAATTCCTGATGAAAAAAATCTCTTCCCTAGGAAATTCCACCTTAGATGGCTTAACAGTAAGTCCGGCATCGCCCAAACGAGCTAAAACTTGAGCAATATGTTCTAGATTTTCTTCAAATGTTTTACTGTATGTAACTAAGTCATCCAGGTAATTAAATACAAATTTAAATGTGATGTCACCAAGAAACTATCAAGCAAACTTGATAAGATGGCAACGCCAATTGCTAACCCAAACGAAACACGGTTAAATTCATACTGGTTCCAGTCTGTTGTAAAAGCAGTTAGATGCTTAGTCTCTTCAGCCAACGGTATTTGGTGATATGCTTGATTCAAATCCAAAACCGTGAAGTATCGAGCACCTGAGAACCAAGTAAAACAATATGTAAGTCAAGTAGAGGAATAGACTCTAATACTACTTTTTTGTTCAAAGCCCTATAATCCACTACTGGCCTGAATCCTACCACATTGTTTTTATGGACGAGAAATATTGGAGAGACGTAAGGAGAGTTGGATGGGCGGACTACGCTCTTCTCCAACATATCACTCACAATCTCTCGTAACAACTTCATCTTATACAATAATCAATTTTGTTAGTGACACCCAACTTATCAGTAAGAACTTGCGGGAATTTCTCCAAAATCTTGACCAATCGGTTCCTTTGATCTTGGCATCTTTGGCATCCTCCTGGCTAGCTACACATACTACGGGCCTTCTCATATGACTAACTTATATTGGGAGAAAATACACAATGAAACTTCCCTCTTGTGTAATCCAATACCATGCCCATCATTCTCATAAAATTACACCCTAATATAAAACGTACAGCAAGATTTCTGATCACCCAGAATTAGAGAGGCTACGAAAATTCACCTCTTCTCACCCATCCTCTTATAGTTCCGAGAATATCCAGTGGCTGCCCATTTGTACCCCTACAAATAAACTTGGCGCGTTCAACTTCGGAAAATTTACAAATGTTCTTAAAAGCCGCATACCATTGATAATCTAGCAACGAGACGTCACTTCCTGAATCAATTAATCGACATACAGGCTCGTGATTAAGATAGACGCAAGCAAATGGCGCTCTCGGTCCCGCACTTGAAGAGATTCTATTACATGCTTGCGGCATGGACCCGCGATGCACTTGCTTGCGTGTAATCTGGCGTCGGATACTGGACGCGTTCATTCTCCTGTTTTTGCACTCGGGAGCAAAATGCCTTAACTGATTACACCGGTAGAACAAGACCTTCCCATTTCCAGCGCCCTTTGCTGGATCGCCACTGTACGACTCTTGTTTCCTGCCGTCTACCACAGTCCCCACTTGTTGACGCATCCTGTCTGCTCTTGAAAGCCCCTCTATTTCATACTTTAGATTCTCTAAATCAGTGTACGTTGTCGGCTTCTCACCAAACCAAACACAACCTCTGTCTGCGGGTTTCATCCCCCTTACTATGCTAGCCACCACCTCGCCCTCCGAAAGTTTAGTTTTTAGTGCCTTTACCGCAGTCTGAATATCATTAATGTAATGTAATCATGTTTTACTTGCATGGGAAAGACATACTGAGTTACTAAATGATTTAAATCCCATGCAGTCAACCTCTGGCTTAACACTTGAACCCGTAATTCGCTGAGACTGCTACTACATACCATGCTTGTGGCAACTAGATCATTTACTAACCGTTGTCTAAAGAAAACAATAATTTATATAAAAAAACATGTGGAGGAACCTTGAATAAGTTGACAACCTTTTCAAATCGGACGGAATACCACAAAAACTTTAATAACTGCTCAAAAGATTCTATAGACAAGCCATCTACCTCACGCAAAACAACCATCAACGGATTAGGAAGTCTAGCAAAACAAGTATCAGCACTCATCATGAGAAGCGCTACTGCCAGAGGACTCAATAGACATATTGGTCTAATCATTAAAATTACCGTCTTCATTAACCCCTTCCTACTGTAAATTACTTAATTGTATTTGCAACCTCAGAACGCGATCCTGTAACTCCTTTACTTTATTTCGATGCGCCTGCTCGGTAGCAATGAGCTTTACGTCACCCACTCTATTAACGAAGTGAGTAATCTGTGCCTGTAACCTGTAAACTTGTGCTTGCGAATGGGAACTGCCCGACAGAATATTCAGTGTTTCTTGCAGCTGATCTAGGTATGTGGCTCAGCACAGCAGAGTCTCACTTACCTCACCTACAAGTTCCGCTGTGGGTTGAACAGGCTGACCCGCCACCCACCGCAAGCGTGTGGCTAACTCACTTACATCACCCTCATTCGTTATCCCACATACTTTTAATTCATTTTTCAGCTGTTCCTTTTTGAGACATCCAATTCCCATCATGGTCCGGGCCAACATTGTGAGACTGCAAAACAACAACCAGGAAAGTACCACACCAATATAACCTTAACTTATATATCAGCTAGCAGGAGTTTGCTTTTGTCACTCACTGTGATAATTACGTTTTATTATAATGACACAGTGCACCTATGCACTGTAAATCGTTTTATATAACAACTATTTGACATTACAAGGTATGTCTCATCTCTAAATATGCCCGATCTTGCTCTTATGGATTTAATTGACGTATCTTCTCGTTTTATTATAATGACATGCATTTTTTAAATTGCCGTTTTTCCTTTTTAACAGATTATGGCCTTGTAAAATATTTTATTTGACCTGATGATGCTGACATAGTTCAGTGAAACCGGTCGTTGTTAATAAAAACTGATGATAAGCGATCTTGGCTATGTTATATCTTTTTACAATATTATAAGTGGATCGCCTCCTATAACGTAAACCATATCCATGAATGTCTTGGCTGCGCTTATTTCTCAACTCCCCCCACATTTCCTTATAAACTAGCATTTACAAATAACTTCACACACATGAATATGTCAGTCACTTCACCACAAGAAATATCTTCCATAATAAAATCTTTAAAAACAAAGAATTCCAGTGGATATGATGAAATATCAACAAAGTTAATTAAAGCGTGTTCTTGTGAACTTAGCACAATCTTAAGTTATTTGTGTAACCAGTCTGTTATAACGGGAACATTTCCTGGTTGGCTAAAATATGCAGATATTAAACCTCTCTTCAAGAAGGGGGATAAAGAGATACCATCAAACTACAGACCCATTTCACTTTTGCCAGCATTCTCAAAAATTATAGAAAAGGTAATGTACAAGCAGCTTCTCAACCACTTAACCACAAATGGCATATTGTCTAGAACACAGTTTGGATTTCTGAAAGGTTCCGATATTGAGAAGGCTATTTACACTTTCAGTGAGAATGTACTTAATTCATTAGATAATAAATTGCAAGCAGCAGGTATTTTCTGTGATTTGTCAAAGGCATTTGATTGTGTGAACCATAACATCCTTTTAAGTAAATTAGAATCCTATGGGGTCACGGGAAATGCTGCAAAATGGTTCAAGTCGTACCTCACTAACAGGAAACAAAGGGTGTCAGTGCAAGTGACTAGTGAATTAGGCCAACAGTCATCATCGGGTTGGGAAGAAATTACATGTGGTGTCCCACAAGGATCCATCTTAGGGCCATTGCTTTTTCTTGTGTACATTAATGATCTCTCATCAATTACACTACCAGATGCAGAGTTCGTTTTGTTTGCAGATGATACAAGTATTGCAATAAAGAGTAAGTCAAGTATATTGATAGAAAAGTCTGCTAATGATATTATCATGAACGTTAATAAATGGTTTAAAGCCAACTCATTGTCATTAAACTTTGAAAAGACGCACTACATGCAGTTCAGAACATGTAAGAGATTTCCTGACAGCATATGCATTAAATATGAAGAAGAGCAGATAGAAGAGGTTGACAGAATTAAATTCCTGGGATTACAGCTTGATAATAAACTTAGTTGGGAGGAGCACACCACAGAACTGCAGAAACGACTCAACAAATCTGTATTTTCAATACGAGTGTTATCAGACATAGGAGACATAAAAATAACAAAGCTTGCATACTTTGCTTACTTTCATTCCTTAATGTCATATGGTATAATATTTTGGGGTAACTCTTCAAGTCAGTCAAAAGTCTTCAGAGTCCAAAAACGTGTAATACGTATTATTTGTGGAGTAAATTCACGGACGTCTTGTAGAAGCCTCTTCAAAGAACTGGGTATATTAACTACTGCCTCTCAGTATATTTATTCCTTAATGAAATTTGTCATAAATAATATATCCCTTTTCCCAACAAACAGCTCAGTTCATACATACAATACTAGAAATAAAAATGATCTACACAAGGATTTGAAAGCACTTACTTTAGTTCAAAAAGGGGTCCACTACTCAGGAACACACATTTTCAATAATTTACCATCAAGTATAAAAAATTTAGCTACAAATAAAGATCAGTTTAAGAGGAACCTAAAAGACTTTCTAGTGGCCAACTCCTTCTACTCCATTAGTGAATTTCTAAATTGTACCAAATGATGCATGCACTCATACTATATTAGTATTATTATATTATCAGCAAAAAAAAAAAAAAAAAAAAAAAAAAAAAAAAAAAAAAAAAAAAAAAAAACCAAAAAAATTATTTATCTGTATTTATATTATAATTGTATGTATTTATATTATTAGTATTACTTGTTATTCAACTTGTAAATTTTGTTTCTTGACATGTTCCACATCCACGAGGATCCCCTCAATATGGATCTACGGAACAAATAAATAATCTAATCTAATCTAATCTTACTGGCCGTGGCAGAGTTGTTGAGAACCTACTATCTCAACTTGACCTCTGCCTCTTAAAAACTGGTAACCTCACACATTTTAGTGTGGTGCATGGCATGTTCTCACCATCGATTTATGAATCTGCAGGCACAGCCTTCCTTCATCTGTCCCCTGGAGATTCCAAGATGACTTTTGTGGCAGTGATCATTTTCGATTTTTTTGTCATTCCCACAACATCAGTCCCCAGGGTGCCTTCCAAGGTGGACTCTAAACAGGGCTAACTGCAAAGACTACATCTCTGCTGCCATCGTTGGTCCTCCCCCACTCGACAACATCGATGTCATGGTCGAGAACGTAACACGATCGTCTGTTTCTGCTGCAGAAGCTACAATCACTCGTTCCTCAGGGTGCTGCAGCAGAAGACGGTGTTGTGGTGTTAAGCGGAAGTCGCTGAGACCATTAAAGACCTCAGGCAGGCCATAAAGCGATACAAGCAGCACCCCTCTTTAGATCACCTCGACACTTATTAACTGCCTTGCGCTCGAGCCCTCCAACTTATTAAAAGATGGAAACAGGAGTTTTGGGAGATGTATGTCTCCACTGTTGGGTCAGGTCCCTCCATCTCACGGATCTGGAGCAAAATCAGGTGCTTAAAGGGATACCGGACGCCAGCAGGAATCCCTGGGATTTCCACAAATGGAACTGTATATACAGACTCCAACACACTTGTTGATATGTTTGCTGAGCATTATGCTCTCCAGCCTTCCATGCATTAAAGGAGTGGGTAGAACGTCAGCCCCTCTCCTTCACCACTTGCCACTCTGAAACATATAACACGCCATTTAGAGAGTGGGAGTTTCTCAGTGCTCTATATGTGAATGTAGTCTTTCCCAGCGTATACAGTTGATGAAATCTTCTTGTGCTTCCATCCGGGTATCTGTGATATTATCCCGGAATCACAGCTGCCCGGTTGGCAGCCTGAGTAGATTTCATCATCCTCTGTGCTCTTGCACAATGTCCCAACACAGCATGTGGGCCTGATAGCATCCATACTAAAATGCTGCACACCTCTCAGCAGAGTGCCAGCATGATCTCGTTGTCTGCAACTGTATCCAATGCGACGGTTCTTTCCTTTTACAGCGGCGGGAGAGTATTATCGTCCCAGTGATTAAACCATGCAAATACACTCTTCATGTGAATAGCTGTCGACTGATCAGTCTTTCTAACGTTCCCTGTAAACTGTGGAACATATGGTGAGATGATGGTTGTTTTGGATTCTGGAGACTCAGGGCTTGCTTGCTTCATCCCAGGACGGTTTCTGCCAAGGTCACTTTACCACCGTAAACTGGTGTATGTCGAGTCCGCAATCCACACCACCTTTTCCCAGTGCCACCACCTTGTTGCCATCTTTTTCAAAGAAATGTTCAAATGTTTGTTAAGCTTATGGGACTTAACTATGGGGTCATCAGTCCCTAAACTTACAAACTACTTATGAACTACTTACGAACTAGGACGGCACAAATATCCATGCCCGATGGGGGATTCGAACCCCCGATCGTAGTGGCCGTGCAGACCTTGACTGGAGCGCCTCCGTCCCCTCGGCCATCGCGGCCGGCCCATCTTTTTCGACATGCACAAATCATATGATACGACCTGGTGACATCACAACCTCAACACATTGCATGAGTGGGGTTTTTATACAAAACGTTTTAGCTATATGTACCTTTCGTATTCAAGTTGGTGCCTTCAGTAGCTCCTCTCATGCCCAGGAGAATGGTGTTCTTCAGGGGTCTGTTTTGAGCATTCCATTATTTTTAGTGGCCATTAATGGCTTAGCGACAGTAGTTGGGTCATCATTATCCGCTTTCCTCTATGCTGACGACTTTTGTATCTCTTGTAGTTCCTCCAGAACCGACGTTGCTGAATGCTGATTGCAGGGAACCATTTGGAAGGCGCATCCTGGGCTTTCACCCATGGCCTCAACTTCTCTGCCGCAAGACTATTGTCATGCATTTCTCTCGGCATTAGATGGTTCACCCCCAGCCCAAACTTTATCTTGACAACCACATACTAGAGATAGTGCTGGTCTTTTACTTCCAGCAGACGTGACTTCCCCACATTCGTCAGCTCAAACAGGTGTGCTGGTGCCATCTCAGTATTCTTCGCCATCTGGGTCATCTGCCTGGGGTGCTGATTGATTCATACTGTTGCGACTGTATAAAGCTTTGGTGCAGTCCCATCTCGATTTTGGGTGCCTTAAGATGGTTCTGCATCGTCTTCGGCATTTTGCTTGTTGGATCCCATTCACCACTGCAGGATTTGCATTGTGACAGGTGCCATCTGTATCAGCACCATGAGCAGTCTACTTGTGGAGGCCCGGGTCCCACATTGTAGCCAATGTGCATAGCTCACCAGGCCACCCGAACCATCGTCTCCTTTTTTCTAATGTGATCATCTATCCCCAACAACAACGTCCTAGATCAGCTCATACGATCGCCTTTCGAGTCCAGTCCCTTCTGTTGGAACTTGAGGCTTACCCTCTTCCATCTCTGTATTAGACCCACACATGTGCAGCTCTGTGATGCCTGACAAGGCCACGTATGTGTCTGGACTTTGTCCACAGACGCAAAGACTCAGTTCCCCCTGAGGCTCTCTGTCGTCAGTTCTTTGGTGTTGTAGCTGCATTCTCTGGATGTGACTTGGTCTGTGTGGATGGTTGGTTTTGTGCATGTTCATGGCGACCATGCTGAACAGCGCTCTCTGCCAGATGGCTGCTGTGTTTATACTGCAGAGCTGGTGGTCATTTTCCGAAATCTCGAGCACGTCTGCAGCAACTCCCTGAGCAGTCTTCAAGGTCTAAACCAGTGCTACCTGCGTTCTCACCTGGTGTTAGGAATACAGGAGACCCTTTCTGCCAAGGCCTGTCTGGTGGATCAGTGGTGTTCCTCTGGCATCCAGGTCACTTTGGTATCCCGAGCAACGAATGTGCCAACAGGCTTGCAAAACAGGCTGTCGATGACCTAATTCTAGAGATCGACCCTTCGTCTTCTGATCTCCAGTCAGAGTTGCGCCATTGTGTTTGTGACTTTTCGGATACAGAGTGGCATACCCTGACGATGCCCAAGAAACTTTGGACAGTAAAGGAGACCATGGCTGTGTGGCGTTCCTCCATACTGGGACTCTGTAATCCTGTGCCAGTTCCACACAGGCCATACTTGGCTCACACATGGCCATCTCCTCCATGGTGGGGACCCATCCCAGCGTCAATGTGGCTTCCATTTGACAATAGCCCAATTCTTGTTGGACTGCCCTATTCCAGCCGTCTTGCAGCGGAATTTTAATTTTCTGCAGTTTTATCATTTATTTTATGTGATGATGCCACAATGGCTGACTCAGTTTTAAGTTTAATTCGTGCTGGAGGTTTTTATAGTTGTCTGTGAAGCTTCACTTCTGTCAGTTGTCTATGTTCCTCTTGTCTTGTGTCCTCTGAGCGCAGGTTTTCTTGGGCAACAGCGTGGTTGGCCCTTCAGTCCATTGTATATGTTCTTCTTGTCTTGTGTCCTCCGACTGCAGGTTTATGTGCTGCCGCATGCTTGACCCTTTCTTTTTTAATCTCATGGTTAGTCAACCACAGACATCGGCATTGCCATTTTATTTCCTTTCATTCTTTAGTGTTTCTGTGTGATCGTCTCATTTAGTGTTGCCTCTTGTCGAGTTCTTTGTCATTTCTCCCCTTTGCTATTTTAAACTCTGAGTGCCAGCCGCGGTGGCCGAGTGGACTGAGGCGCTCCAGTCACAGTCTGCATGGCCACTACGGTCGGGGGTTCGAATCCCCCCTCGGGCATGGATGTTTGTGTCGTCCTAGTTCGTAAGTAGTTCATAAGTAGTTTGTAAGTTTAGGGACTGATGACCCGGTAGTTAAGTCCCATAGACTATACAAACATTTGAACATTTGAAACTCTTTTTTCTTTTTCTCCACATGTATGCCTTTTCTTGTGCTGCCCAGTGATATAATTAGGGACAGATGATCTTTGCAGTTTTGTCCCGCTAAAACAGTCAACCAACAACAACAACCTAAGAAAAAACAGATGTAACATTCCACACAATGTCCATGCAAAAGTCAGGCAAGCACCACAATTAAAATCACTAGTGAAAATAATTTTGACCACATAGTGTGGCTAGAATGCAGCTTTCACAGGAAGAGACTCTGAAACGATATCCAAGAGACGTTATTTGACATCTTACGCTCAATCTCCATTACAGAACGTGAATATTAATTTCACATTGATTGAGCTGCAATATGTTTATCTGAAGATACAGTCACTACGCCGATCTATTTACACTCCATAAAGAGAGTTCGGCAGCACAGTGGTAGAGTGTCAGAATAAGAATCCAAAGGTCATGGGTTGGATCCTGGGATTTTTATCTGTCACTTTCCACTTCTTTCATCACTGACAGTGTTACTGATGTGAAAAATATCGTGTAGCACCGTGGTTTGGAACCCACTTTAAACTGTAGGTCTCCCTGTAACTGGCTGGGCAACTCAGTTCGTAGGTCGGAGGAAAGCAACATCATATCACCTCGAAATAGGACCATGTCTAGCAAAGCACTGTGGTGTTCGAACCAATCTTCGGATTGTTGATTGTTGACTGCTTCACCATACCGTAAACATAGCTATTTCTTATTGGCCGCACGAATGCGACTTCTGATTGACTTCGGCGCCGTTGCCAACGTCTACACATTAAATATCACCTGCAAACTCATAAACTGCACATCAGCCCGATTATCGGGTGGAACGACTTACCTGGATTAAAACAATAAGAAATAATAAGGTTATATCATTTCTTAAGTGAAAATCTCCCATCACCAAACGCTTGTCAAAAGGGACTGGTAAATCAAAGATCATCTGCAGAAGACGACTCTGAGAGGAACGCACTACTTCTACCAGAGTACTGAGTAGTGTGTACTCTTTCCTTCAAAAAAGGATCTATCTATGGAAAATGCAGGCAGTTTGAAAGTATTGTTTATTGATTTTTTGTTGTGAGGTGTGGTTGTTGAATTTGTGAAGTGTGTGCCGGGTATTTGGTTGTGATCATGGGTGAAGGAGTGGAGAAATGTGAAATTGAAGTGGTTAATCCATCCATTTTAAGTAAAATTGAAAGGTAAGACGCCATATTATCTGACAATTTTTTTGTGAGCAGTGATAGGGGCACTTATTTATATCCAAAAATGAGGTTACTTAACAAGGCAGTGGTAACCTGTTCCGGTCACTTACATGATCATCTTCAGACTACAGCTATAATGTTGAGTACCAGTTTTTTTTCTGCGGTAGCTGCCTGAATGGTTTAATGTTGACTGCACTTACATGATCATCTTCAGACCATAACCATAATGTTGGCCACCGGTTTTTTCGGCTGGAGTTGACTGCAGTCAATATTAAACATTTTAGTCAGCTCCAGCTTAAAACAACCGGTGGCCAACATTATGGTTGTGGTCTAAAGATGGTCACATAAGTGACCAATATCGGTTACCAGAGAAATAAAAAAGGAATTGTGATCTAGACTGCCTTGTTAGCTGTTAATCCATAGTGTTCTCAAAAATAGTTTAAAATGAGTTATGGAAATAGTGTCTTAATTGTTGATATTCGCTTATGAACTCATGACTACACTGTTTCTTTTTATTTATTTAGTCATTTTTATTCTTTTTTCTATTCGCAAAACAGCTGTCTAAGGACCGTGCAGATATTGTTTTTTAGTTATCAGTTTCACTGTTGTTGTGGTCTTCAGTCCGGAGACTGGTTTGATGCGGCTCTCCACAATACCCTATCCTGAGCAAGCCTCTTCATCTCCACATAAGAACGGCAACCTACATCTGTCTGAATCTGTTTACTGTATCCATCTCTTGGTCTTCCTCTGCGGTTTTTACCCCACACACTTCCCTCCAATGCTAAATTCACAATCCCTTGATGTCTAAGAATGTGCCCTACCAATCTATCCCTTCTTTTAGTCAAGGTATGCCAGAAATTTCTTTTCTCCCCAATTCTGTTCAGTACCTCCTCATTAGTTACGCGATCCCCCCACCTAATCTTCAGCATTCTTCTGTAGCACCATATTTCAAAAGCCTCAATCCTCTTCCTGTCCACACTGTTTATCATCCATGTTTCACTCCCATACAAGGCCTTGTTTCGACTTAGGTCTTTCAGTGCTCTGTCAAATTCATCTCTCAGTATAGTATCTCCTATTTCATCCTCATCTACTTCTTCTCCCCTTTCTACAATATTGCCGCTAAGTTCATTTCCTTCATAGAGCCTCTCTGTATACTCTTTCCACCTTTCAGGTTTCCCTTCTTTGCTGAGAACTGGTTTTCCATCAGAGTCCTTGATATTCATAGAGCTGTTTTTCTTATCTCCAAATGTTTCATTTATTTTCCTGTAGGCTGTATCTAGTTTTCCCCTATTTATACATTCTTCTACATCCTTGCATTTGCCTTCTAGCCACTCCTGCTTAGCCGTTTTGCACTTCCTGTCAATCTCATTTCTTAGTCGTCTGTACTTCATTTTGCCTGTTTCATGTACTGCATTTTATATTTTCTCCTTTCGTCGATTAAATTTAGTATCTTCTGTGATATCCAAGGATTTTTTGTAGGTCTTGCCTTCCTACCTATTTTGTCCTCTGCTGCCTTCACTATTTCATCTCTCAATGCTACCCATTCCTCTTCTACTGTTTTATTTCCCCCCGTTTCTGTCAATTGTTGCTTAAAGCTCCCTCTGAAATTCTTAAGAACTTCAGGTTACTTCAACTTATCCAGGTCCCATCTCCTTATTTTCCTACCTTTTTGTAGTTTCTTCAGTTTCAGCCTACAGTTCATAACTAACAAGTTATGGTCAGAGTCTATATCTGCCCCTGAGTATGTTTTACAGTTTAAAACCTGGTTCCGAAATCTATGCCTTAACATTATAAAATCTATCTGGTATCTCCCAGTGTCTCCTGGTCTCTTCAACGTATACAACCTTCTTTTGTGATTCTTAAACCAGGTGTTTGTTATAACCAAATTATGTTCCGGCAAAATTCTACCAGGCGGCTTCCTCTTTCATGCCTTTTGCCCAGACCATATTCAACTACTATCTTCCCTTCCCTTCCTTGTCCTACTACTGAATTCCAGTCTCCCATAACAATTAAGTTTTCCTCTCCCTTAATTGTCTGAATAATTTCCTTTTGCTCCTCATATATTTCTTTGATCTCGTCATCGTCGGCAGAGCTAGTTGGCATATAAACCTGTACTACTGTGGTCGGTGTTGGCTTCGTATCTATCTTGACAATAATAATGCGATCACTGTGCTGGTCATAGTAGTTTACCCGCATTCCTATTTTCTTGTTCATTATCAATCCTACTCCTGTGATACCCCCAATTGATTTTGTATTTATAATCCTGTACTCGCCTGACCAGAAATCCTGTTCCTCTCTCCACCGAACTTCACTAATCCCTACTATATCTAACTTCAACCTATCCATTTCCCTTTTTAAATTTTCTAGCTTCCCTACCCGATTAAGGGATCAAACATTCCATGCTCTGATCCGTAGAATGCCAATGTTGTCTTTCCTGATGATCACATCCTCCTGAGTAGTCCCCGCCCGGAGATCCGAATGGGGGGAGTATTTTACCTCCGGAATATTTTACCCGAGAGGATGCCATCATCATATGTTCATACAGTAGAGCTGCATGTCCTCGGGAAAATTAACGGCTGTAGTTTCCCCTTGCTTTCAGCCGTTCGCAGTAACTTTGTAGCAAAGCCACATTAGCTGATGTTACAAGGCCAGCTCAGTCAATCATCCAGACTGTTGCCCCTGTAACTACTGAGAAGGCTGCTGCCCCTCTTCAGGAACTACACGTTTGTCTGGCCTCTCCACAGATACCCCTCCGCTATGGTTGCACCTACGGTACGGCTATCTGTATCGTTGAGGCACGCAAGCCACCCCATCTCGGCAATGTCTGTGCTTCATGGGAGTTTCACTACACTATCATTTTTCTTCCTCCTCCAAAAGCCTTCGTTCTCTGCGATGTCTGTCTTCGCCTCTCCTGCACCAAATTGCTATTGCCACGTTTATTTTTCTCTTCTACTAGAACTTTGATGCTGTTGTGTTGTTCTCTGTATCCGCCCCATGCTAAAAACTCGGGCAACAGATTATGCAATTTTACCATCCATCTCTATCATTGATTCCTAGTCTTCTTAGTTCTTACTTCGTCTACTTGGCATAACCACTCCACTTTTCAGGTTGTGTGTTTTGCGAAATGCTGTTTATTTGTTGCTGTCGTCTCTTACAGTTGTTTCCAGATCTTCTGCCTGCTCATATAGGCCTATTACCTTGTTAGATATCAACCTGCAGTTTCACTTTACTATTCTTCGTAATAGGCCATCCCTCTTTCGATTTTCAGAAGCTTTTCCAGGCTTGTGATGGTTGCAGTTACTGTTCCAGGAAGTACCACTGGCTTTAAAATATCATTATAGTGCTTCATTTTTGCATTGATGGAGTTCTTCTAATTGTAGGTGATTTTTAGTTATGAAATTTCGTTCTCCTGTTTGTCTTTTATTTTCTATTGCCCAGTTATCAGATCCATTGTTACTGTTAATATATCCAAGGTATTGCACTTGTATTGTGACTTGCCACTAAGGGTGAACTGAAACTTTGACAAATGATGTCGTATCTTAGTTATTAGAAAGTTTGTAAAATTTCTTTGGGAATACAGATTAGTACCAGATCGTGATTTGGAAAAGTACACCAGGAACCAGTCACTAAATGGGTGTAACAATTTGTTTTACTTAATGTAAATGGATTGCATTTATTCAATAATAACTTATATGCCTATGTCATTCCTTGAGTTCATTGACTTCTGTTATACCTTTTTGTTTAGTCTCTGCTATGAGAGCCATATTGTCTTCAAAGGACAGGCATTTTAGAATGACATTTTGGTTCATTTGTAAACTGTAGAATCATTATCTTGCCAGAACATCTTCATTATCTTATCTAAAGCCACCTTGTCTTAGTTCTGCCCTCATGTGAAATGGTTTGCTGATCTCCCTGAAATTTGACTTTTGATACAGTTTTTGTGACTGTTAATTTGGCCAGGAACTTCAAAAGCAGATGATGCTGTAGGGAGTAATTTTGAGTCTCTGCTTCTACAGAAAATCAAACGCACCAGTGTGACCAATGTAACAAGAAGAAAAATCAATGTCCGTGCCAGAGTGATTACTTCTGAAGGATATAGAGATCACATTGAGAAGGTAAATGCTTCCAAGGATGAAAAGAAAATGCCAATAGTGCAAAGAAAGAAGACAAAGAAATATAGAGTTACTGAAAATGACGAAGATAAGGAAGAACAGTGGATAGAGAATGATGATACCATAGATGATGTCAACATTATCGGAGAACAAGAAGACAACTTTATACAAATGAAAAACTTGCAGTCATATAGCTGTGGTGATTATGTTCTGGTGTGCTTCAAGGGTGGGAAAAGGCATTAAATATTTTTCACAATGAAGAAGTGCAAGTGATGGCAATGAGAAGTGTTGATGCACTAAAGGATACTTTCAAAATTAAAGAAAATGATGTGTCCAGTTGTGAATATGAAGGATATCTTAGGCAAAGTACCTGTACCAAAAAATTAATCAGGCCGGTGATAGGCTAAAGTACACATATTTACAAAGCCTTTTGATGTGTATGAGCTGTAAATGTAGAGGTACTTTTTACACGTTTATTGTTTGTATATATGCTATAACTCAGGAGAGTATCTGAATTTCTTTTTGTATAACTAGTTCAAGATCATAAATGCCCATTATTTGTACATATTTATGAAGAAAAGATTTGATTCAATTATGATTGTGTAACCAAGTCCAAGTTGTTGTATTAAACAACCATCACACTGCGATTTTTTCCCCCCTGAAAGATGTAACCTTACCGAACAGACCCTGATCTGTCTCATGGTTACCCTCCCATCCTTCTCAAACTAACATGGATATAGGCCTGTCTTATAATTATCCTATGGCTGTCTCATCATTGCCCCATATGCCAGGTAACTGAGTATTTTGTTGCTCCGAGCTGCTAACGGCGGAGACGAACTCTTATCTCTCAACAACACAACCGATCTGGTGGGCCGAGCATGTGGGAGTAAGGCAAATATGAACTCTGCAACCTCCAAATGTATCACTGGTAATAATATTAATTTATTCTGACAAAAACTTAACTTCAGATTCACACTGCTGCGGCTGCTTCTATGACTGCAACAAAACTGAACTATCTTATTTACGCGGTACATCATAGTCAACGTCCAAGGCAAGCAAGTGCAACTGTAGCATTGAGTCCATGTTATGAGCAGTACTAGTCCTGTCCTTGCTAACAGAGGCACTCGGCTAAGCCACGTGTTTGGGACTCCGGCCAGACTTCAACTGACTTTTCCGGCGCGGCCCAACACTCCTCGCTACCTGTGGAGGGCATCACTTCACCTGTGCTTCCCACGGTGCCTTTATAGCGATAATGCATCTGTGGCGTGTGTGTTTAACTTGCGACGCCACAATGGGACACTTATTTCAATTTTTTGTGCTGTTCCCCTTAAATGCACACTGAAAAAGATGTTGACCTTGAAAAGGTATTGCCTTCTGTGTGATAGTCATGCATTTTTCAGAAAATATAAGTCATTGTGTAAAAATCTATAGCAAAAGATTTAAAATTTGCCTTGCTTGACCCTAATCTACGTTCTGCTTGTAAACAAATTATTGTTTACAGATTGAGATTTTGTTTTTAAAAATTGATCTGTAGCATCACTATCATAGTGAGGTATAGGTTAACAGAGAGAGTTGTGTTTTTTTCGCTAGTGAGTGCCGAAGGCGTGAATTTTTGGACTGAGACCTATGATTGATGCAACCCAAGATTACTGCTTAAATTATTGTGAATACACAAGTTACTATACCACTCAGATTTTCACAAGTTCGAGCTGACCATTATCAATAGTAATCCACTATCGATAGTAGACCGTCAATGCGAGATGCAACATTTCTTCCAAATTTCCTCAAATCACAGAAATAATTGAATGTTTTGCAGGCTGCAACGCCTGTGACTTCTTCTTTTGTTCTGTCTGTCACATCATTAGTTTTCCACATTGCAGACAAAAATAATGATGGTCTACCGAAATCTTCTGTACCAAATCATGAATCCCCCAAGGGGGGCCCACAGCTCTTTTGTGGGACGTGTGTGGCACGCACGGTTCCCCGAGCCATTGCAGCCTTTCTTCTTACATTTCTGGACTGCATTACCTCCCCTAGTTCCTCTCCACTTCCCCGTCCCTCTCATCACCTCCCCCCCCCCCCCCCCCCGTCTCCCGGTGGTTTCCTTTAAAACGTCCTGGCTATTCCAATGGTTTTCTGTTGATGGCTGTAGCAATTTTGATCTCCGTCATTTTCCTTCGTTTTCGGCATAGTTTGGCCCCCCGCAAGGTTTAACCTCCACAAAAATAGGCAGTTGCTAGTGTCAGCCATTTGGGAAAGAACTCCTGACCTAGCCCCTATGGCATGGATACCAATCCTTTCCTTTCCCACTTCCTGCCATAGCCCCCTCCCCCGCTAGGTCCCCAGCACATGTAGCCAGTCTGTGTGGGGGGGGGGGGGGGTTGTTATGTACCCTTATGGCTGAGCCCCCTGACAATGCAGGGATCACACTGCTGATACCTGAGCTGCAACCACCCCATGCAGGCCAAGGAGTCAATACCCGTCCTCGTGGGGTATCAGGGCGCCTGGCAATGGCCATTGTGCCAGGTGGCCTTTGTTGTGGCTGGGCTGGCGCCCATGGGGACAGCCCTGGCTCGGAGTGGGTGGTACCAGGGTAGACGTTTTGCACGATGAAATGTGTGAAATTTGATAATGGTCGTGATACGGGCGTCTCAGAAGGCAGGAAGAAGAATAATGCTCCTAGCTATGATAAGAGGACCTTTCCCTCTCTGTCTGCCCCCTGGGAGGAGGGCCAGGCACATCAGCTTTGGGTGAAACCCTTTCCACATTACCTGGTCTGCACCAGGAGGGATGGAGGGACAGTCACCGCCACCAAACCATTGTTCTTCATGGAACATATTGAGGATAAGTTTGGGGAAGCTGAAACGATGAGCAACATACGCACTGGATCACTGCTAATTAAAACAGTCTCTGCTGCCCGGTCTGCAACTTTGTGTGCCTGCGTCCATCTTGTCGATGTCCCAGTGTCGATCGCCCCTCATCAGTCACTGAACATGGTTCAGGGAGTAATTTTCAACCGTGACCTCCTCCTCCAAACTGACAAGGAACGCAGGGTCAACCTCGGACGGCGAGGTGTTCATTTTGTTCGCTGCGTGCAGTGAGGCCCTAAGGATCATTGCGTGGATACTGGCGCATTTATCTTGGCCTTCGAGGGGGATACTCTCCCAGAGAAGGTCAAGGTACATGGTCTATCGTTGTGACGTAAAACCGTATGTTTCACCTCCCATGCAATGTTTCCGATGTATGTGGTTCGGGCATCTGTTTTCTCATTGCACAGTAGTCCCAGTATGCGGTGAATGTGGGCGTCTACTCCATGAGGGGAACACCTGTGTTCCACCTCTTCCTCCTCTTCCCGGCGTGCACCAGATAGGAGGTCCTCTGCCTCAAGCCGGCAGTCGTCATCCAGGCTGATAATTCCTAGGTCGCCCGGTCATCATCAATGCCAGACCTTACTGACTCCAGTTCTCTCTCTGGAACCTGTCCTTCCCGTCCTGCAAGAGAGAAGGAGAAGAGGAAAGAGAAGCAAAAGTCCCAGTACAAGGCTCCTCAGGTTGTCCTGGAGGCACCACCTTTGCCCTCACAGCCAAAGAACCCCACTGAACGTGTCTGATCCACTGTTTATGGATGTTATTCCGCCCTCGTCGGTGATGGACGTTGACCCAGCTTTGTGACATGCATCAGTCCGTTTGCCTTCCATATGGACCCTCAATATGTTCTCATCCAATGGAACTGTATCGGCTACTACTGACGCCTCATGCAGTTGAAACATCTTATTGTCTCTTAATCAGCAGCTTGTGTTGTTTTGCAGGAGTCGTATTTCATTGATGGCCATTCACCAACACTCCCTGGCTTCCATGCTTTCTGTCGGAACTGTATTCGCCCCCTACAAGCATCTGGTGGAGTGTGCACCCTAGTTAATACGGATGTTGTTAGTTCATAAGTCCTTCTCCGTACCACACTGGAAGTGGTTGCTGTTAGCGTCCAGTTACACACTACATTAACAATTTGTAATCTGTATATCCGTCCTGAAAGGCCACCTACGCCTGCTGCCGTCACAGCACTCCTTCATCAGTTCCCTCCTCCCTTCCTCATTCTTGGGGACTTCAATGCCCATCATCTTTCATGGGACAGTGGTTATACAACTAGTCGGGGCCGCCTCGTTGACCAATTCATTGCCAATCATATGACCTGTGCCTCCTCGATCGTGGCTCCTCAATCCATTTTAGTGCTGCTCACGGCACCTTTTCCTCCATCAACATTTCACTCACTTCTCTCCTCCTTTACCCATTCTTTCGCTGGTCACCGCATGACGACCTTTGCGACAGTGACTACTTTCCACTGATTCTTTCACTCCCCTCACATTGGACGAGGGACAGGATACCTGTTTGGGTTTTCCGTCATGCTGATTGGCCGCTGTATACATCACAGGTGGTTTTCACACCATCCCCTTCTGACTCTATAGATGAGGTTATCAGTGATGTGTCTAATGCGATTACTTGAGCTGCTAGCATTGCTGTCACCCAGTCCCCCAGTCCTCCTCGTCATCACCCAGTTCCGTGGTGGAACGCAACCATTGCTTCGGCAATTCGTGACTGCCGTTGAGCCTTGCAACATCTTAAGCACCACCCGTCCCATGCTGCCCTTGTCAACTTTAAACGCCTTCGTGCCAAGGCTCGTTATGTAATCAAACAGAACAAGTGGGTATGAACATTATAACAAACCCTGCACGGAATGGGAACTAAGTCTGGCCCTTTCTTCTTCTCGTGATTCTGCACCTGGGCCTGATTCCCTCCATAATCAACATAATCAACTTCTCAAACATCTCAGCCCACTACAACGGCAATATCTACTCCAGGTACTTAACCACATTTGGGTCCGAGGGGTTTTCCCTCGCAGTGGAGGGACAGTATAGTGGTTCCTGTTATTAAGCCTGGTAAGAATCTGTCATCCCTGGACAGTTACCAGCCGATTAGCCTGACAAATATGCCATGTAAACCGCTCGAACAGATGGTTGCCCACATACTATGCAGGGTACTTGAGTCACGTGGACTTCTGTCACCTTATCAGTGTGGGTTCCGGCAGGGCAGGTCTACTATTGACCATCTACTTCGACTGGAAACGGCAATCAAAAAGGCCTTTTCAAAACGTCAACATTTTGTTGCTGTTTTATTTGATTTATGTAAGGCATATGACACTGCTTGGCGTCGTCATATTTTATGTATTCTCCGCGACTGGGGCCTATGAGGCTCCCTACCAATTTTTATCAGTCAGTTTTTATCCCGCCGCATGTTCTGTATGAGGGTTGGCTCTTCCTTCAGCTCCCCACAGATCCAGGAGAACAGCATTCCACAGGGTTCTGTGTTAAGTGCTACACTCTTCTTAATCGCCATTAATGGGTTGGTGAGCTCTTTTGGGTCGCTTGTCACTCCTGCTTTGTACGTAGATGTCTTTTGCATATGGTTCAGCTCCCACTCAGTAGCTTCGGCTGAACGCCAACTCCAAGGTGCCATTTGGCGGGCTTCCACATGGACACTCTCACATGGATTTCAGTTTACCCCTTCTAAAACCCGAGTAATACATTCCTACCATCATACTACAGTCCACCCTGACCCAGAACTCTTCTTGGGTACTCAATACCTAGATGTTCTGACACAGCAGCATTTCTTGGGCCTCCTTTTTGATAAAAAAAACTGACTTGACTGCCCCATATTCAGCAGATGAAGATAAGCTGCATGCGGAAACTTAATGCCCTCCGTTTCCTAGCTCACTCCTCCTTGGGTACAGATCGGACAACACTAATTCATATCTACCAGGCTCTGATTCAGTCCCGATTAGATTATGGGTGCCTGGTGTATGGCTCAGAAGCTCCTTGTGCCCTGAAACTGTTGGACGCGTTCACCATTGTGGCATCCGCTTGGCTACGGGTGCCTTCCGGACCAGCCCTGTAGACAGTCTCTTTGCTGAAGTGCCCTTCCCCCCCTCCTCTTCAGGCTAGGTGCCATCGGCTTTTGGTGTCCTATACCATTGCCATTCATAAATTCCCTGGTCATTCCACATATCACGTTCTCTTTTGAGGGCGACGATGTTAGAACTCCAGATACTCGCCCTTGGGCGAGTTTACCTGTTGGATTGCGGCTCACTTCCCTTTGTAGGGGCTTCAACCTCCCTTCTCTTGGCTGTATGCGTCATGCTATACCGCGCACCCCTCCTTGGTTGGTGCCTCGGCCGCAAATCCGACTGGATCTCTACCACGCCCTGAAAGTTTCAGTCTCCCCCATAATCTTCTGGTGTTTGTTACACACTGTCCTTGAAGAATTTCAAGGTGTCCTGATTTTCTACACTGATGGCTCTAAATTTGCTGGTCATACAGGATATGTATTTACGTCACCCATTGGTGTGGAATGCCATTCTCTGCTAGAATCGTGCAGTGTGTTTATGGCAGAACTAACAGCTATTAGTATGACACCTCATTTTATCAAATAGGTAGCCCTGACTCAATGAGCAGCCTGCAGGCCATAGACCGATGCTACTCCTCACATCCTTTGGTCATTGATATTCACGATCTCCTCAATGATCTTTGTCGCACCCGAGGCAAACATTCTATCAGGTGTTGGAATGTTTCTTGCGGAATGGCAGCCCATTCTTCATGGAGTGCTGCACTGAGGAGAGGTATCGATGTAGGTCGGTGAGGCCTGGCATGAAATCGATGTTCCAAAACATCCCAAGTCAGGACTCTGTGCAGGCCAGCCCATCACAGGGACGTTATTGTCGTGTAACCACTCCTACACAGGCCATGCTTTATGAACAGGTGCTCAATTGTGTTGAAAGGTGAAATCGCCGTTCCTGAATTATTCTTCAACAGTGGGAAGCAAGAAGGGGCTTAAAACACCAATGTAGGTCTTTGCTGTGATAGTGCCCCCTACAAGAAAAACACAACCACACCATAACACCATGGCCTCCGAATTTCTGTTGATACAGCACATGCTGGCAGATGCTATTCACTGGGCATTCTCCATGCCCACACCCTGCAATCAGATTGCCACATTGTGCACCATGCTTCGTCACGCCACACATTTTTTTCCATTGTTCAATCATCCATTGTTTGCACTGCTTACACAAAGTGAGGTGTCGTTTGGCATTGACCCGTGTGTTGTGTGGCTTATGGGCAGCTGCTCGACCATAAACTCCAAGTTTTTTCATCTCTGTCTAACTGTCATAGTACTTTGGAGTAGATCTTGATGCAGTTTGGAAGTCCTGTGTAATGGTCTGGATAGATGTCTGCCTATTACACTCTATGACCCTCTTAAACTGTTGGCAATCTGTCAGTCAACATACAAGGTCGATATGTACATGGTCTTGCTGTACGTGACCCTTCACATTTACACATCACTATCGCATCAGAAACAGTGGACCTAGGTATGTTAAAGAGTGTGGAAATCTTATGTACAGACTTCTGACACAAGTGACACCTGATCACCTGACCACGTTTAAAGTCTGTGAGTTCCGCTGGTCACCCATTCTGATCTCTTACAATATCTAATGATTACTGAGGTCCTTGCTATGGAGTGCCTGACAATAGGTGGCAGCACAATGCACATGTTTTTGGGGGGTCCAGATACTTTGATCAAATCGTATATGTTTTTCATAGCTTTTCTCTCTTATTCAGTTTTTGGACTTGTATTGTATGAGCACATGGTTATTGTCCAGCAGTTACACCCATGTATATTAAATGTGTCAAGGATTTGTTCCATATTGTGAATTTGATCTAGCATATATGGAAATAACCTAAGCGGTGATTCTTCGCAATTTGAATATGCCTACCGAAAAAGTTAGTAGCTTCACCAAGACCTTTTAGTCGGAATTTTTCTCTTAATTTGTTTCTACAAACATTTTTTTCTCTTGAATTGTTACTAGAGATAAGCATTTCATTCACATAAACAGCAACTACTAAATTGTCATAATCTTGATTTTTTTTATAATAGACACAAGGGTCAGCTATTGCTCTTTCAAAATTAAGACTCTACAGGGTACAGTATAATTTTACATTCCAGTAGCAACCCCCCTAGCTTCAGTATCTCTATATGACCAGTTTTAGTCTTTTGATACCACTATCTTTTCCTGTCTTTGCAACTGGATCTATTTCTGTAACATTCATATAAATCTTTTCATATAAGTCAACCTGTAAGAATGCTGTGACAACATCTAGGGGTGATTAATGTCAAGTTTTTATTTAGTACAATAGCACATAAAGGCTAAAATTGAAGGCTGAAGTTCCATGTGTCTGCTTTGACCCATGATGATATACATCATTCACAGCCAATATGGCGACAAAGAGTAACATTCTTGTTTTTAGGTGGCAGACTACAGCCACAATGTATTTTGAAAAAATTGTTCTTGTACCCAGAGCTGTATAACATTTTTATTCATTATACTTAAGTGGTTTCGGCATTTGCTGCTATCAACAAATTAACAAACTAAATGGAAGAAAAATATGTGATAATTATATGCAATCACACAACATAGTCAAATATAAAAGAAATTTGAAAATAATATTGATACTTACATATTATAAATTAGTAACAACAAGATAACATTTTTTTCAAATATGGCAACATCAAGTTTATAGTAATTTTTATTGTGAATGCTTCTTGAAAACAGTCAATTTAACATCAGTTTGAAAGTATTCCTCCATTTGCTCCTTGACTATTATTAATGAGCTAATTATTTCATCATAGATCATAACAAGTTTCACAGTTAACATTATTGGATTAGATTAACTTAAAGTTTTAATTCTATTTTATCAATATAGTTGTTGTTGTGGTCTTCAGTTCGGAGACTGGTTTGATACAGCTCTCCAACCTAATCTATCTTGAGCAAGCCTCTTTATCTCCTCATAGAACGGCAACCTACATCCATTTGAATTTGCTTACTGTATTCATCTCTTGCTCTCCCTCTGCGATTTTTACCCCACACACTTTCCTCACACGCTAATTTCACAATTCCTTGATGTCTAAGAATGTGTCCTAATCGATCCCTTCTTTTAGTCAAGGTATGCCAGAAATTCCTTTTCTCCCCAATTCTTTTCAGTACCTCCTCATTAGTTATGGTATCCACCCACCTGATCTTCAGCATTCTTCTGTAACACCACATTTCAAAAGCCTCTATCCTCTTCCTGTCCGCACTGTTTATCGTCCATGTTTCACTCCCATACAAAGCAACACTCCACACAAATGCCTTCAGAGAGGACTTCCTTATGCTTAACTTAGAATTAATATACTCATTCTATAATCTAGTGGCAACTTTGTAAACAGTCAAAGTGGTGTGTATGCAGATGGAACATGATTGTATAATATATGAATATGAAAAGATAATTAAATATCACAATAGAGGAACATTAGTTTTAGAAATTTTTACCAGTTGTAAGGCAGACCGCTGACTTCAGTTTATTGGGAGAATTGTGGGAAGATGTATTACATCCGTAAAGGGGGACTGCATGTAAAATGCTTGTATGACCACGTCTTGAGTACTGCTCAAGTGTTTGAGACTCGCAGCAGATCGGTTTAAAGGAAGACAAGGAAGCAGTTCAGAGGTGAGCTGCTAGGTTCGACCAATGCACAAGTGTCACAGAAATGCTTCACGAACTCAAATGCGAATTGCTGGTGGAAAGACAACTTTCTTTTTGATAAATTCTGTTGAGGAAATTAAGAGTGCCAGAATTTGAAACTGACTGCTCAACGATCTTGCTGTCACCTACTAACATTTTGTGTAAAGATCAGAAAGATAAGAGATATTAGGGTTTGTACAGAGGCATATAGACATTCTTTTTTCCCTCGTTCTATTTGGGAGTGGAATAGGAAAGGAAATACAGGTACAGTGTACCCTCCGCCACACACTCTCCAGTAGATTGCGGAGGGTATATATGCAGAATTACGTCAATAATAAAAACAACCATGTTATGAGGGATCGAATGTCTCAGATGCAATTCTACGGACAGATGACATTGGTTTTCCATGACATCTGACGACTTTTCATGGTGGAAGGAATTCGTCACAAGACTTGCAATTTTGTACATTTTATGTTTCTGATAGGATATATATGGGTCATTCTGTGGAAACTCGTGGGGCGGGGGGGTTGATAAGGTGACCATTTCAGAATTTGATCATATTTGGTACATGGGTACCTACATCTCTTAACAGAAAAACTGCCAAAATATCACTGTCCTATCTCCAACCATTGTTGAGAAAATTATGTTTGAAAGCTGAAACGTATGTATGCAATCAACAGTCAGGCACCAAAATCCCTAGCTTCACAGGGCTGCTGCTTAGTGATGAGTTGACCTATAGACCTCAATTTTTTATGCATCACATATGTAGAGCACTAAGTTGATATATGAAAAGTGAGAAACATCATTTAGATCAGAATGAAACTTCACTCTGCAGCGGAGTGTGCGCTGATATGAAACTTCCTGGCAAATTAAAATTGTGTGCCGGAACCGGGACTCGAACCTGGGACCTTTGCCTTTCGCGGGCAAGCGCACTACCGACTGTGCTATCCCGACACGACTCACGATGCCGCCTCACAACTTTACTTATGTGAGGCGGCATCGTGAGTCGTGTCGGGATAGCACAGTCGGTAGTGCGCTTGACCGCGAAAGGCAAAGGTCCCAGGTTCGAGTCCCGGTTCCGGCACACAATTTTAATCTGCCAGGAAGTTTCATATCAGCGCACACTCCGCTGCAGAGTGAAGTTTCATTCTGGAAACATCCCTTAGGCTGTGGCTAAGCCATGTCTCCACCATATCCTTTCTTCCAGGAGTGCTAGTCTTGCGTGTTTGCAAGAGAGCTTCTGTGAAGTTTGGAAGGTAGGAGGCGAGGTACTGGCAGAAGTAAAGTTGTGAGGCGGCATCCTGAGTCGTGTCGGGATAGCACAGTCAGTAGTGCGCTTGCCCGCGAAAGGCAAAGGTCCCAGGTTCGAGTCCCGGTTCCGGCACACAATTTTAATCTGCCAGGAAGTTTCATCATTTAGATCATTTATGAAAAATGTTGAAAAATACACTTTTTTCCACACTATGGCTTAAATTCACAATTTAAGTTTCTAATACCCAGTAATGCTGAAAATTACTAATACATGTATATGGCATTTTTATGTTATTGTTTATCAATGAAGTGAGTGAGTTAGGATATTCTTCTTTGCACCCAAGATTGCTACTAAATATGCAAACATTTCAGCTAAAAATCACATTCAGATTCAACTGTGTAAGTACCCATCCAGGGCTTTGAAGTTCATAAAAATCGTCCATTTTTCTTGATGGAGTCAACTGTAATTGAAAGTAAGAACTATTAAATGAAATGCAATATGCTTTCCATTTTTTTAATAATTAATTATAGTACTGAAGAGCTGTAGTACCAAAATTGAGGCCTGTACTGTTTTCATAGGCAGGGTTATGAATTTTTTTTAAATCGTGAATTTAAACCGCAGTGTGAAATGTGTATTTTTCAACATTTTTCATAAACAATCTAAATGATGTTTCTCACTTTCTATATCGTATATCTTCTTATTGATCTACATATGTTATGCATAAAAATTTGAGGTCTATAGGTCAACTCATCACTAAGTAGTAGCCCTCTGAAGATGGGGATTTTAGTGCCCATAGACATTGAATAACTTATTCAAAGCACAGGCTCATAGATAGAAACAAATAAAAACACAATATTCAAGCTTTTGCAACCGTCAGTCGCTTCTTCAGGAAAAGGGGAAGGAAGGAGGAGGAGAAGGAAAGGATGCGGGTTTTAAGGGAGTGGAAGAGGAGTCATTCCAATCTCAGGAGTGGAAGGACTTACCTTAAGGGGAAAGAGGAAAGGTAAACAAGCCCACACACACACACACACACACACACACACACACACACACACACGCACGCACACGAAAACAAACCAAGGTAGACAAATGTCTACAAATGTACCACTACTAGGCATTTCCTTTCCTATTCCACTCCCAAATAGAACGAAGAAAAAAGAATGCTGATATGCCTCCGCACGAGCCCTAATTTCTCTTATCTTGTCTTTGTGATCACTACGCGAAATGTAAGTAGGTGGCAGCAAGATCGTACTACAATCAGATTCAAATTCCGGCCCTCTAAATTTCCTCAACAGAAATTCACGAAAAGAACTTCGTCTTTCCTTCAGCGACTCCCAGTTGAGTTGCCGGAGCATTTCCATGACACTCGTGCACTGGTTGAACCTACCAGTAACAAACCTAGCTGCTCGCCTTTGAACTGCTTCTATGTTTTGCTTTAAACTTGTGCAATACTCAAGACGTGGTCGTCTGACTGAACTGTGGTTAGTGGTAAGTACAATGTCAAAACGACACTGAGTTCAGTAGTTTTCAAAATAAACAAGAAAATCTACACAATACACTGCTATCAAACGTGCGGGAATATAAACTTTCTTATAGCAGAACACAAAATAAGGAAGTGGCAAGATGACACTTAAATCACATAGCTTGCAGCAGACGAAAACTGTACACATGGTATTTATCAAAATACATGAGAATAAACTCTTGAAACAGTAGCACAAACGAATCTGCAAAGTAGGTGAGAAGAAACCTCTTAAAACAGAAGCATTATCGAAAATTAAGAAATTAGTTGGCAGCGAAATTTCATGCTATTAAATTATGATATTAGTGCTGTGGGCGATGAGGCAGTGACAACAGCTATCCTTTCATCATGCCTTATACCAATTCCAAACAGAACAATCCACAGCCCTCCTTGCCTAATCCTTAACCTACACATCAACTCTGCCAATGAACACACCTGTCATCTCCTATCCCTAATCAAAATCCTCAAACTTTCCAATCCCACATCCACATGTACAGTTCAGAACACCCTCCAACAGGTCAACTGCAAATTAGAACAGCATGCCACCCTCCACCTTAAAAAAACTATCCAATCACCTGGTTACCCATCTCTGGAAAGGCAATACAATCTCCCTCAACGATGTCTCCAACAAACCTTAAGTTCCTCTTACTGCACAGAAACCCAGCCTCTTCCCTCTACTCAATCTCCCACTTCCAGCTCCACTCCCCCCCCCCCCCCCAACCTCTAAATCCTAATCCACATAATCCGGAACCACAAAATCCCAATTTAGTAGTCAACCTCTCTTCTAAACCTTTCTCCCAATATGATACCTCTGTCCCTACCCAAAGTCCTTACCTTTAGCCCTACTCCCAAATTCTAACAACCAACCCTTGTCAAAGATTTACTGTCTTATACTTGTAGTCTTTGCTGGAGATATCACTTTGCCACGAAGAAAAATATTTCTACTCCTAATGGTCCAGCTGCCCAAAACATCATTCAGATTGAACCCTGCCTCGAATAGTTCCGTCCTCCATTACAGCGAGACCCACACCCTCTTCCTCAAAATCACCTTCTTCAAACCTTCCAGGAATTTCTTACTTCCAACCTTGCCTCTCAGTCTTTCCTGAAAAACCTTAATCCAACTCCCAACATCACCCCACACACTACATACAAAGTTTGTCAAGGCAATCCCATTCCTGATGTACAGGCAGAGCTTCAAGGAATCCTCAAAGACTTAGGCCTCCTACAAAACCTTTCACCTGAGTCCATCAACCTCATGGCCCCACCGACACCCTGCACCTGCATTTTGTACCTACTTCCTAAAATTCACAAACCTAATCATCCAGGCTGCCCCATTGCGGCCAGTTACCAAGCCCCTACAGAATGAAGCTCTGCCTATGTAGACCAACACCTTCAACCCATTATGTGCAATCTCCCATCCTTCATCAAAGACACCAACCACTGTATCAATCGCCTGAAATCTGTTACTTCCAGAAACCATCCTTTTAACCATTGATGCTACTTCCTTATACACAAACATCCCGCATGCCCAGGGCCCCGCTGCGATGGAGTATTTCCTTTCATGCCGACCACATGCAACCCTACTTAAAACCTCTTTCACTTATTACCCTAGCCAGCTGCATCCTAACCCACAACTTTTTCACCTTTGAGGGCCAGACATATCAACAACTAAAGGGAACGGCCAAGGGAACCAGGATTGCCCCCCTCGTATGCCAACTTATTTATGGGTCGCTTAGAGGAAGCCTTCTTGGATACCCAAGCCTCTTAACCCAAAGTTTGGTATAGATTTATTGATGATGTCTTCATGATCTTGACTCACAGTGAAGAAGAACTCCAGAATTTCCTCTCCTACTTCAACTGCTTTGCTTCCAACAAATTCACCTGGTCCTATTCCAAATCCCATGCCACGTTCCTCAATGTCGAACTCCATCTGTTCAACAGCCAGCTTCACACATGAGTCCACATCAAACCCACAAATAAACAACACTACCTCCATTTGACAGCTGCCATCCATTTCACATCAAACGTTCCCTTCCTACAGTTCAGGTCTTCGTGGCAAACGAGTCTGTTCCAGTCCTGATAACAGCTTTCACGTCCCGCAGCTACCCTCCTGATCTGGTACAGAAACAAATTGCCAGGGCCACTTCCTCATCCCCTAAACCCAGAACCTTCCTCAGTAGAACCCCAAAAGTGCCCCTCTTGTCACCAGATACCAGATACTGGATCAGACTCTGAATGTGGCTCTCCAGCAAGGATATGACTTCCTTAAATCCTGCCCCGAAATGAGATCCATCCTTCATGACATCCTTCCCACTCCATCAAATGTCTTTCCACCACCGATCTAACATTTGGAACCTCCTAGTTCATCCGTATGAAATCCCAAAATTACCTTACTTACGCTCCGGTTCCTAACTATATGACCACCCCCGGTGTAAAAATTGCCCTATGCACCCTCCCACCACCACTTACTCCAGTCCCGTAACCCGGAAGTTGTACACAATTAAGGGTAGAGCCACTTGCGATAGCACCCAAGTGATTTACCAATTGAGATGCCTGCACTGTGAAGTGTCCTTTATGTGAATGACAAGCAACAAACTGTCCATTCACATTAACAAACACAGGCAGACAGTGTTTGTCGGTAACAAGGATCACCATGTGGCTAAGCATGCCTTGCTGCACGACCAGCACATCTTGGCACAGTGTTACACCGTCTTGGTTATCTGGATACTTCCTACCGACACCAACCTTTCAGAACTCCGGAGATGGAAACTTGCCCTTCAGCCTATTCTTTCTTTCCGTTGCTCACCTGGTCTCTTCCCTTTTTCCCCTCCTTCTTTCATCTTTTCCTGGTGAAGTAATAAACGGTTGCGAAAGCTAGTGTTTTTGTGCTGTCAACGAGCGTGTGCTTTTGGTTAGTTGTATATAAGACTCATATTTTCTTCCATTTAGTTCATTAATCTCCTGTTGATGCCAGCAGCTGCTACAAATGTATAACGAATTAAAATATTGTACTGCTCTAAGCACAATAATGATCTTTTAAAATCAGTCAGTAACACAGGATATTACAATAAGCAAAATAAACACCAAAATTGAAGGGAACAAAACCACAAAAATAGTGATTCCGACTCTTCATGGTCCCCTGAACCAAAGCATGCCACTTTCCCTCTGCCCTGCACTTTCATCCGTAGACCTCACAGGTTATAACAAGTTGCTTCTGTGATGCCATGGATTCACCTCGTCCTCTGCCGGCCACTTCTTCTAATGTCTTCGATTTTCCACAGCATTAAGATTTTTTTTTTACCAGTGAGGCATGTCTTCGCTTTGTGTGTCCAAAATAGGTCAGCTTTTGTTTTAATATTAGACTCCCACTGAACAATCTGGTTTTATTTGCTCTTATATACATCTGTTAGTTCTCTTTGCCGTCCATGGAATTCTAAGAATTTTTTAGGGACTGATGACCCCGTAGTTAAGTCCCATAAGCTATACAAACATTTGAACATTTCTCTAAGAATTTTCCTCCAGCACCACAATTCAGAGGAGTCAATTTTTCACCATTCAGTCTTTATAAATGGTCCAGGTCTCACATTCATACATCACAGCTGGGAAGACCATAGCCTTCACAACACATATATTTGTTATTTAAGTTATGTCACTGGACCTTATAATCTTTTCAAGGTTTGACTTCACCTTCTACCAAGCAAGAAGTGTCTCTTGATTTCGAGGCTGCAGTTGCCATCATCAGAGATCTGAGAACCGAGATAATTGAATGTGGACACTACCTTCATGGGTTCTCGTATATCCCATGAATTTAATAGGTGTAGTTGTCATAATTTTGGTTTTCTTCACATTTAGCCTGAGACCAGCCTTTTCAGCAAGAGTGTCTTTAAATCTTCTTCACTTTCTGCCAGCATATGATATCTGCATATCTGAGGTTGTTTTCATTTATTCCAGCTATTTTAATTCCCATCTCTTCTTCATGTATCTTGGCATTCCTCATAATGTTAACATTTAATACACCTCAAATGAAGGAGACATTTCCAATCAACCCCAGCGTACAAAACAACAAAAGTCATTGGTATCAAACACTTCTATTGACTTATAATACTCCTGAAATGTAGCAGGTAGTACCAATCAAGGATTATCCCTTCCCCCCCCCCCCCCCCAAAAAAAAAAAAAAAATTCAAAATCATAAACTAAAAGTATGCAAAATATCAAAGACAATCCACAACTATTACCAACAATCATAAAAACTACACTGTTAATAAAAAAAATCTTTAAAAATTATGTACATAATAAGTCAAACCAATCGTAACCAATTTGGCTTCACCACACACACACACACACACACACACACACACACACACACACACACTATATGAATGAAAGGAGATAAAAGCCCAGTTTACACAATGATTGTGCTAGTAATGAACAAGTCACGTTGCGCGCCATCTAGCAACGTAAATGCAGAACTAATGGCAATTCGTGAGCACAGATGACATTTCATACTAGCTAGTATGCTTTAGGACGGGTTCTAAATCTGCTAGTAGTGAAGGGGGAGCACATGCGCAGAAGTGAATTCATTGTGTGGTTTTCATGTTTATGTGTGGAATAGCCCCGTCCTTACCGAAATTGCTTGCTTTGTTGTAGTGATACGTATTGCATCAGTGGAGTGGAACAGAACAGGAATTGTGCTTTCGATTGAGGCATACAGGATCACTGCAGAAAATCCTGTCTATTGTAAGAAGGTACAATGACTTATTTATGGAGAAAATAAAAAAAAAAAAAAAAAAGTGTAGATTTAAATGAATTTTGAATACGTCTTGTTAATTAACTTCATATTTTTCAAATCTGTAATTGTTAGTATGTCAGAAAGTCTGTTGCACATAATCTCGAAAGTGTGATGCTAAAAGCAAAACAAAATTTAGTTGACTGAGGTCCCATTATGGATCAGAAATAGAAATTGCTGTGCAGACTTCAACAGCAATATTTGTAAGAGTCGGTACAGAAATTCTTTGTGCTTTCGAAAGATTCTCCTGTCGCCAGAAACCGCAGTGTTGTAGTAAACCTGCAAAAAATTATTACAGGAAGTAACTTTAACAAAGTTGAAAATGTATGTCAAGTGTAAAAGGTATTTCGTACCTTCAGCTTGGCGATATTCTCTGTCTCAGCGCTGTATTTTTGTCCTTGGATGAACGAAAGCAACTTGGTAAAACACTCAGCACTTAATATTCGTAAAAAAAAAAAAAAAAAAAAATCCATTGAGGTTCTCTGGTATGAGTCACTTCATTATCTGCATGCAGTTCACATCTCATTCTTTGTCTCTTCCTCTCAACCAAGGACACATCCAACTTCTATTTCTTCTTCGCTCTAGTGTTCTAACAAACATTGCCACAGCTCCTGCAACCGCCGACAGTGTAAGCTTCTTAAGTTGAATATTATCAGCTATGACATACACCCAAACATGAACAATCCACATATACAAACAGTAATAAGCCTGTATTTTGTCACAGGTGCTGCTGTTAGTTGTAATCAGACGTGTAGACGGAAGTTTATCGTATTAACGCAACCAAGCCTGTATGATCGCACGTCATTAGTACCAAGTTAGTACGCTTGTAGCGCTGCAGCAGACAGTTATCTCTCTTGTGAACTTTCGATCGTCATGTAAACTAGGCATCGAGAAACAAATACAAAACATTAACACAATAAATGACACACTCAAGCACAAACACCCCGCCAACCACGCCATGCCCACCCACCCCACCACAATGCCCCCAGGCCTGTTTGCCCCCTTCCCCCTCAACACCGCCTTCCTCCCCCCCCTACCCCCTCCTTAATGAAATTAGGCCCTAACTCCAAACTTTTGGCCTATATATTTTCCCTTCTGCCCTCATAACAGAGAGAGAGAGAGAGAGAGAGAGAGAGAGAGAGAGAGAGAGAGATCTCAGCTCATCCACCAACAGTATTCATCAAGATGAGACTACAAGGCAGAAGAATGCCTCTTCCTTCTCCACACAACATATTTCACAGCCACGCAAACTCCTCTTAATAGTATTTGTGCACACCGCCTTAGAAAGATGTCAAATGTCCAGCTTTTTGTTTGTTCAAGCTCTGTTTCTGTCCAGTATTAACCTGCGAGAACTCGCGGCTTCAAAAGTTACCTGATCGATTGCGTGTATAGCATTTTTCTCACAGTCAAAGAACATTTTGTAATGTACTTAATATGTTTAAATAAGTATTTCTGGTATTGTTTATAAGAAAACACACATATTTGCCTATTTAAAATTGCTTAAATGCCGATTCTTTTAAACTTACTGTGAGCAAAATACGAGTGAGTGCTTGTGGGTTAATTCAGCAAATTTTCCTCAAAAAGCAGGCATCTTCCTTTTTCTACAATTGTATTGCTGTAACGCTCAGCTACTCCTATTTTGTTGTGGTTTATATGTGTATATGGCATTGTAGTCTGATGTTGGATCCCTTCTTGTCTGAAGAAAGGACCAGTTAATCGTAGACATACTTTGAGCCATTATTGGTATGTAGAGCACAAATCCTACCTTCAGTTTCCCTTTCAATTAAGTTTGTAGCGTTTTATTTCTGAGAGTGTATACAGGGTGATCAATCCTCAGTGCAACCGCCTTAGAGGCGTGCAACTAGCTAGCGATGCCAGCTGCTGTGCCCGCTTAGTGGGCCACCCGACATCTGCACTAAATCTAATATGGGTTGGCGCACAAGGTTTTTCTAACGTACATTACACAGACACTTACAAAGAAAAGTTACTCACCAGTATTAATACAAGGAGATGCTGGAACTGTGTCCCTTTATTGTTCAAGATTTCTGACACCTGTTCAGGAAGTTGCTTATTACTCTCTGAAGTTTTCTCACAGAAATTGCAGTGATTTCATGATGAATTTTATTTTTAGTTCATCAAATGTGTGGGGATTTTATCTGTACACTTTCTCTTTTAATATTCTGCACAGATTAAAATCACAGGGGCTAAATTGGGAGAACAAGTGGGCCAAATGTTAGTGATATTTCTCTCATCAAATATTATGAATTTCCCCGTAATTATTAGTTGGCTTTACATGTCATTGCAAAGTCTTGCTGAAATGTCACAAAAACAAATTCAAAAGAAAAAAGATAAAAAAAAGCCTTGCAGTGTGTGTGTGTGTGTGTGGGGGGGGGGGGGGTGGCTGCCCAGCAGCACCACCTCTGGTAGCCACTGGGCTGGGCTGCCGGGCACCGGCTGGCCACCGCTTGGCACAAAGAATCTCTGAGGCGGCTGCAATGAAGATTGATCATCCTGTAGAAAAACTTACCTGGGATAGTCATTAATTATTTTAAGAATGTAAGGAAGTATTGGGCTCCTACAGTTGACCTAATTTGCATTGTTGCATATAAATCAGAATGAACTAGCTTGAGAGTTATTTTGCCTCTTGAGCTAGATTGTGATGAAGGAAGTCTTGTTTGTTTAAAAGCATTTCATAAGAAGTCTAGATTGCATATATATTTCTATTTAGCAGTTGATCATAGCACTGCCTGGGTGGTCTGAATATGATCCGATAAAAAGTTCAAAACTGGTCACCCATGGAAGTATTTGCAATCTAGACTAATTTTGATAATCAATCAGTCTGCTGTGCTCCATAATGTATTCAAAATATAATCTTGTTTGTTTGACTCCTAAAGAAATTGCACAAAAGCAGTTTTTACTGCTCCCTCATGTGAATTTCCACTAGCCATGCCATTGTGAAATGCGTGCATTGCTTCAGAGTGCAGACTCCCTTAGTCTTTTATGCCATAATCCTCCACTATTTGATTACAATTACTTATTTTGCCTCAAAATTTTGGTCATATGGTCTAGTTCAGGGATGGCAAACCAGTGGCACACCAGTGCACAGATACTTCTGAGTTTACATATAATTCTATCCCTATATCTTTAGCTACGACTGTGTTTTTTAAGAACATCTGGTAGCTGACTGTGTTGACCAACAATTTTTAATTGTTGTCTTCGCCCATGTTACACTAGTTTTTTGCGATGGCCATACTTGTTGCACCTAATACCCTATTTGAACATATCATTATTCTTCTTGCTAACTCGCAGAGCAGTGTCGCTCGTTGCTGGCTTATTTCAGGCACTATTGTTTATTTATTGCTCTGCAAGTTAGAATTTTTTAATTTCATTATGATAGTTTATTTTGTTTGATATTCCTGCTAGTAGAATACAGCCAATCCATTCTTCTTTAACTTCAAAGCTCAAGCAGTGTAATTTTTTTGATGTGCAAGATATCTTTTACACGTACTCTTCTAGTGATGATTAATTTTTTAATCCGGTTGTCAGCAGTTTCCTTAATAAACCTACCTCTGGAAAGAGGGCACAATCTTCATAAACTTGCTTCAGTCTGTCCCATCCTTCTTTTGCTGTTGATTTAGATTGCAAGTGAACATATATTGGTTAAAATGTTGGTGGATTAGTGTGTTGATGTTGGCCCAGAGTTGTGTGACTTTGTCATTATCCAATTATGTGATAGTATGTCACAACTGATGAGATTTACTGGCTTACACATTTTGTTGTTTGTAATTTAATGTTTTGGTTTGTCGCAATATGGCACAAGAGCTGATTTTAACAACAAATTTTTTCCATTATGATGATAGTTAATTTATTGACAGGACAATGGTACAGGCAAGAACCTGTCAACTATAGAGCAGGAAGAGCATTAATAATTTACTTCAGTATCTACACAGAGGATTAATTCCCTCATACATAAACTTAAGTTATAGAATGAGTGACATAAGGTTGACAGGTTCTTGTATTAATAAAATGTTCTCTGTTCTCAAGCTACATCATTTTGAATAAAATATTCGAACTTTCAATGGCCATCTCCGTTATTATTGTCAGCAATTCACAGACTGCCGGGTCTGGTACGATTTCCCGCTTACAGGTACGATGACATCGTCTACAGCCAGTCAGGGCAGGACAAGTTCAGGAGGGCAACTCGCAGCTACAGCGGCACCACTGACATAAGGTGTTGGCAGGGGCTGGCACCACTTTTTAAACTGCAGCTCCCAGCGAGCATTGTGCACCCTTGTTGATTTCTATCAATGTCTAGAGTTGGGAGGCAGAAGTGGTGGTTTCAAATATGGCGCCAGTCCCTGCCGACACCTGACGTCAATGGTGCTTGTTAAGCTACGATTTGTCACATTAGCAAATTATCTGTAGATCGTCATGTGTATATAAGTTGGAAACCGTACCAGATCGGCAGTAAGTAAATTGACATCAGTGGCAGAGAGGGCCATCGAAATGACGATTTATTATTATTATTATTATTATTATTGTTTTTTAATAACACAGCTTGAAAAAACGAGAACATTTTATTAAAGAATGCCCTCGCAAAAGATTTTGAGGACTCAAAGGTTATGGTATGTACTCTTTTCTGCCCAGTAAGTTAATTATCATTGTAAAGGAAAAATTTTGCTGTCAACATTAGCTCGCTACACCGATGCTGCCCTACATAAAACTTAACTATGTTATGATTCATCATAACATGTGAAATAGGGGACACGTCGAACATTCTTTTACATCCTTTTATATCTTATATTTTATTTTTCACATAACAATTAAAATGGGCTGAATTCTGATCGGTATGGACTCGCATTCGGGAGGATGGTGGTTCAAATCCACCTCCGGCCATCCAGATTTAGGTTTTCCGTGATTTCCCTGAATCACTCTAGGCAAATGCCGGGATGGTTCCTTTCAAAGGGCATGGCTGATTTTCTTCCCCATCCTTACCCAAAATTCCAACCGTTAGCTCCGTCTCTAATGACCAAGCTGCTGCGCTGGAGTAGCCGAGCGGTCTAAAGCGCCTCACTGCTGAGCGCATGGTTGCTCGCCGTGGAGGTTCGAGTCCAGGGGCATGGGTGTGTGTGTTTGTTTGTAGGTTAGTCTACCTAGTTTTAAGTAGTTTGTAAGCTACGGACTGATGACCACGCAGTTTGGTCCGATAGATTTACAGACATTTTTTAAGTGACCAAGCTGTCGACGGGACGTTAAACCCTAAGCCGCCTCCTCCTCTGATCGGTACTACTCAACCCAACGAGCCACCTACTACTCAAATATGGCCTTATCAGTACCTCCGGCCATGTCAAACCTACCAACAATCAACAATACCTCCATTTTGACAGCTGCCACCCATTCCTCACCAAAAAGTCCCTTCCATAGAGCCTAGCCACCTGTGGTTGTCACATCTGCAGTGACAGGCAGTCGTTCTCCAAATATGCCAAACAACACCTCACTGAGGCATTCACTGACCACAATCTCACAGGTCCTGTCTGTCCTGTCAACCACCAGCTTCCCCACACCCACTGTTTGGCCACAACAGCTACCCAGTACCACCCAGAACTGGAGCAGTTAAACCACATTCTCTGCCAGGGTTTTGACTACCTTTCATCCTCTCCTGAAATGAGAAATACCTTAGCCAATATCCTCCCTATCCCCCCCCCCCCCCCCTCTGTACATTGGTATTCAGCTGCCCACCAAACCTATGTAATATCCTTGTCCATCCCTGCTCCCAATCTGTTACCCCCATGTCTCATATCCCTGCGATAGACTAGATTGAAAACCTGCCCTATCTACCATCCCACCACCACCTACTCCAGTCCTGTCGCAGGCATTTCCTATCCCATAAAGGCCAGGGCAACATGTGAAAACAGTCATGTTATCTACAAACTGAGCTACAACCACTGTGCAGCTTTCTATGTTGGAATGACTAGCACCAAGGTGGCTATCCGGATGAATGGCCGTCGTCAAAACTGGCTAGGAGACAGCTATACCATCCTGTTTGGAGTATGCAGCACTGCAAAATGTGGCTCACATCAGTGACTGCTACACAGGTTGTACAATGGATTCTCCCCACAAACACCAGCTTTTCTGAATTGCGCAGGTGGGAACGCTCCCTACAATATATCCTACACTCCCACAATTCCCCAGGCCTAAACCTTCACTAGTTCCTGCTTCCACCACTCTTCCACCCCCTTTCTGGCCCACACTCAATACTTACATATGTCTCCCATCCCGCCATATATTTCAGTCCCTTCCCATCCTACTGCCCTATCCATCAGATAACCCTGTTGTGCCTTGCATCTCCCCACTCCTCCCTCACTTCCCTCTTCTTGCCACTTCCTCACCCCCCACCACTGGTTGCTCTCACCTCGGCAGTGGTGCTAATTAATTAACAACTCAAGCTGTGTAACCAAAGTTAATGCTGAGCCTGGAACTGTGAACAAAGTGTCACTAACTCATCTCGAATCTACACAGTCCATATTTGTACTAGGATTATGGAAACTACAATTCACAGAAGTAAATGACTATCAACATGTGCTGTTGTTCTCTACATTACAGTATACATTCAAAACAGTAAGAATTATGTCTAGTATATTAGTTCAATATGCAGAAATTCAAGAATGAAACTTCCGAAACATACAGGTGGTGCAAAAAAATTTGATCCTTGAAACTTCCTGGCAGATTAAAATTGCGTGCCTGAACCGGGACTCGAACCTGGGACCTTTGCCTTTCGCGGGCAAGCGCACTACCGACTGTGCTATCCCGACACGACTCACGATGCCGCCTCACAACTCTACTTCCGCCAGTACCTCGCCTCCTACTTTCCAAACTTCACAGAAGCTCTCTTGCAAACACGCAAGACTAGCACTCCTGGAAGAAAGGATATGGTGGAGACATGGCTTAGCCACAGCCTAAGGGATGTTTCCAGAATGAAACTTTCACTCTGCAGTGGAGTGTGCGCTGATATGAAACTTCCTGGCAGATTAAAATTGCATGCCGGAACCGGGACTCGAACCTGGGACCTTTGCCTTTCACGGGCAAGCGCACTACCGACTGTGCTATCCCGACACGACTCACGATGCCGCCTCACAACTCTACTTCCGCCAGTACCTGTCCTCCTACTTTCCAAACTTCATAGAAGCTCTCTTGCAAACACGCAAGACTAGCACTCCTGGAAGAAAGGATATGGTGGAGACATGGCTTAGCCACAGCCTAAGGGATGTTTCCAGAATGAAACTTCCTGGCAGTCGGTAGTGCACTTGCCCGCGAAAGGCAAAGGTCCCAGGTTTGAGTCCCGGTTCAGGCACGCAATTTTAATCTGCCAGGAAGTTTCATATCAGCGCACACTCCGCTGCAGAGTGAAAGTTTCATTCTGGAAACATCCCTTAGGCTGTGGCTAAGCCATGTCTCCACCATATCCTTTCTTCCAGGAGTGCTAGTCTTGCGTGTTTGCAAGAGAGCTTCTGTGAAGTTTGGAAAGTAGGAGGCGAGGTACTGGCGGAAGTAGAGTTGTGAGGCGGCATCGTGAGTCGTGTCGGGATAGCACAGTCGGTAGTGCGCTTGCCTGCGAAAGGCAAAGGTCCCAGGTTCGAGTCCCGGTTCTGGCACACAATTTTAATCTGCCAGGAAGTTTCATATCAGCGCACACTCCGCTGCAGAGTGAAAGTTTCATTCTGAATTTGATCCTTGTTAGGATCTCATAAAAGTCGCAGAACAATTGACTTTCATGTTGGAGCTGTAGTTGTCAGTGGCTGCTGCCTGGACTAACCTCTTTGTACCATGTGTGAGCTACTTTTCTTGTGCTCGTGCCGTATCAGTTGGACCCTAGGTGACTGAAAAACTATGGTTTGGTCAGATTAGTATCAATTTCAGTTAGTAAGAGCTGATGATATTGTTAGTGTCTGGTACAGACCCTGTGAAGTCTTGAACATAAGTTGACAACAAGGCACTGTGCAAGCTTGTGATGGTACCATAGTAATGTGGGCTGATTTTATGTGGAATGGACTGAGCTTCTGGTCCAACATAATATTAATGGACTTTGTATACCCTCACAGTAATGGAACTTTTGTGGATAAGACACCAGGTCACCCAGCTACAATTGTTTGTGACTCAAGTCACTTAAAAAGGCAAGTCTTCTAGTATTGTATACCAACTAGGCCCCTTTCAGAACGTACTGATAAATAGCTTCATACTTTGAAATCATATACAACTTCTCACTTGATGAAAGATTCATGGTCTGACTGGGATGTGGTACAGGTCACACCTATACTTAAGAAATAGGACTAATCCATTGAATTATCAACTCATATCTGGTGTCGATCTGTGTGGGGTTTTGGAGTATATGTTTATTCATACATTATGGCTCACCTTATTAAACAACATTGGTTCAGAAAACATCATACTACACAACTATCTCTTTTTATTTCCGTGAAGTAATGTGCAACTGACAGATACTCTTAAATAGAGTGCATCAAATTGTGCAGCTGTTGGGGTATCATCTCAGTTGTGTGACCGGGTCTGCGATTTCCTGTCAGATAGGTCACAGTTTGTAGTTAATAGAGGGAAAAATCATTGAGTGAGACAGAAGTGATATCTGGCATTCTCCAAGGGAGTGTCATACACCCTCTGTTATTGCTTATCTATATAAATTATGTAGGAGATAACCTGGGCAATAATATTACATTATTTTGGAGGTAAGACTGTTATTTACGGTGTAGTAGTCACTGAAAGATAAATATCGACAAGATATCTGCATTGTGCAAAAGTGTCAATTAACCCTTAAATAAAGAAAAATGTGATGCCATACACATTACCACTCCCACACACACACACTGTCAATTCAACTAAACACCTACGAATTAAAATTAGAAAAGACTTTAATTGGAAAGACCATCTAGATAATATTGCCGCGAGAGACGACGAACATCTACTGACGGCGTGGCGCAGGGGGTAGCGTCACGGACTGCTGAGCACAAGGTCGCCGGTTCAATACCGCACACCGATGACCTTCGAAGTCAAGCCTACTTCCATTGTAACATGACATTGTTTGAATGCCGCGAGAGACGACGAACACCGACTGCCGACGTGGCGCAGGATATAGCGTCACGGACTGCGGAGCACAAGGTCGTCGGTTCAATCCCGCACACCGGCAAAAATTTATTTCTTTGTAATTTACAATTCCAGAAGGTTCTCCATCTTTCTTATGTTCACTTATAAATTCTACTTGTTTCTTATGTTAACTGTTCTAATTTCTGGTAAATTCTGTCTGTGTATAAATAGCAGAGCACTCTGCCTGAGAGGCAGTCAGTGCTGCGTGTATGTTGAGTTCGTAATAAACGTGCTTTCAGTATAAGTTCTGTGTTTAGTTGCCTTCGAAGTCAAGCCTACTTCCATTGTAACGTGACATTGTTTTGTGGAGGCGCCGGGTTTGGTGTTCGTCGTCTCTTGCGGCATTATTATGGGGAAGATGAACTAAAGACCACCTTGTTTGTAGAATACTTTAGAAGGTGCTACAAAATCACTAAAGAAACTGCCTTCACTACCCTTGTCAGTCCTCAGCTAGAGTAGTTCTGTGGAATGAGATCCTTACCAGACAGTATTGATCGAGGACCTTGAAAATGTTCGAAGAAGGGCAGCTCATTTTGTATTACCATGATGTAGGGAAATGCTACACCAGTTCGGTGGCAATTAAAAAGAGGAGTGTTTTGCTGTGCTGAGGTATCCTTACGAAATTTCCATCAATGACTTTCTCCTCCGAATGTGAAAATATAGGAAAAATGATAATAAAATAACAGAGATCAGAGCTGGAATAGAAAGATTTAGGTGTTAATTTTTCTTGCGTGCTATATCGGAGTGGAATGGTAGATAAATAATAGAAAATGGTACATTTGATCCTCTGCATGGCAGTTAGTGTATTGCAGAGTAGTCGTGTAGGTTTAGATGGATTGAAGAACATTCTGGACATTTTCAGGATCAGCTAGTTATCATTCCGTCAAGTGCCAGCTCCTGCAAGTGTCACAAATTAAGTGCATTAAGTAGCAAAATTTAACTTTAATGCAGTTTCATTACTAGTCAAATTTCTTAAATTTCGTTAGTTTTTCGATTTTTCAAGGGCTTCATTCTCATGTATTTTGCTACATAGGGCAATTCTGTGTAACTTGACAGAGATGGATAGGGACTGCATTGTCATGTGTGGATTCAGGGCAGTTGGCCACTGTCCATGAACAGCTGGAGGCTGTGTTGCCACGGTTAACTGTTGTCAGATATTTAATCTTATTATCAGCTGCATTGAATAGGGGATCATGGAGGAATTTTATTAGAGGTAATATGCTCCAGATTGAATGCTGAAAGGCATAATCAGTCTCTAATGATGATGATGATGATGATGATGATGATCAGCTGCCATGAAGGGCCATATGCTTTGGTATACAGGGTGTCTCACCTAACTATGCCACCTTAAATATCTCTGGGACAACAGCAGATACTCAAAAGTGGTTTTCACCAGCATGAACGGATGGCAGGGGCTTAGGAAATTAAATACCCTGCGAAATTTTAAAAAGTAAACAAAATATTATTTTAAACAGAAACTTGCTTTTTTTTTAATGGCCACCCCTATTATTTTGTATGCAATCAATAGCATTAATAAATCACAAAAATAATGGTGTTGGTTGCATTGCAATATGTCAATTAATTCTGAGAAATTGCAAAGCACAGTTGACCCCTGAAAAGCGCAGAGCTAGCGCATGTCCTGAGACACAAGCGTGAACCTCAACCTTCCTGTGTCAGGGGCTCACACAATGGGAATGTAAGCACAATCCACAAAAATAAACAAGCAACACTTCTAATGCAAAGTTACGATTTCACATTGTAAATGTACTGTATGTTTATTTTAGTGAAATGACAGCTAGAGCTACAATTAGAGATAACACACTTTGATTAACTTTTCTGAACACTTTTACTAGTGCCCTGTCACCCAGGAAACTGTATTGTTCTTCATTACACCCACATCTTGACCAGTGAAACTGTGGCACATCAACATATGTTCGATATGTTCGCATCAATACATGTTCAGATGTTGTTGCACAGATTGTAGAGTTTCTACAGATATTGCCACACACACCACATTAATACGACATTGCATATCTTCTACTGTCACTGGGGGTTCTTCATACACTCTCTCACTCTGCCCCAGAGAACGGAGCCTAATGGCAAGTCGGGGGACTGTGCTGGCTATCACACAGTACCAACCCACCCTAGCAACCTATTTGAAAGTGTCGCATCTAGGACGTCTCTAGCAACTTTTGCATTGTGTGCGGCACATCCATCATGTTGGAACCGCATTGATGGATGAGTCCCATTAGGTTTTAGAATTGTATTACAGTGTCGGAACTTGGCCCCGATACTCATAGACATTTTGTTTTAGATATTCTTTGTCATTTGGTATGCTTGGTGTCACTTATCCTGACAGAAATTGCTTCCTCTTCTGATCCATCCTGCTGAATGAATTCACCAAAATACCTGAAACTTTCCAAGAGTAATGATCAACCATTCATGTCCATCGCAGATGTTTGTCATGTATTTTCATATGGATAGAAATCTGGAGTTCTACCTTTTCAGAAATTTCTGACTGCTGAATCTATGTTGTTAGCAAAAATGACCATCTCATCTGCAAAGAACAGGCAGTTAGCTTATACCCCTCTGTGCTTAAGTCGAAGCTCTAACTGATCTTCCTTTGTTTCTTCTTATTCTAACAACTTCGTTCACTCTCAAATGACCTTTTCCTACGTACAGATGAGGAGGAGTAGAGACAGTCCATCTCTTGTCTGATGCGTGTTCTGATGGTTTCGAGATCTCACTCATAAATATTACTTTCTACAGTTAGTAGAGTTTTTTTGATCAAATTTCTTGACATATCATCCACTCCAGAATCTACCAAAACATTACGGCAATTAATGACTCCCGGTTTTGGAGTCATACACTTTCTAAAAGTCAATAAATAAGATCCCGTAGCTGTGTCCTGCTGTTTTCTGGTGCCTGATGATGCTCTACTTGTTACAATCAGTTCCAGACGTGAAACGCCGTTTCTGAAGACAGCCTGGTATCACCCTATCTGTTGCTCAAGATTAGTTTTTCTATTCTTAATGGCTTTGGAAAGAATCCTATACAGAACAGATATTAATGAGATACCCCTAAAGTTGTTGACTTATTATTTTTTTCTGGGGGGTGGATTAGTGCTGACAGCCATTTGTCAGTGTCATTGCAGCTCTCTAGATTTCTTCAGAAAGCTTGATTAATATCTAGAGTTTCATCATTCATCAACTTCAGTAGTTCAGTCAATGTTGGATCTTCACCAGCTACCTTATTATTCTTTAAGCTGTGGTAATATGTTTGATCTTTTTACAAGGCGCAGATGAGTGGGGTAGTTTTTGGGAAGGGTCGCATACAGAGAATTAATGATAAAGGTGAAGCATTGAATTAAAATTTTTTATGCGGCCGGGAATCGAACCCTGATCTCCATGCTTACTAGGCATACGTCTTACCGCTAGACCACCGCATCAGTAGCGGCTAAGTCGTCTTGGACTAGTCTTAAGCACAATTTCCCTCCAAGTCACAAACTTTATTTCAGCTTCTGTGTTCCTATGAAACATTGCCACATCTGCCAAGGTTCTCCACACAGCGGAATAGCACCTTGGCAACTGACAGATCGGAACATTCCTGCCTTTAACCTCAGGCTAAGGTGATATTCATATCATTATAAATAGAAATTTATACAACCTGAGACTGTTTTTCTTCTCGATAATATCAGAGACATTAATGATAAAGGTGAAGCATTGAATTTAAATTTGTGATGCAACTGGGAATCAAACCCAGACCTCCATGATTACTATGCAGACATCTTACCATTAGACCACTGTGTCACTTAAGGTTTAAGGCTCCTCAGAATAGTCTAAGCATGATTTCCTTCCATGTCACAAACTTTGATTCAGCTTCTGTGCTCGTATGAAACATTGCCACATCTGCATGGAGAGCCTTGGCAGATGTGGCAATGTTTCATAGGAACACATAAGCAGAATTAAAGTTTGTGACATGTAGGGAAATTGTGCTTAGACTATTCCAAGGCGCCTTAATCGTTAGTGATGTGATGGTCTAGTGGTAAGATGTCTGCCTAGTAAGCATGGAGGTCCGGGTTTGATTCCTGGCAGAATCACAAATTTTAATTCAATCCTTCACCTTTATCATTAATGTCTTTGACATTGTTGTTGTTGTGGTCTTCAGTCCGCAGACTGATTTGATGCAGCTCTCCACGCTACCCTGTCCTGTGCAAGTCTCTTCATCTGAGAATATGTTCGGCAACTTATATCCTTTTGAATCTGCTTACTATATTTGTCCCTCGGTCTCCCTCTACAATTTTTACCCCACACGCTTCCTTCTAATGCAAAGTTGACAATTCCTTGATGTCTCAGAATGTGCCCAACCAATCTATCCCTTCTCTTCGTCAGGATATGCCAGAAACTCCTTTTCTCGCTGATAAGGTTGAGCACCTCCTCATTAGTTACATGATCTATCCAACTAATTTTCATCATTTGTGTGTAGCACCACATTTCAAAAGCTTCTATCATCTTTTTATCAGAATTTCTAATCATTCACGTTTTACTCCCATACAATACTACACTCCAGACAAATGCTTTCAGAAAGGACTTCCTAACATTTAAATTAATATTGGATGTTAACAAGTTTCACTTCTTTAGAAACGCTTTTCTTCCCATTCTGCATTTTATATCTTCTTTACTTTATGTTCATCTTATATCTTCCTTTCAAGACACTGACCATCCCATTCAATTGCTCTTCCAGATCTTTTGCAGTCTGTGACAGAATTACTATGTCATCAGCAAACTGAAATGTTTTTATTTCTTCTCCCTGCACTTTAATGCCCTCTCCAAATTTCTCCTTCCATTCCTTCACTGCCTGCTCAATGTACAGATTGAACAACATTGAGGAAAGGCTACAACTCTGTCATACTCCCTTCCCAACCTCTGCGTCCCTTTCTAGCCCTTCGACTCTAATAACCGCTGTCTGGTTTTTGTATAGGTTGAATATAACTCTTCGCTCCCTATATTTTACACCTGATACCTCCAGAATTTGGAAGAGTCTTTGACATTATCGAGATGAAAGACAGTCTCAGGGTGTATAAATTTCTATTTATACAAAGAATTGTTCTTTTAGGTCATCACAATTAAGCAGGTTCTCAAAATAATGAGACATAATCATACATTTTTCTTTTTCAGGCACAGTTTCCTATTTCAATTTCTAAAAGGCAGAGGGCTGAGGTCTTAATGCCCTTTTAAATATGATTTGAATGTTTAATGTCTCTGGCATTGTTTTTCCAAAAATTGATCCTTTATATCGGCTGTTTCTCATATAGTCACTTGGTCCTTTGGAAACTTTCAGAAAGTTCTGGCTTCTTCTTTTTGAGCTTTGCAGAACACTTCAGAATCTTAAAGTAAAGTTCCCCATTTCACAAGCACTTGTTCTTGGGGTCAGCACTTAATGACAGACCTCATTCCACCATCTATGCTTTCTCTTGTGAGGTGTCAGGATTGTAGTATTAGCTGCTTATCGGATCTCAGAGACAATGCCTATTGATTTCAGAGATTCCTATGTCAGTTGTTGAGAGTACTGTCCTAAGACAATTTATTCAATTTTTAACTTCCCTAGGTCATATTCATGAATTCTATTTTCCTGATTCAGGGCCTTATCGAGCGGAATGGAATTTATGTAGGGATGCTGAAAAGGAATGCCTCAGATTTTTTTTCCGGGAATACCTTACGGCTTTTGAAATAAACCAAACTGTATTACAATACCACATCTTTATTCACCATTTCTACATATTTATTTCTCAACATAGTCACCCTGGCGAAGCACACATTTCTCACAACAAGAGACCAGTTTGTGTCACTGTAAAAGTTTGGACCTCATTGTCTGAACCACCACCTAACCTCTGCTTGCACTGCTTCATCAGTTGTAAACTGGATACCGAGAAGGGTTTCTTTAAGCTTTGGAAAGAGGTGAAAATCGAATGGAGCCAAGTTTGGACTGTATGGAGGATGATTGATGACGGTGAATGCAATGCGGCGGATCGTTGCAGATGTCGCACCGCTCCTGTGCGGTCTGGCACCGCTCCTGTGTGGTCTGGCATGCTGAAGGAGAGGGTATTCCATGTGGGGACAAGTTCATTGAATGCATGCTTTCAGTCTGCGGCGAGTCTCTCTGTGCCGTGCAGAGTTTATGGTGGTGCCTTTAGGCATGAACTCCGTATACAAGATACCTTGAACATCCCTGAAAACAGTGAGCATGATCTTGCCTGCCAACGGCATGGTCTTGCCCTTTTTTGGAGGTGGTGATCCGTGGTGGTGGTACTCCTGTGATGCTCGCTTGCTTAGGGGGTCAAAATGGTGCACCCAGCTTTCTTCACCAGTCACAATGTTGTTAAGGAATCCATCACCCTCCTGCTCAAAACGCAATAGCAGTTCTTGGCAGATATCCAATCTCCTTTGTTTCATGTCAGGGGTGAGCATACGGGGCACCCACCATAGACACGCTTTTATGTACCGCAGTTCTGCAGTCAGGGCCTGTACACACTTCCGTAATATGCCACACTGCAGTGAGAGTTGTGCCTGTGTTATCTGATGATTCTCTCTGATGAGTTGATCAACCCGATTCCAAAGAGTCTCGTCTGTTGCTGTACGCGGTCATCCACTCCGTATTCTGTCACGGAGATAGATTTTAGCAAACAATGTTTAACAGAAAGTACTCAGAAACTGCCAGTAAATGTTAGTCAAACCATTAGTATGCAATATCAATTCTCTTTATTACATTAAAATATTCCAGAACTCAGAAATAAACTTGATGAACTACTCATTTGTATTGAAGAAATAGATTCCTCTAACCCAATTGACATAATTTGCCTCTCAGATCATCATGTGGCTACTGGTACAGATATGTTAAGCATTCCAGGATTTAAGTTAGCTTCACACTTTAGTAGAGTAGATATGGAGGGAGGAGGAGTTGCCACATTCATTAAAAACTGCTATAAATTCATGGATATTGATAAAAATGAATTATGTCTGGAGCAGCATTTAGAAGCTTGTGTAACAGAAATAGAGTTCCATAACAGGTGCTATATGATAGTAACTATTTACCGAGCACCTGCAGGAAATTATTATCTATTCCTAAATCATGTAGAAGCTCTATTGGGTTATTTAACAGGAAGAAATAAAGAACTCTTGGTTGCTGGTGACGTTAATACAGATTTTCTTATGCAGTCCTCCAGTAAAAATTTATTGCAATCAGTAACTTTGACTTTCAACCTAACTCATACCGTAAACTTTTCAACTAGGATAACTAAAACCTCTACAACAGCAATTAATAATATTTTTATAGACAAATCAAAGGAACTAAATCATATCATAAAACCAATAATAAAAAGACCTATCAGATCATGATATGCAGCTAATTGTTTTAGGTATAGATTCTAAACAGATTATGAAGGCTGCAAAATCTGCGTACAGGAGAGTAGTCAACCAACCAAAAATTGAAAATTTTAGAAAACTCCTCAAAGACATGAACTAGAAAGATGCATATAGTGCTCATGGCATGAATGAAAAATATAACATATTCATTAATAATGTTGGTATCATGTTTGAAAACTGTTTTCCTCTAAAAGTAGCTCAAATTAAACAGAAGCCTATAATAAAACCATGGATTACACAAGGAATAAAGATTTCATGTAAGACAAAAAAGAAAATGTATCTATCAGCCAAGAGTAGTTGCAATGATGATGATTTAGCTAAATGTAAGGAATACTGTAAAATATTAAAAAAGTTATTCAGGCAGCTAAGCAAATGCACTGTGAAAAGAAGATAGCAACATCAGGAAACCAAATAAAGACAATATGGGATATAGTGAAAGAGGAGACTGGTAGAACCAGAAAGGAACAAGAGCAGGTAGTATTAAGAGTAGATGAGACATTAGTAACTGATGGGCATAGTGTGGTAAATCTATTTAACAAGTACTTTACATCTGTTACTGATAGTATGGGGTTGTCTGGGTCAGTAAATAATGCCCTCGAATATTTGAAACTAGCATTTACAAATAACTTCACACTCACTTCACCACAATAAATAACTTCCATAATAAAATTTTTAAAAACAAAGCATTCTAGTGGTTACAATAAAATATCAACAAAATTAATTACAGCGTGTTCTTGTGAATTTAGCACAATTGTAAGTTATTTGTGTAACCAGTCTATTATAAGTGGAACATTTCCTGATTGGCTAAAATATGCGGATATTAAACCTCTATTCAAGAAAGGGGATAAAGAGATACCAACAAACTACAGACTGATTTCACTTTTGCCTGCATTCTCCAAAATTCTAGAAAAGGTAATGTACAAGCAGCTTCTCAACCATCTGACCATGAATGACATATTTTCCAGTTTGGATTTTGAAAGGTTCTGATATTGAGAAGGCTATTTACACATACAGTGATAATGTACTTAATTCATTAGATAATAAATTGCAAGCAAGAGGTATTTTCTGTGATTTGTCAAAAGCATTTGATTGTGTGAACGATAACATCCTTTTTAAGTGAATTAGAATATTATGGTGTCACGGGAAATGCTGCAAAATGGTTCAAGTCGTACCTCACTAACAGGAAACAAAGGGTGTCAGTGCAAGTGACTAGTGAATTAAGCCAACAGTCATCATCGGATTGGGAAGAAATTACATGTGGTGTCCCACAAGGATCCTTCTTAGGGCCATTGCTTTTCCTTGTGTACATTAATGACCTCTCATCAGTTACACTACCAGAAGCAGAATTCGTTTTGTTTGCAGATGATACTACTATTGCAATAAAAAGTACATCAAACATAGTTATTGAAAGGTCTGCTAATGATATTTTCATGAAAATTAATAAATGGTTTAAAGCCAACTCATTGTCATTAAACTTTGAAAAGACTCACTACATGCAGTTCAGAACACCTAAGAGATTTCCCACCAGCGTATGCATTAAGTATGAAGAAGAGGAGATAGAAGAAGTTGACAGTATTAAATTCCTGGGATTACTGCGTGATAATAAATTCAGTTGGGAGGAGCACACCACAGAACTGCAGAAACAAATCTATATTTTCAATACGAGTGTTATCAGACATAGGAGACATAAAAATGAAAAAGCTTGCATACTTTGCTTACTTTCATTCCATAATGTCGTATGGTATAATATTTTGGGGTAACTCTTCAAGTCAGTCAAAAGTCTTCAGAGTCCAAAAGCACGTAATACATATTAAATTGGAGTAAATTCACGGATGCCCTGTAGAAGCCTCTTCAAAGAACTGAGTATATTAACTACTGCCTCTCAGTATATTTATTCCTTAATGAAATCTGTCATAAATAATATATCCCTTTTTCCCAACAAAAAGCTCAGTTCATACATACAATACTAGGAACAAAAATGATCTACACAAGGACTTAAAAGGACTTCCTTTAGTTCAAAAAGGGGTCCACTACTCAGGAATACACATTTTCAAAAATTTACCATCAAGTAAAACAAATTAGCTAGAAATAAAGATCAGTTTAAGAGGAGCCTAAAAGACTCCTTCTACTCCATTAGTGAATTTCTAAATTGTACCAAATGATGTATGTATCGGTATTCATACTATATTTTATCTAGTTTTCTGTTTACCTGATTCTTGTTGGGTACTTGACTGTGAATTTGATACTTTGATTATTATTGAATTTTCCGGTGATACTGTAGTGTTTTTTAATTTTTTTACAGCTTCTTCAATGATGCCACTTACAGAGAAACAATTGAGAATTCAGCAACCTATAATACACGATTGTGTATTGAAAGAAGACTGCGAATGCCATTTCTTGATTCTCAGACAGGTAATTTTAACTAAAACACTACTGGTATGTCTCAAGCAATGATGATGTGATTCACTGTTTAACATAATAACTTAATACTTTATAGGCAAACTGAATCTTGGGGGGATGGCTGATATTTACAAAACAAGACTATGATTCATACGATTAGTCCTTGATCCTGAGTCTTCTCAGTTGTATCATTTGTATAACATTTGTGCTAATTACCTTTATACATGGCATCACCAGAATGAAAAACACACAATCACTGCACAACAAAATGCGAGTAATGTCCTGGTCACAGTTAAAAATGCAAAAGGGGAGAACTAGCTTCTCAACTTCTATCCAGCTTAAAAAAACATATAAATAAATAAAAAAATCTGTCATATTCACACACACTTTTAACTCCACCATTGTCTCGATGTTATAGTCTCAGCATGTGCTGGGTTTACCTACAATTGAACAATGTCATCTCATCAGTGAATAACGATCAATGCATTAAAAAAAAAATTGTTTTCATTTCGTGTAAAGTTTGAACAGATTCTTGTAAGTTTAATTTTTAGAAGTGACGCATATCATAAACCTACCATAAAAAAAAGTTTTTTTGAATAAAATCTGACTGCACATAAACATTTTGCCATTGACTGAGCATTTGTGTCAGCCTAATTGACACCTTTTGTGAAAGTAATGTATCAGTTTTCTCAAATTGCCTGGGCGTCTAGCTCTGCTTCGTTGTACAACAATGTGCTAAATTTACTTTCAACAGTCATATCTCGACATTAGATAAAGCTGTTGGGCTAAAAGGAAAATCACATTCACTCCCATCACTTTATGTACTTTTGTTCAAAGTTTGAACCAATTCATACAATTCTAAAGTGTAAAAGGGATATGCTTCAAAAACTTCCCAGAAAATATGTTTCTTGAAATATGAAATCCGAATAGATCACATACGAATGTTGCCATTAGCTAATCATTAATTTCTACCCTGTTGACATATTTTCCAAGAGAATTTAATTGATTCACACAGTTTGGCTGGGCATCATTTCCAGTATGTCATTCAATATCCTAAATTTATACCTTGGATGACTAAAATTAAAACAACCTAAATCACAATGTATAATCAAACATTTTTTTTAAGGGGGTGACCAGTTTTTTTCCCAAATGAAGACTATTTTCAGACACTATGCACCATAGTGCCAGGTGGTTTTGGTGGACATAGCAGGTATTGTGGCTGTATGGACATCAACTGTATTTTATGATATGCAGCCATAATATCATACAAAGTTTAGTCTTCACTTGTTACACAGAAGTAATCTTTCACATAAATTAATACTACCAGACTTGGTGTGAATTCTAAAATAAATCATCAAGAACCTCTTTCAGTTTTATTTAGGAAGTCACTCCACGTATGATGAAAGTGATACTTAGACCCAAATTTTTGTGTCCACTAAATTGTGAAATGTATATTGATAAATATGCATAATGAGGCAGCAGGAAGGTATAAATTTTTGGTATAACAATTGAGGTGTGTATTTCTATTTTCTCCTAAAATAGTATCAAGAACTAATTTATCTTCTTTATTTGGGCTTGTGTGTTCATGTGATAAAACAATCTGATGTGTACATTTCAGACAATGTATAATGTACACATGATCATTAGATCCTGGGCTGATGCAGACGTAACAAAAAAATTAAATTTCGTTGACTTCAACTGTGAAAGTTATTACTTCAGGTAAAGAGCTAGACATACAATTATGAGAGTGTATAAAGAAAATTGAAATTAGTGGCAAGTTTATGTGCACTTTACATTCAGAAACCTGCCATAATTATGTGCACTTTATATTCAGAAACCTGCTGTAATTACAGTCTTTAATGTTGAGACAGACACATGTAAATCTTGCACAAATTCCAAACTTTCCAGATCTGTAACTTTCTTCACAGTTGTAATGCAGCCCTGCAAATTGGTATTTTTCCATCTCTTATCTGGGTCATTGAATGCACAAAATTTGAAAGAATTTTGAAATTGTCACAATGAAAATGTTACTTTACTGCATTGAATTGACATGGAGTGACCCGCAAAGAAGTTAACTGCTGATGGAAAGAATAGTTACAAAATAGTTACAAAACTATTTCATAACAGAGAAAATACACTGCTCAATATTGTTGAAATGAGATAGAATGGCTGGCCAGTACTTACCATTGTGCTGTACCGCCGACAGTAACACAAATGAAGAAACAGAAAAAGAAAAAGAAAAAAGGGGACAAAAAGGACAAGCTTTCGGAACAGAGTTCCTTCGTCAGGTGGGAGAGAAGGGAAGAAGAAAGGATGGGAACAGAAGGGAAAGGTGGTTCACGACCTAGGTCATGAAGGTGGTGTTTCGGGAGTGTGGACGTCAGAGATACTGCATGTATGCACTGAGCCAAGTTCTTAACGCCTTGTTACAGGTTTCTTTGACCTAAATGAGGCATGCAACACAGTTTGGTGTCATCACTTTTTACTTACCCTCCATGACTGTGCATTACAGGGTTTTATCTGCCAGGTCCTATCCCATGGTGTGATGGGGTGGAACGTGCTGCCCCCATCCCTCTCTGTTAAGTCACAGATAGCAGATAATGGATATGTTATGGCTTGTTTTTTAGGGCATCACACTGTATGATTCGCACTTTAGTACTTGTTCTGTTCATGTGCGCTTCAGTACAGTTTCAGTTAAATTTTAATGTCTATTTTAATATCATAAATTAATGAACAAACAGGGTTTGTTGGAAACATAATGTTCACTACAGAGTTATAGGCTTACAATCACAAGTTTATTTGCTCCTCTTTTCACATGGTGCATTGGTAAGAGCATTATATGTTGCTATATGACTTGAGCCCCCAAGCACTGGAATGATCTTGTTAAAGCAAAAGAAGATAAAATGTACTGTGGTTGTACAATGGGGGACAAAAAGATTACTTGGCCCAAATAATTTAGATTCTGAAAACAGAGCATTGCACATGCCCTAGTTCTGAAGTGGAGTGTTGCCAACTATAGCGGTCTTCGGAGCTTCAGTTTGGTGTTTATATTAGGGATGGGTAGAAATTGTGGGATTCAGAAGTCACAGTTTTCACAGTCACAATTTTACAGAAGCTGACTGCGATTTTAGTCACAGTTTAGAACTGCAGTAGCAACTAAGAGGAGCAAGTAGCAACTAAGAGTAGCAAGAATCATTTTACTCTCTCAATGCAGTCTACCATCTGTTGGTTGAAGTTTGTACTAATATCTTTGCATTGGGCAGGCTATAGGGGTCTACCTGCCCTGCAATTCCAATGACAAATCACATATAAGAGTTGCAAGAAGCAACAAAGAGTCTCGGTTTAGACAAAAAAAAAGTGTGTGTGTGTGTGTGTGTGTGTGTGTGTGTGTGTGTGTGAGAGAGAGAGAGAGAGAGAGAGAGAGAGAGAGAGAGAGAGAGAGAGAGAGAGAGAGAGAGAGAGAGAGATGTTCAAATGTTTGTAAGGCTTATGGGACTTAACTACGGGGTCATCAGTCCCTAAACTTACAAACTACTTATGAACTAGCTTATACTAAAGACGACACAAATATCCATGTCTGAGGGGGGATTCGAACCCCCAACGGGGAATTGCCTCGTGCATTGTAGCATAGCACCTCAATGTGCTCGGCTGCTCCACTGGCGGCGCATAACACAACCAAAATGCACAGTCAACAACACTACTCGAATCGTGTTGTTGACTTGGTGCATTTCGGTTGTGTTATGCACCGCCAGTGCTGGGGTCTGGTTTGAATTCTGACATAGCACTGTATGCTGAGGACCTTTCTTTGTAGACAGGGTTACAAGGGAAGTAACCACATTTTCTTTTATTACATTTTATATTTTTAATGTTTCATGTTTTAAGATTCTTGTACAGGTTACCTGATGATAAGGGCTTGTCGCTTGAAACGCATCATATTTTAGTGTTTTTACATATCTGAAATGAGATCCATCCTTCAAGGCATACTACCCACTCTGCTGCCCAACTAATCTTCGTAACCTTCTAGTTCATCCATATGAAATCCCCAACCACCTTCCCTACCCTCTGGCTCCTACCCATGTAACTGCCCCCAGTGTAAAACTTGTCCTACGCATCCTCGCACCACCACTTAGTCTTGTAACCTGGACATTGTACATGATTAAGAACAGAACCACTTGCGATAACACCCAGCAACTGACATGCCTGCACTGTGAAGCCAACAACAAACTGTCCATTCACATTAAAGGAAGACAGTGTTTGTCGGTAATGAGGTTCACTCTGTGGCTAAGCATGCCCTGGTGCACGGCCAGCACATCTTGGCACAGTGTTACACTGTCCGGGTTATCTAGACGCTTCCCACCGACACCAACCTTTCAGAACTCCGAAGATGGGAACTTGCCCTTCAGCACATTGTCTCTTCCTGTTGCCCACCTGGTCTCAACCTCCACTGAATTCAAATTCCCAATTCCCACCCACCATTCAATAACATCTTTGCCTCTGTTCTCTGGACAGAGCCTCTGCCTCGACTGGCATCTCTGTCCAACTTCTTTGCTTTTTACAAATGTGTGCCTTGTGTGTGTGTGTGTGTGTGTGTGTGTGTGTGTGTGTGTGTGCTTGTGCGTGTGCATGTGCACGCCCGTGTGTGTGTGTGGGGGGGGGGGGAGGGGGTGCGCTCTCCCATGGTTTTTAGATTTCCTCTTCGAAGACGCCCCCCACAATCACCCAGCATTTTTTTTTTTTTTTTTTTTTTTTCATCGAGGTGCCACCATCTTGTCCACTGATGACTTGAAAATTGTTGGTCATAAATGATATGCGTTTACACCTCGCTTTACATCTCTGCCAGAAACAAATAGCCTGTTTACAGCGGAACTGATGGCCATTAGCAGAGTTGTCATTTTATTAAGCTGGCTGACCTGGGCCATGTTTAAATCTTTACCGACTCAACCACCAGCCTGCAGGCCATTGACAAAGAGAAGTCCTCGATGACCTTTGTCGTGCTGTCTGCTCTGTTGCCATTTTCTGGGTCCCCAGTTGTGGGTATTCTAGGTAATGAACAGACTGATCACTTGGCTTGTGTAGTAGTACTCGCTGCACATTTCCCGTGACAATCCTTGGTGTGAATTTACGGGTGCAGATGATCCAGGAAGGGATCCCTTCTTTTCACGGTTTCTGCCTCCACCCTGTTTGTGGAATCCAACAGGACATGAGAACATTCTAAAAAGGAGGAGAAGACAAAGAAGAAGAGGAGAGGGACCTTGAGCATCTAGCGTCTATTCGGGACCTAGATCTGGCCACGCACTCAGATTCTATGCAGATCAATTCGGCTACTTCCCAACCAGTGGTGGCAGGGTACTGCTGTAAAATAAGTTGCATTCTGTGTCCTTTCGTATCTAAGAGACCAACATAAAATATTGTCCTTCAGTGGAACTGTGGCAGTTTTTCCACCTCCTAACTGAGTTGCAACAACTGCTGTGCCACTTTCTTGTCATTTGTGTAGCCCTACAGGAAGCCTGGTTTCCTGTCCAGTTGACCCCTGCTCTTTGTGACTACTGAAATTAATATAGAAACTGTGCTGGCTATGGCAAGGTGTCTGGTGGAGTCTGCCTCTATGTCCTTGCCACTGTACTCAGTGCACTAGTCGATTTCAACGTGGCGCATGACATGTATTCGGCTATTGACCTTTATCTTTACAGTCTGAGCCTTCTCCTACATCTCAGCTGGGGGTTCCATGACTACCTTTATGGTATCTACTACTTCCCAATCCATATTTCTCCCCTTGAGTTTCAATCTCTGGATTGCCTACCTTGTTAGTTTCTCAGAAGGGCTGACTAGCTGGCTTAAACCTCGGCTGCTGTGATGCAGCTGATATTGACATGGCGGTTCACCAAGTCACTGTGGCCATAGTTTCCACTGCTGAGGCAACGGTCCAGTGTTCTGATGACTCTCTCCACTGGCTCCCTCCTTCATGGACTGAGGCTATCTGGAAGCGTCAGCAGTTGCTTCAGCACCACTGACGCCATTCTTCAGTAGAGCATTTAATTGCTTCTAAATAGTTCGGGCCCGAGCCTAGCGCCTGATCTGGTAGAGTATGCAGGACTGTTGGGAGAGGTATGTTGCTACCATAGGAAGCCGTGCCTCCCCTACTCAAGTATGGCTGCAAGTTCGATACCTATTTGGCTTCCACCCACCTGTGGGAATCCCCTGTCTCTCCATCCATGGTACCCTCTGCACCAATCCATTCGCTATTGCTGACCATCTGGCAGGATATTATGCTCACCGTTTTGCAACTGCTACTTACACTCTTAAAGAACAAGTCAAACTTAAGCAGTTGTTGTTCAGCATGTGTTGTAGGAAATTTTTCAATACTCCATTAGTGAGTGAGAGTTCCTGAGTGCCCTTGCTGCATGTCCTGATACTTCTCCAGGACCAGATAGTGTACACTGCCATATACCAACCTTATTTGTGGATGCAGTTGTATACGAGTGGTGTGATGTTTATATCCTTTATCTTTTACTTGTTTGGAGAATTTCTTGTTGTTGCTTTAAAAGAGGAATCCTGCTACTCAGTGCTCCTCATCCATGCACCTTCAGAAAAGATCATTCTTCTTTGCAGGTTTCGTATGGAGAGAAGTGGCTGCAGTTTTAAGTCTATATTCGTAATTTCAAATCAAAGTCCACTCTTCATTTAAGATGTATGTTTTGTAATGACATTTTCATGACATAAATACAACTTTCCATTACTCAGTACACAGCAAGTTCAACTTACTATTCTTGATATTCCTTAATCTCACATTCTTCAAGCATGACATTCAGAATGAATGAAACTTTTTTAAAATTAAAAACAAAACATCGTCTCTATCATACCAATCAAAGACTAATTATTTACAGAGCATTTTTAACATCACAGACTTCCTTGTCGTCAGGAGCTGGCCACTGTATGTATCTGCTGTCGCATCTACATGAACAGGTAGTGCGACACCGACTTTCTACTCATATATTCAGCCAGTCACCTGGACATACCGAAATAGCGCT